>JAGTTD010000005.1:36192894-37454967 GCA_018398585.1 Simmondsia chinensis | reverse complement strand
CTCACTCTCAGAATGGGGACACTCGAAAACAACCTCTCTTCAGGGGTAATTCCTTGAAGGGGGAAGGCTGTGTACATTCGCCTCCCATCCCTGCTTAGGCAGGAGGTATTAGAGCACTAGATATGTTGCATGTATTAAATTTATTAAGGTTTATTTTACCATTATTTTGAATGAAGCATTTACATCCAAACTGCTTGATATGTACAATATTTGGATTTTTTTTTTTTTTTAGAAAAAGTTCATAGGGTGTTTTCTTAAAAACATGCCTTTTTAAAGTTCAATTTAAGACACAGCAACTAGTGCTATCGGTTTCCGCCCAAAATTAATTTACAAATTGTTTTCACAAAGCATGGTTTTTGCCATTTGTTTAAAAGTTCTATATTTTTTTTCAACCACTTTATTTTGTTAAGAAATTTTAGGTGTCAAATAATTAATCATGATGGATTCCAATTTGATCACAGTATTTTTCAAAGTCGCCGTTTTCAAATTCTCTTCCACGATCACTTCTAATTGAAATGGTTTTCAAATATTCTTCATTTTGCACTTGTTTGCAAAACGTTTTCAAATTTATCAAAGGTTTCATTCTTATGAGAAACAAATAAGCACCAAGGAATACGGGAGTAATCATCAACAATTACAAGTCCATATCGCTTTTCACCAAGGCTTAATGATGAGTGGGACCAAACAAGTCTATAGGCAAGAATTCAAGATGCCTTGAGATAGAAACTACAATCTTGGATTAAGTGAAGATTTTGTTTGTTTCCAATATTGAAATGCATCACAAATATGATCCTTTTCGAATTAAGTTTTGGTAGTCGTCAAACAAGATCATTTTTCGAAGGTTTTGAAATTAAGTCCATACTAGAATACTCAAATCTTCTATGTCAAATCCAAGGATCATTTTTGATAGAAAATGCAATGAATATCTAAACATAGCAAACAAATTAAATTAAACCGAAAGTGAAACTGAAATTCTTACAACCGAAGGTACAGCACTGTGGTAAAGACCACTGTCCTAAAAGATAATTTCGCTGCTGCTCTAGTGCACAGAGTACAATAGGCGGTTGTCCTCTAGGATTAACGCGATCTGACTCTTAACGTGCACTCGTTAATTGACGGGTAGGAAAGCCTATGAACATTGCCCAAAATCTGAGAGAGAGAGAGAGAGAGAGAGAGAGAACTGAAGAGAAGAGGGGAGAAGAAGAAGACGGTTGTAATTTTTGGGATGATCTAGGATAGTTGCTAACGGACGGTATTTTTAGGGTGCTTTGTGACGGTTGAAAAATGACCGTTGGGAGCTTGAAACAGCTGCTATAATGGAGGTCCAATGTAACGGCGATAACACAATAATGAGGTGCCATGAATTTGAAAAATACTTTCTGGAAAATAAATATACTTTAAGAAAAAGTTCACTTACACCCACACCCTTGCCTGAGCACAGCACGATGCAACGGGCAACGTGCACTCGCTGTGTGGTCCCTACCATTCCTTTATCCTTAACTTAATTTTAAGTCTTGAATAACATGGCTATATTTAAAGTGCATTATCCTTTCCTCTTTTTTCTATGTGGGATATGGGTTTTGCATTGCTTAGCTTGTATCATTTTTAACAATTGCTTATGTCATTTTTTCTAACAATCCCCACAAAGGATACAAACCTGAAAAATGAAAGAAGAAAGATTGGGCAAAGGGAGTTTAGTCTTTCAGTGCTGATGTCCTGCTATTTGAATAGTCACCTAGTGTAACCCAAGTTTAGGATCGACAACTTGCGAGGTGACTTTTGTCTTGAACCTCACAAGGGGTTGTGTAGTCTGCCACTTGGATACATACTAACTCCATATCTTGCCAATTCCTGCAGTTTGGCGCATTTTATCGGCCTGTGCCCATCCTGGATATTCATAGGTACTCTAGAAAGCAAGTCTTAAATCTTCATAGGGAGCAGCCACATTCCCACTTCTATATAGATAGATCCCATCAAGTGTGCATTACCATATACTACCAAACATATAGCTGTGGGTGCACTAAGGGCTTAAAGCTCAACCTCACCCTTGGCAACATATCGACAGTGTCCATTAAGTGCAAGCTTTACTTACACCACCAAACATATAGCTATGGACTCGTCTCAATACTACCAACATCATAGGGAGGGAAAACATTTAAATACTGGGCAATTCTTGAATTAAACTATAACTTCACATTGAACTTGTTAAAACCAGATACATCATAGACACAGACTTTAATCCCATCACCTTGATGTTTCTACAATCATTTTACGACAAAGGCCTTTTGTCAACGGATCCGCAAGATTCTTTTCAGACTTTACATAGTCTAGTGATATCATTCCACTTTCTAGAAGATCCTTTACGATCTTATGCCTGAGACGAATGTGCCTCCTCTTGCCATTGCACACTTTGTTCTTTGCCACAGCGATTTTAGCTTGACTGTCACAATATAGTGATACTGACGGAGCTGATAGCCCCCACAATGGCACATTTCCCGATAAGCATCTCAACCATTCGGCTTCATGACCCGCCAACTCAAGAGCAATGAACTAAGATTCCATAATAGATGTGGTAGTACAATATTGCTTGGAGGATTTCTAGGATATAGCACCTCCAACTAGTGTGAATGCATATCCATTGGTGGAATTAATTTCATCATTATCTGACACCCAATTGGCGTCACAATATCTTTCTAATATAGCGGAAAACTTTCTGAAGTGAAGTCCCCATTCCATAGTTCCTTTCAAATATTTAAACAATCTTTTTAATGTTTTCCAATGCTCTTGATTAGAATTATATGTATATCTACTGAGTCTACTTATAGTATATGTAATGTCAGGTCTAGTTTAGTTCATCAGAAACATAACACTATTAATTATTTTGGCATGCTCAGATTGGCACATAGCAACACTTTTGTGTTTGATTAAATGTATACTAGGATCATAAGATGTTCTTACAAGATCAGCAATATATATGTCAAACTTTCTAAGTATCTTTTCAACATAAAGAGACTGGTTCCGGCTTATGTTTTCAGGACTTTTCACAATCTTAACTCCTAAAATTACATCTGCCTTATCCAGATCTTTCATATCAAATTTAGAGCTTGGAAGTTTTTAATTTCATTGAGAACATTCAAGTCAATTCCAAATATCAGCATATCATGTTAGATTGGTAGGTATGTAACCGGGAATAGCGGGTATGTACCCGAATGGTCGATAGATCGGCATACGGAAGGGAATCGGTTAGCCCTTGGACGTTCTTGGAGAAGGCTTGACAATTATAGTTATAGTTTAGATTGTCACACATTATGCAATAGATATTTTCATGTAATAATTAATGTTATGATTTAGATAAAAAAAAAAAAAATATTGTTATGACATGTAATAGTTGTTACAAGATTTAGTAGTTTGTTATTGGAATATTAGTTATATGTAATAGTTAGAAGTGATTGATGTATTAGATAGATATTATGTTAGATTGTTAAATAGTGTGTAATAGTTGTATTAGTTAGTTAGTGTAATAGATACGGTTGACATGGAACCCGAAAGTTGGAGATTTATACCGTCATCTAGCCCAGCTCTAGAATTCCATCCTTGAGGACAATGATTGTATGAAGGAGGGGGCAAAGTCATGTGGATTCCATGACATGAGCAGTGACGTAGCAGTTTGGTGTCAGGGTCCGTGTCAAGGGCGGTGTCAAGGTCTAGCCTGGCAGCTACCTCCATCACAGTCAGGTTCTTGTCTAGCCAGCATCTGTGATAGTGTCAAGGTCACAGCCAATTTTGGCAGTTCCTAGTGTCCAGCCACACTGTCAACAGCTTCATAGTCATCGATAGGGTACTGTAACAGTTCCCTGGAATCTTTTAAGCTGGCGGTTAATTCTAGAAGGTTCACGAAGCTTCCAAAATCCGTTATTTCACTGTTTCCAGTCGCAACTTTAGTTGTTAAGCTGTTTTAGATATTTTCCCAGTGTTGTTCAGTTGTTCTTAGTTTCTAATAGTATAAATAGTATTATAAAACATTGTGAATCATTCATTTAATCATTCAATCAAAATAACTGAAATTCTATTACTTTCATATCTCAAGTTCTCTTTATTCTCTTCTCATCTAAACTCTTTTTCTTTCTCATCCCAAATTCTATCTCACTTTCTCTCTCTCATCTAAACTCTAAACATTTATTCCCTGTCACAAACCCTAGGGTTTGTGTCGAAGAAAAATTAAAGCTTCGTCACCAACCCTAGGTTCGTGACACCAAGCACCATTTTCGATTTTTCTTCTCAATCTTCAGCATACCCACATAATTTAGCGATCTTTTGGTACCCAAATTTTTTTGGGTTCTTCATTATTAATCTTGTCCTTTTGTGGTCGAGATCCCTTTGGATCCCAAACATCTTGGTTTTTCTCAAATTCTTTTCAAAAGGATATTTGTACACAATATGCCCATGGTCAGCATAATAGTGACATCTTATAGGGTACGTTGGGGGTGAGAAGGCTTTAATGAAAAGTACATTCAAATTTTTCTTTTGAATATTTCCATTATAACCAATTCCTTCTCTGTCGTAAACTGGTTTTTAAGAGGAGAGTATCTTGTCTTGCTTTGCCGACCCTTGAAAATTTTGTTTCAGATTTTTGAAAGTTTTTCTACTCTTTATTTTAAAGATTCATTTTCTTTCAGTAGTGATTCATCTTCCTTGGGTTTTCCTTGCTCATTTTGATATGATTGAAGCTTTTCTTCTAAGGATTTAGTTTTACCATTTGATCATTGAAAGACTAGTTCTTTTTCTTTAAAGATTCATATTCAAGTTCAAACAATAAATGTTGTTTTTACTCCTTTTCTAGGCCCTTTTTTAGACCCTTTATGAAACCATTATGTCGCTTTTTATTTTTTATTTTTTATTTCTCATATAATTCATGAAATCAACAAATTCATCATAAGATAGATCGATTGCCTCATATGCTTCAATGCTCTCATCATCAATGGCCATGAGACATGAATTAACTTGCTCCTCCTCACTTGTATCAAGAGATTCTTCCTCCGAGCTTCTTTCAATTGTAGCTTTAAGTTTATCCCAAATCTCTTTTGCGATCTTGCTACTTTGAACATGATGAAACACATTGGGAGTAATTGCACATGATGAAACACCCTTAGCCCAAATACATAGTGGGAGATATAATTTTTTAAGATGGGAACTTATATTTATTTAACATGGAACACCTATTTTGATTGAATGATATTTCTTTCGTCCGGTCGAGGGGACGAGAACTCAAGTTTGATTGTGAGCTAAGACATTCATCTTCAGCATGGCATTATATCAATGCAGGTTGCTAGTGCCTGAAGTATTTAAAGTATCGCGATAGGAAAAGCAAGATTCATCAAACATAATATGATGCGAAACATAAACCCTTCGTGATTGAGGATGGTAGCAGTGATAACCTTTGTGTAGATTGCGATACAACGACAACAGCAACCCAGCTGCTCAAAGAGGCTCCCGCCAAGGTAGAGTCTGAGATGATGTACGCAACCTTATTTCTATTGTAGAGAGTTTGTTTCTAAAGGGCTCCCCACCCTTAAGAAATAACCCTACTCCATCAAACGAAAACATGCATGATTAATGCAAACGACAAATAGTTACTACTCAATCAAACGATGCATCAAACAATAACAGACATACAAGCCTAGGAGCAATGTCTAATGCAAACAGTTGGGTCGGGCACACGTATTTTTAACTGCCACTTTGCTCTATCGAATGTCATCTCTTTAGTCAGGCTTAGGTGGGTACGTTCATGTCTAATCTTCTTTAGTCATATTTTTTTGGGGCTCGCCTTTACCTCTTTTTCAGTATGTGTTAGGTAAATGTCTCAAAATTACTTGGCGTATTAAGGAGAAGGGCTGTGGTGAGTTCGATCGATCGAGGTGGAGCTCGATCGATCAGGAAAGTTACGTAAAAGAGGGACGCATCCAGAGAGCAGGCCGATCGATCGGGACTCCCCGATCTATTGGGAAACAGGGTTTCTGCGCATCTATAAATACGGACGTAGGCTACGTCATAATGTATCCAAAATAAACATGTGAGGTATTTTCCCTTTTCGGCGCCGCAACCAAAGAATTGAGAGTGTGAGAGAGAATATTGTAATTCTTCTTCTTCCTTTTATTTAATAATAAAAGCCCCGATCTTCGCCCGTGGTTTTCTCCCCTTTCGATTGTAAAGGGGTTTCCATGTAAATTATTGTGTCTATTGTTTCATTTCTCTTTTAGTCCGATTGTTTCTCGTTTTTGTCGTGGTATTTGATTCGTTTGAGATCCGAGTAAATTGTTTATTTCCGCACAGTATGCATTATGTAACTATTCATATTTCTTAACAGGGGCGGTAGGTGGTCTCCTATTAACATATCTAAATCATTGCTTTATGTAGATTGCTATATCTGATAAAAACCTAGGAATATGATTTCGGTTCAAACTTATGTAGACCTTTTTACGCAAGTACGGAAAGCAACAACACCTCAAAACTCTCAATGGGGTATAATTAGGAAGTTTATTGTAAAGTCTCTGGACAACACAATCTATCATCAACGCGTTGGAAAATTCTAATTTTTTGAGAAAATAGATTTTTAAACTTTGTTTGAAATTTATTGAATGTGGCATAAAATCAGACATGAGAAATACGGAATAAAGGGACCTAGATCTGGTATAATCATCAACAAATATAACATAATAGTGCATCTGTTGAGATGAAGTAACTGGAGCATAACTCTATAAATCACAATGGATTTTATATACTGGTTTAAAAGAAATTCATTACTTAAATTAAAGGGTCATTTGAAAATTTTCCCATCTGACAACTAGTACAAGCAAAGGGCTTTTTATTCCAATAACTTATGTGAATAATACTTCCGTAAGAAACTCTGAATTCGTATTTCCTAGACGTAAGTGTCCTACTCAAGTGAGAAACTTTTGAAGCTCTTTACGTTTTAACTGCAACAAAGATCTTTAAAAGAGCATTCGATCCAAAGCATGAACTCAAGTGAACGGAATATCCTTGCATAACTGAATGATATACACCAATTTTTTTCAAAACAAGCACCACAAGAACTTTGTGCAATTTTATATTACCACGTAGTCCTTGAATAAAGTTATTGCCAGTATGTATAATATCCATTTCAGATCCATTTCTGAATTACCTTTTCAGATATAGAATAAAGATTGAGACCTTGAAGATTATCTCGTGAATTCACTAGGAAGAAATAATTGATTGAGATAAACATGGTTTTCGACTGTGACTTTGATCATTTCGCTTGTTACATGAAATTTGATTATTTCTCTGCTAACTTTGGCAAGGTGCACTTCGAATGTGTGAACCAGTATTAAATAAAATTGATATTAGAGTCACTATCAGCAACTCTGGGTTTTTGTGACATGGAATTCAAAGGACTCTAGTAGCCGGTAAGATTTTCATGCACGATTCTAAAGTAGATCAATCAAGTGGTACAACATGATCATATGAAGGCTTGGAAGACAACGTTCCTTACTAAATATTAAATTCAAATATTTTCAACAAAAAAATTTACAAGGAGAATGACAAGATAAGAGTACATAAAAGTAGATCCACCAGTCCTAGAGTTACACCATTCCGTGATTCATATTACGGGAAGGACAACAGGTTTTCGTGACTAATCGTACAATACCTTTAATAGTTTTCACTATGAAGTTCACCACATGGCCTAGGAGAAGTAAAAACACCAAGATTAATATTATTTCGGTTGTAGCTGTTGTTGTTATTCCTACTACTTTTGGTATTCTTGCTACTTTTGCTGTTGTTTCCTGATTAATAGGTGTGACACCAACCATAGAAGATAGATAAACGAATGCCATGGCAGTTATTGCTATCCACATCGTCACCATCACAACGATCACAAAGAGTCCCATGCAAGGCAATCCGCTGATAAGGAGGAGTATGGCGCTAAGAGACGAGACGAACCCAACTGTATTGAATGCCAAAATTGTGTTATACCTGGTAATATCGGTTTTGGCCATTATGGAGGTGCCCGCAATGCCTATGCTATTATCTTGCCAAACTCCGCCGGGAGGGTTGAGTCCTGCCTGGAAGGCCATACCAGCAATGAGTGATGCTACAACCATTAGGGCACCACGTTGGTTTTCCAACCATTTTTTATTGGTTTTTCGGGGTGTTCGGTTAGCAGTAGCTGCTCGTAAAACCTTAGCACGTTTGAGGCAACGACGGATCTCTCTATCCTTTTCATCCCTTTTCTGGGTTTGCTCAAAGATGTCCATCACCGTCATGCCATTTGAATTAACGGCATTTTTTCGCATTCTCTTGTCATTGAGCAAGAATTTTATGGTCTGCATATATTTTACAAGAAATTCATAAATACATGGAAAATGTTCTATTGTCCCAAATTTAATATTGTGTTATATATGCTATTAGTCCTTGTACTTTTGATCACAATGTCAATTTAGGTCTCGTTTGGTTGCCACATAAATTGAATTCCCGTGGAAAGTTGTATATCTTGAAAATTTAATTTTCGAGTCAATTTCTCAAAAATAGGTAAAATATGTTTGGTTGCCAAGATGGAAAATATAACTTCCTTCGAGAGAGGATAGTTAAAAACAAAGGAATTAAAATTTACTTAGCAGGGCTAGATAAGGTACTTCCTACGTATTGAAGGAAGCAATTTCCACTTCCTACCAACTAAACAAGAGTTTAAATTGGTACTTCCTAGTAATTTCTACTTCTCGCAATTACTTGCTGCATACCAAACGAGGCCTCAATCTTTAAACTTTTAATTATGTCGGTTTAGTCCTCATATAATTGAATTAATCCAATTCTAAGACTAATGTTAAGTTACGATTAAAATTGTAATGATTAACACTTGCATCATGTTTTAATGTTAAAAAATTAAAACTTAAATATATTTTCGCTAATTTCTATTTGAAATCGTAACATTCATTAGTTAAATATTAACATCAATTTTAAAATAGGACTTGATTGAAATAATTTAAATTATATAAAGATTAAATTAAAATAATTAAAATTTTAGGGACTAAATTTAAAAAAAGGAAAATATTTGAGTTAATGTACAATTCGTATATTCAATACAAACGATGCAAACCATTAAGCTATTCAATTTATAAAAAAGTATTAGGATAAAGGGTAAATTATAGAAATCCCCAGACTGTTGCTTCAAAAATAAAAAGCCCTTCTCACGAATAAAACCACTTATTAAACTTACTCACTTTTAGAAAATTATCCCTTTGCCCTCAAATAATTTTTTTTGACCATTTTTCTCTTAAAATAAAATAGTTAAGTACTTGATTTTATTTTTAGGTAGAATTTTATATTTTGAGGAAAAATAACAATTTTTTTATATTTATAAAAAAAGAAATTTTCTATATTTATAAAAATTATTATTTTAATTAATTATATATAGTGATATTATTATATCAATAAAAATATTATATTTTATCTTATAATTTTTTTTATAAAAATTTTAAAAATATTTTATATCTTCTAAATTTATAATATCATTACTATAATTAATTAAAATAATTAAATTTTTTTATAAATATATAAAATTTCTTTCCCTACCTGTGCAGGAGCTCATTGAGGCACTGGGTTGTTATTGTTGCTGTTGTATATAAAATTTCTTTAATTCTATTGCAAAAAATATAAACTTTTTTCTAATTTTTGCCTAATAATATAAAATCTTCTTCTAAAAATATAATTAAACATTTAATCCCAGTACTTTTAAGGGACAAAATGGTTAAAAAAATAGTTGCATGGGAGTTAAGTGATAAATTTTTAAAAGTGAGGAGGTTTTGTGAGTATTTTTATTTGTGAGAGGGGTTTTCTATTTTTGAAGCAAAAGACAAGGAGTTTTTTAGTAATTTACCATAGGATAAATTACGTATTAGTACCCTAATATTTAGTGTATTAATTTTTTTAGTCCATAAATATTGAAATAATTTTTTAGTCCAAAAAGTTACGTGTATTTATTAAAATAGTCCAAACAACGATATGAAAGAATGAAAGGATGGCTTATTTTGCACTATTACATATCGCCAAATGGATTATTTTATTAAATTCGTATAACTTTTTTGGGCTAAAAAATTATTTTACGAAGCTTGGGAACTAAAAATTTCATACATCAAATCTTGAGATCTTAATATGTAATTTAGCCAAAAGATTAGTATGAGTTTTCATAATTCAGTAATTTTCTATTACAAATTGGATACACAAATTAAAGTACCTTAACAATTGGACGAACAAAATTAAAATGTTATATGTACCAAGTTAATCTATTCAATAATTTTTTGCAGCACACTGTTATGCAGGCTGATTCAAGCTTGGCTTTTGTGAGTTTTCTTGTATTATACCATGATTTTTGTCGGTAATTATAGAGAAACATACGATTATATAAACTTGAGATTATACAATAATTGTTTTATTCTTGTAAACAAATTTATTTTGTAATATCTTTAATTATCAAAAAAACTACGATTATGTACATTTTTTTTTCAACTTCAATTGTCAAGAAATATTTTGAAATCAAAAGTCAGAGTATTTTTCTTATAAAAAATTTTAATTATGCTTCTAATTCTGCTCCGAAGAAGAATTATTATTTTCTTATTTCTAAAAGTAAAAAGAGCATTTCTAAAAGGCAAATGATAAACAACGCCCAATGAGCAATATTTAAGTGTTATTAATTGCCCTTTTTGTTTCTATGTAAATATTAGAGATATTTTATTATATATCATGTCAGCAATATTATTTCTTTATTTTATTATTTATATTTTGTATCATAATTAATACTTCTTTTTAACGACACTTTCTCTTCTATCTCGGTCCAATTGATGTATTTAAGGTAATTAATACATTGCGTTGCTTTAAAAGTCAAAAATATGCCTTTTTTTAACTAAAAGGCACACTATCAGTCAGTTATACGTACCTAGACTTACTCCAAAACTCAAAACAATCCTTTTTCTACTAAAAATATCTTCTTACTAGAAAACGATACTGTCAAAAATATGCATTATGTACCTTGAGTTGCTTCAAAACTCAAAAAAGTGTTTTTTAATTAAAAAAAGTACCTTTTTAGATAAAAACAGTTGGACCAAATAGGCTTTACGTATCAGGATTTGCTCCAAGATGTAAAAAATATTTTTTTATTAATTAAAAAAGCCCATTTTAACTCAAAAATTACACAACTAAATAGACAATGTGCACCTTGAGTTGCTCCAACATGCAAAAAATGTATTTCAAAAATTAAAAAGCACATTTTCACTCAAAAACAACACAACCAAACAAACACTATGAACCGGAAATTACTCCGACACGCAAAAAAAAAAAAAAAAAAAAAAAATGAAACAAACTTTTTTTAATTAAAAGCATATTTTACACAAAAATAACAGCCAAACAGATACTACATGCCTCAAATTGCTCCAACACGTAAAATGATACTTCTTTATTAAAAAGCTTATTATCAATCAAAACAACGCAACTAATCAAACTCTAGGTACCTTGAGTTACTCCGACATGTAAAAAATGTTGTTTTAGTCAAATAGCAAAATTTTACTTACGTACCTCGAGTTGCTTCCTAGCGACAGCCAAATGCAAGATGGTGTTACCGTCCCCATCTTTTGCATTCAAAACCTCTCCATCTCCGCCTACCAACTCCCCAACTCCAACCCCCTCCCCATACTTCACACATACATGAACCGGGTTCTCCCCCCGATTCGACCTCTCTCGAACTGAACCAAGCCCAACCCTAACCAACTCTTGGATCACCTCAACCTCCCCTTTCTCTGCTGCTACATGAACTGGGTTCATCCCCTCCTTGTCGCGTGCCCTGCACATGCTTGCTCCATTACCCACCCCGAGGAGGATGCGCACTACTTCCACTCGGCCCTTGGCGGATGCCAAGTGAAGTGGGGTCCGCCCTTCTGGGTCGGGTTCATCTACCAATTCGGGTTTCAAGGCTAGGACACGGGAGACGAAATCCACGTGTCCTAGCTTGGATGCCACGTGCAACGGGGTCATTTTGGTGAGGGTTGGGTCTAAAATAAAAGGGTCTTGTTGAAAAAGGTTGAGTAACAAGGTTACGTTTCCCTTTACTGCGGCTTCATACAATTTTCTCTCCATTTTTTAAAAATAATAATAATTTAGTTTACTTGCTAGTGATCTCTCTTTTATATAATTTTATTTATTTGTTTTGTGATGAATTTATATGTGCAAATGGTGTGAAGTGGGATGCTATGGCAATCATATATGGTTTGAAAAGTAGACAGCTCTAGAAATTTTAGGGGTTTTAAAGTAAATTTGACTGATTAGGACACAT
The DNA here is from genome assembly GCA_018398585.1 of Simmondsia chinensis. NCBI lineage: Eukaryota > Viridiplantae > Streptophyta > Magnoliopsida > Caryophyllales > Simmondsiaceae > Simmondsia > Simmondsia chinensis. The sequence continues at coordinate 37,442,612 of JAGTTD010000005.1, read as the reverse complement.
TTGGGTTAACCTTAAGCAAACTTTGAGTCACGGTTGGTTAAGACTCTAGTCAATTGAAGCCAAATCTGTAAAGAATACCATTTGAAAATTAGTTTTATTATTTGTTCGTTTATAACGCGTAAAAATAACAACATATATAATATTTTATAAACATGTTCGTAGATATGTGATGAAAGTTCCAATATATCAGTCGTAATATGATATATAAAGTGAGTCATTAAGACGTGTTTAAGTTAGACATGACATCTCATTTGCGGGAACTTGGCCCACCGATCAAAGTTACTTTGGACCATTAGAATCTAGGGATCAACCCTACATGAATATTCGATTTTATCTATTAGCTATGCTCCCATGCATACATGCTTCCCATGATCTCTATATTTTGCATGCTCTATATGCTTTTCATACAGGCTCTTTATAACTATCAACTATCAGGTTGGGGGTCCTCAGAAACAGTATCTCGTTAGGGTCTCATCTTAATGGGGTAAGGCTACGTACATCCTACCCCTCCCAGATCTTGCGCAAGTCGGAGCCCCTGAGGCTGAGGCTGTTGTTGTTGTTATATGTTAGCTAATGTGTGAGTCATTTATATTATACATATATGTTATTATTTTTCTGATTATAAACAGTGATATACAAGAACAACACTAATAGTTTAACAAATTTTTTAGTGAAAATTTTAATTAAGATTGGAATTTAAAATACTTGGTTGGATTGCGTATGTATGGATGAGAAATATGCGGTGAGAACTTTTTTAGGCATTGTGGTCAATTGAGAAAAATGCAAACTATCGTTGTTGATTGAAGTAATCATTTTGAAGAAAATTCAAAGCATAAAGGCAGGATCAAGAAACAAATACAAAACAGTATAAAAATAGAACATAAAAACAGATAGACATTAAAGAAATAAATAAGCATATATATATATATGTGTGTGTGTGTGTGTGTGTGTGTGTGTGTGTGTGTGGGTACACATAAAGAGAGAGAGGGAAAAATAAAGACCATTCGATATAAATTAATAAATTTAGGTCATTCATTTTAATAATAGGTATAAAAGCAATTTTGAAATGTTGACCTTTAATTTAGGATTCATTTACCAGGCACTAAAGCTCCGGATTCTATTAGAACACCAAAGTTAAACGTGTTTGAGCGAGAGTAGTACCAAGATGGAAAACCTCTTAAGAAGTTCTCGTATTGTCAACCCTATAAGATTGCGAGTCCTTGAAAACAGTCTTTTTGCAGGGTTACTCTCTGAATGGCTAAGGCTGCATATATCCACCCCCCAGACTCCACTTAGACGAGAGCCTTTGAGGCACTGTTGTTGAATGTTGACCTTTAATTTATATCTAATGATCATTATTTTTTTCCACTTATATCTCACCTCTCATAATTATAATAGTCATACCTTATATATACATATATGACACAGTTCATGTGAGAATATAAGAAAATGAGAGTGATTTATGTGCCGCTCATTTAGTTCTTGACATCAACGTCACCCTAATCCTCCTTCTCAACTAAATGAATGGCCTAGACTTTGATCTAAGGCCATATGCAATGGGGCACCCAAAAAGAGTCTCATAATGAGGCTTCAATGGGATGGGAAAAAAACGGAAAGAGGAAAAAAATGGAATAAGGAAAACCGAATCCAGAAAAGCGTGGAAGAAGAGTATGATAAGAGGATCCTGAAAACGGAGCGAGCAATAGAGATAGAAGAAAAAGTGGGTTTCAACTTTGATGGCTTCGACCCAGCTATAGTGACAGACATTCTAGCTCAATGATATGGCTTGGGGTTTGGGTGTGGCCTCAGCCCCATTCTCGGTTCTTGTGCTGGCCTTATGTCCCTTCTTTAGCTAGGTTCTTCTTCAGCTAGGGTCCGTGTTTGTAATTGTTCTGCGCGTGCTGTTGTTTTTTGGCCCCGTGTCATTTCTGGTCCTGTTCTTTTTGTCTGTTGTGTCTTGTTTTGAGATGAGCGGTTTGTTCCTGGTTTCTTGTTTTGAGTTGGTTGTTTTTGGTCTCCATGTTGTTGCGGTCGGACTTTGGCCTCACCTAGTGAGTGGCTGGCTTATTTCGTAATTTTTTCGCAATTTATAGAAAAAATGGGAGCCCCATTTCAATTTTTTATTATTTTTTATTTTTATTTTGTACTTTTTAATTATTTTTAATTAACAAAATATGTTAAATTTTATTTTAAAATAGATTTTAAATATTAGCAAATTTTTATATATTAAATCTGAGTAAATTTTTTATTTAATTATTAATATCCAAAGAGGGCACCAACACACTGTCACCGGATCCCATTAGAACTCCGAAGTTAAGCGTGCTTGGGCGAGAGTAGTGCTAGGATGGGTGACCTCCTGGGAAGTCCTCACCCTCAGGTTGGGGGCACTGGAAAATAGCATCTCTTCAGGTTAACACCCTGAAGGGGGAAGGCTGCGTACATCTGCCCTCCCCAGATCCTGCTTAGACGGGAGCCCTTGCAGCACTGGGTATGAAAAAAAAATTAGTATGTTATATTTTATCAATATAAATCTTAATTTTAATTCATTCTCTTAATATAATTAATTATTTTTTAATTATATTTATTTTTAATGTATTTTTATTTTTTTTATCTTCAATTAATTAAAATAGTATAAATGGTATTAACTATTAAAATATCTGAAAATTAGAGTTTTAAAAATAGGGCATGATTGGAGAAGAGAAGCCCCATTTTTAATAAAGCCCCATTGGGTATCACTGCGAAAAGCCTTACTCTCTCATTTGAGTCATCCTCTGCATATATGTTTATATGAGTTTTTTTTTTTTTTTAAACCCATCTAAATTTTAGGTCTGGTTTTAAAAAATTACCTAAACCTTATAAAATTTTTCTATGTTATACCTTAATGTTAATGCCAATAACATCCATTAATTTTTGTTGGCATAACATTTAATGATAGTTTTTATGTATTAATAAATTTATTAGAAATTTAAAATTATTTTATATGTAAATTCAAACTTTTTAAAATTATTTTCTTTTTTTCTTGAAAATCCATCAACAAAAACTAACAGTTATTAACGGCGTTAATATTAAGGTATGATTTTCTAAAATTTTTTAAAGTTCAGGTGATTTTTTAAAAAATCAAAAAATTTAAGTGATTTTTTGATACCACACTTAAGCCTTAGGTAATTTTCAGTTTAAAAAAAAAAAGAAAAAAAAAACTATATGTCATATATGTGTATATATATATATATAAGGTGACGTTCTTTCTTTTTGCCCCATGAAAGGGTATGAGTTGTAAATTGTTATTTTTTTAATGTTCAATAGATCTCGACCGTCCATTACAATAAAGGGTCAGAATTCACCCATCTCACCTTCTCATAAGAACACTACCCTATATGTATATGGACTATTAGATCTAAATCAAGAAAATTTGACTCTAATCGGAGATGTAAAAGCAATTTTTAACTCTAAAATCTTAATTTAGATCTAATGATTCATATTTTCCCCTCTCATCTCTCACTCCCTCATTTGGGTCTATATATATATGTATGAATTATTTATATTTTACTACCCTAATCTTTTTAATAATTATAAAAAGGACCTTAAGGTTTTGAAATTATTAAAAAAGACCCCTACGTTTTATCGTATTAATAAAAAGAACCCTCTCCGTCCATCTGATATCCCGGAAAAATAAAAAGATGAAAATATACCCTTAAACAAAATGATGTCATTTTGAGTCTGATTCTGCACACTCACCAAAACGACATCGTTTTGGTTTTAGAAAAATAAATAAAAATAAAAAGTATTTTATAATAGGTTATTTAAATTAAAAAATGTTAAAAAAAGCTCCTCAATATTTATCTACTTCAACCAATAGTAAATAAAAAAAGTTAAATAAAGAAATTAGATATAATACTCTGAATTAAATAAATAAATAATAATCATAACACTATAAAATTAAAAACAGACAAACTAAAAATATTATTATATAAAGTAAAATTAAACAAAAAAGAGCAAAAAATGACATTTGAAAAAAAAATTTAAAATTTACCATGGTAAATAAAGCTTAAAAATGGCATTAAAAAAATATTTTAAAAAAGTTTAAGATAGCCTTTCATGATTGAATTTTATAAAAAAAAAAATATAAAACACTTGAACTTTAAAAAAAAATAAACAAAATAAAGAAGATAAAGATGATTAAAAAAAAAAAAAAAAGGTCGAAGAATTTTAAATTTAAAAAAAAAAATTGTGGGGGGGGGGGGGGGGGGGGGGGGGGGGAGGGTGGAGTGGGTTTATTTAATTTTTCTCAGGATTTTTTTTTTTTTTTTTTTTCAGATTATAAAAGCAGAAAAACTCTTATTATGCTTTTGTATTTTAGCTAAACACCCAAAGCAAGTCAAAAATCTTTTTATCAATGAAAAACACCCTTTTCATAAAAATAAAAATAAAAAAGATGCTGAGAAAAATTAAACATAAAAAGAAAAGCTCAACCAATGCCATGAAAAAGGGAAGAAAAAAAGCGAACAAAATAACACAAAATGCTGCCAAAAAAAAAAGCAAACATAATCTCATAAATTAAGCATATCATCCTCAGTATAAAAGAGACTGAATATCAAGAAAGAACTATATCTCCTACATGATGTTCCTGCAAACCGAGCTCGAAAATCGAGGTTCTAGAACTTTCTAACCTAAAAATAAAATTATGGGTTCTTCTGGGATTTTGTTATAATGAAAATATAATGATGTGGGTGTGTGTTATGTCATACAAAAGACCAGTTGATGAACATGAAGCACATGCACTGAGCATCATCATTGTCATTCAAAACTTTCCAGGCCACAGCTCTTTCATATGACACTGGCCTTCCCATGCTTGACATGCACATCCCTCCTTGCATGCATATGAATCCCTGTATTTCAACACAAAAAGGAAGAAGAATGAGATATCTGTCAAGGGTTTCACGTGTTAGTTTAGTGAAAAATCTCATACAGAATTGTAAAAAAGAAGAAATCAATATATAAGACTCTATTTTTCTTATGAGAAGCTTTTCTTTGGGAAATATTTTAAATGAACACATTTTTTTCTTTCTAGATAAAGAAAATGTTTTGATTCTAAAAATTTGTATGGGATCACGCTTGGTCAGGTTAAAGTTGAAGTGAGATACATAACGTGAATTAATGTGGAAAATGTTTTCCTCTTCATGAAGGAAATTAGTTTCCCCTTTCATTGAGGAAAAGTCGATTTCCTTTCAATGCAGAAAAACATTTTCCACAACTGTAATTCTTGCTATAAAGGTATGCAATGAAATAGTAGTAACTAAGGGAAAAATGTTTTCCGTCAAAACAAATGTAGTCTGTGTAATGGGATTTTTCACCTAAAACCAATTGGGTTTAGAACAAAATCCCACTTGGCCTGGACCTTTCTTATGCCGAATATATGAGTCAGGACTAAGGCCAGATGAAATTCGAAAATATCTTCATTAACTGTATTTGCTCATGAAAACTACAACCAATACAAGGATAGTTCCATGTACAGTACTTCCATCAAGTAGGTTCTGGGGAGGGTCAAATAAAAAATGTAATTCCACTTCTATTGAAAGGTTTTTGAGAACTAAATCAGTGACCTCTAAATTATAATGGATTTTTTGATTCAGTGTGTCAAGGAACCAACAACACTAAAAACTTAAATTAATGGGTGAAAACCTACTAAATTATTTTATACTCTTAACACGTCCTCTCATATGAATGCTCATCAAGTTAAGAGTTGAGAGTCTTGTGATTTGAACTCATGACCTCTCATCTAGTAAAAGGTACTAATATCATGTCATGAACCAACCATACAAAAACTAAACAAATGGGTGCAGGCTCGTGAATGATTTTATACCCTAACATATATGGGGATTTAAACTCATGACCTCTCAACTAATGTGACTTTGATATCATGTCAAGAAACCAAATATATAAAACAAAGCTTAAAATGATAGGCGAATCCTTAACAATAATTTTATAATCTAAAACAGAGCTACTAACCTGTTGGGTTATCTGAGGCAACTCAGAGAAGAGTGCTTTCCTTCCATTATCGTCAAAAATCTTATCAAGAGTAATGTCTTGGAGTGCAACCAAAGTAGTCTCCAGCATGTCTAGTCCTGCCTGATTTGCAAATGTGAACACTGGCATTGCCTGCATCAATTCCGTTACTTTATCATTTTTCAAATTTTGAACGGTTCATGTTGAGCCTATGTATTAGCTTGATTATATTGAGTCTCATATCTACAACAGAGAATTGGGCCAATCTGATTTAGAGGCTTGGAGCACTAGGATTTAGCGCGTGGCTGTAAATATGCACTAAGGTTGTGAGAGTCAAATAGAATATAGCTTATGCGCAGAATCTACTTATATTGGGCCTTATCAGTATGATAGTGCAAATAGTTGTGCTCCTCTCTGTAGATTTAGGTTTTAGATAAACTAGGTAAATTAGGACTTCTTTTCTATTCTAAAAAATAAAACATTTTCTTTTTTTCTGAAAACACATTTTCCCAAATCTTAAGGGTGTTTAGCTAGAAAAGAGAAGTGCTCTTAAACTTGTGTAGAAATTATTTTTCTGTTATTAAAAAGTAGAAAAATAATTCTTTCTAAGCAGAAGCGAAAACTAAAAAATTTCAAATAAAAATACCCCTCTTGAAAACACTTTTTACAAAACTGCTTCTGAAAAACAAAAAAATTCACAACTTGGCCAAACAAGTTGTGAATGTCTTCTATTGTGTGTTTGTAATTCGATTAAGAATCCCAGTGTGTTTGTTGATGGCCCTAACAGTTCACATTTATGCTACCTGATGTAACTGCTAACATTTTTATGCAATGAATTTCTTCCATCATGACTTTTCATTCAACTTTTTACAAATAAATATAGGCCAACGAGATTGCCAAAGAAAAACACTAATCCACGACAATTTAATACTTTTAAATTAGTTATTGCTTTATAATTGCCATGACATTAGTGTTTCTTGCCCCAGAAATATAAATTTCCTAAATATAAGGTTTAAAACAACTGATATTCCCTACAGATAATGTCTGAATTCTGGAAATAATGAGAAAAGAATAATATTTTACCTTCAAAGAGCAGCACAAGATAGCATCTGAATGATTCCATAGAGCTTTGAGTATAGATTCACCTCCTTCATTACTGGGTTTAACTAACTCCACCCCCAAATAGCACCTATCAACCCAGTTCACCAAATCGTTAATTTTTTTTTTTATATTGGTAAGGATTATAATGGAAACTGGAGTGGTGAGATTCGAACCTAAGACTTATGACTTGAGAGATTGGTAGCTTTATTAGTACACTAACTCTTATGGATTAGTTCAACAATCGGTATGCATGAGTACAAAGAGATAGTATTGCCGCATACCGTATAGAATACATTGCATTTACACAATGCTCGAAATTCCCATGTGTCAGAGATCGGTTTGCGATAAAAGGAAGTACTTTGGATATGGAAAACAACAATTTAAACCAGCTATTATGGTAAAAAAAAGACAGACAAGGAGAAATTTTTAGGAGATGCTATTTGGTCTCATTTTCTGTTTACAATTTTTGGTTATTGAATAACCAAGAACCAAGTTTTTAAGGACGATTTTTTTTCTTGTTTATGGATCGAAAACAAGGAAAAATCATTTGCAAAACACTATTTATATTTTCTTTAAAAAAAAAAGTATAAAGAAAAAACAATACTGGACAGTCCCTAATATGCTTTAGTTAATACAATCCCAAGTAAGGTTCCGATGCAAAACCCATCAGCAGCACGTGGAGTGTAGCTCATGAAACTTATCTCATAAACGATATGTTTTAATTAACTTGATTCACATGTGAAGTTTCCAACACAAATTATTTAACTTCGTTATGTTGTTAAGCGCACAACAAATTCAAGTCTTTACCTGTAACTCTGACAAATCCAACAAGCAAGCGTCTGCGCCTCTGGGGTGGCAGGCGAGATTTGCGAGCCATTGAGAGAGCCAAACCGCGAAGGCGAAAGAGCAGAAGCAACTCTTTGAACAGAAGCTATAATGCTCCTAAGATACTGTCTTGCCATTGCAGCTACATTTTCTTGAAGATGAATTTCATATGCAAATTGAAAAGCTATTGTCATCACAGATTTATTGGTTCCAGCGCTGTCACCAAGTGCTTTGCTTCCAGCTGGACCAATCTCGAGTGCAGATGCAAGATCAAGGGTACACTTTGGACTTGATACATCCTACATTATGTTGCAATAAATGAATAAAGAACAAGTTCTTGTTTTTGTCATGCTTTCGTCACATTTTTTCACCATACCCACTAAATAATTGTGGGATAAACACTGAGTTATTGGAAAAGTAGAGGTTATTTACTCCATTAGTCCTTAATATTTGTAAGTTTATTTAAATTATTTTGTGACAAAAAAATTGGTCCCTAGACGACACTAAGGTAAAAGTTGAAAGATGAGAGACCAACTTTATCATAAAATAAAACATAAGTGACTATTTTAACCAAAAAAGATGAAAGAGCAATTTGAACAAATTTACAAATATTAGAAACTAACAGAGTGAATAGCTCTAGCCCAGTGGTTTTGGCACCATTAAGGTACAGCTATGGTCATTTTTACATGATTCTTCTTTTATGGGGAGAATTTGAACTTCCTACTCCAGTGGATGTAGGCTTAACAACAAAGACGCACCACATAAATCTCCTCGATACTTTTTTATGTGCCTTATGTTTTCCGTTTTCTTATGAGTATTTCACACAACAGCCGCGTCATAGTAAAATATTGATCTCTAAGAGAATGTTTAAATACGATTAGGAACAAACTAGTCAACAAGCTTAAACTGATGAATGAAGGTCCAACAATGGTTATATACTCTAAAATGTCTCACACACAAATGTCAATTAGGCTTGAAGTGTTGATAATCCACAATCTGACCCATATCTTGTAATCAAATATATTATTATTTAGGGTGGATGCTATTGGGATTCGAACTCGTGACCTCTTAGTATAACAAGGAACCAATTGTCCCACAAGCTAAATTGATGGGTGAAAGGTCTAATAATGGTTTTATACTCGAACAAAATACTTGCCTTTGAAGAATCAATGGGAATAATTCGAAACCCAGATGGTAAAAGAGGAGCATCATCAGAGAAAGATGCATCTATGGGAGCAAAGACCAGTTCTGAACAAGCCCCAACTGCATTTTCTTCCACTCCACTACAAAGCTGGAGAAACAAAAGAAATTAAAGATTAGAATGGTTTTTGAGCAATATACCACATTATGTTTACATAATCAGGCTTAAAGGTCTGATCTCGTATAAATCGCATCAGTAAACTAACATTTATATTTATCTAAAAGTTAGTTGGGTTTCTGTTTGCAGGTTTTTTGTTTTAGAAACTAAAGGTAACAGTCTAAAAATGATTTTTTCGTGCTTTTACTTTCTTGTTTTCAATTTTATAATAATTTGATTGACAACTAAAAGAGAAAACAGAAGTTTTGGAAAAAACTGTTTTCAAAATCTAGTTTCTCAAAAACCAAAAAACTACAAATAAAACGACGTAGAGGCAGGCCCTAACTCATCCATACACGTTGAATACTGATGCTCCATTGTGTCATTGATAGAAGAGGATCTGAACTCTATAAATAATACACAACAATTAAGGGTGTGTCCAATCCATGAAAAGTTTCTTTGTTTTCGTCATCTTGGTTACAAAGGAAAACTTCAAAAACAAGAAAGAAGTTTTTCCAGTTTTTAGTACAAAGGCAAGAAAGAAGGAAGCCTTGTTTTCCTAGAAACTCTAGAAAATTTGGTCTTCGGAATGCATTTTCTTGAAAGACACGGGGCTTCGGTAAAGTTTATAAGGAAACTAAAAAATTCAAGCGGAAAGTCTTGCGTTTGAAATGCATCTCTTCATTTCTGAAAAGTTGGCATCCCTGTTTAACAAAAAGTTGTACCCCCCTCTACTCAGAAAAACGAATTGGCATCACATGCACCCCTCGAAAAATTAACCGTTGAGAAGAAAAAATACAATACAAGGATACACTTTCTGTGATGATAATATGGTAAAAGTATTCTTACCTGGAGCAGAAAGATGTCCCCTGGCATAAACATGTCCTCCCGGTAGGGACCAATATTTTCAAGCCTTACAACTTCCATGAGCTGTTGTAGCAGGAAACAATATGTTATGATGTAATCATGGAACCAAATAAAAGCCGTTATATAAAGTAATGGCCAATACGTAATGGAAATTATTCTAGCTGTCAAGTCACAACTGCACCTCAACAAGCAAAACCCAATAGGCTATGTCCATGACACCAAGGGGTCTATATAAGCAAAGCCAGGCCTGAGTTCTTTAGGCCCAAGGCTCAACTCATATAGTGCTCGAAGCTTGTTGAGCTTGGAAACTTCAAGCTCAAACTTTGCTCATCATAGGCTCAAGCCAGACTCGGTTCGGCTGAGCTCAAACCAGCTCAGTGAGCTCCAAGCTAAGCTCACATTTTTAGGCTAATCTAAGCTCATTTGGAGACAACCTTGGCCTATTTAGACTCGACTTTGTCTCAACTAGACATCAGGTTAGGGTCCTCGGAAACAGTATCTCGTCAGGGTCTCACCTTGATGGGGTAAGGCTGCATACATCCTACCCCTCCCAGACCCTACGCAAACGAGAGCCCTTGAGACACTGGGATAGTGTGTTGTTTTGTTTGTTTTATCTCAACTAGACATATTTAGACTAATAAATTGTATTAAAATATGCTCATTTATCCTTATGTAGTCTTGCGAGCTCACAAGCTCGAGCTTCATAAGGCTCAAACTCAACTCTTTAAGTTGAACGAGCTAACTTAACTCAAACTTGATTCTTTTGAGCTGGCTCGTAAACCCATTTACATCCCGGACGACATCCCACTTTTGCAACCCCGCCATCCTGATCACGATTTAAGCGAGTAATAAACACAAACCCAATACATTAAAATGAAGAAACTTGCCTCTTCATTTTCTGAAGTGTGAGCCAATGGAAGAATAACCTGACCCCCAATACTTCCAGTGCGAGAAACGGGTAAGTTACAGGGGGCAGCTTTGACAGCTGCAGCTGAATAAGCATCGATCCCGCTGTCCGCCCACTCTGATCGATGCTCTCGCAGGAACCGCAGTAGTATTGCAGGTGGCACATTCTGCATAAGAAAAACCAAGGATTCATAACAAGCAAGATCAAAATGTTGGAACAATAACCAAAACCTGCGTAGATTTTGAACTAGCTATTATACGTTTGGACGTTATATAAGGATACTTTTGTAATGGCCGCTATAACGCACTATATATTGTATTTTGTCCACTAAGAATATTTATAAACATATTTATATGTTAAAACCTACAAAAATTAATGATTGTACGACTATTCATTCAATCTTGAAGAACTTTGTGTCTTAGAAGACAATATGCGGTCACTGCAACCCTCTACATAACTCGTGGCACTGAATGGAAACTACTAAGGGACTGCAAACTGTGATTTCATACTATGTTTCTAGCCTTTCGATTTTAATTTGGTAGAGAATATACTTGCTCTATGAATGTAGATGGTCTGGACTACCTAGGACAATGTTGCAAAAGGCATGCCTAAGAAGTATTAGGATTCACAAGTAGGCCTTATTCCAAAGTTTCCAGGTAGTTCTCAACGCGAACATAATTGAAATGAGCCAACGATGATCAGTATGAAAATTTCAGTTGAGTTTCGGGAGAATATTTGCAAGAAGTAAGTTTTCAATAAAGTGAAGAATTGTTAACTCCCTGCTTCATTCATAAACTTAACATGTGAGCAATTTTATTGTAGATTATTAGGGATAGTATCAATGTATTAGGGATAGATCCATGTTGATTTTATTCTGATATTATTCCGATTATATTTTGTAATTATTCCTCCTCTCATTACTATAAATATATGTCTCAGCAACCCTATTGGGTATGCTCACTAACTCACATTCTCACACAGATAAACAGAGTTTGGCTCGATGTGGACCTGAACCCTTTGTCCTCATGGCCTCAGCCTCAATTGTTTTATCATTAGACCGAGGCCTTATTGGAAACCTCGTCTTTGAAACATGCTGACAACAAAAAGTAAAATGCCGACCTGTAAAAGCATGGAGGCTCTAGCACAAAGCACAGCATTGTTCATGGATGGGAACCCATTGACATAGTAATGGTTTGAGCCCATCATCTTGGCAGAAGATGAATTCACAAGTATGGTCACATCATCAATGCCATCACTTTCCATCACGGACCATCCCTCATCCATAAATCCATTCACAGCTTCATTAAATCCCCTGCAGTAAAATAATTTCCATACCTTCATGAATGAACCTTCACTTGATAATCCCAATAAATTTTTCGTGTTTCGAGGAACCTACTTGCTCAGCCTCTGGCTCAGAGCACGTAATGCGGCTGGTCGTCTTCCAACTCCAGTAACATTGGGTTGAGAAACCTCCTGAGAAATCTGTCTCAGCTGTCGTAGAGCCTGCAAAGGGAGGCAAAGACCTTAGTTGGGCATTTGAGTAACTTTAAATGATAATGTCTATCGTTCAGATGAAGTAGTATAGATTTCATCACCCAATTGCTAATAAACACATTTAGTTAGTCATTTATTGACTTTAAAATGATAAGTTCATCACCCAAGTGAAAAATAACAGATTTTATCTCCCGAATCCTACCAAATGATGAAGTAAAGCATGAAACATTTCAAGAGCTGGCATGGAATATGGTAGTTTCGTTCTTTGTCATGTTAAAGTCACGTAATTGGGCAACTGGGGCCTCTTGTCCAATAACTTACCAAGCATTCCTTAATGTTTGAGATTAGTTAGGCTTCTTTTAGACTTTGTTTGTTTTGATAGAAAACCTTTTCGGTCTCATTCTGTCGTTTCTTAGCATAACTTCGTAGCAACAACTATAAACACAGAAAATGCATTTCTCCATTAAGTGAAAATTAACTCCTTTTCAACAAAACGGGAAAATATTTTTCTTCATTAAGGGAAACTATTTTCCATGGTAATCTCACGCCCTATAACTTATTTCAACTTTAACTTGACCAAATGTGAACCACATACAAATATATAGAATAAACTATTTTCTTTAGTTGGAAAGAAGAATTTATAAGAAAAAATATTTTTGCTTGAAAATTAAAATTTTCCTCAAGGAAAATGTTCTCCTTTGAATCTAACATATCCTTAATTCACCAAGTTTACACGATTTCTTGATAGAATCCATCGAATACAAAGATAAGACTCTGAGAGTAAGAATTTTACCGCCATTGTTGTCCGTTGAGAAACCAAATTCGACGATTCATACAATGGACGCAACACTTCGGGAACTCTCCGTGGCTGATTCAAGAGAGTTACAGTAAGATAGCAAAATAGTTAAGATAAAAGCATGCTTAATTATGTAAATAATGGCATCAACATACCTCTAGGTCCATATGATCAACAATATGAATGATGGATCCACCCCCTTCACAGGGTCTTATCAGATACCCACTTGGTAACATTTCTGCTCTTACAAAATTTTGCACTGTTGGCATGCTTGGACCATTCTGAGTGTTGTTTAGTGATCTCTCACATACCTTACACACATCACGTAACAGTAAGGATTCAGTATTGACATGGAACAAAACAAAGGCTGTTACATAAAGGATTTTATGCTAGCCATTACGTTATTGAATAATTGCCCCTGTAATGCATATATATTGTACTTTATTCACTAAAACAAATCTGTAATGCAAATATAGGGGAGTGTCAAATTAGCTTGGGTATGTAGCGTGGCTTATGCTAATATGTCGAGATTGCTTACCACTATACTACCGTCCTCCAACATAGATGTATACCGCATCAACCAGAAATCGCGTGGAGGAGCCAATGTTGTGAGTGCATAGAGCTGAAATCCAAAATAAAAAGCAAATTTAGTCATGCCACCCTATATCTGAGGATTTGTTTAGTATCATTTTTTGTTTAAAGTTTTTGATTTTTGGAAACAAATTTACTATCTTTTGTATTTGTTTTTGATTTTTTCTAGATTGAGCAAAAACTGAAAACAAAAATCCAAAAACAAGAAAAACTCGTTTCCAAAATTCGATTTTTAGACTTAAATTCCAAAAACCAAAAACTACGAACAAAAAACAATACCAAACACGCCGTGAGCTAAAACCCTTGAATTTGTTAGCGCTTAGGCTCTACCTGCATGTAAAGCAGCTCAATGGTTCCACCATTTCCAGTTGACAGAACATTCATAACATCCAAAGTTCGGCAATCGCGATACCAAGAAGGCCGATCTTTGAGGATTTCTGCAACCTGGAGGTAAAATTGTCAACTTGGGTCTTATATTTACTCCATGAAGATCAACTATCTCATAAGAGTTGTTGAAGTGAACTTACTCTTGTGGGTTCTAGACTCACAAGACCACATGCGCGTGCTGCCACTCCAGCACAGCCGTGTGAAATTGCAATGATTCCAATGGAATCCGGACCAGGCTGCATATACAAATTAGTACTCAGTTTTTGAGCAGAACTGCATATTAGAAGGAAATTAAGGCCTTGTTCAACAATAGAAAACTGTGTCTATTATTTATTTTCAGTTTTCCTTTTCCATTTTTCATTTGGAGAACAAGTTTAAGAGTGAAAAATCGTTTCAGTTTTCCAATATAAGAAACTGGAAAATGTAGTCAAATGGTCCGGATTTTTCAAGTTTCAAAAAATTGAAAATTGCAGACATAAAAGTAATACATGTAAATCTTTAACCAAAAAGAAATTTGAGGAGAAAATCTTTAACCACTTTCCTTGAGCAGGTGTAACAGGAAAGCAAATTATGTAAGAAAAGATGTTTGAAGGAGATCAAACATGTAAATGACCTAGGTTGATTTAATTAATTCCCAATGCATACTGGTCTAGTGGTGAAGATCGCCAAGGGCCAGAGGAGCCACCTGGGATCGAATCCCGCTAGTTACAACCCCAATCCCCTTCTTATTAACTTCAAAAAAAAATATTCATTCCCAATGCATACTTCGTGCCATAAAAGTTGGACTCTTTTTTTTATTTCATAATGAAAAATCAAGTTTATAAGATGCCATAAAAGTTTTGAATCTTTTCTTCATTTCACAATGAAAGATCAAGCAATAAGTTGAAAAATGAGCAATCACCTTCATCCCAGGCATTTGGATCCACTCAACAGCAGTTCCAGTTGCCTTTGAAAGAAACTCTGCTAAAGTTTCCTCTGCAATGGACATAAGTCTGGACAAGAACATAGTAACATCTTCCACTTAGACGAAAGGGAAAAGAAAAAAATAAGTAAGATTTGGACTTAAAAGAAACAAATAGTGCTGAAATTTACCCTGCAGGGCTAGCATCCCTTGGCGGACGCTGAGACGTTGCTTGCTGTTGGCCGCTTGTCACCACTGACTCGCAGCTCGTGTCTGTGGTGGCTAACCCAGCCTGCATAATAACAACTTAACCTCCTCAATCATATAGCACCAGCTTCAACATACAAATTGCCCCCACAGACTAAAAGGACAAGCAATGAATTCAAATATAAACAAATTCACGGATTTTCACCTAACGAATGAACTTTTTGAGATAGTTAGATACTTGATATGATATCAAAGTTTTCTGTTGGGAAATCTTGAGTTTAAAGACCGAATAATCTAACTCTTTGTATGAATACAGTTACAATAGTACGCGGTAGCATTGTGCACTATCCATGCTTCAAGACATTTAACATGAATTTGTGGAGTGATATTACAATAAAAATATCATTCATGGCCTTCACTAAACAATATAATATTTCTGAGATAGCTGGCTCCTTAAATAAATCAACCAAAACATTTGAAAAACCCGAATTGTATCTGGGCAAGATATAAAGAAAAAAGAAGATGTCCCAATCAATGAATTTGCTTTGGCACAAAAGAGAAGGGAGTATCGTTGTGAATCTTTACATTCTGAGTCTGCTGGCGGAAATAACTATTCTCATAAACCAAGTGAGCCACTTGCTTTTGCAACCTATCATTCTCCTCCATGAGAAGCTTGTTCATTGCTGTCAACTTCCTATTCACCGCTTGCAGTCTTGATGCCTCTTTCCTCTGCTTCTCTCTACATCTGAAAGTACACAAAAGCATTGTACAAACTAGAAAATAAATAATACAAGTAAACCGTTTTTTGGTAAGTAACGACAATGACGATTTGAACCTAGGATCTGTGTCCTAAAGCGTCAACTTTGGTCTTCGTCTACCACTGAACCCAAATCTCATACAAAGTACAAGTAAACTTAAAGTCAACAAGAACCCAATACCGAAGACTTGATCTAGTGGTAAAACTTCCAAGATTGAGGCCTCAGGAAAAGAGATCTTAGGCACAAACCCTCTCAATCCATTTACATGCCAAAAGAGTTAGTTACTCTGTTGGTCCCTGTTGTTTTTTTGTGTGTTTGATCAAATTGGTCCTTTATCTTTTCGAAATAGTCTTTAAGGTTTGTAAGCTTGTTCAAATTAATGTCTCATCTTTTCTTTGTTCAAATTAGTCATTAATATTTTATATCATGACAAAATTAGTCGCCCGTCTAATGACCAAAATTAGGTAAAATTTTACACGGGAGATCAATTCAATGATAAATTAAAACATGAGAAACTACTTTAAACGAGAAAAAGATGAGGAACCCATTTAAACAAACCCACAAACATTAAAACTATTCTGAAAAAAGGAAAAGATAAAAGATGAATTTGAACAAATTCACAAACATTAAGAACAACCTAGTGAACAACTCCATACCAAAACAAAGAAAAAAAAACAATTCAACATGAACTCAATTGAAGAAGAAACCTTGATACCTTCTATTTTGGAACCAAACTTTGATTTGTTTAGGCTCAATGTTAGAGAGAATGGGACATTCCCTGATAAGTTGTTGGCGGCGAAGGGAACTGGGTTTGGGACAATCATTGTAGAGCCTCTCAAGAGCTTCAACCTGCTCGGGTGTGTAACGCACATACTTGCCTGCGTCCACTCCCATTTTACCATCCCTGCTGGCCGAATTCACAGCCATCATCCTCAACTTCACTTTGCAAAACCCTGAATAACATTTGAATCCCGAGTTTAATTTGAACTGTTAAATGTCATCATGAGACGGAATAGGTATATATGAGGTCCGAAAATAAGTCAAAGTAGGGTTCTAGCCTAAAAACAGTTAGCATTAAGTAGAGTGGATAGGTTAATCTCTTCTTTCTGACAACTGCTATGTGGGTTGGGTTTCCTACGAAACTCACATGTGAAATCCTTAACAAGAACAAATTAAATCAACCAAAACTCTTCGGTGTTTCAGCACGGTATGGCAGGTTACCCTTTTCCCAAAAGCTATTTAGATTTGTAAATGAAACATGAGGGTCGATTTTGAATAAAAGGAAAAACAATAGACGAACTTGAATAAACTTATAAACATGTAAATCAAGTGATGTTTAAAGAGGCACCATCTAAACATAGTGTTTTAACATCATCAGCTGTCAAAATCTGTTTGTTCCTTTTACCCTAGAATCCTCAACTAAATGATGCCTTGAATGTAAGAACCAGCATTTGAAAACTCTAGAGAGATAAGGAACATAAAATTTACAGTAAACTTTAGGAAAAAAATAAAAATTCAAAGCAGTACCCATAATGAATATGTATAAATAATTCATGCTTCAAAATATGAAAAACATAGACACTCAACTTTCTTAGAATGGTTTTGATGCTTTCAAAATCCCTCCCTCTCAGACATTTACACAAACAAATGGCAGTGACAAATAAATGTGAAATTTCGTCGTGCCTTAAACCCAACTCATAAAGCCAAGTGAGGATACATTCTAAAATGAACTAGATAAAGTAACCTACTTATATGTTAATCTCTTCATTTCAAAAACTACGACTACGACGTGGGCTTCTTACTAGACTCAAATGAAGAAACCTCGACAACGAAAAACAACCAAATAGCTTCAAAAATTGACAAAAACAAACCTAAAAAAATTCAAGCATTTCATACCCTTTGCAACACATACCAAAACAAACTATTACCCACCAAAACAACACACACCCATAAATCAAAACACCCAAAGGAAACAAAATCTAAGCTTAACTCAACTTGATTCACCATTCATCAACTACATAAACTATACATAATTCTAGACACTTTGCTTCTAAAGACAGATTGTTTTACCTCAAGGGTGCTCAATCTATATGCATTTCAACCAAGAATATTGAGAAAATGGGTTAAGAGTTTTGGCCCCAAGAAACAATTTTGAGGGATGTGGGTAAGGTGAAGAGACCCACAAGTTCGTTTTGTTTTATATGGACAGATACGAAATCAACATAAAGGAACGATTTTTCAGAGTGGCGTGGGATTCCAGGATTTAGAGAGAGAAAGTGGCCAAAAATTAGCAGACAGATTGAAAGTATTTCAATGTCTGGCTGCCCAAAAAAAATAAAAAATTTTAAAGAGTTTTTTTTTTATTTTTAATATCTAGATATTCGTGAAAGTAATAAAAATTGTTTTATTTTTTTAATTTTTTTTTTTTAGTATTTTAGATTTTACATGTAAATTAATTAATTACATACCCAATGCCTCAAGGGTTCCCGCCTACGCAGGGTCTTGGGGGGGATGTACGCAGCCTTCCCTTTTCAGGGTGTTAACCTGAAGAGAGGCTGTTTTCCAGTGCTCCCAACCTGAGGGTAAGGATTTCCCAAAAGTTCACCCATCTTGATACTACTCTCGCCCAAGCACGCTTAACTTCGGAGTTCTAATGGGATCCGGCGACTGCGTGTTGGTACCCTCTTTGGTATTTTAGATTTTTTAGTAAAACCTAATATTGAAAAAGTGAAAAGATAGAATTGTCCATGACAAAAATGATGTTGTAATACCTGCCAACGTTTGTCTCGGTGGTAGGAGGCAAGTGAGGGAATACAGTGTTATTTTAGGCCAAAAAATTTAGAGTTCGATTTTCCCATTGAACCTCTCTGAGAGAAATCATTGATTTAAATAGCTTTGTCATGTGTGGGTTGCCGTATGGGCCGGGATTTATCTAGTAATTGGGTTCCTCGTTAGCCAAAAAAATAACGCTATACTGAAACCTGTGATTTGAAAAAGACATGAATTAATTTACTGGGGATTTGGAGAAGATGATAACGAGTTTTTTAATATATCTAAAATGTTGCTTTTTATAGGAAGATACTTAAAAACTGTGCGTTTTGCTCTCTATGGAAATACCAGAATAATCATGACGCCAAATTTCACTGTTAGGCTTCAATACGATATTATTTTTGTCACGTGGAATTTTGTCTTTTTAGATTTCTGACATTGAGTTTCAATCGAAAGATACTTAATTATTCATAAATACAAAACCCACTATACTAAAAATTGAATTCAAAATTTCAAAACTTTGAGAATTTGGAAATATATTTTTTAGGTACCGTAAGATTTGGTAATATATTTTTTAAGTACTCTGAGATTTTAAAATATTTTTAAGGTACCTTTAATTTTGTTAACTTTTTTTTAGGTACCCTCTACTAAAGGAACTCTAACAGAATTAAGTAGAGGGTATCTAAGAAAAAGTTACCAAATTTTAGAGTATCTCAAAAATATTACCAAATTCAACTATACCTAAACTAAATTTTTTTATTATTTTCATAAATATTAATATATATATAAAAAAGAATATAAAAATACGATATTTGGGGTTTTGTATTTGGTCTTGGCACTTCCGACAGTTTGGACTAAAAGTTGGTCTGCTCTGCTATTTCGGAAATTCTTTGGGATTTTCATGCCCACTCGCTTTTCTAGGCGCGTGTACACGCGCTGCCAATTCCTTGCATTTTATTTCCATGGATTACTAGTCCAGATTTTCTAGGGTAATATTATTATCGGGTAAATTATTATTGTTAAAATAAATTATTATTTTAATAATAATAATAATTTTTGATATAGTAATAAAAATAATTTTTTATATTTTGTGTTTGTAGCTTTTAATTCCTGAAAATCTAATGTTAAGGTTTAGAAATAATTTTTTATATTTTGTTGTTTTCTTCTATTTTTTCTTCACTTGGGTACAACAACAAAAGCGTCGTAGTGTCTCATGGGCTCCCGTCAAAGCAAGGTCTAGGGGGTGAGACGTACGCAGTCTTACTCCTTTAAGGTGTTACCCTAAAGAGAGGCTATATCCGAATGCCCCAAGCCATGACAAGTGAAAAAGATAAACTATTTTTATAACTCATGATACAGCCCAATGAATAGTGATGAAAAATACTAGTTTATATACCTAAGAAGCTACTCCACTCATTACCAATTGGTTTTGGGATGGAACCTTTTTTGATATGTAACAACTCATGACAAGTTACTTGACGGAAAAAAAAAAGAGATTATGATTAGTTTTGGTAACATTTTCTATTTGTAGTTTTTTTATTTTTAAGATATGAAAACAGGTTTTGAAAATAAACTTTTTCGATATCTGGTTTCTTATTTGTAGTTTTTATTCAAATTAGCAAAAAACTCATCGATAATTGGACTGAGCTGTTGAAAATATTGCAAGTTGTTAGCTAATAACAATTTGAAATCCGACTTGACCTAAAAAAAAAGTGTAGAACATCAAAATTATCTTGAAAAATAAGCAAGCAATGCATGTTATGATTACAACTTTTTTAGGGGTTTGATTACATTTTTTTAGCAATCTTTTTTTGGTTGGTTTAAGCAATTAAAAAGCATTTGGGTTTTGACATTTTCTTCATTATTATTATTATTTACCTTTGCTTTTCATGTAAAAATAGTCAACTACCATAGTGTAACTCTTTGTTTTTTTTGATATATAGATAATTTATTACTTAGTTATTTTGAGGTTTGGATATTTTTAACCTTTATCAGTTTGGTGTGTTTCCTAAACTCCGACAAATTTTATCAAAAATACTAATGTGGAATATGATTTCAGCGATATATGGGTATCGTCTGTCAAAATTCAATGCCTTTTTTTCGCAGAGCATGTTTACGTGGTGTACAGTTCAGTCAATATATAGGTATCTTTTACTATAATTTGATGAAATATCTGCAAAGTTTATGCAAGAAATATTGATAGAATTATATGCTACATCATTGTTTTCTGAAGAAAGTTCTTCGCGTTCTTACAAAGAAACATCACCATGTTCAAAATGAGGATACCTAGGTGATGAAATTTTCCAAAGTTAGGGTAAGTAAGGACCGACTTGCTCGTAAACTTGAGAAAATAAAGGTTTAAGAAGATCAAGACTAGGTAACCGATAAAAGGAGAAAGTGAAGGCGTGTTGTTGGTTAAGAGTCCAAGCCAAAACTTCCAAATGCTTAAGCGCCTATAGATGTGGGCGATCCACCATCTCAATCCGAACTTGACCCTCACTCTTGTGTGGACCAAACTCGTAAGTTAAGTTGTGAACTTGGTATTTAGCAACAATGAAATCACCATTTGACCCCTTCAAGACTTGGTAGGCAGAGGCGAGAGGTCAAGGAAATTTAGCTAAATCATCTACACAAGGTGAAGACGGTAGCGCTTTTTTACCCTTTGACCGGGAGTGTGTTCTCTTTTAAGGGTACTTCTATGCAACTGCTTCTCAGCACTCTAGCATCTCTTTTT
Organism: Simmondsia chinensis; assembly: GCA_018398585.1. Taxonomy (NCBI): domain Eukaryota; kingdom Viridiplantae; phylum Streptophyta; class Magnoliopsida; order Caryophyllales; family Simmondsiaceae; genus Simmondsia; species Simmondsia chinensis. The sequence continues at coordinate 37,420,975 of JAGTTD010000005.1, read as the reverse complement.
GTGTTGTTTCAGCTCGTTCAATTGGCATTTTTTTGTCTTTTTGTATGCAAGCTGCTTCGGAGTTAGGAGTGTGTGTACATAGTCTAGGTGTTCGTGGTTTTTCCTAAATTTGGTGCTACTTTTATTTCGGGCACCATTGTAGACACACAATTGGGTTTTTGGTTTCTTGGTTTTGGGAGATTTTGTGTCCTAAGAGTGTTAGACTTATGTTGTTCTGTATGCACGTTGTTTGCTTTCAGACCCTACCTTGCACTTTTGTGCCTTTGAAACTTAAATCCTAATATCAAAAAAAATCCCATCATATGTGTTAAAATGTCAGAAAATCTAGATAATAAATACTCAAATATCAAGATATTTAAATGAGTTTTTTTCTTTTATTGAGGGTAGAACGTAACATATTATGGAAACAACTACATAACACACACTGGAAAAGAGGTAAAAGTAGGCTAAAAAAAGCTGGATGGATTTGATCAATAGAGCTGATTGACAGTTAAAATACATGATGCGGTCGATACATCGGTTAGGAGATAGGAGCGTACCAATACTAGCTCACAATACCCATGGACTTAAATGTCTGCTATTATTGTTTTATTGTTACTTGCGTGCTTGATATTGATTTATTTGACTGATCTTTTTTACATTATTCCATTTTCTTTTTCTTTTAAGGTCGGAAGCTATTCCGGATGCGTACATCTTCCTGCTGCAACAGTAGCCTCTATAAAATACTAATGAAATTTAATTTCGTGGCCAACCTTGATGACGTACATTTTCATGAAATATTACATCATCAGTATGAATTATCACACTAATAAAATAAAATTGCCAACCAAAGGTGGAGTTTGTAATAAGGAAGGTTGACCTTGTTTAATTAAAAGCAAATTTCAATATTATTAATATTATTATTTATTATTATTAAATAATAATAAAATAATTAATAAAATAACAAATGGACCCCCCTCTCCAACCAAAAAGCAAAAGTTTCGTCACGCGTATGTTAGGGAGTAAATAAAAAAAATTATTTTTTTTTTTTTAGTGCTTTTTTTTTTTTTTTTTTTTTTTTCCCTCTCTTAGTGCTATTTATTTTATTTTTAAAATAAAAGGAGAATCTGAATCTCAAACTAAGGGAAAAGGCAAGAGCCCATTAGCTGTTCAATGGACAAAATAATGCTTCTCCCTCCATGCGCCTCTCTCTATATTTATACATTTTTTCGATAATTGGTACAACCCCTTAAAATGCAGAAAAAAGGAGAATATCGACAGAGGTACCGATACTACAAAAACTCGACTATATCGAAACAGGTTGAATCACCCTGAGAAACCCCAACAACGTGATACATACCATGATAAACAAAAGAAAAATGAAGGACAACCAAGTTGAATGGACTCGCCCATGACGATTCCTCCTTTTTAGATGACGGAGCTGCAAAACCCATTCGGCTTTTCTTATTCAACTCAGCTAGTTGTTTCACCATGGCAGAATCATCTTCCTCAAATCGAACGCTATTGCTTGTTCTACGAACATGCAATCATCAATTATTTGTTGTTTTTGGTCCTCTTCGACCCTCAATTTGCACCTTCCATTGCTCTTAAATCTAAACTATTTCGTCACATATCTAATTATCATATTATAGATGAGATAAAAGAAATTAATTATGCCCATTTATTAGTAGTTTAATGTATGGCACATGTGAAAAGAATTTTTAAATATTATTTTCATGCTATTTTTTAAATTTGATAAAAAAAAAGTTTTAGGGTATTTTAGTAGTTTAATGTAGTGGTGTAAACGAACAGAGCGTTCAATGAACTATTCGTGTTCGAAATCGATTAGGGCTCATTCATGTTCATTAGGAGGGCTCGATAGCTTATCGAGCCGAGTTCGAGCAAGTTCAATAAGCTTAACGAGCCGAGTTCGAAATGGGGGTGCTCGGCTCGCTAATGTTCACGAATAGTTTGATAAGGGCTCAATAAGAGCTCGATAACAGTTGCTATTAATTCAAAAATGGTTCGATAATAACTTAAAAAGCTCGTCTCGTTAATGGGCTCGACTTGATGGCAAGCTTGGCTTAGTCTTAAACTCGATTGGGCTCGATAATGAGCTCGATTCGACTCGATAACAAGCTCGACTCGACTTGATAAGCCTAACGAGCTGGGCCGAGCCGAGTATCGAATACACTATAGTCTTATCGAACTACGTTTTAAACAATGGTTAGAAATGCTCAATAAGAGATCGGCTCGAACTCGAGCTGGATAAGTCTTATCAAACTCGAGTTCGAACAAGGAGGTGCTGTGCTCGGCTTGGCTCGGCTCGTTTACACCTTTTTGAATATTTCTTACTTGTCATGTCATTATAAATAAAGTCATACTCGTCACCTAATCAAAGTTAAGCCCAATATGCTAAAAATATTTCGAAATCACATAACACCTGAATAATATATTACTTAATCTCGAGACAGATGAACTGAATTTTCATAAATAAATATTCTAAATTGTGTGGACAAATGGCGTGAATCAAATTATATATATCATATATGGCAAAGCCAGAAAACGTTGATCGAAAGACTAGACGTAACAAAATATAGGAAGTATTAACCATTTTTTGTAGGGTAAAATGGTCAAGTTATATAAGGAGCATACCCAGTGTCTCAAGGGCTCTCGCCTACGCAGGGTCTAGGGGGGGCGGATGTACACAACCTTCCCCCTTCAGGGTGTTAATCTGAAGAGAGGCTGTTTTCCAGTGCCCCCAACCTGAGGGGAGGACTTCCCAGGAGGTCACCCATCTTGGTACTATTCTCGCCCAAGCACGCTTAACTTTAGAGTTCTAATGGGATCCGTTTATATATTTTTAATATATTATCAAATCACAGGAGTTTGTTGCCAATTGGAAAACGATCCTAGCTCAAGTCTTCTCCCTTCGTGTGGCTAGTCCTTCTTCGTCTTATGGTCTCTCTACTTGTCATGCCTTCTCTGTGGTCTTTCTTTATAACTTGCTCCTTTTTTTTTTGCTGTACGTATATAATGCAGCGCCAAAAAAGATAATAGATTGGAAATAGAATGATTCAACAGTCTTTCCTTAATTTCTATTGCAAAGGCGAAGTGAAACAAAGCAGAAAATTCTTACTTCTAGAGAACTAGACAACAACAATAGCAACAACAGACCCAGTGCCTTAAGGACTCCCGCATAAGCGGGGTTTGGGAGGGGTGGATGTACGCAGCCTTACCTCTTCAGGGTGCAACCCTGTCGAGAGGCTGTTTCTAAGGACCCCCAATATTATAGCGTTGGCAACACGTGGAATTCCCAGGAGCTCACCCATCGTGGTACTACTCTTGTCCAAACACGCTTAATTTCAGAGTTCTATTTGAGATTCGGTGCCTTAGTGCCTGGTAAATGAACCCTTCTAGAGAGTTAGAAAGAACAAAATATAATTGAAAATCGAGATATATATAAAACTAAATCCTCACCCCTAATTAACTATCCTCATTTTGCAGAAGAGCTTTCTTAATTAAGCTTCAAGTTTTAAACAACTCGCGATAAATAAAAAGTAAAACAAGTTCATCTAAACACATATCTGATGCAACGCTTAAAGTGGAATTTGTGAAAATAGAAGGTTCAACAGCCTTTCTTTAAATTCTTATGTTACACCAATTTAGGGTAGATTACTAGGGTTAGGGTTAGGGTTAGGGTTAGGGTAAGGGTTAAGATTTGATAGTTTGAGAAAGAGAGTTTAGATGAGAGAGAGAGAGTTAGAAGAAGGAGATCAGAGATTAGAATAGAAGAAGATGAGAAATGTTTGTTTGATTATTGTTATTAAATTACTCAATTTACATATGTATTTAAAGAGTTACATAGTAACTTATCACAAGAATATCCCTAACCGACTTAACCAACTCAACTATAAATTTTTTATCCATACTAACAAACTAACTACCTAAATGAACTACAATTGCATGTAAATTACAAAAATAATTAAGAACAAAGAGGATTAAAGAGTCTAACTAAATTCTCACATTGAGAACTAGAAAGAACACATAAACAATAATAAAGATCTCTAAAATAGTTAAACTAATTAAATCCTAGACTTTCTCTTATTTAAATAAAGGAACTAATGTAACTAAACTAAAAGACTTAAAAATTGATAAATAAAAAAAAGACTTAAAAATTAAAAGATAAATACAAAAATAACTATTAATTATCTAAACAACTAATAATTATCTCTTAATCTAATCTAAGCTAAAGTCTCCTAATTGATGTTAACTTTCTCCATCCGGTTCACCCTTTCATGTCTCTCCCCTCTGTCCGCTTCTCTTCCATCTCGCCAAGAACCCAATCCATCTGCATCAAATTTTATCTAAAAAATAAAAGCAAATCTAGCAAAATAAAGCAAACCCGCTTCTCCTATCTAGAGGACTCTTATGCAGGTACAACTTCCTACATGTCCACCCTTCAACCCGTCAATATACGGGCTGCATCAATATTTCTTTCTTGTTACGAACTAAAATCAACTAAGAAAGCAGTAAAGGAAAGCAATAAAAGATACGAAATAACGTATCTTTCTTCTATCTTTCTTGTTGTGATGTCTTTCCTGACCAAATACTCATGATATCTTATTCCATTTCCTATGCCAAGCCCACCCTAATACCTTTTAAGTTATCCTTTATTATGGTCTCTTATACCTATTTGAGCATGTATCATTTCTGTTCTATTTTGTTGTGTTTTTAATAGCTTTTACCCTTTTTTTTTAAGATGTCTGATGTCGGCTCTTTTCCTTAGAGGGTTTATTGCTTTTTGCCTTTTACTTTTGCTTCCATGCGTTCAAGCTTCCATGCTTTCCATACTTTCCACACTCTTATGCTTCTAAGATTGGAGGTCCTCAGAAACAGCCTCTTATTAGGGTATCACCCTGAAGGGGTAAGACTGCATACATCATATCCCTCTTAGACCCTATTTATGCTGGAACCCTTGACGCATTGGGCCTGTTATTGTTGTTGTTGTTGTGTATCTTTTTTCTTTTTTTTTTTAAGGAATAAATGCAATTTTTACAAGAAAAGGAAAAGAAAAAGAAAATGAAAAAAGAAAGTAAAAATATTTCTTCCTGAAGCAACAAGTGTCAATCACTTATGTTGCTACTTATTTTCAACTCAAATACATCACGAAGAAAAAAAGTCCGAACAAAATCAATTGATGAGTCAATGCCCTAGCTCATCATCATCTTCAATGGAACCCCATTTGGACGTATATGTGAATTTCATGTGTATCAATTCCGTGAGTCAGACCCCAAAAGCCCAATAAAATTTAACATGGTATTAGAGTAGATTGATGATTTTGGCATCTCGGTGAGACACCGATTCATGTGAGGGAGACCTTGTTCAGGACAAGGTCGAAGTGTTTAGGCGATTAGCTTCATGCTGCTGTCAACAATACATCCTCCTTAATTGGGTTGATTTCGGACGGGGAAGGACTTTTGGCTCCATGGGATTGAGGATGTAGCAGAGGCTCCACTAATTAAAGAGGGTGCTCATATCACTGGATTTGAGTTGGTCAAGTCGGGATAGACGAGGAGAAGTCTTTCGATAGAACTCAAACTGCAAGTTTGGTAAACAAAGCTTTTTTTGAGGGAGTGTTGGCCGGGATATCCGTGGAAAATAGGGGCTTGTTAGCAGTGCGGTAGCAAGAAAGGAGGGTTTGTTTGACTCTTGTCACGAGCAGCCTAAAGTGTTGGGATCTGGGCCTATTTCTAATCATATGAGAGATGAAGATTGGGGCATCTCCCTACATTTGAGGGCTTTGTTCAATCTCTATGCTAAGATTAGCCTTCTCATATTATTGGAGAAATGGATATTCAAGGGTTCCAAGTTTAGTCGGCCAAGAAAGAGAGAAAGAAAAGAGATGGTGCACGTTGAGATTCCGAGCCCAAATATCCAAAAGCTTCAACACCGTCAGAAGTGCTCATTTCGGAGCTCGAGTCACATGCTTTTACTGAATGAGCTTGGAAGCTTGGGCATATGCTCGATCTTAAGTTTGATAGGAGAGATGAAGTCATCAGTAGGACCCTTCAAGACATGATAAACAGATATAAGTTGCCAAGGAATTTCAAGACTGTTGGCAACATTCAATGGAGGCGGTAAGGCTTTCTTCGCCCGTCATCATTAAGTGTGTGCACCCTTCTAGGAATTTGGCTTTTGGTGTTTTGGGGAACTTCCATTTTGTTAGGTCGATTGGTTTTATTTTGATCATTTTCCTTTTTGGTTTTGGCTTTGGTTGTTTTAACATGTGATTGGTCCTATCTACTGGTCTTGATATCTTTGAGTTTTGGGTTCAGTCTTTTGTTGGGATTCGATTGTTGGTTCAATTATCTTGATGTGTTCACGCCTTCAAACCTTGTCCTACACATTTGTACCTTTTTGAGCTTATATCCTACTTACCGAAAACGAAAAACACAAATAATTTATCCTCTAGCATTATCCTACAAAACTTGAAATTCACTGCATAGAAAAGAGGAGTACATTTCTTCCTTGAAAGGTATGAAATCAAAGTCTCTAGTGATTGGCCAAGTATGGCAGACAACTACTAGTGGGTTTGGATTCTTCTATGTCAAAGATTGCTTTAAAATAATATTAAAAAAAAAAAACCCACAAAATTTCACTTTTTTAATTACTTTTTTCAATTGAAAAAGTAAAAATATTTTTTTAACCCCATTTGATGTATAAAGTTTCAACTTCAAGGATAAGGTAACTTTCAATATTATATAGTAAAGTGAATTTAAAAAAAAAAAAAAATAGTTATTGTTTACTGTAAAATTTGAGGGTATCTCAGTCGGTGGTGTCTTCTACCCATACGGTCATCGTCAAGGGGTCCGGAGTTCGATTCTCGCTAAGGATATACTCATGGGTTACCTGCTTATGGGAATTGTGGGCCTCCTCATAAGCCGGGGTTGGCTGGGGTAGCCCAATCCCTCGTTGCCAAAAAAATTTGACGATTGTATTAATTTAGTCTTTTTTACTTTAATTTTATTAATTTAATCTTATGATGAAATAAATGTTAAGTTACTAATCAGTCATATCACATATAAACGACTCAATACAAATCCATTCATTGATATCAATTCCACGAAATTTGATTGCTGTAATGTATATTATACAGGAAATAATTTCATACAACTAAAATGTATAAAAACTCAGATAACATAATGGACAAAATATAAAAATCTATAATGTAAATAATCAAATTTCAACTTCACGGATAAGGTAACTTTCGATATTATATGGTGAAGTGAAGAAAAAAAAAGTAACTTTTAAGTCTTTGGTGCCCCGAAACTTCATCTTTTGTTACTTGAATATGAACTCTTGTCATCACTTTCAACTTTATTTTATTTTATCAGATCTTCAATATTAATATGGTGAACCGTTATCGGATCCATTCATTATCAAATTCCTTTTAGTATTGGAATATCGCTTCTGAAAATCTCAATATGACGCAAGTTTTACCCCGAATATACGTGCTATAAACGCTAGAAAAATGAAAAAGTTATATCCTCCTTATGGTTGTAAAAAAATATCAAAAATATTGATCAATAAATTACAGGTCTCATTTGGCATGCGGAAAGTAGAAATTTCTAGAAAGTACAGATTTTGGCTCTTGTTTGGTTGGCAGAAAGTAGACAGAATGTGGGAAATGCCGGAAGTAACTTACCTGGCCTCGCTTAAGTAAGTTATAATTCCTTTATTTTTAAGAACCCTCCCAAAAGAAGATCTATTTCCCATACTTTTAGGCTGCGTTTGGATCAGCTTTTCAATAACTTAAAGCTGTGAAAAAGCTCTTTTTGACTGCAGGGCTTGCGTTTAGTTCGCAAAAAAGATCTTTTTATATCTTTTTCACAGCTTAAATAGAAAGATAAAAAAGCTGTTTTATAACTAAGCAGAAAAAGATGCAAAACTGGATCTTTTTAATAGCTTATTTCAGAGAAATACTTTAAAAATAGTATATTAATATTAAATCTTCATCATCATGACGTACTTTTACTTTTTGTCACTACTCCCACCGACCACCACACCTTTTATGGTCATGGGTTGTTATATTCACCACTTTTCACTACCATGATCAACCATTATCATTATTCTCTCTTACCTACTATAATTAGATAATTTATATTATTAAGTCAATTTTGTAATTATAGTAAATAAGTTACTTTTTAACTTGTATTGAAATGCTTTATTTTGTAAAAAAGATCTTTCTGCACTGCACAACCAAACACTTCAATATAAAAAGAAACAAATCTTAAATGGACAGATCTTATTAAAACAAATAAGCTGAACCAAACGCACCGTAACTCAATATGTTACCTACTTCTTAGAAAATTCACAAAGGAATTAAATTCTCAAAAAATATAATTTTTTACAGAAATTTAATTCATATGACAACAAAACAAGGCCATAAATGGATCTAAAAAGAGCATTTTTGGGGAGGTGAAGTTGTAACAAATAAGGGAACCAAAAGGGACAATAAGGGTTGCTTTTGCACATTAGCTGATTAGCACTAATAAAGTGAGATAGTGACTATGAGTGTTTCCCAAGTTTAAATATTTTTTAAAAAAATTTAATGTTTTATACACTGTGTTAATTTAGTCCTTTTATTTTAAGTTATTTTTCATATAATGTTTATTATGTCAATTTTATTCCTACAGTGAAAGTGCAGTTAAGTTAATGACGTAATTTTTAATAGTTTAAACATTTCAAATTCAATTATACATGATATAAACCTATTGTTGACCCAATTAAAAAAACCCGCTCGTTAAAAATTTTGTTGCCAACTTACTGCCGGTTTTGCTTTATGTAAATTGTACATGAATTATATTTATGAAGTTCTCATAAAAAAATAAGTGACAAGTTGACAGAGTATAAAGATTAAGGTTAACGACTCCTTTGTCCCAAAAAAGGGGGATTATTTATGTCAAAGGTCCTTATACTTTGCTCATTGCGTCAATTTAGTCCTTATACTTTTAATTGTAGCAATTTAGTCCCTGTACAATTCGATCTGCTATGTCTTTGCCTTTATTTGCCTAATTTTGCTCTGCTTATATGCTTATTGGCTCTCGTGCTTCCTGGTTGCTAGGATTCATTGTTGCTGACAAGCTTTTCAGGTTGGGGGTCTTCGAAAACAGCCTCCCTTCTGGGCAGCCTCCAGAAGGGGGAAGGCTGCGTATATCTACCCTCCCTAGACCCTGCTTATGTGGGAGTCCTTAAGGCACTGGATTGTTATTGTTGTTGTTGTTGTATAATTTAAAATAAGTCAATTTAATCCTTTGGTCAAATTTAAGTTAAGTTAATGACATAATTTTGAACGACAAAATTATATTAAATGTAAGTAATTTACTATAAATTCATCAGTTTTACTCAATTTAACCCAACTTGCAGCCAAACCATTAAAAATTTTATTAAAAACTTAATTTCAAATTTTTCTCTAAAGACCAAATTAATACATTTTGAATTATATAAGGACTAAATTGACACAATTAAAAATATAAGAATTAAATTGACATAATGGGCAAAGTATATGGACCTTTAGTATAAATAACCAAAAAAAAATATTAAGAACTCCACATGTAATTCTATATAAATCCCACATAGAAGTTGCGAGAGTAAAGAGAATCTTTCTATTATATTATTGCCAAATCTCCTCCTTCTCAAAAGCCCTCAAATCCTAAATCGTATATTTCTAAAGCCCCACCAAGGAAAAGACGCATGTTCTTTAAGGAAAAGATATATGTGTTGATAAAAGAACATGTTTTTTAATAAAAAGGCATATCTATTAATGAAAAGACGCATTTACTAACGAAATAATACGACCTTTGATGGAAGATGCCCCTTACTTCTAAATAAATAATAGTTTGATCCTCTGTCTTCTACAACATAAAAACACATGAACATGAAAGATAATTAAAAGTACGATACTCCATCGTACACCGTACATTAAAGAAAGTGGTTAAGAGAGAGAAATCATATTTTTTTTGGTGTTCATACTTAATGGTCAATTAAAGATTGCTATTAATTAAGGTATGTTCTTAATCTTAATGTGGGCAAATTATGAAGTTCAAAATCTATGAAAATTGTTATGTTATGCACTAATTTTTATTTATATAATTTAAGTTTTACATATTTATGGTATAATATAAAACTTATAAAGAAATATGATTGACAAAATAAAAAGTAAGAAAAAGGAAGACTTAATATAATTGCAATGTTATAACATAGAAAATTAAAAAATACAAACACCTCCGTGCATCGCATGGGATGGCACTCGTAACATATAAGTTTAATGAGTGACTCTACCTGTTATGAATTGGTTTTAGGATGGAACTGACATAGGCTTATACAGGGACTCATGTATGCAACTACGTAGGTTAGGTCTAAAGACACGGAAAAATTTAATAATCAATGACATAAATAACCCTAATTTCTATAATTTAGAAATTTTTTCATATATTATTAGATGTTTAAATTGAATGCAATTAGCATTTTCATGACATAAACATGCATATGCCACTCGAGGCCGATCTTCACATTTTTGGGGCTCAAAACAAAATTTTCAAATGGGGCCCTTTATATACAAAAAATTATAAAAATTTTGATATTAAAATTTAGTAATATTAACAATTAATACTTTAAAAATACAACTCCGAAAATTTGGGGGCCTCTAAAATTTGGAGTCCCAAACAGTTGCTTGGATCGCTCAGGGTTATGTCCGACCCTGATGCCACTTGCTTCCCGTTTTGAACCTCTTTTTGAAGAAAATATAATTACTTATAGAAAATAATAATGTACTTTTTTTTAAAAATCAATACATAAAATTTACACGTAAAGTTAAAGTAACAAAATAGTTATACACTGTAACATCGTATTCATCCAACATGAATAAACTGTATTTGCTGATCGTAACTAAATCAGGCTAAGTGAAGTACCTCTAACTGGAGGTTTTCAAAGTTAGCGTAATGCAAACTATCTTGCTCCAACTCAGGAGTGGCTTGAATTCGTACTTCATCAGATATCGCCTTTTCTTTATGTGAAAATTCTTAGATTGCATTTTTACTGAAAAGTCTTGTAAAGAATAGTCTCTAAAATTATATATTACACGTCTTTGTTGTCACTTCAGTCTGAAACTGTTATATATGTGCTTTCAGTAAAAAATAAAAAAATAATATAAAAAAGAACCTAGCATTTAAGGTAGTTAACTCTCCTATCCTACTTTGACAATAAAAGAATAAAATTTTCTAAACAGTCTTACATATATTTAAACCCAATTTAAAAATCGCAAATTTTAGCGATGTTATAGTTGCACTCGCTCTATTCTTACTGAGGAAATCCTTACTATTCGTGTCGCTTGACACCTTGCTAAATGTCATAATTGGGACGATACTATCATTGAGTATTGAGTCCGATAGCAAAAGAGCGGTTGATGCAATATCTTCTAATGCCTCTCCGTCTTGGGAAATTTTCTCTATTGTTGACGATATTACTCTTTTTTCTTGTCCTTTTGCTTGGACCCCGTGATGTTGTAATTCGGTGGCCCATTAGGTCACTCGAACCATCTTGGACTATGTTGTAGCCATGATTCGTAGATGAGCACCCCTCTTGAACTTGTATCCGTTGTTCGTGTAGATTTAAATGTTATGTAGTCTCACCTTCGGGCTTTTTAGTGCTCCCAAAAAAAAAAATAGTGATGTACCATAAATTTTTCTTCTGACAAAAGTTGTTTTACAAAATACTTCTTATTATAACCTCAGCCCCAGTTCTGGTACACTGGATCTTTCCTCTTTCCCTAGTTCATACTGTCCAGTAGTGGCTGTAATACTATAGTCTCTGTTGGTTGATTTGTTGTGTTTTGTCCTGTAATCCTATTTTCTTGGTCTGTGGTATAATTTTTTTTCTTGTTTTTGTTTTGTTCTCTGTTTAACTATGGATTGAATCGGGTCTCGTTTGTACGAGGTCCCTGTTGTACCACTTTGTAGCTGATTATCGAAAAATAATTTTCACAACTTGGCAAAATATGTCATAAATATATATTTTTGAGAAGTACTTTCTAAATTATGTTTTTAAATCGAACTTACTGCCTTAATTCGAAAAATATGGACTTCATTTAACTATATGTGCAAAAAAAAAAAAAAATTTGTATTTAATAATAATGTTTAGATAGTTCAAGATTGAAAGAAAAAACTTTGGTTTATTTATTTATTTTTGGATTATTTACCACCAAGATCGCTATACTTTTTGATAAATCAAGTGAATTAATCTATTTACTTTTAATTACATCAATTTAGTTCTTACACAATTTATATCTATATCTATATAAGATATTTAATTTATAATAAAAATAAATTTTCTCTCTTAATTTAAATGTACATAACTTATTATACATGCAACAACAACAACAACAGTCCCAGTGCCTTGCTGTTCCAGCAGGAAGCAGGGTCTGGGGGGTGGTGTACGCAGCCTTACCCCTTCCGGGTGGAAAGGAGGCTGTTTTCGAGGACTCCCAACCTGAAGTAATAAGTTATTATACATGCAAACTCTATTTTTTTTATTTATATTAATAACTTAATTTATTAATTATAACATATAAATATAATTATCTAAGTTGAGGAAGCAATATTTATGGCGGTTTGGACTTGTTAAGAGAAGACCGACCACTGCCTCTGTTAGAAGATGCAAACAACTCTGTACTACGCACGGAAGGAAAAGGAGAGACAGGCCAAAGAAGAGTTGGAAGAAGATGATTAGATATGACCTCACCTACCTAAACCTAAATAACAAGATGGACTTAGATAGAGTTGAGTAGATGACTAGAATAGGTGTAGCTGATATAACGATTTAGAATAGAGGAGTACAATTAAGTTAGTCCATAGCGCACTTAGGCTTATGTGTTTGATTGTTTGCTTTATGTTTGCTATTACTACGTGTTGTTTGTTTTTATTTGCTTGCTGCTCATGTGTTGTATTGTGATCCATAGTGCTTTGAGCTTTGCTATTTTATTATTGCTTTATGCTTTTTCTATCCCGTTTGTTGGAAGTCCTCAGACACAGTCTCTCGTACCCTAAAGAGATAATACTACATATATCTCACCTTCTAAATCCTACATTCGCAGGAGTCCTTGTAATACTGAATTTGTTATTATTTGTTGTTGCGTCATACGGGAAAACTCTAGTAATCTTTTGAGTTACGGTTTACAATGTGTAAGTGACGCATTAGAGCCTCCCAAGAGGCGTTGCGTGTGATTCACGGGTGCAGGCCACGAGCGTGGGCCCGCACGCGTGATTTCCAATCCCTTTTTTTATTTTCTTTTTTTTAATTAAAAAAAAATCTCAGTCTGCTTATCCAATTACAGCAGGTGCGAGTCTCACGTGGGGCCCACTTTATTTAAAAGAAAAAGGAAAATATTTTATCTTGCTATTCACTCTTTGGGTGCGTGAGCATCACGCGCTTCGTTTAATTATGTTACACTGGTTGCACCTTTGGTCCCAAAACCGGACTGGACGTAGGGATAGCAATAGGGTGGGGTGGAGCGGGTGCTGAGGGTTGCCTTGTCTATACCTGTACTAAATCATTCAAATTTATGTCTGTACCTGTCTCACTACTCATCACAGGGTATAAAGTGGATACCCAAACCCGCTTCAGCGAATACAAACCCATACTGCGGATATCCATTACCCACCTCATATTCAAATTAATGTGGGTACAAAATGATTATTCATATCTACCTATATTGAGTATTTAATACTATTTTTAAAAATTTATGTTATATTTTTACAATATTATAATAAATAATTTAGATAATTGCAATTAAACATGTATTTTTTAATTTAAAAATTAACTAGTTACAAAATGTAGCGCGTATGATCGGTATGATGTGGGGCGGAGCGGGACGGATATAACACTATACCCGTATCCGCCACGGGTACACTCAACCCATATCCGCTACTCGCCTCACTTATACCCATATCCGCATCAAACGCGACGGGTACCTGCACGTAATAAGTTTTACCCGCCCCATTGCTATGCCAAATAGAACCAGGCCAAACCAGACTGGACTGGACCGAATTGAAGGGCGGACTACATTAAATTATGGGACCATGGACTGGATCGTTTAACGTCGGATCGGTTCGGTCGGGTCCAATTTGGACCGGCTTTTCATCTAGCAACGAAATTATAAGAAAAAAAAAATGTTTTTATATAAAGGTTAAAAACATAGAAATGATGATGGATTCACAATTTATATAATTGTAATGAACAACCAAGATTTGTTGGACACTAAAAAAATTAATTTATGGCCAAGATTTATCAATTATTAAAAAAATCAAAAATATTTTTTCTCCATTACCCCTTCTTTCTTTTTGCCCCGTGAAGGGGTATAGACTATAAATTATTATTCTTTAATATTCAACAAAGATTCACCCTTCTAGCGCTTTCACCCTCTCATATATATATATATATTTTAATTGAAGTGGGGGGCTCTGTCAGTAAACTTCACATATAATACACATTTTGGCCTTATATCCGTACTATCCCTTTTAAAAAAGATGTTTACATATTATTCTCAATAATACTGTAAAATAAGCATTTTTTAGATGCTATCCGTATAATACACGTATCATAGCACTTATACATATTTTTTTTTTCATTTGGAAAAAAATGATAACTGAATAACCAATATCTATAATAATTGCCAATTCGTATATTATATTTTGTTAAATATATCGCTTTAACTCTTAAATTATTGATTGCAACCTCTCATGTACTATGTGTTATGTTTCTGTTAATGCAATTATGACTAATATTACTTTTACTCTTACAATTGTTAACAAATGTTTTATGTATATGATGCAGCCCATATGCATGGATGGCGGATGGCGCCATATACAGTTGGCGGGTACCTGGGATGGCGAGCTGATAGAAGATGCTAATAAGATAAAGCTTTAGGAGTTTATATAGGAGTATGATACTTAATATTATACTAGAAGATAATTACTAATTATTTTAGATAATTAAGAGTTATTTTTGTATTTATCTTTTAATTTTTAAGTCTCTTAATTTAGATAAATTAGGTCCTCTATTTAAATAAGAGGAAGCCAAGGTTTATGAATTAATTCAATTGTTTAGAAAATTTATCTCTTTTATGTGTTTTTCCTCTATTCTCGAGGTGCGAGAATTAGGTTAAACTATTTTCCCTTTTATTTTTATTATTTTTGTAAAAAAGATTTAAAGGAAGGTCGTTAAGCCTTCCCATTTTCCGTTAATTTTCATCTATGCACTACATCAGTATATAGTTAAATAATCAACAATTAATCTAAAAATAATCCAACTGTATGTCAATATACCAAAAAATAACCAAACTCTATTTTCTAACGAAAAAACCCAACTCTAACTTTTCTACTAAAAGGTAACCTAACTCTATTTTCGAACTAAAAAATAACCCAACTCTAACTTTTCTACCAAAAATTAACCAAACTCTAAAATTAATTTTAAAAAATATTGAATTGATGGCTAAGCATAGCGTGTGGTATGACGCTCCGATAATATATTTTTCTTCTATATATTTTGGTTTGGCTTGATTTATTTTCTCACCTAACAAAATTAAAAATACGTTTTTCAAATAATTGAGTACAATCCCACAAAAAGGCAACATTCCGGGGTATAGACACAAGCAAAACAACCGAGGAATACAATCATAGAACTAGGGCTGCAAATGAGCTGATCCGAGCCGAACCACAGCTTGCTCGGCTCGTTAACTAAATGAGACCAGCTCAATATTAGTATCATTTATCTAACCGAACAACATATTTGTGCTCATTCAGCTCATTACTAAATGAGACCGACTACACAGAACAAGCCAAACCAAAAATACATAAAAGAAAAATATACTGTTGGAGCATCACAATTCAGTATTTTTTAAATTAAATTTTTGGAGTTGTGTTATTTTTATATTAATTTTAGAGTTTGATTATTTTTTAGTAGAAAAGTTAGAGTTTAATTATTTTTTAGTTAAAAAATAAAATTAAATTATTTTTTAATATATTAATATATAGTTAAATTATTTTTAAATTAATTATTAGTTAATATAATATATTTATATATTAGACAACATGTGGTTATCGTATCATATTTTTGCTATGAGACGTGTGGCTTTCGGCGTGAGGAGGAAAAAGCAGACATTCTTATAGGAAGAAGAGAATATGACACTGTGCATGCGTCCTCACCGTTACGCACCTGTCTCCCCCCCCCCCCCCCCCCCCCCCTTAACTTTTTTTCTTTTAATAGATAACTAGTATTATCTCATACGATATATAAATAATATTTATATCTTATTAAATTATAAAATATAATTTTATATATTATTACATTCAAATTTAATCCCCAGACCGGACTTATGCGGGAACCCTTGAAGCACTGGAATTATTGTTGTTGTATCACATTCAAATTTAGTTGAATTTTGTTGGAATTTTATTATAATTTTATAATTGATACAACAATATATTTTGCATAACGCCGTGGTTAAAACCTTAAATTTCTTCTAAAATATTAAATACAACTCTTTTAAAATTGATTGGATTTAAAATTTTTAATGATATCCCTTTAGAATTGCTTGAATTAAGGTTTAGAGGCTTTTGGCGTGGAATACTTGGTAACAATATATAAGATAAATAGAAGTTATTGGTTTCAGAAAATTAAATATGTTATTTATATCAAATGTTTCTGTATATTATCTATTATATTAATTTAATTTTTATACTTTTAATTATATTAATTTAGTTCGTTTATAATTTAAAATGTGTCAATTTGGTCCTTAGAGAAAAATTTATGCTAAGTTTTTAATAAAGTTTTTAACGGTTCAGCCGCGTGTTGGATTAAATTGCGTAAACGGATGAATTTATAATAAGTTACTTGCATCTAATATAATTTTTTCATTCAAAATTATGTTATTAACTTAACTTAAATTTGATCTGAAGACTAAACTGACATATTTTAAATTGTGCAGGGACTAATTGACATAATGGGCAAAATATAGGGACCTTTGGCGCAAATAACCCAAACTAAATTTTTCAAGAGTTTAAGCTGATAGATAAATGTTAATGATCGGTTTTATATTCTGATTGTCCCCTCACATAAATGCCCATTAGTCTTGAAGTAGGAATAGTGTAGAAGCTCACCTCATGTTTTGTACTTAGATTATAATAATATTGAAAGTGGAGGTTGTTGGGATTCAAACTCGTAATATCTTGATTAGAACAAGATTATAGTTTTTCAGACAATTTTATGACTTTTATTGCTTCAAGTCACATCATTACTTTGTTAGTAACAATTTTTGCTTTACCAGTAAACGTCCTTTATATTTATGTTTTTTATTAGAATTTATGATAAATTATAGAAAATTCTCACACTTTTGCTTCAAAATTAGAAAATCCCCTCACAAATAAAACCACTCATTAAACCCTCTCACTTTTAAAAAATTATCACTTTGCTCCCGAACAACTTTTTTTGACCATTATGCCCTTCAAAATAAAATAGTTAAGTATTTAATTTTATTTGTAAGTAAAATTTTATGTTTTGAGGAAAAATAAAAAAATTATATTTATAAAAAAGAGATTTCCTATATTTATAAAAATTATTTTAATTAATTATATAGTAGTGACATTATAATTGTAACAAAAATATTGTATTCTATCTTATAATACCTTTTATGAAAATTTAAAAAATATTATTTATCTTCTAAACTTATAATATCATTACTATAATTAATTACAATAATTGTATTTTTTATAAATATATAAAATCCTCTTAATTCTATTGTAGAAAATATAAATGTTTTCTAATTTTTGCCTAATAATATAAAATTTTCTTCTAAAAATATAATTAAACATTTAACCTCATCACTTTTGATGGACAAAATGGTCAAAAAAAAGTTGCATGAAATTAAGTAATAAATTTTAAAAGTGAAGGGGTCTTGTGAGTGCTTTTATTTATGAGGGAGGTTTTCTGTTTTTGAAGCGAAAGATAGGGCGGTTTGCTGTAATTTATTCTAGAATTTAATATAGCATTTATCTAAACCTTACTAAAGATATGGTCTTAAATAAAAGTGAATGACAGTCAAAATACATGAAATCGACATAGTTGTTAAAAGAAAGGAGTCCACCGATACTAGTTTCCAGTTTCATTAGACTTACGAGACTTAAAACATCATTGCTATGAACCGGACAATAACCGAAATTGTTGTAACAATAACACCAGTCAGAAAAAGTAACAGGAAAAAAAAGAACTTTTGCCCATGGTGCCAGTCTGCGTTGCGCTGAAGGCTGCAAAAATATATTTATAAAACATACAAAAAGGAGTTGTTTACGTCAAAGGTCCCTATACTTTACACATTATGTCATTTAGTTCTTATACTTTTAATTGTGTTAGTTTAGTCTCTGTATAATTCAAAATGTGTCGATTTAGTCCTTTGGTCAAATTTAAGTTATATTAATGACGTAGTTTTTTTAAGGACCAAATTGATACATTTTGAATTATACAGGGACTAAATTAACATAATACATAAAATACAGAGACTTTTAGCATAAATAACCCTAAAAAATATATATTAAACAATATCTCTATAAAATGCTACCTTGTAAAGATAAAACTCCAACCCTAAAAAGAAAAGTAGGAACAATATTTACAAAATTCAAGTCAATTAAAATAATAACAGATATGTAAGTCTTGGGACACTGTAAACTAGCATTAGTATAATGTTTTCTCCTAGCAGGGCTGGACATAACCCCAAGCAGCCTAAGCAACCGTTTCGGGACCCCAAATTTTTGAGTTTGTGATTTTTAAAGTATCAATTGTTAATGTTAATAAATTTTGTGATCAAATTTTTATAATTTGTTATATATAAAGGGCCCCACTAAAAATTTTTGCTTGAGACTCCGTAAATGGTAAGACCGGCCTTGTCTCCTAATAGTTGTGTTGACCATACGTATTTTTAACCGCCTCTCAATTCTATCTAATTAAAAATAAAAAATAATATTTTTCTCCAAAAATTAAAATTTTAATATTTTCTAAAATAAAATTTCAATCCAATTAAAAATTGTTCTAATAAATAAATCTTAAGACATCTATTTATAATCACAATAATAATATCATGGATTATTTACACCAAAGGTTCCTATACTTTGCCCATTGCGTCAATTTAGTCCTTATACTTTTAATTGTATCAATTTAGTCCCTCTACAGTCGATATTGTGTCAATTTGGTCCTTAAAGTAAAATTTATGTTCCATTTTTAATGGTTCGATCACGGGTTGAGTTAAATTAAGCTAAGAGGTGGTTCTTTAATGGATTACTTGCTGCTAAAAATTACGTTAATTACTTAACTTAAAATTGATTGAATAAATAAATTAACACATTAGAAATTATAAAGTTACTAAATTGATATAATTAAAAGTATAAAAATTAAATTAATAAAATGATAAAAATACAGGACCTTTGGAATAAATAACTCAAATATTATATTATAATAAAATAGATGATAAGGAAAAAAAGAAAAAAAAATGTGGCAGAGAAGAAAAGAAAGGCAGCGCGTGAGCCGACAAAGACTTGCGGGGCCCACAAAAGCGGCGGGAAATATGAATGTGGGGCCCGCTGATTACACGTGGACCCATCTTGTTGGTTGTGGTCCCCAGAATATTCCACGTAAGATCACGACAACTAGCGCGGGCCCCACTCTCCTACACTACCATTTATTATCAAAAATTAAGCATTAGGATTTTTCCGAACCCCTAAAAAAAAAATATTAATATTTTAAAATTTAATGTATTAATCTTTTAGTTGACAGATTTATGAAATAATATTTTGATTTAAAAGTTATATATATTTAATAAAATAGTTTAAATAATGGTGTATAAGAGTGTAATATAGGCCTTTTATCTTAGCCTTTATTATTAGCGGTGTCGCAATATTATAGTTGGTGCGAGAGACGCGAGGAACCAATAAGTAATGACAAGTTTTACACCTTTTTAAAGTGTTATTTAGACTATTTATTAAATATATATATATATTTTGGACTAAAATATTATTTTGCAAAGTTTGTGGACCAATATGTATCTTCCCCTAGTGACTTTTTTTGATAATTCATTAGATTTTTGTTGAAATCATTGATATAACTTGCATATATTATTGTAGTTATGTACTACATCAACATTTGTGGTGATAAATGTTTGAATTTTTACAAAAATTTACG
This sequence comes from Simmondsia chinensis, assembly GCA_018398585.1. Classification (NCBI taxonomy): domain Eukaryota; kingdom Viridiplantae; phylum Streptophyta; class Magnoliopsida; order Caryophyllales; family Simmondsiaceae; genus Simmondsia; species Simmondsia chinensis. Next base: position 37,400,716 of record JAGTTD010000005.1, on the reverse strand, counting down.
AAATTCTAGCATAGAGTATCTAAGCGATAAAATTTTAAAACCTCAAAGTACCTCATTGTACATATTAAAATGTGAGGGCCTAAGTAATAATTATTATTTGGCAGCCTCTTTAGCATCATAAAAATCGTGTCAATAAGGCCTATTTGTTTTGACAAATAATATTTTTATTTAAATCTATCATTTCTTTCCATAACTTTATCGAAACAGTTACAAATACGAAAAATATTCATGTCCATTGAAGGAAATTGGATTCCACTGAAGAAAAATACCAATGCTTTAGATAGCAATCTTACATCATGTACTTCACTTCAATCTTAATTTGGTTAAGCGTAAACCTCATACAAATTTATAAAATAAAACCATATGTCTAATTGAAAATATGAGTTTATCCAAAAAATTTTGAATTATTGGAAAGATATTAAAACTATGTTCTATGAAATATCACTGGGTTTTGGACCCACTCCACTGCATTGACATGTATGAAGTTCATATATAAATCTCGATTAGATTCCATTTTAAGACAATTGATATTAATTAGAAACTTCGAATAACTCACTAGATTTATATGCCAATGCTTCTCTTTCACACCTTTAATATACTTATGGAGTTCTTAACATATTACTCGAGAATAGTTCTATAATTTTGCAATTAGGTGACTGAAATTTGGCTCGTAGGTGTAGTAATGAGTCACTAATCAAAAAGTGATCAGTTTGAGTATTATCCGATCCATAAAATTCAAAAATAAGTTTGATATCCGATACTAATTTGGTTAAAAAGTCGAATATTGAATGTCGTCTATTTATATGTACAATTTGTACTAGACATTGATCTAAAATGTCAAATATGAATATGATTTAGACGAGTTACACAATATTAAAGTATAAAACTGTCTATTCGTAATGCTTGATCAAACGAAATGAAAAAAACGGTAATTGCTTATCAAAATAGAATATAGACAACACGGTTATAATAGAATACGAAAAACTGAAAAACTATTTTCCAACTTCCTTAATTAAAAAACCAGCTTTCTGAACGGCATCCCCAATTTTCCACTTCTCAGTGAAAATTTTCTAAATGAACTTAAGAAGTCTTCATTTCTAAACAGTCCTTCAAATGTTCGATAGGTTTAAAAATGTTACCGGTACAAGCACGAGGTTGAAGTCGTAGGACCAATGTTAGGGCCTTAAACTTGTTCTCTATTCGAGCTCCTAATCATGCCAAGCTGTCTATTCAATAGAGGTTATTATGAAGCTAATAAGCTAATATTGAGTCATCAATGAACCATTATTGAGCTAATATTAAGCCGTTAACGAGCTCTTACTGAGCCTTTCAAGTTGTTCATTAATTTAAACTCAGCTAATTAAGATTATTAAGGCTCCTCAAACTTGGCTTGATAGGATATTAATCGAACACTTGTAGTTAATCAAACATTTTGTTCGTTTAAACCACTTACCCTCAGGAAAAACGAAAATTCTTGGCTGTACTTGATGCCTAGAACTGGAATTAAACGATGAAGTCGTAATTCTAAGTCCAATTCCAAGAATGTCATTGAGGTTCAATTGCTTAGATAAATAAAGGAATTGAAAATGTAAAATGGCAATTTCATAGCAATCGAGTCATCTCAGATTTTGTGTTAATTAGGTCGGATCGTTCTGAGTTTCAAGTCAATTAGATTTGACTTTTTTTTAGATTGGATCCTTTCGAATTTGAACCATCCCATGTTTCAGTTCAAATCGGGTCAAGTTTTAGTCGGATCACATCATTTTGTGCTGGAGCCAGCACACAATTTTAATCAAATTGGGTCATTTAGAGACTCAGGCAAGCAAAGGTTGGATTTGAGTTGGGTCATTTCGTGTTGGAGTCATAACACAATTTGAGCCATCCCATGTTTCAGTTCAAATCACGTCAAGATTTAGTCGGATCACATCATTTCGTGCTGGAGCCATCACACAATTTTAATCAGATTGGGTCATTTAGAGACTCTGGCAAGCAAACGCCAGATTTGAGTTGTGTGAAATCATTTCAAGCTCAATTATCTTGGTTTAACTTCAAGCAAATTGCATTATTTGAAATTCTAAGTTTTCTTCGGCTTAGACATATTCAGGTCACGCTAGATCTTTCAATTTCGAGTCACCTTGGGCTTTTGGGTCAATCATGTAGAGTCATTTAAGGTTTCTAGTAACAGAAATTAATATAAAATTGTACAGTGAAATAGTAATTTCTAATTCCAAAACAGGTGAACCAGACCGAACTGGAATTTTGAATCTCGATTCCAATTTCAACATTTCCGGTCTCCACTTTTATGCATTAAAAAAAAAAAATTGTGCTGAGGGAGGGAAAAGTTTACATTAACGACGAACTCAAAATTAAACATCAACGTTTGGTCAGGTTAATTTAATAATTTATTTTAACAATTACAAATATGTCATGCAGTCACTTCTAGTCTCAATAGTAAGAGCCTGTTTTCAGCACATTTGTAAGTTCACAGACTAGTATAAAATAACGAAAAAAAAAATGTATTACTAACAAAGATTACTAGCTTAATAATTAGATTGAGTAAGAATCAACTATACCTAATCATATATTAAACAGGACAAGTTTGGATCGACCCCATTTCTAAAATCCCGATTATAGTTAATTTTCTGTTAGGATTTTAGTATTTACGATTTTTAAGTTGCTCAAAAATCTTTTTTTATTAGAATTTTACTTTTATAGGTTCAAGTTTCTAAAAGATCATTAATTTATTATTATAGTTGTTTGAAGAATTTAAAGGTTTTAAGTTATTTTCTAATTAGAACCTAGATATAATTTTGGAAAAATGCTAAAAAGCACAAGAAAAATTACACGAAAAAAAGCACGAGTAGGGATTCGAACCCCAACCCTTGAGTGTATTGGGCACCCTGTCCCCATCTGAGTTGCCATTCTCTTAGTAATCCACTAGGGTAAATAAAATATTTAAACTTTATTACAATGGCGTCACCTCGTGTCCTATTTTCTTGTGACATGTGGCAGCGTTCTAATTTTAGTTCTTTTAAGATTTCTTTTTAAAGTTATATAATTAAGAGTTTTCTTTTCCAATCATTTTTTATATTTGATTAACTAACCATTACTTAAGAAATGTTCTTTTCGACGCAAAAACGAAGTCAAAGGATTTGAAACCCTAAGAGCGTCTCAATGCCAAGCGTTTTTTCAAGTAGAGAGCTCAAGTGACAGTTATCTATTGGGTTATTTACACCAAAGGTTCTTATACTTCGCTCATTATATCAATTTAATCTTTTCTTATTTTTAATTATATCAATTTAGTCTCTATAAAATTTACATCATGTCATCTTAGCTCAATGATGAATTGAAGTGAAGCTATTGATGTAATTTATAGCAGTAATGTCGAAGGCAAGTCAGTCAATTCTCCAACTTAACGTCAATTACACTCAACAACAACAACAAAAACAACAAATCAAGTGCCTCAAAAGCTCCCGCCAATGCAGCGTTTTCACGCCCGGGGGGGGGGGTTCCCTAAAGAGAGGCTGTCCGAGGACCACCAATCATAAAAGCATAACTTAATGTCTATTACACTATAGGACTAAATTATAGAGAGGCCAAATTGACACGATTGACAAAGTATAGGAACCCGAATTTTCTCGACTCTTGCAACTAAGAATGTGTGTGAAAATAAGGGGGGAGAAAGAGAGAGAAAGCTCACAGTAACCAAGAACTCGTGCTTTGACAAGGGGACAACAATGGCTGACAATGTATGTATGTCTGTGAGACATTTTGACATTTGCAGTCTCCAATGCCCTGCAAAACCATGAATTTCCAAGCTCAATTTTAGTTTACATAATTATGATATTAATCCTCTCCTACTTTGAAAAAGTAGGTATAAAATAAACAAAATCCAATCATTCAAGCAACGAGATGTTACCACTAGAAAGTCAGACAAGTATTCTGATATCATGATCCAACTCTGATGATTCGGATTTGTTTGGTATCATTTCTATTTGTTGTTTTTGGTTTTTTAAATGCTGAAAACTAGGTCTTTGAAACGATTTTAGTTTGAGGAAATACTGAAAATAAACTACCAAAAACAAAAGAAGTTTATAAGTTTATTTAGACCTAGGCATATGAGCCGAGGGCTCAAGCATGACGATCAAGCTCGAGCTCATCGACTTAGCTCGGCTGAGCTTGAACCCAACTCAGCAAACTCCTAGTTAAACTTCCCTTATTTAGGCTCACTTAAACTCAATCCTGAATTGTTTAGGTTCGAGGTCGGATCATTTAGGCTAGAACTTGACTCGATTGAGCATTTTGAGATCAGCTTATTTAAGCTTACAAGCGTATGAACTCAAGCTTCACTAAGCTCAACCACGACTCATTTTCATCCCCACTTTTAAGGCTTAATTTAGCTCGGCTATGAGTGGAGCTCAAGCTTCATAAAACTTAGACTACACAATTCAAAAGTGAGATCACAGGGTGTAAGTGAGCTAAGGCAACTAATAAGGGCCATGATTTAGCTAAACCATAAGCCAACCCAAATTATTCAACTGAGCCAAGCCTGAGACACGCAAAAGTCCGGATTGAATCTAATTAAGTTGAACTTATGTTCAACAGAATTGAGCTCAAACTCGAGTTTTTTGGGCCATGTCAGTTATGAGTTGAGCTAAAGACAAGCAAAACTAGACAAATTTGAATCCTAGTAAGCCCAAATTCCGTTTGAATACACAATGCTACTAATGATATCTACTTAGGAAGCTCTTTCGTAGCCCCCCATAGGGCTGTATGCAAGCCGAGCTGATCTGAGGTCGTCAAGCTCAAGACTTGAATCATTTGCATTTAGCTCAACTTGGGGCTTACTAAGCTTGGAAACTTCAAGCTCAAGCTTGAAGCTCACCGAGCTTAGAAACTTGAAGCTTGAGCTCAGTTCATTATAGGCTTAGGCTCAACTTGGTCGAGCTCAAACCCCCCAATTAGGTGAGTTTCAAACTAAGCTTGCCTTATTTAGGCTCATTTAAAGCTCAAGTATGGCTCACTTAGGCTCAATGCAGGCTTGATTGTGCATATTTAAACTAATAAACTATATTAAAATAGACTTACTTAGGCTCATTTAGATCATGAGCCTATGAGCTCAAACTCCACTACACTTGGGCTCGGTTCAATATCCTAAATGAGCACGCCGAGCACGATAAGCTAAATGAGCCAGCTTGGCTCACTCAAGCTCGAAATAAGCCAAGCCTTTCAAGTTTCCTGATGAGCCTCATGAGCCGGCTCGACTCATTTACACCCTCAGTTGTCCCTAAAAAAACTGTTACATTGACTTGCAACGGCTAATCGACAAATTCTTCCTTCACCGCATGATTCTAGATACTGGATTCGACTACACTTCTAATACATCTTCCAGGCTGATATAATCAACACACCAAAATGAAAAATAAAGAAGGAAAACAAAAAGGAAAGTAAATCTAGAACGGTACTTACTGTTTGTCGGCTTCCTTGCTTACTTGCCATTTACATACTCGAGAAGCAGAAGATCAAGATCAAAATGCTGGCACAGGTTTTTCTGTAAAATCCCGAAAGAAATACAAGTATATGATAAGAAATATATAAGATTCACAAAACGGAAAATTAGCATGACAAAAGAAAACATAAATTTTATGTGGGAAAAAGAAGTTTTAAGTCTTTTTCCTTATTCAATTATTAGGATATATCACATCCCATCTAGGGAGAAATTGTAATCTGATTCGTGTGGTAGCGCAGCCCGATGCAGATATACCGCTTTCAGGGAGTTTAGCACTTAACACTAATTTTATCTCATCTAGGATTATATTTGTTGGTTGCTTATTTTCTCAGTTATAGGACTTGACATATACTCATGTATAGCCTTTCCATTAGCTCATCAATATCACAAGTTCAGAATTCTAGCCATCTCACTATCCCTCACAAGCAAATTTGCCATAAAGCTCGAAAAGCATAGCTCACTTCAAGCTCAAACCGAGCTGAAGCCTAATAAATCTCAAGCTAATAAGCTCGTAAGTCTAAACGAGGCTAAATGAACCCATTTCAAATCAATTTACGAGCATAAATGCGCTCAATCAAGCCAAGTTGAGGCCTGAATGGGCCATGAACGAGACAAATCGAGAGCAAACGAGCCTAGAACGAGCCTAAATGAGCCAAAAAAGAAGGCGAGCTTAAACTGAAGCTTGCCAAACTTGGTTCAATCTCGACAAAGCCAAGCAGAGCCTGAGCCTACGAAAAGCCAAGCTCGAGCCTAAAGCTTCTAGGCTTAGCAAGCGTCAACCAAAGCTCGAGCCTCAATCCTTATGAGCTAGGGCTTGGTTCGACTCATGTGCAACCTTGTGTAGCTCATACCATACCAGCTGTTATGACACAAGCAAGAATGCAATCTGGGACAGCGTTTCATAATGTAGTACAAAGCAAATTAAACTAATTTCTAAATCAACCAATAAATTCTTCGATTCAATTCATTTAAAGATATCTCCATAAGATACATAACAACTCTATTTCTAGTGTAGGCACTTTGAATCCAAAAAAATAAATGAAATCTCAAAGAAACCTCAATCTTATCTAACTAGGAAATAATGATAATTAGAATCTTAAAAAAATAATCATGATGTAGAAACATATGATAATTTTGAATAACCTAGTCCAATCTAAATGAAATTAATCCTTAATGATAAACTAATATCTAGGTGTTGTGGTATAGGGTTCTTACATAAGGAGAGCTAAGCTTAAGCTCTGCTTTACCTTTTTTATGTTAACGTTGAAGGTTTTGTTCTTGTTCTCTGTGCTATGTTGTCTGTCTTATCCGCCACAACCTTACTTGGACTCCACTTACCGATCGGGATATTACCCGGTTCATCCTAGATTATTTTATTTAACATTGGGAAATATCAAAATTACAAATTCAATAAAACTTTATCTAATATCCCCACAGATCCTGTAGTTTAGATTATTCTTGTATTGCATCATATAAGAGTATTGTTGATTTGTTTGTTTTCAAATTAGAAGTTGGAATATGAAAAACGCAATAATTTTCCAACGGTACCTTAGATATAGGAGGATTAGAACTTTTTGCTCCAAAATCTACCTCTGGAAACCGAGTTACCTCAGTGTTACCCTGGAATAATATGTATGTTGGAAGGCTTGTGCTCCCTGCAATATTAGATCGTAATTGAGCAAATGAAAATGGCAAAGAGAAAGCGAATGCTAGAGCGATTAGATGATATCAGATCAAAGCTAAGATAAGAGAAGTTTACCCGTGAGTGAAATACCAAATTTTTCAGCAACATTAGGGAAAAGACCAAGATCAACTACCCCAAATGACAAGTTCTTGTTTGAGTATCTGCAATACACAATTACAAGCAATGGTAGGAAAAGATACTGTGTAGATATAGTTTTAGGAAACTCTTAAAATGCTAATAGTTCACACTTATAAACGCAACTCAATGTTTCGAAGTTGAGTTTGCGGTTCAAACCCGTATTAAGCACAACAGAAAGACGATTCAACAATTGTTGGATCATTTTGATAAGAAAATACTTATTAGATGATTTGTTGACTAGTTATATCACGTGATTCAACAATAATATACCCACTGCCCTAAGGGGTCCTGCCTAAGTAGGGTCTTTTTTTTTGTGGGGGGGGGGGTTGAGATGTACGCAACCTCAGCCCTTTAAGAGGTATTATCCTAAAGAAAGGTTGTGTCCACAAGCCTCAAAGAATTATTAAATGCATGGATATAGCATTGACTTTTTTTCACATGTACTAGTTAAGGACAGAAGCTCACGTGATTGAAAGTTCAGGGAAGATCCGACTGTAGCGTACACAAGTTGATGAATACAGAGCACGAAATTCAACCTGATAATGCAGATAATACGATCCATCATGAAGAGGAATGAACGAAAGGGAAGGAGGATTAACTTCATTTGCATGAACATTCATTAGAAATGTGACTTATTTGGAGCAAAACCATATATGTTACAAAAATGATCATCCTTTTCCTTGTCAGGGAAGACTGGGCACAAGTAAGCATATTGGAAAGTAGCCTCAGACATCAAAATATGGAATTTTTGTTGGCATTGTTCATTCAAAGTTTTCTAAGGCTCCTTTTTTTTTGACGGAAAATCTTTTTCATCCTGATTCTTTTATTTTTTTCTTTTAACCATTCCATAACAGCAACCATAAATGCAGAAAATGTTTTCCTCTGTTGAGAGGAAATAGACTTCCCCTCAACAAAAAGGAAAATATTCTCTTTTTAGAAGGAGATAATGTTCTCCGTCGTAATCTCACGATTAGGAATGGCAATGGGGTGGGGCGGGTGCGGGCGGCGCCTCCTCCATACCCATACCCGCCACACAAATTCTATACCCGTACCCTCCCTATTACCCGCCACGGGTATGAAGTGGGTACCCGTACGCGCCACGGCGGGTACAAACCCATACCCATTACCTGCGGGTACCCAATGGGTACCCATTACCCGCCCCAACCTACCCCGTACCTGCCCGTACCCACCCCGTACCCGCTCCTCATACCCACCTTGTTACCTATCTATTGTCCAACTTATTACACATAAAATTCTTTTCCTTTTCCCTTCAATAATAACCATGACTTCATAATTATAAATTGCTTGAAAAATTTATTTTATATAAAATAACACAACGGGGATATGCGGGGTACAGGGAAGAGCGGGGCGGTTACATGCGGGTATGAGGCGGGTCGGGGCGGGGCGGGTACAAGCCTATACCCGTACCCGCCCCATACCCATGACGGGTATTGAAATGTGTACCCTACCCGTCCCCGTTACCCGTATCATCTATACCCATACCCGCCCCAAACGGGGCGGATACCCACGGGTAACGGGTTTTACCCGCCCCATTGCCATCCCTACTCACGACATACATTTCAACCTTAACCTGGCCCGGCCAAGTGTGAATCTCGTACAAATTCATAGACTGAAACTATATTCTTTAACTAGAGAGATGAAAATTCTTGAGAAAAAAAGTTTAATTGAAAACAAATTGTGAAAAATATTCTCTATAGAATCAAAAGGAGCCCAAATCGTACTCAAAATTAAAAATGCTCAAGGGTAGAGAATATTTTCTCAGTAAATAGAATTTGCTAGAATGTTCTTCACCAACCAGCCAAAATTTTGATGCAACGCTTTCAGCAAGTGAGGTCTCCAACTGCAACGGGGTCAAAGTATTTACAGAACCTAGTAATAACCATGGAAACGACAGAGATCATATACAGCATGCAGCAAGCAACTCTTATATAAGTTTAATCAAGATAAAAAGCCAAAGAATTTTGCATCGTGCAGTAGCTTGGGATTTATGGTACAAGTTATTCTCACTTTTTGGCTGTATATGAGTTAGCCCAAGATCAGTTTACAATATCCTTATGATCAAGTTTCATGGTTTAGGAAGGAGGAAGATGTCTTAATGTTATTCTTCAAATTTCTTATGGAATAAGATGGACTTTCTATAAGCTCTTAGGACAAAAAGCTTATGGATTTGAGGACTCTAAATGATATTTCTTTCATCATTGAGGCCCCAAGCAAAGTTTGACGGTAGGTCCTTAATTCGGACCAATTTAAATGCACCCTGACTAGCTCCCTTTATACTATAATATCTGTTAATATGTGGCCACTTTATATTATACATGACCATATGCATTTATATTGTATTATATATGCATGACAAGGGAAAAGGATAGATAGAAACGGAACCATGACCCTCGTACACAAATGAATTGTATGAACATCAAAACAATTGTGCCAACCACAACTGTGATATATGCGTCAACATTATAACATACACAATTTTCAAAGCCCAAAAGCTCGTTTACAAATAGGGGCCTACGCAGCTACCTACATTTCTTCAAAGCTTGACCTGCCCTGAGCTAGGAAGCACGGACACAGATACAAAAACGAAATATGATACCATACTGATACCTGAACACATAATTTTTCAAAAAACTTGGATACGACACTTTGGAGACACGTTACTTCAAAATTATCCAGTTTCTTAGATATATATTCATATAATTGATGAAAAAACATGGGTTATAAATTAAAAGAACATAAAAAGAAATATAATAGCTTAAGAAAAAAACAAAGCTTAACTAAAATATGGCAAATTCAAGCATATACAATTAACAAAAGAACTTAAAACAGAGGTTCAAGACGCCGTCTCCTCGTCTTTTTCTCTATCACTCTTGCTCTCTCTCTCGACTTGACTTAATAGAGGCCTTTTTTCTTCCTTTTTCATCATTCTCTCTCTTTCTAATTGTACAAAAATATTAACTTTTTTTTTATCAAAACAGCTATAGAACATTTCATAATATTAGTTTATTTTTGAATTTAATTTAAATATAATATAATATAACTATTTCATATGCATACTATTTTATTATATACAAATACTAATAAATTGTAATATTATATTTTTAAAGTCAACCCATCAAAACGTATTGGAGCGTAAACTTATTGGAAATTTAAAATTTAAAAAGAAAGTATTGGATACTTTTTCCATGTATCGGACACGTATCAGAAGAGTGTCGAAAATGTCTTGGAAATTCAAAAATTTTTAAATTAAGTATTGGATACTTTTTTCACGTATTGGAACATGTCAAAAGCGTGTCGGTGTTGGATACATGACTGACATCGATACTCTCGCCAAAAAAGAGTGTCATTTCATAGGCCCTAAGTTTAATTCCGATATGATCGAAGAAAACGAAATAACGAAATGTGGAGCAAAAGTTGTTATCCCATACCTAGTTCAGGAAACGCAGGTTGTTGCACCAGAATATAAATCACTGCATGAAAGAAAACCAGAAACAGCATTGAAGTGACCGATCTCCAATCGAAATTGCAGGCAGGAAATGGAAGCCAAATTCATCAAAAGTCTTATGATACAGATATTTCAAATTAAATTGAGTTTCGACGTCTAGGTACTTTAAAATTACGCAAGTCATACTTTTATTTGACATTTAAATCAATATCCAGTATAATTCGTTCATATAGTAGACCTTCATCAAATAACCAAATTTGTAATCCGAAAAAAACCCCAATTTCATATGGATTGGATGTACTTGAACCAGTCATTTTCTGATTGGTTACCCTAATTCTTCATATTAGGTTTAGATTGGATTATTTCGTTTCCAAATACATGGGCATTACTCATAACTATAATTTTTCATCAAAACCGAGAAAAACAATTCAAAATATCTTGGAAAACTAAATGTATTTCCTAAATGAGAAATTAAAAAAAAAAAAGAAATTTAAAAATAAAAAAGAAAAGTAGTTCTCTATTTTTAATAGGGCCTAAATGTTCTCTACTACTGACTTGATGTTCTCTAGAGGAATTCAGCTGATGCAGTCTTTATTAATTACCTACATCGGAGGCCTATCGCACAGTTAAAGAGCTACAAAAAGATGGCAAGGCATACCTAAGAATACCATTATGTACCATAAAGCCAAACGGTAAGCCCTATAGAAAGCAATCACAAGAAGGAAAACCTGAAGGCAAAGATAAACTTGATATTAGAAAACTAAGCGTATCCCAGCTAGGAACCAGCATATCTTCCCAAGAAAAATCATATGACAATTCCATTTTATGATACATCAAGAGAAGAATGAAAATAAAACTCATATGCATGATGTCAACGAACTAGCGAGTGTAATTGATCTCCACCAATCATGCGTGCCCAATATCCTTAGGAGAATGAAAGAAAAACCTCCACATACATATATATATACATATATATATATATATATATATATATATATATAGGTTAGTGATATTGTCAAGGCATTTTTTGTTAATGCCCGGGCAATAATAAAAAATTTTGTGGCCTTGTTGTGTTGAAATTGCCCTAGCATTAACAAAAAAATGCTCTGACAATGTCACTACCTTATATATATATATATATATATATATATATATAGTTAGTTAGTTACTCATCCATTGCAAATTGGTTTCATAATGAAAACTCCTTTGGTGTTTATCATTGGTATTAGAGCCATGAATCTTCAATTGCCGGTCTTCTAGGATAGGTCATATGGGAGGGAGGGAGACATCACCCAACATTCTCATGGGGGGCAATTGTGTGATGTGTTGCAAAGTCAATGTCTCATGTCTCAAGTCTCAAATGGTGACATCAGTATTGTAGTGTTGGCCCGAGAATAGAGACTCTAGTTCAAAGTTATGTCCATCGTGTGGCAGTGACCTTGGATTTACAGTGTTTGCCTGGGACTAGATATCCAGTGTAAAGCCAAGCCGTGCAAAGTGTAGGATGGTGAAGCCAGAGTTGCAATGTTCACTTGGGACTACTATCTAGTAGCTAACTCCCATGGACGAAATACACCGAGTGTGGCAGTTTGATACAACCAAAAAAATGTGCTAGGCAAATCCCAAATACGAAGGAGAATGAAAGAAATACCACTATATACATATCAAGGAAGCTACTCCAACTATTGCCAATTGTTTAGGATGAAACCTTCTTTAATGTGTACCATCTAGATATACTAACCAAAGTATACATAATCACTAGTCAAGCCTTCTGGGTCCTTTCCTACTCTAAACCATACAAGGGAGGTTCTATCACACTCTCAATTCCAATGTGGGATTGGGATATTACAAATACATCTTAAGAAGATTAAAGTTGCTTAAATTAAGCCACTTTTATAACTTCATAACTTGATTTTCAAATGTACCTGATGATTGACATAGCATGCTAGGCTATCTCACATTTTTATACCATTACAGCTTTACTCTTTCTAACTTACAAATCTAAGGTGTATATAATACTATTAGCTTGTAAAGCTGCTCCAATTTCATCTCTTAGATAACTGTCTGCAAGTAGCATATAGAGATCTTCTTTGCTCACCTTTGGTTATCGACTAACTCCCCCAACACTGGTTATAACTCGTCATTCATCATATCTGTCCTTAGTGATTTCCACATTCCATTTTGTATTGGGAAAAACACAAATCAAGCACAGACGAAAGCGTAAAATCAACAAAATCATTGAAACAAACAACAGCAACATTTACATGGAAATGCTCTCTTAGCTAGAGGGAAAAAAATCACAGGGCCTAAACTGGTGCGTCATCCACTATGAAATTTAAGAAATTATAATCTCCAATTGAAACCTCCAAACCCCATATTACAATTATCATCATTCGTGTGACTATTGCACGGTAAGACACCAACCGTCCCATATTGTAACTACTGCACTGCGAGTCACCAACCTTCCTCAATGTAGCTGTTGAACGATGAACCATCAATCCTCTTCAATGTAGCTATTGCATGGTGAGCCACCAAACTCCTTTAACATAGCTTTAGATAGAGGAAGTTACAAACTATCTCACAACTCTTAATCAAAGAACCCGAGTATGACTCTCTTCATGCCCGGATGAACCATACTCAAAACAAAATCACTCTCCGCCTATCCCTTTACACGATCGCTCTAACGCCTCACATCTTTACTCTCTTTTCCTCTATCTCGTTTCCCTTTCCACCAATCACCATAAGCCCTATTTATAATGAAGTTACCTAATCTAAATTCAAAACATATCTCAATCTGATTAGTTAACTAGATTATATTATCAAAATTTCACCAAATATTATTCCAATCAATTATAAAACCAAATCTCATCAATATCTAATTTTAAGGTAAATAATATCCAACACTTTGCTACATGTAATTTTATCATATTGCATGCAGGTAATGCATGAGTATAGCTTCAGCAATAAAACATGAACCATAAAAATTAAATTTTAATCTGAAATAGACAAACACATAAAAGAGCAAGATATGAAGAAGCAAAACGGAGTACAAAGCCAACAAGTCTATTTTAGTAGAGATTAATTTAGGGCTTGTTTCTCCAAGCTATCACTGTTTTTTCATAAGCACTTTTGTAGAAACACTTGTGTAAAATGTGCTTTCAATAGGAATGCATTTGTCTAAAAAAATTTTAGTTTTTGCTTCTACTTCTACTTCTACTTTAAAAGATAAGTACTATTTTTCTACTTCTACTTAAAAGTAAAAAAAAGAAACTTCTGCTTCAATTTAGAAGCACTTTGCTCTCCAGGCGAAACACCCATAAATCCTGAAAGAAATTTTTTTTTTTTTTTTTTCCCTGAAAAAGCAAAAGCTTTGGCAAACTAGCCTTTAGGATCGGATAATCTCAAGATCCACTAGATGCTTAAACAATACTACTTCAACACAATAATCCTTGTAGATTGCAAACTCCATGGCTATATCACACACAAGAGATCAACAATCAACCCAAACTCATCAAAAAAAAAAAAAAAAAACTTCCTTTGACTATTAAACATGTGAAATAATCATTGACATGAAATTGGATGAACAAACAATCAGCAATATACTATCACCTTTCCGAAGAGCAAGGTATCAGCAATGAAGCCTTCAATTGTTTCCTCTCGCACCATCTGAATCAAAGATAAAAAACTTCTATAATGATTAAGCCGAACTAAATAGGATTACATGGATTACGAAAGAACTGCGTGCATGACAATGCTATATAATCAAAACATTACACTAGCTCAGATTAATATTAGGGCATCATATAGAAGACATATTGAAGAAACTCTACACAACAACTTGACATAATTCAAGAGCACATACATGCCAAAGAACCAACATCCAAAATGTTATAATTTTTTTGATGGCCTAAGAATAATTATAATTCTAACATTCCCCTTACATGAATGTGCATTGGGCTTGAAGCTGGGATAATGGACATGGCCTATCCATGCTTTATGCTGAAATTATATTATAAAGTGTAGTGGCTATGGGATTTGTACTTGACTCATTAAGGAGTTCAAATGTAAATGTAGCAAAAATCTCACATTAGATTTATGAGAGAGAAAACATTAATATATAAATCTAGAGGATCACTCTACCTAGTACTAATTAGTTTCATAATAGTACCATACGTTTTATTTTAATTGATAACAAGACAAATTCCCAAATAGGAACAACAACTTGAGGAAAAGCGATTGGTGAGTTCCGAACTTGGGACAACAAAAAGGGGGCAGGGATTTCACCCACCAAGCCAATCCAAGAAGCTATCTCCAAAATGCTACCTTAATATGGCTTATATGTAAACTTTATGTACAACCACCTTGGGCTTAGCCTAAATAGATTTCACAAGACTTCTTAGCCGTAGAGGCTCTAATATCAAGTGAAATAATCATATCCAAAAACATTAAGTTTTAGGTGAAGAGCAAAGAATAGTTCTATACTCTAATAATACATTCATATTCAATGATAGAGCATCGTACTGCTCAATACTAGTAAATCTTGTAAAGTAATTAGAGAAATTTGTGAATATGGCAAATGAATTCTAGATTTGCCAATCCGTTATATATATGGAGAGACAAGCCTGTACAAATATGGTATATAGATAAAGTACAAATGAAATAAGACATTGAATAAGATAAGATTAAGGCGACGTTTGGTTCGGCTTTTCAACAGTTTAAAACTGTAAAAAAGCTCTAATTGACTATAAGGCTTATGTCTGATTGATAACTTGACATAAAAGACCTTTTTACAGCTTAAATAAGAGGATGAAAAAGTTGTTTTTATAACTAAACACAAAAAAACGTAAAAACATAATCTATGGCTTGCTATTGTCCATTATTATTGATCAGCACCCCAATGATCTACCCCAACACCACGGCCAACAAACAACCACTACCACATACTATTATTAATTGATTTTTATCCTTAAGTCATTTATTGCTATTATACTAGATTTGTTCTTTATAAAATATGTATCCAAAGGTATTTTTGCATAACATAACCAAATGCTGTACTACAAAAAATTACTGATATTAAACACACATACACCTTCAATATTTTAGAATTTGCAATACAAGGAGTGCTTGGATCTCCTAGATCTTATTGAAACCTATAATACAGAATACAAATTGAAGCAAGCACTTGAAATTATACCTTGATGGAAATCAAAAGAGCGAAAGCAAGGAGAGCTTGAATCTCCTGTTCAAAAAGACACATAACGGTCAATCAATCACAGCAATCAACATTAGATAAGCAGAAACTGAAGAGAGAGAGATATATAGACAGAGTACGCGGCGGAGGAGGCGGGTAGCGGTGGCGGAGGAGAGGACAGCGGAGGCGGAGAGACGGAGAGGAAGATAAGAGAAGAAAGAGAGGAAGTGGAAGAGGAAGTAGGGTTCCGCCACCACTGTGTTCAGCCATGTCAATCTGTTCCTTATCATCCTTCTCCTCTCTCTCTCTCTCTCTCTCTCTCTGTGTGTGTAATGGATCGCCGGTGATCGGAGTCTGTGAAGCCGCCGGAGAAATGGCGGTCGAGTGGGCTGAGCTTGGGGGTTTTTGGACCGTTTGGTTGGCCTCCTCTATAGAGTAAATTATTTTTTTTTTGGTTATTTACACTAAAGGTTCATGTTTTTAGTCATTGTATCAATTTAATCTTTATATTTTTAATTATATTAATTTAATCTCTAAATAATTTAAAATGTGTCAATTTAGTCCTTTGGTCAAATTTAAGTTAAGTTAATGTTGTAATTTTAAATGACAAAATTATGTTAGATAAAAGCAACTTATAATAATTTCATTAGTTTACTTAATTTAATTCAATTCGTGACCTAACCATTAAAATTTTTATTAAAAACTTAACATAAACTTTTTTCTAAGAACTAAATTGATACATTTTGAATTATACAATGACTAAATTGACACAATGGACAAAGTACAAGGACATTCGGCGATACCAAATTTTCTTTTTAAGGAAAATTTGCATTTATGTATTTGTGTTTTGATGTAGTGGGTGAAACCCACTATCTGTTACTGATAACTCCAAAAATTGCATCCAAAGAAGTGACACATGGCTACCAGGGACAAGGCCGCAACTCGGGCCGAGATGCACCCCTGGAGGCCAGATCCGGAACTTTACTTTCGACTTAGAAGAACGAAGCGCATCCCGCTAATAGGACATGTCCTGGAATCTGAGAAGAAGAAGAAGGAAGCACGACCGCCCAGACGCGGGTGCATCTTGGGCCGAGATGCACCCTCGGAGGCCGACTCTTGAACTCAAATTGCACCCGAGAAGATAAAGACGCATCAAGCCAACAAGAGGCTTTCAGGGCCCCAAACAGTCTCATGATAGGACCTCGATGAAGCACGCACCCCGGCTCAGAGGGGGCATCTTGGTCTGAGATGCCCTCTCCCCTAAAGTCAACCAAGCAACATCAACTATCTGGCACCATGACTCAGACCGATGATAGCCCGAAGCTCGGTACCCGAAGAACCACACAATGACACCCCAACGCATTGCACACCTCAACTTCCGAAAGGCATCTCGCCTCAAGATGCCCGCTCCCCGGGTACCCGCCAGCAACAATCCCCGACACCATGTGTTAGATAGACAATGACCCGAAGCCATAGGCCCAACGGCCAGGATTATCTCGCCCTCGGTTACATACCGGGCGAGATACACCCCCCATATGAGGCGCAACTCTTCAAAGAAAAAACTCTATAAATAGGGCTTAGAACCCTAAAGAAATGATAAACTCACTGCTCTCCCTTCACTCTCATCTGAAGGATCCCTAGAGTAGCTGTGCCCCTCGTTTTTCTTTCCTTTTCTCTTGTAATCTCATAAAAAAAAAACCCTGTAGTAAAACCTTTAATTAATAAAAACTTAGTAAAAGATAAAAGGCTTGAGTTTCGGCCCTCCATTAAAAGAACCTGTACCAAAACAGTTACCCTTCTGTTTGGGACTATGGTGACAATGTGACAATAGAATAAGTAAAAATCGTCACCCACAAATAGAGTTGTATTTGAGCCGAATTGAGCTTGAGCTTGTCAAGCTCGAAGCTCGTCTCATTTGTATTTTGTTCCACTTTGAGCCGTTGAACTTGGAAACTTCAAGCTCGAACTCAGCTCATTAAAGGCTTGGGCTTGGGCACAGCTCGAATGAACTTGAACCAGCTCGTTAAGTTTCAAACTAAACATTCAATTTTTCAACTCATTCAAGCTCAATCTAGACTCGTTTCATCTCGAGCGCAGCTAATTTAAGCTCAGGCTCTGTTTATTTAGGCTCAAATTTGGCTCAATTTAACATATTTAAACTAATAAATTATATTAACATATTTAGACCTAGCAGGCGAGTATGAGTAGGGTTGGCAATGGGGCAGGTAAACCTGTTGCCCGCAAGTACCCGCCCCATTTGGGAAGGTATGGATACAAATGAGACGGGTAGCGGGTATGCGGGTTGGGTCAACGTAATCATAGCCGCCACGAGTATGGGGCGAGTACGATCTCATACCCACTATACTCGTTTCATTTTGTATCTAATTAACTATTAAAGAAAACTATATACTTAATTTAGTTACCTAAATTATTTACCAATCTTAGAACAAAATATAGTTGAATTTTTAAAAGTAGTTTTAAATAATTAATACCAGCTGGTATAAATAATCATTTAATACCCATATTAGAGCAATTATGGGGCAGGTATAGCGCGGGGTAATGAATACCTGTTGGATACCCACGGGTATAGGTTGTACTGGCTAGGGCAGGTATGGGTACCCACTTCATATCTATAGCAGGTAACGAGATAGATAAGGTTATGAAAAGAGTAGCGGGTATAGGCATGGAGCAAGCTCAACTTGACTTGATAACAAGCTCGATGAGTTGAATATCAAGCATACTAATTGACGCAACTTGCCTTTTTGGATTGGAAGAAAAGGAAGGATTCGATGATCTTTCTTTGATTCTACTTGTTAAACCAAACTTGGAGCTCTAAGAAGAGAACACGGGAGAAATAAAATACTCAATTAATTTATAGAAAGGCAAAAGCTGCTAATTTAGCTATTACTAGCCTATTTACAAAGCTATCTACTAGAAACAATTTACAAGCCGAAGAGCTAAATATATTTCAGTAAGTGCTAAGGAACCAACTTCTCAAAAGCTTAAGCTAATGGATGAAGGCTCAGGATTGGTTTTATACTCTAACATAACCTCTCATGCAAATGCCCGTTTGGGCTAAAGCGTGGATAATACACAGGCCCACTTCATACCTTTGTGCTTAAATTGTTTTGATATTGAAAGTGGAAGTTATTGAGATTCGAATTCTTGACCTCTTGATCACAAGGCTTTAATACCATGTCAAGGAACCAACTTTTCCAAAAGCTTAAACTGATGGGTGAAAGCCTAATATTGGTTTTATACTCTAACAGTAAGAACTATGACTTTTAGAAGATAACAAGAAAAACATATAAAATCTAAGGCAGAAACTAAAAGCAAACTAAATTCTCGTCTTCTGCAAGCATGCACTAGTGCTTCCATTTGTCCCGGTACTCGCCAATCCTCAGTGGTCGCCAAATACCCTACTCGCCAACTAATTTGGCGAGCTGACCCATAAGCTCATAACTGCTTTTGCATCTCTAATTGCTTATTGAATCGAGTTCAAAAAGTGTTTAAAGATGCAGAAGAATTTTGCCAGAATTGAATGCTATTAAGCCTTACCGAGTTTGAGTTCAAATAAGAGTGTGCTCCACATAAATGATGAAGCTACAAATTTTCAGCAAGCTAGCCTATAAGTAGGGCCGTAAGCCCAATACCCATGAAGGGCCCATTATGATACTACGTTTGGCCCACGTTTAAAAGCATTTAGATTAATGCAATTATTATTATTATTATTATTATTATTTTTTTGTTATTAGACAAAAGTAGAGAAATAGTTAATACTTGTTTTAAGCCCATCACATGGGCGTCTCAGTTGGTGGCGTCTCCTACTCATGTAGTCATCGCCTACGGGTCAGGAGTTCGATTCTCGCTGAGGATATACCTGCTCCTTACCTGTTCATGGGAATTGTGGGCCTCCTCATGGGACGGGGTTTACTATGGCAACCCAGATTCCTCGTTACCAAAAAAATAGAATAAAAAAAAAAAATTTAAGATAAAATTGCCTTCACTCGTAATATAGAAAAAATACATTACGAAGAAATTGATTTTGAAAAAAGTAATTATGACAAAAAAAAAAAAGAATTTATAACATTAGTTAATCGTATATATCATATAGATATTTTTGATGAAAATTTTCCAAATTTAGATAGTAAGTCATCGGATTGTGGGGTAGCTTTTTAAGTATAAAGATACCTCATTGTATATATATTAAAATGTTAGAATACTTATATTGAAGACTAGTATTTTTCTCGTATTTTACTTTATATTTATATATTTACTTTGTATTTTTATTATGTATTTAGTATATTTTTGTACTCAGGCAATTAAGGCAGTAAACACCCCTTCTTCTTCAAGCGGTAACTAACCATTAGAACTTTCAATTAGGGCCGGACGTAACTTCAAGCAACTAACCATATGTGCTTGGGGCCTCCGAATTTTAAAGGCTCCCAAATTCTCGAGGATTGTGGTTTTGGAAGTGACAATAGTGAACATTATTAGAAGGAACATACCCAGTGTCTCAAGGGCTCCTGCCTACGCAGGGTCTAGGGAGGCAGATTTAGAGAATTGTGAATATTATTAGGATTTAGAGAATTGTTATTATATATGAGGGTTTTATTTGAAAATTTTGCTTGAGGCTCCAAGAATGTCAAATCTGACCTGGCAATCAACGGTGTTTATTTCTTTCTTCAATTCTAGAATCATAGGAGAGCTAGCTTGGTACGCAGTAGTGATTATTGTGTTATTATTTTTAATATAAATGTACCTTATTATATATTAAAATATTCTCAATATTAAGGCTCGTTTGATACGAGGGGAAGTTTGATTTTAGAAAACAATTTTCCTCTTTTTTTTTTGTTTGGTTTTTATTTTGTGACAGAAAATACTTTAAGGAAAATGTTTTCCACTCCTTTCGGTAAAAAATGACTATCTTTATATAGTGAGGGATGTCGTCATTCCGAATAAATTGAGCTTGAAATCAAAGTAAACTAGACTTGATCTATCTGACAATATACGATATATCTATATGATAAAATTTCATGTTTTAGGGTATCTTATTGTATATATTAAAATAGCATAAATACTTAGGTAAAAAAACGCTCAAAATTTATGATAATCAGGAGATAATTTTCCTGCGTTATAACTTTGTTAGTTAATTTTATTTTTCAGTTACTTTTTATATGTATTGCTATTTATACTGTTTTATAATAAAATGTAAGATAATTGGTGAAACATGAAAGAAAACATCACAATGCAAAGCAACTTTTCCTTTGAAACACCGACAAAAAACCTCCATCTAATTTTAATTTTAGGTTATTTACATCAAAGGTCCCTATACTCCATTCATTGTGCCAATTTGGTCCTGGTGCTTTTAATTGTATCAATTTAATTCTTTGGTCAAATTTAAGTTATGCTAATGACGTAATTTTGAATGATAAAATTATATTAGATGTAAGTAACTTATTATAAATTCATTTGTTTACTCAATTTAATCCAATTTGTGGCTGAACCATTAAAAATTCATTACAAAATTTAACATAATTTTTTTTTAAGGACCAAATTGACATATTTTGAATTATACAGGGATTAAATTGACATAATTAAAAGTATAATGACTAAAGTAACATAATAAATAAAGTACATGGACCGTTTGCCATAAATAATTCTTTGATTTTTCTTAAAAAATATTTTATAAAAAAAGTTAATTCTAATAATATAATTTTCCACCTAAACAAACAAAGCTTAAATAACAAAAAAGAAAAATAAAGGAGGAACCTTTGAAGGGAGGAAGCAAAGCAGAAATAATACAAGTGATAGTGAATAAAGGCTCACGTGAACCCCGGCACGTGCTCTCACGTTACAAACGTAAAGTTCGCTTGGTATAGAGAAAAAGAAAAAGAAAAAGAAAAAGAAAAATAAAAAATAAAGGAAAGCACAGTGTAGATTCCCGCCACGTGGATGTGGGGACACCGTCACTCGTGGCACTGGCACGTGCGTGTCACTCTCTCACATGGGGGAGTAGGGGGGACTGTACTGACGCACCTCCCCCCCCCCACCCCCCCCAAATCACGTGCCTCTTGCTTCCCCCAAATTCATTCCATAAAGAAAATTAATGGAAAAATTATCTTAATTTTATTACGAGTGTTATTCCAAAGAGGGTACCAATACGTTGTCATCGGATTCTCTTAAACCTCTAAAGTTAATCGTACTTAGACGAGAACAGTACCAGAATGGACAACCTTCTGGGAAGTCCCTACCCTCAGGTTGGGAGCACTAAGAAACGACCTCTTTTCGAGGGTAATACCCTGAAGGGGGGAAGGCTGCGTACATCTGCCCCCCGGACCCTGCTTTGACAGGAGTCCTTGGGGCACTAGGTATGTTGCTATTCCATACGATGTAAAGAGGAGTTTGTATTTTTTAATTTTCTATATTATCACATTATCAGGCATTAATGTAACAAGATCCCATCAGAATTCTGAAGTTAAGCGTGCTTGGACAAGAGTAGTACCAGGATGGATGACCTCCTGGGAAGTTCTCGTATTGCCAACCCTATAAGGTTGAGAGTCCTTGGAAACAGCCTCTCGGCAAGGCTACACTCTTAAGAGGTAAGGCTGCATATACTTATCAAAAAAAAAAAAAAGGGTAAAGCTGCATATATTCACTCCTCCCAAACCCCGCTTATGCAGGAGCCCTTGAGGCATTGGGTCTGTTGTTATTATTATTGTATCACGTTACAATTGTATTATGCATAAATTTTTTATAGATTTCGAACTTTATGATTTTCATACATTAAGATTAAGAACATACCTTATTTAATAGCAATCTTTGATTGCTCGTTGAATATGGATACCGAAGAAATATGATTTCTCCTTCTTAACCACTTTTTAATTATCTTTCATATTCATAGGTTTATATGTTATGGTAGACAAAAAATCAAGATCTTATTTATATAGAAGAAGGTGACTTCTATTAAAACACTTATGATCAAGTCCTTTCGTTAATAGACACATCTTTTTATTAATAGACATGTATGTTCTTTAATAGATATGTCTTTCACTAAAAGACATGTCTCTTTACTAAGAAACATATCAAAGAAACATACCTATTTATTAAAAGATATGTTGTCTCACTAAGACATATGTCTGGGTTTTTAATTTTTTTTTGTTTTGTTTGGAAAAGTACCTTTGTGATAAAATGACATCGAATTATATAATTCTTAGAATGGAGAATTTTACGGGGGTTATGAGGAGCGGGGGGTTTGTAATAATATAATAGATAGATAGATTATCTTAATTCCATTATTATTCTTACAAGAATAATGATATTTAAGATCGGTTAGTGATATTATCAGGACATTTTTTTATTAATGTCAGGATAATAATAAAGACTTTTGTAGTTTTTTTGAGTTGAAATTGCCTTGGTATTAACCAGGACTGAATATAACCCTAAGTAACCTAAGCAAGTGCTTAGGGCTCCTAAATTTTAGGGGTCTCAAATTTTCACAGTATCAATTCATAATATTAATAAATTTTATGACCAAAAATAGAACAATTTATTGTATATAAAAGGAACCTTTTGAGATTTTTGCTTGAGACCTTAAAATGTCAGAATCGGCCCTAGCATTAACAAAAAATGCCATGACAACATCATTACCTTTAGGATTTTATGTTTTAATTTTGGGAAATTATTACTTAATTACTCTGAGTTTTAAGCATTTATTACCTAGATACCCTAGTATTTCAATACATACAAAGTATGTTGAGGTTTGAATTTTTTATCACTTGGGTACCTTATATAGAAATTTGATAAATTTTTGTATAAATCTGACCAATTTTATATTAAAAAATGCCAATTTAGTACATGATTATATTAAGATATAAAAGTTATGTCAATATTTTTTTGTAGAAAATTAACGAACTATGACAAAAATTTCTCCGAGTTATAATATAAATTACCTAAATATTGTCAAAAATATGTGGCGTGTCAAGATTTTTGGATAAAAAATTATCAAATTCTAATAAATATACTTATATATTATCGAAATTATGTTCTATTTTTCCAATGAGAATTTATCAAATTTTGGCAGAAGGATACCTGATTGATAAAATTTTAAAATTTTAGGATACCTAAGTGATAAAATTTTTAAACCTCAAGGTACTCCATTGTGTATATTAAAATGTCAAGATATCTAGGTGATAAATGATTAAAGTTCAAGATAACTAAGTAATAATGTTCTTTAAAATTTTAATCATCAATTATGATAAAATAATTTTTTATTCCAAAATTCAACATACGACATCACCTTTTTAATGCACGATATCACATTAACCATTCCATGATATCACTTTTATATCATACGACATCATCCTTTTTGTAAAATTTGGTTTAGAATTTTTGACGATTGGACTAAATTTTTATTTTATCATAATCAATTAGTTAAAAATCTCAAATACAAAATTTATAGTGCCAATTCATTGTATCAATTTGGTCCTTATATTTTTAATTGTGTCAATTTAGTCCTTGAACAATTCAAAATGTGTCAATTAGTTCTTTGATCAAATTTAAGTTATGTTAGTGATGTAATTTTGAACGAAAAAATTATATTAAATGCAAGTAACTTATTGTAAATTCATCATTTACTCAATTTAACCCAATTCGTGACTAAACCATTCAAAATTTTAGTAAAAAATTAACATAATTTTTTTTCTTTACGGACCAAATTGATACATTTTTAATTGTATACGGATTAAATTGACACAACTAAAAATAGAAGGATTAAATTAATAAAATGGATAAATTACAGGGACCTTTAGCGTAAATAAGCCTAAATATTATTATCAGGACAATTCGTGTTATTTTTAGGCTTATAATAAAACTACTGGAAATATCAATTAATTAATATTGCTATGATAATAACAAAAAATACTATGATTTCTAATAAAGTTAAGTGTCGGGATATAAAATCAATCATGAACCTTCACCCATCGTATTAAATTTATTGATTAAAAGGTTACGAGTTCAAATCTTAATAATTCCTACTTTAATATTAATATAATATCCACACTTTAAACTCAATAGACATTTAAGAAAAATAGAAATTGAAACAACTCTACAACCTCTAAGCAACGAGACCGTGGTACTTTCCACCCTTTTTTTTTTTGAGGCTTTCCTTTTAATTCAAGCAACAATATAAATTATAAAATATAAAAAATTACAGTCCCAACATTTTCGAGGCTCGAAAGAAGTACCTTAGATGAGATCCTTCGTAAATAATAACATTTCGTTTAATAATATAATTATTAATCTAAAAATTATATAAATTTTGATCGTAAAACTTATTAATTTTATTAATAATTGATGAAAAAAAATATCACAAAAAAATAAAAATATTTTACATGTAATTGTCTTTGATAGCACCTACAATTTGGAAGATCCAAGCAGTTGCTTGGAATAATAGCTGACTTGTTTGTATATACTTTTTATTTGAGTTAAAAACTATATTTTTTAAAATATATTTAGATAAAAGTCGGGAACAAAAAAATCATTTATAAGTGTTAAAGTATAAAATTATTCATGGGCCTTCGCTCATTTCGACTTAAACTTTTGGGAAAGTTGATTTCTTAATATAGTATCAGATTTATTGATCAAAAGGTCACGAGTTCGAATTCCAGTAACCCCCACTTTCAATATTTACACAATTTAAGCACAAGGTATGAGGGGGAATTGTGCAATATCTACGTTTCAAGCCAAACGGGGATTCGCGTGAAGGGAAATGTTAGAGTATAAAACGATTCATGAGCCTTTACTCATGGGATGTGTTAAAGTAAACTTTGATGGATCTAGACTGAACGATAGAACAACAAGTGAGTTTTTGGGATTAACAAGATAGACTTCGGCAATATCTTCCAAGAAAAAATTGACAATTTCACGTAAAGGATAACTGATTGATAATTTTATTAAACTTTAAGACTTTTGAGTAATAAAATTTTAAAACTCGGAGTACTTTGTCATATATATTAAAACAACATGGTACTTATATAGATGCTAAAAGTATAAAAGTCAGAATATCTGATGCCGTGCGTGAATGAGAATCTTGGGATTAAGGAGCCTCTAATCCGTTAATCGTACTAAACGATACGGATCAAGAGAGATCGGCTAAAACTCGTTGATTATGCGAATACCCCAGAAATAAACTAAAGAGGAGCTATGTGATTTTTATTGAACTATTTCAAAATAAAAACTACAAAGATTAACTCAAACAAAAGAATTTATAAAATAATTAAATTCATCAACACCTTCCAAAAATTATAAACTAATGACCTATTTTTATAGACATGCAAAACCCTATTCATAATAATAATTTATTTTAAGAACTAATCCTACTTTAAATCAAACTCTACTACTTCTAATAATAACATAACTCCAAAACCCTAAATCTAATTACGTAATTGAATAAAACTAAACACTAATAAATAAAATCCTAAAATGAACATACCCAATGCCTCAAGGGCTTTCGCCTACGCAAGGTCTGGGGGGAGCGGATGTACGCAGTCTTCCCCCTTATTCTAGTACTGTTCTCGCCCAAGCACATTTAACTTCAGAGTTCTAATGGGATCTGGTGACGGCATCTTGGTGCCCTCTTTGGTCATAAATAAAATCCTAATTACACTATAATTAAAACTCCTTTTGTCATCACGATTAGGTTATCTCGACCCTTATCTGCATCAATATCTAAGTTATAAATACTGAATTCATTCTTATTTTATTTAGTATATTTAGTTATTTATGAGCATCATAATCAAACATATAATAATAAGAGGAATCATAAGAGTTTGAATGCTTGAGATGAAAGTATGTCTCCATCCATTAATATTGCACCACCATTATCATTACACTATAGTCCCCACATCTAGCCCATTTTACACTAGTGATGAATTTCCATTCAAATTATGATTTTTTTTATCAGGTAAGGAGATACAACACTGTTTTAAAAAAAATATCTAAGGAGATGAGCTTCGAATCCAAAATTTATGCATGGAAAGTGATTAGTTAGCAAAAACTAATAAATGTTAATGGCGTTAATATTAAGGTGTGACATTGAAAAATTTTGTAATGTTTTGGTAATTTTTTGAAAAATTACATAATCTAAGTGGTTTTTTGAAAGCACGGGCGGTTTTTAGTAAAAAAAACAAATAAAAGAAGTATGGAAAATTTAACGAGAAAGAAACAAGATAAATGACTAATTGTGTATACGTTTATGAGTTATAGAGGTCTTTACTATCTTTTCTTATATCTGTTCTGGGTGTGACTGTTGATTTCATTGTATTTTCCTTTTATTAATTTTTCTTATGTAACTGACAGTGTGGTAATCTTAAAAGTCAAATTTCTATACATTATAGCCAAGTACTATCATCTCTGAAAGCCTCTAAACTCCAATTCAAATAGTTCTAAGAAAGTGTTACTTAATATATTGGGTCATAGGAGAAAAAAATATCCTTTTTCTTGATAATTAGAGACAATAGTCGTGATATAATACAAGTAAACCTGCAAAGCGAGGCCTAAGCCAACCTGCATAAAAATGTGCAGCAAAAAAGGACAGAACTAGCAAACATAACAGCCAAAAAAGGGGAAAAAAAAATTACAAGCGATACTAACTGCTACTGGAAGACTAAATCATCACTAGAGAGGATTAGGAACAGGAAGAGAAAGAACCAATGTAATAAAACATGGGAGGGAGAGTAGGCAATCATCAACAAGAGTGCAGACCGACCATAACAATTGTATCAGCCAAATAAAACTAGGTGTAGTTCTTAATTTCGTATTCCATCCTTGCTATCTACTTGACAACAATTGACTCATCTCCGTCAAACTTCAACAAGAATTTTTATGCATGTTAGCTTAGGCTTACTCTTGTGGGTTCGCCTATTTTATATTGTGACTCGTGTTGCTAATTATGAGGGGAAAAAAATTCTCCTAGATGTCTATAGCAATGTTCCTAATGTATCACGAGCATTTGAATTCATTCTTTAATACGTCAATTATGATCGAATTATCACCCTCAACATAATCCCATTAAAATCTATATCAATGTACTTTTGAATACCATCTTCGGATATAAACGCTTCACCATCGTAGTTGAAGTAGCCCCAAGTCCGCGATTGCCAAACAAAGAAAATGTTGCAGTTGGAGCAGGAAAAAGGTATCAGTTAAACTTTGCTGATTCTCAACTAGTTCGCTGGAAATCCTCTAATCTTAATTATGTTAAAGTAAATTAGGATTGAGCTACTGACTTGGTTTGCTCCTCTAGAGAGACTAAATACAGAGACATTGGTGAGAATAGGGGTATTAAACATTCAACGGATCCTTTATTCTTTCTCTACTGACAACAATTAATGTTGCATACGCTTGTTTCTTAAATGCAGTTGACATGGAACGTTTAAACTCACATGTTCCAGTGGCGGAGTGTTCATTTTATTTGTTTGGATAACCTAGAAGCGATGTTTAATCAATGATAATTTTCGCCTCGATCAAAGAGGCCTGTTCAAGAAAGCATTGGGTAAGATCTTCTTTGAAGTTATCAATGCAATCTCAACTCATCTTCAAGAACACATTCAAATTGGGATCAAATTTGGGACAACATCAAACTAAAGGTTGTCTCACAGTTGCAAGCACTAGTTGGTTCATCAGGATTTTCGGTTTATCATTGCTTAAGAAATCTCACCAACCGTATCTCTCATAGACCTGCACGATCAAAATCTTCCATATTACTATGAGTGTAAATGACTAGAGACGAGCTGAACTGAGCACCCCTTGTTCAAGCACGAGTTCTAGCCGAGCTCATATCAAATTTCTTCAAAATTTAGCCCATATCGAGCTGAGTTGAGCTCATTATTGAGCGATTGAGCTTCTTATCGACTTGAGCTATTCAAGTTAGTATTGAGCCATTTTCGAGCAAATATTAACTGTAAACAAGCTCCTAACAAGCTTTTAACGAGTTTTATAGAGCCCTTATCAAACCGTTCACAAAAATTAACGAACCAACCACCCCCTTGTTCGAAACTCGGCTTGCTAAACTTATCTTGTCTGCTTAAACTCGACTCAATAAGCAATCGAGCTTAAACATTGAACATCAATGAGTCGTAATCGATTTCGAACATGAGCAGTTTATCAAACCTTTGGTTTGTTTACAACCCTACGTTACTATACTGATCCCCTTCAGAAAGCGTCATCAAATGCAATGTTAATAGATCCTCACTTGGTAAACCAACTACTATTGGAAGAGTTCTTAGAGATTCAGCTAGGAGTTTCATTGCTATTTTTTCATCTCCCATCGAATCTCATGGCTTCAACTACACAAAATGTTTAACAATATGGTATTCTATTGACATTTCTGCATCAAAAGAAGGTTTACTATAATATTACATAATCATAGAGTTCGAATCTCGATTTATGATCTATCAGATGAGCTCGCTCACTACTAGTCCATGGAAAAAAAATTTCCTACTCAACGAAACTCAGTGTATATTTTTTAAGTAATTTTATAACGTAAATTCTGTTGAAGAATTACACAAGTGACATTCCACAACTTGGAAGTTATTTCTTTGTATGCATCTAAAGAGAGGTTTAGCAATGTTCAGCCTTCATTTTCCTGAAATGGTGGATGCCCTTCTCAGCAAACAACAACGACAACAACAACAACAGGCCCAGTGCCTCAAGGGATCCCGCATAAGTAGGGTCTGGGAGGGGTAGGATGTATGCAGTCTTACCCCTTCAAGGTGATAGCCTGACGAGAGGCATAGCAAGTGCTACATTATTTGAAGAAAAACTACAAGAAAAATGAATTATTTGATAAGAATAGGTACAAGAAGTCATTAACGACACTATAAATAACTGAAATGATGATGTGGCAACTGAAAATACATGACAAATGACATGGCATCACATGAATTTTTTTTTTCCCCCCAAAATATGTTACTTTTTTTTATATGACAAATATTATGCCCCTTTTCTTCCATTTTTTAAATATATTTTCTTTTATAAATGTATTTTTATCTTTTTTTTTATTTGGAATTTATCACACATAAACTTAATATGAGGCAAACCAAAAATGACACAGCTCATCTCAAACTCAGCCTAAGATGACTCAAAATTTGAAATGATATAACCCGTTTGTCCAAAACTAAGATAATTCAAGCTCGAAACGACCTAAATCAATTCAAACTAGTTTGATTCTAGCTTGAATTTCAAAAAAACCTAATCTAACTAACTAAAAATTTGAGATAACTTGAATACTAAATGATTTGACGCAATAGTCGACACGATTTGACTCGAAACTAAATAGAACTCAAAGTAAATCGCTCAGATGATAATAACTCGCTCTGGCTAAAACTTGATCATAGCTGATTTCTTGAAATACTTCAACTTGATTGACCAAAAACCCGTGCTGACTCAAATTACTATAGAATTATAATTCTGACCTCAAATTCCTTAATGAGCCAAACAATAAAATTTCAATTCTAACAGAATTAAAATTGGAATTGCAACTCTAATTTCAATTTCAATTGCATTATTCAAACATAGCCTTATTTATATGCACAAATCTAAAGTACGAAACAAATAAATCAAATGGTCTTATACTTTTCCACAATCATTTGAGATACTAAAATATAAATAACCACCGTATAAATAAGGGTTATTACATTTTACTATCCTGACATTTTTTAAAATAATAAATTTTTTTTGACCTTTTTGAATTACTAAAAAGGCCCCTAAGTTTTTGTCATATTAATAAAATAGTTCATATTTGACATGATGATGTCATTTTTAGTCGACAGAACTGACGTGACAGCTGCCTTTTTATTAACGCTACAGTAAAATGATAAAAATACATTTTAATAACCATACTTTGAAACAAATTAAGTAAAAACATATGACTTCTACATAATACAACATCTCAAATTTCGTGCTTATAAAGTAAGAATAAGGATGCTGAAGCGTACTTTAGGTCATTTTATTATAGTAATAATAAAATACAGTTGCCACGTCAGTTCTGTCGATAAAAAATGATGTTAACACCCTTGAAAGGGATCTTTTTATTAATACAAGAAAAAAAAAATAGGAGCCCTTTTAATAATTAAAAGAAGTCAGAATTCTTTTTATTATTTCTAAAAACGTTGAGATACTAAAATGTAAATAACCCATATAAATAACCATTATTATTATTATTATTATTATTATTATTGGGTAAGTAAAAAAAAATAACATTGCTACGTCAAAATGGGGGTGTTCTACAATTTAGCAGAGTTGTCCTCTTCTCCTCTTCCAACGCCATTTATCCCTCACTCTCTCTTCTCTTTCACTCTCTCCCCTCTCTCTCTCTCTCTCTCTCCCCTCTCTCTCTTCTCGCCGTAAATTGACATGGAGTCGCCGGAATTCTCCTTCTGCTCCCCGGAAAACAGGCTCTCCGGCGACCATTTCGTTGTCGAAGACCTCCTCGACTTCTCCAATGACGTCGACGACGACCGCGTTCTCCATCATGGGTTCACCCCCGGGAATTCTACCGATTCTGCCTCGACTGTCGTCGACAGCTGTAACTCGTCGTTCTCTGGCGGTGTTGGCGGTGGTGGGTGCGATACTCCATTCGCTGGAGCCGGTGGGTTTGGTGGTGATGGGCACTTCTCCGGTGATGATCTCGGTGTTCCGGTAAATTATTATTGCCAATCAATCCCCAAATAAATAAATAAAAATAAGAAATTATTATTGTTATTATGAGAGTAATTGTATGATTTATAAATAATAAGAGTTATAAAATGTCTTGAAAATTACAATCTTGTTCTAAGATAATAATTTTGACCTGACAATAATATTACTTTAAAAATAGGTAGTTGTTATTGTAAAAGTAAAAATTATTTTTTATAGAGTAAGGATATAACTTATCAATTATGAGAGTCACAAAATTGCTATTAAAATTACGGTTTTGGTTTAATAATAATAATAATAATTTCAGCTTGATAATAACATTACCTTAAAAATATTACATACATATATATAATTTAATTAGCTAATAAGAAAGTAAAAAAAAAAAAAAAAGTGAAAAAGAAATATGATTATTTATGTTATAAATTGATGCAGTTTATTCCTTGTGTCTATTTAGTTATTGTATTTTTAATTTTTATAAATTTCAATTTTAATTAAATTCACGTTGAGGTGATGATAGGATTTTTAACGGTCTCATCATGCGTGAGTTCCGGTGAGTCACTTGTCATTAAGTTAACTTTAGTCTGATATAGAACTAATTTGACATATATATAAATTACAAAGAGATTATGTTGACACTTATAGTGAACTAAATTGACATATATTTAAATTATAAAAAAGATTAAATTAATACCATTAAAAGTGAAAAATGATCAAATTGACACATCAACAAAGGAAAAAGACCCATGTAACTAACCAAAAAATATTAAATAATATTTTTTATAATGTAATAATATTAAAATATTTTAACGTTCTAAAAAATTCATAAAAATTGTATCATTTTGCTAGATTTTTTTGAAAATATGAATGACACATTAAGCTCATTAATTTCAAAAAAGTATGTTCCTTAGTGTATTAAATACAAATAAATATACATTCTATAATATATATATATATGTTTTAAACTAAAATATTTTACAAAATTTACATACTAAAAAATTAAAATAATAATTTAGCCTAAGATTTCAGTGCTCATCATAAGCATTGGGAATTGAGCATTTAAAATTGAAATAATATTAAATAATTATTTTCTATACTTTAATATAATTTTTGATAATTTATACTTGGACAATATTATTTTTATCTGATATTAGTTTTGTATTTATAATTTTAATATTATCTATTTATGTTTTATATACTTTAAATCATAACAATTTTTTTGAACATTAAATCATAACATTTCAGTTCCAAGTAAAATTGAATTTTATTAAATTATATGTTGTCATTTTCTGAACCATAATTTTTTTGTCACTTATTTTGACAAAACATACTTATATTGAATAATTTTTTCACAGCTTATCAACAATTTTACACTGAAAATATATTGCTACATTTTCTATGACAAAAGAATTAAATTAACATATTTAAAATTTTGAAAATTAATTGAAATAATAAACAAAGAATAAGAAACTATAATATAGATAATTTTGCAATCGTATTAGCCTTATTAGATATAATTTAGGGATTATTAGAGAGCAATAATTTTATTGCTAAGGGAAATAACGTAAATTAGAGAGGATGATAGATACAAAATTTTACAGTTAACGACAATACTGTCATGTGAATAACATTATCATGTATTTTGCATTTATTTTTGAGTATTATCCTATACTTTTTTTCCTAAAATTTTCAATTTTCATTAAAATCACAGATATCGGATCTAAATTTTATTTATTTATTTTAATTACATGGTTTTTAAATTATAGAAAATATCCTAAGATTTGTAAAATATTTTTTAAAATTTTGTATCATAATTAAAAAAAAGGTGATATCATATAATGAAAAGATGAAGTCATTTACCGAATTTTGGACCAAAAATTTATCTTACTTTAACCGGTATGATTAAATATTTAGACAGAAGAATATGTTAACTAAAAATTAATTCATTAAATCTTAGATACTGATAATCAATCAAATTTTTACTATAGGAATTTTTCACTTAAATATTCTAATATTTGAGTATTTATTATCAAGTGTCTCAGCTTTTGAACACATATAATATGATACCTTAAATTTTAAGAATTTTATTACTCAGATACCCTGAAGTTTAAAAATTTATCAATTGCGTAGCTTTTTTCTAAAATTTAGTAAATATTTTCTTTTGAAATTACTATCGGATGGAACACAATTACAGTATGATATAGGATATTCTATCATAGTGCTATGAATTTTTCGGTAAAATGCTAACATGATACATTATTTATAAAGATATGTTCTAGTATAATTTAGTGAATTCTTTTTTTTTTAATCTACTAGGTTTTATTTAAGATATATTGAATTTTGAGGCAAAAAAAAAAAAAAAATACTAAGTTTTTACGTGGATACCTAATAAAATTTTGAAACCAAAGGCTAACTGATTATTTATATTGAAATGTTACGATATTTGGGTGATGAATTCCTAAACTGAAGGGTAACTAAGTAATAAATACCTTTATTGTATTTTCGACTATACAAATGTAGTATCTATCTTTCGGTTTGGTATTGCTGGTTGAAAATGTTATTATCAGACCAATTATATGACTTAAATTGAATAAAAGCCACAAATTTTTAAAAATGCTATGGCATTATCATTTTTCCATGACAATGAAACTATCTTTTCCATTTCTTATTTTTAAATATTTTATTTTTACAGTATGACGACATGGCCCAACTCGAATGGCTGTCCAATTTTGTTGAGGAATCCTTCTCCAGCGACGACCTCAAAATAAAGACCCAACCTGACCCAAATCCTGAACCAAACTCAGACCCTTCAATCCTTATCTCCGACCCAACCCGACCCAACACAACCACTCCTCTTCCGGGCAAAGCCCGAAGCAAACGCTCGCGCTCCGGCCCAGGCAACTGGATCTCCCGCCTCCTTGTAGTAACCCCCGAAACGACGTCATCCCAAAAACCCAAGAAAAAACCTATGTCCGGGTCCGGGTCCAGGTCAGACCAAGACCCAAATGGCGAGATCCGAAGGTGCCTACATTGCGCCACGGATAAGACCCCCCAATGGCGAACCGGGCCCATGGGGCCCAAAACGTTGTGTAATGCATGTGGGGTCCGATACAAATCGGGACGACTTGTACCCGAATACCGACCCGCATCGAGCCCAACATTTGTGTTGACAAAGCACTCGAATTCGCATAGGAAAGTGATGGAGCTCCGAAGGCAAAAGGAGGTCCAAAGGCAGCAAGTGATCCGGGAGCAATTGATTCGGGACCCGAGTATGGGGTTTGACCCGAATAATAACACTGGTGGTGGTGGTGGTGGTGATGGGTATTTGATTCATCACCATATGGGGCCCGATTTTCGGCAGTTGATTTGATTGGTTGGGGTCGTTTTTGTCATTTCCCGTTTTCAGATTTTGGTTTTTAAGAAATAAAAAATCGGGTTTAAGAAAATGACTTAAAATTCAGTTTTGAAAGTGCATTTTTTATGTTTTTGGTTTTTTTATTTTTAACTTGTTAAATGAAAGTTGAAAATAAATATTCAAAAATTAGAACAAATCTATTTAAGATATATTTTAGGTTTTTCAACAACATGAATTATAAATGGAAAATAATATCAAATAGATCTTATTATTTTATTTTTTGTATTTTTAATGTTATTTTTCACAAGATTTTTAAAAATTGAAAATAGAAAATCAAATAAAAATAAAATTAATTTTGAAACGTGATTATTATCTTCTTCAAAACCGAAAATTGAGTATAAAAAATAATATCAAACAATGGATCCGTTTTATTAGGTCTAGTTTGACATTATTTTATTGTTTGAATTTTGAGAAACAAGAAATTGCGTTTACAATTTTTTTAAATTTTGATTTCATGTTTTCCTTTCTAAGAGATTCAACCAAAAACACGAAATTGTTAACGAAAATTTTCCCTTTCCAAAACCCGAATTTTTATTTCTTAAAAATTAAAATTTCTAAAAGAAAACGATAATAACCAAGCCCTTAGTTGAGGATTTTTGCGATTAATTTCTTACAGTTAATTTTTTCTAAGGAATATTAGAGTTTTATTTTTTCTTTCAGACTGTTGAGAAAACTCTAGTTAAAACCTAAAAAAGGGTTTTTTTTTTTTTTTTTTTTTTGAAAAAGTAAGTTAAGGGAGGTTAATTGAGCATTTCAGCATATTTTTTGATGAATTTTATTTAATTTAATGTTTATGCCATATTTAGCTAATTAAAGAAACAATTTCATTTCTTATATTTAGAAGTTTTTATTTATGTTGTATCTTTTTTATTTTTTCATTTTATAGTTATGATGATTTTCTTGTTCTTTTTTTTTTTTTTTTGAGTTGCATGAGAATTGACTATTCTTTTCAATAATTAGCTAGAACTCGTAATATCAGGTTGGAGGTCCTCGAAAACAGCCTGCCTTCGGGGCAGCCCCGGAAGGGGGAAGGCTGCGTACATCTGCCTCC
Organism: Simmondsia chinensis; assembly: GCA_018398585.1. Lineage (NCBI taxonomy): Eukaryota > Viridiplantae > Streptophyta > Magnoliopsida > Caryophyllales > Simmondsiaceae > Simmondsia > Simmondsia chinensis. The sequence continues at coordinate 37,364,569 of JAGTTD010000005.1, read as the reverse complement.
CCAGACCCTGCTGATGCGGGAGCCCTTTAAAGCACTGGGTTGTTGTTGTAGCTAGAACTTGTAATACAAAAGCCGACATCCCATGAAAGTGGAACCCGAAAAGCTGATAGAGCGCGAGGTAAACAACAACAAAAAGGCAATGTGACAGCTTAAAGGGCCTACAAGGAAGAGCATAAAATCACAAAACTGGCAATACATATGACATCACTCTCAGCTCTACAAGTGTTGCTTACTTTAAAACAAGAAGGCAAACTAGTCGTGTTCCGTGTGAAGGCTAGTTTTATTTTGTAATAGATCGTGGTTGTTCTTTTTTTTGATAGATAGCAATAAAATATCATGCACAACCCGGCATTTCGCAAGAGTGGAACCCGACCCACAAAAGTGGTTGCAGACAAGCATACAAGCCAGGACAAAAAGCAAAAGACATAAAACAGAAAACACGCCCCTAAGACACGAGCATTAGGGCGTCGTTCAGCCAAAACCGCGTAGACCAAAACGAATACGTAGCCAAATTGATATCCTCAACGCCATATATACTCCTGTAAAAACTTTTACTTTTGCTGCAGTTTCTAGGTGTAGACTCATAACCTCCATACCTTTGCCAATCCATTGGACTATCCTCCAAGCACCAATCCTCGTCTTAACCCGCCGTAACCATTTCTTCAATGCACCATCTTATAAGTTCAAACACCGATTGTTTCTACCACGGACCCTAGAACACCCCACGAATACAGTCGACATTAACGACCACAACAGGCCGAGAGAGATGGAACCAATGCTCGCAAATGGGGAAACTCTAGACCCCGAAATGGGTCCGAGATAGCGAAGAGATCCCACACTCTTCTTCTTCTTCTTCTTTTTCTTCTTGATGCGAGAGTATGCTGTTCCATCGGCAATACAACAAAAGGTGTGGAGGGTCTCCTGCATTGGACCGTGGTAGGCTAAGCCCAAGCTTTCCCCAATTTCCCAAGTTTGGGCAACATGTTGTATCTTTTCACAATCCCAATCTTGCAGTTGGTTAAGGCAAGGTGTCCACCGGGGGTATGAGTTGTACGGGGTCAGGGTCGATTGAGCCAGGAGCAACAGGAGAAGAGGCAGAGGGCTCAACTGAAAATCCAGAGTCTTGAGCAGGAAGGACAACAGCCAGATTGATATTAGGTCCCCGGGCAAGAGCTAGTAGATCTTCCTTAATACCCTCACTATTTTTAATGGAGACACACATACCTTCCTCAGAAGTGCTATTGCGTTCTTCAGCCACTTCAACTTATGTGCAGATGTTGGATGCAGAGGGTATGGTTGTGAGCTGGAGTAACTTATCAGGATCATCACTCTCAGTATTATCCTCCTATATTTCGTTGTGATCATGCTTGTTAGATCATGCTTGTTTTTTAGATTATTAGCGATAAAAGTCGTGATACAAAGTAGGCGCACCCACAAGAGTGAGTCCTGAGCCTGCACGCAAAAAAGCATGCAACAGAAATATCAATACAACAATATCTCAAAACGTAACAAAAATAAAGTGAAAATTAGAAGTCAATAGAATGCTTCACCAACACTGGCGATGGCATAAAAACAAGAGGAAATGACCCAATGCGCCTAGAAGGGGCAGGATGAAACAAGGGGAAGCAAACCGAAACTTCGAACCCTAGACCCCACCACAACACTAGGAAATAAAAAAGAACGCCAGCTAATAAGATTTCTTGTCGCCCTTTTCTGCTCAATTGCACAAATACTTTTACTCCTTATTTGAACTCTGTGATCAACTTGATCATGACCAAGTTATCCCCTTCGAAACGTAGCTCAAACTTCTTACCAAATGCCCATTCTTGCTCGCGGACTGAATTTTATTGATGTCTTCTACCTCTTTCTAATTCGGCCTTACCCATTGCGGTACTTGACATGATTCCTCTCCACTAATTTCTTTTTCATGCCCTTATCTTTAGGCTGAGTATCCCTCTCCAAGCCACTCCCATTTGGTTATATCCTTCAAAAATTTCCGAAGGTTTCTTTTGGATAGCTCTTTTCTTTCTACGCACTGGTCTCCGACCTTTTTTTTTCTCGTAGAAACAATGTTAAAGACCAATCGTCCCGTTAATATTCTACCTCTTCTTTCCCCCGCCTTGCTTGTTTTCACCTTGTGTGGCACTCGAGAACTCCTAAAGCCTCTTTATTGGAGCTTTAGTCATCATATTTTTCCGATAATTAGCTTAAGTCATTAGTTACCTTACCACACTCCAACCCATGTCCGTGAAATAGAACATTCGACTAAGAGGATTTGTGCATCGTTTAGGTGCATATGTTAGAGTTTTGCGTGGTTATAGATACTTGCTTAAGATTTGTGCGAATGGTTTGAAAACAATAGCAAAATATCTTTGTAATTCAGTGAATATAAGCACATTTATCTCGAGCGTGAAGTCTTGTTTTATTCTATAACAGGCCAATAGGGTTTTTGTGTCTTTTAGACACGTATTAGGATTTGTGAATGGTTATAACTTATAAGTGCTCCCATATGATTTGTACGGATGGTTGATCCAAAAAAAAAAAAAGTATTTCTTATGTACTCTAATTAATCCGAAAAAGAAAAGTGTAATATGATGCGAAGCTGAAATAAATTAAAAACTAAATCAAAATAGTACGATACTAAATCTAAAAGGGTTGCGAAGAAGAAATAAAGGTGATAGTGATTTTCATTAATTGATTTACTAATATAATAGGGTGCTTATTCATAGAGTTTTGCTTCCCTCTCCTACGTACGTCGGGCCTATCTACTCTCTTTTGATTTGGCTTCTTCTCTCGTGTCATACACATATTTGGGCATGCATCAGAGCGCTAGTCAAGTAAAAACGTATCACTTTTAAAAATATTTGTATATAAAAAAAACTCAAAATTTTATAGACATGTGGGTCTCGTTTGTTTGCCGAATGACTTGAATTCCTACGAGCAGTTGTAATTTCCGGGATTCAATCCTGTGTCAATTTTTAGGAAGTAGGCATAAAGTTTGTGGTTGGTAAGATGAGAAGTAGAACTTTCTTCTAGGGGTTAGTTAAAAACTAAGGAATTTGAACCTACCTACGAGGGGATATGTAAGTTACTTCCTGCATTTTAAAAAAACTGAAAATTACTGAGCAATTTCTACGTCCTGCATTATACCAATTTCCTGCCAACCAAACAGGAGTTCAAATCCTTACTTTCCATAAATTTCTACTGAATGTCAATCGATCAGCCTACAGTGCCAATCGGTCAGTTGGTTCCCGAAGCCTTACAAAATCGATATGGGTTGCTCAGTTATGACCCAATGGATCTTTTTTCACACATGGTTGGGTTTTCCAACACAGTCTTCAAATATGTCCAATTTTTGATCTTTTCCACTTTTCAAGTTGTGTTTGGTCCAGTACGCTTGATACAGACCAAAGGAGATTCCATCCCAAAACTAATTGGCAATGGGTGGAGTAACTCCTTAGGTGTATATGTATTGGCCTTTCCTTTCATAAACCACCGATGTGGGATCCAAATTGCCTGTATCAGACCATCACGCTCCGCATCTCGCGTCCACGCGAGTTGGCTTTGCACTAGATTTCTAGTCTCGGGTGAACACTGCAATTCCGATGTCACCACCACACAATGGATATTACTTTGCACTAGAGTTATTCTAATCCCGGGCGAACCCTGCAATACCGACGTCACCACTTGCGATTCGGAATGAGAGATCGTACAGCTAAGTCAATTAGGGCCCAAGAATTTACCAGGCCGTGATCAACTCCAGAGGACACCGAGGGAGTTCCATGAGACTGAGAATGAGCTCCTTGAAATGTGGCAATCGACTTTGCAACATGTCATGCATAGGCCCCCCATAAGACCACTAAATGACATCGGGCCCCATATGACTGGTGAACGGCATCGGCCCCCCTATGACTAACAATCAACGGCACAAGATCGACGGCTCTGATACCAATGATACAGACCAAAGGAGGTTTCATCTCAAAATCAATTGGCAATGGGTGGAGTAATTTCTTAGGTATATATATTGGCCTTTCCTTTGATAAACCACCGATGTGGGATCCAAATTGCCTGTATCAGACCACCACGCTCCGCATCTCACATCTACACGAGTTGGCTTTGCACTAGATTTCTAATCTCGGACGAACACTACAATTCTAATGTCACCACCACGCAATGCACATGGCTTTGCACTAGAGTTATTCTAGTCCCAGGCGAACCCTACAATACTGACGTCGCCACTTGCGATTCGGAATGAAAGATCGTACAGCTAAGATGATTAGGGCCCAAGACTTTACCAGGCCAAGATCAACTCCAGAGCACATCTAGGGACTTCCATGAGACCGAGAATGAGCTCCTTGAAATGTGGCAATTGACTTTGCAACATGTCACGCATAGGGCCCCATAAGATTGGTGAACGGCATCGGCCCCCACATGACTGACAATCAACGGCACAAGATCGACGACTCTGATACCAATGATACAGATCAAAGGATGTTTCATCACAAAACCAATTGGCAATGGGTGGAGTAACTCCTTATGTATATATATTGGCCTTTCCTTTGATAAACCACCGATGTAGGATTCAAATTTCCTATATCAACGCTCCAAGCCATAATGTACATAAATTACAATAAAACACACATGTAATAGTCAAATATGTCGTAAAAATGAGGCATAAAATACATAAAAATGAGATACATCATCAACTTTTCACGTTTACTTCCCGTCAATCAAACAAGGGCATAATTTTGTTAAGGTAAGGGTGAAATAAAGTGCATGTGGGTGATGTTTAAAAAAGAAGCAAAGTTTGTTGTTGATGAATGTGAGGCAACAAATTAAATATCTTTTTTACAAATTTAATCCACAAAATTAAAAATCACCGACCATCCTTTAATTTCGGAAAATACGATAATAATTTATTTATAATATAAAGAAATTTAAACATAAAATGATGCGTTAATTTTGTTTCAAATTTAAAAATATTTATTTCTTTTGTATAAAATAAACTAACTAATATGCTTTGTAATTATTATTTTTCAGGTTTATATATATATATATATATATATATATATATATAGTGGCGTTGTTATGAGAGCATGAGAGGGGCGAATCCCAGCCCTCCATTGTTGGACATTAAAAAAAAAAAAAAAAATTTACGGTCAAGATTTATTGAGTAGTAAAAAAAATAAGTTCCCTCACTTACCCCTTCTTTTTTTCTACCCTATGAAGGGGTATGGAGCTTAAATTGTTAATTTTTTAGTGTTCAATAAATCTTGACCATCCATTATAATAAAGGACCAGGATTCGCCCCTTCTTGCCCTCTCATAAGAATGTTACCCTATATATATATTACGGCATGTTTGAGAGAGCTTCTTTTTTTAAAAATAGCATTATTATGATTTTTTTTTCCTTCAGAGTTTAAGGATATTAAGCTTAAATAAAAGTGTTTTTAAATTGAAACCTGAGAATACTTTTAAACAATAATGGAAAATCAGTTCTTTTCCGTTAAAGTAGAAGTAAAAGCAAAAATTAAAATTTTCTGGACAAACAAAAAAAAGCTTTTGATAAAAACAACTTTTATATGTTGGCAAAATAGGCTCTTAGAAACCATATAGAAGACAACCTTCCCGAAAAACTCGAAATGCAGACAAGTAACAACATAAACATAAGCATATCACGCTAAGACAAAACAAAAGCATGAGCAAAGTCGATCCAAAGGAGCAAGGCAAGAGGGAATCTACTCCGAGCACCCGACCATTTCCATCAAAACACCCAAGCATGACACAGTGCTAATGACTGAAAGCGTCTTTGACGTTACTTTGGACAGTTCAAAGTGAACCCTATCAAATCAAAGAAAAAATGCACAAGGAAGTCGAGGAATACTCCAAACTCAGACAAACAGATCTCGAACCATCACTTTTATTGTTTTAGCTTTTAATAAACTAGAAATTAGATTTGAAATATAATATTTAATTTTTAGTTGTTTTTATTTTTGGACATGAGAATAAAATTACAAAACCAAATATAAAAATGAAATTATTTTCCAAAACTCAATTTTAAATACCTAAAAACTAAAAATAATACAAAAAAAAAAAAAATAGTACATAATTTTGAAATGCTTGATACGTGCCTAGAAAAGATAAGGGGTTGAATACTATGCATGGCGTACGTGAAGAAAGGAAATATTAAAATTCCATTAAAATATTTTTTGGAAAAAAAAATGTAAGGCAAATATATATATATAAGGTAATATTATTGTTATGACAAAATTATTATTATAAGAGAAAAATTATAGTTTTCAAGACAAATTTGTGGCTTTTATTATTTACAAGTCATATTATATATTACTCTAACAATAATATTTTTTCCCTGATAATAATAATATATATAGGAAATAATCACTTAAATACCTTAAAGTTTAACCATTTATCACTTATGCACCATGATATTTTAATATATACAATAAAGTATTCTAAGGTTTGATTATTCTATCACTTAAGTACCATATGTCAGAATTTGATGAATTTTTTTGAAATTACTCCATTTCTATACAAAAAATACTAATGTAGTGCATGATTATAATGATACATAAGCTATGTCAATGTTTTTTGCAAAAATTAAACGAATTACAATAAAAAATATACTGAATTTTTGGTAAAAAAATTATGTGTTGCAAAAATTATATATCATTTCAACATTTTTGATAAAAAAATATCAAAATCCCATAAATATGCTTGTATATTGATGCAGTCATTCTTAACTTCAGCATTTTCAACAAAAATCTATTAAATTTTGGAAGAAGAATACATAATTGATAAAATTTTAAACTTTAAGGTACCTAAATAAAAAAAATTTAAAACTTCAAGATACCTTATTGCATATTTTAAAACATTAAAGTACTTAAATCATAAATTGTTAGATCTCAAGATATCTAAATAATTATTTATATATATATTATAGAGGTTGATGAAATGGAGGGGGGTTGATTTTTGGGTTACCAATCACCATTCACTTTTAGTTTATCCCTGCAGAGAATGTTAGAACTAATCGTATTTTTATTCACAATATATAATACCTAATAATTTTATTATTAATATTAAAGTATTTTATAAAATTTTGTGATCGTTATTCATTAAAAAATATATTATTATTATGCCAATGACATTTTTTGTCATAGCAGTAACAATAGTCTGTGTAATATACAAAATTACATGAGTATACAGTATTCAGAAAATATTTTTTTATATTTTTATATAGAATATGTAATAGTAATACTATTATTAGAATAAAATTATCAATAATAAAGTGATTTTATGAATTGCAGCTATTATTCACTAAAAAACGCATCATTGTTTTGTCAATGACATTTTTTGTTCACTACAAAAAAATAGGTCTATCGTGACATTAGATTTTAACTCCTCTTACGCTTAAAAGGGTATCTAACTATCCTAGCGACACTTTTATTAATGTTGCGGTTGGTTGTGTAACAAAGGTCATAAATACTCTTAAAAGTGACCACAATAGCTCATTCTTCATAAATTGCCTTTGAGTTTTTGACACTTATTTGAAAGTGTTGCTAGCTTGGTATCCCAATAGCTTAATTTTGACGTAGTGGTTATAGCTTAATGATAGTCTATGTAATATATAATATTACATGCGTATACAATATTAAGAAAATATTTTTAATATTTGTGACTGTTGTTATAAAATTGTACAAAAAATAATAAAATTGAGATGGAAAACATCTTTTGTCAAAACAAATGAAGCCTAAAACTCTGTTTAGTTGGAAACAAGTTGTTTTTTTTTTTTTTCTCGACCCATGATTAAAAATGGAGGACATAAGCAGCCAACGACAAAAGAGCCATATAACACCTATATATAAAGGCGAAGACTATACACTGGACTGACCTTATAAATAAGGTCCATACTGTAGGGGGCTTCTCCTTGGGCACTCTTCTGCTTTAAAATCGAGACCTAAGTTTGCGAGACTCCACAACCCTGAATGCAATCTCATAAATATTGAATTCAATTTGAAACAAAGTTATGAAATAAAACGTATTTCAAAATGTAACTTAAGAGGAAATATATATTTAGTCGTTATTTTTTATATTAAAAGAGATCATACGTAAATATCGTCTAGATACTTCGGTATGTAATAACTTATATTTTGTAAGAATAACCAAAGAGGGCACCAACACGCCGTCACCAAATCCCATTAGAACTTCGAAGTTAAGCGTGCTTGGGCGAGAGTAGTACTAAGATGGGTGACCTCCTGAAAAATCCTCACCCTCAGGTTAGGGGCACTGGGAAATATCCTCTCTTTAGGTTAACACCCTGAAGGGGGAAGGTTGCGTACATCCCCCCCCCCCCCCCCACAGACCATGTGTAGGCGGGAGCTCTTAAGGCACTAGGTACGTTCCTTTATATTTTGAAATGGCACAGTATAGTGGTCACTGACTTACTGACCAATCTCTTAGGGTAGAGATATAGACCAACCAATGATTGATAAATTACTTATGTTTGAAATTAAGCCAAGTTCGAGTAGGCTCGATTTAATGAGCCACGTTCGAGTGGGGATGCTTGGCTCGTTAATATTAGCGAAGAATATAATTTGATAAGGGCTCATTGTCGGGCCAATATCTATATATTTGTTGCCAATATTTATAATTTTTTTTGAATTAGTCCTTTTTTTTTCTTTTATTTAAAAATTTTCTAATGTTTGATAGCTTATTATAATTAATAGTTACTTGTATTTTATTTTATGAAGAAAAGGAATCTTTTCAAGTTTTATCTAATTTTGGTCGCTAGTTGTAAGATTAATTTTGTTATAAGATAAAATATTATTATTTATTTTAAATAAAAATAAAAATAACTAATTTAAATAAAGTCAAAAAATAAAAAACCATTTAAAAAACATAAATAATTAATTTAAATAAATTGAAAAACAGCTTGAACTAATACGGTAAGAAAAAAAGTTAAATTCTATATTAGTGCCCTGAGATTTAGTGTATTACTATTATAATCCAAAAAATTTGTGAAATAATTATTTTAGTCCAAAAAGTTACATATATTTAATAAAATAGTCCAAACAACGTTACAAAAGATTGAAAATAGGGCATATTTTGCACCCTTATATAATATTATTTGAATTGTTTTATTAAATTTATTTACCTTTTTAGATCAAAAATGATTTCATAAAATTTGTGAACTAAAAAAATTAATACATCAAACCTTGAAGTATTAATATATAACTTAGGATTATTGACACCAAAAGTCCTGCTACTTTGCTCATTGTGTCAATTAGTCCTCGTACTTTTAATTGTATCAATTTAATCCATCTACTATTTAGATTGTGTCGATTTGGTCCCTAGAGGAAAATTTATGTTAATTTGTTGATGAATTTTTTAACAGTGCGGTTATGAATTGGATTAAATTGAATCAACGAGTGAATTTGTGATGAATTATTTGGTACCTATTGAGGAACCAACTTTCCCAAAAGCTTAAGCTGATGGGTGAATGCCCATGAAGAGTTTTATACTGTAACATGCTCTCTCACACAAATGCCAATTGGGCTTGAAGAGTATAATGCGCAGGCCCACCTCATACCATGTGCTTAAACTGTTTTAATATTGAAAGTGGGGGCTGCTGAGATTCGATCTTGTGACTTCTTGGTTAACAAGGCTCTGATACCATAGTAAAGAACCAACTTTTTCAAAAGCTTAAGCTGATAGATGAAGGCCCATGAATAGTTTTATATTCTAACTGTACCATTAAAAATTACATTATTAACTTAACTTAAATTTAATAATTAGACTAAATTAACATAATTTAAATAGTATAAAAACTAAATTAATATAATTAAAAATATAAGAATTAAATTAATATAATAAGTAAAATATAAGAATTTTTGGTATAAATAAAAGAATAATTTAGCTTAACAAAAAATAAGGCAAGGGGAAAATAATTAGAGAGAGAAAATGATTCGAAGACTGCACACGGTCAGAGATACTTGTTTAATTCACAGGATCCTATGCATCTTACACTAATCCACATGCTTTTTTTTTTTTAATTTATCCCAAAAATTAATATAATCCATTTTATTTTTTAAATAATATTAAATATTTTTTTAAATAATATTAAGGTTCTTAATTTATAAATAATTGTATGATCTGACATGCTTGTTTATAGCTAATTACTTTATTAATTAATGTTGCCTCTGTATTACTTTTATTACAAATATTATCTTCTTTTTTTAAAAAATATTGAGGGGAAAAAACATGAAAATGTGGCTAAATATGCTTGATGTAAATATTTATTTTCATCGATTTTTTTCTATAAGTCATGAGAGAGAGCTCGGAGTAGAAAGTAGGACATACCGACAAAACATAGGCCCCGTGAAACAAAAGAGAACTAAAAAGAATCAAGTATCGAGCAAAAGCGCACAATACTTAAAGCAGAATAACAAAAAAAAAATTTAGAATGGCATCAAAGACTACATAGCAAAAACTAGCAAAAATGGGACGCAACCTCCTACCTGCAGCACCGGATGCCAATCAAGAAAAACGGCAGCCCACAATACCAACCCCACCCATAAACCCGTCAACAACACCCATCAGAAACTAGCAACACAACCTCCACGTCGCATAGATATGACATTAGATGCCTGGACAGGACTCACCCACAACTCCCGAAGGTGCCACCGAATTGGATTAAATAGCCACCAAAGCTCCACTCCACGTTTCGATGCACTCGATGTTATGTGCAATCTCATCCGATGAGTTGCGGGAATTCATCACTCCAGCCCTTTATCCAAAACCTATCCTCATCTCTAAAAGATTTCACTCATAGATCACTAGTCATTTTCGAATACGATTCTAGTCCTACAGCTCTAAAAACCCATATTTATTTTCAACGATTGTTCATGACATCGTTAAAGTGAGTAAATAACAACTTACCTTTATGCATATCAAATTAATAAGTTCCTCAGTTACAATCATAGATATAGATCATAGTCTGTGCTCTTAATACAGACCTATTACAGATCAAAGGAGGTTCCATCCCCAAACCAATTGTTAATGGGTGAAGGAACTTTTGGTATATAAATTGGCATTTTATTCACTAACCTACCAATGTGGGATTACATTTGCATGTATCAGACCACCACGCTTCGCATATTGTGTCCACGCGAGTTGGTTTTGCACTAGATTTCTAGTTCGGAGCGAACACTGCAATTATGGCATCACCACCACGAAATGGACATGGCTTTGCACTAGAGTTATTCTAGTCCCAGGCGAACACTGCAATACCGACGTCACCATTTGAGACTCGGAATGAGAGACTGAACAGTACGTCAACCAGGGCCCTTGATTTTACCAGGCCGAGATCAACTCCAGAGCAGACCCAAGGGTCTCCATAAGATCGAGAATGAGCTCCTTGAAATATGGCGATTGATTTTGGAACACGTCATGCATAGGCCCCCCATATAACCACTTAATGACATCGGCCCCCCATATGACCGGTGAACGGCATCAGCCCCCATATGACCGGCAATTCACAGCTCAAGATCGATGGCTCTGATACCAATGTTACAGACCAAAAGAGGTTCCATTCCAAAATCAATTGACAATAGATGGAGTAACCCATTTGGTATATAAATTGGCATTCTATGCACTAACCTACCATTGTGGGATTAGATTTGCCTGTATCAAGGCTATTGGCGAAGCTGGGATTTTTTAGTCTGACTTTGACTATTAAGCACACTTAGATTGAGAATTTATGTTTATGTTTTTGCCTTTTTTTTTTTTCTTTTCTTTCATCTGTTTTATCTGTCTCTCTTCAAAAAATCATCTTATGCACTCTCATGAGAATCTTATCCTGTTAATTAATAAAATAAGAGAGAAAAACAAAGGAAAGACTTCTGATACATTACTTACCTGTAACTCTATAATCATAACATACAACACAATTCCAAGAAAAAAAAAAGTTCAATTAAAAAATAATAATAGTTAATATTAAAATTTCACTGAGCTTTAGACTTGACTAATAGGGTTGATATTTATAAAGTCCATATATAAATATGAAGTGAAATTGGCCTTAGATTGAGTAACTTACTAAACTTATATATTGATCTTTCTCTCTCATAATTTCAATTTACGAACTTTTTTTTACTAGACTCATATATAAAGTCTTTGACAGTTAATAATTATTATGTTATAAGATTAATAAAAGCTAATTATTATTATTATTATTGTTATTAGTATTATTATTATTATTATTAGTATTATTATTATATATATATAAGAGAAAAAGGAAGTATAAAAATAGAAAGGAATATTATTTATAGGCAGCTGATTTAGCGGGGGGTCACATGCATTTTCTGCATGCCCTCACGTTCCCTTCACCTTTTTATTCATTTTTATTAGGATTATTTATATTGTAGTATTGACATTTTTAAAGATAATAAAAAGAATTTTAATATTTTTGAATTAATAAAAATATTTTTAAATTTTTGTCATATGAATAAAAAAGCCCCTAATTTTTTATCATATTAATAAAAAGTCGACTTTCCGGCGTGATAACGCCATTTTTGTTGACAGAGCTAAAGTGCCAACTATTTTTTGTTAATGTTATAGTAAAATGATAAAATAATCATATTTTTAAACAAATTAAGCAAAAATAAATAATTTCTATGTAATATAATACATCAAATTCTATGTTTATAACATAAGAATAAGACTATATATTGAATGGTACTTTTATTATAATAAAAAAATATTTGCCACATCAGCTCTGTCGTTGAAAAATGATATCATCATGCTACAAAAGAGCCTTTTTATTAATACCACAAAAACTTAGAAACATTTTTAATAATTCAAAAAAGTTATGGTCCTTTTTATAATTTTTCAAAATGCCTGGTACTAAAATATAAATAACTCTTTTTACTACTATTACTATTTAATATACTATTAAATTTAGCTAGTAAATTAATGTATAATTACTTTTATGCTATTATTATAATTAATTGTTATTAGATGTGTGTGTGTATATATATGTATATATATATTAAAAAGTTTTATGGTTTAATCAATTTATAGACTTAGTGTCTCTCTGACAGAGACACTTTCCCTATTACAGTTGGGGTGCACCAGGGCTCTGCCTTGAGTCCCTTCCTGTTCATTCTAGTGATGGATGAGCTCACTAGACACATTCAAGGAGAGGTACCTTAGCATATGCTTTTTGCAGATGACATAGTTCTGGCAGGGGAATCCGAAGCGGATATAAACGAGAAGTTGGAATTGTGGAGAGGTGCTTTAGAATCGAGAGGTTTAAGGATTAGCATATCAAAGACCGAGTACGTGGAATTCAAATTCGATCATTCCACCACGACTAGTACAGAGGAGGTTAAGATCGAACAAGAAACCGTACTGAGTAAGGAGAGTTTCAAATACCCGGGATCCATGATACACCAGAATGATGAAGTGGATGAGGATGTCTGCAACAGGATTAAAGTAGGCTGGCAGAAGTGAAGGATGGCATCCGGGGTGCTGTGTGATAGAAAGTTCCTGCTAAAGTTAAAGGAAAAATACTATAGAACGGTAGTAAGACCGGCTATGCTATATGGGGCAGAGTGTCGACCAATGAAACAAAATCAAACACAGAGGATGAAGGTGACAGAGATGAGGATGCTGCGCTGGATGTGTGGTCATACAAGGAATGATAGGATTAGGAATGATGTGATACGAGGTAAGTTGGGTGTAGCCTCAATCGATGATAAATTGAGAGAGCACCGCCTAAGAAGGTTTGGTCACGTTAGCAGGAGACCGGCCCAGTCAGGAGGTGTGAACAGCTTCACACGACGCTAGGCAGAAGAGGGAGGGGCAGACCAAAGAAAAGTTGGCTGGAGACGATTCGTCACGACCTAACCCACCTAAACCTAAGAGAGGAGATGGCCTCAGAAAGGGCACGATGGAGGGTTAGCATAAAGATAGCGGAGGTGGCAGAGTAGATTAGTACGGGGAGGGACTGATAGTTTAAGATCCTTAGGCAGACATAACCTCAAGTGAAGCACTTATAGGCTAGTTTAGTCTCTGATCTTGCTTCCTCCTCCTTCTCTTCTTCTTCTTCTTCTTCTTCTTTTCCTCAAAACTCATTGGTAATTAATTGGTGATTTATTTGCAGGCACTCAATTACTTCAGGTTGGGGGTCCTCGGAAACAGCCTCCTTTCCACTCGGAAGGGGTAAGGCTGCGTACATCCCCCCCCCGACCCTGCTTTCTGTGGGAGCCGCGAAGCACTGGGACTGTTGTTGTTGAGTGTTTCTCTGACAGAGTTGTGGAAAAACTATTTTTTAAAATTACTTTTGTAAAAATTACTTTTGATAAATGTATTTTTATATGAAGCTTAATTTATTTTCTTCTATTTCATTAGTTTTTGCTTTTACTTAAAAATAGTTTTTATTTCGTGTTGAACACCTTTACATCTTTGAAAAATAAATTTAAGAATATTTTTAAAAAAAATGGCTAAACAGACTACAAATGTGACAAAGTTATGTTCAAGTTTTTAGCTATTTTGATGTAGTAAAATTATAGAAATTTGGCCAAACAGACTACGTTTGTGACACATATTTCTTAAACATCCAGTATTAGTATATCGGTTCCGTGGAGAGGGGTTGGTGCTCCTCCATCCATGCTTCCTCGGTTTTATCAGGCAAAGCCCTCGCAATCAGGGCAACATGTTTTCTCGCTCTATCTCGGCGATGGAACAACATCATCATCGAATCTGACAACAAAATTGCCATTAACGCAATCCATAATTGGGAGACTTGTCCTTGGGAGATTCGTGCTATTGTTCGTGATATTTTTTGGTTTTGCAACTCATCATGTTTTCATTCCATTTCTTTTTGTTGGTGCTCTCGCTCGTGTAATAGGCCCCGCTCACTGGGTTGCTAGGTTGCATCTCAATATGCATTGTAATCATGACTGGTGGGTTCGTATCTCGCCCCATTTGATATATGTTTGTTCAAATTATTTAATGGCAAGTTAGTCTTGCCTTCGGGCTTTGTTGTACTCAAAAAAAAAAAAAAAAGGCAGCGATATAGCATTATATTCAACTGCTGACACTAAAGTGTTATATTGTTGGAAAAACAACTTGGAGTGTAGTATTAGTTAATTTTTGATGCTAAACGGTATGCTTATTACAGGGAAATCGTTTAGGCAAGAAAATCATTAGCATTCATATTTAAAAAAAGGAGCAATCTAACGTATTAGAATGATCAACAGTATCACAAAATTCTATTTCCTATGAGAGAAGGAAGACTACTGCACCATAAAGAACACAGAGTGGCTAAGAGACTGAACACTTTTATATTAACTAACAAATGATCTAAAATAGAATCACCTGATGGCTATTTTGTAGCTTTTTTTAAAATGTAAGGAGAACAGTAGACAAACTATTGATAGATAATACTGTTTAGTATATCGATACAGATAATAATAATATGTGTTTTTTTTAATGAATAGCTATTATGAAGTGACATACACGTCCTTAAGCATTTTCCAACTTCATACTTAATTTGGAAGCTAAAAATATTAAACCATGAGTGGACCTATAGTGACTCTATATAGTTCACAATATTATTATTATTATTATTGTTGTTGTTGTTGTTGTTGTTGTTATTAGAGACTGGAAGTAAATATATCCAATGAGGATTATGACAGAACACTTTAAAGAGGTAACTTGTTTGAAAAAGAGAACAAGAAGAGCAATTAATTTTATCGATAGTTGAAATATCATCCTATAGATCATCTTTCTTAATGTTAAATCACCAGCTACATCATTTGCCACATCACCGTTTTTGTTATTAAATACAACAGCTAGTACCCTTAAACTTCTTATACATCCGATAAACATTATGTCATTTTTTGTCTTTTTTTTATATCACTTTATAATAACTATATATATATATAGAGCGTGAAAGGGGCGAATCCTGGCCCTCCATTGTAATGGACAGCTAAGATTTGTTGAACATTAAAAAAATAACAATTTACCGCTCATACCCTTTCATGGGGCAAAACAGAAAGAAAGGGGTAATGGAGAGAAATTGATTTTTTTTTTTTAATACTCAACAAATCTTAGTTGTAAATTGTTATCGGTCCGTTATAATGGAGGGTCAGGATTCGCCATTCTCACGCTCTCACCTTCTCATACGAACACCACCCTATAAGGATCCCAATTTCAATGTCACGAAGAAAATATTAAATATTGAGAATGGTAAAGAAAATATTCTAATTGATTAACTTAATATAGGAAGTGACAAGAAATTGTTGTAAACTATATATTATATAATTAGTAGATAATAGTAATGTATTACGTTTAACTCCGGATTAGAAGGGTTTCCCATGCATGGTGAATAACTCCACGTTCTAAGCAGCATGCATGTGCCTTTGGTACAACCGGTCTCCGATTTGTCCCAATAATTGGGGCGGCAATTGGCCAACTCGAGATGCGGGTTCAAGTCCGACAACCTCCCTTCTAGGCATTACTGATGTAAAATAATATACATGCTTCGTACAACTTTAATTACCAACCTAAAGACTCCTCCCTCCCCGTTAATTAGGTTCGTTTATAGCCTTCCAGTTACTTGTGTTGCCAACTCAAACGTTTCTCTATGTATAGTGGCATAAGTTTGAACCACCGATTCATTTTTGGAACCCCGAGGAATTTGTTCCAAATGCGAGGACTCGAACCTCCAAATGATTCAATAGATAACAAATCCAAATGACTTATTGCTTGAGCTAATTTCCTCGTGCAAGCAAATTTTTAGTTGAGAATCCAAATAAGTATTATAGGAAAACTGTTCTTTTTAAGGGCCTGTTTTCTAATAGATCATATAGAAATCTAATAAAATTTTGAAATATTTGTAACAATGATTATCACACTGAGTCACAAGTGAAATAATAGAGCATATCTCTACGTCATATCGCTTATCCCAAAACAAATTATGTAGTGGGAAAATTATTTGCACTCTCTTCTGAATTATAATATATACTTATATCAATCCCACAGAGTCTAATATCGTGGTTAATCTACAGTTAATAAATCCGAAAACTTTTATTTATAGCACCACCACTCAGGTCATCCAAGGGTAATAATGACAGAGAAAAATCATTACAAATTTTCATAGGCGATCAGCAAATAACTTAGAAGATTTTTATATCAGATAAAATATCATGTGCTAATTGTCCTAGACCAAATTAAAATGGGGACTAAATGCACAATACATGTGAATCCATTATTCCACCACATGTCATTTTGAAATATTAAGGTAACAATAGATGACTATATACATCAGTCACGTGTTTATCTAATATCTACTCGTATTGTGGCACTTATAGGACTCCTTACATTAATATTCGACTACGAGCTCAATTTTAAATTATATGATAAAGAAAACTCGTCTTTACAATGTCAGAAAATCATACCCCAAACATTTGATTGATTATTATATGTCAATTGAAAATAGGCACAGTTGAGCATTTAGTTCAACTTGATAACAAGCTTGGCTCAACTTGATAACAAGCTCAAGCCATCTCAACTAAAATAATGATCCAAGTTGAACCGAGTATCAAATACACTAAAATCTTTCAAACGGAGCTCGAACAAAGGTTCAAAGGCTTGAAAAGAGCTTGGCTCGATCTCAAGTTCGATAAGACTTATCGAGCTTGAGATCTAACAAGAGAATGTTTGGCTCCACTCTACTAGTTTACACCTCTAACGCCAACCATTTCACATACCAAATCACAACTTAATGAACAGCCAACAACAAAGAGTTGACGACAATAGCCTATCCGGCACCCCTTGAGAGATCCTATGTGGAGGCTCGATTTTTCAAGGACTCGAGTGCCATCAACGGGCATAAGTAACATATAGGAAACCCTATGTCACCCAAGGCATTGCGCCCTTGGAGCGCCGATGCAAAGGGTACACGAGCGAACATTTCCCAACAGACGCAGCACGCCCGCCAACCAATACGTAGTAAAATTAAGTCCAAACGAGCCGGTTTGGTACCCTTTTGCAATCCTTGATCTTTGAAAAACTAAAAGTCAGTTATTGAAAACAATTTTTCTAATTTTAAATTTATGCTTTCAGTTTTTAGTCAAATTTGAAAAAGAAAAAAAAAAAGGAAAACCAGAAACATACAACCAAAAAAACAATCATTTTCAAAACATGGTCGTTTAATTTCTGAAAAACCGAAAACTCAAATGAAGACTACCAAACATATGCCCTTAAAATACATCAATTTTCCCAAAGTGGGTACATCATATTATTGCATAATCTTTAAATTTCTGTAGGAAAAAGCAATGAGACAAGATGCTGCAAACCCCAAATCAAAATTTTTTGGATAATTGAAAATAATGGCAGCTATATGATAGCATTCATCACTCATCACAGGGCAATGCTAGCTGATTTGTGAGCTCCAATCGCATTGATTATCGCGGAACACTGAGACCCAACTCTGCAAGAAGTATTACGAGATAACGATATGAATCCGTAAGAATAAAAGATCTGATGAACGAAGATACGAAGCATATTATGATCTGGGGAAAAAAGATTGTGATCTGATTGTATCCGGGTGTTACAAATCAATTCCTAGGTTCTGTTTGATTTGATGGAAAAACTTTTCCGTCTCAACTTCATGCAACAATTACAAAAGCGGAAAATGTGTTCTGTTCCTCTAACAAACAACAACCAATGCCTCATAAAGGCTCCAACTACGGCAATGTCTAGGAGGTAAGATGTATGCAGCCTTACCCCTACAGGGTACCATCTTGGATGGGGGCTGTTTCCGATGTTCCTCCAACAAAAAAGGAGTAAAAATTTTCATTGAAGGAGGGGATAATATTTTGTCATAAGCTCACGTCGTATGCTTCACTTCAATCTCAACTTGAACAAACGTGAACCTCATACAAATTTATAAAGTGAAACCATTTTCTTTGGCCAACTAAAACAACAAAAAGCTGTAAGAAAAATAAACTGTTTTAGTCAAAAATATTTTGAAAAAAAAAAAAATTTCCATAAGAAAATATTTTCCGTTGAACAAAAACAGGTGTTTTATCACCTCAGCCAGCCCTTTGTGTTGTCAGTCAAAACATGTGGTATGAAACAATTAGTCAAACCATGTCCAGATGTATGTTTGACCACAAAATAATTCAAAATTTTCACCAAGTGTATAATAAAGAAACTTGAACTACTAAATGACAGTATTCTAACTCTTCATTATGTTCGAAGATACCCACATCAGATCAGAATACTCGAACATTAATATCACACTTGAACACTTCAAATTAGAACAAAGCATATGAATGTTACAGAAAATAACTAAGTCGGACCTCTAGACAATGTACTCATGTCTAACTCTGATACCCAAGTCCATGCAATACGGCCATACAAAAGGTTCAAACCGTAGTAGCATGAAGCAAGAACGGGATAGCAGATAGCAGAGAAATTTCTAAGGCTGGAAGCATGGAGGGAACATTTATATTACACTATATTAGATATAAGAGAAAAATTAACGATATGTCATTAATTGAAATACTAAAACTTTAACATATCAAAACAAAGTCAATACTAAGTAAAGACCAAAACAATTGACTAGTCGAGTAAACAAGATCAAGAAAAATGAGTCTAACAAGTTCAAATAATCCAATTATTCATGGAGTTGGCAAACAAATCGTTTTATAAGTAACTTCATATCAAAATGATTAACGGTTGTTTAGAACGAGTTTCCCTTGAATTTGATACGTGTTTTGAGCGTGAAGTATTAATATTTCAGGTGTTTCCTACAACTATGGTTCAAATTGCAACACGCTATTAGAACATCGGTATCACAAATTGGGGTCTAGAAACACATGCAGCACCATTTCACTTAGAAGGCTACAATAGGGTAATGAGCTGCAATCTCGCAAATGGATGATAGTGCTCAGGTCAACTAACCCATCAGTCAATGAGCTAGCATGGCTCCTAGACATTTCTATACACGTAAGCTATGTTGCTCGGACTCCGGAGAAGTATCGAAGGTTTCTCAAACTGGGGCTCCATAAGCGACCTTATACGCAATCAATGGGGCTGCAGAAGGAGATAGAATCTAGAATGAGATATTCATCGAAATAGCGAGGTAGTTCAAGGTTATAGGGTTCTCGGATATGCACATCACAGGAAAGCGAGCAAAGGCACGACATGGCATAGCAGTGGCCACAACAGAGCCAGCAATTGCTTGGAGCCCCCAATTTGTTAAGAGTTTCCTTTTATATGAATTAAATATTATCAAGTTGATTCTAGCACGTATCACCATTCATAATTGGTGACTTAACAACATACATATGACAAATTATAAACACATATGAATATACATAGTATAAAGGACCCACATGTTAATTGATATACTAATATCAAATAGATTATTCAAGATGTCCTCATGAGGGCCAAGACACCTCGATTACTAAAAAGAGGTTCACCAATCAAACTTGCTTTGGACCCCTTAAATCTCAAGAACTACCCTAACCACAAAACAATGGCACTGATAGCAGCTAGCATTTTATGGTGGCAATGGTGGTGGTGGCGGGTGGAGAAGGAGATGATGGCTGACAGGATGGTAATTTTCTTTTCTTTTGATCAAAAAATGAAATTTCATTTAGAGATAAAGAATATACAAAAAGCCAAGGACAAGATGTCCTCAAAACACAACCAAGAAACAAATGAAAATGCAACTAATAATAGAAAGCCCTCCAGTCTCTCTGCAAATTAGCTAAGGCTATATCAGCGAAACCCCCGAAGTTCTTGGTCCATAAAGAACTAAGAAGACCACCTTTTCCCGCAAGAGATTAACTGGTGTATATTGATATTTAAAAATTCCAACAATCGTTTCTAACTATTTACACCAAAGAATCATAATCTTGGTCGAAGAGAATAACATTAAGATGTCTTTCTAGCTTACACATTCAAGTCAAACATGGGAAAAGAATGAGATTCTCTTTCTTTTCATCAGACACAAATCCAAATGAATGATTCTTTGTTTTCCTCCACCTGCCCCTTTCCCTCTCTCGATGTTTTTTTTGTGAACTCAATGCCATAACTGACATATGAAACTATGTCGAACCCTCTTTTATTCACAAAAATCAACGACTAAAGAGTGGTCGCAATATTTGCAACCAATTAGCTTCTCACTGAAGTATGTCTAAGTTCAACCCAAGAGCCATGGAAATCAAAACAATAATCAAAGATAACATATGGTCACTACTGATCCAATATAAAGCACCAACCAAATTAACCACAGCTTGGCGCATGACAAATACAGTTAACAACCACAGGCACAGACTACAACAACAACAACAATAACAACAGTCCCAGTGCCACAGGGGCTCCCGCACGAAGCAGGGTCTGAGGGGGTGGATGTACGCAGCCTTCCCCCTTCTGGATGGAAGAGAGGCTGTTTCCGAGGACCATAGGCACAGACTATCTTAGAAAATCATGGGTGTGGCAACACAACACTATAGATAACAAATCAATCGCAAATTTTTGTTGCGAAAAAAATGAATAATCTAGTGTAATTCCTAAACTGTAAGCTTCCGTCTTGGAGTTGGTTAACAACAATTTCCGAAAATCTTCTAGTCCTGTATCACAAGGATCTATAAGCAGATGGACTGTGTATGCATTTGTACTATGGGAGAGTTGACAGATGCACATGTCCATGTAAAAAGAGCACGTGCCCGCAACAATGTGTCAACCTATAATGCTTGACATCATCAATGCGGGAATAGAAGAGTTGAAGGGTTTTCGTCCCCAAAGTTGAGATGATTGTTATTGCCGACGCAATAGAACAGGCTTCTATTGATACGTCCACCTCGTGTTCTCCTTACCTCTAATAGCGGCCTCAACATCATATTTTGATGTTTGTCAATTCGACTGGCTGGATCCTCAAAATTATCATTCCAACAACAAAAAGTGGTCTTTCTAGCCTCTAATTGAGCAAAACTTATTGAGGGCTTCTCTGATTCAATCTTGGTTCATTTGCGGAGAGACTAGAGGGTTTCCTTTTTGTATGTAAATCTTGAACAAATTTGATATACTATGATACCAATTTGTTAGGAATCTGGAGAAATCTGATATGCTATGATATTAATTTGTAAAGGAAGTAACATCTTCTAATGCGGAACTTAACACCCAAGAACTAGATTCGATTCAAATACTATAACACACAAGAGAAGTAAATAACAGGATAAAAGAGAATAAACGAAGAAGACAATGATTTACGTGGAAAACCTTTCTTCAATCGAGAAGGGAAAAACCACGAGCAGAGATGGACATTTTTTATTGATCACAAATAATGGAAGAATTACAAAGACACTTCCTCTGAACGAGATCTATGGAAGAATTACAAAATCACTTCCTCTCTCTCTCTTAATGACGGTTCCTCAACTTTATTTGGATACCTAAAACTGAAACCCACAACATCTATTTATACTAAACGTACTAGGGCACGCAGTTTTGGGCTCCTAATCGATCGGCCCTTCCCGATCGATTGGCTCACCGATCAATCGGCGGACTCGCTAGATCCGTGTGCTCTCTGTGTACTTCCCGATCGATCGGCTTGCTCACGGCCCTCTTCATAAATTCAAGGAATTTGAGACATATCCTAACACTTTTGTTAATCATTAGAGTTGTATTTTTGCTGTCTTGTATGATAATATCTTGCCTCAACACATCATACACTGTTCATTTATTAATACACTTTCTTCTCTCCTTAGAAAAGAATAGAATTTAGCACTTGCATCTACAGGGTGTTGGGAGGATAAAATCCTTAACGGTCACAAAGAAACTAATGATTAATTGGAATTGTAGATCTTCTATTAAGAAAAATTGAGCGATGAAAGTTAGATATAGAGACAACTAAAACAACATACAAAAGATATTATTTGCTATTTGACTCCTCCTTTAGCATTGTGACTGCTAAATTCACAAACTCAGATACAACTATCACCTTGAGCCTGAGGCTGCCCTGATGAATTTTAGGTAATGTCGCCATAGGGGTTGTGATAGAGACCGACCCTGACCATCTACACAATGCTACTTTTCATGCTATTATTGACAAACGAGATGAGGCAGATTGAGTTGGGTAAGATCAATTAGGAAAAAATTGAATAGAAGACAAGTTAGCCGCAGTGCCCCAGTCAATTGCTAATTCTCATCCAAGGAATATACCATAAACATATGATGACTCAAATGCTTAGAAGCACCTAAACAATGCACATAAGAAGCAACGATATATTTCTATACATGCAACTTATTCTCGATACAAGTTACTACTGAACATCACATTTCTCCATTGTTCATGTCATCCTTGCAGAGCGTAGTCATGGTTTGTGATTGTGTCACAGTAAGAATTGTGGTGTTGCCGATGTTACGTGACGTTTGCATTGATCCCATTCGGTTTCATAAGGAAATATGAGATGCATTAAGCCTTATATTGGAAAATTTTGAGTGAATAGTTATATGCAATCATTAGTTTTTGTTCTCCTTTGAGAGTTTTGCCATGCAAATGCATTCATAAATATGTTTTAGATAAATGAGATTAGGGGTGCACACGGTCCGGTTTGGCGGTTTATGGTTACCAAACCGGACCAAACCATAAAAATACGGTTTGAAAATTTTCTAAGCCAAAACCAAACCGTTTTATCTCACAAACCAAACCGGACCAAACCGTAATTCTAGTCCAGTCCGGTCCGGTTTATGATTTTAACCATTATAATATAAAAATTGTTATTAACACTAATATAAACATAATTTGATCAATATTAAAATCATCATTAACTACAAAAACATAAAAAAAATACGAAAACTTTACTTCTTTTCCTAATGAATAGTATAATATATGTTTATACTACAAAAACAAAAACTACGAACAACACATAAAATTAATTTGTTAAATTTAGTAGTAACGTTTTTTGGAAAATTCAGCAGTAATATTGGGTCTGTTAAAATTTTTGTTAAGTTGTTAATGAAATATTTAATAGTTTAGTCACAGATTGGGTTAAATTGAATCAACGAGTAAATATTACTTGCATCTTATATGATTCTGTCGTTAAAAATTACACCATTACCTTAAGTTAAATTTGATCAAATAATTAAATTGACATAATCTAAATTAAAAAGGGACTAAATTGACATAATTAAAAGTATAGGCTTAAGTTGACAAGATCAGAAAAGTACAAAGGCCTTTGGTGTAAATAATTCTAATTATTTTTATCGAGTTATCAAGTACATTTTGCCACTAATATAACTTGTTATGATTTTGATAATATAAATAATTATTGAATTCTTTAGTTTATGATTTTTATGGTTTATGGTTTAAGTTTGGTTTTAAACCAAACCTAACCGTAAATCCTAATAACCAAATCGTAATTTTTTAAACCATAACCAAATTAACCAAACCAAACCGTAATTTACGGTTTGGTTCGGTTTGGATTACGGTTTAAACCGTATTTTGCACACCCCTAAATGAGATACAACGTATGCTTCATTGAGGTGAATACAAAGATAATATTACATGACCACCAATCACGTAATGGCTCCCTCAAACTTCGTTAAGTAATGATCTTTATTTGATTCCATATTCCATAATACGAGAAAGTCTCTCTAGCCTCAGAATCAGCTACATGATAACACAGCAAGTCTTCACTTGCACAGATATTTTTTTTTCCATTTTTCCTTTTCTTTCACGTGACAACACATATATAGGGCAGGCAAGTCTAACGTGAAATGATAACACAACACGAATACAAATATGTAAGTTATCACAAAAAACCCCAATACAACAATGTTTACCATTTTGTAGCAAAATCAAACTAAATGACGTATTTGCTATTTCTAACCAAAAAAAAAAGGGCATATTTACTATGTTTTGTCGCACCAATAAAGGCGCAAGGCGCACTGAGGCGATAGGGGGTCCTAGCGCCTAGGCGCAAGGCCAAGGCGCGCGCCTTAGCGAAGTGAGGCGCACAATTCCGTAATTTGCATTCATATTCTATATTTATAAATATTTTATGAAAATAAGCTATAAAATCAATTAATTATGTAATATAACAACTCTAATTAAAAATCTATATAGTGCTTAAGAAAAATACTACTAAAAGATATTGATGTTCATCAAAATATGTTGTATTATGTATATCAATAAAAGCTTTTTTAGAACAACAACAACAGACCTAGTGCCTTAAGGGCTCCCGCGTAAGCAAGCGGTCTGGGAGGGGTAAGATGTACGCAGCCTTACCCCTTTAGGGTGATAGCCTTACGAGAGGCTATTTCTAAGGACCCTCAACATACAAGAATTGTAAATATGTCAACACAAGCTTTTTTACA
The DNA here is from genome assembly GCA_018398585.1 of Simmondsia chinensis. NCBI lineage: Eukaryota > Viridiplantae > Streptophyta > Magnoliopsida > Caryophyllales > Simmondsiaceae > Simmondsia > Simmondsia chinensis. The sequence goes on along the minus strand of JAGTTD010000005.1, from coordinate 37,339,157 downwards.
AAAATTATGTAATATAACAAAAACACTCATAATATAATAATATATTAAATTTAAAGCAAAATATACCAAAAAACAAAAGGCACGCCTTAGGGCTTCGTGTGCCTTAACGCGCCTCGGCGCGCCTCACTGAAGTCGCCTCGCCTGAGGCTTGTGAGGCGAGGGAGCTGCGCCTCAACGCGCGCCTTTTTATACACTGGTCGCACCAAACCTTTGTCACCCTTAAAAAGTCATGAGTCCACGAATATTACTCATAAACAAAGCTAAAAATCAATAGAATAAGCACAAGGCCATAGGTGCAGTCCAACCAAGTATCTAATCAGCGCCAGTCTTGAGATTTCAGGAAATCAAAGCAAGTTTGATTTTGAGGCCTTTTCTGATAACCCAAGCGTCCGACCAAATTAAGTACACCTCAAATAATCCACTTTATACTATAATTATATACCATCTTTTATATTGGGTAATGTTAATACCAAAGCAAAATTGTTAATACCAGAGCAAATTTGTAAAATTTTATGGCTATTATTCACTACAAGTCACATCATTGCCTAATAATAACAACACCCTTTGTATTATATATGTATATTTGCATTTTTATTTATAGACAATTGATCATCATTTTTTTAATTATGAATGGATATGCAACGGAAGCAAGCCGATAACATAACAAATTGGAAAATATGAAAACATGAGAGATATGAAATTCATTAAAAGAAATGATATCTTACAAGATGAATAAAAACAAACACAATGGAGGGGAGAGAGAGAGACACAGTCAATCAAACTCCTGGGTTGGCACTGCAAATCATACCCTGAGACAACGACCTTGAGTTCTTCGAATCAACCCCAAGGCACGATGTTAACCTAGCTGAAGACACAACTGAATGAAGTGGGAGCATAGATTGAAGTGTACCCAGTCGAGATAATGACCTGAAATTCGAAAGTACCGGTCAAAAATTGAATCTTGATACAATCTAAATTGGAAAATATAATGAAACTAATGGAAAGCAGTAAAATATTAAAAGCAAAGGAACAAGAGAGAGAGCATAAAAGAAATATTTCATTTCATTGATGCTTTGTAGTATAACTACTCCGCCTGTTTATAGAATGACCCCTTCCCTAAACAAGACCCATTATACTCCGTATTACGCCACCTTAATACTATAGACCCAAATACCTAATTTGAGTACGTATCAACCCAGTTGAGATAACGATCTTGAATTCAAAATTAACGGTCAAAAATCAAATCTTGATACGATTTAAATTGGGAAACATAATGAAACTAAAGAAAAACAGTAAAATACTAAAAGTAAAGGGATAAGAGAGAGAGCATAAAAGATACATTTGATTTCATTAATGCTTTGTAATATAACTACCACCCCTATTCATAGAATAAGCCCTTTCCCTAAACCGAACCCACTAATACCTAATTTGAGTACGTATCAACCCAGTTGAGATAACGACCTGAAATTCAAAAATTAACGGTCAAAAAACGAATTTGAAGAGAGATTGGAAGTGGGTGTTGGGGGGAATTACCTGGGAAATGAAGGAGAGGAGAGAGAAAGGCGAAGAGAAGAGGTGGATTTAGGGGAAATGGTAGATTTGAGAAGAGTAATCGCTGGTCTTGTGAGGGATCGGCAACGAGACGCCATTGAAGAGAGAGAGAGAGTGAAGCTAGGGTTTCGCGAGCAGCAGGGAGGTTTTAGTTAAGGTATCATAAAAACACCTAATTCTTCGAATTTTTTAAAGTCATAACTAATTACTTCAAAAAAAATTTTATGTCACATATATCGTTAACTTTTTGTTAAAATAAATAGGATATTATCAAACTACCTTCAATAAAAAAAAATTCTATCAATAAATTATAAATAAGTTTACAAATAAAAAACACTTCTAAATTTTTTTGGTTGCTAAAGTCTGAAGCAACGCGCCAAATCCTTAACATTTTTACAAATTCAAAGGTAAAGGGTAATTTCTTCATTCACAAAATATATTACTTAATATAATTAAATTAAATTAAATTAAACTTGGTTTTGTGATGCATTTATACCCCAAAACAAGGTGTTTCATTTCACTAAAAATTAATGGTGTCAGCATTAGGTGTAACATTAAAATTTTTTGAAAAGTTTATGGGTGGCTTTAAAAAATTAAAAAAGTCAAGTGATTTTCTAATACCTCTCCTAAAATGAAGGTGGTTTCAGTAAAAAAAAAAATTAGGATAAAAACAAGGCCGCAACACAAAGAGAGGGAACCTTGAGGCTTCGATCCAAGAAATAGAAAGCGGGGCTCGAGAAGGAGCATGGTTGAATGAGATGTCCTCTAACAAAGAGTTGATAATATAGATGTCTTCCGTTACAGTCACAATATATGCTACAGTTGAGTAGGTACCCTTAAACGCTTTGATTAGAACCGAATTATTTCATTCAAGGATAATTTTGCTGGCCCTATCGTGGTTGCATTAAGTAAGTTGTCCTTGGCTGCTTTGAGTTAAAGTCATTTACAATATCAGCGACTTGCGTTTTTAAGTTTGTTTAAATTTTTTAAGCTATATTATCATTTTTTGTTTCAAATTATTTTTTATGATTTTATTTTACAATAAAATTAATATTCAGTTAATGATCAAAATTAGGTAAAATTTAAATTAATGAGAGATAAACCATTTAAAAAAAAATGAAGAACCAATTTGAATAAATTTGAAAATATTAGGGAATGTTTTGAACAAGAAAAAAAAGGTTGAGAACTAATTTGAAGAAATTTAAAAATATAAAGGACCATTTTGAATAAAAGCAAAGGTAAGGATCCAATTTGAACAAATTTAAAAACATAGGGAATGTTTTGAATAAAAGAAAAGCCGAGGAATGAATTTGAACAAACTTAAAAACATTTGGGATCAATGATTAAAATAACTCATTTGAGTTATTTACTGATCGATCCTGATATTTTTAAATTTGTTCAAATTAGTCTCTCATTTTCTTTTATTTAAAATGATTTCTAGCATTTATAACTTTGTTTAAATTAATCATTTATTTTAGGGGACTACAAGATCTTTTAAGCATTATCATTTTAAGAAATTAATATGAATCAATAAAATCATTAATTTATATATCTTTTAATAATTTTAACATGCTATACATCTCTAAATACGTCATAGTAAATAAATACTAGAGAGGGGAAGGAAGAAAGGGTTGGATGTCGACTCTTTCCCTTACATACTTGTTTGCTTTTTGCATTTTTACTTTTGCTTTTATGCCGTCATGCTTTTAATGCTTCTCGAGCTCTCCATGCTCTATGCTCTGATGCTTTCATACTTCTAAGGTTGGGGGTCCTCGAAAATAGCTTTCCGTTAGGGTATCACCCTGAAGGGGTAGGGTTGCGTACATCCTACTCTTCCCAGACCCTTGTTATGCTGGAGCCCTTGAAACACTGGGCCTATTATTGTTGTTGTTGGAAGGAAGAAAGGGGATCATTAATGACCCACTATCAATCCGAAGATAGATGGCCCACTACCGTGCAGCAAAGATCCCGTAGACAAGGTCGCCGGTGCTGCAAGGTGGAAGACGGGGGCCAATACAGGCGCAGAGAAGAAGGATGGAGGAAGGAGATGCTCGAGACAAGTGCCTCGGTCACCGATGTCTTCCCTGGGGTAATGGCATGCCCAAAGATGGCAACACCGACATTCATTACCGATGGAGGGGAGATCCTAGTCACCATCATCGAGGATACAAATAATTTTAACGATGCTGCTCTGATACCATATAAAAATAGAAGAGAGAAGAGAAAATCGTTATTGAATGATATGACAATTGTTGCATGAGCTAAAGCAACCATGATATAATCTAAATAATTGACTGTGTGAGGATGGAGAATACAGAAGTGTTACATGATGATCTTCTAACACAATCACAGGAGACATGATATGATATCCTCCAATAAAATCTAGAGTTATCTGCACCAAAGGTCTCTGTACTTTTTCTATTGTGTCAATTTAGTCCATCTACTATTTATATCGTGTCAATTTGGTCCTTAGAGTAAAATTTATGCTCAATTATTAAAAAAATTATTAATGGTTCGGTCATGGATGGAGTTAAATTGAGTTAATGGTCAAATTTTTAGTAGATCACTTGCATCTGACATGATTATATCGATAAAAATTACATTAATAACTTAACTTCAATTTGATCATAGAACTAAATTGACACATTTAAAAGTCTGAGGACTAAATTGACACAATGAGTAAAATACGGGAACCTTTAGATCTTATATAATTACATTATGAAGGCCATGACAAAAACAACGTAATGGAATGGTTAATCACACAATATTCCAACCTTTACTTGATTCCATGCTTCTATGACTTCACTTTTGCAACACGATCCGCGAGTTTGTCCACGTTCCACACGCCAAGGCACAATCAAGTGAACATATTGCGATTCCTGAACCCACGAGCCCTGCTCGGTCTAGTGTGACTAACCATGTCTCGTGGAACCCATGGTTCGGACTCAAACCACCATGTCAGCTTCTTCAACATCGTCCGGAATCCCAACGTCAAGCCGCATGGTAGATTTATACTGCTCCGGGATGTCCAGGCCAGCTTGCACACACATCTCCACCACAGCTGGTGCCTGCCCGTAAAAGTTCCGAAACTCCCGCTTCAACGGCGGCCCAGTCACGTCAGGTACGTGCCACACATACCTCGGTGGTATCAAGTCGTCAAGGAGTGCTCTTTGCCACCCGTGCTGCCCATTCCGCTGCTGGTGCTTGTGGGCCCCGCAGTTTTGCGCCTTGTGTCCCGAGGGCCCCACGTGCACCTCGGGACAATAGCCGCAAACCCTCACCGGATACATCTTCATCAACTTCTCAGCTCCTCGTCTCATCCCTTCCCATGCTCGGAGGGTCTCTTCCGCTACCAATATCGTCTCCTCGGGGCTCGACGGGGGGACTATCTCCGAGTCGGGTATTTCAGGTATAATCCTATCGAAGTTGTTAGCCTGCTATATATATAGAATGCAAACAAATAAAATACATGTCAAAGACCCAAAAGAAATATGACTAGAATGATAAATAACTTAAGAATTTAGAAATGTTCGACCAAGTTTCTTTTTTGAAGAAAGTATTTTTTCAGGGGGAAAAGAAAACTTTTTTCAGCTTTTAAAATCAGAAAAACAGTAAAAGTCGAAGCAAAAATTAAAAAATTTTCAAACAAAAATATCATATTGAAAGTATTTTTTAGCCAAAGTGCTTATGAAAAGATCATGTTTTTCCTCCTAACTTGGCCAAACATTCCGTAATATCCACTAATACGATAGAACTCACCGGCTCAGGATCCGGAAGATCACTCTCATCCGCATCAATAAACTCATTCTTTGCAACGCGAATAATTGCCTTTCGGCGTCGTTTAGCGGGGTACTCGGGAATGTCGACACCAGCTTGGATGCAGAGCTCAATGACGGCAGGGATTCTAGGAATCGAGAATCTTTCATCATGAGAGATTCGCCTTCTAAGATGGTCGTACAAGTGGTAAGAGTCGATAGGTAATAATATATCGTCGAGTACAGCGCTCGTCCAATCATGAGCGCCTCTGGTCATCGATGCTCCTGCGCCCCGACATGACCTGAACGGATGGCCGACCGGGCCGACATGAATTTCGTTGCAGCGCCTGCAAAAAAATATGGATGGAAAGAAAGATCAAGGATGGATCCATGTGAGGTAATTTTAATAATTTCAAGCTTTGAAACAATGAACTTCAAAGTATCTTTTACTGATGACAAACTTGAAGCATTACGGGGGAATAAAGTTCATTTCGGTGCGCTTGAAAGTCGACAAGGCTCGGAACTTCAAACAGGTAACGCGATTACGCATTACGTAATAGTACTTTTGTAATAATCTACATAATGTATACATAAATTGTATAGCATTCATCAAAATATAGTTGCAAACTTTTCTCTCTCCCCACTTCCCTTTTTGTATGTCTCTTTTTTTCTCCTCTCTCCAGTAAAGCATGCAAGCGGGTATCAACATATGCCGTCACCGGATCCCATTAGAACTCCGAAGTTTAGCGTGCTTGGGCGAGAGCAGTATTTGGATGAGTGACCTCCTAGGAAGTCCTCACCCATAGGTTGGGGGCACTCGAAGCTTCTCTTTAGGAGTAATACCCTGAAGGGGGAAGGCTGTGTACATCCGCCCCCCTCCCCCCCAACCCTGCTTAGGCAAGAGCCTTGGGGCACTGGTTATGTTGTTTTTTTCCTTCTCTCTCCAGTACATTTTCCTTCTCCCTTTCAATGCCAAACTCTTGGTTTTCCAATTAAAATTTCACAAATCTAAGGTAACTAAGCAAGACTTGAAAATTAGTAATAAACTTCTACAATATCATAGACCCTATAGGTCATAACTCTCCACAGCGTAGCACTAGGCAAGGTTTCTTGACCCAACAAGGGAACCTGACTCAACCTGACCCAACCCGAAAGTTTTTGAATTATTTGGATTTTGGTTATCAAACCTTTGACCTTAACCCTAATTTTTGGGTCAAGTTTGGGTCAATCTGACAAGTCAGGCCAGCAATTGTCAGGTTTACTCGAAACTACACATAGGCAACGCGACTAGCTGTTATGTAACAGTACTTCTATAATGGCTTACATGACATATATGGATTGTAGCACATTTAGTAAAACATAGTTCGAAAACTATTTACATGTTAAAATTGCTAATAATAAATTAATGACTGTACGACTATTTATTCAAAATTTTCAACGATTCAATGACTATTTATTTAAACTTAAGCAAATATAAAGCTTAAAATAAATTTATGATCCCTCGGAAATCCAACACAATTGCCAACCCGTTATGTGACTTTCCAGATACTCTGCTTCTACAACACCATGATTGTGACCATCATACGACTGTGAACCACAATTTGTTTTTATAATTTATGCTCATAATTTAGCTTAAGATTAGCTCATTTGCACTTTATAGACACTAAGCTTCTTTACTAGACTTCCTATCGAAGGTCCTAAACAAGCTAGCTCAACGTGGCCCGATTTCCAAATAAGCTAAGCCTTTCGAGGTAGTATAGAAAAGCTGGTTTGAGAGGGCTCGCAACCAGCCCGGCTCATATACACCTATAAGTGCAATGTAGAATGAAAAAGAATAGGAAAGAATATAAATTACTTGCAAGCATGGACAGGGACGACTTTTAAGAGCCGCTTAAGATTATTAATCAATGTAACCCTCGCGTTCAGAATATCATATGCAACGGGAATGAGGCGTTTAACCACCAAACCGTTCTTGGGAGGAGGCACCGGTCTCCTTGGTTGGCCTTTGCTTTTCTTCAGTCTTTCCCGAGCAGCTCGTCTCAGCTCTACTATCGGTACTGGAAATGGCTTTTTCTCTTTCTTTGAGTAGTATCGAGGAAGATCCGCGTTTTGGGGATAATCATTCCTAATGATCGATGTGGGCGTTTGATGTAAGGTTCGCGAGGGAAAACTCGAATTTGATGGAAGTTTGAGTGCAATGCCACCGAGCTGCAAGAATATAGAGCATGAAGCCTGTTGTCGATCCACCATTCATGAATCATGATGTTTGACAATTTAGGGCATGTTTGATATCTTTTTCTGTTTACAGTTTTTAATATCTAAGAACCAATAAACCAAGTTTTGAAAATGATTTTTCTGATTTCTGGTTTTCTGTTTTCTGTTTTCTGTTTTCACTCAAAGTAGGGGAGAAAACCACAAATGCGAAGCCAAAAACCAAAAATGGGGGGGGGGGGGGGGGGGGGGGGGGGTGTGGTTTCAGAATATTTTTTTTAGTTTTTGAAAAAACCAATTACAAACATAAAACAACATCAAACAAGCCCTTAATAGTTTGGTCAAAGATTTGTTTCTATTTACATGACATTTTTCGTTGCTAATTTTACTAAATCAATTTTGAAGTTTTTACATGTTTATTTTATGATATACTGGCAAAGGAGATAACTTTTATAACATGGGAGAACTTGTGCAAGAAATTCATGAATCATGATGTTCAGATATATCTCTAAATCAATGTTGACAAACGTCGTCTTCTATTTACAATTCGATTTATTGTCCTTCGGACGTCATAAGGTCTAGTGCTTATGAAATCATTGCTGGGAAAATGGAATCAAATCGCAGTTTGCTGTCATTTAACAATTGAGTTCGCAATGTAACAAATGTTATGGAATGAGTTGTACTTTCATAACATAGTGCATTATAGAGACACTTACAGAAGTAAAGCTACATAATACCAATCGCGTATGATTTAGCTGAAGAAATGTTATGTAACGACCATTACATAATGTAGCGGTCTTTATTTGGCTCTATGTTTAACATACCTTCAAAGATTGGAAGAAACCGAGATCTCGACACCGGTTAAATTTCACAAGTTCTGACTTTGTAAGGAAGGAAACTCTCCAGGGAACAGAGCAGGAAAGAAAGCTATGCTGCTTATAATGAGAAGCACAGTTCATCCCTGTAAAAAGAAATAAATGAAATATTATTATTAGAGTATAAAATCATTCTAGAACCTTTACTTAATATATTAAACTTTTGGGATGGCTCGTTCTTTCACATGGTATTAGAGTTTTGCTGACCTAGATGTCAAGAGTTTGAACCCTAACAATCTCACTCTTAAAATTTTAACACGGGTATGAGATGAGCTTGCGCATGATCTATGTTTTAAGTCCACCGGATATTTGTATAAGTGGAAATAATACAGTGTAAAACTAATCCTAGGCTTTCACCAAACAACTAAAGCTTCTACGATTGTCAATTCACTGTTAATCAGTCCTCTAAAGCAGCAAATAGCTAATTCTGCTAGAGGCTACAATTTGATTATATACTTTGTCATCCGGGGATGAAATTTGGAATAATAGAAGTTAATCATATAAGCTTTCGTAAGGTATGAAACTATTCATAAGCCTTCACCTAACAATGTAAAAGTCGGCTTCGTACTGTTTCTATTTGTAGTTTTGGTTTCTTAGAAACCAAAGACTATATTTTCAGAACGATTTTTTCTAGTTTTTAGTCATAGCAAAACCAAAAACCAAAAAGACCATTTTCAAAATCTGATGTTGAGTTTCTCGAGAAACCAAACGCTAACAAAAACAATATCAACCAGGCTCTAAACTTTTAGAACAATGGGTTCTTTGACATGGTATTAAAGTCTCTTTAACAGGGAGGAGATGGATTCGAATCTCAACGAACCCTACTCTGAATATGAAGAAAATTTCAGCTGAAGTGACCCTATGTACCAATCATGCTTTAAAATTAATAAGCATTTCGCAAGGAGGGACGATGCGATGGTGAAAAACGGTCTTCTGCATAATCTTAATACAAAAGAGACGAAATAAAGCCCAGTGTATCATAACATGAAACACAGCTTTCCTATTGAAGTCTCTTCAGCTCCATTTGATGCAGAACATACCCATGAAGAAAACAAATTGCAGTTCAGTATCGTAAACAGTAAGTAATGGGTTGTGGCAATCGTGTTGGGATTTTTACAGGAGCTCAAGTTGCTTTTAAGCTTACATTCACAAAAATTTGATAGAATCATCAAATTTTTAGATTTCTTTGACAATTTTAACATGTAAGTAGACGTGTGAAAATGTTTTAAGAATGGAAGCAAAATCTCAATGTGTTATGGAAGCTATTACAAGTACAACACACAACGGTAAGATGAAGCGAGCTACGTATGAAGAAAACAGTCGAAAAACAGAATAGCTTGTTGATGATGAACTTCTTAACGGGATATTGTGTTAATATAGTAATAATGTGTAAAAATGTATGCCAAAAAGAAAACAGCTCAAAAAACAAAATTAGCTTGCTCTGGCAAGAGGAAAAAACCAAGTTCAACTTTACCCTGCTCAATGATGGCTAGAATGCAACGATTCAAATTTCACAAAGACTAAAAGCAACATTCCCAATACCCCAAGGGCTCCCCCCTAAGCAAGGTTTGGGAGGGATGGATGTACACAGCCGTCCTCTTTTAGGGTGCTACCCTGAAAAGAGGCTATTTCTGAGAACCCCCCAACCCGAGGGGTGCAACATGAGGACTTCCCAGGAGGTCACCCATCTTGGTACTACTCTCGCCCAAGCACGCTTAACTTCGGAGTTCCAATGGGATCAGGTACTTGCGTGTTGGTACCCTCTTAGGTAAATTTCACAGAGACTAAACTAACAAAATTAAAGTACAGGTTAAATTCACATAGTAGACATTTTTAGGGATTCATAGTAACACTTTATTTTTTGCCTAATAAGAAAAAACAATCTGAAAGAAAACCTCATCCTCAATATAGGAGAAACTGACGTCCCCTCAAAGAGAAAGGAATTCATTATCCTTTGCGCTACATCTCCAAACTTTACCCCAACCCTCGTCTTTTCCCATCCGGACTCTATCTTTAACTCTCTCATACATCATTATGCAATCGAACACAAAACCTTCTAGTAACACAAGGACCTCCACTCTCTTTATAACTATCTAAAAACCTTGATATCACTCTAAACAAATACATAAAAATTGCAATCTTAGCATAAGAAAGTAACATCTTGTTACCTTAAAAAGGTATTTGAGTTTGATTACCAAATAGTTTAAACTTATGGAATTCTTCCTGTTGCTTTTACAAAACTTCCTTCTTGTATCATCAAACCGACGCCCATTAATACAACACTAACATTATTTGACTCCAAATTCAGAGCAATGCCTATCGTCCCCTCTTCAAATTCTACTAATTCACCTGCCATTACTTCATCAAGACTGTGAAAACGAGCAATCCCATCGCCTACTTGAAGTACGGTACCAGTATTTACAACCTTTACTTCAATATTAAATTTCTCATGCTAGACACTTCCACCAACTATACTGGTCCACAAGTTATTTCCTCCAACAAGAATGGAAAAATGAAATGTTTATTTTTGCCAAAATCCCTACAACTTTGATCATTTTGTTAATTTAGTCATTTTATTTTAAATTGTGTCAATTTAGTTTATGTAAAATATACATTATGTCAATTTAGTCCTACAGTGGTTTTGAATTAAGTTAATGATGTATTTTTCAACGGTCTAGTCATGTCAAATGTAACTCGTTGACTCAATTTAAATCCATTCAACCCCGTCAAGTAATCAATTTTCCCAAAAGATTGAGCTAATGGGTGATCGCTAAAGATTGGTTCTATACTCTAACATTCCCTCTCACGCAAATGCCCATTGGACTTGAAGCATGGATACTGCACAAGCCCACCTCTTACCTTATGTTTAAATTATATTAATATTGAAAGTGGGGGTTGTTGGGATTCAAACTCATGACCACTTGATTAACAAGGCTTTGAAACCATGTCAAGTAACCAACTTTCCCAAAAGCTTAGGCGGATAGGTGAAGGCCAAGATTGGTTTCAAGGCCGGTCCCAGCATTTTCAAGGCCCCAAGTACAATTTTCAAATGGGACCCTTCACATACAATAAATTATAAAAATTCCGATTACTAAACTTAGTAATCTTAACAATTGATACTTCAAAAATCACAATTCTAAAAATTCGGAGGTCTCAAGCAGTTGCTTGGAACGCTTGGGTTATGTCCGGCCCTGATTGGTTTTATACTATAACTGACCCAACCATTAAAATTTTGTCACCAACTTAATGTCAATTCTATTTTACGACAAAATTGACACAATATAAATTGTACCATGACTAAGTTGATACAATTAAAAATGAAAGACCCAAATTGACGCAATAATCCACAAAAAAGATCAAAGAATATAGCAGAAATCATGAATCTCAATCAATATCAACAAAGGAAGCACTAATTGGCGAGAATTAATCCCAAAAAATGAACAGAAGAAGGTAAAATTGAAGCAGATGAAGTACGAAATTCAAATTGTAAAGGAGATTACCTGATAAATTGAGTTTCAGCAGCGAAGCGCGCAAGGGAGAGAGAGAGAGAGAGGGAGAGAGGATTAGGCTGTTCCTATTTTTGATCTTTTGGAGACTAAAGACCCGAGGCCGGTCCTGATATCCTCGAGGCCTCAAGTAATATTTTTAAATGTAATTCTTTATATATAATAATATTTTTTTTAAATCTTTTAATATTAATAATTAGTATTTTAAAAACGACTACTTTTAAAATTTGGGCCCCCGAAAATTCAGGGGCTCGGGGAAAGTCCCTTTTTTATCCCTTCTAACGACGAACTCGGTTAATTAATATACTCCGACGCATGCAGCAACCCACATACCACAGGAGCTAGTTAAGTCAATGATTACTTAAAAAGAGGTTAGAGGAGAATTGAATTCCAGACATTTTAGCTTAGAGCAACACTATATTCCCTCACTTGACTCTTACAACTAATGCAAGAACCTTGTGGATAAGTCCAATTTTTAAGCCCTATTTGTATCATATTTTAGAAAATATGGCTTAGGGTATTTTTGGAATTGCCGTGAAAAAAATGCTTATTCTAAAATCACTTATGTAAAAAGTACTGTTTTGAATAAGCAGTTTATATTTGGCTCAACCAGTCAGAAACTGTTATTTTTTATTGTTAGTGTTTGGCTAATATTTAAAAAAAGTGATTTTTTTGTCAAATTACCAAAAAGAACACGGACAGAAGGCTTTTATAGTATTTGGATATAGGATTGATTTTAAACAATTTTTTTAGCATATATTAATCATTTTAGGTTTTAAATTTTTATAAAATAACATTGAATTGTAAAGTAAAAATTGATATTTTTATTTATTTTATTCATAGTTCATAAAAATTAATATTTTTATTTATTTTATTAATAATTCAGTATTATTTCTTTAAAACCTAGAATGATTATTGTTAATATTATTATTGTTGTTGTTGTTGTTATAGTTATTATTATTATTATTATTATTATTATTGTTATTATTATTAAGTAAAATAAATATATATATATATATATATAATGTTATATTATAAAAGAAAATAAATATAATACATATAATATAATAAACTCGTACATTTTAAACTTGTATATAAATAGCATAAGTAATATAGTTTTGAAAAATGGTATTTGTCCTAAAGATGATGTAATTTTAATGTTTTGAGTAGGTATATTTTTAATGTTCAAAAAAAAAAAAAAAAAGAGTAGAAGTATATTTGTTCTAAAAATTTTAAGTCGTTAATTTTATTTTTACTTAAAATCAGAAGCACTAAATTTCTATGTCCGCTTAAAAGCAGAAAAATGTCTTCTACTTTTAATAAAACGCGCTTTTTAATATTTGCCAAACACCCTTCAAATTTTAAAAAAGTATTTTTTTGAAAAGCTACTCCAAATATGTCTTCACTCAAAGATGGCACTTTTTGTCTCTAACAATGTCTCATTTTTTTTTCTAATTTTTATTTTTATAACTTTTTAGTTATTCTAATAGTTGATATTATTTATATTATTTTAATATATGCAATGGAAATTTAGAAATCCAAAGAAATTTTTTTATTTTGAGAAGAAGAATATTCAAAGAATGAATTAAAAATTTTAAATTACGAGTTATAGTTTTAAGAAAAAACTTAATATAAATAATTAGATAGAATAAATTATTTAAATTTAACGTATAAAAATTTTGGATTTATTTTTAGATAAATTTGGTATATTTTATTAATTAAAAAATAAATAAATTCTAATGTAAATAAAAAATAAAATATAAAGTGAAGCCCCATTTTTGGGGCACTGTTGGATGTGGCCTCATTACATCCTCGTCACTTCGTATTTTTTACATTGAGTTATTTATATTTTAATATTTCATTATTTTTAAAAATAAATAAAAGAAGGCTATAATTTTTTTAAATTAATAAAAATATTTATAAGTTTTTATAGTATCAATAAAAAAAGCTTCTTTCTGATGTAATGATATCCTTTTTTGTTGAAAAATCTGAAGTGAAACTCACTTTTTATTAATGCTATAATAAAACTATAAAAGTGCCTGACAGTATCCTTATTCTTACTTTTAAAGCACAAAATTTAAGATGTATTATTACGTGGAAACAATTTATTTTTACTAAATTTGTTTTAAAATACGATTATTAAAAGGTAATTTTTTATTTTATTGTAATATTAATAAAGAAATAATTGGCATGTTCAACCTGTCAACACTAAATGCCCTCATCACACACAAAATGGGTCTTTTATTAATTAAAAAAAAAATTTGGGTTTTTTTTTATACAACAAAAACTTAGGGACCTTTTTATTAATTCAGAAAAGTCGGGATCTTTTTTATTATTTGCAAAAATATTGAAGTATTAAAATATAAATAATCCTTTTTAAATTTGTTTAAATTGCTTTGTTAATTTTTTTAAATCGATCCCTTATTTTAGAAACTTTGCTCAGATTTTTCGTTTATTTCAATAACTTTGTTTAAATTAGTTCTTTATTTTTAAGTCCCACGGTCACATTAGGTCCAACCCTTGTTCACTAATTTCTATTCAAACTAGCTTCTTTTATAAAACTATTAAGAGCACGTTTGATCATACTGTGAAAGTAATCGTTTCTTACATAATTACTGTTTTTAGAATCACTTTCTAAAACTATAACTAAGGCATTTTTGTTTTAAAAAATTTTAGTTTTGCTTATGGTCCTACTTTAAAGTAGAAACGTCTGCTTTTAATGGAAAACACAATTATTCGACTTGTATTTAAAATTAGAAACCAACTTTCGTTTTTATCTGAAAGTGCTTTTGTATTTTGACATCCTAGAAAACTTGAACAATAATTTTTCAATAAAAATACTTATTTTAAAAAAGGGAAATTATCAATTAAACATCATGAGATTTGATTATTATCTAAGTAACTTGATATTTTGATATATATAATGAGATATCCTGAAGTTTGAATATTTTTGTCACATAGGTTTTCTATTTCAAAATTTGATAAAATTTTATATAGATTTGACCAACATGATTACAATAATATACATCGATCCTGTCAATACATTTAGAAGAGATTCAATGAATTACGATAAAAAATCATTGAATTATGATGTATACTACCTATGTATTGTCGAAATTACATGTCTTGTCAATATCTTTTGACAAAAAATCGTCAAATTCTAAGATTTATACATTGTTGTAATCATGTTCCAATTTAGAATTTTTGACAAAAATTTATAGATTTTCTGCATAAGGATATCTAATTGATAAAATTTTAAAATTTAAAGATATCTAAATAATAAAATTTTTAAATCTTAATCTATCTCATTATTTCAACATATCAGAATACTTGAGTAATAAAAGACGATAAATCATAAGGTTGTTATCAAATGACTTGGACAACTTGTCATTAACGATCTATCCTAACTGCAATTCGTGACGTATAAAGGAAAAATTATACACCAATTCAAAATTTGGATTTCAGACAATAAAATTAGGTAATGTTATTATTAGGGTAAAATTGGTATTTTCACAGCAAGATTGTAGTTTCCAAAGTTATTTTATGGTTCTTATTGTTTATAAGTTACATAAATTGCTATGATGTTAATATATTTTACCTTGCCCATCATCCACCATACGATATTTCTAATTGTCATTTCACGTTTCCATATACCAACAGTTTTTTGAATCATTTATGGTGCAGTTGTCTTCTTTCTATTCTGTTATAAGACATGTTGTCCTTCTGTATAGATTATATATGCCTTCGAAACATTTTTATACCAAAACTATACAAATTAAATTGACACACTTAACTAAGTTGTACATTACGTCAATTTAATTCTTATACTTTTAGTTGTATCAATTTATCCATATACAACTTACTTTGTATTTATTGAACTCTAGAATAAAATTGGCATTTATTCTAGCAACGGACTCTTCAACAGTCGGATTATAGGTTGGTTTGAAATGAATTAAATCAATTGCGCATGATTATGATTGAATCGTTAAACATTACAATCCCAACTTAGCTGCAATTTCATAAAAAGACTAAATTGATACAATATAAATTACATATGTAAAAAATTAATATAATTAAAGATAAGATGTTTAAAATTAATACATAACTATTTACGTATGTGGGGCTGACGTGGCTTACGATGAACCACTATAACACAAGAATACACAACACTTTAGGATTTCCCACGCAACTTCTCTTATAGTATAAAATTATTCCTGACTCTTCATCCATCAGCTTAAATTTTTGAAAAAAGTAGTTTTTTGACATGGTTTTAGAGCCTTATTGACCTAGAGGTTACGAGTTCAAATCTCAACAGCTCCCTTTTAATATTAAAATAATTTAAGTACAAGATATAAGGTGGACCTGTGCAATATCCACGCTTTAAGCCCAATTGGCATTCGCGTGAGGGCGCATGTTAGAGTATATAAAACTATTCGTAGACCTTTATTCATCTGGTTAAACTTTTAAAAAAGTTAATTTCTTGACAATTTTAAACATTCTTCCCTCACCCTAACACTCAAGGTATCTCCATATTCCCCCTTCAAAAACCCCCCACCACCAAACAAACGATCATCCATATTTGCTTTCTCTTCTCTCCTCCATGGACACAGAATCTGTCGCCTCTAACTCCGCCCAGTTCTCTGAACACCAACGTCGCTCACCTAGCCCCAGATTGCTAATTCCAACCCAGAAGTTTGCAGATCGTATTCTGCGTGCGCTTCGCCATCCTCTTAGGCTGCTCCATCGGTCTGACTCTAGCTTCTTCATTCTGGGTGCGACTGGGAATGTCTATATTGTCACGTTATCTGTCACACCATCTTGCACATGCCCCGACTGGTTCACCCCTTGTAAGCACATATTGTTTGTGCTTATTAAGGTTCTTGGGATCCCCATAGATGACACATGCTTGAGGAGGCGGACTCTGAGGCATTACCAGCTAAGAAGGTTACTGGGGACGTCTACCTCGCCAGAAGCGCTAGCCAATCCCAATCTTTGCCACAGGTTCCACCAGCTCTTCCACCTAACGAGGGAGGGGCAGCTAAGGCCAGCATTAGAGATTGAGGACGGGGCTAAATGCCCGGTGTGCTGGGAGGAGATGGGTCGAGAGGATCGAGTGGTGGTCTGTAGGACATGTAGGAATCCTATCCATGAAGAATGCTTTATGACATGGAAGATAACTCAAGGGAGGGGATGGGCGAGTTGCGTGCTCTGTAGGGCGAGGTGGAGGAACATGGCGGAGCAGGAAAGGTACCTGAACCTATCGTCTTATCTTAGCGAAGAGGATGACATGGCGGCGACTAGTGGTGGCGCTTGTGGTGGCGGTTAGGGACTCAAAAGGGAAACGGGTGATCTAACTGACCTGCATTATATTTACATATTATATTCTTCATTCTTGCAACATGTTTAGCTTTTACATGTGTGTTCTATTGTAATTTAGGTACATTTTGACTGAGAGTGCAACATAACAAATAAAGGTTGAAAAGTGGCAGAATCAAACATATTCCAGGCATAAATTGAAGACCACTTTAAGAAACCCGATCACAGGTGGAAAATAATGACCAATCGGATCCTAATTCGGTAACTCAAATAGGTCTCGTGAATATTTAATATATATATATATATATATATATATATATATATATATATTATAATTATATATATTTATTTCGTCGATCTGTATTGAGGACAATGAAAAGTTTGGGTTTGGGGATGACATGTATGGTGTGAACTCTTAATTGTCCTTTTAGCATCTTTTTGCTTAAATTAACTGAGTTTTCGCATGGAGTGGCATAGAATTATGGTGACTTATATTGAAGTTCAAATTTGAGATGTGTTATAATGATTGAAATATTTATGTAATGCGATTATTTCTGGATCTTTTAACTTGTGAGAGAGATTACTACTTTTTCATCTTTTATCTTGTGACATATCCTACTTTTTAGGTTGTAATAGCAGAAATAATTTTATGAATTTGAATCCATTGTTTTATTCTTAATAATGTTGAAATTAATTTTTTATCTCTTTATCTTGAGTAATAAAAAAAAAAGTGGTGGTTTATTGGTTTTTGTACCCCCTGTGTCTCGAGCAAGTAAGCCCGTAGGGGTGTCTTAACACCTGGTACCTCGAGCCGACAGGGCCGGAAGCTGCCGGTCCAAAGCTCGTTACATGAGCCACAGGGAAAGCTTAAGAGAATCAACCACTTTAGGTCACTGTAATAAGCACTAATATCTAAAATAAATGAATAAATAAATACAAATAAAAAGGGTATGTGCTATCGGATTAGGCCGTGAATTCCTTTGGCTCGAGCCATTAGGTCTAAGGAGTGCTCTTCACTCTGTGCCTTGAACCAATTGGATTAAAGAGTCACTTGCTACATGGGTTTGAGAGAAATATGCCTGACCATGAAAAAAAAAAACAATAAAAAAGAAAAAAAAGGAAAAAACAATAGAGAAAACAAGAGAGAAAAGAGAAGCCTTTTGATTTTAGTATCGATTAGAGGTGAATAGTTAGGATAATTGATTCATTTAATTATTTTCTCTATTCGTCCTAAATTTGGAGGGTTTTGATATAATAAAAGGGAGAGAAGTTCTAAGCTCACATACTAGTAAAAAAAAAACTTGAGTCATGAGAATATGAGCCGAGACTTGCAAAATAATAACGTTATATAAATATTCTCTACTCTCATATACACCTTCAAGTATGTTTGGAAATATTTTTCACAAGTAATTCTTATCATGACATGCTTGATTAAATTTTTTTTTATTTTTAAGTAGTTTGAGCTGAATCTTTTTTGAGGACAAGTAAAGAGTAGGTTTGAGGATGTTGATATGCCTTATATTTACATAATTTATTCTTCATCCCGTGACATATTCGATTTTTACATGTGTGTTTTGTTGTAATCTAGGTACATTTAGGCTTGGAGTACAATAGAGCAAACAAAGGTTGAAAAGTAGCATAATCAAGTATAATCGAGGCATATTTGAAGATTACTTTGAGAAACCGGACCACATGTGAAAAATAATGGCTAATCGGGTCGTAATTCGGTAACCCAAAGGTTTCGTGGATAATTAATATATCTATTATATGATATTTATATTATATTAATATTATATATATATATACACACACACACACACACACAATATATTATTGCAAAGTCTTCCACCCTGGAAGCCCTCCAAGCTCTCATTTCTCAATTTTTTGAGGGGTGACATTTTATTTGCCAAATTATTGGGGGAAAAAATGACAAAAATTACGAAATATGACAAAAAGATTATATGTAGAATAAATATTATTTACAGCGGAATAAGACAAATATGGTTAGAAAAGATTACAAAGCAATTGACAACTACTGAATAATATAAAAAACAAATATCATCCGTACATCGCACGGAAAACACCTAGTGTATGTGTGTGTGTGTGTGTGTGTATATATGGAGGGGAGGGGGAGAGGGTGGCGCAAACGACGACGCTGCACATCACGCAGAGGCGGCCCAACATTTTAAATACCGAAGACCTAATTTTTTTTGGGGATCTTTAAGCCACGTGTCCTCTCCTCCTCTCCTTTCCGAAGCCACTACGAGATCCAAAGGGATCTCAAATGCCGAAGCACAGGTGGGTGGAGTGCTGGAAGGATCAAAGCTCAGATCACGTCATCATCAATTAAGGGAGTTTTCAATTCCTAGTTGTTTATTCACTGTTTTCTCTTTTCAGATGTTAATGATGTATAAAACTCCCATGGAGGAGTAAACTTTTTTAATTTAGGGATGATGGACGGGCAACCCTTCGTATCCCAGATTTATATTATGTTATTGACAATGATTTTATGTTATATACGCACCCCTTTGCAAAATTTGTGATTGTTGTTTGGTGTTTCTTTGTGTGTGCTTGTAGCCATGATAAGATTTCCAAATTATATTAGCGTTCGTCTATAAGCTTGTAGCTTAAATCATAACATAACTAGTTTTTCATGCATTGTCAGGGTTGAGGTTTTACCTAACCCTGAACACAATCTTTTATATGAATTAATACTTAATCAAGAGTGATAAAAGGAATTTGTTAGTGCTATTAAGATAATTCATGTTGCACCTAAGGTGTTAAAATTGGTTATGCCTTTCGACTAGTTCATTACCCTAAGCCTTAGTTTAAGTATTAATTTAGGTTGAATATTAAATTCAGAGTAAGAAAAAGGAATTAAGTAGTGCTAATGAGATAACATATGCTACACTTAGAATAATATGATAGGTTATGCCTTTAGACTAGTTCATTACCCTAAGCTCTATCCTAGATTTAGTGCTTGTAGCCTAAGCCATTTAAATCATTGTCATAACATAATATGATGACGGGATACGAGTAAAGCTATCTTGAATTCGTTTCCTAAACTAACCTCAATTGAATTGACACTTTAGTATAGATTTTATTTCTTTCTTTAATTGATTGTCCAAATAATCAACAAAACCATAAATCTAATCCGTCGTTAATCGCTAAGTCCGACTTAAAAAGAAGAATCACTACAACAAAAAGGGGTAAATCTCGGCGCTTTTTTTTGGAATTCTCGGCGCAAAAAAGCGCCGAGAAAAAAAACGCCGAAAAATAAAAACGCCGAGAATACCGGCGCTTATAAAAACCGAGATTTTTCGGCATTTTTTATTGTCGAGATTTTTTGAATTTTTTAAATACCCTACTTTTACTTCTTAGCATAGACCTTTTGTCTATTTATTTGTGCATATTTTCCACACACACACACACATATATATATGTATATACAAAATTACTTAATAAAAAAATATCAACTAAACTGATAAATTTTTCATAAGATTCCGAATTCGACAATCAAAATATTACATCATTGTCAATGTACTTCGATAGTTCAAGACAAAATTTGAGATTTTTTCCACTCCAAATATCAATATAATTAATCTAATAACCAAAAAAATATATATATATACAATGCTGACTTAGTCAAGTACATTCTTCACAAATATATCAATCAACCGAATGAGCTTGGCGTGCTTGGAGATGCAAAAAAATTTGGGGGTTCACCGTCACCTGATCCCGATTCATCTCTACCCTGTATAGACAACACAATAGATTTAGTATATCTGATCCAAAATTTTGCTTCACATGGTAAATTCATATAGTTCCCCAAAAGTACCAACCCCAATGCCACCTTTTGTCTCAATCATTCACATCATCAATTTCATTATTTACAAAGGATTAGAAAGACGATTATTTGCATTATAGTACAAACAAATACAAATTAAATAGATTATCTTACCGGATCAGCAACCGCAGTAATAATTGCTCGACCTTCTGCTATCATTTCATATGATGCTTGGCCAGAAGAAACAGCATCATAGATGGGTAGGAGCCTTCTCATTTGCTGCTTTACATTGGCCAATTCTATTTTCATATTTTGTAATTCGACATGATCACCGGTACGGTCGAGTCCCTTTTTCTTTAGTTCACCCCTGACTCCGTATATATCACTCCTCTTCACGCCAAATCCATAGCCTACCGCTCGATAGCTCGGATTTTCCTGTTCATACATTAGCTCTGCAAATACTTCCTCCTCGATTTCTGATCGAGGTCTGGAAGAAGATCCAAGTCGAGCCTCAACTATTTCTCTAGCTGTATCCTACAAAGAAGAGAAAAAGACATTAAATACATTTAAATTAAAAGAAACGTGAGATAATAATAAAATCCACTATAAATTCTTGTGAAACCGTGTTCTCAAAAAAGCCACCACTTTTCCTGGTATGAGTTTCTTGGTAAAACTTTATACTCGTGGGCTTCCTCCCTCTATTAATTTCCTACAATCAACAGGTCAACATAAGTCTTAACTAATTTAACAGGTAGATAGTAATAATACACTAAACATATACTTAAGTCCTTACAAAACTATCTCTTTTATTGGCATAACTTGTTGAACCAGTTGTGCGAAACTGATTCTGCTTGGCACGTGCTTCTTTGCCGCATTTACTCTTCTCCTGACATTGGAAATCAACATCAATCCAAGAAAAATTTTACATTCATAATCAATATCAATCTGCTTCCCCCTTTTTGACCAATCAAAAATTACTTAAAAAGAAATTGTTTTACCTTGCCTTGTGGAGAAAACCAAAACTGTACCAAAGTTATCCATTGGTCATGATTAACTCATTGTGGCACTGTTGCAATAACTTCGGCCTCAGTTTTGTTCCCTTGGCAATATTGCGCTTTCAAGCTCGTCTTATAACCCCTCCACATTTTGCCAAGATGCTGCAGTATTGATTTATCAATCAATACATCACTGGGCATTAAAAATTTCCCCTAAAACATAAAATCCAACAATAATGTCATAAAAAGGCAAAGGAATAAAACCTTAATTAATACAATGATAAAGGTCAAAAACTTCAGACATACATATTATATCGTATATATAAAGTAAACTTCAGACATAAATAATACTTACTCGGATAACCTCAATAGCTTCTGCTTTGTATTGGTTATTCATTGTACGCCAATCCCTTACTCCGAGCGGACAAAACCGTCCCGTTTTTGCAACCTCTCCAATAAACCGGATCAACAAATCGCCACCCTTTCTAATTGGTTGGCGTAGGTCATTGAACCGCACAATAATTCTTACACCTTCAGGAAGATGCCATACTTCCTTAACTGGTATCGTCCTTAAGGTACTCAAGTTACCTTGGCCATCTATTAACGATTAAGATATACCATTACTTTTCTAATTGATTGAAAAATTATTACCATAATTAATGCTATAAAATTGAAAATATTTACCGATAAGTTGAAGTAGCTCCCTCTCATCAAATGGCACGTCAGTGGACCAAACACCAGCTTCCCTGACTGGTCCCTCTGCTTCAGATGTTGACGGTCTTGGCCGACTGTCATCACCTCCTTCATTTTCTGGTGTTGCTGTTGAGAACTGCACTGATTTGCCACTTCTAAAAAACCTCCTCATTGTGAATCCAAGCTTTTTCAAAAACAAAAGAATTAGTAGATGTATAATATAACGTACAAAAATAAAATGAGAAGCAAATATGTTCCGTAAAACAATCCTTCAATAATGAAACAAAGATCATGGACAAAATGAAACATGTACAAAAGAAAACTAACATACATGGACAAAATAAAACAACACATACAAAAGAAAACTAACATACATGGACAAAATGAAACAACAAGTACAAAAGAAAACTAACATACATGGACAAAATGAAACAACACGTAACATTATTTCACAACTCTAAAAAAACAAAGATCAAATCTCGCCTAGATCATATAAGTCCCTAGGTTTAGTCTTAATGACATGATACCATCCCTTTTGCATCTCATCTTGAATATAGAAAACTTGCTTTGCTTGAGATGAGATGACAAATGGATCATCTTTCAACAATTGACCCGTATGCATCAACTTAGAGAAGTTCACACAAGCACCATCATTTCTATAGTTCACACAAGCATCAACTTAGACAATTTGGAGAATGCGCTACAGCCTGGATATAGTTCTTCATTAGAAGCTTCCAATATCTTCTTATACTTGGCTTTCTCCTCAGGAGATTGGTTGGGTTGTTCAAGAGGAACTTGGTCCGACCAATCATGTTCATCAGACAAATGGGGTTGACTTGTGGAGGGAGGAATATCAACTCCGATACTTTCTCGTAGTAATCCACCAATATCATCTCGCCCTATGGCCCTTCCCTCATTATTATTGGTAGATGTTTGGCTATTACATCTCAATTGTTGAACAATATCTTCTTTTCCATGAAAAATTCATTTCTTATACTTTGGCCAAAAACCCTTAAAAAGGATATGATATTCCACATCTTCTAATGAGAACCATTTGGCTACTTTGCATTTATTACATGGACATCGAGTTTTTCCTTCTATAAGATTTTCTTTAGCCAACTTAATGAATTCAATGACACCATCAATATAAGCTTGACTAATCCTTGGTTGCGTGATCCAACTCGTATCCATATCTCTAAATATTAAGTAGTGCAATCAAATTACCTAAAAATTAAAAAAAGATAGAGTTCATAAGACAAATATTTAATCAACCAATCAAAATATATACAAATACAAAAATAAATAATTAATGGGACTTAGGAGAAGTTAGAAATTAAAGTAAGATATATGAGTTCCTTATAATCAATTTTAATCCTCTAATGTGAAGGATCCATCTAAACAAGGGATACATCAACAAAGTTTTATTTTTTCAAATTTAAAAATTATGAAATCGATATCTAATCTCCCTGACATTAACAAATTGAACTCACAAGCGCCACCAACACATAATTTTAAACATCAATCAAACACAGTAACACAAGAATTTCGTCAAAACAACAATTTTTTGTATTAATCAATTGAAATGATGAGATGCAACGATAGAATCATTCGAACCATAGCATTAAGGATACGCATGAAGCAGGGGAAAGTGTGAAACGGGGATAATACAAAACTATAATAAAACTACTTCAACCAACTCAAATGATATAACACTTGTAGAAGAATAAGCAGTCCAATAAAAATAAAAACCGAAACTAGGGCAAGGACATCACATACTAACAGCAAAGCAAGAGCAACTGTGAAATCGGAAGGTGAGGGTGAGAGGCGAACGCTGGCGGCGACGGTGAGAGGCGAAGCCGGGCGGCGACGGTGAGGCGAAGCCGAGCGGCGACGGTGAGAGGCGAACCCGGGAGGCGACGGTGAGAGGCGAAGCCGGGCGCGACGGTGAGAGGCAATGCCGGGCGCGACGGTGAGAGGCGAAGCCGGGGGCGACGGTGAGAGGCGAAGCAGGGCGGCGACGGTGACAGGAGAACGCCAGCGGCGACGCGGTTGGAAATCGGGTGGTGAGGGTGAGAGACGAGGGTTAGGGTTTGCGGGAGGTGAGGGTGAGAGACGACGGTGAGAGCGCGAGGGTTTGTTCGGGGTATTTATACCCCGAGAGATTCTCGGCGCTTATAGCGCCGATATTTTTTGCGTCATTTAAAAACGCCGAGAATTTTCGACGCTTTGTCTCTACTCATTTAAATGCCGAGATTTCTCGGCGTTTGTATAAACGCCGATAATTATGGGCCGATAATTGCCCTGTTTTGTTGTAGTGAATGAAAGTGAGGGAGAATTGAAAAGGAGATTGTGAGAAAATTTTAAGGAATAAAATATTGAGAGAATTATTTGAATAAAATAAAAATTTCTCTGGTTTTTGAGTTCTA
This sequence comes from Simmondsia chinensis, assembly GCA_018398585.1. NCBI lineage: Eukaryota > Viridiplantae > Streptophyta > Magnoliopsida > Caryophyllales > Simmondsiaceae > Simmondsia > Simmondsia chinensis. The sequence goes on along the minus strand of JAGTTD010000005.1, from coordinate 37,314,042 downwards.
GAATAAAATATTTACTATCTTTCTTTAAATATATTTGGGTTTGTATTTTTACTTACTTCCTTTTGAGTATAATATATGATGCATCGTGTAAGTGGGATTTTAGGGGGACAGAAAGGATTCAACTGCCTTCCTTTTAACTTTATTAATAATCAATAAAATAAAGAGAAAACATAGAATTCAATTCTAATTCTCACACTTGAGAATAAAAAGAACCAAATGACTCATAAAAATAATCTGAGAAATTTAATAATTTACATTATAATTTTCTCTTGTATATATAGAGGAGCTAATTGATTTGAACTAAAATACTAAGAGATAATTCAAATAACAAAGGATAAGCATAGAAAGACTAAATAACAAATCTAAATACAATAACTAATCTAATCCTAATCTAAGTCAAACTCTATCTTCACCGAGTCCCAGCCATGATGCCAACCCATACCCTGCCTTGTATCCGTACCCGCTAAGCTATCCGCCAATCTCGAGTGTGGGGTTGCATCAACCCGTATATCTTATCAAGCCAAATCTCCTGCCATGGCGTCACCATCCAGCCTGTATTAACTCGTCACTAGTGAAATGATGGCTACATCAATATGTCCTTAATTTTATAACAAATATAAAGTAAAGTCCCAATTTTAGGGATCTCGTAGGGAGCCCTAAAACTGTTGGATGTGCCCTTTTTTTACATCGTCGTCGCTTGTATTTTTAAATTAAGTTATTTATATTTTAATATTCTGATATTTTTAAAAATAATAAAAAAGATTTTGATCTTTTTAATTAATAAAATTATCCTCTAAGTTTTTGTAGTATTAATAAAAGGCTTCTCTCCTACTTGGTGACTTTATTTTCTATTGAAAAAGCTGCCATGGAACTCGCTTTTTCATTAATGCTAGAGTAAACTAATAAAATTATCCTATAATATCCTTATTCCTACTTTAAAAGCATGAAATTTGAAATGTGTTATTGCGTAGAAACTATCTATTTTCGTGTAATTTGTTCAAAAATGTGTTTTTGAAGGGTATTTTTTCATTTTACTGTAACATTAATAAAAAGACAATAGGCAACTTAGATCTTTCAACAGAAAAACGAGGTCATCACATCCAAAATGGGCCTTTTTATTAATGCAAAAAAACTTAGGGGTCTTTTTATTTATGTAACAAAAAGTAGGGACCTTTTTATTAATTTAGAAAAGTCAGATCTTTTTTATTATTTGCAAAAATATCAAAATATTAAAATATAATTAATCCTTTTTAAATTTGTTTAAATTGGTCTGTTAATTTTTTTAAATTGATCCCTTATCTTAGATAGCTTTGTTCAAATTAATCCTTCATTTTTAAGTCTCACATTAACATCTGGTCCAAAACTTGTTCACTAATTTCTATTAAAACTAGCTTCTTTTACAAAACTATTAAGAGCACGTTTGATCATACTGTGAAAGTAATCGTTTCTTACATAATTACGGTTTTTAGAATCACTTTCTAAAACTATAACTAAGGCATTTTTGTTTTAAAAAATTTTAGTTTTGCTTATGGTCCTACTTTAAAGTATAAACGTTTACTTTTAATGGAAAACACAAATTTTCGGCTTCTATTTAAAATTAAAAACCAACTTCCAGTTTTATCTGAAAATGCTTTTGTATTTTGACCAAACATTCTAGAAAACTCGACCAATAATTTTTCAATAAAATTTCTTCTTTTAAGAAAGGGAAATTATTACTTAGACATCATGAAATTTGATTATTATCTAAGTAACCTGATATTTATATATGTAATGAGATATCCCGAAGTTTGAATATTTTTTGTCACATACGTTTTCTATTTCAAAATTTGCTGAATTTTTATATAAATTTGACTAAATTTATGCACAAAATGCTAATTTAGCACATGATTACCATACAACAACAATAGTCCCAGTGCCTTGCGGCTCCCGCAGAACGCAGGGTCTGATGGGGGGTGATGTACGCAGCCTTACCCCTTCCGGCAGGAAAGAAGACTGTTTCCGGAGACCCCCAACCCAAAGTAGCTGAGTGCCTGCAGATTAGCACATGATTACCATAATATACATAAAACATGACGATCCATTAAAAAAATTCAACGAATTATGATAAAAAAATCATTGAATTTTGATGTAAACTACTTATATATTGCTGAAATTATGTATCATGTCAATTTTTTGGGCAAAAAAAAAATCATCAAATTCGAGTACTTATGCAATGCTGTAAAGAAGTGTAAACGAACCAAACATTCGATGAATTACTCGTGTTCGAAATCAATTATGGCTCGTTTGTGTTCATAATTGGGGCTCGAAGCAAGCTCGATAAGCTTAACGAGCTAAGTTCGAATAAGGGGGTGCTCGACTAGTTAATCTTTGTGAATAGTTTGATAAAAGCTCGTTAAGAACTCGTTAAAAGATCATTAAAAAACTTGTTAAGAACTCGTTAGCAGTTAATATTAACTCCAAAATAGTTCAATAATGACTCGATAGTAACTCGAATAACTCGGCTCGATAGAGAGCTCGACTCGATAATAAGCACGTGTTTGTTATGAGCTCAATTTCATTCGATAATGAACTTGACTAGGCTTGATAAGGAGCTCGAATCGGCTCGATTAGCTTAACGAGCCGAGCCGAGCTGAGCTTCGAATGCAGCAAAATCTTAACGAACTGAGCTCGAACAAGGGGTTGGAAAGCTCGATAAGAGCTCGATAAATCTGATGCTCTGCTCAGCTCTGCTCGTTTACACCCCTTGTAATCATGTTCCAATTTAGCATTTTCTGATGAAAATTTAGATTTTCAACATAAAAATATGGGTTATTTATATTTTACTACCATGACCTTTTTGATAATTATAAAAGGACTCCGACGTTTTGGAATTACTGAAAGGACCCTGAGGTTTTATCGTATTAATAAAAATGATCTTCTCTGGCAAATAAGGGTAAATGACTTGCCTTTCAAAATAGGGAAAATCATGATTCTGAGTGGCCTAAAAACATTCACGGTAATTATCATGCAAAATCTAGATCGAATCAAAATAAACCAGATAGTCCAAAAACCTTTCAAAATAAAGTCAGATGGCTGGAGGGGGTCCTTTTTATTAAAACGATAAAACCTCGGGATTCTTTTTAATAATTTCAAAACATCTGGGTCCTTTTATAATTACCAAAAATGTCAGGATAGTAAAATGTAAATAACCCTAAAAATATCTATTTGATAAAATTTTTAAAACTTAAATATGTTTGAATGATAAAATTTTTAAACCTTAATTTATTTTATTATTTTAATATATCAAAATATCTAAATAATAAAAGACGATAAATGATAAGGTTGTTATCAAATGACTTGGACAACGTGTCATTAACGATCTATCCCAACTGCTTTACCCAAGCAACGGCTAACCACGAATTCGTGACTATAAATATAATATTTAATAAAAAATAAAATAACTTATTAAATAATTAATCAAATTAATTTCAGACTTTAAATAAAGGAAAAATTATACGGTAATTCAAAATTCAGATCAGACAATAAATAGGGGTAACGTATTTTCAAAGTAATTTTGTAGCTCTCATTATTTGTAAATTACATAAATTGCTTTGATAATAATATTTTTTGCTCTGACAATAATAACTCTCTGAATATAATATGATACTTAATGATTCTAGTATATATAAGAAAGGCAACGAATTCTAAAAAAGAACAAAAAGAAACAGTAACATGTTTTAAAAAAGACAGAATGATATTAACTTTAGCAATAATTGCTATGCTACTCGCCATATCATCTTTCCAATTGCTCGTCATCCACCATATGATATTTCTCCTTGTCATTTCACATTTCTGAATACCACATCGTTATTTCAATCATTTATGGTGTAGCTGTCTCCTTTTTATTCTGTTCTAAAACATGTTGTCTTTCTTCTGTATAGATTATATATAATTTACTTTTTAGTATTTTTGTACCAAAATTATATAGACTAAATTGACACACTTAACTAAGTTGTATACTACGTCAATTTAATCCTTATACTTTTAATTGTATCAATTTATCCATATCCAATTTACTTTCTATCTATTTAATTCTACAATAAAATTGGCATTCATTCTAGCAACAAACTTTTCAACAATCGGATCATAGGTTGGTTTAAATTGAATTAACGAATAAACTGTTAAAAATTACAACCCCAACTTAGATATAGTTTCATCAAATGACTAAATTAACATAATATACATTACATATGTAAAAATTATGGTTATTTGCATTAAAGATTTATATACTTTGTCCATTGTGTTATACTTTTAATTATATCAATTTAGTCCCTTTACCATTTAAATTGTGTCAATTTAGTCCAATTATCGAATTCAAGTTAAGTTAATGATATAATTATTAACAGTACTATCATGTTAAATGCAAGTACTTCACTATAAATTCACCTATTGACTCAATTTAACCCAACCCATAGTCGAATCATTAAGAATTTCATCAATAACTTAATATAAATTTTACTTTAGGGATTAAATAAATACAATTTAAATAATAGAAGGACTAAATTGATACAATGAGCAAAGTACAGGGATCTTTACGGTAAATAACTTAAAAAATTTAATATAATTAAAAATAAGGTGTTTAAATTAATACATAAATATTTACGTATGTGGAGCTGACGTGCCTTATGGTGAACCACTATAACACAAGAATACACAACATTTTAGGATTATTCCTCCCTCACCATAACACCCAAGGTATCTCCTCCTCCTCATATTCTCCCTACAAACCCCCAAACATTCCTCAAACTGTCGTGTTACCAAACGATCATCCATACCCGTTTTCTCGTTTCTCCTCCATGGACGCAGAATCCGTCGCCTCTAACTCTGCCCAGTTGTCTGAACACCAGCGTCGCTCGCCTAGCCCGAGACTGCTGAAGCCAACCCAGGCGTTTGCTGACCGTATTCTGCGTGCAGTTCGCCATCATCTTAGGCTGCTCCATCGGTCTGACTCTAGCTTCTTCATTCTGGGTGCAACTGGGAATGTCTATATTGTCACGTTATCTGTCACACCATCTTGCACCTGCCCGGACCGGTCCACCCCTTGTAAGCACATATTGTTTGTGCTTATTAAGGTTCTTGGGATCCCTTTAGATGACATGTGCTTAAGGAGGCGGACTCTAAGGCATTGTCAGCTGAGCAGGTTACTAGGGATGCCTACCTCGCCAGAAGCGCTAGCCAGCCCCAGTCTTCGCCACATATTCCACCAGCTCTTCCACCGGGTGAGGGAGGGGGAGCTAAGGCCTGCATTGGAGATACAAAACGGGACTAAATGCCCAGTGTGCTTGGAGGAGATGGGTCGAGAGGATAGAGTGGTGGCTTGTAGGACATGTAGGAATCCTATCCATGAAGAGTGCTTTATGACATGGAGAAGAAGTCAAGGGAGGAGATGGGCGAGTTGCGTGATCTGTAGGGCGAGGTGGAGGAACAGGGCGGAGCAAGAAAGGTACTTGAACCTGGCGTCTTATCTTAGCGAAGAGGATGACATGGCAGTGACTAGTGGTGGCGCTTGTGGCGGCGGTTAGGGACTCAAAGGGAAACGAGTGATCCTCGTATGACTAACATAGTAGATAAATTGGTAGCGTATTTGAATTGCTGAATTGTAAATTTGTAGAAAAATTGTATATATTGAAACATTAGGAACGAAGCTAATCTTTTAAGGCTTTTTTTTTTTGGGAAGGAATGAATGACTTTGTGTTGCTGAAGACATATTTTTCTGGCCCAAAGCAACGAACCTGCATCATAAATTGAAAGAACCAGAAGGTTAAAATTGTTAAAGAATCATTTATTTTGAAAAGTTTAAACTGATGGGCAAAATGAATAACTGAGAACGGTTTTATATTTTAGCATTGTCCTTCCCGTGAATACCCATTGTGTTGAAGTTTGATAGTACACAGACTCACCATATACATAATATTGAAATTATACTGACACTGATAGTAGGCATTATTAGAAGTTGAACTCACAGCCTCTCAGCCAATAGGGCTCTGAACCGACTATTCCGAATTTTTAAGCTGATAGCTGAAAGCCCAAGAATGAGTCTATGCTGCAACAAAAATCACTAGAAACTTATCACCTTCCAAGAAATAGTTTTGGATAGGATCCAAGAAATTTATTTTTGAAACAATTTTTTTCATATTTTTTGTTTTTGCTGAAAACCAAAACCCAAAAGCAAGGAATAAATTTCTGAAATATCAAAAATTACAAATAAGAAACGATATCAAACGATCCCTAAATGGAAATATGCCACACAGAGCAGCGGATAGAACTTACCTCTTTAAGGCAACATGCTGTGGGTCCTTTTGACAGCTGATTAGATTCGGTAACTAGAACTCCAAGGATCCTAGATAATCGAAGGAAAAGAATTTACTCGATGATTTTAGCTAAAATACATTGCAAAAATGTAGGGTTCATTTACCAGGCACTAAGCCACCGGATCCTATTAGAACTCCGAAGTTAAGCATGCTTGGGCGAGAGTGGTACTAGGACGGGATGACCTCCTGGGAAGTCCTCGTATTGCCAACCTATAAGGTTGGGGGTCCTCAAAAACAGCCTTTCGATAGGGTTACACCCTAAAGGGGTAAGGCTGCGTACATCCACCTCTCCCAAACCCCGCTTACGCGGAAGTCCTTGAGGCCCTCGGTCTATCGTTGTTGTTGTTATACATTGCAAAAATGCACTATAATGCCAACAAATCTTACCCATTTAGGAGTCATGTTTTGTTAGTGAGGCAATCATAACGAAAAGACTATTGGAATGCGCTTGAGTTTTATAAATTGTTGGCATTAGAAGCTTAACAGAAGCAGGTTTGAGACGAAAAATGCAAAGGAATGGATGACATGTAAGGGGTGCCTGAGGGATACCTCGGGTTAGGAGAGAGCAAAAAGAATTGATTGAGAGCGTTTCGTATGTGAGCAATGTGTGTGTGTGACACGGGTATGATGAGTGACATGCTCGGATGACTTGATTGAGGGTCTACAACTTTTCTGTCCAAAAAGTGAATATGAGAGTGCTTATAGCTTTGTTTGTACAAAAGTTACATTTGAGTTATGATGAGTGGTTCGAGTGGGGTTTAGGTCGCATTGTAATTCAAACTTTCAAAATGGATGTGGCACCCATTTGGATCCTACAGTTTTTACCCCCTAATTTGAAAGAGGATTTCTATGTAAAACTTAGAAGGGCTGCAACAAGCAGATGAACAAACATCATCATCACCCCAAAATGACACCATTTTTCAGTTCCTAGCTTCGACCCAGCTGCATCCCGGTTCCTTCTCAAGTGCTGTCACATTCATCAAATCCCGAGTTTTATCCACCTCAGACCATAATTGTTTAGCTGCGTATATGTTCGATAAAATGGTATAGATAGACGCATTGTGAGGTTCTAAGCGCAAGCAATGTTCTGCAGCTCTAGAAGCAACATCGAAATTCTGACGAGCTTCACAAGACGATAAAAGAGATCTCCAAATCGCGTATTCTCCACGAAACGGTGAACCAAGAAGAAATGCTTCGGCCTCATCGAAATAGCCTGCACAAGCAAGAAGGTTCACCATACACGTGCAATGCTCTATAGAGGGCGAAATCTCATATTCATGGACCATTATGTCATAAAAGTATCTTGCCAATTGAACCAGACCCAAATGATTGCAAGCGAGTAAAATCCCGACAAATGTTATAGACGAAGGTAATACTCCGTGATTTTGCATTTCTTGGAATAAGAGCAATGCTTCAACAGAAAACCCATTCTGAGCGTAACCGTTTATCATCGAGTTCCAAGCGACAAAGTTTTTCTCGGGCATGGTATGGAACACTTTATGTGCATCTTCCATCATGCCACACTTTGAATACATGTCAATTAGTGCACTTCCAACAAAGATTGTGTTATCCAACCCCGTTTTCTTGACATAAGCATGTACATGTTGTCCTTGTTCGGTAGCCGCCCTGCTGGCGACACTTTTTATGACACTCGATGAAGAAAACTCGTCTATTTGTTCACCCAGCCTTTGCATCTCGCGAAAGAGTTCAAGGGCTTTGTCTGTTTGATTGTTTTGGACTAGCCCTGAGATTATGTTGGACCACAAAACGACGTTAACTTCCTTGCTAGACTTAAATGCCTGAAGAGCACCATCAATAAAGCCACATCTCGAGTAGAAAGTCACTAAGGAGTTCCCAACCAGAACATCTGAGTCAAAACTGAGCTTTATTAAGTGCGCATGAACTTGTGCTCCTGACGCAAAACCGCAAGCGGCAGCACAAGAGGTTAGTAGTCCAATGAACGTGCACAAGTCAGGAGTTGTTTCGTTGGATTTCAGCATCATGTAAGTTCTAAGCGCATTTTCGTACTGACCCGTTAAACCATAACCAGTTATAAGTGCATTATACGACACTACATTCCTTTTCCCAATTTCCGAAAACGCCCTCTCTGCATCCCCTATCACTAGACACTTTGAGTACATGTCAACAAGCGAGGTTTCCACATAAACATCCGAAGAAAACCCGAATTTGATCACTTTAGCATGAAAGCGCCTACAATACCTACTATCAGACATCGCAGTCGAAGCATTTATAACCGAAGAAAATGTCGTCCCACTAGGTGAAACTCCTTCACGTTCCATCTCAAGAAACAACTTGATTCCTTCTTTTTCACAATCATTCTGAACATACCCAGTAATCATTGTATTCCAAACCACCGTATCCCGACTACTAATTTCATCAAAAACACGACGAGCACTCTCCAACCTACCACATTGACAGTACATCCCAACAAGCGAACTCCCAACAAAAACATCCAAATCGAACCCCATCTTAACTCCAAAACCATGCACAGACTCACCAAACTGAAACCAACCCAATTCAGCACAACCCTTCAAAACACTAGCAACCACAAAATCATTCACAAAACCCTTCACCAAATCACAAAACAACCCACAAGCTTCAACTCCCAACCCCATTTTCGCATACCCAGAAACCATCAAGTTCCAAGAAACACAATCTCTTTCAGGCATTTCATCGAACACCTTACGAGCACACCAAATACGACCCATTTTACAGTACACCGAGACAAGCCCAGATGACACAAAGAGGTGACTTTGGTACCCTTTTTTAAGCGCAAAACAGTGCAAACTTTGGCTGAACTTGGGATTGTAATTTGATCGAGCGCATGCAGTTAGGGTTGTAGAGATGGTGGTTTCGTTGGGGTCAACCCCAGAGCGTTGCATTTGAAGGAAAGTAGATAAAGCTTTGGTGATGAAGCCATTGCGTGCGTAGAAAGAGATTTGAGATGTCCATTGATACACATTCTTCTCTAACATTAGTGTTTCTTTAGAGTTTGATTTGATTAATCTCGCATTTGTTGCCCCAAAATGTTTCCCGCGCAGGAGATTAAAGAGTTGTTCAACCTATTACTTCTCGTGTTGCAAACTTTATAAGGTTGGGGTTCTCGAAAATAGCCTCTCGACAGGAATACACCCTAAAGACATAGGCCGCGTATATCCATCTTTTCCAGACCCCGAGCTTATGCAGGAGCCCTTAAGACACTGTGTTTGTTATTGTTGTTGTTGTTGTCATGCCATCGGTTCCTTTTTTTTTAAATTTATTTAAATTAGTCTTTTATTCTTTTTTTTTTTCAAATTGGTCTTTTATTTTTATAACTTTGTTTAAATTGCTCCCTCAACTTTTTAAATTTGTTTAAATTAGTTCTTTATGTTTTCTTTTGTTTAAAATAGTTTCTCATATTTTATTTTATAACAAAATTAGTCTCTCATATTGTGATCAAAATTAGATAAAAATTTAAAATATAAGGGACTAACTTTATCATAAAATAAAACGTGAGGGATTATTTTAAATAAAAGAAAATATGAGGGACTATTTTCAACAAAATTTAAAAAATAAGAAACTAATTTAAACAAAATAAAAAATAAGAGACCAATTTAAATAGAATTCAAAACATAAAGGACCAATGGTATAAACACTCGGAGATGAAAGGATGAAGGGCATTTGTCTCTCAAATGCCCATGTATAAGTTATTTGACTTTGACTTTGACCTTAAGATTGCGTTTAGTTGAGTTTTTTAATAGTTTAAAGTTATAAAAAAAACTCTAGTTAACTATATGGCTCGCGTTTGGTTGACAGAAAAAGGTCTTTTTACATTTTTTTCACAGTTTAAATAGAAAGATGAAAAAATTATTTTATAACTGAGTAGAAAAAGTTGCAAAATCAGATCTTTTTCACAGCTTATTTCAAAAATATGTTTTGAAAAAACTATATTAACATTAAATCTTTATTATTATGACCTACTTTTATTTTTTATCATCACTCCATCTAGGGGTGTAAACGATCCGAGCCGCTCGCAAGTAACTCGAATAAAACTCGAACCGAGTTCGAGTATCAAAAGATACTCGATTAATAAGCGAGTACGAGTCGAGTAGTGAACCACTTGGCTCAATACTCGATTAAATACTCGACTTGATACTCAAATAAATACTCGATTGGATACTCGACTCGATACTCAACTCATATGAAATAGTTCTTGTGTATTATTTGTTTTTTTTTGAAATGGATGGCTTGTGAATTTAATAGAAGAATGACATGTTACATTTGTGGTGGAGTGAAAAAACTTGTATTTAGTTTGCTTGTATTTTTTGAAACTTAGGTTTTGATGCATATTTACTATAAATATATCGGTGATTTGTGGTTGTGTCTGTTAAAATATAGTGTGGGCAATAATTGATTATCCAAATTGAGTATAACTAATATTCGAGTGTATAGAATAATATTATAATAGAGTTAATTTGTTGAATGTTCCTATGCACAATAAACGAGTACTCGAGTTGAGTCAAGCACTCAAATAGTTAATCGAGTTTGAGTTCGAGCAAAATTAACTGCTTGAATCGAGTTCGAGTTCGAGTTCGAGTCAAGTACTGAGATACTCGGCTTGACTCGACTTGATTGTACCCCTAACCCCGACCACCTATTACTACCCTTTTTACGTTCCTGGGTCATTATACTCATAATTCTCCATTATTATGACCAACCATTATCATGATTCTCTTTTACCTACTATTATTAATTGATTTATATTATTAAGTTATTTTTGTAATTATAATAGATAAGTTTCTTTTCTAAACTTTTATCCGAACAGTTTATTATGCAAAAAAGATCTTTCTGCATTGCACAACCAAACACTACATTGTAAAAAGATACATACCTTAAATCAATAGATCTTATTAAAACATATAAGTTGAACCAAACGCACTCTAAGGTTAAGTTCCCCCTCAATTAGGGTGTTCACAAAAATCCGAAACAGAAAAAACCGAACCAAAATTGAGATGACCAAATTGAAAATTTGGTTATTGAGTTGAAAAAAGCAGTTCGGTCACCAAGTTGGTAAAAATTTTAGTTAATTTGAGTGGACGGTTTGTGGGTTTCACGGAATTAGTTAATCGAATTAACCGATTAATATATTTACTAGAGTATTATGTTTATGCATTACACGTTGTAGTCTAATAGATAAGCAATCATACTTAGTTCTATAAGGTCATGAATTTGATTTCATCTATTTTTAACTTGTTACATTCCTAGCGATTTTTTTGGCTAAATCTAAATCCCGCTAATAGGGATAGCAATGGGACGGGTAAAACCCGTTACACGTGGGTATCCGCCCCGTTTGGGGCCGGTATGAGCATAGATGATGCGGGTAACGGGTACGGGTAGGGTACACATTTTAATACTCGTCACGGGTATGGAGCGGGTACGGGTATAGGCCCGTACCCGCCCCAACCTGCCTTGTACCCGCATGTATCCGCCCCGCTCTTCCCCGTACCCGCATATCCTCGTTGTGTTATTTTATATAAAATAAATTTCTCAGGCAATTTATAATTATGAAGTCATGGTTATTATTAAAGGGAAAAAGAAAAGAATGTTATGTGTAATAAGTTGGACAATGGATACGTAATAAGGTGGGTACGAGGAGCGGGTACGGGGTGGGTACGGGGCGGGTAATGGGTACCCGTTAGGTACCCGCAGGTAATGGGGGGTAATGGGTATGGGTTTGTACCCGCCGGGGCGGGTATGGGTACCCACTTCATACCCGTGGCGGGTAATGGGGCGGGTACGGGTATAGAATTTGGGTGGCAGGTACGGGTGTGGAGGAGGCATCCCCCGTACCCGCCCCACCCCATTGCCAAGCCTACCCGCTAAATTGGAATATACAATGACTAAGACATTAAAAAATAGGATTTTCTACCCTCGATAAATTAGAATATCATTTGGACATTTGTCAGATGTTGGGTAATTATAGGGTAGTTCAACAACACCACCACCAATTTAATGCTTCAAAGAGACTCCCGCTAAAGCAAGACTTTGGGAGGGGAAAATATACGCAATCTTAACCCTTTAAGATACTACCCTACTAAGAGACTGTTTCCCAAGAAACTATAAGGTAGTTCAAATAGCTCATATTTTTCGAGAAGGGAATCAAACAGTGGATTGGTTAACCTACACATGATTGTCGGGGCTTTTTTTTTCCGATAGTTGTTGGAGCGAGACGTTAGGACACGTTGTTTATCAACAGTGCACCTAGTACACTCAATACCTTATTAAAAATATACAAAAAATCTTGTACATCGTCAACAACTTGGGGATCTCAGGGTGCATCTTTCAAAGAAACGTCTCCCATTTTCTTTTTCTTTTTCGGGTAAGTGAAGGAAGGGGGTTCTGTAAAACCATTTTGTCTCGAAGTCTCAACCTTATATACACCCGGATTCGAGCTCGAGGCTCACTTGGCTCAATGAGCTCGGAACCAAGCAAAATAGAGGCTCATTTACTTTCCTAATGATTCTCAACACCAGTTTTGAGTCATCATCAATGCGTCTCTCTCGGAAGGGGGGAAACATAATATGAAGAGATAACAAACAAATTTCACCGAAGGGGATTAATGAGTCATTCACACTTACAGTCCCCGATGTTTATAAATTTGTTTGATCTGGTATCTTTTTCGATTGTATAAAATAGTTGTAAATATTTATAATTCCGTTCAAATTAATCAATCTTTTTTTTTTAATTATTATTTAAAATAGTTCTTCATGTTTGATTTCAGTAGCAAAATTGATCCCTCATTTGACAGCCAAACAGAAACAATTTTTTTTGTGAAATAAAACATAAGAAAAAAGTAATATTCCAGTACCTCAAAACCTCCGGCCTAAGCAGGGGGTTGGGGGAGAGGGTATACGCAGCCCTTTCCCTTCAGGATACTATCTTGAAGGAAGGCTGTTTCTGAAGTATCCCAACCTTTTTTTTTCCGATAAATTGCGACAAAATCGCTAAACAAGCTGGCCACTCGCTAGACGAAGCCAGAGTCCGACCGCAACAACACGGGGACCAAAAACATCCAACACAAAATAAGAAAACCGAAACAAAAATACTCGCTACAAAACACAATACAAAGGTAAATACGGGAATTCCCTAGGGTGCAATACGGGAATTCTCTAGGAAGTCACCCATCTAGGTAAATAAAACATAAAGAACTAATTTTTTTTTTGATCTAAATACCGGCCTCAGGCAGCATAAAGAACTAATTTAAATAAGAAGAAAAAGATGAAAGATTAACTTGAACAACTTTATAAATGTTATGAACTACGTTGGAGAAAAGAGAAAAAGGACCAGTTTGTACAAACGTTAGGGACCAACAGATGCTTACAAAAATAAACAAATAAATGATCTAAATTACATTGAAATCAATAAGAGTATCCCATATAATACACATCAATAGCAAATATCACCATAAAACACTAATAGAATCCATCCTCTATACTTGCAAGTGCACTCTATACCAAAATATAATCCTTCTGGGCCAGACCATATATTATATGGTCAGATTGAAAACTTAGCACATTTTTGAAAAAATAAGCATTCAAATATTCGACCCTGAGTTCGTGAATTTACGTACCTGATTCTAGAAGCTTCCTGGGTCAAGCTCGGATAATGTACAATCCCCGGAATCACAAGGAGTGAATGTACTTTGCCATGACAGAATGAGAGCGTTCTGTTAAACCGAAGAATGAAGATGTAGTATTACATGACGAGCGTTCTGCCACGTTTTCTTGGTGTTTTAAAGTCTCTTCGAGTTGATCCTTAATCCTTTTCTTGTTCAAAATAGTCTCTAATGTTTGTAAGACTGTTCAAATTGTTCTCTCCTCTTTTTTTCTTGTTTAAAATTGCCCCTCATGTTTTATCATATAAAGAAATTAGCCCTTCATCTTTTTAGCATTTACCTGGTTTTGGACACCAGGTGGAGACTAATTTTGTTACAAAATAAATCATTATGGACTATTTTGAAAAATTCGAACAAAGTTAAAAACATTAGAGAATTATTTTGAACCAAAAAAGAGGGATGACGAACCAACATGAACAAACTTAGAAACATGATGGACCAACAGATTAAACACCTCGGTGTTACAACTTCTTAGGCAAATTGTACGTCTTCTTCAAGAACCTAGATGCCGTTTCATCATTCCTATAACATAAAACGCGCAATATCGTGTTCGGCTCAGTAGGATTCCACTGACCTGAAGTAGGTGGTAGCGGAAGCCGAGCCCTTGCTGAAGAACCATACGCTTCTAATGTCAAGCGTCTAAAACGTTCAATCAAACTCTCGGTATCAGTACGAAAGAGGGGAAGCGCTTCTCTCGCTGTGGACGAGTACTTGTTGACCAGTTCAGCAGGTAGCCCGTCACCATTTGCCCAAAAAAGATCTTTCAGAGCTTTGAAATCATCCTCTATAATCTGTGAATCTTGGCGGGAAAATGCCCGGGTCGGTCCTCCCGCTAGCAAAACTAACAAAAACCCGTCAAAGGCAGCTTTCATTATGTCGGTTATGATACGGGTTCGGACCCTTTCGTGGACCGTATCCGATATTATAAGTAAGTTTTTTTCGAGTTCTTGAAGGACCGGCTCAATTCTTGAAGATGATAAGTCTCCGACGTACAGACCATCCCAAAAAGAGTGGCTTAGATCATGGAATATGATTTTATACGCTAATGTCTCGGAAAGTTGTTGGATTCCTTCTACACAAGCACCTGGCGTCAGGTCGAATTTTTTTGATAAGCCGTTCGAAAAGTCTTCTTCTGAAGCAGACTCGGAATTCCTCAAATGGGTTATTACTCTTTTTTCGAGAGCTTCTAATTCGGCTCGGATTCTATGGAATGTATTTATACGTACACAGAGTTGCGGTACTCCAAAGATAGTATCGGTGCCATTCATAGAAACGCGAGGGTTGTTTCTATTGAGGTTCGGTGACTTTTCTTTTTTCTTGAACACACCTAACTTTGAGCCGACTGCGCATCTAGTCAATGCAGGCATAGTGGGTATGAATGTATTTCGCGATCCTGGGAGGAAATAGTAAAGCATAATTAAAGTTACATTACTCGATAAAAGGAAACTAAGAGGCATTGATGGAAGTAGGGCGTAAATGAGCCGGGGGAACCTGGCTCGTTTTAAAGCTCTAAAGCTTAGCTCTTCTAGCTTTACCAAGCCGAGCCAAAGCAAGCTTGAGCTATAAGCTTCCAACCATAACCGAGTACAAATGAGCCCAATCGAAACTATTTTGAGCCTAAATGAGCTGAGTTTGAGCCAAGATCGAGCTTAAATGCATCTAGATAAGGAAAGTTTATTTTGAAACTTGCCAAGCTGGATTCGAGTTCAACTGAGTCAAGCTTAGCCTAAGCCTATGACGAGCTGGGCTCGAACTTGAAGTTTCAAAGCTCGGCGAGCTTCAAGCTAAGCTAAATGCAGCTGGGCCAAGCCTCAAGCCCGATGAACTTAGGCTCGACTTGGCTCATATACACCCCTAGATAGAAGAGTATTAGCGAGGATCTACCACATCCGGATTTAGCCTTAGTTATGTAATATTGTAAGCATCGATCAAGGCCAGCAACCAAGTCGGGAAGTAACAGGGGATGCATCGGTATGGGCAACTGAAAGTATCCATCCAAAGTTTCGTCTATGACCCGCAAGACCTCAACCGCTGACGGAGAGAGCCCCTCTTGATTGGCCTGCGGACTCCAAACCTGAGTACAAAGTTACAAATTAGACATTAGCTTTCTCTATATTACTATATATAAGTTGCAAATAGAAAATGATACCAAATTAACCCTTAATGTATAGCTGCATCTTCTGAAGAGCTTGTCTAATAACCACAGCGCGGACCCTGCATTAGTAAGAGCCTTTGAGGCACTGGGTTTATTGTTGTTGTTGTCCCACTTATATTATCCAATTTTGTTGAACTAATTTTGAACCAAAATTTACGAAATCTTTTATCAGAATAACCTCCTAAAATGGAATTTCAGATTGATAATAGAGTTATTTATGACAAATGCTTTTACTTTTAATTGTGTCAATTTAGTATGTAAACCAAAAAAGGTACCAACATGCCGTCACCAGATTTTATTAGAACTCCGAAGTTAAGCGTGTTTGGGCGAAAGCAGTACCAGGATGGGCGACCTCCTGGGAAGTCCTCACCCTCAGGTTGGGGGCACTCAGAAACAGCCTCTCCTCAGGGGTAATACCTTGAAGGGGAAAGGTTGTGTACATCCGCCCCCCAGACCCTGCTTAGGCGGGAACCCTTGGGGCACCGGGTATGTTGCTTTAGCATGTGCATAATTTACATTGTATCATTTCAATCCTACTATGAAAACGAAGTTAAATTAGTGTAAATTGTATCAATTTTAACCCAACTAAAACACACCCATGAGCCGACCGTTAAAAGTTTCATCACCAAGTTAATATCAATTTTAATCTAAAAACTAAACTAATATGATGTAAATTGTATACAGATTTAATTGATACAATTAAAAGTATTAGACTATACTGATACCGTGGACAAACTACAAAGACAATGGCGTAAATAACCCCAGATAATACTTCAAAAGTTTATACAAGTGAATTTTACTTTTCCACTTATGTTTTATGAAAGTTAAGATCAAACTTTGTTAAAAAGTCAATAGAAGCGCATTAGAGGGATTAAAGAAAATTCAATATTGAATATTATATGCTATTCAGAGATGCATACCTCTTGCTGTACACTTCTATCAACCCATTCCTTAACCCTATCAACTCTTGTCTTAATCCAAATCTTCACCAAATTGGCTATTGCAGCTTCCGCCTCATAGGGTGGCATCTCCCTAATAATACCCTTCCCACCATCGTCACTTTCAACCGAATCCTCGACTGCTGTTTGTACCAGATCTTTCTCCAACTTGTCAGCCGCTCTTAGTATCTGAACCGCGTCTGGAGTCAACTCTCCAATGCCAGAAATGAACTGTTTCAGCTCGTTTCCATAGCAAGCGTGGAGAGTAGCGACAGCGACGCCAGCAGCCAGTGGATGCCATCGCTTTAATATCGGGCTGAATACTTTCTTCTCTTTGGTTGCAAGCTCACTGACATCTTTTGCAAGGATCACGAGGACTGGAAGAGCGTTCGGCTGGTTCTTGGATGCTCTTCTGCTTGAGTCTGCCTTCTCCATTCTCTACACATTGAGAATAAAACCCTTACTATGTCAACAATATAAGGTAGGTTTCAGAAGCACTTTTATAAAAATTGCTATTAATAGTGGTATTTTTGTATAAGAATTTCTTAGTTTTTGTTTTTACTTCCTTCTTTAAAGGAAGAACTCTATAATTCTGCTTTTACTCAAAGAGAAGAAAAACAACGTTTGCTTCTATTTAAAAGTACTTTGTCCAGGCCAAACACCCCCAAATCCTGACAAGAGTGTTCTTTTGGGCAGCAAGCTATGAAAAACCTAATTTTTGGAAGAACTTTTGTAAAAGCATTTTCAATAGGCATATTTTTGTCGAAATAAATTCTTAGTTTTGCTTCTGCTTCTACTTTAAAGGACAAGCACTATTATTCTATTTTTGCTTAAAAAAATATATAAATGACTTATACTTCTATTTCAAAGCATTTTTCTTTCCCAGCCAAACATCCTCAAATCTTGGAAAAAAATGTTCTTTTTCACTATTTTCAGAAGAAGATCTTGGCAAATATGTGAAAAAACAGTCTTTTTAGAAGCACTTCTGTAAATGGTGCTTTTAATATGAGTTTTTTTTAATTTAATTTAATTTTTTTCTTCTATGTTAAAGGAGAAATACTACTTTTCTACTTTTGTTTAAAAACAAAAAACAATTTCTACTTCTATTTAGAAACAATTTTCTTTTTAGGCCAAACATCCTCAAATCCTAGAAAAGTCCCCCCCCCCCCCCCCCTTCTCCGAAAAACACTTTTTTCTAGAAAAAGTTTGGCCAAACAAGCCCTAAAATTTTGTTGTTCAGGTGGAAGGTTATAGTATCACAGGGTTCCAAGGTCCCAACAAAGTATTGGGAAGGACCTACGTACCCTTACCCCACTTCTACAGAGAAGTTGTTTCCAGAACTTGAATCTGCGACCCTAAAGCCACCTATAAGAAATAATATTGTTCCAAGGCACTCAACATCAGGGTCAATTAAGACCCTAAGCAACCCAAATAGTTGATTGGGACTCCAATTTTTTAAGAGTCCCTTTTAAAATTAATTATAGAGTTGTTTACTCCCAATGGTCATAAATTGAGGGAGCACCGCCTAAGATGGTTTGGACATGTTAGCAGGAGACCGACTACAGCCCCAGTCAGGAGGTGTGAACAGTTTCACACGACGCTAGGCAGAAGAGGGAGGGGTAGACCAAAAAGGAGTTGGCTGGCGACGATTCGTCACGACCTACAACAACAACAACAACAGTCCCAGTGCCTTGCGGCTCCCGCAGAACGCAGGGTCTGGGGGGGGTGGTGTACGCAGCCTTACCCCTTCCGGCAGGAAAGGAAACTGTTTCCGGGGACGCCCAACCTGAAGTAGTAGTTGAGTGCCTGCAGATAGGGCACGATGGAGGGCTAGCATAAGGGTAGCGGATGTTGCAGAGTAGATTAGTGCGGAGAGTGACTTGTAGTTTAAGATTCCTAGGCAATCATAACCTCAAGTGGTGCACTTATAGGCTAGTTTATTCTCTGATCATGCTTCTTTTTTCTTTTCTTTTCTTTTATTTTTCTTTTCTTTTCTTCTTCTTCCCCCCCCCCCCCCCCCCCCCCCCCCCTCTCTTCTCTCCCTCAAAATTCATTGGTAATTAATTGATGGTGTTATTTGCAAGCGCTCAAATACTTCAGGTTGGGGGTCCTCGGAAACAGCCTCCTTTTCACTCGGAAGGGGTAAGGCTGCGTACATCCACCCCTCCCAGGCCCTGCTTTTTGCGGGAGCCGCGAGGCACTGGGACTGTTGTTGTTGTTGTTACTCCCAATGGTCCTTGTACTTTGCCTATTATGTTAATTTAATCCTTGTACTTTTAATTGCATCAATTTAGTCCCTATACAATTGACATTCTGTCAATTTGGTCCTTACAAGTAAAATTTATGTTAAATTTGTACCGAAATCTTTAATAGTTCAGCTATGAATTGGATTAAATTGAGTTAATGGGAGGATTTGTAGTGGGTTACGTACTTGTATTTAATGTGATTCGACCGTTAAAAATTATGTTAATAACTTAACCTTAATTTGACAAAGGACTGAAATCGCACAATGTAAATTGTAAAGGGACTAAATTGACAGAATAATAAAAGTATAGGGACCTTTGGTGTAAATAACCCTTAATTATATTATGATTTTACTTCTAGCACATGATATCATTCATAATTGGAGAAACACCTATGTGGATGCATTATAAGCGTATGTATCCATATACCCACATATTAATTGTTATTATAATATGAAGTAGATTATTCGCGGTGTGCTTAAACTGACTTACAAAAAGGGTCAGCTAATCGAATCTTGCTTTAGGACCCTAAAATCTCGGGACCAGCCTAGCTCAACGTTGTCTTAAGAAGACAAAATTCATATTCTGAATTCCACCCAATTTCAATGGGATGGGAATCATAGTGACCGCCACAAGAAGCATCACAGTAGAATAGGCCCTGTTTGGTTCAAAGGCATTTTCCTTACAGAGATGATCTCGTTTCATAAATTTATAAGAGATTTATGCTTAGATAAGCTAAGGTTAAAGTGAGGTATATGACATAACTCGTGAGTCCCTTCGGGACATAGCCGAGTGGTCGTGATCGCCAGGTGCCAACGAGGTGACCCGGGATCGAATCCCACAAAGCTCAAAGTGGTGTCCTCTTTAATGAGGACTTTAAGGGGTTTATCCCCTCCCCCTCTCCATGGCTTTACCATCATAAAAAAAAAAAAAAAAAAAAAAAAAAAAATTTACATAACTCGTGAGACTACAGCAAAAAACATTTTCCCCTCCATGAAGGAAAATGTCTTCCCTTTCTGCTAAAGTGAAGTCAATTTCCCCTCAATCGAGAGAACCGTTTTTCAAATTTGCGGTCATTTCTATGAAGTTTGGCAAAAAAATAATAGAATCGAGACAAAAAAGATTCCAGCAAAACAAACCTAAATAAACACTAGATCAAAGTAAGAACTTGCCTGAGCAAATGCAGTGCGAAGAGATGACCTGATATAAGTATCAATTCTGCTGCGAGCCACATCGACTTCACCTTTCCTCTTCCTACGATACTCATGA
Organism: Simmondsia chinensis; assembly: GCA_018398585.1. Taxonomy (NCBI): domain Eukaryota; kingdom Viridiplantae; phylum Streptophyta; class Magnoliopsida; order Caryophyllales; family Simmondsiaceae; genus Simmondsia; species Simmondsia chinensis. The sequence goes on along the minus strand of JAGTTD010000005.1, from coordinate 37,293,412 downwards.
GATATATCTTCGACGAGTATTTTCGCAGCTGATACACCGACTGAGACGATATTAGGCATCGTATTAAGATTTCCACTATCAAACGTGTCATGATATGCAAGCAGTCTTTTCTCTACCCAACCCAAAATAGATGTTAACGTTGAACTCAAAAACTTAGAGTACGCTGGATCCTTTGTCGTCTTTGCATCTTTAGCAACTTCTTCTATTTGACCATCCACCGCAGATAGAAGTTCATTGTCAGCTTGTCCCGTTGCAACAAAATGGTTAAACAAAACCCATGCGAAAATGAGGTTATGGAACATTTGATTTATCCCGAGAATTCCCCAAGTCTTCTTGATAAGTTCAATTAGCTCGTCCGCGTCTTCAATAACGGAAGATTCATCGTTAACATCGAAGCACGCTTCTAGAAGTATCTCGTAGAGACGTAGATTCAATGGGATTCCATCTGCCCAATGGCAACAATCGGATAGAGATCCATCAGATGTTCTTCCAGATAGAGACATCACAGCGCTACGAAGAATCTGCATTGATTCGTTATTTCTTCCTGTCTCTATTGGTCTCTCTAAAGCGCCACGAATTATTTGCCTAAGACGGTGTGCTGCTGAGTCAGCCTTACCGATTGGCTGGTAAGGGTGTAAGATGAGCCCAGCTTCTAGAACCTTTAAGTTTCGTTTCTGCCACGCTTCGTATTCTTGTTGATTGGTGAAATCTGATGATTTTAGCTGCTGTAATAGCTCTAGAGGTAGCATGGTGTACTCCACACGTTTTCCAAGCTGTAACAAGCACGTGACAGAAGAACGTCGACTTAGTTGAATATGGCATTTTGAACCAGTTTGAAGGCGTGCATTTGACTATATAAAAAGGTTTTAATGTTCAAAAATAGAGGAAGAACAAAGAAAGCAAAATTTATTCTAAACGATTGTCAAACTAACAGAGGGAAGAGAGAAGACACGAACGCATCACAATCGAAGGAGGGAGGGGGCGGGGCCGGCAGGCAATGAGCTATAGATACCTATCGCATTGAAGATCAAATGATGGCATCAAGTTTTAAGGTTAAAAACAGACATCCTAAAGGATCGGATCGTCTACAATGAGCAATCCCAAGGACCTCTTTGATATCATTTTTTAGTTTGCACTTTTTGATTCTTCAAAACTACGACCAAAAAAAAAAAAAAAAAAAAACCAGTGGCCCAAGATCTCCCGCATATGCAGGGTCCCCCGGGGGGGGGGGGGGGTCTACGCAGCCTTACTCCTTCAGAATGCTACCCTAAAGGGAGGCGGTGTCCGAGACCCCCAACCTGATGGGTTTTCAGAAACTAAAAACTAAAATTGAAAATAAAAAACCAAAAACTAGAAAAAAACAACAGCAACAACAGACCCAGTGCCTCAAGGGCTCCTACATAAGCGGAGTCTGGGAGGGCTGGATGTACGCAGCCTTACCCCTTCAGGGTGTAATTATGCCGAGAGGCTGTTTCCGAGGACCCCCAACCTTATAGGGTTGGCAACACGAGGACTTCCCAGGAGGTCACCCATCCTGGTACTACTCTCGCCCAAGCACGTTTAACTTCGGAGTTCTAATGGGATCCGGTTGCATTAGTACCTGGTAAATGAACCCTAAAAACTAGAAAAAACAATTTTCAAAAACTGATTTTTACAAAACAACCACTCAGTGCCTCAAAGAGACTCCCACCAAGGCAGAGTCTAGGGAGGGTAAGATGTACACAACCTTACCCTTGCAGGTGCTATCATGTAGAGAGGCTGTTTTTAAAATTCCCCAACTGTAAAAGAAAGAAGGAAAAAATTTACAAATCCAAGTCAAAGTCAAATAAAGCAATATACAATATTTAAGCAACAACCACAATAGGCATGCAAGCCTAGAAGCACTATAAACTAGCATTTCTCTCCTAACAACTATGTTGTCCACTAGTATTTCTAAAAGACACACAACTCTTTCTAAGGCCATTTCTTCTAGATGGTTTAGATGGGTAAGGTCATGTCTAATAGTCCCCATCCAACTTTTTTTGGGATATATGCTTGATTCAGTAAGGCCGGAAGGATTTAGCACGAGTTCAAGGAGGTCTATAATAGACAACTTAAACCCATACAAGAACATTGTCTAAATGCCATTGCAAACCATTGCCCTTGGAAAACGTGTATTTGGCTTGAAAGAAATGCTATGACTTTTAAGGGTCTGCATACTCTAGTTAATTGCTTATGAGAAAATGTGGTCTTTTTAGGAGCTCTTTTGGACAAAGAGTTTTAGAGGCTTTGCTGACATAGCTTCAGTTGATTTTAAAGGGACTGGAGGGTTGTATATTATTAGGTTATGGTTTTCATTCTTACTTTTTATAATTTTGAGAATATCTTGTACTTAACTTTCTTTACATTCTCTCTCTTAATATTATTTCTTTTTCCTATCAAAAAAAAAAAAGAAGAAAAATCTCTATCCATAACAAAATCAAACACTAGAATATCAGAAATCTGAACACACAATTACAGAAATTCATCAATTATGCAACCAACTCTTCACTTGAACCTCAATCAAGTAAAATTCTCCATTTTCAAGATCTATACCACAGAATTCTCTATCCATAAACAAAATCAAACACAAGAATATGAAAAAAAAGGGGTTATTGACACCGAAGAACCCCGTACTTTGCTCATTGTCTCAATTTAATCCTAGTAGTATTAATTGTCTCAATTTATTCCTTCTGTGTCAATTTAACACCAAAGTCAAATTGAAGTTAAGTTAATATCGAAACTTTTAACAAGACAGTCATGTCAGATGCAAGTACCATTACAAATCCACCATTTGACTCAATTTAACCCAATCTGTGACCGAACCGTTAAAATTTCATCAGGAACTCAACATAAATTTTACTCTAAGAACCAAATCGACACAATATTACTTGTACAAGGACTAAATTGATAGAATTAGAAGGACAAGGACTAAATTGAAACAATGAACAAAGTACATGGACTTTTGGCGTAAATAATCCTATGAAAAATTAGTAAAAACTCACTTGACTAGCAAAGATCAACACGAAGTAGAAGTAAAATCAACAATCAAAGCTACTAATTTGAACACATTATCACAGAAATTGCATCAATTATGCAACCAACTCTTCACTTGAACCTAAATCAACCAAAATTCTCCATTTCCAAGATCTCTACCGCTAAAATTCCCAATCCATAACAAAATCAAACACTAATATATCAAAAATTTGAACACGTTATCACAGAAATTGCATCAATTATGCAACAAGCTCCTCACTTAAACCTAAATCAAGCAAAATTCTCCATTTCCAAGATCTCTACAACTAGCATTCCCTATCTATATCAAAATCAAACCCTAGAACATCAAAAATCAAGAAAAAACTCACTTGACTCGCAGAGATCCTCAACAAAGCCCTCCGAATTCTCGAATCAACAGTCTCAGAAACACGCATCTGAACTCTCATGAGCTCTCCTACAGTAAGCGGCCTCGTACTCTCACTCTTTGGACTACTCTCACTCTGCGGACTACCAAAACTCCCTTTCTTCAACCCTAGCGCCTTCTTCACCCTGCTCGCCGCCGTCAACGTCAGCGATCGCTGCATCGCCGCTGTCGCCGTCGGAGAATTCGAATTTGAAGAGCCATTCGAGGAGGAGAGAGGCTTACCGGAGGAAGTACGGCAGGCGGCGAGGAAGATCTCATAGGCGGTGGCGCGGAGGTCGGAGAGAGAGAGCGTCGGAGTGAGGTCGGCGCCGAATGGAGAGGGGAGAGCGGTTTCCGGCGACATTGCGGTGGCGGACAGCGGCGGAGGAGTCAACTCTCTCTTGGACTCGCTTCCTAGTCCAGTTCTGTCTCTGAAGAGAGACGCCATTGAAGAGAGAGAGATTGTGAGTGTGGAGGAGGAGGAGAGAGAAAAGTGGGGAAGAAAAAGAAAGGGCTTATTTCACTTCTTCAATTATTATTATCAAAATAAAAATTATTATTTATAAAATAATAAATATAATGTATAAATAATAAAAGTTATAAAATAAATTAAAATTTATAATTTTATTTAGTAATTTTGTTATGGCAGCAATATTAACCTTACATTTTAATTTTCAACAATTATGAAAATAATAAAACAGTCATATGATCTTTTTGATTTATATTTTTAATACCTTAAATTTTCTTCATATTAATAGATATATTTCTCTCTGACATGATGACATCATATTCTGTGGAGAAAGTTAATGTGACATGTCAATTTAAATACTTATTATAATATATTGACAAAAATATCCTTCTTGACCAATTTTTCTTTAAAAAGGAAAAACCTTCATTTTCAACCGTTAAGATCCTTACATTTTAATAGATATTTAAACTGACTTGCTATGTTAAGACAGTTATTTTCGCCAATATATTATAGTGATTATTTAAAATGACCTATTCTATCAATTTTCTCCTATAATATGACATTATAACGTCAGAAAGAATCTTACTCATCAATAGAACGACTAATTAAAAAGACTAGAAAAATAAATAAAAAAATTAAATATTTTATTATTTTATAAATATTAAATACTAAAATATAAATAATTATAAAGAGAATCGAAGGAAAATGGAAAGTGAGAGAGCACACTTTTACTGTTAATTTCTTTTTCTTTTTGGGTTTTTGCTTTTTAAAGTAATTAATATATATATATATATATATATATATATTTTTTTTTTTTAAATATAAAATTTGAATTAGTTGGATATTCACTGGTGTGATGGGGATCGAAGTGGCAACGAGCTGGCTCAGCCTCAGTTTTATTTATTATTTTAATTTGCGAATTCGATTATGAAATTAATTTGATAATGAGAGATTAGGTTCCTCTTATCCTATGAAGAGGTCCACAATCCTTATAAACAGGTAAGAATGTATTTGGTTTAGTCTATTTTAAATTATCTTTTTTTAGCTATCTGTTTCAATAAGTTCTGTTCATTTAAAATTTGTATTTTTTTATAGTGAATTGTTTGATTGTGCTATATAGAAAGATCCTTTTTACAAAATAAAGTGTTTGGATACAAGTTTAAATAATAACTTATATATTATAATCACAAAAGTGATTTGATAATATAAATTAATTAATAATAGTAGGTAAAAAAATTATTATAATAGTTGATTATGATAATGGAGCGTGATAAGTGTAATGACTCATGGGTGTAAAAAAGTGGTGGTAAATGAGGGTGGTGATAACAAATAAAAGTAGGTCATAGTGGTGAAGATTTATGTTAATATTGTCTTTTTAAAGCATTTTTCTGAAATAAGTTGTGAAAAGATCCAATTTTGCATCTTTTTCTGCTTAGTTATAAAATAATTTTTTCATCTTTCTATTTAAGCTATGAATTGCCAATCAAACACAAGCCCTGCAGTCAACTAGAACTTTTTCACAGCTTTAAGTTGTTAAAAAATTGAACCAAATACAGCCTAAGTCAAGAGTATATCTCAGCAAAATTCGAACTTCTGACCTCTGGACGATAATCATATGAGTAGGAAATGCCACCAATTGAGACGTCCTCATGATGGGCGGATTATGAAATTCATGCCAAAATTAAAATTGGAGCTACTAATTATAATTTTCTTATTTGGATTTTTAGGTGGAATTGAAATTATAATAACTCTGTCAGATACTATATAATTGGATAATAAATAAAAATTATTCATTCTAATTCTTTAATTTGGAGAAAATTATAATTGCATATTTATTTTACTGACATAAAATCCTAAAATGATCTCAAAACTTAAGAATACTCGAAATGGAAATACCCGTTCCAATCTAAATTTGACCCGAAACTTAATGTGACTCTATTTGAATGACTCGAACTCGAATCGATCTGACTTAACCTAAGGTTGAATCGACCTTAACTCAAAATTAGAAATGGCACAATTCGATAGAGCCGAAATGTAAGGTGATTGATACCGAAAACAACTCTAATAACTCGGATCTAATTTGAAAATTAACCAACCATGTTGAAAAAAAATATGAGATAACTCAATCTAATTGAAAATGACTCAAACCTAACTTTGATTTGAATCGAGGTAACTTGAAACAAAAAATAATGCAACCTAAATGACCTAAAACCAAAATGGGTCAAGTCCGAAACCATCCTATCCAATCGAAACTTGATCTGTGCTGACTTGAATCTCAAAATGAACCCAAAATTAACCTAATATTCGATGTGACTTGAGCACAATATTGTAACCCAACTAAAATTCGACCCGTATTGACCCAAAACTTGATATAACTCGAACTCAAAATGATTTGATTCGATCGAAACCCAACCCTAGTTGACCCAAAAACTTGGAATGAACTCGGGATTGTTAGTTATAAAGTTACAATTCCAAACAGTGAAATTTTAATTATATCGTAATTATAATTCCATCTGAGTATGTAGTTAACTTGATTTGCCATCTAGTAATTTGTACAAGTAAGAGTTAAAAAAAAAAAATGAAAGACCAATATTGTTCACTAAGTATGTTTTTCAAGTAGATAAGTTATTATTCCATAATAAAAATAAAACACACAGGGATGCCAGAAAAGCAATTATTTATGCCAAAAGTCCATTTACTTTGTTCAATGTATTAATTTAGTTGTTGTACTGTAATTAGGACAAGTTAGTATTATATAATTTGTATTGTGTTAATCTAATCTTTTAATAAAATTAAGTTAATATGTTAATCTAATCTTTTAATAAAATTAAGTTAATAATATAAATTTTAATGGTTGGGTTATGTTAAATGCAATTTACCTCATACAAACTCATCCATTGACCCAAGTTGAACTCGCTCGTGAACCAACGAATACTAATTCCATCATCAACTTATCATCAATGTTAATGGGGGAGGGCTAGGTACGAGGGGTGTCTCCTCTATACCTATACCCGCCATCCAAATCTATACCCATACCTGTCCCATTACCCTTCATGGGTATGAAATGGATACCCATACCTGTCCCATTACTGCGGCTATTTTACGAGTATTCATTACTCGCCTTAATGTGGCTATCAAAGATTATTCATACCTGTGTATATTAATTATTTAATACTATTTTTAAGAATTCAATTATGTTTTGTTATAATATAATAAAAAAAAATATATGTATATATTTTTGAATTTGAAAGTTGAATAGACACAATATGAAACGGGTATAGTGGATACAAGACAGGGCGAGGAGGGTACAACAATATACATATACCCGCCATACTCATGGTGAGTACGAATCAGGTACACCTAAACTGTAGCTACTACCTACCTCACTTATATTCACACCCACTCCAAACAGGACAGGTACCCGTGGTAATGATTTTTACCCATCTCGTTGTCATCCCTATGTTACTTAGTACTCAGTTGTTACAATATAAATTATATAAAAACTAACATTATATATAATTAGAAATATAAGATTAAATTAATATAATAAATAAAGAATATATCCAATAATATAAAGGAACTTACTTTTTATAATGGTAAAATAAAAAAGGAAGCAAGCAAGATTGAAAAAGAAGATGAATTCACACAATCATTTATGAGTTGTGACAAATCATATGCACCACAACTTTTTAAAACAATTCACTTTTTGAAAATCGTCATGATCAAGTATTCTGATATTTGATAATATAGTATAACTTCGATAAACTAATATTTGAAGATTTTAAAATGTACTGAATTTTGGTAACTTTTTACAGATACTATTTGTGTTTCAGAAAAAATAAATTAGTTATGTACATGATACGTGAATCAGTAGTATTTTAGTACGTTGTTTTATTTCAGTGGTAATTTAGATAATTTTTCCTTTTTAATATTGTCCCAAAAAAAAGTTTTACTCGTGAATAACATATCGAAATGGATGCAAAAACTAAATTTCGTTCTCCCAATCCCTAAATTTTGCCTCTCTTTTACCCTCAATTTCTATTATCAACTGTAGTTAAGCTTCAAAGAGTACAAATTTAGCCACTTTCTTGGTTTTAAATGCATCAATGGTATCAGACCCAAATGAACTTCTCGACCTGTGCAAAAGACGTACCATGGCTGTTGATATGACCTCGAAGTCCAAGTTTCTAAGATTAGATGAGTTGATTGTTAGGAATTTTTACAACAACTTATACCTTCTCGGATACCAGTTGTTAGGACCATCTAGAATCACGGAACCATAAACGGAAATAGCAACGTGGAATAAAGGGAAATGGGGGAAAAATTGAGACACCGGAATTTATGTAATTCAGTCGAAGCCTACATCCATGCAGGGGGAGCAACATAATTTTACTATTATAACAGAGTATTATACTCACTCTCTACCTCATACTTTTGGACTACATCTTTAGTCCCTTAGTTTCAATCCCATGCCTAAATCATAGCACAAGAGGTCTTATTTATAGGCCTCTACATTCATAACCTCCGACAGTCCAAGATTCACCATCATTGGGTACCAATAAATCCAGCCATGAATTGTCGGTTTTGTGATACCATCAGTCTTCAACCTTAACATTGATAGCCAAGGATCTGAAATTGTTGAGTAGTTTCGTAGAATGGATTTGTTATTTTCTAATACAATTAAAGTAATTACTATTTTAACAATAATGAAAGTTACATTGAAATAACATTTTACCCTACTATATATATATATATATATATATAATTCTCAGTCTAGATGAAAATGACATATGTGAAATATTTTGTAGTAGGTTGTGCATATTAGTCTTGGCATAACCTAACACTGCTTGGATTTTACACTTCCAATCAATTATTGTCGGAAAAATTCGCACAATCAAGTATAACGGAAGCGTAAAATCGACAAAAGACATTGACACAAACCATGATATTTACTTGGAAACTTTTTCTCAACTACAGGGAAAAACCACAGGACCCGCCTCATCCAGTATTAAATTAAGGATTACATTATGTAGTCGAAATCCCCAACCTCTTATACAATTATCAATCAATCATCAATAATCAATGTGACTATTGTACGGTAAGTCACCAACCCTTCCAAAGTATAACTACTGCACCGCGAGTCACTAACCCTTTCAAAGTGTAACTACTGCACATCGAGTCACCAACACCTCCCAAAGTGTAACTACTGCACGGCGAGTCATCAATCCTCCTCAATGTAGCTGTTGCACAGTGAGCCACCAACCTTCTCACAAATGTAGCTTTAGATATAGGAAGCTACAAACTTTCGTCAAATCTCAATTATAAAGCCTCTCAAATCATTTCTCTCCCCCTACCCGAGTGCCCCCATGGGCACGTCTTTACAAATCCCCCAAAACCTTACATTTTAACTCTACCTCTCATCTCAACCCTCAGTATTGAGGACTCCACATGTGAGTCTTGTTGAAACCCACATTGGAGTTGAGAGAAAGAAATGATCACCTTATAAGTCTAGTGGATTACTTCACCTATTGCCAATTGGTTTTAGGATGGAATCCCACTTGGGTGTATACGTGGATCTCATGTGTTCCAACTCCGTGGGTTGGGTCTAAAGGCCTAGTGAAATTTAACACTCAGCCTTAACCCCTATTTATAATGAGTTATGTGAATCTAATCTACTTTAAAATATCAAATCAAACTTATTTATATAACTCAATATAAATCATATCTCACCCAAATCAAATCTAAATCATATTAGATCAATATTAATTTTGAGATAAATAATACTCTAAAAATTATAAATTAAAGGTTTCTAATATAGGTATTTAGTAATCTATACTGTATATTATACATCATTCAGAAGTTTTGTCTTTCGAAAAGCGTCCACTTCTCCGTCTTCGAATTTCTAGGTTATTACTTCACCTCCACTCTTCCATTTATATCTACATAAAAGGTTTATTTTACAGTAAGATCAACTTTTTTTTTTCCTTAATTTAAATGTACATAAATCATTTATTTTCTTAGATAAAGCTAACGAGTATCAAATTGGCACCCATTAGGTAAGAAGGGATTGTCCTGAGCATTTAGATGACATTGACATTATTTATTTATTTTTAGTTTAATAAAGTCCATACAGATATGCCTCGATAATTTTGGTCAAATTACATGCATGCGGAAAATAAAATACAACTGTTTTCAACACTCTAACATCTTCACTTGATGCATCAAAATATAAGTAGAAGTAGAAAACACCATAACTATTAATTCGAAACATAGTTCTGCACTCTACGACATTCAAACCTATATTTTCGGCAATAATGTTATATATATAATGACAGGATTAAAACCCCTAAATTAAACTAGGAGTGTATCATGGGTAAAGACAGGTAAAGGTCATCCAACTCTGCCCATGGTTAGCCACTGAGGGCGCTGCCTAAGGATGGAACTGAGGAGGTTGGGTCCTGGACATTCTGGATTTGGATATGGAAATAGCAGTGAGGTCAATCTGCGATGATCTTCCATACAGTGATGGATGGATATGCAAGTGTTGCCAATAAGAGAGAGACTGGAACTAGGAGATGACCCTCTATTTTTCATAATAAACTTACAATTTAGGGAAATTATCATTTAGTTATCCTGAGATTTAACTATTTATCACCTAGGTACGCTGATGTTTTAATATATACAATGAGGTAACTTGAGGTTTAAAAATCTGATCATTTAGGTAGGCTAAAGTTCTAATTTTTTATCAATTAAGTACCCTTTTGTCAAAATTCCATCTATTTTCACTGAAAAATACTAAAGCGTAACATGATTCCGACAATATATTAGCGTTTTGACAAGAATTTGATGATTTTTTAACCAAAAAATGCTGACACGACACATGAATTTAATTATATATAGGTAGTTTACATCAACATCCTGCTTTTAGCGGGAGCCCTTGGAGGCACTGGGTTTGTTGAGTTGAGTTGAGTTGAGTTTACATCAACATCCAGTGAGTTTTTTATCGTAATTCATTGAACTTTTACCAAAAATATTGACATGGCTTTCATATGTTAGCATAATCATGTACTATATCAGCTTTTTTGTATAAAATTGGTCAAATTTGTACAAACATTCATCAAATTCCGTCATAGGATACCTACTTCGGTGATAAAAAATTCAAACCTTAAGGCCCTTTATTATATATATTGAAATACCAAAGTATCTAGGTGATAAATGATCAAAACTCAGGGTACCTAAGTGATAATTTTTGTATAATTTATATGCATATGAAAGATAAGTGTGAGAAATACACATGAATGAGGCACATGGAAAGCAGCCCAACTTGGCAGAAAACACAACTCAAAATGATTAAAATTAAGTTAAAAAATCCAAATTATTATGCATTTAATCATTAAGCTTCAGATCCAATGAAGATACTTTCTCATTTTCATACCTTGTCTTTTTTCACCCATTTCCTTTAAAATTAGAGAAAAATAAAAAATAATTTTTGACCATTTCGGTTACCGTTAAGCAAAATACATTTCAGTACGGTTAACCGAACTTTGAAAATCTCTGTGCATGGCCACCACCGACCACCTCGTAGCATGACCCACGTTCACTTTTACAGCCACTGGCATCCACCACAGCGTGTTACACCATCATGATGACTTGCTATTATTATATGTTATTGCTTTGATGACGTTTGCTATATGTTGTTCTGTTGCCTTTTATTTTCTTGTATTTTTCTTTTCGTTTGTTGTTGTTTTTTGCTTTCTTGCTTCTTTTGGAGATCATCGGGTCCCCCTTAGTGAGATGCTGGTTTTTTTATTGCGAGTTGTTCGCTATCTATCGGGAAAAGGAAATTATGTGTCACCACCACAATCCATCACTCGAAACGACCATCACATCATGACCACCTTATTTCTAATAATTAAGAGTGGAGAAAAAAATCTACAACAGATACAAAATACATTCAAAGAGGAAAACAAAACAAAATGAAGCCTACATTCTGAAGTTGAGTTGTACACCAATATCAAAAGTTAGGTGTCAAGATAAGCCCAGCTTTGAAAGGTGGTCTGCAAAATTTGTCGTCCTAAGGGAGCATAGCTGTCGGAGTCAAGCTGGATCTGAGTTTGGCCATTGCAACAAATCTATGTTGGTCCTCCAAACAATAGTGGAGGAAGATATTAGAGTATCGAAGAAACGCTCAAAACCAAGTTATAACCCTCAATTTTATGTTCTCGAGAATGTGGTTCCAATAGGGGGTGCACTTTGGAAAATAAGTGCATTCCTTAACTCCCAAATAGAGTTGATGACTGCAAAGTACGTCATAAGTCATGCTTTCTTGTTTCAGTCACTAATGAAGGTAAGTTGCCATTGTTGGAAGAGGTCTTTTAGATTATCAGGAAAGATGAAGGTGATCCCACCATCTAATTAATGCATTCCCAAGGTCCCACGTGATCCTATAAGTAAGAAAAAAATTCCTATAACAATCATTGCTCACTCCGCAAAATGAGCAAGGAAGTTAGTTAGAATCTAAATATCCATATTTGCACTAATCTTTCTTTCTTTTTTAATCCCTTGAGAAGAGTTAGCCATACCAGTAACTCAATTCAAGGAGGAATAAGGTCGCACCAAAATCCATTAACCTGGTTAGTGAATGAGCTATAGAGGTCACAATCGTAACCCTATAAAATGGGTTGACTGAAAAAATATTTTGGGATCATGTTGCCAAGTGAAAGCATCATCATTAGTAGAGGAGAGAGTAGCTTCCTGTAGGTAATGGGTTAGCTGTACTCGAAGCTCGGTTTCCTGATAAAATAAATCACGGCACCATCCCAAGTTCCAATGCCATGTAATACCATCTCAAAAACTCATATTGACGCAGAGCGTAAGTGGGAAATTTAGGGGAATGGGAAGGTTCAGCAGCCTTCCCTTAAATTTTATTTATTCGGTAATAAAACAAAAAGGAAAGATAGGCTTGATTTCTCACAGCCCAAGAAAAGGAAAAACAAGGGCTCGATTTCTCACAACCTGAGAAAAGGAGAAACAAGGGCTTGATTTCTCACAACTCGATAAAAAGGAGAAATGGTATTCTTCAAAATAATTCTAAACTTAGATGATCAAACAACTTAGATTCCTCTTGTATTTATAGAGGAGCTAATTGACTATAAATCAAACTCTAAGAAATAAATAAAAAATAGTGAAAGATAAATAAACACCAAAAGATAAATATAAAAACTAAATAAAATCTGAAAAATAAACAAAATCCTAGTATAAGTCAAATTCTATCTTCACCGCTATCTTCAACCGTGTGGGTCCTCTGTGTCGTGTACATGCCATCCTGAAACCCGTCAAATTTCGGCCGGTTGTGACCGGGCTGCATCACGTATGCTCTATGAAAGTATGTTGTTGAGTGGAAATGGAAAAAAAAGTCTTGCAAACTTGTACTGTAGGGGCCAATTTCCAAGCCATGAGTGTAACCAAAAAAGTGTTTTATTGCCACGACCTACACGGTAGGGCAATCAGGAGGATTTGATAGAGTTAATTGCAGAACAGATATTTGGAGTGGACATTTATCTCACCACAAGCCTTTTTCTTTCACTGTGGAGGGAAAGAAGGCAAGGTATTTGATTGGTCCCATTTTTGGCTTGAATTATTCTTTTCCACAGGGGAAATCCTCAGTATTGTACTGCCCCACCACTTAAACCGGAGTGCATTGTTTCTGATGAAGAGAATCGGAATAGCTAACCCGTTCAAGTCTTTTGGTAGTTCTATAGTACTCCATTTAATCAGTGCTTGTTTCCTAGATTTTGATGAGCCACTCCAAAAGAAATTTTGTTCAAGCTCAATGAAGAAGCAGTTTGAGATGACCACGATGAATCTAACCGTATTCTCACCAATACTTTCTTGAAAGTTGATTTTAAGTCCTAATAGTAGCTGAAATCCTCTTAGTACTCTTTTGACTCTTCGTATCCCTTCTTCTTCAGGTTTATAAAATATGAGGAGATCATCGCATATTGGATATGGGACAAATTAACAAGGGTGTTCCACGGCTGGATATTTGTAGGCCTTTCAATATAAATAAGTGGCGGGGAGAGCGGGTCTCCCTGCCCGATCCCTCTCTTCATTCAAAACGATCTTGTCGGAGACCCATTGACTAAAATTGAGATTGAGGCCATCAAAATACAGCCGGAAATCCAATTCCTCCATTTTGAGTCAAACCCCATTTGACACAAAATCCAATCAAGAAATTCCCAAGTTACAAAGTCAAAAGTTCTATGAAAATCGATCTTTAAAGTGCGGCCTTTTCTTTTTTCTTTCTGATCCAATTAATAACCTCATTTATAGTAAAGGCTCCATTTACGATTTGTCTACCTTTGGTGAATGCCATTTCGGTTTCACTTATTATGGAGGGAATGACTCGGCTCAGTCTTTTCGCCAAGGCTTTTGAAACAATTATGTATATGCAACCTATTTGACTGATTGGCATAAAGTCTTGAGATTTTGGGAATGAAGGTGACCCAGGTAACATTAGCTGATGGGGGGAAGATCCCGTTTCCTCAAATGATGTGACAAACCTAATGATGTCATTGCCAATGATGTTAAGACTTACGTGAAGTTAAAACCATAATACACAGGAGCTTGAGCCAACAAACATGGTCACCTGCTTTTGTTTAATATAACTTGTGACCAACTTCCACCTACTATTAAGGCTCGCTATTATTCATCATTGTCGCTTTACACCTCTTGATCCACACCACTTCCACAGCCGACCAACTCTACCATCTACTACTATATATTGGTATTTTTTATTATTAAGTCGTTTATTGTCATTTTAATATAAATAAGTTCTTTTTTAAATGTGTATCGAACTGCTGTATAAAAAAGATTTTTGTACAATGCGTAACTGAACACTTCCTTGTACAAAATTACGGATTTTATTAAAACAGATAGTACGAGAAAAGTTCAACCACCCCCACCCTTTCAACCCTTGTGGTTCATTTACAATATGGCACTCTATTTACATGGTAAAATAAACATGAATATGAACATATACATACATACATACATACATACATACATATATATATATATATATATATATATATATATATATATATATATATATTCCAGATTATTTAATAAAAACTATGATGGACATTGACTTCTTCAGTTGTTGCCAAACTGTACCATCCACCATCTGTTCAATTTCCGCATATTTTTTTAGTCGTCATGTCATCTTTCTAATTGCCATGTAATTATCCTTGCCGCATAGTATATTCAATATCGTTCTTTTTTCTAAACCATACTGCCCTCCTTAGCATTTTTCGGACCTGATTGCCCTTCATGTTTATACATATAATAAAAATAGCACTTACCAAAAAAAAATAAAAAATAAAATAAAATAGTATCCTTCTTTCTCCTTTTCTAACCATTATGTCCGGCCCGTTTGAAGTATCTTTGTTATACGTAAAGTGTACGGATGTTTAATATATAAATCACGGGCGAGGGATCCAACAACCGTGGAGGCCGTAGGGGAGACCATAAGGGAAATGAGCTCGAGCCAGCTCGTGAAAGGTGGAGCCATCAAGCACCACGGCATAGCCTTCTCCCTTGTTCCCGCTTACTATTGATATCACCACACCTGCATGCATGCACCCCATGCATTAAACCATTTTTACTATAAAGTATAAAATTTTAATATAACGTGAAATTATCATTTAGGTATCCTGAGGTTAACTTAACTATTTATCATTTAGAAATTCGACGTTTCAAAATATGTTATGGGTTTAGGTTTAAAATTTTTTTCGCTTAGATACCCTGAAATTTTAAAATTTTATCAATCAAGTATCCTTCTTCCAAAATTTAATAGATTTTCGTCGAAAAATGTTATAGAAAAGTGTGACTGGATTTGATGATATTTTGCCAAAAAATGCTGATAGAACACATGATTTTGGCACTATAATGGTAGTTTGCATCCAAACTAATTGAACATTTTTGTCATAGTTCGTTAATTTTTTTGAAAACATTGAAATGACTTGTATATATTATTGTAATTATATACTACGTTAGCATATTTTGCGTAAAATTGGTCTAATTTTCACAAAAACTCATCAAATTCCGACATAAGGCATCTAAGTGCTAAAATTTTCAAGTCTCATGGTACCTTATTCTATATATTAAAATGTTCGGGTATCTAGATGATAAATGGCCAAACACAAGGGTACCTAGGTGATAAATGGCCAAACACAAGGGTACCTAATAATTTTCCTAATATTATTAGTTATTTATGCTATAGATTTTTATACTCGGTTTGTTTTGGTGTTAAGTTAAAATGAAGATGATGTTAAGTTGGTGATGAAAAGTTTAATTGTACTGCGACTTTGTCGCTATTTATAAAAAAAGAGAGAGAGAGAGAAGTTTAATGGTGCATCAAATTGCGGACAAATTTTTGGATAAAGCCTTGCTGTGACTCAATCCCTTATTTATCGGATGAAATAGTAAAACCGTCGAATATGCACCAGGAGGGTTGGATCGAGGTCGTTGTTCTTAGGGGATCATGTCATTTAGCTTTTTAATTATTTGCTGTATTTCCATTAGCTGTTGTTTTGCTTTTTTTTTTCCCCTCACTTTGGTGAGTTATTTTCGGCCCCATACTTATGGGCGTGGCGATTTTTGTATTGCGAGTTTTCTCCTCTAATTATCAAAAAAAAAAAAAAGAAAAGTTTAATGGTGTAATTAAGACAATTGACAAGTTTATATTCGATCAGTTGTATCCAACATTAAAATTACATAATTAACCTCAATTTCACCATAAAACCTAACACGATAAAACTACGTTTAATTATGCTCAATTTTCGTTTAATCATTAAAATTTTATATTTTTAATAAAAATCGCATGATATAATCTAATTTTTTTCAATCAATCAACTTTTGTGAAAAACATTAGCATTTTTTCCGAAAAAGCTAAGCGTGAAGGTCAATAGTACGTAGTAAAAAGAGGTGACTAGTATAATCAGAGTAATACAAGGGTTTCAACCTTTCTTCTAAAACCTTTCATATTATAAAAGAAAATGGACATGATACGAGAGGATAAGAAGCTTACCATCATCTTCTCGAGTGGCCCCGGGCCTAGCCACAAAGTAGGGTTCTGAAGGTACCGCGCCATCCTCATGCCAAATTTTCGCTTTCTTCTCATCTAAATCAATCTGCAAAGAAAGAAATCTGATTTCAGCCTTTTAAAAAGCAAAAACTACAAACGAAATATGATACCGGATACGTACTTAGTATGTTGCTTCAAATCGAAGATAATAAAGCGTCGCAAGCAATTGAATTAGTCGAGTTATTTACCTTAGTGAGCGCGTTAGGAAAGTTACAAGGACGACGAGCGCCACAAGCATAAGCATAACGATACTTTTTGCCTAAATAAGCAGGGTTGATACTGCACGTGTCCATCCCTCTGCCATGCTCGTTTGGGTCCAATGCCGCCTCTAATTTCCCATATGGAGTCCCATCCATCGGTATCGTGAAACGACCAACCCTATTGGACATTAGATAAGATGAGATAAGATACTTTAATTTATCAGTGTTAGTTTACGATTTTCCAGTACTCTTCCCCCATTTTATACTAAATACCGTGAACAGTCTTTCCTTATTTTCAAAATTTCCTTTTTTACATAAATTAGAAGGTCGCTTTTCCTAGTTTTCTCAGTGTTTTTAACCTGCTTAACTTTTTTCACTGAAACAAGATAAATAGTTAGAGATTAAAAATTTAAAAACTTTCACAAACTAATGCTTTGTTCATTATGAGAAAAAAAAAATAGATTTTAGGAATTTATTTCTATCTTTTTCATTGTTTGATGCGCATTGATTAACAAAATTTTTTCGATGATATGAGAAAAATCTCTTAGTACAAGCTGATACATCTGGCGAAATGGAGCCTGAGAAAGCCTGCACGGTCTCAATTTTCATTTTTTTCTCTTGTATAACCACTACATTGTCTTATAACAGGTATAAGACGATTGGTGGAAGATATTATTTTAAAATCAAACAAGGAAACATCATACAAAGGGGCATGTTACCGGTTGAAACAAACAATGTAAAACCATAGTTAATTTGATTTTCCTTAAAAAATCTTTTTCTACAGAAATCATTTTTAGGGGAAGAGGACTTCCCTTTTAACCAAACAGAGCCTAAGACTCCGTTTCTTTCAACGGAAGTACTTTTTTTGAGGCAAACGTTTTCTTTTGGAAAATATTTTTTTATGGAAAATGCCATTTATGTTGAGGTTTTCTGTTGTTTGTTTCAGCGGAAAATATGTTTTAACATTTTGATATTCCTTGCTTGTTTGATAGGAATCATGAAAAGCGAGCATATACCTTGCACTGGGGAGAGAATCACGACCGTTGAAGGAACGAAGGTTGTGCAATCGCAACTTGTCGAGGATAGCAGCATCCGCTTGGTGCTCGCAGCAGTCGGCAATAATAGCCGTTACTCTGCCGTCGTTGTCCCTCTCTTCGTAAGCGTTTATGAAATGAAATGTCACGTACAACGGCACTTCCACGCTTGCTACCTTCATATTTTTTAAACATATGAAAGCATATTAAAATAAAGGACTATGCTATATGACACGAGAAGGGAGGGGAGCATGAGGACACGGGGGAGAGAGAGGAAAAAAAAATCAAGAAAAGCTGCCATGTGCGGCTTTTTTTTTTTTTTTCTCTCTCTCTCTCTCTTGTGTCCTCGTGCCCCCTCCCCCTCTCGTGTCTTATCTTATTTTCCTAACATAAATAACCCTATAATTTAAAGGTATATTTGGTATGGTACTCTGTTTACCGTTTTCGATTTCTTCAAATTAACTGAAAACTATATTCAATCAACAACAACAACACCAACACCAAACCTAATGCCTCAAGGGCTCCCGCCTAAGCGGGATCTGGGAGCCTTACCCTTTCAGGGTATAACCCTGCCGAGAGACTGTTTTCGAGGACCCCAACTTTATAGGGTTAGCAACACGAGGATTTCTCAGGAGGTTACCCGTCTCGCCCAATCACGTTTTGATTTAGTTTTTTTTTTTCTTGTTTTTAATTTTTAATTTGTTAATTTAAGTAATATTTGAAAATAGAAGATGTAGAAAAGGGAAAATAGTTTTCAAAGTCCAATTTTTAATTTCACAAAAATTCGTAACAGTAAATAGAAAATAATATCCAATGGGCTGTAGATGATCGTTAAGAGATAGGAACATACAAGTCTGCCGCTAGCTCTACACATGACATGCAAAAATGCACCAGAATCAGGACACCACTCAAACTTGTAAAGCGGGGTAGGCTCAGCTCTAAGCAAATTCTTCACACTATACCTCAACGGCATCTCTGGCACAATAATGTAATTTTCCGTCACCGCAAACGAGTGCACCCACCCTGGCGCCACCCCTGATCCTTGGCAATTCACTCTGCCAATGACTTTGCGACGGTTAGACCCAGGCTCCATCCGTACGGCTAAGTAACCAGGGTGGACCAAGTCTGGGATTAGGGTTAGGAACTCGGTTTTAGTTACAATGGGATGGGCCGACTGCAGGAGAAGCGGACCCCATGGGTCGGTGTAGGTGAGTTTGCCTAGGGTTTGCAGGGTGTTGGGGTCTATTAATATTGACCCTTTTTGTGTCTCAGTCAGACATACCACTCTCCCATCTCCCAGCTGGACGACACCTGAAAAATAAAATGGTATACGTATAAGCATAAATAATTAAGTAACACGGAAAACAACAATATTTACGAAGAAATATATTATATTGAATTGTATATTCAACAATTTTTTTTGATGAGCAATTGTGTATGTAATGATGTGATGTAAAATTTGTAAGTATTGAAAAAAGTAATTAATGTAGAATTATTTTTTGGAATCTACTTTTAACGGTATTTATCTCGGATATAGTTGAATATATATATATATATATGTAGGTAGCGTTCTTATGAGAGGGTGGAAACGGCGAATTCTAGCCCTTCATTATAATAGACGGCCGAAATTTGTTGAATATTAAAAAAAAGATTACAATTTATAGCCTATACCCCTTTATAGGACAGAAAGAAAGAAGGGATATAGGAGAGAATTTTTTTTTTTTTTTTACAATACTTAATAAATCTTGGCTATAAATTATTTTTTTTTTAATGTTCAATAAATCTTGGCTATCCATTATAATGAAGGGCTAGGATTAGCTCCTTTCACGCTCTCACCCTCTCATAAAAATATCACACACACACATACACACACATATATATATATATATATATATATATTCAACTGTATTTTTTGGAACAAGAACAGTTGAATATATTTTTTAGGTATGTTTAGCATTTTTCAATTTGGGTGCCAAATTTGTAAACCAAAATAATATGACAGAAAAATCATGAAATTTAAAATAATATTAAAATAATTAGTATTCATATAAACTAATAATATTTATTTTGTGTACTTCGTGCACATTATTATAGAATCATAGTTAATTTACCGCATAAAACTATGTTCTTTTGCTGTTGTGATAATTTAAACCATGTATTTTTATTTTTATTAATTTAAACCCTATATAATTTAAATTATAACAATATTATTCGAGTTAAAATTGTACTTGGTTCCTGTTCTTATTATAACAAGGTAATCGTTATTTTTGAACTATAATTTAGTCTGAATGTGTATTTTAATACAATATTCTAATAAAAAATAATTTAATTTGTTCAGTATCATTTATCTTGGAGATCAGAACCGGAACACGGGTTCAAATCAGCATCCCCAAGACATTACCGACATAAAAAAAAAAATACATGTATGTTTTATTTATAACACAGGACATGAAATATAAGGTCATGAAATCAAAAACCATTTGATATTTTATAACCGATTAATTATATTTTATCACATTATTAAGTGATCAAATTATATGTAGTTAAATTAAATACATATATTTTATTAAAATGCCCTTGATTTTTTTTATTTATTTTTTTAGTATTTTAGATTTTCTTTATATTAATAACTAGGACAACTCTCCCGCGTAATAACATTATATTCTAGGAAGAAGTCTGATGCGGTAGGTCGCTTTAAATACCCACTACTATAATAAATTTATGAAAATTACCAAAAAAATATTGACGAAAATACTCCTCTTGACCTTTTTATTTTTTAATAAGAAAAAAGAAAAACTTACAGTGTCAACCGTGAATACCAGGGTATTTAAAAAGTGACATACCAAGTTAAGAGGAATATTTTCGTCAATATACTGAAGTATGTACTTAAAGTGACCTGGTATGACGTCATTACATTGAAGAGGGTCCCATTTATTAGTACAAATAAAATCTTAAGCACTAAAAAATATATATATATAAATTCATGGACCTTTTTATTAATTTCACGCACGTCGGGGTACTAAAATGTAAATAACCAAAAATATAATCACCTGTACTGGCATTATCAGTCAAGGAAGAGCCAGAGAAGAGGCTAGCAAGTTCACCAATATAAACCAGAAAATTTTGCGGCTTAGGGACCTCGGAAAACTCCCTGTAACATACTTTCCGGTGCGTCGATGCCGCCTTGTAGGCCTCGGACTCGAGCTGTCGGTGGCGGCCCGAGACTCGGCCGCCGTCAAACTGGAGGTTCACCAAGGTGGAGTAGCCATCAAAGAGGTGCCTGAATTGGTAGTCCCCAATGTGCCATATTCCTGGCCCATTCCTTATGTATGTTCCTCTCTGCTTGCATGCATTTTATTAACTCGATTAGTTTTAGGTTCATCGGATTTTCACAATAATATATTGTATAGATATTCATATATAAGGTTGAGTGCGGTTTTGTTGTTGACCCAGTTGGTGTTCGGTTAATTAGAGTCTATTAGACTAATATGCTGATCTCTTTTCTATCATATAGCTTATCTATGCTGATCTTTTGTTTTGACTCACACACAACCCTAAGCGAGGTTTCATCGTAAACTCAATTGGCATTAGGTCAAGTAGGTTAGAACTAACTAGACTAATCTGTTGATCTCTTTTCTCTCACTGCTCCGATTTGGACTTCCTTTACTAGACTATTATGTGTGGAGTTTCAAACATACTTCCTTTCATATTTTAGTCTTGTTTAATCACACCCGTGGTGTTTTTCGGGTCCAACTAGGGATTATGCTCGCTTAGAACCAACTTTTATTCAAAAGACCCTAGCCTCATTAAATTCAAGGACGCCCTTCTATCAAGGACTTGGTGTGTCAAGCAAGTGCCCAAGATCACGTACCTATTCTGATACCATGTGAAATCTGCTAGGCTTACACTTGACACACATACTTGACATATATGAACTACATATATAAATTCAGTCAAAATTTTATCCTAAAACCAATTGTATTAGTATTAGGTGAAGTAACCCATATGGTATATCGATTTCTTCTCTCTTATAATTCCGATGTGAAATCTCCTACAAGACTTAAAGTTCTTAACAATACTGTCCAAGGCTTCCAACAAAATGGGTTTTCACAAATTTTACGAAGATACTATATTATGACAAGTGTAACTTTCACGTCACGATAAAACAATCTTAATAATCGTACCAATCAGCCTGTAACAGTAACAGAAAAGGGAACAAAAATGCATGCATACCAGCCATAATGGTATATCTCCTTCTACAACAAGCTCTCCTTCCCACTTCTCTTGCCTAATGCTTGTCCAAGCTGCGAGTTTCCCGACGCCAGTTTCTTCTTCTGTCGCTGGCGGTGGTGGCGGTGGAGGAGGAGGAGGAGCAACCATGGGAAACGGGGTTGCAACCCTAGTTGTCGTTAACCCAGAAGCACTCTGTTTGGTAAAAGAGAAAACGTTTCTCCCTAGGGAAAAATGTCGTTTGATACAATTACTAGGTTTATTGGAGAATTGTGAGGTTGATATGTGACTTATTTGACATGTATTATTTGCTAGGGAACCCATGATGAAAAAGTTGAAATAAAAAATAAAATTTTAGAGATTTTTAAAAAAAATATATATAGTAAAGTTTGAGGTTATTATGATGTGTTATGGGGAGTAGAATCATGAGTATTTATAGAGGGTCAAAATAGGAGAGAATTTGTTGGCCACCTTGATGGGTGCATGAGATTCTTTTTTCTCTTGCACTAGGATCGGGGCCGGTCAAGATTCTAAGTAATCGAAGTGATTAAGGGCGTTTAATTTGTTGCCGGTTTTTAAAATTTTGTTATATTATTAAGGGTGCGTTTGTTTCAACTTATTTCAACTTATCTGTTTCAATAAGATCTGTTCATTTGATATTTATATCTTTTTACAGTGAAGTATTTGGTTGTACAATGCAGAAAGATCTTTTTTACATAATAAAGTGTTTAGGTACAAGTTTAGAAAAGAAAATTATCTATTATAATAAAGAACATACCCAGTGCTATAAAGGCTCCCGCCTACGCAGGATTTGGGGGGTTTCCCAATGCCCCCAACTGGAGGGTGAGGAAAATCATCTATTATAATCACCAATGATAATAGTTGATTATGGTAGTGGAAAGTGGTGAGTATATCGACCAATGGGTGTAAAAATGGCGGTGGTAGGTGGAGGTAGTGATAACAAATAAAACTAGGTCATGGTGGTGAAAATTTAATATTAATATAGCCTTCTTAAAACATATTTCTAAAATAAGTTGTGAAAAAATTTAGTTTTATATCTTTTTCTGTCTAATTATAAAATAATTTTTTTCATCTTTCTATTTAATGCCCTGGTATTGTTAGGGCCTGTACTTCCTCTTTTGTGTTTTTGTTGCTTTGTTTTGTGCTATTTGTTCTCCTTTTGTTGTACTCTGGGCTCTACCCCGTAGGTTGTATTATGAGCTGTTGCTCCCTATCTATCGAAAAAAAAAATTTCTATTTAAATTGTAAAAAAGATGTAAAAAGATCTTTCCTGTCAACCAAACGCAAGCTTTACAGTCAACTAGATCTTTTTCACAACATTAAACTGTTAAAAAGTTGAACCAAACGCCGTCTAATTTGTTTCCAGTGCTTATCACCATTCATAATAGGAGAAATAATGAATAAGTTACTATATGTTATATCTACATATGAAAGATTCAATAGAACCCAAAAATTTTAGAACCTGTATAGAAATAAAAATAGTTTTCATTTTTGACTTCCTTTTTCAATTTGGAAAACATGTTTGGAATGGAAAATCGACAACAATTTTATATAATGTTTTTTTATCTTTTTTTCTCCTTTTTTGGACAAACATTATAAGCATAAGCAATATCTGTAAATTTGAAACATGATATTTAATCCGAACCCCATCTAAAACAATTAGCTATGTAACTGATATAAAAACAATCAGTTTGAATACATCTAAACAATAAAAATTTGAACATCAGTTATGATATAAATAACACTGGAAATTTTCAGGTTAAAAGTTCAGATATCAGACACAGTTTATCTATTTGTATGATTTTTACTAGATATTGATTCAAATATCAAGTAATATATATGAATTACACAATTTTAAAGTACAAAATAGTCTATTCATAATGCTTAATCGAACGTAAAACAGATTAATTTGCTGTTGAAATGGAATACAGAAAACACGCAGTTGCTCATGTTTTCCATTTAAAATATGTGAGTGACAAAAGTTTTGGTAAGATAAGGGTTGAGATTGGGTCTATTTTTGATCTGTTAAAATAAAAATAGAAATATACAAATATAGAACAGACAACTTAAAAATTGAGGCAGCTGACCTGTCATATATATAGAAAACAAAGAGATAAGATACATAAAGAGTACATGATATAGGTACGTAGCATAGAATACTAAAGAGACTAAAACCAAATAAAACTGTGCTAGAGAGTTTGCTATTTAATAATATAGACTGTCAATTTGTATCGGGAGAAATCATAGACAGATTGCCTCTATGATAAGTGAACTAAGAAGGGAAGAGACTCTTTATGAATATGCCATCCAACTATTCCTCTGTCAGAATATATCATACTCTAATATCATCTTATGCATATTTTTTCCTGTAATGAAAACCGACATGGACGCTCTTGGTTCAATTGTGACCATGAGATTCATCTAGAGATATATGGTAGAAAAATAATTACATCGAAGCATTTTTTTGCCGTGAAAGATCTATGTGATCTCCATTGTTTTCTCAGGATTAAGGCCTGAAGTATCGCCGCCTCTCTCTTTCTATTGCGATATAACTGACCTTTTCACACACTTTGACACATCTCATGTCAAAACTGTTAAGATCCTGTTCACACTAGGACCTCCTTTAACAGTTTCGACATGAGATGTGTCAAAGTGTGTGAAAAGGTCAGTTATATTGCAATAGAAAGAGAGAGGTGGCGATACCTCAGGCCTTAACCCCAGGAAAACAATAGAGATCACATAGATCTTTCATGGCAAACAATGCTTGGAGAGGGTATCAATGGCAGTGGATATAAGTTTGGTATTGTCATTGAAGATAATGATGTCATCGATGTATAGGAAACAAGAATTTACCTGTGTGGTTGACAAAAAGCGAGGTGTTGATATAAGAGTTCTAAAACCCAAATTGGTGTAGGGTAATACTAACGTGTCGAAACAACACTTTTGGGACCTATTTAAGACCTCAAATAGCTATATACAGGTGATGCACGACATGGAAAGGTTGAGTGATTGCAATCACGAGGCTTTTCTGAGTAAGCCATGTAGGAAAACTTTGTAACGTTGAGTTGGTGGAATGTCAATGATAGAGTTAGAGTAAGGGAAATGACAAGCCAACCAAGCTAAAGGCCTCATTATAATTGACGCGTGACACGGGAAAAGCAACAACAGAAATAATACCTAAGAAGGAACATTAACCTAGTGATGCAAATAACTCCAAACCATACACATGGGACCTGGAAGACGAGACTTGGTTAACTACAGATATAATACATGATATAACACTGAAGAATCTAAGCGTAAATAGAACTATCAGTTAACTACAAATATAATACATGAATAATATTGAAGAGCGTAAGAGTAAATGAAACGATCCTTGATAGTTTTCTACATGATAATAGTGACATCCCTCATACAAACTGGAACAAAAACACGACATAACACAATAATAGTTCCATATACTTGGTGTATCAAACTGCACCTAGGTTTCTGGGTTAAGGTTATGATGAAATAACTCGTAACGTTGAATGTGTTAGGATGAGCAGTGATTTCCAATCTAGGTGGTCTCTGCTCCTTGGCTGTATCTTATCTTCATTTCTCTGTCCCTTTATCGCTTTTATGAGTCCCTCGGCCCCGTTCTCTCGAATGCACTGCTTTGTTGTATCGCGAATATTTCTCGCTATTTATCGAAAAAGAAAAGAAGGGGTAAACAAACATTGATTTGTACGTACACCAAACACTTGAGCCGTTGAAAGTGGTGGAGAGGCAAACCTCTCTCTTCTCTCTCTCTCTACTTGTTATCATTATGCTTCCTTGAATCTAATTAATATTTTTAAACATTATTTTATGACTCCATTAATTACCTTTTTAATATTATTTTATTTATTTATAGTTTTCATTTTGGAAAAATTTTAAAATTAAGTTTTAAGTTTTCACTTTATAAGGGTTCATTACCAAGCACTAATACAATCGGATCCCGTTAGAACTTTGAAATTAAGCGTGATTGGGCGAGAGTAGCATCATGTTGGATGATCTTCTAGGAAGTCCTCGTGTTGCCAACCCTATAAGGTTAGAGGTCCTCGAAAACAGCCTCCCGGCAGGGTTACACCCTGAAGGAGTAAGGATACGTACATCCACCCCTCCTAGACCCCGTTTATTGGGAGGTACTGGGTTTGTTGTTGTTGTTGTTGTAAATTAGAGGGGGAAAAAAAAATCTATATTGTGTCAATTTGGTTCTTAGAGTGAAATTTATATTAAATTTTTGATAAATTTTTAATAATTCAGCAACAAATTGAGGTAAATTGAATCAATGGGTGCATTTGTAGTAGATTTTTGGCATGTAACATAATTG
The DNA here is from genome assembly GCA_018398585.1 of Simmondsia chinensis. Classification (NCBI taxonomy): domain Eukaryota; kingdom Viridiplantae; phylum Streptophyta; class Magnoliopsida; order Caryophyllales; family Simmondsiaceae; genus Simmondsia; species Simmondsia chinensis. Next base: position 37,266,545 of record JAGTTD010000005.1, on the reverse strand, counting down.
TACCGTTAAAAGTTACATCATTAACTTAACTTTAATTTGATCATAGGACTAAATTGATACAGGGTTCATTTACCAGGCACTAGGGCACTAGATCCCATTAGAACTCCAAAGTTAAGCGTGTTTGGGCGAGAGTAGTACCAGGATGGGTGACTTCCTGAGAAGTCATCGTATTGCCAACCCTATAAGGTTGGGGGTCCTTAGAAAGAGCTTTTCGGCAAGGTTTCACCTTGCAGGGGTAAGGTTGCTTACATCCACCCCTCCCAAACTCCATTTACGCGAGAGCCCTTGAGGCACTGGATCTGTTGTTGTATAGGACTAAATTGATACAATATAATTAGTAGAGAGAATAATTGACACAAAGAATAAAGTACAAGGATATTTGGTACAAACCGTGGCGAATCTAGATTTTTGATTGAGGGTGTGCTTAAATTACACATTAATTTCACTTTTCACTTTATTCAATTTATTAGTCTTATATGTGTTCTATATTTTTATTCGAAGTCCAATGCAGATCTTAATCATCCTAAATATAAGAAATTCTTGAAATAATTTTATTTAAGACGTCCAACCATACAAAAACACAAATGTATCAGAAAATCATAATTTTTTAAATTCAATTCACACTTAAGTTGGTATCTTTTTCATCATTTAAAATATTTGTATAAAATTCTCACAAAATAACATACTTTTATTGATACATGTAATAAAGGGAGATAATTTTAAATTGTAAATCCAAATTTGTGACTCATGAGAGTTTAATAAATAAGTTTAAAATTATTTGTAAAATTTTATATTTTATTTTCAACCATTACATGTAAAATTTTATATATATATATTTCTGTAAGTAAAATATTACAAATAAACTTAAACAAGAATTGATTCATAAATATAAAAGTATAAATATACAACTTATATAATCTAAGTTACATGTTTAAAAATGTTATAAAGAAAATTTGAATTATTTATGAGTAATTTATGTGTATATCTAAAAAAAACTAGTGAGACCATCAACATATAACAAAGTATTTATTTTTATTTTTCTATTAAAATATTATTGTAAATATTGGATATTTTTGGATATAATATTTATTATTAATATCGGATATTATTAAATATCTTAAAAAATTAGAAATTATGTAAAATATATTTATATACATATAATATATATATGTGTGTACATATATAAGTGACATATGTCACATATGCAGCATCTTTATTTTCTCACCTCATGACTTTTTTTTTGGACAAATCTGACCTCGAGACTCATAATTTGTTGTTGTGCATATAAATATGCATATGTATGACAGTGAAAACAATTGATCAGATGAAAAGAAGAGAAATGAAAATTGAGATAATGAGAAAATTGAATGAATTATTTGAATAGAAGAAAAATTTCTCCGATTTTTTAGTTTTGGAATAAAATATTTGGAGGTATTTTTTGGAAATAATTTACAGCATAGTTTGTTGATTTAATGAAACAAGGTTTTCAGAATCAAGGGAAGGAAAACGAAAGTTGGAAAATAAGAATTGTTAGGAATATGCCTCAAATTTATGTATTTAGGATTTATGAGTTGCCAAGGGGTCACCGATCGATTGGGGGATGACCAATTGATCGGGTGATTTAAGGAGAAAAAAAAAATCAAGATTTGCAACAGAAGGGGGGCCGATCGATCGGGACCCCGATCGGGAGTCGTTTTCCGCGTACTCTAGCCGTTTAGTATAAATATGGGTTTAGGGTTTCTGTTTTAGGTATCCAATCATCCAAACCAAAGTGAGCCGCCATCATCAAGGCGTTTGAGAGCATTACGAGAGTTTAGAGGGAGTGATTCAGTAATTCTCCATAGATCTCGTTCAGAGGAAGTGTCATTGTAATTCTTCCATTATTCATACTCAATAAAGAATCTCCATCTCCGCCCGTGGTTTTCTCCCCTCTCGATTGAAGAGGGGTTTCCACGTAAATCTCTGTGTTTTTTGTTTGTTCTCTTTTACCTCTTTTATCCTCTTTTGTTTACTTCTCTTGTTTGTTATAGTATTTGAATCGAATCCTGTTCTTGGAGTGATAAGTTCCGCATTAAGGAGGTATTAATTTCCAAATTGATATCCGAAAATATCAAGTTTGTTCAAGATTTTTCCTCACAAATTGGTATCATAGTATATCAGATTTGTTCAGATTACCTCAACAAGAATTTGTGTGGCATGCATCATTGAACGAGTAGTTCGAAGAATTATTCACTTGTAAAATGTTACAAGCCAATTGTCAGGATGCGTTCACTAATGGAAAGAGGGCGACCAAAAAATATGTCCCCACTATTGATGCTCCTGCTCGAATTAATATCCTTATCGAGCGATACTCTAATATATTGACAAATACATTCATTTCACGGTAGAAGCGTGGTAGATATATCGGCTCCAAATATATGATCTGAGAAAGAAAAAAGGAGCAATAGGAAAAGATTGGTCCATTTATTATGAAACTGTCACGAACCTAAGTCCGTGGCTTGGATAATTTGGGAAAGGACCAAGAAAGAGAAAGAGAGTAGGAGATAAGAAGTAGAGATTAAGATGAGAAAATGAGAGAATTTTAGAAAAGAAGAGATAGAGAATGAGACGGCTGAGAAGGAGAGGAATAAGAGGTTTAATTCATATATTTTTTTTGGATGATTCAAAATACAACTTTTATATGTCTTATATAGAATGGGGAGGGGGAACCACACGGTACAAGCACACCCCCCACTCCAACAACTACATTAAATGCTTAATACTTGCTTACAAGAAATCACCTAATATCCTACCTACTCCAATGGGAAACCGGTTTGAACAAGGTACCAATTCTTCCCCCTTCAACTAATCTATTTTACTTAATTGATATTATATTTTACATTACATATCTTGTGCAAAATAATAAAAGCAAAAAAGACTGTTACATTGACACGGTGCGTGACAATCCTCTCCTCATCAAACAATCCTTGTCCTCAAGGATTAAAGCTCAGAAATTGCTTGCGAATGAAAGTCCAATCTTCCCAAGTAGCTGAGTCTTCGAGCATGTTTTTCCATAGGACTGGAACTTGTTTGACCCTTCTTTTGTTGCATGTCATGGTGCGCTGATTGAGGATGGCCTGTGGTGACACTTCGGGCTGATCATCCTTGTCAATCTGAGGTAGGTCCAAAGTGATGCATACATTGATCCCCACTTTCTTCTTTAGTCGAGAAACATGGAACACGGGATGAATCTTGGAGTCTGTTGGTAGCTCGAGCTGGTATGCCACTTCCCCGATTCGGGCTTGGATGCGGTACGGTCCGTAGTAACGAGCGGCTAGCTTCAAGTTCCTTCGAAGGGCTACAGATGTTTTCCTGTAAGGTTGTAGCTTGAGGTAAACCCAGTCTCCTACTTCAAAGGTCCTTTCGGTTCTTCTTTGGTCTGCTTGCTCTTTATAACATTGTTGTGCCTCCTTCAGATTTTCCTTGAGTAAATTGACAAGTTCTGTCTTTTGTTGGTAAAGTCTTCAACGTCCTCGGATGTGGAAATACAAGGGATGTCAATGCCAAGGACTCTCGGTTCATAGCCGTAGAGGGCAAGGAAGGGAGTGGTCTTCAAGGAGGAGTGATAGTGTGTGTTGTACCAAAACTCGGCCAAGGGAAGCCATTGGGACCATTGTTTGGGTTTGTGGAGGGCCATTGCTCAGAGATAGCTTTCAAGGCACTGATTCACACGTTCGGTCTGTCCATCCGACTGTGGATGATAAGCACTACTCATCTTCAATTCAACCCAGGATAGGCGCATGATTTCATTCCAAAAGAGGCTTTGGAAGGAAGCATCTTAGTCTGAAATAATGTCCTTAGGCAGCCCATGAAGACAATAGACGTGGTCCAAGAACAATTGCGCTACCTTGATTGCGGTATATGGGTGAACCAAAGCCATGAAGTGTGCGGTACTTGGTGAGTTTGTCAACGACTACCAAAATGACGCCTTTTCCTCCTGACTTGGGCTGGCCTTCTATGAAGTCCATACTAATGCTTTCCCATGCTTGGTTGGGCACGAGTAGAGGTTGCAGGAGTCCCGGATAGGCCACGTTCTCATGCTTGGTGCGTTGGCAAGTGTCAGACTTCTCCACCCACTCACGAACGCTCCTCTTGAGGTTAGGCCAATAGAACATGCATTTGACCCACATCAAAGTGCCAAGAGTTCCGGAGTGACCCCCCATGGGAGAGTCATGTAGTGCTTGAAGTACCTTGTCTCTCACTCCTCCTTCTTCCCCCACATAAAGTCTCCCCTTGTATTTGAGGAGGCCTCCTTTGAATGAATAAGGCCTATTGCTTGTCAGATAAAGGATGAGTTGCTCAATTATCTTGGCGGTATGGGCTTTTTTTTCATAGCTTTGAGCGAGCTCGTGCACCCAAAAAGGAACCGAAGTGGACATGAGGGCACAGCTGGCATTGGCCTCTTCTTCATTGTGCCTTGAAAGCGCCTCAGTAGCTTTGTTTTCGGCTCCCTTGCGGTATTGGATGCTATAGTGAAGGCTCATCATCTTTGACATCCCCTTGATTTTCAATTGTGTGGTGATTCTTTGCTCAAGAAGGTGGCGGAGGCTTGCGTGACCCGTCTTGATTATAAAGTGGTGGTCCATCAGATAATGTCTCCACTTCTCAACGGCCATGAGCACTGCTAGAAGCTCCTTCTCATAGATTGAAAGCCCAAGGTGGCGTGGGCGAAGGGCCTTGCTAAGGTAGGCAAGGGACCTGCCTTCTTGTGAGAGAACCGCACCAATCCCTATTCCGCAAGCATCGGTTTCTAGTATGAAATGCTTGGAGAAACCCGGAAGTGCAAGGATTGGGGCAGTTGTCATGGCCTTCTTCAAGGCCTCAAATGCTCACTCGGCTTCCTCGTTCCAATGGAATCCCTCCTTTTTAAGGAGGTTGGTCAATGGCTTGCTCATAGTCCCATATCCATGAATACACTTTCGGTAGTACCCGGTGAGCCCCAAGAACCCACAAAGGCTCTTGACACTCGTTGGCCTTGGCCATTTCTTCATAGCTTCGATCTTGCCTTCATCGGTTGCAACCCCTTCCTTTGAGATCACATGTCCCAAATACTCGACCTGGTCTTGGCCGAAAGTGCACTTGCTTCATTTGGCATAGAGGTGGTGCGTGCGCAAGGTCTCAAGCACCTTGGTCAAGTGCATAAGATGCGCTAGAAGGTCCGGGCTATAGACCAAGATATCATCGAAGAATACGAGCACGAGCTTGCGAAGGTACCGTCCAAAGAATTCATTCATGAGGGCTTGAAAGGAAGCGGGGGCATTGGTGAGCACGAAAGGCATAACACGGAACTCGTAGTGTCCTTGGTGGGTCCTGAAGGTGGTCTTGTGCTGATCTTCCTCACAAACTCTGATTTGGTAATAACCGGCTCGGAGGTCAATTTTGGAGAAAATTTTGGCGCCTTTAAGCTCATCAAGCAAATCATCGATTACCGGTATCGGAAACTTGTCCTTTACGGTGATTTTGTTTAATTGACGGTAATCCACACAAAATCGGTATGACCCATCTTTCTTACGGACCAAGAGCACCGGTGATGCAAACGGACTGCGGCTCGGCTGGATTATGGAAGCCTCTAGCATCTCCTTGTCTTGATGCTCGATTTCATTCTTTTGCCCGTGAGGGTATCGGTAGGGCCGAATGTTCACAGGTTTGGCATCGGGCAGGGTCGGTATGCGATGGTCATGGGACCGAGGCGGAGGAAGGGACCTTGGTGTGTCAAAGACATCTTGATATCGGCTTAGGATGCGCTCTATTTCCGGATGGGCAAGAGCGTCCGGAACCTCCATGGTGGTGGCCATAGAGAGATGGCCCATTATATGACCGGCCTTCTTGAAGAACTTGGTTAGGCCCTTGCCCGAAATAGATTGCAAAGAAGCTCACTTAGATGTGCCTTGTAACCATACTGCCTTCCCGTCCTTGTAGCATGCGAATTTATGGTTAGTGAAGTTAAATGTCACAGGCCCATAGCGTTGGAGCCAATCTACCCCAAGGACCATGTCATTGACCCGGAGTTCAAGCACCCTTAAGTCATCAACGAATGTTGTGCCTTGGACCTTCCATCTCACCCTCGGGCACTTCTGATAGCTAACAAGGATCTTCTGATAGCTAACAAGGATCTCCCTGTTAGCCATGGTCACAGTCATGACAATGGTGGGTACGGTTTCATGTTGGAGTTCTCGAACCACGTGAGCATCGAGGAAACTGTTTGTGGACCCACTATCAATCAAGATGTTTACCTCACGTTTCTTGATCTGCCACTTCAACCTTAAAGTGATATGCGTGATCCGGCCCGAGAGATCATTGAGAGAAATTTCCATGGCCCCGTTTTCTTCTCCTTCGGTCTCTTCTTCAACCGCAGCCTCTTCTTCTTGTTCCTCATTCTCAACCTCTTCTCCCTCCATGCTTTGGAACTGTTTTGTCTTACAACCATGCCCTGGAAAGTACCTTTCATGGCACTTGTAGCATTGGTCGGGCTCTCGCTTGGATGCGCTAGACCCGGTATAGGAGCTGGCACAGGATCGGGCTCCGCCAGGCTTGGACACGGAGCCGTGGAACTGGTCGGCCCCTAGAATGAGACTGTAGGGCTGTCCGATTGCTTGAGGTGGGCTTGGCACTGAAGCTGGGCCGTGCAATTGGCTTGCTTCCAGTAGAGTGTTTGATTTCGGCTATCGCTACCTCTTGGAGTATGGCTTGCTCAAAAGCCATGCTGAGATCGGCAGGGCGGCTAGCCTTGATGGAGGCTCATATAGTGGGTTTAAGCCCGCTAATGAAACTCGAGATGAAGTATGCCTCGCTTAGGGTCGGGTGGTGAATCAACATCCAACTCTTCAATTCTTCGAAGCTCAAGACATAGTCTTCTACCGGTCCATTTTGAGCCATTTTACTAAACTCCTCCATGACATCTTGAAGTGAACAATCGCCCAAACGTTTGCAAAGCTTGTTCATGAAAAACGTCCATGTCATTTGAGGGTGCCTAAGTTCAAGAGTACGATACCACACATTCCCATGGTTGTGAAGATGGCTCGATGCATACTCTACCCATTCGTTCTTGGGAACTTGATACCAATGGAAGTACATAAGGAATTTTCGAATCCAAGCTCTCGGATTGGCACCTTCAAACTTCGGAATTTCAAGCCTTGGCGTGTGGTTGGACCATGTGCGGTTGCTCCCGTTGCTTCGGCTATAGTCTCCTTCTTCCATGACCCGAGGTGGGCCATGGTTGGTCCTAGGCTCCGAAGAGCGTGCGGGTGGCGGTAAAATCCCATCCCCTATCGAAGGTTAATTCCCGGATCCCCCTTGTGCGGTGACTTCGTGGGCAACCATGGGTGGTGCCATGGGCTCAACTTCGGGTCTCTTTCCTTGGGCTTTCACCAACCGGCCGATAGCTTTGGATAGGGCCTTAATGTCCGCCCCCATATTTTCCATGGTGGCTTTCAATTCGGTGCTATTTCGGGTATGTTGCTCAACGAGGTCCTCCAAGCGATCCAACCTTCCTTCAACAGCGTCAACCCACTCATTGGACTCGGTATGTCCGATTGAAGGCATACTTCTTGTGATGGCTAGCTTAATTGATCGTAAGATGGCTCTGATACTACTTTGTCACGAACCTAAGTCCGTGGCTTGGATAATTTGGGAAAGGACTGAGAAAGAGAAAAAGAGTAGGAGATAAGAAGTAGAGATTAAGATGAGAAAAAGAGAAAATTTTAGAAGAGAAGAGATAGAGAAAGAGACGGTTGAGAAGGAGAGGAATAAGAGATTTAATTCATATATTTTTTTTGGATTATTCAAAATACAACTTTTACATGCCTTATATAGAATGGGGAGGGGGAACCACACGGTACAAGCACACCCCCACTACAACAACTACATTAAATGCTTAATACTTGTTTACAAGAAATCACCTAATCCTACCTACTCCAATGGGAAACCGGTTTGAACAAGGTACCGGTTCTTCCCCCTTCAACTAATCTATTTTACTTAATTGATATTATATTTTACATTACATATCTTGTGCAAAATAATAAAAGCAAAAAAGACTGTTACATTGACACGGTGCGTGACAGAAACTCTCAAGAAAAAAAACTCTGCAAAGATAATAGTACAAAGAAAATGTATAAATAAAATTCTTCAAGATTATCAGGCACCTAATACTATTGAAACAGTTGAATTTCTGATGATAAAGAGATCCCTATGAATTATGAGATATGATGGAACTGAAATAAAAATTGATCAAATGTTTGTATATACAGTAGCTACTGATATAATCAAAGAAATTGAAAAATCTTGAACAAGAGTTCGTTCAAGTATGCTAACAAATAAATGATTGGCTAAAATAGAAAAATGCAATTCAGACTGAATTAGTCATGTGTAATTTTTGAACTTGTAGTCCAAATGTCTAAAGAGTAAAATTTGTAGGCTACTAGAAAATATTAGCATAAGAGAATGAGGTAGTTCAATGGAACAAATAGTAGCCCAAGGTTTATTATAGAGATTAGAAATCGGTATGACATATTGAAAGAATGAGAAGCACACATAATGTTGTAGCTCTATTGTATATTTATAGAACTTATAATGGGCTTTACATCATATACAAACTAGGCCAATTGGGCTCAGTTACATATAGTAATAACACCTATACAATATAGTCTAACACCCCCCCTCAACCGAAGCAGGAGGTATACAAATGCGAAGGTTGGATCTAAATAGCAGAAAAAGAGTTAGCGGAAGATTCTTTGTGAAGATATCGGCAATCTGTTGTGAGAAAAGAATATGAAGTACTTGAACAAGACCCATTTGAACACGCTTATGAACAAAATGGATGTCAATCTCGATGTGTTTTGTGCGAATATGCTGGACGGGATTGGTACACATGTACATGGCAAAAACATTATCACAATAGACCAAAGTAGCTCGTCGAAGAAGAAGACTGAGCTCACTAAGGAAAGACCGAACCCAGCAACATTCGGACACGGCGTTGGAGACCGCACGATACTCGGCCTCGGCACTACAACGAGAGACGGTGGGCTGTCACTTAGAGGACTAAGAGATAATGTTGCCTCCGAGGAAAACACATAAACTAGAAGTAGAAAGGCGAGTGTCAGGGCAACCAGCCCAATCAGCATCCGAATAAGCCACAAGTTGGTCCAAACGTGTCGGGGAGATAGTCAAACCTTGATCAGTAGTGCCCTTGATATAGCAAAGGATTCGCTTAACAGCCATCCAGTGTGATGATCATGGAGCATGTATAAACATACACACCTGCTGAACTACATAAGAGATGTCAGGACAAGTAAAGGTGAGATATTGAAGGACACCAACAATGGACCTGTATAAGGTGGGATCAGTCATAAGTTCGCCGTCTTCTAAAGAAAGCTTGGACTTCGAATCTGTAGGTGTAGCAACAGGCTTGCAGGAGAGCATGTCGGTCCGGTCTAGAAGAACATGTGCATATTTAGATTGAGACAAGAATAACCCTGAAGAGGGGTGAGATGTCAAGAAAGTAATTAAGGCGCCCCAAGTCGGTCATATCAAACTCAGAGTGAAGAGAGTGAAGTAGATCATGAAGTACCGCATTCAAAAGAGGCCGTGCGAACGATATCATCAACATAGACCAATAATATAGCCATATCATGTCCACGATGTAAGACAAATAAAGAAGAATCTGACTTACAGCTTTGAAAACCCAACCGTTGTAAAAAGGTAGCAAAACGAGTGTACCAGGCACGAGGTGCCTATTTGAGACCGTAAAGAGACTTCTTAAGCTTACAGACATGATCACGATACTGAGAGCTGATGAAACCCGGTGGTTGCTTCATATAGACCTCTTCATTAAGTGTGCCATTAAGAAAAGCATTTTTGACATCGGATTGATGAATAGGCCAGTGTCAAGAAGTAGCAATAGTCAAAACAGTATGAACAGTAGCAGGTTTAACAACAGGACTGAAAGTTTCACCGCAGTCGATGCCATACCACTGTGTAAATCCCTGAGCAACTAACCGAGCTTTATACCGTTCAACTTGACCTGTAGATGTTTGTTTAATACGAAAAACCCACTTGGAGCCAACAATGTTACCATGAGGGGGCGGAGGAATAAGATCCCATGTCTTATTATAAATAAGAGCATTAAATTCGTCGAGCATAGCATGCTTCCAGTTCTCATCAGTAAGTGCTTGCTTCTAATAAAAAAGGTACCTCGGGCAAAGTACTATGAGCAATCATAGAAGGTTTGAGAAGAGGTTTTACAATACCAGCACGAGCACGAGTCACCATGGGATGAATAGAGGAAGTAGGGGGAGCCGAACCAGGTGCGGGCGGATGTGCAACCACGTTTGTTGGCACAGTTGGAGGGGCTGCAGGCGCAGCCGGTGGTACAGGAGCCACGGGGGGCAGTGCGGCAGCTGCGGTGTGTGGCGCCGCAGGAGGCGGCGGCAGCGGTGGTTGGAGGGCCACGAACGGTGAAGACGTGAGCGGAGGAGAAAAGACTTGATGAAGCCAGGTCATTGTATCTTGAGAGAAAGTGCCCAATCGTGCAAATGAAAAATCTGCTTCATCAAAAATAACATGCCTCGAAATAATGACTTTATGTATAGAAAGATCCAAACATTTATAACCTTTTGTGATTCTGTGGGTAGTCCAAGAAAACACATAAGGTAGAGCGCGGAGCAAGCTTATGAGACGCGGTGGCACTCAGATTCGGATAGCAGGCACTACCAAAAACCCGAAGATGATAGTAATTAACTTGCTTCTTATACAAACGTTGAAAGGGGATCTTTTTCTTAATAGAAGTGAACGGTAGAAGATTGATAATATGAGCTGCAATAGAAACTACTTCAACCCAAAATTCCAAAGGCATGCATGCTTGAAACAAGAGGGAACACATCATGTTATTAATAGTACGATGTATGCGTTCAGCTTTCCCATTCTGTTGGGAGGTGTGAGGGCAGGAAACCCTACTGAGAATGCCCCTTTGCAGAAAAAGACTATTAAAGTCACTGTTGATATATTTAGTGCCATTATCACATTGAAAATGTTTGATTTCCACACCAAATTGACTTGACACAAGATTACGAAACTGAACCAACGGGTCAAAAACCTCAGATTTGGCATGCATAGGATAAATCCACACAAAATGAGAATAATCATCCAATAATAGCAAATAATACTTAAAACCACTGAAACTGATAACAGGTGATGTCCATACATCAGAATGAACAATATCAAAAGGACGCGTAGTACTAGTGACAGACTTTTGAAAAGGTAAACGACTATGCTTACCGAGTTGGCAAGCATGATACAAACTGGACTCAGAAGAATTCGAACAAGAAATAAATTTTTGTTTGACTAAAGTGGATAAGACTGGCTCCCCAAGATGGCCAAGTCGACGATGCTAGAGAGATTGTGTGATTTTGGAAGCAACTAGGGAAACATGTGGGGAGGATGCCACGGGTTGCCCGGGTTGACCAAGTCGACTGACTGTGTTTGGTTTGGAAACAGCGAAAAGAGGCCCCGAGCTAGCACAACGAATAATGAGGGATAGTGTTTTAGCATTTTTAATGGAGAAACCACCCGAGTCAAATTTTAAAAGGCAACAATTATCTTTACAGAATTGACGAACAGAGATTAAGTTAGTAGAAAGACCAGGAACATAAATGACATTATGCAAATTGAAGGAACCAACAGGTGTAAGAAGAGAGCCAAATCCAATCCCAGCAATCGATAAACAAGCGCCATTACCAACGAATATTTTATCATAGCCATGATAAGGACGAAGAGACGTTAGCAAACTGGGGTTATTAGTCATATGAGACGATGCACCACTATTCATTATACAGGAAAAATCAGTCAAAGAAGTAGAATGAGCAGTAAGAAATTGAAAATTGGTTTGAGGAGACGCAAACCCTGAATAGAAATTAGAACCAGTGCCATAAGTATTAACTGCAGGATGAAAAAGTGGTGGATATAACATATTCTCACCATAACAAGAGCCCTGAAGAAAGTAAAAACACCAAAGAAAGGTAGGCCAGGTTGGAAAGCAGAACCAATCATTGGGTTGAGCATAATCAACAGCAACCACCTCCGAGAAATTAAACAAGCAGTCACGGGCAAAAACATAATCAATTAATTCTCCACGAGCCAAAATCTCTTTCTCCTGCGTTGAAATTTTCGATTCCTCCACTCCACCTAGGGTTTCAACTTTCAAATTCAAATCCTCAATCAAAATCTCTCAAAACGATATTTAAAAATTCAATCTTTAGACGATCACTTCGAGATCTCACTCCAACAAAGGCTAAAAGAAATTGCTACTTTCAAGAAAAGAAAAGAAGGCTGTTCGAGGGAGGCTAAGGTTAGCCGAGTTGGGGTGCTGATGGTGGCGGAGCGCTAGGGTTTGCCGATATTAGGGTTTTGAATATTTTGAGGAGGGAAGAGAGGGAGGCCAGGGTTTGCCTAATTTACGAGAGAGCCAGAGTTAGCTCGGATACCATGAAAGATTAAGAAGTATACATAATGCTGTGCCCCTCTCGTATATAAATAGAACTTATAATGAGTTTTACATCATATACAAAGCAGGCCAATTGGGCTCAGTTATATATAGTAATAACACTTATACAATATAGTCTAACACATACATGTAACAAATGGATGCAAATGGTATGGCGGTCTTTGTACGTGTCTTCTGGATGTGATAACAGCTTGTTTGTATATATTACTTGCAATGATATTTATATGAAAGTCCCTGAAGGACCAAAGATGCCAAAAACATATAGTTCAAAACCGCAGTACATATCAACTAAAAGAAAGATATATTAATATCATCATTACTTTTGAAGAATTTAAAGAAGCTGTTACGCACCTAAACTAAGAATTCTAGATAAAGGATCTCAAAAAATAAAAGATTTTGTCTCGATCTGTAGATCGAGCACTAATATAATAGAGTATTACTCTATTGGTCAACTTATAAAATTACGGTACTTAAGTGTTTTAAAATGTTGTTTAGTGCCTCAGTTTTTGTTTAATTCTTTGATAAAGATAAAGACCTTTTCGGTCCTCAATGAGGTAACAAATGAATTCTTGGTTTTAAAAGCACCACACTTTGGTATAATTATTTCACTAATATAATTGTTACAAGACCAGGTGTAAACCGCCTTCAATTAACTTGTCACCAATATAGAGTATGGCACCAATATGGAGGTATGAGAATGTGATTAAATATTCATCCTAATGGAACAACCAATATAGCATTATTACGCTATGTCCAACTTGTAATTAATTTTAAATGCGAGTACTAGTTATTTATTTGAACCATATAAGGTAAGTGACAAGCATATACTATTTCTTTATTTTTATTTTTTTGATACTTAGCAACAGAGTCGCTGTACAAAACAGGCAACTTGACCAAGCAAGCCCTGAATCATCCCGTAAAAGAGCGAGGACCCAAAAAGAGACAAAAAAGACAGGAAGACCATATTTTGGCAATCTACTAACAATTGCAGCTACTGTTGAGACACTTACATCTTACGAGCAAGTAGAGAACGGGTAACGTCAAGGCCTTTGATCCAGCATATTTTGTAAGTTTCCAATGATCATGGGAAGTCAGATAGCATCATATGAAAACAAATTTGAGTGTATTGTTCAAGGTAAAGAAAATTGACAGAATCTTGTATATTTCAACTCTCCAGTTCCTGGCAAGATTTTTAATGAGGCAGTTTAAAAATCGTATATAACTCGGATACTATACACTTTTAAGAGTGTTATGTCCCGCAATATTTTTAAGAAAAATATCCAAATGGAGAGTGTTGTATATATAGGATATTTTTCAGATACAATTTTTATTGTAAAAAGGAAAGAACAAACCCAGTGCCTCAAAAGCTCCCGCCTACGCGGGGTCAAGAGTGGGCGGATGTGCGCAGCCTTCCCCCTTCAGGGTGTTAACCTAAAAAGAGGCTGTTTTCTAGTACCCCCAACCTGAGGGTGAGGACTTCCCAGGAGGTCACCCATCCTGGTACTACTCTCGCCCAAGCACGCTTAATTTCGGAGTTTTAATGGGATCTGGTGACGGCGTATTGGTGCCCTCTTTGGTAATTTTTATTGTCAATATTAAATATATATATATATATGTGTGTATAAATAAGTGACGTATGTCACATATGCAGCATTTTTATTTTTCTCACCTCACCTCATGACTTTTATTATTATTTTTTGGACAAATCTTACCTCGAGACTCATAATTTGTTGTTGTGCATATAAATATGCATATGTATGACAGTGAAAACAATTGATCAGACGAAAAGAAGAGAAAATGAAAATTGAGATAATGAGAAAATTGAATGAATTATTTGAATAGAAGAAAAATTTCTCCGAGTTTTGGAATAAAATACTTGTTATTTTTTTATAATTATATTTGTGTTTGTATTTTTATTCTTGTCCTTTTGAATTGTTGAGATTTTACATGTGAGTTTAGTAATTAAAATCCCACATTGGAGTTGTGAGAGAGAAGATATTGTCAGGAAAATATTGCGTACAACAAAGATATTGCGACAAATACTGCAAAAATACTGCGTACAATACAGCTATAAAATACAGTAAAAATACTGCCGAAAATTACAGTAAAAATGACCGAAAATTACTGCAAATTAAACAGCGAAAATTAGCGTTAAACCTCAGTATAATGCAGTAAAATTCTAGTAATTTTGTATGAAAAAAACGCAGCCAAATAAATGAACACGACAATCAAATAATACCGAAAGAGGGAGAGTAGATTAGAAAATACCGAAGATACTGTGCCGTGGGAAATACAACTGTCCTAATAGACGATTTCGCCATTGCTTCGGTGCAAACAGATGTTTAGGCGGCTGTCCTCCAGGATTTACACGATCCAACCCTTAACATGCACTCGTTAATTGCCGGTTAGGAACGCCTCGAACTTTGCCCAGATCGTGAAGAGAATAAAACCCGAGAGTGAGAGCGAGAGAAAAAGAATTAGGAAGAGAGATGGTTGCTGTGTGTTTTCGGTCCATCCTTGAAGGCATATTTATAGGGTGCAAAAAATGGGTCCAACAGCTAAACCGACTACAAATGCAGCAAATCAAAACGTCAGTTATAAAGGATGTAATTGCGTTTTAATGGCAGTAAATCAGGGCGTTTGGAATCTGGCAACGGTAACATTGTTTATCGTAATTTTTTCGTAAAATAAATATACCCGATGAGAAAAGCTCACCCACCCCTCGCCCGAGCATAGCACGTCGGGCGGCACGTGTGGTTCCCACCATTTCTTCACCCAAGGCTCAATTCAAGTGGGTTAAGAGAAAGTACCTTTATAAACTCTTCTTACTCCCCTTAAATTGTCTATGTGGGATAGAACTCACTTGGTGCATTTTCAAAGTGTGATGTATTTTTCACAATATTTAAAATTAGCTTGTATCATTTTTTCAACAGATATCACCTTATAAGCCTAGTGGGTTACTCCACCTATTGCTAATTGGTTTTAGGATGGAGCCTCACTTGGGCTTATATTATATGTGAACCTCGTATATTCCGACTCGTGGGTCGGGCCTAAAAGGCCCGGTGGAAATTTAACATGAGTATAATATGTCCCTAGTTTTATAACAAATATATAATATTTAATATTAGTATGAAGCATACTTAATTTTGTATATAGGGACAAATCACAAAAATAATAAAAATGGCCTGAGATTGGGACTCGAACCCGCGTCCGAGCATAAAGTAAGTTAGGCTTTCTGTTTGTTAATATAATTTATTTAAAATTTGAGATTTTGGGTGAAGATTTTTTTGATTGCTAGTTTTCAGAAAACTAATATTTTATGTATATTAGGCCTATGAACTGGATACATTTTTTCAAAAATTAGCAACACGGTCTTATTATAATCGCAACTCGTACAAATAAGATCACATTCAACCTATATAAAAGTGGAGATCAATGAACAGATACACAGAAGCCAAGATAAAATAGAAAAATATGACAAAAATAGAACACAAAAATAGACAAGTAGGGAACTATAAACTGGATACTAAATGAAAACATTCGTTTTGCTTTCTATGAGTAGTGTTACAATATCAAAAAAAAAAAAAAAAAAAAATTATATATATATATATATGTACTTACGTTGTGTACCAAATACACATTTTAAAAGGTCATTAGCTTACGAAAAAAAGCAATTGTTGTAGAGTACGTTTAGCAGCATTTCCAAGTCCATATATGGGTTTTTGGCACTCTTTTTTGAACAAAAAATTCCGAAGGCACAATATTCAATTCAATCAAAATTGATAGCTGACAAAACTAAGGGAGAAGATTTAAACACCTAGTCATGAGTACGAAAACCCTCCTGATCATCTTGGATACTACATGAGCCACAATTTTCTTACAAACCCAAACAAAGAACAACAAGAAAAGCGACTAATAAAACTTGGACTCTAGAGACTAAAGCATCAACTTCCCATGGAGGAGAAAGGGCCCCCTAAAATACCTAAATTGTACTATGGAAATCAGACTCGATAATAACGTGCTTGAAACCAAATGTGATGGCAAAATGACAAGCAGCTTAGATAGTTCAACATTCTACCACAATAGGAGATCTAGCAAAATCCGAGCCGCACCACCCATGAATCAGCACATCACCGTGATCGAGTCTTTTGACACTCGAAAATCTAGGTTTCGAAAATATATTTATAGGTATGGATTTTTGACACTCGAATTTCATTTTTTATAATTTCCAAATTTCAACCAAGTCTTTTTAAAATACAAACTAAAAAACTAAAAACTAAAAAAATCATTTTAATTCCTTGATTTTTAGTTTTTCAAAAATTAAAAATTACAAAGAAGAATACCGAACACAACTTCCATCAAATTGCTCACCCAAAAGATGTTAGGATCACCGCAGACTATTTTTAAAGCTAGGCCTCATATATGCTCGACTTTGATCATGGTGCGCAACCCAGAAGAAGCCATCATTGTTTTGAACCATCTTCAAAGTTAGGCCTTAGCCTTTTTCAGGATACACAACTAGGTTTCAGGAAATGACATTTTGATATTTTATTTTTTTTATCTTTTTGCTTTCTTGCATTGGATGATATCATGTACGATTTGAAGATCCAGTTCTCTTCTTACTTATGAAAAAAATACACGTTTAACATTTATATTCTAATAATTTTATGGGTTGGAGGCCCTCGAAAACAGTCTCCATTCAGGGCAGCACTTTATAAGAGTGTACATTTCACCCCCAGACCCCGTCTTGACAGGAGCCTTTTTGTTAGGGTACAAAACCAATCCTGAATCTTCACCCATTAGCTTATTAAGCTTTTGGATGAGTTGGTTTCTTGACATAGTATCAGAGCATTGTTGACGAAGAGGTCATGAGTTTAAATCCCAACAGCCCCAACTTTCAATATTAACACAATTTATTTAAGCACAAAGTACAAGGTGGGCCTGTACAATATCCACGCTTCAAGCCCAATAGGCGTTTGCATGAGAGAACATGTTATAGTACAAAACCAATCCTAAAACTTCATCTATCAGCTTAAACTTTTGAAAAATATGCTTCCTTGACACTTTTAAACACCGAGTTTATTATTATTGTTGTATTCTGATAGTTTTATGATATATCATCAGATACATAAATTCGATACATTTAATATTTTTCTTTAATGATTGTACAAACTTGTGCTCTACAATGGCATTGAATTGATTGGTTGGCCACCTTTGATTCCTTAGTTTTATACCCCTTCGGGAAAGTGGTTATCTCCTAATTTTCCCCTTATATTATAGTACATGACATTAAATTTTGCCCCCAAAAAATAAATTTTTTTTAAAAAAAAAACTATCACTTTGGGCCACATGTCTCCCACCTTAGGCTATTTTTCATATGAATATGTCTACTTGTTCTCCTAACAATTCTTCTCCTTTGTCAATTTTGTCATCATTTTTGAAATTAGGTTTTGTTTCTTTGTTAGACACTATTTTTTGATAATTAAACAGATAACTGTCAATACAAAAACCGGTGTCTCCACTGAAGTAGAACAGGTAAAAAGCGAAACACATTATAACATAGTACTCTTAAAGCACTCAATGTTTCTAAAAATTTTCACCTGTGTGTATGGAGTTAAGTCATACCATTTGTAGAGCTATATACCAATTCTTAATATAATATTTTATAGCTGATAATGCACCCAACCCACTTCTCATTCTCAAATACGAACTTCTTCCTTGTAGTCCATACCACCCGGATATTTCTTTGTTAGACATGTTTTATGGGGTGGGAAAAGTAATAAGCAAAAGTAGTTATAAGAGGTGTATTAATCTCTTTTCTTGGCCTTTACCTCCATCCAAGGGCCCATCACTCATGTCATGTAGAGCATGTGGACAAACAAGTTAACACAGGTAAGACTCTTCTAGAACGGGTTGAATCGGGCTGGGTTTGAGGAAAAAAGTTTCCAAACCTTGTTTGATTCTAGGAGACGTCTCCTTGGTGGGCTGAGTTGATTTTATGGGTCTGACTCGGTTTAGAATTACTTGTGTCAAGTCAACCTAGGTGAGAAGGCAATGAGTATCGTAAGGGTCAGCTGTTATTCCATCACGAGACTCTACCATATCAGGCACATAATTGTATCCAATAACTCAAATGCATATATTCACGGGAAAACATCCACAAGATATTCAATACCGAAATTGATCTTCAGTGTTTGTCCCTAAAGGACTCTGTAGGGCTAGAGACATTACTATTGCGGAAATAAACATTGTAGTTTGGAGTTTTTATAGTTCCATGGCAACTAGATTTAACGGGTTTAACTAGACATACATGGCTGCCTCGTCAAGCTCTCGTAAAAAGAATACTCGGTTATGAACTTAGTCAAGTCTGTTGGTGTATTTTCAAAATATGTGTTGTATAATGCGTATGTATATGTTAAATGTGGTTTATGTATGTATAAGATGTATTTGAGATTGTCCCGATACTTGTTTGAATGTTTAGAGCATGTTGGGAGTGTGTGTCGACACATGGGCCATGTGTGTCGACACACAATCCTACAGAACGATGGGGAAACAGCTGTGTGTCGACACACGTTATAGAAGAGCATGGAGGAAATCTGTGTGTCGACACATAGGAAATGTGTGTCGACACACAGATCTACAGTAACCCCGTGTGTCGACCTGTGTGTTGACACACAGGTCGGTTTTGATGGTTTGTCTGCGCGATTTTTTCCCCGTTTCGTTATATCTTTTGTGGCTTTTCTCTTGGGATGTCTTTATTCCTTTATACATATATATATCCTCCTACTTGTTGATTGATGAGGATGAATGGAAAAACACAAGGGAAAACAAGAGTGAAAAGATCTTTGCATTCAAAGTGTTCTTGTTGTTGTGTTCTTGAACAAAAACTCCAATCTCTCCACATCATGATCTTTCTCTCCCTTTACACATTCTCACTTCATTTTGGTTGTTGTTGTATCCCAGAGGGCATTTCTTATAACGAATTAAGCCTTAAGGAAAGTAATTACACGGCCTCAACACCTGAGATCTCTTTGTTACCCGGTTGCAAGTATTTTGCAAGTATCTTGACAATTTGTTCTAACAATCTTAAGGTTTAGTTTCTGATTTGGGATATGAATTCATCACTAAGGGAAATGACAGCCAACTTTGTGAAGTTGGACCGATTTGATGGCAGGAACTTCCGCCGATGGCAGAGGAAGATGCACTTCCTCATCACGACGCTGAATGTGGTGTATATCCTGAATACACCATGTCCATCCCCCGTCTCTGAGGAGGATGAAACGTTGGCCAAGCAGAGGGCCAGACTGAAGTGGGAGAACGATGACTATAGCTGCAGAGGGCATATTCTGAATGGGATGACTGATGCCCTGTTTGACATTTACTCGAACATGGCGACTGCGAAGGAACTGTGGGATGCACTTGAGGCACGCTACATGGCCGAGGATGCTACAAGCAAAAAGTTCCTAGTTAGTCAATTTAACAATTATAAGATGGTTGATGATCGTCCTGTCATGAAGCAATTTCATGAGATCGAACGAATATTAAATAATTTCAAACAACACAACATGAACATGGACGATACAATTGTTGTTTCTTCCTTAATTGACAAACTTCCTCCTTCTTGGAAAGATGTAAAGAAAAGTCTTAAACACAAGAAGGAGGATATGCCAATTGAGGAATTGGCTACCATTTACGTGTTGAGGAAGGTTACAGGGTATAGGATGACAACAAAGACCGCCCTAGTGATGTTGGTAAAATCAACGTCACAGAAGAAGGCCAATCGAGCAAGGGACCCAAGAGAACCGGACACTTCCAAAAGAAGAAGAATGACAAGAGGCCGAAAGTGGTCTATTGGGAGTGTCAGAAGCCCGGTCATTTTTGTAAAGATTGTTACCGCCTTAAAAAGAATAAAGGCAAGGGGCTTGATAATTGCGCCAAAAATTCGAACGAGAGGTTCGTGGTGATGATATCGGAAGTCAATCGAGTTGAGAGTGATAACTCTTGGTGGATTGACGCAGGGGCCACGAGACATGTGTGTAAGGACAGGGGGTTCTTCACGACTTTTGAGCCCATGGACAACGAAACAGAGTTGTTCATGGGAAATGGGGCGTCGGTACCAGTTAAAGGAAAGGAAAAAGTTGATTTACTTTTCACGTCTAGAAAAACCCTTACTTTAACCGATGTATGCTTCGCCCCTGACATTAAGAAGAACCTCGTGTCCGGTGGCCTGTTAAATAGGTTTGGGTTCAAGTTGGTCTTCGAGGCCGACAAGTTTATTTTGTCTAAGGGTGGAGTTTTTGTTGGAAAAGGGTACTTATGTGATGGTATGTTCAAAATGAACATTGATAATAAAATTAGAAGTTCTGTTTATATGCTTAACTCGTCGTTTTTATGGCGTCAAAGACTGGGTCATACGAATTTTCGTAGATTACATGAAATGGTTAATTCTTTGTTGATTCCTCACATAGATAAATTTGATGACAAATGCAAAATGTGCATGCTAACAAAGATAATGAAATTACCATTTCCTTCAGTGCAAAGAGAGACTAATCTACTTGACCTAGTACATAGTGATTTATGTGATTTCAAACGAACACCGAGTTTAGGTGAAAAGAATTACTTCGTTACATTTATCGATGACAGTTCAAGATTTTGTTATGTATATTTGATAAATAACAAAGATGACTCGCTTGATAGATTTAAAGCATATAAAGTAGAAACTGAGTTACACTGTGAAACCTTCCTCAAACGTTTAAGGTCAAACCATGGTGGGGAGTACTACGATCCTAAATATTTCGAAACCATAGGAATAATACATGAAATAACTGCACCATATACGCCACAACAGAATGGCGTGCTTGAGAGGAAAAACTGGACTCTAACTGATATGGTTAATTCTATATTATCTTATTCCGGTCTCAGTGATGGGTTTTGGGGTGAGGCTATGTTAACATCCTGTCATATATTGAAGAGAGTTCCAAACAAAAGAAATAAAATAACCCCATATGAGTTGTGGAACAAACGAGCCCCTAATTTGAATTATCTGAAAGTGTGGGGGTGTATGGCAGTTGTTAAAGTCCTTGAACCTCAACGAAAAAAGTTAGGTGAAAGAGGCATTGATTGCATCTTTGTGGGTTATGCGCTTCATAGCAAGGCATATCGGTTCTATGTAGTCGAACCTAATGATTATATTAGTGTGAATACGATAATAAAATCGAGAGACGCAATTTTTGATGAGAATCGGTTTACTTCTATCCCTAGATTGAGGGATTATATACCGGTTGAAAGTGACACTCAAGTGTCATATGACGATGTTCGTCATAAGAGGGAAGATGTTCCTGAAAGTGCTCTAGAACTCCAAAGGAGTAAGAAAGCAAGGAAAGAGAAATCTTTCGGTTGGAACTTCTATACATATTTGGTAGAAGGTTCGAGGAACGATGTGGACCAAGTGGTTCCATATTGTTGTGTCATGGAAGCTAATCTCGTGACGTTTAATGAGGCAATGAGGTTTCATGATGCCTCGTTTTGGAAAGAGGCTGTAAATGATGAGATGGATTGGATCTTAGGTAATAATACCTGGATCCTTGTGGACCTTCCACGAGGAAGTAAGCCCATCGGGTGCAAATGGATCTTCAAAAAGAAGATGAAAGTTGATGGAACGATTGACAAGTTCAAGGCCCGATTAGTGGCTGAAGGGTTCACCCAAAAGCATGGGTTGGACTACTTTGACACGTATGCCCCCGTGGCAAGAATATCGACGATAAGGGTATTGATAGCCCTTGCCTCCATTTTTAAATTAGTGATACACCAAATGGATGTCAAAACGGCATTCCTGAATGGTGAGCTAGAGGAGGAAGTATACATGGAACAACCGGAAGGGTTATTGTTTCGGGCCAAGAGAGAAAAGTATGTAAACTTATACGCTCTCTATATGGGCTAAAACAAGCCCCAAAGCAATGGCACCAGAAGTTTGATCAAGTTGCACTGAACAACGGATTCGTTATAAACGAATCGGATAAATGTATGTATAGCAAGTTTGATAATGGCAAAGGGGTCATTATATGTTTGTATGTCGATGACATGCTGATTTTCGGTACTGATATGGAACAAGTAGAGAGAACCATACAGTTTCTCTCTGAAAACTTTGCTATAAAAGACATGGGTGAGGCGGAAGTAATCCTTGGTATAAGGATTGTAAGGAATGGTGATACCATTTCCTTGACGCAGTCTCACTACATCGAAAAGGCGTTGAAAAAGTTTCATTTCTTTGATTTGCACCGATCTCCATACCAATGGATCCCAGTGTGAAATTAGTACCAAATGGAGGTGCTCCAGTGGCACAACTGGAGTATGCACGAGCTATTGGCTGTCCCATGTATGCCATGATGAGCACTAGGCCTGATATCGCCTTTGCTGTTGGAAAGCTGAGCAGATACACCAGCAATCCGAGTAAGTTGCACTGGGATGCGGTGCACCGGGTACTGAAGTACCTAAAGAAGACTATGGACTATGGTCTCATTTATGTTGGGTATCCTCCTATTTTGGAGGGGTACACTGATGCAAGTTGAATCTCCGATGTAGAGGATCATGCATCCACGAGTGGATGAGTATTCCTGTTTGGTGGGGGTGCGGTTTCTTGGGGTTCCAATAAACAAACTTGCATATCTGATTCTACAATGGCGGCGGAGTTTATAGCTCTCGCATCTGCGGCTAAAGAAGCCGAGTGGTTTAAGGATCTCTTGTATGAGATACCTTTGTGGCTGAAGCCGATCTCACCGATTTCTATCCACTGTGATAGTCAGGCTACACTTTCTAGAGCGTACAGTGAGGTGTATAATGGAAAGTCCAGACACATTGGTGTAAGACATAGTATGGTGAGACACCTTATTCGGGAAGGTGTTATCACTGTGGACTTTGTGAGAACCAGTCAGAATCTAGCGGATCCGTTAGCTCAAGGCCTGGCTAGGGACTTGGTTCTGACAACAAGTGATGGGATGGGGTTGAAACCTGTCATATTTAGTCGCCCATGATAGGCCCTCAACTCGACGCCTAGTATGAAGCTAGGTCTCAAGTTCAATGAGAGAGACTTGTCATCTGTGTGACTGCAAGCACTAAATGAGAATATTTCCATCCCAAGTGTAAAGTACTTGATACGTGCGTCAGAGATTCTAAAAGGACGAGAAAAGCTCTTAATGGACGTGGTTCTAGAACTTATTGAATGTCGCGTCGCAGGGACATGATCAATGAGGTCCACCTTAGTGTGTGTTGAAGTTTGGCCGCTTCAAATGGGTGATTTTTGACAAGGGTTTGGCCCTAAAACACTCATGAAGGGTACATGATACAAGGCCACAAATGTGTGGGTCTAGGAGTTGTAGGGTGTGTACGGGGAGTACGTCTTGTGCGTGATTAGATAGTCGGTTAGTCAAATGGGTTGTATGGTTCAAAGCTTGGTCTACCATTTTCGATTCGATTAACTGTATGTTCTTTTCACTAGCTGGAAGTTCAATCGTGAGACACCCTCGCTTATGCACAATAAGGCCTACTTTAACCGAGATGTCTTTTGAGATTGGTTGTATTTTGAAAATGGTCGGGGATTGTTGGTGTAATTTCAAAATACATGTTTGTATAATGCGTATGTATATGTTAAATGTTGTTTATATATGTATAAGATGTATTTGAAATTGTCCCGATACTTGTTTGAATGTTTAGAGCATGTAGGGGGTGTGTGTCGACACATGGGCCATGTGTGTCAACACACAATCCTACAAAACGATGGGGAAACAGCTGTGTGTCGATACACATGGCCCGTGTGTTGACACATGGCCCTTTACAGAAGCGCACGGAGGAAATCTGCGTGTCGACACATAGGAAATGTGTGTCGACACACAGATCTACAATAACCCTGTGTGTCGACACACAGCTTCGACACACATGTCGGTTTTGACGGTTTATTTGCGCGGTTTTTTCCCCGTTTCATTATATCTTTTGTGGCTCTTCTCGTGGGACGTCTTTTTTCCTTTATACATATATATATATATATATATATATATATATATATATATATATATATATATATATCCTACTTGTTGATTGATGAGGATGAATGAAAAAACACAAGGGAAAACAAGAGTGAAAAGATCTTTGCATTCAAAGTGTTCTTGTTGTTGTGTTCTTGAACAAAAACTCCAATCTCTCCACATCTCGATCTTTCTCTCCCTTTACACATTCTCACTTCATTTTGGTTGTTGTTGTTGTACCCCCGAGGGTATTTCGTATAGCGAAATAAACCTTAAGGAAAGTGATTATACGGCCTCAACACCTGAGATCTCTCGGTTACCCGGTTGCAAGTATTTTGCAAGTATCTTGACAATTTGTTTTAACAAAGTCATCCCCACTTCGATAGGTGAATATTGAATGGGTTTTTAATATAGTTGAAAACACTTAGAGGGCGCCCTTATTACCATGAAACGGTTAGTCGGATCAAAAAGATAAAATAAAAGGATATACTCTCTGAGGTAGATTTTCACAAAGCCTTTAATTTTATTGATTTGACTTCCTTGATTGGACACAAGGTCAAATAGTGTTTTCCCTAAATGGAGGTAGTGGATTAATAGTTATGTTCCTACGGCCTCAGTCTCAATTTTGGTAAAAGTATAAGGGACTTAGATAGGGCGACCGTTTTCCACTCTGGGAGATTATGAGAATGGGCTGATGCAGGCCAAGTGATCACCGTCGGTTGTGAAGGGGGCTGGGTGAGGCGAGCCGATGTGGTGGGGGGCAGTCAGTTGACCGCAGCGGAGACCGGAGATAGGTGAGGGAAGGCATCAGTATTGGAGAGGGAGGGAGAAGAGGAGGAGACAGCATAGGTTCATAGGTTCAATTGCAGGAGACATCACACATGAGCGACCGGAGGATAGGGGAGAAGTGGGGCAGCGACGGCGGTAGTGAGCCCGGGCAGCGGCTAGGGTTTCGTGAGAGGGAGGGAGAGAGAATTTTTGTTTTAAGGTTTGGTATACTCTGATACCATGTGAGATTATGAGTTAGTGAGCATGCCCAATAGGGTTGCTAAAGCATATATTTATAGTAAAGAGTACAGGAATAATTACAGAATAATATCAATAAAATATATCCTAATACGCTCCTTTATTTCATCATTGTAGTTGAGATTCTCAGCCAATCGTTATTGCAAGTTGAAACATTGAGCCTCTCTTCATGTCTTCAAATAGCACATCGAGATTCCCCCAATCGAACTCTTAGATATAGTTTAGACTACTGAAGACCTCCTCATCTTCTTGAAAGCTAAGAAGAAAGACTTTGAAATGTTGAGAGAGTCCTTAGCAGCTGCAAATTGGTCTTAGACCTAAGAATAAATTTTCAAGAAAGTATTATAGTAAACTAGGGGCCGAAACCACTTGTAAAACACAATCCACATGTGCTCTCAGTGGCAAAATATTTTTTTTATAATTTAATCAAGCTTCTGTGGAGAGCCAATTCCTTTTAAAAAATCTAGATTATATAGGCTAGCCTCGTAGAAATTCAATCTCCTGTCACATGGTGGTTTTCTCACTCTAATCAAATATGTCATGTCCGACCCCCTGCTCAATTTCCTCTCTATTTTAAAACTCCTCCTAAAGTCGTAAAAAAAAATATATATATATTATCCATATCATACGCAATTTCTTTTCGAGAGGGCTAGAAAGCGAGCACTAGTTAAGCGGGGTACTCTAGAATTACTAACGACCTGGGAGGACTAGATGTACTGAACCTTCTCTTTGATATTGTGCACTTCTTTTCAAGCGGTGGCACTAAAATGTTGAGGATTCCCCCTTCTAAAAAAGTATAATACAAGCCAAATACAGGTCTGATCAAAGACTCTTATTACACCTCGTGCAACAAACAAAGACCTTCGGTAGGGCATTTCCTCCATTGAAACCATCTCAGGACTGATTAACTCTATCACACCCCCGGGGTTGAGATACTGAATCGACTGTGTGAACGAGGCAATAGTTAGGGTAAGAACAACCTGAAACTTTTTGTCCATCTTTATACAAAATCATTTCACTATAGAGAATATGGGGCTCTAGGATGGTCTCATATGGCATTAGAACCTAAGATAGCGACATGGTTTATTCGGCTAAGTAGCAGAACTCTAACTAGTGCTCACCCATGACCTGTAGGAAGCCACTGTTTTCCCCATTGGTGAGGATGCATTGAAAAACATGATCTTAAGGGTACTTTCACAACCAACTATGTATATCTTGTGTCTTATATTCTATTTCGCATAGAATTTTTCGTGTTCTTTTATATTGTTTTTGTTTAATGATATCTTATGGAGATACGTATGGTGTCCTGCTGTGTTTTGTCTTAGGTGTTTCCGCATCTTTTGGCATGATCATTTGTTTTCATGGGGGTAGAAGTTTTGGATGCGTATCCTCTAGAGTTGTTGCCTACGTTGTTTTTGGGTCTTAGCTTAGACTTTTTTTTTTGGAATCAAGTTCAAAGGCAGTCTACTGTCTTGGGTGTTGTGTCTATTTGCCTTCGGACCTCGCCCTGCTCTTATGCATGATCGGGCTTATACTTCTAATTATCGAGAAAAACATGTATGCTGTCACTTTGATGTCATGATTGAAATTATTGTTGAAATGACTACAGAAAATCATGATACAATACTAACAAATTGAAAGATCATTCCATTCCCCCCCCCCCCCCCCCCCCTAAAAACCATTGACTAATAGAGTGGATGTGACATCATAGTGTCATCAAACGAAAGTTCAACTCCGAAAAATGCTTTATGTACATAATTTGAATATCTAATAATGAAACGATTTCAATGAAATATAGTATTGCCCTCAGGCTGTCTCGTGTCAAAAAAAAAAAAATGAAAATAAAATGGGCAACTTGTATGATTTGGGAATGTGCACATCAGAAATGAAGGTGTTCGAGTTGTCATTTGGTCATACCAAGCATTTCGAGTGTTCAATGTCTGGGTGTTCAATGTGGATTCACCTTCTTATAGTTTGTGCACATGGTGCAAGTCATCCACCATCGTTATCTTGCTATTTTATGATCTCACTCCAAGCTAGCCATTGCTATTTTGCTCCAAGTGGGTGGAAGATGATGTATTTTGGATCATTCCCAGGAGAGTTGGATTTTGTAAGTCGGAGTGGTGTCATTATTTACTTTATAAACCGGAAGAAGTTGCAAGGAACAAGCAGGCAAGCTTTTGTCACGGTCCAGCAGTTGAACTTAGTATAAGGTGTAGCGCCCCGAGGATTGGAATGTAAGACAAAGACAGTGTCAATTGTTGCTCGTTGGTGTTTTTGCAGTTTAGGTTCTTGTTCTTGTTTCTCTCTTCTCTTGCTTTTCTCTGTATTGTTCGGGTTTGATGGTTTGTATCCAATTATTAAAAAGATATTTCTATTTTGTTTGCTCAAGCAATATATCGCACACTCACCCTCCAAAAACAAAAAAAGGCCAATTCTATTAAAAGATCATATGTAAAGAAAATAATTTTATTACAAATTTATTCACCAAGTAAGATTAAAGTGGGTAATAAAATAGCTAGAAAACATTTCCCCTATATAAATGAATACACTTTTTGCTTTTTGTAAATAGTAATTACTTTTTTAATAGGTAACGAACAAAAACTCGAAATACAAAGTAGGGCGCACATATGAAAAACAGGCCCCGAAACAAAAGAACCACGAAAGCGAAAACAAAGGCATCAGTCAACACAACCGGAAAAACATCAAAAAAATTCTCCCACTCTATTTCTGCCATGCAAGACTAGGAGCTATCCAAACAGCAAGAACAAAAACCTCCCATATCTACAGCAACCAGAAGTCAAATTCCGTCCACCACTACACCACCGTCAGTGTTCATCTCCCCGTTTTAATGCATTCAATGACAAAAGTACAATAAAACTGAGATAGAAAAAATTTTCGGTCGAACCCAAATATCTTATGTTTGATTGCGTAAACATGAGGTGATACAAAACTATTGTTTTACGTTAGGTTCCTATTCATACAGTGATTGCATGAACATTTTGTGTTAAAAGGCAACAAAGAAGAAATAAAATGTGCATATTGTAGGGTCCAAAAATCATTGTAGTTTTTAAAATATTTTATATTATTTCTTGGTTGTTGGAGGTACATTTTTGTCCTACTTTGGCAACTATTATTTCTTGATCTCATCCCCGGAATCCGTCCCAGACCTAAATCAACTGGATTATATATCGGTGTTCAATTTCATATGCCATCTTTACAGATTGGATCTTAATTCAAAATGCATACTCCACATACTCCACAGTGTTAGAAAAAGATAGAAGCAAAGTGTAATTACAAGGCTCGTATCCCACGTAGAAAAAAGAGGAAAGTTTTGTTGAGTTTAAATATATACATGTCACTCAAGTCTTTGAATTAAGTTAAGGATGAAAGAATGATGGGGACCACACCCGCCATGCCATGCCGTGCCGTGTCATGCTCGGGCGAGTGTAGAGGCGATCTTTTTTTTAATGGGTATATTTATTTTTCAGAAAACATGTTTCAAAACCCGTATCGTAATTAACCACGCCTATTTACTGCGTTGGTGCTGTTTCCCATTATTCTTCTGGCCGTTTCTTCAAGCATTATTACCATTCAATTATGTGACTGTTGGGACATTATTGGGGCCGTTTGTTGAAGCTTATTAACGTTCATATATGACTATTGGAGGATGAAATTGCTGCTATAAATCCTCTAGCCTTTCACCGATTTCACATCATCCCCATCAACATCAAAATCGATCTTTTCTATCGCTCCCCGTATGTGTCTTTCTCTCTTTCATTGCGCAAAGTCCACCGGCTCTCCCACCCGACAATTAACGAGTGCACGTTAACAGTCGTATTGCGTTAGTTTTGGAGGACAGCCGCCGATCATACTGTTTGCACCAGAGTAGCGGCGAAATAGTCTTTTAGGACTGTGCTTTTTGCCATGGCACAGTATCTTCGGTATTGTAATCGATTTTAACCTTCGGTCTTATGATTTGATTGTTGTATTTATATATTTATCGTAATTTCGCAACTTTATTCTTACACACAGTTCTCTCCTTAGACATGGACCTCAGTTGCGGACCATGGGTAAAGATTAGGGAGAGTTGCTCGGATTTGCCCATGTTACGCTCCCAATATGAGGAATTTCTTATTGATATGCAATTTTCTTTCTATTACTTTTTTTTAATGTAGTTGCTCGTTAGAGATTACCTCTAATATATCACTTAAAGATTTTATTCTCTTAATTATAAAAAAAGTACATAAAGTGACTGTCCCGCTCGTAAATATTCTACATGGGATATAGGTTTTCAAGTAAAATTCTGATGTCATTTTTTTTTTTGGCTTTGTTTTTATTGTAGAGATTTTTTTATGTACCTCTGTGAATTTTATCCTCTTAGTTATCATGAAAAAAAGGTTCTCAAGCAAAATTGAAGCACTCGTTTCCAACATTGGGAAGGTGATAAAATATAATTAGATAATTCGAAATAACAATCAATTGCGATGCATATTGAAAACTTAAAATTGCTTTTTTAGGACAAAATATAAAGACATCCCCTAAATTTTGCTTATTAAACGCAAGAGACCCCCCTGAACTTTTAATTGTAAATAATTAACGCATCCTATGCACTTTTAATTTCATCAAATAGCTCCTGAATTTTTGTTATTACACACAACTCACATCTTGAACTTTGTTACCTCTTAGAATTATAAATTATGATACTAAATATAATTCACCATAATAACAGCCAGTGCCCGACATATGCGCACTAAGATTATTAAAAAAAAAAAAAAAAAAAAAAAAAAATCTCAAGTTATGTTACTAAATTCAAATTACCTACACATATCAAATTTTAGTGCATAAATTAAATACAATTCGCTTCCTTTATTTAACCTTTTATGAAAACTAGTTCCATAAATTATGTTTTTAATTAGCTAATAAAAATTGAGTTGTTAATTTAAACGTTAAATTTGATATGCCGAGTTGATTTGGGTAAAATTAAAAAGTTTCAAGGGTTATTTTTAATAATACGGTTTATATTGTTATCTTTTATGCAATTTTTTTTTTTAAAATACCCCTATAATTTTTAAACTATATAATAATATATAAATTGTATTCAGTTTTAACATATGGATGATAATTTAGGTTCAATAAAATAGTTTAAGGGTTTATACTTCTAAAATTAAATCTGTATATGACGAGTTGCATTTAATATTATAATCAAGAGACAGTTGTATTCAATAAAAAAGTTGAAGCAGTAAACTATGTGTAACAATAAAGTTCATGGAGGTATTATATTAAATTAAAAGTGCATGGAGTGAGTTATATTTAATTATAAAGTTTAGAAAATATATATCGAGTATAATTAAAAATATAAATAATCTCTTATATTTAATTACAAAGTTCAAGAAGTATACTATTAATTTGTCCTATATTTTAAGCAAAAGTTGACATTGTATGCCCTCATTGATTCCCACAAATGATAATAATGTTGGCAGACAAAATCAAGAGTTCACCCACCAAAGCAACATTTGCACTTAATTGATATTTTTCTTGTATTATTTAATTAATTTTGTATTTAATTAATTTAATTAAACTATTAACTAGTGGAGGGGGCCATTAGCGAATAATTATATTTAATATTTATTCGCTAATATGTAATTTAAGTCGGTGCTAATGCGCACTAACCCTACATGCACCTTAGCAACTTGTGTCATTTTACTTGTGGTTTTGAGTGGTGTAAATAAAGCAGATGCTCGATCAGCTGCTCGTGTTTAAAATTTATTGTGCTTTGTTTCGAATATTTTTTGTCTAGATGCCCATGTTGTCCCTCCCTCTTCACGTTAATGCCCGACCCACAGAATTGGAATATACAAGATCTACATATAAGTATAGGTGGGATTCCATTCTAAAACCAATTGGCAATAGATAGAGTAACCCAATACACTTATAAATTGATCATTTTACTCACACAACTCTAAGGTAGGATTCTTATACAAGACTCACATGTGGAGTATTTAACACTTCATGTGTGCCCTTTCTTTCTTTCTTAATTTTTATATCTTTGAACGATTATCTTCTGTTATCTCTGAGGATACCTTCCTTGTAATCATCAAAAAAATATATTCTAGATTTAAACCAGAGATCTGTGGTGGAGTGGAGGGATTGGGTCCTTACAAACCTTATTTGTCGAGTCGGATTGTTATACTAGTTTCTTCAAGGGTTTCACTTTGCTTGTGGTGCTATAAATTCATCTTTTAGGGTTTCTGCCCTTTTGGAGAGATGAAAACACAGAGAGCAAGTGAAAGGGGGTGAAGAATATCGTATAATATTTATTTCGATCTAGCGAAGTTCTCTACCTCCGCTTATAATTTTTTCCTCTGTTTTCCATGTAAGTGCTGGTATCTTCATTTCTCTTTCTTCCTTACTTTTTATTTGTTTTCTTAGATTTCGTTTTGATATCTAAATCGAATGCAAATCTTGGATATTTCGCCTAACAAAAGTGGTTAGGGCTTGTTCTTGCTTGTTTTGGGCTAAATAGCTTACTGAATTAGGTTTGAGTTGGCCTGACAAACGTATTGAACTGAGCTTCAACAGGGGGTTGTTTGACTCGTTAACATTCACTAATAGGTTGATACATATATATATATATATATATATATATAGCTCAAAATGATAGCAAGCTTCACTGGATAATAAGTTGGGCTCAAAAAAAGGCTCGGGTTAATTAGGCTAACTAATGAGTCGAGTATCAAACACACCAATATCTCATCAATTGTGTTCACGCAAAGATCCTAAATCTCAATAAAATTCCACTCAAACTCAAGCTCGAATTTTTTAACAAGAGGATTCTTGACTCGACCCATCTCGTTTACTCCCTAGCAAGGTTTGGTGTCTGTTTGGACATACTAATTTAAATCAAAAATGTGTTTTCTAAAAACACAGAGCACTCTGTTATATTCTTCTAAGTAATTAGTTCACACATATAAGTATTTTTAAATAACAAAATCTATTTTTCTACTTTTAAAGAGAATCAGAAAAATAGGAAGGATTTAAAACCGCAATACCATATTCCTCCACCCATATTAAATAAATTTAATAATGTTTTTTAAGTGACGTATACATAGAGATTTTTCTAATTTAAAATTTATTATTATTTAATTATATTATGTACATATATAATATTTTAAATAAATATCTTATATTAATAACTTAAATATATAACTACATATATATTATTAATCGATCTAGAAAAATATATTTATACATTATTATTTCTAATTTAGTAACTTTTATATGCATAAATAGATAAAATTTATATATTACTTGTATATATACCTAAAATATCACATAATTATAAAAATTATGTATATTTATATACCTATTATATTACTTATATATATTATTTTTTGAATTTTTAATATTATACATTTACATATTACATATATAAATTATATATATTAATATATAATATATAAATTATACATATTAAAATAAACATAATACTTTTTTTTTTTTTAATTGAGAGGATAATGTATATACGCTCACTGTGGTTTTAACCATGTCAATGAATCCTTCCAGATGGAAAATGATGTCACTCTTATAAATTAAAATTAAAAATTTTTGGGAAATTATCACTTAAGTAACATGAGTTCAGACATCTATTACATAAATACTGTCAAATTTTAATATATATAATAAGGTACACTGAGATTTCAAAATTTTATCATATAGGTACCCATACTGGAAATTTTTGTCAAATTATAACAATAAATATGTGCTATATCAATATTTATAACAAAAATTCGGTGGAATACAAAAAAGTTCAGTTAATTACGACGGAAGATATCTACTTACATATTAGAGAAATAATGTGTCATTGTTAACATTTTATGGCAAAAAATCTTAATATTATGCTAGAAGACGCCCATATATTATTGTAGTTATGTTTCAAAATAGCAATTTCTATTAAAAATCCACCGAACTTTGGTAGAGGGTACCTTATTAATAAAATTCTTAAATTTTAGGGTACCTAAATAATAAAATAATGCACAAATCTTAGGATACCTAAATGATAAATTCTTAAAACCTTTTAAAACAGGCTCCGTTTGTTTCGACGGAAAAAGGGATTATCGGAAATGGTTTTCTTAATTTTTGTTGTTTGGCACGCACTTTATGACGGAAAACGTTTTCCGAAGGAAAAGCTTTTCCTCCCAAATGGGGAAAATAGTTTTCTTTGTAAAAGAAGGGAAGTTAACATTCCAAGTGGTGTAAAAAGTTTTGGGGTATACGTTGATCGTAATATGGATCGTACTGAAATGAATTAAACGAGATCATATATTGCTAGAGGTAATAATGTGGGATAAGAATAGAGAAATAACTATAAGTCGGGTCTAATTTTGGACAGGATTATGTGACCCAATTTGATTTTCATTCATGGCTACTATTTTATACTTTAAAGGTTTTTACTACTTCATAATATGGTGAATATAATTACGAAACAATGTTTACATCAATACAAGCATAAGAAAACTATTTATAGATTTTACCTTTTCTTGGAAATGTTTTTTTCTTTCTAATATATATTTTTGACAATCTATCACTTAGATACCTTGATGTTTGAGGATTTATCACGTAAATATCCTAACTTTTCAACATATACAATAAAGTATCCTAAGATTTCAAGACTTTATAACTTAGGTACCTTAAAGTTTAAGAATTTTATCAAGGTACCCTTTTGCCAAAGTTTGATAGATTTTTATTAGAAATTGCTATAGTGGAACACAATTATAACAATATATGTATCATGTATCATAATAATAGGATTATAAAATGCTAATATGATACATTATTTTACTAATATATGAATATATTTTGTCATAATTCAGCGAATTTTTTCCTGTAATTTGCTGAATTTTTGTTAAAAATATTGATATAATTATATATATGATTGTAATCATGTAATATTTTATGATGAAAATTAATTAAATTTTGATATAAATTCACAAAGTTCGGTACTTGAATGATAAATTTTGAAACATCAAGGGACCTCATTGTATATTTTAAAATATGTAGGTTATCTAGGTGATAAATGATCAAGCCTTAGGTCCCTTAGTGATAAATTTTCCTTTTTTTTTATTAAAAAATAACTTTTTCACAACCAAATAAAGCCTATATAACTTATATTATATAGTTTCCCTACTTTATGTTATCTTAGAAAAAGATATAATATGATTAATTAAAGATTATTTTTTTAGAACAAATAAGCAATATTATGAGGCAGGAGCACGTTTTCCTCCTAAACAAACAATGGAAAATATTAACAGGAAGTTGTTTTTCATTGGAAAACCTTTTCCTTCCGGGGGAAAAGTACTTCCCCCAAAACAAACAGAGCCTAAAATTCTTCAAGAAGTAATTATGTAATTCTAGAATAGTAATAATTTTATAGTATGGTCAAACAAATGTAGAAAATTCTGTAAGGATCTAAATATTAAAGTTAGATATTGAAAACATAGCATTATTGAGAGCCACAGCTGTAGTCAATTGAAACTAGTTAAATCTGCAGGACAATCACAAACAAGAACACGTCTCTTGATCATGCTTAGAATTTGATCTTCCTCCCGCTCTCCAATTCTTTATGATGACTACCAATGGGCCAAGTCATCTCCGTGACTTCCTTTTATAGCTAAGGGTTTTAAGAGGAGAGAAGGGATCAAGCCTGGAATTAGGAAAATGTATGAACCCCTATGAGAATCCGTTTTTGATTAGGCTCGCACATTACATGCCACATTATTAATTATACAATAAGTTGAGACAAATCTAGGCTCATGCTTTAAATATCACTTTATCAATCGGGTTTTACCAGGTCAACATCCAACTAGTTTTACAAATAACAACATAATTCGAATCAATTAAAATGCACTTTACGAAACAATTCCCAGCAACAAATCCTTAATATACTTTAATATAAGCTTCATTTACTTAGAGCTTTATGGCCATTAATAAATAGGGTCAAAAATGGTTGCCAAGTCTGAGATTTGAACTTATGACCTCTTAGTCAAGAAGACTCTGATATCATGTCAAATAATCAACTTTTCCAAAAGCTTAAGCTGATAGGTGAAGGCTCAAGAATAATTTTATACTCTGACACCTAATAATGTGATGTGTGTTTTGAGCAGAGATTATGCAAGGTAACGTAATAGTTTGCTATTGCGTGAATTAGTTAGTGTGTGAATAGTTTTAGAAGATCATTGTTATTAAACAACTCACATGGTATTTGTATGCATCTTCGACCTTGAATGGCCCATCATGAGGGCGTCTTAGTTGGTGGCATCTCCTACCCATGCGATCATTGCCCAAGGGTTAGGAGTTCAATTCTCCCTGAGGATATACCCATGAATTACTTGCTCATGGGGATTGTGGGCCTCTTCATGGGCCGGGGTTGGATAGGGCAACCAAATCCCTCGTTACCGGGAAAAAAAAAAAAGGTTAGAATAATGGCAGAAAAAAGTGAGAGGAAGAGAAAGGGCAGAATGAGGGAAAAAAAGAAATAGAAGAAAGTTGTGTGGGGAAAAGTCACACAATCAACACAAGCCGAAGCGATAAATCAACAAAAAAAAAAAAAAACAACGCACCAATATTTACATGGAAACCCTATCTCAAGTTCAACTAGAGAGAAAAATCACTTGACCTGTTGAATACTAGTATATTTATTTGTATTTACTCATGTATTTTAGTATTGAGAATATGACATATTCCCTAGAAATCTAGCATTGTAATCGGCCAAAAGGCCTTTCCCCTCCATTATTGTGATTTCTCATTAACTCTGTCATTTACGTAGTCATTTACATTGGATACTGGTGTTTAGTAACTTTCGATTTTCCATTGTAATTATTCTATTTAAGTAGATGCGTTTAGTTCTTGTAAAATGATCCAAGTAAATAATATTCATCCAATTTTCCCATCTCAAGTCTTCTTCCTCGTTTGTGTTTTAATCTAGTTTAAGTAATTTTATTTTTTATAGGACCCAAATGGGTATCTAGTCCACTATGAAATTTAAGGAATTACAATATCGAATCATAACCCTCCAAAGCCCACATAACAATCATCAATGAGACTATCGCATGATAAGTTTTTTTTTTTTTTTTTTGATAAGTAAAAGGCAGTTATGAAGGTTCGAACCACCATCCTTCAAGGGAAAGGGGATAGTACTCTTGACCATTGATCCAAATTGTCTTTCATATTACACGATAAGTCACCAACCCTTCCACAATATAGCTACTGAACAGCGAGTCACCCACAATGTAACTACTTCACAGTGAGCCAACAGCCCCCCTCAATGTAACTTTGGATAGAGAAAGCTACAAAAACTCTTACATGACTGTCAATCTCAATCAAAATACCTCTCACTCTCCCCTTGCCCAGATGAACGCCTCACATCCTTCACTTTCTTCACACCTCTCAAATACCAGCCCTCAACCCTATTTATAATTGGGTTACCAAAATCTAATATGATTTTGAATATCAAATCAAACCGAATCAAACTTATTTAGGTAATCCGATCTAATCATATTACCCAAATCTCAAGTAAATCATATCAATATAATTTTGAGATAAATAATATTATAACAAATTGAGAGTGAGAAAGAATAAAAAGAAACTTGTAAGG
Organism: Simmondsia chinensis; assembly: GCA_018398585.1. Classification (NCBI taxonomy): domain Eukaryota; kingdom Viridiplantae; phylum Streptophyta; class Magnoliopsida; order Caryophyllales; family Simmondsiaceae; genus Simmondsia; species Simmondsia chinensis. Next base: position 37,229,314 of record JAGTTD010000005.1, on the reverse strand, counting down.
AACAAATAGGAGAAAAATTCCAAAAAAATAGTTTTAGATTGTTTTTCAAATTTTCCAAAAGAGTAAAGAAAACTAAAAAATTTATTTTCCAACTGTATTCCTGAAAAACTGGGCTTATAAATTGTTTTTCCAATTTTTCAACAAAATTTTCTAAGAAAACTATAAATTTCTTCGTTATCAAACTACCCCTAAATTTTCTTTTGGATATTCGTTTCCATAATACGTTATAACACCTTGCAACATACAAATGATATTGGACTCTGAGGGACCTCACTCCTGAGTACGTAAAAATGATGTACACTATATGCACGAGTCCAAGATATTCTCAAGATATGAATTATTATTTCCAAATTAGTTGAGAAATAAGCGATTTAAGCTCTCGAGTCTAGTGTTTCCATCCCATTGAAAAACACCAATATGATATTTTTGAATCTCTATCCATATAACCAAAATAGGTCATCACTTATACCAAATTATAGTCTTATCAAATAAGAAGTCTAAACTTATTATCGAGTACGAAGTTATTTTCGGCATCATGTAACTCCTTTTCACTTAATATATATGTAGATTAATCACATTGACCACTTAAATCAAATATCATATTTCGTCATGGATTACATCCATCCTACGATTTGTTTTAGAAAATAATCGAATTTTTAAAACATAATAAAAATAAATAAATAAAATAATTGTATTTACTTAATAATTAACATAATCGAATTTTAAATATTGTTCGGTATCAGTTTTGGATTCATTTTTTTTTTTTTGGTTCTTGTAAAATTAAAAACTATGTAGTGGAAATTATATTTTCAAAACTGAATACAAGAAATCAAAAAAATTCATTTCCGCTACCCAGTTCATTGAAAAAAGCAAAAAAACAAATGGTAGGAAAAAGACTCTTTAAACACTAAAAATCGAAAATTGTAAAACAAAAACATATAAAAGAAGATTAATACAGTGAATAACAGAAATCTGTTTGTCATAACAAGGAAGAATATCACTACGATAGTTGTTATTGAGGGTTCTACATATGAGTCTACTAACGAAATTCCACATCCAGATTATGATAAAAAAGAGACCGATATATAAGTCAAGAGCAATTATTATAACAACAACAACAATCTCAGTGCCTGAAAAACTCCCACCAAGGCATGCTAGGGGGGATGAAACAACCGTACCACTACGGGGTGCTACCCTTAAGGGAAGCTGTTTCCGAAAGTTCTCATCCCGAAAAAGTAAAAACAAAACAATATTTATAAAATTAAGTCAAAGTCAAGGAATTACTGTACCAAATGCCAAGCTTTTGAGATGAGTATAACATTATTTCCCTTTTTATTTAAACTATGAATTGCACAACATAAAGAATGTCTTCTATCTCTCTTCCACAACATTGGTGTAGAAGGCTTCTGCTCTTTCGAGTTTTCTATTTTAAGTTTTCACAATTAAATTTAAAAGAAGCTAAAGAAACCGTTTATGCTCGGTCTAATTATCTTAGGTAAGGGCATCAAGTTCGAGAAAACAAATAAGAAAGACGTATAATGTTTCACAAATAGAGGTAATATGTTTTGCAAAAAGAACGAGAAGAGCTTTGACTGGTCGCAAAAGAGTTGATTGAGACGTCGTGATAATGTGAAACATATTCTTCAATATCTCAATCACATCTCCAGTGATTAGTAGTCACATAAATGACATAAACTTCCTTCTTGTTCGGTTTCCAAAATATATGACCCTTTTCGTGTATTTACGAAACGTGCTATGTTTCTTGTTCATTTTCCGATGCAAGCACCCTTTTGAGTATTTTTGGCCATTTTTACAACAAGAAGATAGTGGGTTTCGTGTTTTACCACTTTCTTCTCTTAGGGCTCGCAATGAATTCATCGTCGCTATCATCCATGATCCTCTTCTTGGCTTTTATGTCACCGTTTTTCGATACCGGTCTCGGCTTATTTGAGCTCTCCGGTCTACTCAAAGGCGGCGACTTTATGGGAGTTCCCATCCTTTGTAGCTTTTGCTTCTTTTGCTTCTTCTCATATGCTTTCTTTGCTCTTTCTGGGGACAATAAACCATGTTCCATCAACCTGTGAACAAAACATCGTTGATTGTTCATAGCAAACTCATTATATACTGTTAGAATATAAAATTATTCACGAACGTTAATCTAATAGCTAAAGGGTTTGTTTGGTGTTGAATTTTGTTTGCAGATTTTGGTTTTTAAAAAAAACGACAACCAGGTTTTGAAAGCTACCTTTTCTTGTCTTTCATTTCTCTTTTCAATTTATGCTCAAATTGGGGGGACTAAAAGTGAGAAAAAATCGTTTGCAAAAATTAATATTTTAGAGTCTATAAAACTAAAGGTGTAAATGAACCAAATGGTCGATGAACTACTTGTGTTCGAAATCGATTAGAGCTTGTTCATGTTCATATGAGGGCTCAATAGCTTATCGAGCGGAGTTCAAGCAAGCTTAATAAGCTTAACGAGCCAAGTTCGAACAGGGGCGTGCTTGACTTGTTAAAGTTCGCGAACAGTTTGATAAGAGCTTGTTAAGGGGCTCGATATGAGCTCGTTAAAAGCTGGTTAAAAGCTCATTAACAGTTGGTATTGGATCGATAATGGCTCGATAGTTACTTCAAAAGCTCGACACAGTAGCGAACTCGACTTGATAGCGAGCTCAGCACAGCAGTGACCTTGACTTGATAGCAAGTTCGGCTCCATTTTAAGCTCGGTGGGCTCAATAAGGAGCTTGACTCAGCTCAATAAGCCTAACGAACCGAGTCAAGCCGAGTATGGAACGCACTAGAATCGTATCGAACAGAGCTTGAAAAAGGGTTTGAAATGCTCAATAAGAGCTTGGCTCGAATCAAGCTTGATGAGCCTTATCGAGCTTGAGTTCAAGCAAAGGGGTGCTTGGCTCTGCTCGATTCCACCCCTATATAAAACAAAAAATGCAAACAGAAAACATTACCAAACAGTCCCTAAACTTTTGGGATAGTTGTTCAACCTTGTATTAGAACCTCTTTGACAAAGAAATAACGAGTACAAATCCTAACAGCCCTACTCTATATAATTGTACATTTTTAACTAGAGGTGGCCACGAACCGGGCTCAGGCCCAGGCTTGCGGGCCCAGCCCAAGACCGGGCTAGGCCTGGGTTTGCACCTGGCACGGGCCCGGGCCCGGGCCGAAGCAGGCCTAGCAATTTTTTTTTTTTTTTTTTTTGAATACTTCACAAAAAAAGTGACACAAAAATGACATGAGTGGGGTTCAAATCCCATACCTCTAATATGTAAGGCACATCCATTACCATGTAAGCTGCAATTTCTTTATGATTTTATTGGGTGAACAAAATATTTAAACATTTTTTGTAATAATACAACTTAACTAGGGCTTGGGCCCGGCCCACTGGCCACCTCTATTTTTAATACAAAATATCAAATGGGCAAGTGCATTACCCATGCTTAAAGCCCCATGAATACTTACTTAATGGAGCATGCTAAAGTATAAAACTATTCTCGGCCCTTTTTTGTACCGTTTTGGGAATTCATTAATAGACCTACACATGTGCCTTCACTAGGTTGCAAATGAGTCAAGCCGTGCTTGAGATTTCTAGGCTTGAAGCTTAGCATTCTGCTCAAGCTCGACTTGAAGCTTGCCAAGCTTTAAAAGCTTGACTCAGGCTCTGATTGGTGGAGCTCAATCCCAACTCCACGAGCTTCAAGCCAAGCTTAGAATGTTACATTTGTTTATGCTCAAGCTAACTTTCTCAGCCTCATAATTTAGCTCAACTCATCTCGTTTTAGGCTCACTAACTACCACAGAGATGGATGTTGGCTACATGGATCAAAGTACACCGATGTGCTATATCACGAAACTTTGTCTTTGTGTACCTCTCTCTCTTCCCCCTCATGACATGATTAGCTCCCATCAACTCAACGCTTCTTACAGTATGCCTAAATCATCTCAAATGCGTCCCCCTCGTCTTATCTTCCATACATATCACATTCAACTGATCTTGAATGCAATCTACTATGTATCTTCTCGTGCATACCCGCAAATACTCAGCATATGCTTATTAGGGTGTAAATGAGCCGAATTGGCTCATGAAGACTCATCATACAACTCAAAACACTTGGCTCATATCAAGCTTGAGCTTATCGAGTTGAGCCCAAGTCTAACTCAAGTTCAGAGGTTGACAAGCCCAAGCCTTGTGAAGATGAAGTTCATAATCTCGTAAGGTTAAGCAAGCCTAAATGAGGCTCATACAATGTATTATTTAAATATTATCCAATCAAGCCTAGTTTGAGCCTAAACAAGCTGAGCCCGAGCTTAGTTCCAGGTCAAATGTCCTAAATAAGAAAAACTTAATCTGAAACTCCCCAAAATGGGTTCGGTCTCAACCAAGTTAAGCTGAAGCCTATGGCACCCTACTCGAGCTTGAAGTTTCTAAGCACAAGCTCGACTTGGCTCTTATACATCCCCACATCCTTACATGTTTGCAGTTGGTTTCTGGCATCCCAAACCATATAGCATTACTGGAAGACATCTTTATAATGGAGGGGAAAAAAAATTATATCAGAAAGTAAACAGATTTCTCCTGTTTTATTGTTTGGTCTTTGCATATTTTAGAAAAATACGCAAGAATTGAATACAATTTAAACATAAAAGAATAGATATAAAAAAAAATTGAGAAGACGAGAGAAAAAGGAAACAACACAGATCCATTAGAAATCAGAGGCCGAGGAGAAAGCAATCCATTAAAAATTTAGAAAGGAGAGGATATAACGGATACCAGTCATATGTCTATGTATATAGATCCCAAAAACGAATGTCCCCAATGAACTTGCCGGGGCATGACTAGAAAATAACAGGTCGATAATGATGCATACCTTGACTAAGGCTGGAAACCCAACGTCATTAATACAATAAGAGATGACCCATAACCAAGGCTGGACATAACCGTAAGCAACTCAAGCAATCGCTTGGGGTCAAAAATTTTAGGGGCTCCAAAATTTTTATGGCTGTAGTCTTTAAGGTATCAATTGTTAATACTAATTCCTTGGACACAGCCTCCCTTTGTGGTAGCACCCTAGAGGGGTAAGGCTGTGTACATCTCACCCTCCCAAGACCCTACATTAGCAGGAGCCTTTGAAGCACTGGGTTTTTTATTGTTGTTGTAATAATTGTTAATACTAATAAGTTCTATAATTAGAATTTTTATAATTTGTTGGGTATGAGGGCCCTCATTTGAAATGTTTGCTTTGGACGTTGAAAATGTCATGACCGACCCTGCCCATAACAACAAGAGTTTTGATATCATATGTCAATAAATTAACCATTCCAAAACTTAATCTATTAGATGAGTTCTATAAATGATTTTATACTCTAACAGAATGATGTACAGAACACTGTAAGTAAAGCTGGAAATCCGACATCATTAACATGATAAGAGATGATCCATGATAGCAAAAGTGCTCACCAAAATTCCGCCATTTCACTTGAAGGTATTTGCTTTGACAATGACTCATAAAATAACCTCAAGGGCTCCCTCTGTGAACAACAACAAGTACATCATATAAATGTCGAATTGAAATCATAACACTCACCAACTGATACACACCGAAGAAGGTTTCATTCTAAAACTAACTGGCAATTGGTAGAGTAGCTCTCTTAGTGTATAGGGCTGGTGTTTTCTCAACATCTGACCAATGTGGGATTGTATTACATTCTGCAACTCGCATTCACGGCGAGTCAGTTTGGGGTTAGATATTCGGACTTGCCATTCGGACTTTACAAACTGGCTTTGCACTAGATATTTAGCCCCGAGTGGACACTGCAATTTCAACTTACCATCTGGACTTTACGGTCTAGCTTTGCACTAGATATCTAGTCCTAATTGAACACTGCAACTTAAATGTCACCACCATGCAATGACATGGCCTTACGCTAGAGTCCCCCTAGTCTTGGGTGAACACTACAATGCAGCGTCACCACTTGAGACTCAAGACATAAGGCTTGAATAGTTTCAGTAGAAATCAACTTTGAGAAACGTGACACAATGGCCTCCATAAGACCATTGAATGACATCAGATCCCTCTATGACTGCTAAACAGCTCTAATACCAATAACACAAGACAAAGAAGATTTCATCTTGAAACCAATTGGCAATGGACGAAGTAGCCGTTTCAGTATATATTACTAGTATTTTTCTCCATATCTAGCCAATGTGGAATTGTATCACCAACCTCTTCAGGGACATCAAATTTCTGCCCCGGCAAACTATAGACCTTCTTCTCCCTTTTAACGGTCGTTTTCTTTGTCGTTTTCGACGATGTAATCGATTTCCCTTTTTCCTTCACATTCAGAATGATAAATCTTCAGTTTTGCAGTCTCATATGAGTGTTGAAATTGAAGAAATTAACACGTACAAGGAGTCAAAAAAATGAATATTTGATACCATCAGTGATATATATGTTTGGTTATGTTCTCTGTTTGCAATTTTTGTTTCTTAAAACTAAAACCCGTATTTTTGGAAACCATTCTTTTCTTGCCCTTTGTTTTCTATTTGAAGTTCTTTCTTAATTTGAGTGGAGACTGAAAATAGAAAATCAAAATAAGATAAAGTCCTTCGCAAAATCCAATTTTTGGTTTTTCAAAACCAAAAGTTGCAAACAAAAAACGATATCAAACAAGCCCTTAGCTTTATATTAAAGACTCTACATGTGAGTCTAGGAAGAATCGTATATAGGAGTCGTGAAAGAGATGATATCAACGTATAGTCTAGTGAGTTACTCTTCCTAATGTCACTTGGTTTTAGGATAGAACTCCACTTGGATTTATATGCGTGGAACTCATGCATGCCAACTCCGTGGGCCTAGCCTAAAAACCAGGTAAAATTTTCACACTTTAAGTAGAATTAAGGGATTTGAACCGAGTCGAGTGAATTTCTATTTATAGAGCAGTTAGCAGAGAAACTTGTATTGCTTCACTTGATAGAAGAACCATTCCAAAACCCACAGTTATTTCGACTCGTCTAAAATACTAACGTTAGATAATGATACTTGAACGTTGGTACGACAGCTAAACAAATAGAAAAATCGAAGTAAAATCCTCAACAATACCTCCTAACTTTTACATAACTTATCAACATAAAATGAATAATGAATAAAGCAATTTCAATTACTTAGGCCAGCCTGATCAGCCAGGACCAATTTGCCATATGTAACAGAGAAATCTGAGAAACCCCATTTGACCCAATTCAACATAGAAACAACTTGAATCAATTTCATCTGTCAATAAACCAAGTATTTCAAAAGCGACAATTTTATACTCCCCTCCTGCCAATGTCAATTGAGTGTGAACCGTGAACAATACACAGGCTCGCCTCATGCCTTATGCTTCAATTATATTACTATTAAGAGTTGGTGTTGTTGGGATTAGAACTAGTGACCTCTCGTCAACGAGGCTATTATACAATCTCAATGAATCAACTGTCCAAAGGCCCAGGAATGATTTTATGCTCTAACATGATCAATCACATGTCACAAGAAGACAATTTCTAGCTCATACTACCCATAACCCATATACCCAAATGACCAAATTGATCAACAATGAACCCAATTTATTCACATAGCTAAGGAGCTCACAATTTCCCTAATCAGACAAAAACATTAAAAAGGGATTAATGAGCTTCGATCTCGGAAACCTAATTGAAAGCAAATAGCGATTTTAACCATCAAGCTAACCCAAGAAACTAACAATAAACCCAATTAAATCAAAAAACAAAATCGGACTAAAAGTTTCATTTTCATATGGGTACCTCAGATTTTGCAGATTTGGGGTCACAATTTTCCTAAACAAAGACAACAATTTGTAAACAAAAAAAAAGCTCGATAAACTTCGATCTCAGGACCTAACCCAAAGAAAGCCGAGATTTTAACCACCAAAGCAACCCGAAAAACCTCAAAATAAACCAAATTAAACACTCAGTAATATTTTATTATGAACAAAAATGGAAAAAAGATGAAAATTTTGAAATGGGTACCTCAGATTTGGTGATTTTAATGAAAGATTTGCTCTTGAAATCAACAGGCTTCACCTTAACAACACTACTTGCCATCTCTCTCTCTCTCTTGATTTTTGATTTTTGATTTTTGATTTTTGATTTTACAAATGGATAGATTATAGATCCAATCACTTCCTGTGTCTTTATTCTTTCGTGTTTGTGTATGCAAAAAAGTTAGAGAAATACAGTAAATGAAAAGGTTATTCAAATTGCCAAATTGGGGTAATAATGAATGAGTTAATGGTTTACTCTGGCTGTTTGTAATTTTGTTTAGAAAAATCTCTCTTATTCTTTTGTTTAGATTAATTTTATTCATATAATAAAGTATAAAAAGTAATGTTTTATGAGAATAAAATTTTTATTTTAATGCAATTTTATGGCTTTTATTTTTGTAATCATATTATTTTTTTAATAATAATTTTTATGGTAATAATAACAAAGGTTAATTACATATTAGTAGGTTTGGTAATAATTTTTTAATCTACAAATTTTGTAAAATAATTTATTAGTCTATAAGTTTTAGTGTAATTATTTTTTAATTCAATTTTAGGCATATGACATCAATATTCTAACCAAAAGTTAACGTGTGAAGTTAAAAAAATTTAAAAAAATAATAAATTTGAAAAAAAATGATATTTTAAATAATGGTATAAATATCTTTTTATCTTTTTGACACTTTATTTTTTCTAAAATTGGACTGAAAAATATTTATACTCAAATATGGAAACCAATAAGTTATTTCATAAATTTTATAAACTAAAAAATTATTACATTAAATATCAAATATTAATATATAATTTATCCTAATAACAGTTTTGATTGGAAAAGTAAATTGTGGGGGTGTTTTTAACTGCTTTTTAAGGGTGGTTGGGAATTGCTTTTCTTATGATTCAGGGTATCGCAGCCTTTCAATGAAATGACGCATTTAGCCTCCAAATTTTGACCTGTTTTCTTGACCCCATGTCTTGTCTGATTCTGTCCTCGTTATTTGTATTATTTTTTGGTATCTGTTTTCTTATTTTATGTTGGATGTTTTTGGTCCTCGTGTGGTTGCGGTCGGACTTCAGCCTCGCCTAGCGAGTGGCTGGCTTGTTTAGCGATTTCATCGCAATTTATCGAAAAAAAATTTGACCTAACTTGGGTAAATTATATAATATATCTTCTTTGATAAGTACTGTATTAATCTTTTAGTTTATACATTTTGTAAAATATTTTTTTAGTAAAAAAGTTACATATATTTAGTAAAATAGTTTACTAACGGTGCAAAAAAAGTAAAATTTGACGTTATTTGTTGATAAACCACTATCTTCTTATTATTTCTCTCATCCCATATGTGAATTATAATATTGTGACAGTGTCAGAGAAGAAGAGTTGGGTGATCAAATCATGTTTCCTAATCAGCAACCATGTTCGCTCGTCTAAAGCAGTGACCAATCGGATACTTCTGCTACCGCTTTTCATCATAAATACCTCTTGAATGATCTTCTAAATTTGCCATGGAGGCTGGAACTTTCCGCTGATCTAAATAGGTTATTAGATTGGCTCTCCTGTAAAGTGTGAAGGGTTATTTACACAACTTCTACTTAGTTATGATAACATGTAAGATGCAGAAGCTAACAGGTAGTGAATGCCTTTGTTACGGATAAGTAACTCCAAGTCGTTTACCTTTCAGAGTGCTAAAAACAAACGAGCCTAACCCCGAGTCAAAACGAGCTTAAACTAGTTTAAATATTCCACACTTCTTGTTCGAGTGGGTTCAAGTCTCGCTTTATCGAGTGGCCTGCTTATTCTGCGACTCTGTCGCTAATTATCAAAAAAAACATATTCCACACTTGAGCCCTTATGAGTTGAAGTTCAGCTTATAACTCCACAAGCATATTTTAAGATCAACCAAGTTGAACTAAGCTCAAGCTAAAGAACGCCATTGCCAATAGGACTTCAACTTAAATTTACAACAACAACAACAATCCCAGTGCCATAGGGGCTCCCATACGAAGCAGGGTCTGGAGGGTGGATGTACGCAGCCTTCCCCCTTCCGGGTGGAAGAGAGGCTGTTTCCGAGGACTTCCATCCTGAAGATCAAGTTGTCATAAGAACATTGTAACCTGGATTCAACTTAAATTTAAACAGAGTAAAATAAGTAATTAAATATTAGTTATTTTTATTTAATACTTTTCATATATACATAAGGTAGCATTCTTATAAGAGGGTAAAAGCATAAGAGGGGCGAATCCTGACCTTCCATTATAGTGGACGCCCAAGATTTGTTGGAAATTGGAAAAAAAATAACGATCTACGGCTAAGATTTGTTGAGTATTGAAAAAAAAAAAATCAATTTCTCTCCCTTGCTCCTTCTTTCTCTCTGCCTCATGAAGGAGTATGGGTAGTAAATTATTATTATTTTTTTTAATACTAAATAAATCTTGACCGTATATTGTTATTTTTTTTAGTGTCCAACAAATCCTGACCCTCGAAATTGAACCCGTGACCTATAAAAATTTGATAACACGCTCTACCACTAAGTTAAAGGTAACTTCTTGATGTTAGTTCACAACTTGATTTTTTATACTATTTATAATTTTGGTACTGGCGCGTATAACTTTTAAAGATTAGGTGATAAAGCTATAATGTCTATGCCCCCGCTTCTTTCAACGTCCCTTTTTTTATTGATTCTCAATCATCCCATAATTTTATACTTTTACTTTGTTCAAGCTTTCAATTAAATATTAATGTATTAAATTATTCCTCCTATTAACTACAATATCCAGAAATCTTTTTACTCTTTTATTAAATTGGCGAATAATTATAAAATATGAATTTGTGTCTTTGCTAATTAGGTTTCAATTTTTCTTATCTTTTATTACAAACTTCACCGAATATTATAAAAAAAAATGATAATCGAATTTTAACAAATAAAAAAGACAGATGAGAGAATGAATTACCTTTATAGCAAAATCAGGATTAAACATAGAAAGGGGAGAAAAAAAATGGGATATAAACGTAAAAAGCGGAGAAGAGAGAAAAAAAAATTGGATATAAACCAGAAAAGAGAGGAGAGAGAGCGGGGAGTAATAAAAAATTAAGGTATAAAGTAAAAAGGGCAAAATAAAATTGAGGTGTAAACTTTATATAGGGAGGAGACAGAAAAAAATTAGTAAAAGATTAAAAAGAAATGAGAGAGAGAGAGAGTATAAATAAATTGGTAAAAAAAAAAAAAAAAGGAGGAGATAGAAAAAAAAAATTGGTAAAAACTTAAAAAATTAAAAAAAATTGGTGAGAGTTTAAAAGGGAGAAGAGAGAGAAAAAAGAAATTGATAAAATTTAAACAAGGTAAAAAAAAGATGAGAGAGGAGGTAGAGAAAAAAGAATTAGTAAAAATTTAAAAAGGTAAAAAAAAAAGTAAAAAAGTTGATGAAAGGTTAAAAAGAAGATGAGAGAGAAAAAGTTAAAAATTGGGACTTAAAGGAAGGAGAGAGAAAAAAAATAATGGTTTAATTAAAACCGTTGATTAACCTTATTTAAGATCTAACGATTTATATTTAATTTTCTTATATTCTCATGAAACTTCCATTCTTATTTTAATCGCTCCCTATATATATATATATATAAAAGTATATTAAAAGATATTATTATTACTGGAGTAAAAATATTATTATCAAAATACATAAATAGTCACAAATTTTAAAAAACTATTTAGCATAATATTTTACCCTTATAATAATATTATCATGTTAGTATTCTTATATTATTCTATGTCGGTCTATTTACTAGGCTGCGAGTAGGCTGGGTCACCTTATGCTGATTGATCGAACGGCTGAGAATGGAAGTTTAATTCTTCTAACTTTGTGCGGTCAAGATTCACTTTCCGTCTCTGACTTTCATGTCAATATTTTAACGGCTCGGAAGTCCCAGCATCATCCTCAGGAATCAAAATTTTAAATTGGTATTAAAGTTAATAGTTAACCTAAAAGGGTACCAACACAGAAGTACCGAATCTTATTAAAACTTCAAAATTAAGCATGCTTGCGCGAAAGTAGTACCAAAATAAGAGACCTCCTGGAAAGTTCTCATGTTGCACCCCTTAGGTTCCAACAACCCCTCTTTAGAGGAGCACCCTGAAAGAAGAAGGCTGCATACATCCAACTCCTCCAGATCCTGCTTAGGCGGGAGCCCTTAGGGCAATGCGAATGTTGCAAATTAAAGTTAATAGTTAATTATATTTTAAAATGATGCAACCTAATTGACCCGAAATCAAGTTGATCTAAACTTGAGATAAGCCGAATGAATTCAAACCTGACTTGTATTAATCGGAATCCTGATATGAAGAAATCCAATTGACCCAAAATTTGAGATAATTTGAATATGAAATTGTCCGACTTAACCTAAACTCAACTCGAGTTGACTCATAACTCATGATGACTCAAACCCCTATGAAATCAACCAAACTAAACCCCGACCTAATTTGAATCCATTATTCATTCAACACATGAAATTTGAATTCCATATATTTTGAACTCAATTAGTACTTTTCTGATTCTACTTCAAACCGGAAAAATAATTTTTATATTTTTTCCTATTTAAACATATTTTTCTTTAAAAACCCATTTTTTTCGTAAAAAAAAGTTTGACCAAATAGACATTTCTCCCAAAAAAGGGGATTTTGGCAAATGATTGTACATCACACGGGCTAACGACTCTCCTATCCAAATTGGCTATTCTAATTTTCCGTTCTTCTAATTTTGTGTAGTAAAGACAAAACGGGTAAACCAACAAAGTCTGCAACACCCATCCACAACAACTGAAAAGCATACAAAAGGAGAAAATATACAATATATAAGTAAAATAAGGACATGATTATTATTTCTAATTCGAGTCAAATATGAATGAACTACAATTGCATATTTACATCACATATGCATTAAAGAACATAATCAAATGAATTAAATATTAATTTCTCATCTGGGTAATTTTGTCAACTCCTAACTGCTTGTCTGATATCATTTTCTATTTGTAGTTTTCTCTTTTGTAGAAACTGAAAATCTGGTTCTGAAAAATGATTTTTTTCTTGTTCTAGTTGTTTTGGTTTTTAAATTCTTTCTAATTTGAGAGAAAACTGAAAACAACAAACAAAATACAAGAAAAAATCATTTTGAGAACCTAACTTTTAGTTTCTAACAGTCGTTTGCCGTGTTTGGTATCTTTTCTGTTTTTAATATTTTTGTTTTGCACAAACCAAAAATCGGGGTTTTCAAAACTGTTTTTGTCCCTTTCGTTTCATAATTTCAGTTTTCACTAAATTAGGAAGAAATTGTAAACCAAAATCCAAAATAAGGAAAGGTCATTTCCAAAATATGGCTATAAACAGCTAACAAACCCGAAAAAATGAAAAACTACACGCAGAAAACGATACGCAACGGGCATTAAGTTTTGTCATTTGGGTCTGAACTGAAACACTCTATTGTACCAAACAGAGTGCAGAATCATATGAAACAAATCATACTTGACAGGTTTGGGATGCCATAGAAAGTGTTGTTGTACCTTCTTAACCCTCATCTGCATTCTCAGGTACTTTTTTTGAGGTATCGATAGCAGTATGTTCTTCAGCTCTGGAATGTCCTTCTCCATCACGAAAACCGAAAACGATTCCCAGTTCAAAGTCTCAAAAAACGGGGGCACGAAATTGTCAGAAATGATAACCGGGACACACTCGAAGAAGATCGCTTCCACTACTCTTGGGCTGTTCACTTCATACCTGTTAAGGATTCCACGTGTAAGTCTAGTAAGAGAGATTGGATCAGCACATAAGCTTAGTGGGTTACTCCTTCTAATGCCAATTGATTTTGGTATGAAACCTCACTTGAAATTGTATGTGGAACTGGGGTGTTCGGTTTGATTAACTACTCATGTTTGATATCAATTCGGGCTCCTTTGTGTTTGTTCAGAAGGCTTGATAGCTTATTGAGGTGAATTTAAGGAGGCTCGATAAGCTTAGCAAACCAAGTTCAAATTGTGAATAGTTTGATAAAGGCTCATTAACGACTCGATAAGAGCTCATTAATGATTGGCATTAACTCAAATAGGGTTTGATAATGGCTCAATAGCGCATCGAATAGTTAGGCTCGATAACAAATTCGACTGGACAATAAGCTCGGCTCGCTTATGAGCTCGAATCAACTGGATAACAAGTTTGGTTCAGCTCGATTAGGCTAACAAGCTAACTCTACCTAGACATTGAACACACGAATATCTTATTAGACCCAGCTTGAAAAAGGCTCAAGAGCTCGAGTTTAAACAAGGACGCGCTTGGCTCGTTTACAACCTACTAGACCTCACGGTTATGTTAGGGATGGACAAAATTTCACAATACCCTTTTGGGCAAATGCAGAATTTGCTGCTTTTCATGTAGTCAATATAGTTTCGGTTGCCCTTCGAGTGGGGGAGCCTGCCGAAGATTTTCATGTCGGTTGTCGTGTCGTTGCCCCAGTGGCGTAGCAGAATTGGTCGGACATACCCATGCATATTCCCAGCGTAGAAGGCTAAGATTCTCCTCTTGGAAGGTGGTTTTCCGCCTACATCTCGTAAGGGGTTCCTCGGTTTCCTCACATACGTTTCCGGAAGCGACACGTCCTTGCCGAAATGGAAGCCTTCTTTGACATCAGCATTACAAAGGGCCCTTATGCAATGAGCCATACGCCGCTTTGTTTCAGCTGCTGCCTGTGAAATAGGATAACGTCATGTGAAGGTTTCAGAAACGGTTGTGAATTTTAATATATGCTGCCTCATCTGAATGCTCATTGAGCTTGAGATAGGGGCACATTTGAGCTAGCAGTTAGGCTCAAGTCCCCGCTCATCTACGTTCAGCTAGGCTCGGAATCAGCTTGTCATAAGCTTGAGCTTGGCTTGGCTTGGCTTGGCTTGGCTCAACTCTGTTGAACTTGGTTAGCTCAGAACAAAGTTTGCGATATTTAACACATTTAAGCTAAATCTAGATTCATTTCGGCTTGTTTAGGCTCAAACTCAGCCGATTTAGGCTAACTTGACTCATTTGGGCATATTTAAGCTAATAAATTGTATTAAGATAGGCTTATTTAGGCTTGCAAGCTTATGAGCTCAAGCTCAGCTCGATAAGCTAAACAAGCCAACTCGCGAGGCTAGGCTTATTTGCAAATCCAGCTTGAATTTTGGGTACTTTCACCTTGTTACCTCGGTTATTATACTAGTTCGGGGCTATTTGGATTACAACATCAATAGAGGGCGTGATATGATATTAAGGAACCAACTACCTGGAAATCTTAAAATGCTCAGCTAAGACCCACAAATTATGTTATACTTCTTTTGGTACGAAAGCAGGGAAAAAGAGATGGATTTGAACTTATGACCCCCTATCTTAGGGGGGTCAACCATGATGATGTCTTACGAATAGACCCATTTGGACCTAATCCAGATCTGACCCCCTTAAACCTGCGTGGGTCTGACGTGTGTTACACCACACAGTCAAACCCAACCCACCTAAGAGACATGTCACTGGGACAAACCGGGTCTCGGAATTTTTCCCTCAAACCCGACCCAATAAGCAATTTTGACCCATGTCGACCCATCAGTACAGGTGGGTCATACGGGTCAGGTCATGGGTCGACTCGGCTGCCTAGTACCATCCCACAAAATGCCCAGCCGTGAGAAAGTTGATTAAATTGTCATATGTCAAGCTCAAGCATTTGACGAAAATGAATTCTTTTGATGGTATATGTAAGGAACGTACCCAGTGCCTCAAGGGCTCCCGCCTACGCAAGGTCTTGGGGGGGGGGGGGGGGGGGGGGGGGGGCGGATGTACGCAGCCTTCCCCCTTCAGGGTGTGAACCTAAAGAGAGGCTGTTTCCCAGTGCCCCCAACTTGACGGTGACAAAATAGCAAAAACGCGTGGAACGAAAGAAAGCCGTACCCAATCATGGCACGCGACCAAAAAATGGTCCGCCCCATCAGTTCTGTTCCAAAACGGGTATTTTCCCGAAATGGTGTCCACATAGCTACTCAGATACCATATCAGGTTCTTGAAAGTATGTGAATTTGGTACATAAAGGGTCTCCTCTAGCGCACGAGAACTGAAGGGAAGGTAAAAGAGATGCGCATCACCAGGCCTTTTCGTAACAAAGTGTTTGTTTGCTTCTAGAAGCTTCATAAACCACCCCTCGGAAGCATATATTCCCTCAAGCGGTGGTCTGTGGAATATCCGTCGATCTCCTCCTTTGTAGATGTAGACTTTAAGTATTTGTTCCATTAGCTCATAGCTTCTGCAAATCGGATGTCATGCTTTACCAAATATATGCATTTCCGTGGGTATTGATACACGTCAAAACAACAAATCGAAAGGAAAACTAGAGATGAAAAGGAAACTCGAAATGAAAAAAATGGAATTATGAAAGTTTCAGAGTTGGCAAAAATAAAGTCCATACAACAATCAAAGTGGGGTTGCATCCTAAAACCAATTAGCATTGGACGAAGTAGTCCTCTAGGCTTATATATTGATCTCGTCTCTCACAACTTCGATGCATAATTCTTACTAGACTTATATGTAGAGTCTTTAACAAAAATTGTTTCTTTTTTCGGTCTCTAAATAGGGCCCTAGTTTTCCAAGTTTTCAAGAAAACACGATTTTCTAGTTTTTTTCGTGTGTACTAAAAATTAGGAAAAAAAAAACATAAATTGTAATATTATTCAAGTTTTCCTTTTGTATAGTGGGGATCGTTTTCCAATATTTTCTAAATTTTTCAAGCGTTTTCTGAACCTCCATTTTCTACCAACAATAGTTAAAAATAGAGATAGAAACTAAAAAAATCTCGCAAAATGAACGTTGTGCATCGTTAATTTTTCTTTTCAATTTTTACAATTTTAAGAATCAAAGTGACATAGAGCCGAATCCCAATGGATTGTGACAGTAAGAACACTTTGCATCGTTAATGCTACATACGATTGTCATATGAACCAAAGCAATTATGGCTAACATATTTCTATCCGGAAAAATTTTTGAGTTTCAATGCAAAGATAAATATTACCTTCCAAACAAGCTAACATTGCGATAAATCGGAGCATAAAGTCCACCATCGCCCTCCATCAAAGCTCCTTTCTCGATTTCTGATCTTACATACATCAAATCTTTATCGACTTTCGAGGACCATCGCGGTACCTAACAAGAATTCCAATCTCCTTGAGGATTCTGATCATAAATTCAAGCAAATCTCAACAATATGAACCCAAACTACACATACCATTGCTGAAGGTGACGCATGACTTTGTGACAACAACTCATTCATATCAGATATTGCATAGACTGCCTTCGTTGGAGTCTTGGGTCGGTCCACTGGATTCTCCCTCATTGATGGAGGTAAGCGCGGTGAACTAGTATCTTTGGTCGAGACGTTAAGCAGTTCAGACATAAGAGGAGCAGCCACACTCTTATTTGAACTTGATGACGAGGACCCGTTAAGGGTTGACATAACAGGTTGTGACACAACGGGTGGAGACTCAAATCCCGAACTAACATTTCCTTTTTGTATTGTCCCAAAAGAAAGATCATCTTTCTGACTATCAGATACCGAAGAATTCTCAAATTTGAACGAGTTATTTTGGCCTACATTTTCCTCCAAGGAAGAATCATTCTTCGAAACCCCATTACTGTCCACATACACGCGACTTGAATTACTGACAGTTTGTGAAGTCCCGTTACTCGATATTGAAGAATTAAACGTCGCATTCTCATCACGGTCATCACTCGTCCGCTGGAGCCGTGTTGTATCAGTAGAAAACACAGACCATAGAGCGCTAGCATCTGGTAACTCGATATACTGAAACAGTATCACAGTCGTAAACAGCAAACCGGCAATCCATATGAGCCTCTTTCTTTCTGCTCCAAATGTGTGCCACAATTCGTAACGCATTGTGTCAACCGGTACGTGTGCTCGATTTTTCGGCTAATAGGGAGGCCCAGTGGAGGAAATCATCTCAAGTCTGATATTTTCTTCAGAAAGATTGAATTTCCTCAACTTGTCAGATATCCTCAAAACCAAATTATTTCCTATTAGACCCCCTAATTCTCTAATTCATGAATCAATATTTCATCATTGCAGATTGGCTCAATGGGTTTATATCAACTGAGCTGAGCCCGAGTGGATTCGTTAACATTTAGCTTGGTTCGGGCTAGGCTCGAAGCTCGCCTAACTTAGAAACTTCAAGCTCGGCTTGAATCGGCTCAGCTTGGCTCAATTGAGATCGAATCTAACTGGATGAGCTCCAAGCTAAGTTCACCTTATTCAGGTTCATTTAAGCCCAATACATGCTTGGCTATGCTCAAGCCCAACTTGTTCATTTAGCTCCATCTAGGCTCACGAGCGTATGAGCTCAGGCTCTGCTTATTACACTAAACAAGCTAGTTTGACTTGACTCAAGCTCAAAACAAGCCAAGGTTTTTGAACTTAACTCGCAAGCCAATTGGACTCAATTACCCCTGCTAAAGTGGTAAGGCGGTTCAACCTAGCTCAATTACAAAAAGAGGGAAAAAAAACATTGGCCCAAGAATTGAAATCATAAATAGAATTGACTCAGCATACATGCAAATGGAATTTAAACAAAAAAATAAAAATAAAATTATCACCGACATTAGTGGTGAAGATTCTTTTCGTGTCTAAGCTTCAGATTAGCATATGAGTTTTGGTTGAGCCCACATAAAATATTCTTATATTTAAATCCATATTAAAGATAGAGTATATTACACTTTAGCATATAAGATTGAGTAAAATTATTTTTTTTATCCATAAACTTTGTTTTTTAATTTTTTAGTCCCTTGGTTATCGTGAAATAATTTTTAACTGCAACCACCGATAATTCCACAATCGGATTTTACAAAAGAGCGAAGTTATACAACAAAGGGGTGATGTCATAGGTGATGTCATACTCCAAATTTTAGACTGAAAGTTTATTTTACCCTAACCGATGGACTAAGAAATTTAAACACAAAATTTATAAATTAAAAAATTTATCCCCTAAATCTGAGGTACAAGAAGAAAAGAATATAATAATATGAGAACAAAGATTGGAAATATTAAATTCCAATTAGATAATATTTTACTCAGAATTACACGATACTCAGAATACATTAATCAAATTATTTATGAAGTCAGATCAATTATGTACCTAAAAAAAAATAAGCTAATAAATAAATGAAAGGGGGCACGCATAATATTGCTTGTAGTGCAACGAAAACAGAGACACAACAACCAACATCTTTTTGCACACATTCAAATCAATCACCCACAAAACTATACATAAAAATTTTACCATAATGAAATTCTGCAAATAAAAAACTAAGTATACAACAAAAACAACTGTACAATGTCTCAAAAAGGCTCCCACCAAGGCAGAACTTAGAAAAAGTAAGATATACGCAGTCTTATCTCTATATGGTGCCACCCTGTAGGCAGACAAATAAAAAAACTAGGGTCGTTTGGTATGCAGGAAGTAGAAATTCATGAGAAATACAGGTTTTGGCTCTTGTTTGGTTGGCCAAAAGTAAGCAAAATGTAGGAAATAGATATTTCCAGTTCCTTACCTGCCCCTTCTAGATAAGTACTAATTCCTTTATTTTTTACTAGCCTTCCTAAGGAAGTTCTATTTCGCATCCTGGTAACCAAACATGTTTTACCTACTTCATGGGAAGTTGACACGGGAATTGAATTCCTGGAAATTACAATTGCCAGCAGGAATTCAATTCATATGACAACCAAACGAGGCCTAAGTATAAGGGAGCAAAAAGAGGAAACCCCCCTTACATACAAAACGAATGCGAGTTATTTATACATTCAAATTGGTTTCATCATCTTATTCAAATTGGTTCAAATTAGCTTATAATCTTGTTTTTTGGTCTAAAATGACAAAATTTAAAAATTTAAAAATAATTTGTACACACTGAAGCAACGTTAATAACTCAACAAATGCAGCAAACCCAGTTAGTAAATCAATCAAGAATCAAGAAATTTCAACACCCATGAGAAAAATTCATAAGCACATCCATATGACATTTGTAAGTTTGTTCAAATTTGTCACCTACTGTTTACTTTATAATTAAATTGGTCCCCAATTTGGTAGGCCAAAGGATAAAGACCAATTTAATTATGAAATAAAACACGAACGACCATTTTAAACAACTGAAAACAAATCAAAAACTTACGTAAACAAACAAAGCAAATTACTTGAAATAAAAACTTAGCATACCTGAAGTGTTTCATCCTGAAACCAATCAACATAAAACGACTTACTGTATATCAATAATTGAGATTTCTTATTAAACTCACACGTAGAACGCTTATTAAAGCGGGCAATAAGAGAAGACCCTTTTATAAACAACCAAAACCCAGTTCGTAAACCACACAATAAGCATGAAATTCCAACACCTAACACAAAAAATCATGACAAAAACACAACCATCAGTTACAACACAGAAATCGAACCTTACCCACATAGTAAACCGATCAAATTCGCCAACGAATACCACCAAAACGCAGCGTCCAACTCAATTCAACGACCTCTAGAACTTTCCCACAATCAATCTGTGTATTGTAGAGTGAAAGAAGGAGCAAGAAACGTAGACGACTGAATTCAGCAGCGATTAGCACCAAAACGCGGCGTCTAATCGATTGAATGAGCTCTGAGAATTTCCGAGAATTAATTTTCGGAGAATTTTGGAAATTTTTGAGGATTTTTTTTTTTTTTTTTTGCAGAAATTAGGAGATCAAAAATATTAATGAGAGAAAGTGAAAGAAGCAAAGAGAGAGCACCTATAGATTCTTCTTCTCTCTTGATTTTTCCCGGTCTTTGAATTGTCCTTTTCATTATTTATTCTTCTGGTACATTACGTATTAGTATCCCGAGATTTAATGTATTAATATTTTACCTTCTTAGTAACAAGTAATCTAGTTATCCGATAAACTTTGGGTCATGTGGCAACCTATATAACATAGGAGCCAGTTAAGTCGGGGATTTCTTAGAGAGAGATTCAAGAGGAAAATTGAACTCTAAATATTTTGGCCAAAGCAATACTTTATCCCCCTCATGTGCCTCCTATCACTGAGACAAGACCTTGATGGATGTGTATTAATTTTTTAGGTTATAAACTTTGTGAAATACTTTTTCAATCCAAAAATTTACAAGTATTTAATAAAACAGTCCAAATAATAATATAAAAGTAGAAAAACGGGGCTTGCTTTACATCCTTACATATTTCACAAAGTTTGTGAACTAATAAATTAATATACCAGACCTTTGGATACTAATATGTAATTTTTCTTATTTTTTAGTTTTTACTAAAAACAGTCTAATTTTTTTTTTAATTTTGTAATGTCACATCAAAATTTTTCAATGTTTCTCCTTAATATTAACATCGTTAATATCCGTTAGTTTTTTCTGTTTAGTTACAAAATAGTTTTTTTATCTTCCTATTTAAATTGCAATAATATGTAAAAAGATATTTTCTATCAACCAAACACAAGCCTTACATTCAATTAGAGTTTTTTTGTAGCTTTAAACTGTCAAAAAGTTGATCAAAACAAAGCATAAATTGACTTAATAGGTAAAGTATTGGGCTTACGAAGGTAAAAAAATAAAATTATTTTATGTTATATGTTTCTTTATCTCATTCACTATTAATTTAATTTTTATACTTTTAATTACATTAATTTACTCATAGAGTAAAAATTAATGTTCAAATAATGATGATTATTTTAACGGTCAGCTTATGGTTGAGTTTAAATTAGATTATCGAGTAGCTTTGTATTGGATTACTTGATTCAAACACAATTAGATCGCCAAAAATTATGCTATTAGCTTAATTCAAATTTGGACACAAGACTAAAGTGATATAAACTAAATTATACAATGACAAAATTGATACAATAATGAGCAAAGTATATAAATCCTTAGTATAAATAAACCTTAAAAATTAGTTGAAAAATATAAATTTAATACTATTTTTTTTTATAGAGAACAGTAATTACAAGTTCAGTACCATAAAAGCTCCCACCTGCGCAGGGTCTAGGCCTTGTCTCTTTAGGATGCTACTCTAAAACGAACCTATGTCCGTGGGCCTCATTAATAATATTTTTTATAATTAATATTTTTATCAAATATTTATTAATTATTTATAATTAAACTATTTATCTTAGTATACAAAAAGAGTAAATAAAATATTGGGTTATTTAAGTCAAAGGTCCCCATATTTTATTCATTGTATCAATTTAGTCCTTATACTTTTAATTGTATCAATTTTGTCTTTATATCATTCAAAATGTGTCAATTTGGTCCTTAGAGAAAATTTTTTGATTAAGGTTTTAATAGAAGTTTTAATAGTTTGACCACAAATTGGGTTAAATTTAGTAAACGGATGAATTTATAATAAGTTACATGCATCTAAGATAATTTTACCGTTTAAAATTACATTATTAACTTAACTCAAATTTGACCAAAGGACTAAAATGACATATTTTAAATTATTCAGAGACTAAATTGATACAATTAAAAGTACAGGGATCAAATTAATGTAATGAATAAAATACAGAGACCTGTAGCATAAATAACCTAAAATATTTAATTTTAAATTTTACAAATGGAATCTCTTCATTATTTTTTTATTTAGTATGGTAAAGCCTTGAGGGAGGGGGGGAGGGGATAAACCCCTTAAAATCCTCATAAAGAGGACACCACTTTGAGCTTCTTGGGATTCGATCCCGGTCACCATGTTGGCACCCGGCGATCATAACCACTCGGCTATGTCTCTAAGGGACAAATGGAATCTCTTCATTATGACTAGCTTTATTTGTCCATGAAATGAGCATCACATGAAAATCATTAGCCAACGCGCACCCTCACACGAAATGGAGTGTTCACAATTTTTTGTCGGGTCACTCTTTTATTCGAACTCGAGCTCAGTAATTCTTACATGTTTGGAGACTTTATTGCGTTTTTTTTATTTTCGTTGAAACTCGATTTAATAAGATTTTAGTATACTCAATACTTGACTTATCAACATAATTGAGCGAAGCTTGTTATTGAGTTGAACTCATTAAGGAGCCAAGCTAATCCTTTTTAACGATAACGAGAGTTACAGTTAAAATAGGTAAAAAGAATTGTCCGAAACCTTTTAGTAGTTCACCCTCCCCTCTTTAAACTCTAAATTCGGGGTAAAGAAAAAGAGTTTAACAAGAAAATCTTCAGCAAAATTCGCATATAATACATATATCTCGATTACGTTACGTATTCGTACTTATTCAAATACGACGTTTATGTGTAATGGTCAAATATATGATAAAGTTTCCATTTTCTTGGTGTTATCCAATTGATACACAAATTTTTCATATTTTTAATTTTGCTAAATTTATCGCATTAGTTTTCATATAATTGATTTTACTTTTATGACTATGTCAACGCTATTGTGACTAATAACCTTCTTTTTTTTAAATAATTAACAGGATAAGATTTTCAAAAGTACATCGGAGATATCCTCCAATAGAAACAAGAGCTAAAATAGCAACAAAATAAAGAAAGAGAGAAAATGACAGAATTAAAACTATTATATTAACGAAACTTTAACTAAATTTTTCAATGATGTATGCAAATAATACACATACATACAAGGCAGGACATAACCCCAAGCATTTTAAGCAATCACTTGAAGCCCCCAAATCTAAAGAGGCCTTAAATTTTTGTTGTAAATTTTAAAATATTAATTATTAATATTAATGAGTTTTTAAAATTTTTATAATTTACTGTACATAAAAGATCCCATTTAAAATTTTCTCTTAATGTTTCGAAAATGTTAGCACCGACCCTGATATTAGATGACATCTAATTTTTGTACCGTATTTTATTAACGGGCCTGTAAGCTGGGTGTAGCCTCGATCGAGGATAAATTGAAGGAGCACCGCCTAAGAAGGTTTGGACATGTTAGCAGAAGACCAACTACAACCCTTGTCAGGAGGTGTGAACAGCTTCACACGGCGATAAGCAGAAGAGGGAAGGGCAGACCAAAGAAGAGTTGGCTGGAGACAATTCGTCAAGACCTAACCCACCTAAACCTAAGAGAGGAGATGGCCACAGATAGGGCACGTTGGAGGGCTAGCATAAGGGTAGCGGAGGTGGCAGAGTAGAGTAGGGCGGGGAGTGGTTGGTAGTTTAAGATCCTTAGGCAGGCATAACTTAAAGAGTAAAACTTATAGGCTAGCTTAGTCTCTGATCATGCTTTTTCTTCTTCTTCTTCTTCTTCCTTTCTTTTACTTTTTCCTCATAATACATTGGTAATTGATGGGTGATTTATCTGCAGGCACTCAACTACTTCAGATTGGGGGTCCCCGAAAACAGTCTCCTTTCCAGCCGGAAGGGGTAAGGCTGCGCACATCACCCCCCCCCCCCCCCCAGACCCTGCTTTCTGTGGGAGCCGCAAGGCACTGGGACTATTATTGTTGTTGTATTTTATTAACGGGCCTACATTGCAGGTACTTTGGCGCACGCGCCAGCAGTGGGAGCGCGACAAACAGCAGCCATGCATTTGTGGTGTCGGCAGTTGGACCTCGAATATTCGTGCCAATTAAGGCGCATAATAGTGGTGGCCGGCGGCTCAGGTTAACATCTTTTTCTTTTCTTTTCTTTTCTTTTTTTTGTGTCAAACAAAGTTACTTTGACTTCTCAACCTACATTGATGATTGTTTAATAATACCTTGCACATTGTTCCAATAAAGGCGCATAATGCACCGAATTTTATTAAAATTTTAAAATTAAGTGTATTTAAATGAGAGTAGTACTAGGATGGTAACCTCCTGAGAAGTTCTTATGTTGCCAACCCTATAAGGTTGGGGGTCCTCGGAAATAGCCTCTTTGTAGGGTTACACTTTGAAAAGATAAGGCTGCGTACATCCACCCCTCCCAGATCCCGCCTAAGTGGGAGCCCTTGAAGTATTGGGTTTGTTGTTGTTATGGTGGTTGCATATTGCACCTCAAGCTCAAACATAACTCCAAGCAATTTAAGCGATTATTTAAAGCCTAAAATTATAGGGGTATCATATTTTAGGGTACTAGTTTTAAAGCCTCATTTATTAATATTAATAAGTTTCATAATTAAAATTTGGGTAAATTACATATTAGGACCCGTAATTTAGTGTATTAAATTTTTAATTCACATATTTTGTAAAATAATTTGGGTAAATTATATTTTAGTACCCTTAATTAAGGGAGCAACGTTTGAGGTGGTTTGGATATGTTAGGAGAAGACTGAGCACTACTCCAATCAGGGGATGTGAGCAGCCCTGTATGACGCTAGGTAGGAGAGGGAGAGGTAGGCCAAAGAAGAGATGGCTTGAGACAATCAAACAAGACCTTACCCACCTAAACATTTGGGAGAAGATGGCCTTAGATAGAGCCCAATGGAGGGCTAGCATAGGAGTAGCAGATGTAGCGCCCTAGAGTAGGGTACTCCGTCCTTTTTTGCTATCACTAGTGTTCTAGGCCTTAGGGTAGTCCAGATTCGGCGCACTTTTGTATATTCTATTTTCTTGATTGACTATCTGTTTACTATCTATTTCTCTTCCTATTATTTACCTAATTTTGCCCTACTTATATGCTTATTTGCTCTCTTGATGCCAGGCTGCAAGGCGTCATTGGTGCTAACTAGCTTATCAGGTTGGAGGTCCTTGGAAACAGCCTCTCTTCAGGGCAGCCCCGGAAGGGCGAAGTCTGCATACATTTACCCCCCCAGATCCTGCTGATGTGGGAGCCCTTTGAGGCACTAGGCTACTGCTGCTGTTGTTGTTGTATATATTAGTACCCTTAAAGTTATGTTGATGTTGTAATATACTTTCTGATATATGTTGATGATATGCTTTTAGCCAGTAAATTTTTAACTGAAATTAATAAGTTGAAAGATATGTTAATGAGAGTTTTGACATGAAAGATTTAGGACAGGATAAAAGGCTACTAGAAACGGGATTCAACAAAACCGAACTTTAAAAACAATTCACTTGTCTCAACAAAATTCTCTTGAAAAAGTTCTAAAAAGGTTTAATATGTTTGACTGCAAGCCAGTCAAGATGCTCAAAGCTAGTCATCGCAAACTTTTTGTAGAATAATCACCTAAGATGACCCAGAAAACAACAAATGGCTAAGGTTCTCTATGCAAATATCATCAGCTCAGTTATGTATGAAATGACCTGTACTAGGCCAAACTTGCCCTACCCAATGAGCATTTTGTCTAGGTATATGGCTATAGTGAAAAGAAAACTGGAATGGGGCTATGCTGACACCTAAAAGGCTCTACCAGATTAGGACTCACTTTTGGAAAAGTAGAGTCACACCGTAAACTTGTAGGTTATGCTGATAGCGACTATTGTGGAGACTTTGATAAGAGAAAGTCTACAAGTGCATACCTGCTAATTATGAATGGTGGAGCTATAAGCTGGAAGTCTCGGATTCAGTTGACGGCTTTGACTACTAAAGTAAATTTCTAGACCTAACTGAATTAAGGAGGGCATTTGGCTTAGTGGGCTAGTAGATTCAATAAACCTAGGCCTAGGTATACCTCTGACATATATCGATGGTCGGTCTCCCCTAGAACTACGTAAGAAACCCATGTATCATGACCGCACCAAATATCTAGCCATTAGGTGGAATTTTGTTAGAGAATGGCTAGATAATAACAGAGTTGGCTTGCAGAAATCTCAAACTTATGATAATCTTTCTGATATGGCTACCAAGGTTGTGACTTTGGATAAGTTGGTGAAGTGTATCAACTTAGTTCAAAGCAAATGAAATACTGGTAGAAACCAGGATTCAATTACTCCTTGTTACTAGAGTCTATCTAGTAGTTAGCCTATATAGTAACCTAGGTGAAGAATTGTTATATTTGGTTCCTATATACACTAAATTATTATCTGAAAATACTTACAATTAGGTTAAGTTCTAAAGAATTGAGAGTAAAACGCATAACTTTGAATAAGATTTAGCCAAAAATGACACATTTCATGAGGAAGGTTTAAGTTGATGTAGTCGGTAACATTCATGTAAGTATTTGGAAAACTGGATGCTTTTCCGTTCTGATTTTCAATTTTGGAAAGATTTGGTCCATGGCCCTTTTTCCCTTGACCCTTTAGGAAAATTGCTTGCCCGTGTCCTTGACCGCTTGCTCGTGCCTCTATGTAACCCTAATGACTCATCCTTGAAAGGGACACGCGTCATTCATCCATCATACCTCTCAGAGACACATGTCAACATAGAGATGACCTACATTGTGTTTCTTTGGGTTATTATCAGCCTTTAGATGCAATGATGCGAATGGCAGAGATAGCGCCATGCAGGGGTCGACACGAATTGAGGGACTTGGATATAAAAGGGTGATGGTAACTCATGTGCTGTGTACGTTTTTAACAAGTTTTTGTGCTTTCTCTCTTAGCCCTTCTTTTTTCCTTCTCCCATATGCTCTTCAAAGAAACCCTAGTTTAGGTTTTGCATCATCCACCTTCGCCGAGTACGTTTCCATGGCTATACTATGAAGATCCTTAACATCCATTCATCTTATGTAAGGTTTCTGACTTAAAAGTCTAGATTCTTGGAGATGATTCGTTCATGTGTTGATGTATTGGTCTAAAATTTGTAATATAATCATTCATAGTGGATAGACTTCTCTAGAAACAGGGAATCCTAGATTACAACCAAATTTTTTGGGATATGAACCACGTAAAGATCTTGTGTTCTTATTTCGTTGTGTATATCTATGTATTATTTCCTTTCGCGATTGCAAGTGTGTCAAACATGTACGTCTTTACTTCGTGATTTTGTCAAGTCATTATCCTGCGAAACAATTTATAATAAAAATATTTAATAAAAGAAATTTAATACTCCCCATACACATTTTATCGCCTAAATTTTATTGATTCATAAGTGTATTGATGGAGAAAGAGCGATATACGAGTGGAACACCAATTTCTGCCAAGTGCCTTGCCACCCTCCAACAGTCGCAGCAATACGATTTAGCTTTGTTTGGCATATGGAATTAAAAATTAACTATAGAATTACAATTTCTATTTTAATACTGGTGGAATTGAAATTCTGGTGGAATTTAAATCCATTATTTGGTCAATCAAAGGAATTAGAGGTTGGAACTATAATTTTATAATGATTCAAGTCATTACGTATTTTTGGTTAATCGAGTTGAATCATTTCGAGTTTTGAATTAGCTAGAATTGGATTTTTGTTTGATCTACTCACTTTGAGCTTCAGTTAATCGAGCTTTGAGTCAAATCAAGTCAAGTTCTAGTTGCATCGGATCATTTCCATTCAAGTCACCTCGAACGCTTAGTTAATTAGGTTAAGTCTTTTCGGGATTCAGGTTAGAATTGGCCAATTTTGAATTGACTGGATCATTTGGACTTCTAGTTGTCTTTGTTTTAGGTCAAAAAGGGGTCGCATCATTTCAAATTTTGGGTTATCTTGGGTCAGATATCAAGTTTAAGCTATGGTTGAGAAGGGTTGGATCATTTTGGATTGGGATCATATTAGGCTTTGGGTCAACTTGGTCTGGTCAGTTCAACTTTAGGTTCCGCTGGATTACGTCACATTCAATTTTTGGATTAAGTCATCTTGTATTTCAGGTTAATCGGGTTGGGTTACTTCGAACTTTGAATTAAGTTGATTTGTGCCATTTAAGGTTCAAATAATTCAAGTTGGGTAATTTCGAGGTTCCGGTCAAATTTAGGTTGTTTCTAAGTCTTATGAGTTTGAGTTAATTAAGTAGGTTCATTTTGAAATTCAATGCAATGAAGTTAATATAGAATTGCAATTACTTGCCCCTGCCCCAAAGAATTGAAATGTATGATTTTTGCAAGTGATGCAGCCGCCATCTCGGCTAAAGAAGCATCAGCCAAAAGAGTACGAGCTTGGAGAGCACAGGCCTGGAGAGAAGCCAAAGCCAGGCTTAATGGTCGCGAAAGGGAAAAATAAGAGTACTTGGCGTCACTAAACCTTGGCGCCACCACTGGGAAGACGCGGTTTAACAAGGATGCGTGAAGGAAGTTAGATTTAGATAGAGCTCAAATAGGATTAGAGGTTTAAGAGAGAAGATAAGGGAAATTGGGGGGAGAGATAGAACTTCATTTCATTTCATTCGTAATCATCTCATTACAACTATTACCCCCTATTTATAGATGGGGGAGGGGGAATAACCTAATTAATAGTAATAATATCCTAATTGCATAATAAAAGAGAAAATTACATATATTACCATTAATATAAGACTATTAAAATATTATTTAATCACATGTCTAACACGTGATTAACTTATTTATCCTGTATCACATAATTGAAATTCTAGGCCACAATTCGAGTCTCAACCCCAATTTCAAGCGTCAAATAGGACCTAAGGTTAATAATATTCCCAAGAAAAAAATTTTTTTTTTGATCAGAGAAAAGAAATTTAATGTCACAACAATTTATAACTATTATTCGCTACAAGTCATATAATTACTTTAATAATAATGTTTTCTTATCGTAGCTTCCTGTGTTATAAACAAATGGTTTTTTTTTTTTTTTAAACTAAAAACCGCTTATATTTTATGTAAGGTATTAAAAAACCATATAAATTTTCTAATTTTTTAAAGTTACACCTAAACTTTTCAAAAAATTTCAATGTCATACCTAATGCTAACTTAATTTGATTAAATTATATTAAGTCATATATTTTAAAAATGACGAAATTATCCTCCATCTTTTAATTTATAAATTGTTAAGAGTTTGGTGCGTAGCAACAGGCTTTTCCCAACAAAAAATTTTAAAAGTATTTTTAATTTGTAAACTTATTTATAATTTATTGATAAAAAAAAGTTTTATTGAGGGTAGTTTGATAATTCGTATTTATTTTAACAAAAAGTTAATGGTGTTAGCATTAGGTATGACATTGAAAATTTTTTAAAACATTTAAGTGTGACTTTAAAAAATTAGAAAAATTATATAATTTTATAATACCTCATCTAAAATATAGATTGAACAAATTGTAACGCCAAAAAACAAACGATTGACCATAAGTCTACGGTCCCAATTTCCTTGTAATTTTGCGCGTAGCACTCCGAATAAAAACACACAATGATGAGTAGTGTTCTTCTCACAACTGCAAAACAAATCGAAAAAATACGGAAATTACGATTGCCAAGATATGGAAGTGGCACCATCCGTGATCCAGAAGGTGATAGTGAGCCATCTGGTGCACTTGAATGCCATCCACCACCACAAACGGGCGTCTTGTAACGGTCATAGGGGCGCTGTTGGCATCTTGCTTGGCGAATCTTGCCACGATGCTGTCCGAATCACCGTCAGCTACCCAGGTGGATGCCTGTCCCTATGAATCTCGTTCTGTGTTAATTTCCCACTTTATAGAAAGTTATTGTACTCCTTCCCAATATTGGGGGGGGGGGGGGGGGGATATTTGTCTCAAGAGAAAATTCTTTTTAAATAAAAGTAAAAGTTATTTTTTCTATTTTAAGTAGAAGTATGAAAATAGGGTCCTTTTTTACATAGAAGCAAATGAGACAGCTAAAAATTTTTAAGATAATAATATCT
Source organism: Simmondsia chinensis (assembly GCA_018398585.1). Taxonomy (NCBI): domain Eukaryota; kingdom Viridiplantae; phylum Streptophyta; class Magnoliopsida; order Caryophyllales; family Simmondsiaceae; genus Simmondsia; species Simmondsia chinensis. Next base: position 37,198,620 of record JAGTTD010000005.1, on the reverse strand, counting down.
CGTAGAGAGTACTTTTTACAAAAGCATGTCTGAAAAGGACGATTTTCTCATAGCTTAATATTAGCACCAATAAAATTTCACATGACAAAAAAAAAAAAAAAGGATTTGGATTAACCCAGTTAATATGTTTAAGTAATTAAACTGAATTTAGATTTAGATCGAGACCTGTTTATGCCATGTTGAAACTATCCAACCATTTAGTGCAATGTCAAATATGTCAGTTAGGTTGAGCTACGTTCTCATACTCTTTCCATATATATAAAAGGTTTAATAGACAGGTTGGGTTTAGGTTGACCTTTATAATGAAGCTCTTCATGACAGTAACATGAATATGAAAAGATGCAGTATGTTTGTTACCCCTAATTGTAATAGCTAGATTCGCGTTAGGTTTATAATTCACAAGTCCACATTCATATCTTATGCTTCAATTAGATCAGAGTCCATTAAATTTCAAACTCGTAACCTTTCAATCAGGAAGACTCTGAAACATATCAAATAACCAACTACCTAAAAAATTTAAGTTGTTATGTGAAAACTTAATGACAGATTTACAAACGTCTATTGGACTTGAAGCGTAGATGAGAAGAATCTTAACAAATTTGATATGCACTGATACCAATTTGTGCGAAAAAACTGGAACAAATTGATATACTTGATATTAATTTGTTAGGAAAATCTTAATGCGGAAGCGTAAACCCTGATAACTTGATTCGATTCAAATAATATGACTCACACAAACGAGAAGTAAACAAATATGGAGAAAGAAAGAACAAACACGAACACACAATATTTACGTGAAAATCCCTCTACAATTGAGAGGGGGAGAAAACCACGAGCGAAGATGGAGATTCTTCATTGATACTGAATGGAAGAATTACAACGACACTTCCTCTGAACGAGATCTATGAAAGAATTACAATCACTTTATCTAAACTCTCGTAGCACCTAAATCTGAATTATAGGAATTACGAAATCACCTCTGGCGGCGCCTCACACTTTTATTGGATACTGATGACGAAACCCTATGTCCTAATTTATAGGCGCAGGTCTGGGAGGGCCCGATCGATCGGGAAACACCCGATCGATCGGCCCTCTTACTGCCCAAAAATCCCCAAAATTTCCTTAAATCACCCGATCGATCGACTTTCCTCTCGATCAATCGGTGACCCCAAGACAACCCCATAAACTTAAAACAAGTAATTTGAAACATAAACCTAAAAAATCTCCACCTTGGCTCAAATTACATACTTAAAAGAATTTCCTCCACCTTCTCCACTAAACACCCCACTCAGAGGGTTAACTCAATGAAACACGAAACCTAACCGAGTCCAAGCGAAGCTTGAACTTCCTGCTAGGAAGAAACTGAGTGAACATATCTGAGAGGTAATCAACAATGCCAATCTTCTTCTTCTCTAAATTGGCTCTTGACACATTATCTGAAACAGCCACCTGCTGCTGAATTGTGTTACTCAACTGAACTCCCTCTGGCTTACTCACCTGACCTGAATCACAAACAACTGATGACATCTTCTCTGGAGACAATAATGAAGACTCACACGTCTACTCGTCAGAGATTGTTTGGAGCGAAAACCTTTCAGCTTCCCATAAAGCCCTTGTTCACATAATATCAATCCTGTAGACTGACCACACAAAGAGTCTCTCACACTGTGCTCAGACAAACCCCTATCACCTGAATGATCGAATCTCAAACATCCTAAATTTGTGATCTCTGGTTCTGTCAACAATAAGGATGATGAAGATGCTGCAACTGATCTAACAACTATGGAACCTACAAGCTCATATAGGGTACCTAACCTTCTGCCCTTCATAACTGACAATGCACCCTTAACGACCCTCAAAACTCCACCTTCAGCTGTGTACCTGTACCCTTTAGACTCAAGAGTACCTAAAGAGATGAGATTCTTTTTCAAATCAGGAACATGAGGAACGTTGCTTAGAACCCTGATAGTGCCATCGAATATCCTAAAACGAATTGATCCAATACCCAGAACTTTGCATGAAGTATTAGTGCCCATCAAAGCAACTCCACATCGAACTGACTCGTACGTGGAAAACCAATCCCGATTAGGACAGATATGATAGGGGCAACCCGAATCCAAAATCCAACTCTCTCTCAAATTGGACTGAGGTTCAGACACAGACAGTAGAAGATCTTCATTCTCACCATCCATAACACTAGCTACTATGGATTTCTGATCAGACCTGTTATCTACGTCTAATTTTCTTTTAAGCTTGTAACAGTCTTTCTTAATGTGCCCTTTCTTATGACAGTAGTTACAGGTTAGGTCTTGATACCTAGACTTAGACTTGCTTCCACGATGATCATACTCAGTTCTCCCCAACACAAATAAACCACTACCTGAGTTATAGACAGAATCATATAATTCTCTATCTACTCGTTCTTTATTCAGTAGGTTTCTCTTAATTTCATCAACATATATGGTTTGTCTACCACCGTAAATCATGCTTTCAACAAAACCCTTATATGAAGCAGAGAGAGAACATAACAACAACATTGCCTGATCTTCTTCCTTAGAAACATCATCCAATTCTTCAAATCTTGAATAATTGAATTAAATTCATCGATGTGATTCTTAAGTGATGTACCTTCTGAAATACGAAACGTGAATAACTGGCGCTTAACTGCGAGTTTGTTGGAGACGGACTTGAAACAGAACATATCTTGCAATTTTTTCCACAACTCCTTAGCGGTCTTCACTTCCAGAACTTCTGTCAAAACGTCATCGGTAAGACACATCTGAATTGTTGTGAGTGCCTTCTCATCTAACTCCTCCCATTGTACTTCTGTCAAATTCTCTAATTTCTTCTCTTTCCCATCTAAAGATTTCTTCAAGTCACTCTGAGTTAAGAGGCCCTTAACACGAACCTGCCATAAGCTAAAGCTCCCTTGACCACCAAACTTCTCAACTTCAGTCTTAATTGCGGACGTCATATTATTAAATCAAAATAGATAGGGCTCTGATACCAAATTGAGAAGAATCTTAACAAATTTGATATGCTCCGATACCAATTTGTACGAAAAAATTGGAACAAATCGATATAATTGATATCAATTTGTTAGGAAAATCTTAATGCGGAAGCATAAACCCTGATAACTTGATTTGATTCAAATAATATGACTCACACAAACGAGAAGTAAACAAATATGGAGAAAGAAAGAACAAACACGAACACACGATATTTACATGGAAACCCCTCTACAATCGAGAGGGGAGAAAACCACGGGAGGAGATGGAGATTCTTTATTGATAATGAACGGAAGAATTACAACGACACTTCCTCTGAACAAGATCTATGAAATAATTACAATCATTTTATCTAAACTCTCGTAGCACTCAAATCTGAATTAGAGGAATTACGAAATCACCTCTGGCGGCACCTCACACTTTAATTGGATACTGATGACGAAATCCTACGTCCTAATTTATAGGCGCAGGTCTGGGAGGGCCCGATCAATCGGAACCCCGATCGATCGGAACTAGCCAATCGATCGTCCCTCTTACTACCCAAAAATCCCCAAAATTTCCTTAAATCACCTAATCGATCGGCTTCCCTCCCGATCAATCGGTGACCCCACGGCAACCCCATAAACTTAAAACAAGTAATTTGAGATATAAACCTAACCGTAGACGTGCAAACCTCATCCCTTGTGTCGAACTCATATTAAGTTAAAAAATGTGAGCTTCCAGCATTCAAACTCTAGATCTTTTAATCCAAGAGCTCCCAAAAGCTCGAGTTATTTGCAAAAGTCTCAAAAATAATTTTATACTCTAACCGTCATAGTTCTGTACATATATAAACCAAGTACAATGCCATCTCAAGAAGATAAAATGGATCCAAGCATATAGTTTCTGGACAACTTCCACCAAACAATGCTCTCCCTGTGCAATAAGGTCCCTGGTAATTGATCTCTCTTTCCCTACACTTCGGCTATGTTTGGCTCTAATTGTTAGCCATTGCGTTTAGCTGTTAGCTGATAGCTAATAATTTCTGTGAAAGTGTTTGATAAAATTTGATGTTCAAGTTAGTTGATTGTTGTAAAATGACATAAATAGACATAATTAAATAAAATAGAAGATAGGCGGGATTGTTGATGGCATTTTGGTAATTAAGATTAAAAAGAGAGGCAAAATGATAAATAGATGTTGATTATATAAAGTTTGAAAGCCAAAAACTAAATTGTTTAGCTTTTGAAAAACTCCTTTGCAAAATCTAAAAGCTATCAACAAAATTTTTACCAAACATAACTGTTTGACTAATCAAAAAGTTAAAAGTTACGGAAAACGCTATAAAAAAGTGATTTCTTAAAATAGCCTTCAGCTTGTCAATAGAAGCGTAACAGAGCCGAGCCGGCAGATAAATCTCAAAAGGTTTACTCGTTCCAGCTGAGCTTAGCGCGACCCCAATGATGTCGAGCATGCAAGCTAAATAAACTTGCTTCAATATAATTTACTTGTCTCAATATGTTTAATCAAGCCAAGTTTAAGCCTAAGTGAGCAAGCTTAAACAAATTGTTATTGAGCTTGAATAAGCCTATTAAGGCAAGCTTAGCTCAGACCTTATTGAGTTGGGTTCGAGCTTAATCAAGTCGAGTCAAGTTCAATCTTGAAATGTTCAAGCTCGGAAAGTTTTGAGCTGAACCCAAGCCAAACCTCGAGCCTGATGAGCTCAAACTAGGGCAGACTCAACGCAGCTCATATACACGTGAAGTTTATATTGATAAATTGGCTTCTTTTTTGGCAGCGCAGGAGAAGGTATTGGGGTGGTATAGTACCGGCATGAAATTACAGGCAAATGACACGCATATACACAAATTGTTCTATGAGTAAGCGATTTTATTTTATGACACGATAATACTTCACGAATGCAAAATAAACCCACTTGGAGAAACACGAGTACATAACAAGATAACTCAATTTTAACTAGCAACCGATATTCAATTACTAGTTTTTCAGCAAGAGTAAACTATTTTCCATGTTTGTTATGTTTTGTTCGGTTTTAAAGCAAATATGGTTATGTTATTGACGCCACTTTTTGTCACAAGGAGGGAATGTCTTGAAAAGGGTCAACGTTTAGAAAATAGTAAATGTGTTGTGTTATAATATTAGTCGAAATCTAACATTAGTTTTAGCATTAGAGTTCATTGAAACCGTTAGAGTATAAAATCAATCTTGGACCTTGAACTATCAGGTTAAGTTTTTGGAAATGTTGGTTCATTAATATGGTATCAGAGCTTTGTTTACCAATAGATCATGAGTTCAAATCCCAATAGCCACCACATTCAATATTAATATAATTTAAGCATAAGGTATGGAGTGGGTCGTTACAATATCTATGCTTCAAGCCCAATTGGCACTTGCATGAGGGGGCATGTTAGAGTATAAAACCAATTTTGGCCTTCACCTATCAGCTTAATGTTGTTTTTCATTTGTCTTGGTGTTCGTTTATGATTGTAACCCTAACTTACTGATAGTGGATTTGACTCATCTGAAAATGGAGGCTTGTGGACTAGGACCTCGTTTTGAGGTGCTAAACCACATATATCGCGCATTCTTGGTTTTCTTCGTGTTTTCTGGTTTAATTTCCGCTTGGTTTCGACTGTGGGTTTTCGGTTGCTTAGTACTTGGACAAGATCCGGATTTCGAGTTCGGTTCGGGTCGGATTTAGAGCCCGAATTCACAACAAGTGGTCGTGTTCTTCTTCGTTTTTAGTATTTTCTGGTTTATTTCCGTTCGGTTTTGACTGTGGGTTTTCGGTTGCTCAGTGCTTCGACAAGATACGAATTTCGAGTTCGGTTCAGGACGGATTTAGGGCCAGAATTCACAACAAGAAGTTGTTCTTCGTCGTTTTTCGTATTTTCTGGTTTATTTCCGTTTGGTTTTGATTGTGGGTTTTCAGCTGCTCAGCGCTTGGACAAGATACGGTTTTCCATTTGAGTTCCGGTTGGATTTTAGCTCCCAAATTCTTAAGCTTTTGGGAAAGTTGGTTCTTTGATAGAAACAGTTAGTTTACTCGAACTACCCTAACATAATTAAAAGTATGCAGACTAAATTGATACAATAAGTAATATAAACACCTCAAATTGTTATTATTTGCGGATATGTCAGAAACCCAGTGCTGGTGATTTTTGATGTGCAAGCTGGGGAGCTGGGAGCGCAAACTAAAGCTTATGTCTTTATAGAAGACATTTATGAGGTAAAAAGAGATGCTTAGGCTCCGTTTATTTTGACGAAAAAGTATAATCTATGAATTAATTTTTCTTCTGAAATAGTTTTTTAAGGAAATATAAATTCTGAATAGGGTTTTCCGTTCTTTGTTTCAAAAGAAAACTTAATTTCCTATTGTGATGTCTTCGTGTATGTTTTAAAAAAAATATTTTTCACCAATCATTTTATATCTTTTTATAGGACAGCATAAGTAACAATACAATATATATAAAGTAACAAAATAAAAAGTTAACTAAAATTTGGTGTCTTTGTATAAATTAAGAAAATTTTTTCTTAGGTATTCCAAAATTTGAGCATTTATCATATAAATACGCTGTCATTTTATTATATACAATGAGGTGTCATGAGATAAGAAATTTTATTACTTGTATATATACTGTGTTAAAATCTGGTGAGTTTTTATTAAAATTCGACTAATTTCTGTCAAAAAATTGATGTGGTATAAATATTATATTATGAAAATGTTGTCCACATTCTGACAAAAATTACTTATGTATTATCGAAAAATATGTCATGTTAGCATTTTCGGACAAAAGAAATTATTGCATTATGATAGGATACATATGAATTGCAGTTTTCATTTAAAATATACTAAATTTTAGCAAAAGATACCTAATTTGTGAGAAAATTTTTAAGCTTCAAGGTACATCATTATATATTACTGAAATATCAGAGTACCTATGTAATAAATACTAAAATATTACCTAAATAATTTTCTTCTATAATATTATGTAACAATTCAACTTGATTAAAGTTGTTCTATTGCAACAATAATAAAGTAATATCGAAAATGCTTTTAATTATTCAGTCTAATTCTTGTCCGATGTTGATCTTAAATGCTTACAGTGCAGTCTGGTGTATTTTGATTCGATCTCAATTTGTATGATGATAACCATGAAGATTTTTGAGTCACTTAGAATCACAATTTTCTCCATTTTAAAAGGGAAGTCATTTTCCCTCATTTGAGGGAAAAGGTTTTCCGTCAAAAAACCTTTTCCGTGAGCTAATGACGCCCCAAACAAAGGAAAAGGGGAAAACCACTTCCTAGAATGTGGTTTTTCCTCGAAACAAATGAAGCCTTAATGTCAGTAAGGCTCTGATACCATTTGTTATGACCACCCACAAATACTGAAATCCTAAATTCATAAATGGAAAGGGATTGGGGAATGAAACTAAGAACACCGAAATTTACCTTGTTCAGCCGAAGCTTACATCCATAGAGTGAAGCACAATAATTCCACTATATCATTGAAAGTTCATAAGAGATGTCTCAACTTTATTCTTCAACTCTACTGTCACATACACAGCCTTAGTGCATATATAAAGCTTCCTACATCAGGAGTGTCTTGTGGGCCTAAATTGGATTGACTCAATCCTCTACCTTATAAGGCCAATACAACCAAGCTTCACATATAATTCAACAACATTAATACAAAGTAGCTCGAAAAGACAGATAGGAGGGGAATTATGACCCAGATACATAAGGTTAATTAGGCTAATATTTTCAGTGTAGAGAATGATGGTCTCCTTAACGGATACATTATTTTGAGACTCTTCAATTTTTTTAGTGGCTACTGTGAAAGTAATGTTTGTGGTGTTTGGATTCCCGAACTGTTTCAGTTGTTAGAGGCATATAAATAGGATTTCCTTGTGTTTAGTGCGGCAGAACGAGCAAGAAGAAGATAAAGATAGTAAGTGTGAGTGAGTTGGCATTGTAATACCTCTATTTTTGCAGTGATCCTCCGGGGTCTTCCTCCGTAGACGTAAGCTTGGTGGCCGAGAACACCTAGGGCCAAAAAGGTCACCCGGGTTCGATCCCTGTCAAAGATATATTGCTTCCCGTTTAAGGGGATTTCCTCACCCCCAAGCCTTACCAATGTTAAAAAAAAAAAAAAAAAAAAAAAAAAATTCTCACACAAACATTATTGATCAAAATTTTCTCTCTTACAAAAACATTGTTTATTATTGCAGAATACAGATCAGAAAAGCATGGTATTTGTGCAGCTTCCTCTTGAAGTTGAGGAAAGTGGTGAGCCTAAGCCTATCAAATTTAAGTCTTCAATTTATCAGTTAGGTATTCTAAAGTTTGGGCATTTATTACTAAGATACCTTAACATTTGAATATATAATATAATGAGATACCATAAGGTTTTAAACTTAAGTAGTGTTCTAAAAGTAGTTTTCGGTAAAATTTATAAGTTAATGATTGTTACATGAAAAATTACAACTTTAGAAGGTCAGTTTCAGTTAAAAAACTCAAGTACATAATATGAATATTGAATTTAGATATAAGCAAGATTATTTATGACTAATCATTTGTTTATTAATTGGAGAAATATAGATATGTGTATAAGACGTATATTATACGACTAATATTAAGAAACGCATATCTTACAATACTATTGGCAATCATATGTAAATGCGCTATATAAATGAAAAAATATAGATAAGTAACACATAAATTATACGTGTATTTTAATAACAACGGTTTAAACCGATTTGAACAACTTGTGTATTAAAAAGGGGTTTCTAAGGCACTTGGCTCTATCCTTATCTTAAAAGAGAGGGGGGGGGGGGGGGGGGGGGGGGGGGGGGGGGCGGGGGTGTTGTATTTACGCAAAAGGTCTATGTACTTTACCCATTGTGTCAATTTGGACCTTGTACTTTTAATTGTGTCAATTTCCATCTCAACCTAAATGAGGAGATGACCGTAGATAGAGCTCAGCGGAGGATTAGAAAAGGTGTAACCGATATAGCGGTTTAGGAGCGACGAGCACTTCTAAGCTAGTACTAGTGCCACGAGGCTTCTTGCATGCCTATTTGTTTATACGCAGTTTTGCCATATGTTGGTGGCTTAGTGTTCTTGTGGTTTGTCGTCTTGTGATATAGTGTTGCTCGCTACTTATACTCTCTACATGGTTGCCTTATGTCGTTATGTAGGCTTTTTTCCCTAGAGGCTTGTTTGCTTTTTGCCTTTTGCTCTTGCTTCCATGCTTTTCGTGCTCGCCATGTTTTCCATGCTCCTATGCTTCTTAGGTTGGGGTCCTCGGAAACAGCCCCTCGTTAGGATATCACCTTTAAGGGGTAAGGTTGCGTACATCCTACCCCTCCCAGACCCTACATATGCCGGAGCCCTTGAGGCATTAGGCCGGTTGTTGTTGTTGTTGTTGTGACTTTTAATTGTGTCAATTTAGTCCTTATACTATTTATATTGTGTCACTTTGGTCACTAGAGTAAAATTTATGTTAAGTTTTTGATGAATTTTTTAATGGTTCAACAACAAGTTCGGTTAAATTGAATCAATTGGTGTATTTGTAGTAGATCACTTGCATTTAACATGATTATACCAATAAAAATTACACCATTAACTTTAATTTGATCATAGGACTAAATTGACACAATATAGATAGTAGAGGGCTTAAATTGACACAATAAATAAAGTATAGAACTTTTGGCGTATAAAAAAGGATCAAGATTTGTTGAACTATACTTATCTCACTAATGCTACTCAGGTGCATTGCCAACTCAAGGTGTAACTCAAATTGGGAATGGTGAAATTGCTGAATCTTTAGACCCTACAAGCTTGCCTAAAAGATCCTCGGAGGATAAATTTGATGCTCAAACGAGTGATAAGATACAACTGGAATCACCCGAGAGTAGAATAACCCTAGATATCCCTTCGAAACGAGCCAAATGGACTAGAGAATCACCGAGAAACACTCGCTCTCAATGAGACCAACGACAACAAACTAGAGAGCTCCAGCACGAAGCCTTAAGAAACGGTTGCAACAAGGTTACATTGGTGGCAGTTTTGATAGAATCTGTAACATTTACCGCTGGTATAAACCCGCCTGGTGGGTTCAACCAGCAGACCGAGAAGGCAATGCTCGGAAACGAACCAGCCTTCCAGGTGTTCATGATATGTAACATTATCGTGCTTTTTGTCTCTCTTGCTATTGTGGTCATGTTTGTTGGGATCATCCCGTTCAGACCGACCGACATGATGGCGTTGCTTATGGTGAGCCACAGGGTAATGTGTTTCGCAATGATGTCCGTGGCATCTGCCTACATAGCTGCCATATGGTCGACTATGCCACGTTTGCCAGAAACCAAGTGGATCCTGAAGGCATTGGTGTCTATAGGATTGTGTTGCACCGTGTTTGTGTTTGCGCCATTGGGTTTTTTTTCAAATGAAAAGGCAATGGAGAAAACGCCATGCTACGCGACCGAAATCATCAGTGTCTGGACCAAAATGTGACATGGCCTTTGACTTTGATGAATACACGGATTCTGATGATTATAATGTCACCGACCCCTTCAAAAAATTCTACGCACTGTAAGTACAGTGCCCTCGTGATTGTACCTTGATTCATAACAATCTTCCTCTTGTATTCTTTTGGGATTTTTGACATTGCAAATATTGTTTCTACTTTATTCTGTAATATAAAAGTAGGGGTAAGATATAAAATTTCACCTTGCTTTTAAGCCCTGAACCGCGGAGCTAGCACATGTTGCGTTTTATAAAACCAAACTGAACTCAACCGGCTGTTTCTAAAATCAAACCATTTGATCTTGGTAACTTTAAAGTTGAAACTGATCTTGACAAACTTAGACTTTGGCTTTGCTTGTTGAATAGTTATCTTGTTAAAGTTCACCAAATCTTTACTGATTTTAGGATCATTGAAAACGTTGGCAAATGCCCTAAAATTCAAGATTAAGCTTACAAACAATGATAGAAGAAACAAACAAAATAAAAGAGTACATAGCGATTTTAACGTGGTTCGGTCCTAACTAACCTACTCCACGGTTCCCCCTACCACTAGAGAGCTCTATTTTATAAACCTAGGCTATTAATTACAGACCTTTCTTTAAATCAACGAAACTTAACAAAAGAAACGAATAACTTAAAGAAAGAGAGTAAGAAAGGTATACCTACTCCAGCTTGATGCTACAATACGACACGGCCCGAGACCAAGGCCCTTCTTGATTTCACTACGTGGATCACAGCACCAAATAGCTTAGGAACTCACTATTAATGAACCTTAGAAGGAAGAAACCCTAGGGAAACCTTAGAAAGCCACCGAGAGGAAAGAGGAGGAACGGATGAGAGAGAAAAATGGGAGACTCCTCTTTCAAAATGAAAAACAAGGGTTATATATAACCCCGAAAAGCAAGATCCAAGTCAAACAAATCTTGGCCGTCCACACCAAACAAATCAACGGCCGAGATCACACAAAACGAACACAATCCAGGTGCCCCAAGGGGCTGACGCGTGGCACAACGTGGGCCATTGGATTCAATGCAGATCAACGGTCAAAAAACATCCAAACAAACCCATTTTTGGGCCGTCCAATGAGCGACACGTGGCCCCATCTAAGCCATTGAATTCAAACGGTTAGCTTCCTCAAGAAGCTTCATTATATGTAGTGTAGTATAGCTAGTTAAGGGTAGTACACGGGCACCTTGGGGGAAGCACGGGCAGCGGTGCAGACAAGGGCATTTAGGTAATTGTAGGTTTAACCAAATTTAAACTTTACGTAATATTTACCAAAATGCCATTTAAAATATCTGATATTTTAACATTAATTAAAACACAATATTTTAAATATTTTGCTTTCCAAAATAACACAGTTTTCTCCCCAAAAAAATATAACTAATAACTTAGGTTATTCTAGCCTTGTTTTCGGGCATAGTTTAGACTATATAGAAACCAAATAACAATAATTCGCCACCTGGTTCCTATTTAGTCTAATTACTGGACTCTCTCTAATAATAGAGGGAACAAAAAATATCATATTTTGGATCCTAGTCTCCACCAGGATCCCATGCGGACTGAATTAAGTTGATGCATTTATTCAACTTATTCAGTGGCACGGCCTTAGTTCCCATATCAGCCGAGTTCTCATCTGTTGAGATTTTCAGCAGTTTAACGGTTTCAGACTCTATCTGTTCTTTTACAAAATATCTCCTGATAGCAAGATGTTTACTCCTATCATGGAAAACTGGATTTTTACTCAATGCTAATGCCGATTGGCTGTCTATGTAAATGCACAGTATACCTAGTCCTAATTTCAGTTCGGCCAGAAGTCCGCTCAGCCAGATACCCTCTTTGATAGCATCCGTCAGCGCCAAGAGCTCAGTCTTAGTGGTTGAAAACGCTGTCACAAACTGAAGCTTAGATCTCCAGCTGACAGCTCCACCATTCAAAGAAAAGATATAAGAGCTGGTACACTTACGTTTGTCTATATATCCACCAAAGTCACTATAGGTGTAACCTAGCAGTTTTAGGTCCGTATCTGTTCTCCCAAACGTAAGTCTTAGGTTGGTCGTACCCCTTATATACCATAACAGCCATTTTACCCCATTCCAATGCTCCTTTCCGAGGTTCACCATGAATCGGGAAAGCACACATATGGGGTATGCTAAGTCAGGTCTAGTACACGTCATAGCATACATAATTGACCCAATAGCGTTCGCACACGGTACAGTGCTCATATCAACCATTTCCTGCTCATCCCAAGGACACTGTTCTGCTGAAAATCTGTGATCTTATGCAATGAGAACTTTAACAGGTTCCGTGTCAAACATATTAAATCTTTTAACGACCTTTTCTAAATAATTAGTTTGAGATAAATTGTATCGTTTTCAGATCACAATCCCCTGTTATCTCCATACCCAATATTTTCTTAGCTTGTCCTAGGTCCTTCATCTCAAAATTTTGGTTTAACAATGTCTTCAATTTATTTATCTCGGGCATCCAATTGCTGGCTATCAACATATCATCAACATAGATCAGCAAGTAAGCCACAGAATCAGAATTCACGTTTTTTGGCATAGAAACACACATCATGAATCAATCTAGTGAAAACCACTTTGGTCATAAATTGGTCAAACTGCCTGTACCATTGCCTTGGGGACTGTTTCAATCCATACATGGACTTTCTCAACCTATATACCAGCCCTTCTTTCTAGGGTTCAACAAAACCCTCAGGTTGGGCCATGTAGATCTCTTCTTCTAACTCCCCATGCAAAAAGGCTGTAGTGACATTCAATTGTTCTAGGTGCAAGTTAAATTTTGCAGTTAGGGCCGTCAATACCCTAATGGTTGTGTGTTTGATTGCAGGTGAGAAAATCTTATTATAATCTATGCCTTCCCTTTACGTGAAGCCTTTAGCTACAAGCCTTGCCTTAAACCTAGGTTTCTCAGAAGACAAACTAACTTCTTTAACTTTGAAGACCCACTTGGATCCCACTAGTCTCTTGCCTGCTGGTTTAGGCACTGGTGTCCAAGTGTCGTTCTTCTTCAAAGATTCCATTTCAGCCTTCATGGCATTCAGTCATTCTGCTGAATGCTGGCTGTTCGTGGCCTGTTTGTAGCTTAAAGGTTTCGTTTCTACGTACTCTAGGGCCGTGTTCAAGGCATATGCGATACAATCAGCATATCCTAATCTATTTGGGGGTCTCACATCCCTCCTTACCCTATCATTTGCTAGTTGATAGTTGCTTGGCTCATTTTCATTTATGATCTCATTTTCAGATTCATTTTCAGTGCTCCTATCAGCACTTCCTACATCCTGATATTGTTCAACCTGTTCTAATTCATTTTCTGGATTATTTATTGGTTCATTTTCAATTTCTGCATTATTTCTATTCTAATAGTTTGGCTCAGGTGGGTTCATTTCGAATTCGTACCTTTCCGGTTCAAATGTCCTATTCTTAGGAATCTGGTTATTACTTTCAGCCAAGTAGGGCATGTCCGACTCATTAAAGGTGACATCTCTATTAATAATAACCCTGGTTCGATTACTCTCTTTAATTTCGACTCTATAACCCTTAACATGGTCAAGATATCCTAGAAACACGCCCTTAATAGCCTGAGGTTCCAGCTTGCCCTCGGATTGATGAGCATATGCAGCACAGCCGAATACCCTTAGATTAGAGTAATCAGCGAACTTTCTAGTCCACTTCTCCTCCGGTGTTTTAAAATCTATTCTGGCAGAGGGCGTCCTATTAACTAAATAGTACACAGTTTTGACAGCCTACCCCCAGAATTGTTTGCCTAAGCCTGAAACAAATAGCATACACCGTACTCTATCTAACAGGGTCCTATTCATGCGTTCAGCTACCCCATTCTGTTGTGGCGTACCTCTAACAGTGTTATGACGTTTAATACCGTGTTGTGCACATAATTCATCGACTTCTAACTTAATATATTCAAGTCCATTATCTGTTCTTAAAATTGTAGTTTTTCTCCTTGTTATGTTTTCAGTCTGATTTTTCCACCTAACAAATGCAGGAAAACAGTTGTCTTTATGTTTTAATAGAAAAATTCAAACTTTACGAGAATAATCATGTATAATGGACAGAAAGTATGACGCTCCACCTAATGTGGTGACCCTTGCTGGGCCTCGCAGATGAGAATGTACATAATCTAGTGGCCCATTTGTTGTGTGTTTTCTTACCTTAAACCTTAACCCGTGCTGTTTACCATAAATACAGGATTCGTAGAAATCAAGCTTGGAAATAGCATTCCAAGTTTAGACAACTCACACAACCCACGTTCAGAAACGTGTCCTAAACGTCTATGCCACAGATCAATAGGATCTACTTTAACTATGGCATGTGACTCACCTGAGACAATTCTACCCTTCAACACGTAGAGGCCGTTTCTAAATTCCCCTCTTAGGATGACTAAAGATACTTTCATGATCCTTAGTTCTAAATTCACAGCCCTAAATCTCATTCCTTTAAGGTCCAATTGACCTAAGGAAATCAGGTTCCTACGTAGGTTAGGAACATGTCAGACGCCTTCAAGGATATACACCGTGCCATTAAGTTATACGAATTTTAACAGATCCTATTCTGTTATTTTACAACCTCTATTATCTCCTAATAGTACCCGTCCTTCGTTCATTGGTTTATAATTAATAAAATTAGCCCTACTAGTTGTCATGTGAAAACTACACCTAGAATCTAACACCTATTCATGTTCTAATGCATCAGAATTAACAGCTAAAGCACCAACATGATCTGAATTACTACATTCAGCGGCAACATGATCATTTTATAACACAGAGCATTCGAATCAGATAAATCACACACAACATTCAATACTGCAGCATTATCAGATTCAAACGAAACCATATTATCAGTTGTTCCTGGTGTTGTGTTCCTATTTGGACAATTCTTCTTCATATGACCTAGCTTGTTGCACTCATAGCATTTTATTTTTGATAAGTCTCTTCTACCCCTATATTGTGAACGATGTTTACTTTTAGATCTTCTTTTTTTAGTGTTATTAGATCTATTATTAGTCCTTCCTCTCACTGTAAGTCCCTCACCGCTATTGCTAGAATGTAACTGTTTTCCCTCTCTTTTCAGTTCTAGAATCTTACTCCGAAGTGCCTGTGTTACTTCGCTTAGACTTATCTTTTACCTGCCATACCTAAGTGTATCTTTAAAGGCTCTAAGATACTTAGGTAATGCACATAATAATATAATAGCCTGAATTTCATCATCTATATCGACATTAACATTTTTTAGATCCTGTAAGATTCTATTAAATTGATCTAGAGAGTCGTCTAATGGTTTATTTTCTGCCATCCTATATGTGAAGAAATTTTCCATGTATAATATCCTAGTAGACAGTGATTCCATTTTATATATCTCTTCTAGCTTAACCCATATTTTAGTAATAGTATTTTCAGATAAAACAAGAGGAAGAACATTATTATCTAAACAAATAACAAGAGTAGATGAGAAGGTCGTTTCTCTGGTTCCAATACAGTGGATCCCACACCTTGGGACATCAGCAGTGCCTTGGTCATGATCTTCCAAAGAGAAAAAATGTTCTTTCCATCAAACTTCTCAATCTCAAATTTTGCAGCCATTTTTCAAAACGATTTTCGTAACCTAAAATGCTCTGATACCACTTGCTGCGTTTTATAAAACCGAACCAAACTCCACCGGTTGTTTCTAAAACCGAACCGCTAGATCTTGGTAACTTTAAAGTTGAAACTGATCTTAACAAACTTAGACTTCAGCTTTGCTTGTTAAATAGTTATCTTGTTAAAGTTCACCAAATCGTTACTGATTTTAGGATCCTTGAAAACGTTGACCAAATGCTGCCTTAAAATTCGAGATTAAGCTTACAAATGATTATAGAAGAAACAAAAAAAATAAAAGAGTACACAACGATTTTAACGTGGTTCGGTCCTAACTAACCTAATCCACAGTTCCCCCTACCACTAGAGAGCTCTATTTTATTAATATTACAAATCGAAATTACAACCGAGAAATTACAAGGGGCTTTCCATCAAACCTAAGCTATTAATTACAGACCTTTCTTTAAATCAGCGAAACTTAACAAAAGAAACGAATAACTTAAAGAAAGAGAGTAAGAAAGGTATACCTACTCCAGCTTGATGCTACAATACGACACGGCCCGAGATCAAGGCCCTTCTTGATCTTACTACGTGAATCACAGCGCCAAATAGCTTAGGAACTCACCATTAATGGAGTTGAGAAGGAAGAAACCCTAGTGAAACCCCGGAGAGCCATCGAGAGGAAAGAGGAGGAACGGGTAAGAGAGAAAAATGAGAGACTCCTCTTTCACAGTGAAAAACGAGGGGTATATATAACCCTGAAAAGCAAGATCCACTGAGATAAATATCGGCTGTCCACACCAAACAACTCAACGGCCGAGATCACACAAAACAAACACAATCCGAGTGCCCCAAGGGCTGACGCATGGCAAAACCTGGGCCATTGGATTCAATGCAGATCAACGGTCAAAAAACACCGAAACAGACCCATTTTTGGGCATTCGATTAGCGACACGTGGCCCCATCTGAGCCATTGAATTCAAACGGTTAGCTACCTCAAGAAGTTTCATTATATGTAATGTAGTACAGATGGTCAAGGGCAGTACACGGGCACCTTGGGGGCAGCACGGGCAGCGGCGTTTAGGTAATTGTAGGTTTAACCAAATTTAAAATTTACATAATATTAACCAAAATGCCATTTAAAACATCTGATATTTTGACATAAATTAAAACATAATATTTTAAATATTTTTGCTTTTCAAAATAACATATTTTTCTCCGAAAAAAATATAACTAATAACTTAGGTTATTCTTGTATATAGGAGCCAAATAATAACAGCACACGTGGGATCTACATATAAGCTTAAGTGGAGTTCTATCCTAAAACTAATTGGCATTATGTGAAATAACCCACTTGGGTCTTGGCTTATATGTTGGTCTCTTAATCAAATAAAAATTTAATAATAATAATACAAATATTTAAATTCTATATGCAAAGAAAAACAAAAACTACCCACCGGGGCTTTGCCTCAGTGGTAGAAGGCAAGTAAGGGGATAGAGTATTGCTTGAGGCCAAAAGGTTTGGAGTTCGATTCCTCCCTTGAACCTTTCTCTGAGGAATCCCTGACTTAATTGGCTCCTATGGTGTGTGGGTAGGGCTGCAAATGAGCCAAGCCGGCTCACGAGCTGATTTGACTCGCCTCGCTAATGGCTCGGCTCGGTTCGTGGCTCGTTTAAATAAACGAGCGAAATCAAACCTAGGCTTCACTAGCCAGCTCGTCTATGGGCCCACAAGCAGGCTCGTTTATTGGCTCGCATATTTAGACTGTGCCACTTGGCGCTTCCTCCACCGTTCATTTATATGTTTTTGTTTGAGTATTTAAAGGTTTTTAGGGTTTAGCTTTCTAAACTTTGCCTCACTAAAGGAGAAAAAAAAAGAGAGAAGAACAATAATAAAGAAAAGGAAAAAGACGGCGCTCCGTTTTTTGATACTCTTCTTGGTCCTAGATATTCATTTTCCTCTATTATTTGGTTTGTGTGTTCTCGGCCCCACCCTTTTGTAATATAATCTGTATCTTTTTTATATTGTTATTGGTTTATTATCTGATTCAAATTCTTAACTTTTTGGTATTGCTTAAAGACGAAAAGGAGAAATAAGCGGGGGGAGGGGTGGTGGTCATAGGGGTGGGGCAGTGAAGGCTCGGGGGTCGTGGTGTTGGTGGCCAGTGGGTGGGGGGTCGGGGTTTGGGAGAGGTGATGGTGGTGGTGGTGGTTTGGAGTGGGGGTGTGGGAGGGGTGGCGGGCATTGGGAGGGAGCTGGGGGTCGGTGATGGTGGTGGCTGGAGGGTGGCCGGGGGGTAGGCGGGGTGGCCGGGGTGGGGGTAGTTGGTCGGGGGGTTGGGGGCTAGGGGCTAATATGGGGGACAACTGGAAAGAATTAGGGTTAGAGTTAGGTTTAGATTTATTTGTTTATTATTATTATTAATTAAAGTAATTTAGTATAATAAAAATTTAGAAATTTTTAATGTCAATATGGTATGAATTGTAAAAATGTTTTTCATCGAATAAATTTAGAAAATTTATGATTTAGGTATTATGACTTTTTAATATATAAGGTACCTACCTAAATACATAATAATTGCTTTATATAAAAGAAGAATTAATACAAGTCATCTAAAAGATAAAAAGTTTTAAACTTAAAAAAATCCCAATGTATATATATTGGAACGTTAAGATACTTAGATGACTAATGGTTAAACCTCAGGATATAATTTTCTAATATGAGAGCATAAAGAGCCTTTATAAAAATAAATTTAATAGAAACTTCTACATGTCATTTAACGCATTTGAGCGTTAAAAATTGTATGCTTTGAATAGTTGGGCTTGATTCCTGAATTCTATAGTCGAGTATTAATTTGTATTTCATGTTTGATGCAAACTCCAATTTATGAATGATTTTCACAGAGATTGGTCCATGTCAACAAACTTGAATTTGAAACTTGATCCGATGAGTGGGTTATCAAGCCAAGACAACTCTATTCCTATTTATGATGACAAAGTTATAAACAATCCCAAAGATGCTATTGATGTTGATGCTGGCAAGGGTGATGGGGACGGTGAAGCCATGCAGACGAAGATAATCCATTTCGAAAAAGAACTTGCAAACGAACTTCTCCAGTTTGGGATGAGTATGACATATTGCCACCTGATGGAAATGTAAATAAGAAGGTCCAATGTAAGCACTGCAAGGTCAAGCTTACTCTCCAAAAACAAGGCTCTACAACCCATTTGATGAGACATTTGAGTCGATGTTTATCGCGAAGACATAAAGATAAGAAGCAGAAAATGCTTTCTGTTTGCCCCACTTCAGCAAATACATTCAAATTGCACTCCTACAAGTATGATCATGGGAAGGTGAGGGAAGCAGCAACTAAAATAACTTTGGTCCATGAGTACCCTTTCAACATGATGGAACATGAATTTTTTAACATTTTTGTAAAGATTGTTTATCCTGTGTACCAGAAGATAACGCGGACTACAGCCAAGAATGATTGTGTTTCCGTTTATGAAATTCAGAGGAAGAAAGTGAAGGACATGTTGAAGAATGTAAATAAAGTGAGCATTACCACTTACATGTGGACCTTGGAAAATCAGAAAATGCATTATATGGTTGTCACTTGTCATTTTGTCGATGATCAGTGGAATTTGCACAAACATGTATTAAGTTTTATCCACTTGCCACCTCCAGTCAAAGGGTGTACCATCCATGATGCACTATACAAGTGCTTTGGGGAATGGGGGCTTGAAGGCAAGATTTGCTTAGTTATAGTGGATAATGCGCAGGAAAATGATGTTGCTATAAGGATGATTTGTGACAGTTTCAAGTTGAAAAACAAGACATTTTTTGCTGGAAAAATATTCCATGTGCGTTGTTGTGCCCACATCATCAATCTATTAGATCAAGATTAGACTTAAGGAGATCAAGGATATCATTCACAATGTGAGGGAAAGTGTGAAGTACTTGGCTGATTCGGAAGCTCGTTTGTTGAAGTTCAGTGAGATTAGGAAGCAACTAAAGATTAGGAAGCAACTAAAGCTTCCCGCAAAGAAGCTGATATTGGATTGTTGCACTAGGGGAGATTTTGTTTTCAAATTATTTTTGCTTGTATATACTATTTTTGATTACTTTTGACTTTCATTTTTTTTCCCCCAATAGGTGGCATGCCACCTATGCTATGTTGGCTGCTGCAGTTCCATTTAAAGAAGTATTCCCCATGTATATAGACCGTGATCTTGGATATCAGTGGCTCCCCAGTGAGGAAGACTGGATGAAGGCTGAAGTTGTGTATTCTTTCCTTGCAATTTTTAATGAGGTCACTGACATTGTATCAGAGAGTGAATATCCAATTGCCAATTGTATCTTCCAGAAGTTTGGAGGATAAAAGAGTTGTTGGATGAGAAGATATATAATGAAGAAGTTTTTGTGCAAGTTATGGCAAAAAGAATGAAGCTAAAATTTGATAAATTCTGGGGAGACTGTGACATATTGATGACTATTACTTCTATTTTGGATCCTAGGTACAAGTTGATGTTAATTGATTTTACTTTTCCCACTATTTACAAGAACGAAGATGCTCTAAAGAATGTTAATCTTATTCGTAGGGTTCTATTTGAGATTTATGAAGAGTTTGTTGACATATTTAAATATAATGGTGAGAGAAATTTGGAGCAAGATGTCAAGGTCCTTGATTCATCTGACAGTGTTAGTGGTTCCATGAATAAAAGTTTTGTTTCCGGGAAGTCGAAGTTTAATCAATTTTTCAAGCAATCTAGCACACAACAACCAGCTAAATTTGAGTTGGAAAATTATTTGGAAGAAGGGGTCTACATTTGTGATGATAATTCTGAGTCCACATTCAGTGAATTGGAGTAGTGGAAGGTAAACACATTGAAATTTCGTGTTTCATCCAAAATGGCATGTGACATTTTGGCCATCCCTATAAGTACAGTTGCTTCAAAGTCTGCCTTTAGTGCTGGGGGACGGATTATTGATCCTTATCGCGCATCTTTATTGCAAGAAACTGTAGAAGTTCTATTATGTATTGGAGATTGGGTGTGTTCACCCCATAAATTGGCAAAATCCAAGGTTAGTTGGCTTACTTAACATTAATTTTTTTTATTATTAGAATGGTTGTTTTTTAACTGAAAATTTCTCATTTACTTTTATTTTGATTTTACCAGGAAAATGAGGGTGTAAGAGAGATTGGTTTACCATAGAGGCATATGACTCAAAGTTCTTGCTAATGCTATGCATATAAAGTTTATGTATTTTGTCAATGGTTAGTTATTATAAAGTTCCATCTATTTTGTTTAATGTACTAGAGAGTTTTATTTGTTATGTTAGATCTAAGACTTTTGTGGTGGTTAATTTTAGAGTTTTTGTATTGTCAGTGGTTAAATATGGAGTTTATCTATTTCGTCAAGTAGTTTTGGGACTGTAGTTCATCTATTTTATCAATTAAGAAGTTATCTGTTGATTGGATATTTTCTTCTTCCGAAATGTAAAATTCAGAATTCAATTACAAGTATGTTTTTTTTTTAATTTCCAATTTCCATGCATTATTTATTTTAGTACCTTTTTCTGGCAATCCAAGTAACAATGATTATAATTGAGTCTAACAATCCTAATAAATGAGCTTAACGAGCCCTATAAATGAGCCCAATGAGCCGACAAAGCTAAACGAGCCAGCTCACCAAATAAACAAGTCTTAATGATACCGATACCGAGCCGGTCTCATTTATTAACGAGCCGAGCCGAGCATAGATATGTGGCTCGATTAGATAAATGATACCGATACCGAGCCGGTCTTATTTAGTTAACCAGCCGAGCCAAGCAAGTTATGGCTCGGCTCGGCTAGGCTCATTTGCAGCCCTATGTGTGGGTCACTACATCGACTGGAATTTATTGGGTAACCGGATTCCTCGTTGCCAAAAAGGAGAAAACTAAAACTACGCAACTTCTTAGTTTTCATAGTTATAAGAAAGGAAAAAAAAAAATTACAATGTTGCACTAAACAAGCCAGCCATTTATACTAAATAATGACGTGAAAACAAAATGAAAAAAAAAAAAAAGTCGTAGCTCTTGCCTTCTGTGATCCAATTGGAAATTATATGTCAAATTAGAGCCAACAATTTACATGAGAGGCCTTTGGCGCAACATAAATGCACCCTCCCTTTACAATGACAGAATGCGACAAAGAAAAGATTGGGATCATCGACTTACTTTGATACCATCTTAAATTTTACCATACCTTTAAGCCCCTAACCCACGGGTTGTCATACATAAGATCTACATATAAATCCAAGTAAGGTTTTAAAATCAATTAGCATTAGGTAGAGTATCTCACTAGGCTTATTTGTTGATCTCTTCACTCTCACGAGTCCTATGTATGATTCACATTAGACTCACATGTAAAGTTCTAAACATAAGACCATATACATTTAACCGTTCGTGAACCACTATGTGACATTTCACCGAACGTCCCTTTAATAGTCTAAACGGAAGGCAAAACCGTCCTGCAAACACTCAAGAAAGAAGCAAGATATCTGACCAAATTGTCTAATCGGAGAACTGAAAACTGCCACAATCTCGGCTTGTTTGGTATCATTTTCTATTTCCAATTCTCAAAACCATAGGATAATAAATAAAAATAAGAAATCAAAAACAAGAAAAGTCATGCATATTACCTAGTTTTCAGTTTCTCACATGCCAAAAACTACGATTGGTTGCTATCATTTTCTATTTGCAGTTTATTTTATTTCTTAAAAACAAAAAACGAGCTTTTGAAAACAGATAATTTTTTTTTATTTCCAGTTTTCAATCAAACAAACAAAAAGGTACTTCTCCTTTACATTAGACACATGAGTAGAAAATAAAAAGATTTTAGACAAAAGTATTCCATTCAAAGCACATTTTAGAAAAGTATTTTTGAAAAAAGCAATTCCGACCCATCTTGGAGTATGAAACCAGTCTTGTCCAAACAGATAAACCAGTCTTAGCTACAAATGGGCAATTCCGACCCATCTTGGAGTAGAGAAAAGTCCAATCTTGCCCAACTACAAAATAATCCGATCCAACAAAATATGAAAAAAAAACCTAGTCGATTTGAGTCGAATCAATAATGGGTTGACCTCGAACTCAACCCATATGCAACCAAGGTCTCATTTCGCATTCAACTATTAAATTTTAGGGTTATTTACACTAATTGCCATTTCCAAAGTGCGTCACTAACGTTTACAAATTTGTTCAAATTTGCGACTTAAAAAAATGAGGCCATTTTGAATATATATATATAAATCAAAGAAGAGTTAGATGGAGGCAATTCGACAAAACCTCGCTTATCTCAACCTAAATGAGGAGAAGGCCCTATATAGAGCTCAATGGAGGATTAGTATAGGTATAACCGATACTATTGAGGACTCCACATATGAGTCTGTGTAGTAGAATCCCACATTCGAGTTGTGAGAGTTAAGAAATCAATTTATAAGTGTAGTGGGTTACTCCACCTATTATCAATTGGTTTTAGGATGAAATCCTACTTGGATTTATATGTGGATTTCGTGAGTTCTAACTCCGTGAGTTGGGCATAGAGGCCCGGTGAAATTTAACAGATATAGCAGTTTAGGAGCATCGAGCACTTATAAGCTAGCTCTAGTGCCACGAGGCTGCTTGCATGCTTGTTTGTATATATGCAGTTCTTGTCGTATGTTGGACGTTGAGTGCTCTTAGTGTATATCGCCTTGTGATGTATAGCTACTAGCAGCTGATACTCTCTATAATCTCAATACTCACTATATGCTATATGCTTGCATTGTGCCGTATGTAGGCTTTTTCCCCTAGATGCGTATTTGCTTTTTGCCTTTTGTTATTGCTGCTATGTTTCCATACTTCCATGCTTTTCATGATCTTCATGCTCTCCATGCTTTCTATGCTCATCATACCGATCAGGTTGGAGGTCCTCGAAAATTGCCTCTCATTAGGGTATCAACTTGAGGGGATAAGGCTGCGTACATCCTACTCCTCCCAGACTCTGCTTACGCCGGAACCCTTGAGGCATTGGGTTTGTTGTTGTATATACTGTGATCAAAATTAGGTAAAAATAAAAAAAAATAAGGGACTAATTTTGTCAAAAAATAAAGTATAAGAGACCATTTTGAATAAAAAAAAGATAAGGGACTAATTTTAAAAAGTTTGAAAAAATAAAAACTAATTTAAATAATATAAAAAATAAGAGATTAATTTAGGGCCTGTTTGGGATTGCTGTTAAAAAATTACTTATTTTAAAAGCACTTTCTGTAAAAATACTTATGTGAAAAGTGCTGTTTTAAAGAAGTAGTTTGTATTTGGCTCAACCAGTCAGAAGTGCTTATTTTATTATTTTTAGTATTTAGCCAATATTTAAGAAAAATGCTTTTTTAGGTCAAATTACCGAAAAGGAGCAAATTGGTTGGGTAGAAGGTTAGAGTTTTAAAAGATGATAGGGTATGATGTAATTTTAATATATAAGTAGGGGTATTTTTATCCTAAAAATTTTTAATTTTTAATTCTGCTTGTACTTATAATCAGAAGCACAAAATTTCTGCTTCTGTTTACATGCAGAAAAATAAGCTTTTAATAAAAAACACTTTTTAATATTTGTCAAACATATTCAGATTCTAAAAAAATACTTTTTTTCAAAAAAAGTTACGTAACAAGAACTACAACTAGTTGAGACCTCCAAATGAAAAAACAAACGTTTCGGTGCGGCACTGCCGCTGCGTTAAACCCTAACAAAAACCCTAGACCTCCAGAGAGAGAGAGAGAGAGAGAGTATGGAGATGGAGAGGGCAGATGGAAGAACTCCGAACCAGTTGAGACCTCTCTCTTGTTCTGTTAACTTCCTCACGCGCGCTCATGGCTCTGCTACTTGGTCCCAAGGTCACCTTTTTGAAACCCTAATTCTCTCCCTTTTTGATTTTCTCTCTCTGTATTTGCTTTGATTTGTATAGAAACCAGTGGCGGATTCAGAAAATTTTAGTGGTGAGTATAGAAGAGATGAGAAATGATGAACTTAAGATTACATACAAATTTACATTATGATGTCTAAATTAAAATAAAGGTTATTTGCATGAAATGTTCCTATATTTTATCTATTGTGTTAATTTGGTCATTGTATTTTTGATTGTGTCAATTTATTTCCTATACTATTTACTCTATGTCGATTAAGTTAGTTTTGGCAAAATTTTTAAGGATAAATTATATATTAATACCCCCAGGTTTGGTGTATTAATTTTTTGGTCCAAAAACTTTGACATAATTTTTTAGTTCAAAAAGTTACATGAATTTAATAAAATAATCCAAATAGCAATGTGTAAGGGTGCAAAATAGGCCTGCTTTCATTCTTTTATATCGTTGTTTAGACTATTTTATTAAATGCACGTAACTTTTTGGACTAAGAAATTATTTCACAGAGTTTGTGGATTAAAAAATTAATACGCTAAACCTCAAGGTACTGATATATAGTTTACCCAATTTTTAATGATTGGGTGATTCTGGCGAGTGAGTTTAAATTGAGTCAACGGTGGGTGCAGTTCTTTATGTCGTAGGGACAATACGGAGAGATTAGGTAGATTGAGAAAATTTACTGGGTGCAGTCCTTTTTCGCCTAAGTCCTAAGGTAAGGGGTGAAAATCAATGTTAACCATTATGTAGTATCCGAAAGTAACGGGGTCAACTGCCACCAATGCCATAAAATCGGATCCATCAGTGGCACAAAATACTTCAATTCTAACTGATGACGTCTCAATTTAATGGTAAAACTATCAAGGTGAAGGCCTAGGATAATGATAGCAGGGTCAAGTTCCATAGCTTCAATTTTTCTTGCGAGAAAATGATGCACTTTTCCTATGTTTTACAAAGAAGGGTCCTTATGTAGAGACTAATTACTGGGTGCAATCCTTTTTCTACTAAGATTGTGGTGAAAATCAGTATTACACGTTATGCGTTATTTGAAAATCACAAGGGCAACTGCCCTCAATCCTGTACATTAGATCCACCATTGGCTGGGAACACCGTTGTGGTGGTCGGTGAGGGCTCGGTTTAGTGGTAAAATTATCAAGGTAAAGGTCTGGATAAATATACTGGGTTCAAATCCCCCAACTTCACTTCTTTCCCCAAAAAATAATGTATTTGTCATATGTTTTGGAAAGAAGGGTTCTTATGTGGAGAATTTTGGTTTTGAATGTAGGGGATACAAAAATCTTAGCTGCGGTTTATGGCCCAAAGGCGGGAACAAAGAAAAATGAGAACCCCGAGAAGGCTTCTATTGAAGTAATTTGGAAGCCCAAAACGGGTCAAATCGGTAAGTGATCTTTGAAAATTTGCAGGCAAGATGAATACGTCAATCAGCTCTAATGGTGCCGGATTTTGCTATGTTGAATCCATACGTGTACAGGGTGGTCATGCTAAATACTTCCTACTTCGATTGTTCATGTATTTTTGAGGCATCTGCTATTTGTAGTGATGAATAGACTTAATAATAAAATCGTGCTAACCATATAGTTGGTACATGAAATACTATGTTTATCCTCAATGAAGCTCTGGATTCACAAATCGCTTTCTCTGTCAGTATCCCTTAGTGGCTTGCTTGAATGTAGGCTGTTAACCTTGGTTACAGAATGCAGTCAGAATAAGATCTATATCATTTTTGTAGGGAAATCGGAGAGAGAGTATGAGATGATACTCAAGAGAACACTGCAGAGTATCTGTATTTTGACAATCAATCCAAATACTACAACTTCGATCATTATTCAGGTGAGAGTTTATGCCGTTCTGTATGCATGTTCTCTACCTTGAAGTTTTCTGACACCGTGGTTATATATTATGTGCGACATACATATTATGGTTTTTCAGGTTCCTCAGTCTTTTATTATTTTGTCCACCTTTAGTTTCTGGAAATTGTGTTATCGCAGTTATAAACTGTCATTCTTAACATTGTGATTGAGTCTGTTCTATTATATTGCTCCAACTTTGAATTAGATTTCAGTAACATTCAATCTGGCTGTATGTGTAACTGTGTACTTGCTTGGTAGTCTATATGAGGCCTGGCTGCTTTAAGCTAGATCTGCCTAGGAGATCAAAGAACTTGGTGAAGAGACGTGACTTCTCTATCCACCCTAGAAAAGGGGCCATAAGATTTAGTTTTGCTGTAAGAGATCGAAGAACATGGTGAAGATGTCTTAATGTTATTCTCTGCGGCCAAGATTGCAATTCTTTGGTGTATTTGAATAAAAAGGAATGCTAGAATTTTCAAAAATTGACATACACTAGCAAATTTCTTATGGGAAAAAGTAGTCTTTTTAGCAATTATTTGGACATAGACCTTTTGGGCTTTGCTAACATATCTCTGGCTAATTTGATTTGGGATTTTTTTTTTTTTTTGGGGGGGGGGGGGGGGAGGGGGGTTTACATATTTAGTTTTTGGTTTTTTGATGTTTGAGAACATCTTATTCTTAACTCTTTGTACATTTGCTCTCTCTTAGTCATATTTTTTTTGCGGAAAAAAAAAGTTTTGCTGAGTGGTTCTATTTTGCTTTACGGAGCTCTATGAAGTGATTTTAACTGGAGTCACCTGCCCACATATAGTAGAGTACAATGCACGAATATATAGAAATCCAGAAATTGGAATGCTAGTGCTTATGCTATTGGAGAGAAGGATAAGTGCAACTGAACTATGTTTGTGTTCACAGCGGAAACAATTTGTTGCATCTATTTTCTCTGTGTTTTAGTTTAATAAATAAGGCATGTCTCTTAAAAAGTTAAAGTGTTCAGAATATCTACCCCCCACAACGCACGGGCACATATATGTATGTATGTATGTTTTGTTTGTTTGTATATTAATTCTATGAATATCTATATTTTCTTCTTCACTTTGTGATGGTGTACTGGCATTCTTGAGGATTCTTTCTGTTACTTATTCTTGAGAAGTTCACTTTTCTTTTCCTTTTTCATTTGGGGCGGGAGTGGTGACCTGGAAGAAAGGAATTCCCTTGTTTTGGAGACAAAAAGGGAATGTGAAATTCTTTTTTTATATTTATTGTATTAGTTTGTCTTCTAAAGGTTGTTAACATTCTAAAATCACCCTTATTTCGAGAATTGAGTTGATAATTGGCTCGTTTCTGCCATGGAGCAAAGCATTTTTCTTGGAGTTTCCTTAAAAAATAGATGCCATAATTCATGTGTTGCATTCTTTTCTTCTTTGACCGTTTTCCTTTTTAAACAGAACAAATTGAGTTTCTTCCCCGTCTCTTTCTGAATAAACAGCTTGAAATACCAAAAGTTAATTTTGAGAGGCTTTATATTTTTGTGATCTTCGTACTGCAAAGTATGGGCAAATGATGGCTTACACTTGATCTCTGAACTTCAGGTAAGTTCTCATGTTGACTATGTCTGAATGCTGATGCCAGTTGCCTTTGCAGTATTCCCTTTACCGAATTTATTCTCTTGCCCGTCAGAATCTTATTCTAGGAGCAGAGATTTGTGTTCTCCCTTTTGTGGGAGGTGATGGGTTATGTTGGATGTCCACTGCTCTTTAATGAAGATGTATATTTGAGAATTTTTCACTTAGGTATCCTGAGGTTTGAACATTTATCACTTGGGTCCTCCGAAATTTAATATATACAATAAAATGCCTTGAGATTTGAAGATTCTATCACTTAGATACCCTATGGCGGAATCTGGTACTTAGGTCAAAATCCAATTATTTTTCACTAGAACCTGCTAATGTGGTACTAGATTACGATAACATATATGAGTTATGTAGTGTTTTAGCTAAAATTCAACGGATTGCAATAAAAATTCACCAGAATCTGATGAAAGATAGCTATATACTGCCTAAACCATGTGTTGTGTCATCATTTTTCAACAAAAAAATCATCACATCCTAAAAGATGATATCTTGAATCATTTTCTACGTCAGCAATTTCCAATGATTCCATCGAATCTCGACGGAGGATACCTGATTGATAAAAACTTTAAACATCAAAGTACCTGAGTGATAAGATGTTTAAACTTTAGGATACTTCATTGTATACACTAAAAGGTCAAGTTGATAAATGCTCAAATCTCAGGGCGAACAATTACCTATATATTTTGTCCATGGCAATTCAAAGAACAGTCTTGATGGTGAATATTTTCTTTCCATGAGTATATGTTTACAAGAGAGAATAATGACTACAAGTGAATATTGTGACTGAGTTCTGGGAAGTTTAAAAGTAGAGAAATTCAAAAGTCTAAAGGCCTTTACCCGAATTTCTTCATAGTTTGAATAATCTTCGGATCTACCTTTCTTCACTCTTGGGCTTCTTAGGACAAGGCTTTATTGATGATGATGTGCAGATACTTGGGCTCTGTTTGGTCTGAAGGAAATTGTTCTCCGTCCTATTTTACTATTTGTCTTTTATGAATAGCTAATAACAGTAGTTTAGAGAAAGAATCTTTTCCTCCATCAAGGAGAAGATGACTTCCTCTCAAAAAAGAATGGGATTTTCCTTCATGAGAGGGAAAAACTTTTCCGTTTTGATCTTATACCTGTAGTCTCAAATCGATTTCAAATGGATCAAACATAATTCATATGTAAATTTATACAATAAAATTGATTTCTTTAATCAAACAAAACAAAACCTTATAGAAAGAATAGTTGTTAGTTAACAATCTTTTTGGGAGAAATATATTCCGGATGGAAAATGTATCCCGTCCAACTGAAAGGAGCCTTGTATCAGATCAATCTGTCATTTTTGGGATGAAATTATGTCCCAATTGTAATCAAACACATGATGTATATGTTTGTGGCGTTTGGCTACTGGTCCATGTCCTTATTAAGGTGTTAACCTGAACATGTGATGTGTTTGTGATACATTAAGAGTTCTACCAGTAATAAATATCTGCTTCTCAATACAATAGAAGGCTGGAAGTCTTCTCCCAAAACAAGGTCTTAGAACATATGTTGACTTCTGTTGCCAACGTGAAATAACATTTGTTTAGGAATTATGCATTTTATTTAAGTTGATGTTATCGTTTCTTATATTGATGCATCTGTACTCGCATACTGGCCGGATTCTTCTTTTGGTTCACGTCTATCAAGTGAAAAGTCTATTCAGTTACTTTGGGCACTGGGCTGGTCACAAGAATTTAGGGGCTTAAAAGCGAGTTTTGATTGGTGGGCTCCTTTTTTGGTAATAGAGGTTTTAACGCCAGTTTAAACACACCATGCATAATTCACTTTATGTAGCAATAGTAGCTCATATGTGGGTCTTGTATATTACATATGTTAGATAAATGTTTATAATATATCACATACAGGTCAATATTTCTCAAATTATGTCTGATGATAGGTAGTAGAAGCAAACTCATAATTGGGGATAAGCAACTGCTTGGGTTGCTTAGAGGCGTGATTGGCCTTGGACGGGCATAAGTTGTCCCTCGTCTATCGAGAACTGTTACTGAAAATAGAGAATATAATGTTTCTTGATGTTCTTTTATGTTCTTCTCTTTCTTGCTCATGTGGTGTAGGTTTGTCTTTATGTTCTCTTTTGCAGGTCGTCAATGATGATGGTGCAGTATCCTTGATATTTTCCTTTGCTACTTTTAAGGTTTTTTGTCAACAATTTCTGTGACTTTTTTCTCCCATTCACTGGATTTTCTTGTTTTGGGTGGGAGAGGATGTCAGAGGTTGGGCAGGTTGCATCTGTGTGATTCTAAAGAAAAGTTAGTTCTAAATGCAAATTTCTTGACTGCACTTCTGCATCTTCCTAAAATGGCTATTTGCACATTTTCCGGTCTTCTATTTATATTCTTATTTATCAGGATAGTAGTTTTAATCAGATTAGAAGTACTTGATTGGATAAGACTCTAGTTCTTATATCATTGCAAGCAATGCAAATTGGAGACCTGATTAATAATATTGATTTCAGATTCTATTTTCTATAAGCATATGGTTGCTTAAAAAACTAAGCTTAAGAATACTTAGGTGGTTGGGGATGAATCTCCTAGGCACAGGGATACGCATAGACCTCTTCGACTAGGTACATGGATGCTTAATTTCTATCAAGCTGGTAAGTATTTCCTTGACCGGCCACAGCTCCTTTCATGCGCAATTAATGCTGCCTGTGCTGCACTTGTAGATGCTGGAATCCCACTGAAGCATCTTGCTGGTATTTTAATTACCGACCAGTTCTTGGAGTTATATCATGATGATCATATGTTGATTCTTTTACATTCTTGTGCAGTTGCAATTTGCTGTTGCCTTGCGGAAACCGGATATGTTGTACTTGATCCCACAAAGCAAGAGGAGCAGGTTACCCCTGAACTCTAGGCTCTGTTTGGTTTGACAAAAAACTTCTTCTGTCTCATTTTCATTATATTTTTGCTTAAGTTCATACCAATCGCTACTTATGAAGAAAATGTTTTTTTTTTCTATCGAGGAGAAACCGACTTCGTCTCAAGGAAGGGGAAAAATATTGTCCTTCACGGAACAAAAAATGTTTTCTATCGTAATCTCATTTTATATACATTATTTTGGCCTCAGTTTAGCCTAGTGTTGAACCCTTTCAAATTCGTGTGATGATATTATTTTCCTTACCTAGAATAGCAAATTTTTTTTAATGAAAACTATTTTTGTTGAAATTATTTTAATAATAGAAATTGTCTCGAAGGAGAGTGCTAATGTCAAAATTTTTTATCACCCATGTGCCATCTACTCAATCCTGGATATATATCGATAATGTTTTCCGAGTTTGCTATTGTAATATCATGGTCGAAGCCACTCAAGAACCAAGAGATAGAAGCATTTGCTTGGGACCACTAATTTGTTTAGGACCTCTTTTGAAAATGATTTGTGTTATTAGTATGCGTCTATCACATACCAAAGAGGGTACCAACACACAAGCACTGGATCCCATTAGAACTCCAAAGTTAAGCGTGCTTAGGCGAGAGTAGTACTAGGATAGGTGACCTCCTGGGAAGTCCTCACCCCTTAGGTTGGGGGTACTCGGAAATAGTCTCTCTTCAGGGTAACACCCTGAAGGGGGAAGGCTGCGTACATCCACCCCTCGAAGACCCTGCTTAGGCAGGAGCCCTTGGGGCAATGGGAATATTGCTTGTTATGCTTCTATCGCATATCTCCACTCATAATTGTAGAAAAGACGATCTATCTACAACACATTATGAACTCATATTTACATAAATGATTTAAAAACCACAAATATTAGATGATATTGTAATATACAACAACAACAGTCCCAGTGCTTCAAGGGCTCCCGCGTACGCATGGTCTGGGAGGGGTAGGACGTACGCAGCCTTACCCCCTCAAGGCGGGACTTTGATGAGAGGCTGTTTCCGATGACCCCTATCCTGATAGGCTGATAGTTGATATTGTAATATAAAATGGATTATTTTAAGTGTGTGTAAGTTGGTCTAAATACCTTGGTTACCATAAAAGGCCATGATTGTGAAAGAGGTGGCACAAAATGCATACAATCTCTAAGCCCTTGTGTGTTTGCAGAAAATGAAGGCGTATGTGTCTTTGGTTTTCCCGAATTCGGTTCTATCAGTACTCCCAGAAAGCTCATTGCATGTGAATGGTGAGCCTATGGAGCATGGAATCATCACATCTGTTACCCATGGCGCAATGACTGGTATGTCTTGGTGGTTAGCGTTTCATTTAGTCTTAATTGCTATTTTGATCACCCAGTTCGAGCTCCTTTGGTTGGTTTGATGGTTAAAATTCTAGGCCGCCGCGCCCCCCCTCCCCCTCCCAGCTGCGTTCCAAGTTCAAAGCTTTCCAACTTCCCTTTCCCCAAGTTGTTGTCCCTGTTTAGGGAATTCGTGATCTCCTTATTAGTATGAAAAATTCCTGTCACTGATTAAATATTAATAATTCAACAATCAATATTAGGGTAACAATCTTATCCAGAATAAGTATGGTATTGGATGTTCGTTGTCTTGATAATAGTAAGGACTTTGGGGTCAGAGCCGATTATTCAGTGAGATTTTTGTGTTTTTTGTTCATGTTTGAGGTCATATAATATCTAGGAATCCGAGGGCTGAACATATGTATTTTAGGTTGGAAAGAAGAGCCATTTTAGCAAAAATCGGAAGTAGGAATCGCTGTCCTTTAACTAAAAGAGGCATAATGCCCGTTTGGCTAAGTTCTTTTGGTTTGAATGAAGAGTTGTAAGTAACAAAAGTTGAAACTATTATTCACCATCCCCAGTTTAAAGAGAGAGAGTGCCTGTTTGGCCTAGTTTTTCGAGGTCAAAAATGTGTTATTTCATGAAAATAGCACTTTTTAAGGGTGTTCCACCAAAATACAAAACTAGTCTACACAAAAGCACAATTTGTTTTTTTTGCTTTTAAATAGTAAAAAATAGTGCTTCTTATTTAAAGTAGAAGTAAAAACAAAACTTCAAACTTGTAGGACAAAAAGTTCGTTCATAATTTAATTGATTTTGAACAAAATGATTCTAAAAAAATGCAATTATTTCCCGCAACATGACCAAACGAGCCCATAATTCTATTAGTTCTATTTGAACTTCGGACTAGATGTGATCCTATAATACCATATCATTTATAAACAAATATACTTCTCTCTTTCTTTGTTTTCCTTCGCGTTATTAATTGCCAACAACAGCAGCAACAACAACAACAAACCCAGTGCCTGAAAGGCTCCTGCCAAGGCAAGTTGAAATGTACGCAGCCTTACCCCTGTAAGGTGCTACCCTAAAGGAAGGTTGTTTCTGTTATTGATTGTCCTCACCATTAAATCTTTTTGCAGTGGATGATTATCTTCACTGTCTCGAAAGAGGACGCACTGCCACATCAAAAATGTCAAGTTTTCTCCGAAGAAGTTTACAATCACCGCTTCCGAGCGACTTACTCGGTAATTCTTAACTCAAAATACGCCTCTCACTCAGTCTTTGGAAAGATGACCGATCGGTTTCTGGTGTCGAATATTGTTAGAATCATTGATCAAGAATGTTATATTTTTCGCGGTCACAAGTTTTTTTGCACGACTTAGTTGATTGTTAGGAATTTGCTAGGCAACTGGTTATGGTGTAAAGGATGTTAAGGTTTGATAACAAAGTCATTATGTTATAGTAGGATAGAGTTGAGTCGAAATATGTTTTGAACTGGCTTGTGTTAGTACCGTCTTCTGTTTTTAGTTTTTGAGGTGTGAGAAACCAAAATAGAGTAATGGCAAAGTGTCGTTTTGTTTTTAATTTCTTGTTCATAGGTTTTTAGTTTGTTGTTTTAAAAGTTGAAAATAGAAAATGATATCAAACAAGTCTACTGTGGTGTTTTGAAGTTTTTAGTTTTCTAATCAAACATCGAGTGCCAGATATCTTGTGGCCTGATTGGTATTATTTTTCTATTAGCGGGGTTTGATTTTGAGAAACTTAAGGATAGGTTTTAAGAGTGATTTTTTTTCTAGTTTTTTGTTCTTTGCTTCCTTAAACTAGAAAAAAAAATTGAAAATGAGAAAGCAAAAATAAGAAAAAATCATACCCGGAGTATAGTTTTTAGTTTTTAAAAAACAAAAACTTACAAAACTGAACATAACACCAAACAAGCGATTGCTATAATTTTTAGTCTAACTGAGGTTTAACTCCCTTGATCAAACCAAAAAGTGATGTCATAAATAAAAAATGTAATGCCATATTTTAGATTCTAGACTAAAGAATTATTTCACCATAATCAATAAATTCGAATGCAGAATTTATAGACTAAAAAAATTAATGTATCAAATCATGGAATACACTAATATAAGTAACCCCTAAAGAAAAGGAAAATTATGTAATGTTATTTTTTAGAATAAAAATATTATTATCGGAGTAATTTAGTGAAATTTTGTAATTATTATTTATTGTAAATTGTTTTATTATCCCAATAATAATACAATATAAATTATGGAGATATAAATTGATGTAATTAAAAGTACAAGAGTCAAATTAACACACTAAAAAAATGTAGAGAAATCTATATACTTTTGTTCATCATTACCTTTCTTAATCTGACATATTTAAATAAAGGTAGAATGTTATCTTACCCTTCCCCTTTTCCGTACCCTTTTTTGCCCCCTCTCTCTGCCTTTTAAATGTGCAAGGTAGATGAGAACCTCATGCAGTTTGCCAGGCCGAGCTCAGCTTGTGTGAGTTATTGCTAAAAGCTATAATGCAACTCGTATATATTATTTAACTATGCACCATATTACTGTTTTCTGGTTAACATTCATTACCTTAATGTTAAAATGTCAGGGCACTTAAGTGATAAATACTCAAATCTAAGGACAATTAACTGATAATTTCTATTATGTCTTATTTGGTGCATGGAATTGGAGTTTGAAATTAGGATTGAGATTGGAATTGGGATTCAGAATTACAAGTTCTGGTTTGGCTTATTTGCTAGAATTAGAACTATAATTCCACTGCCAAATCAAATGAATTTCATATATTCCAATTTCTTGGGGAGCAAACAAATTCCATATTAACTCTACGGACATGAAACTCAAAATAATCCAACTCAATTAACTCGAAACCTAATATGACTTGAAATCGAATCCGACTAACCTAATTTGTCCCAAAACTCAAGATCACCCAACTTGAGTAACTTGAACCCGAATTGCTCGACTAGCTTGAACTTGACCTGATTTAACTTAAAATTAGAAATGACCAATCTTGATATGTCCAAAAATCGAGATGACTTGAACTTGACTTAGGCCTGACTTGAACGAGAGCAACATGAGGTGATCCAAACCCAAGATAACTCGACATACTTTATCCAAACTTGGAGATTACTCAAGAAAATGACCCGACTTGGCTCAGTCTGAGCTAATTTGACCCGACCTAGATAATCTGCAACTAGAAATGACTTAACTTGATTGACCTTAAATCAATACGACTCAAACCTGAAAAATCACCCTACGCAACTCAAACTCAACCCATGCTAACCCGAGTCTTAGAATAAATCCATCTAACCCAAAATTCGATATGATTTAAGCACAAATATATCTGACTAAACTACAACCCGACCCGCGTTGACTCAGGTTAACTCTATTTCTAGAATCGCTCACATGACACATACATGAACAACATAAGATGACACATTCGCAGGACCAAACTCCATCGTCACTCCTTTTTGTCAAGGCCAGTCCTAATTTTTTGGGGCTCCAAGCAAAAAATTTCAAATAGAGCCATTCAGTTACGACAAATTATAAAAATTTTGATTACAAAACTTGATAGTATTAGCAATTGATACTTTAAAGGGTAAATTATAAAAAATTCCTCCGTTTTTTACCTCAAAAACAGAAAACCCCCTTCACAAATAAAAGCACTTAAAAAATTCCATTATTTTTAAAAATTTATCACTTAACCCCCATAAAACTTTTTTTTGACCATTTTACCTCTCAAAAGTAAGGGGGTTAAATATTTAATTATATTTTTAGAAGGGTGTTTTATACTATTAGGCAAAAATTAAAAAAAATTAATATTTTTTGCAATCGAATTAAAGGAATTTTATATATTTATAAAAGATATAATTGTTTTAGCTAATTATAGTAATGATATTATAAGTTTAAAAGATAAAAGTATTTTAAAATTTTTTATAAAAAGTATTATAAGATAAAATATAATATTTTTATTGATATTATAATATCATTACTATATAATTTTTAATATAATAATTTTTATAAATATAGAAAATTCTTTTTTTATAAATATAAACAAATTATTATTTTTTCTTAAAATATAAAATTCTACCTAAAAATAAAATTAAATATTTAATTATTTTATTTTGAGGGGCAAAATGGTTAAAAAAAGTTATTTAGAGGTAAAGTGATAATTTTTAAAAGTCAGGAGGTCTAATAAGTAATTTTATTTGTGAGAGAAGTTTTCTATTTTTAAAGCAAAAATTATAAAAATTTTCTGTAATTTACTCTACTTTAAATAACACAATCCAAAAATTTAGAGGCCTTAAAAATTCAAGGGCCTCAAGCAGTTACTTGGATTGTTTGGGTTATATTCGGCTTTTTCTTTGTCATTTCAATTAACCTGACGGTCCCTCGTAACCCCCACGGACAGTTAGCTTCCATTGTTCAATGGCTTTCCTGCGCGCCATCACTGAATCTCCATTGAAGAGTTCACATCTTCTCTCCAAATTCACCCATCAGCCTCGCAATTGCGCTTTCTATGATCAGCGAAACGTTTCCTTCCGCGGTTATGGCGTTTCTTTTTCATCTTGGGTTGGAATTGTTCGGAATTCTAGTTCTGCCGAATCCTCGATCGGTAAGTTGTAGTACTTCTCTCGTTCTTGTTTCTTGATTCGTTTCGTTTATACTTCTTTGATGATCTTATTTGTTTGTACTGTTCCAAAGTTTATATGTGAGTATAGTTAAATGTCTAACGGTAGGAGTTGTGACAGAGAGGTCAACATATAGGCTCAAAAATCAAATTCTAAGAATTGGTTTTCCGTTTTTCATTATTTGGTGTGCATTCTTTGACGGAAAATGATTTTTCGAGAGAATTGGTTTCCCTCAAAAAGGATTGAAAATGACTTATTGATGCGATCATTTTTTTTTTAAAAATGGAAAATATACTAAAACTAAAAAAACTATAAAATACTGAAAATAAAGAGATAAGAGATGGAAAGTAAATGATGACATTTAATTTCATTAGATTTCCTTGGATTACAATGACTCTTTTATATATAGAATAATATATGTCCTTCCCTGGGCAGGACTCATTATACTACCTATTAAGCTAACCTAATATTATAGGCCAATATACCTATTTTGGGAACGTATCACTTATCTTATAAAGCGGAGGAAGTTATCATTTCAAAGTCTCGAGGTATGAACCGGTCCGAGTTTGAATTAGCTTGAGTTTGTGTTGGCTATAAAAAAGGTACAGAATGATATGTGGAAGATGTTTTCTTTTAAAATAAACAAAGAAATATCAGAAGCTGGGAACAAGTTTTCGATTGAAACAAACGGCCCCTCTACCAAACAGTGCCCTAATGCCAATTGGTGTAGGATGACTTATATGTGGACCTTGACATAGGAACATATCAGAGAATTGAATAGCGAGGTTAGAAACCTTACTATAGCAAAATGTGTAGAGATTGATAGGTTGCTGACTTTACCAATTTCACTACCTTGATAGTTTAGGCCAAGAATAGAAAAGAATTGATCAATTTCAATTGAAGAATGAATGAATACATGGCTAATCCTAGGGGTATTTATAATTGAAGACTCATTCCTAAAAGATAAAAATAATGATAAATTAAACCCTAATAGACAAATGTAAATGAACTAAATCCTAATTGAGAAGTACAAGGATAAATTCTAACACTCTAAAATGAAATCTAAATTACTTCTAGAAATTGGGCTGATAAGGCTAGACTAATTAAATTGGACTCAATTAGAATTAACTAGTTAAATTAGGCTAACGTCATAGACACTCCATATCAGACCTAATATATGGCGATTTCGTGGTCGGGCCAAAGGCCTGGTTGAATTTCTTATGGTATCAGGGAAGACTCTCGACTCTAATTAGTTCTCTCTTTTGTCACCATCACCATGAATGGTAAATCTAAAACGAAGGATACCCTTTTTCGTTTGACGAATTGGTCATGGGGAGCATCTAAAATTCAAATAGACTCACATGTGAGGAAAACCTTGACATATGAATATAGTTAAATTATCCTATATTGGAGTTGTGAAATAGAAGAAATCAATATATAAACCCAGTATACTAACTCAAGTTCTAGTGAAACAGGAAGCCATTGATTGGAGTAGACGTATCTTCCCCTTATTGAGATACCCGCCAATGATCTATTCAGCTACGTATAGTTTTATCAACACTGCCTAATGCCAATTAGTTTTAGGATAAACCTCATTTGGGCTTATATGTGAACTTTGTATATGCCAACTCCATGGATCAGTGTTAAGACCCGTTGAAGTTTTACAATCTTAATTTGTGGAGGCATTTATCGTGACATAAAGTGATTTTGTTTGCCATTTCACAGATTCTGCTGTTTTGTCTGATGTTCCGCTACTATCATGTGCCGAGGTGTCTTTCTTTCTCTAATCATTCGTGTATTATCCCTAATTTAGATTATTTGCTTCACATCGAGCTGGCAAAGTCTGATACCAGAAGATAACACTCAAGAACATAACATGAAGATAGTGGTTTTGTACATATATATATATATATATATATATATATATGTGAACTATATTTGGTCATGTTAATTTAGTAATTTATTTTGGAAATTATAAATATGTGATCTCTTTATTTCTGATATAAACCGTGAGGTGTATTATTAATTCGGTAGGGATTTCTAACCTATTTAATGAATTGGTAAAGTTCGGCTCAACTTCTTTTCTAAAGTCCTTGCATAACACAAACATGAAAACGATACGACACATTTGCCGGTCCTAGCTTCACATATATGTGATTGTGGTATAGCTTGGTTTGGAGCATGGCTTTCAAACTCAAATTTAAAAATTTGTGACATGATTTTTCTACTTACTTTTGTATATGAATACTACTGGAAGAGGTGCCCTAAACAAAGCAGAATCATAGTCTATTATCCATGTCACATACCTCTTTAGCATGGAAACGTCTTGTTAGTTTTGGTTTTGTTTTATTGGACTCTACAATCTGCGTAATTCCAAACCCAAGGATTGAAATCCACGGTCTCCAATGACTTTTTAGAGCTTTTTTTGGGGGGTGGGTGGATTATAAAGACGCGAACATTAGTTTTCTTCTTTGGGTAACCTGGGTATCTGCGTCTGTTTTGTGCACATCTGAACGAATGCTCATGTTGCATGTTCTTACCACTTAGAAGTTTCCTGTCGTAACAGGGTAAGTTGGAGTTGAATAACCTATGGTCTGCCCCCTGAAGTTGTTTGTACTCAATGGCAGGACTCAAACCTTACACTTGACAATTGATGCTTCGTAAGGCGCACTGGTCCAAGTTCCTTGCCACTTAAGTTAATCCTTTTCTGTTAAAATTTAAGGCTATACCGAGTGTGCACATTAGTTGTGCTATGTCCTATTGTTTGATCATAATACAAAGGTCGACTATCTGTGATTAGGTGCACTGATTGATTCCTTTGAAACAGTAATATGCTTCCATTGGGGGTGCAAATGGGCTCACGAGCCAGCTCATCATAGAGCTGGAAAGGTTTGGCTTGTTTAGCTTGTTGAGCTTATTCCAAGCCTAGTAAAGCTTGAACATGGTCTAAATGAGCCTATTTTAATACAATTTATTAGCTTAATTATGCGCAATGAAGCCTAGTTTGAACCTGAATGAACCTAAAAAAGGCAAGCTTAGTTCAAAAATTCACCAAGTTGGGTTCAAGCTCGACCGAGCCGAGCCAAGCCGATCCCAAGCCTATGGCAAACTGAGCTTCAACCTCAGCAAGCTTTGGGCCGAGCTTTGAACCAGACAGGCTTGGGCGCGGCTCGACTCCTATAAACTGCTAGCTTCAGTTCCTTGTAAATTTTAATTAGGAGTGCTGTGCTGAACAAATAGTAATTCTATTCATCTTAATTCACTGTAATGGCAGGCTATGGAAAGACTGAGGTTGAGTAGAGAGAGCCTCAAGGGCAAAGAGCAGTTCTTAGCCATGTACTCCAGCCTATTTGGTGGAATCACGACTGACCCTGCAGCTATGGTGATCCCTATTGATGACCACATGGTACACCGAGGACACGGTGTCTTCGACACCGCAGCTATAATGGACGGGTATCACTTATAATCTAACGTTGCCATTTATGTGCTGATAGTTTAATCTGCATCCTCTTCTGGTATTTACCATGCCTAGAGGTGTAAACGAGTCAATCGAGCTAAATATCTCCTTGTTCGAACTTGAGGTTGATAAGGCTACTAAACTCGAGTTCAAGCTGAGTTTTTATTGAGCTTTCAAACCTTTGTTGGAAGTTGGTTCAATAAATTGTTAGTGTATTCGATACTTGGCTCGATTTGAGTAGTTAGTTTTATCATGCCGGGTCAAGCATATAATAAGTCCAGTTTGCTACCGAGTCAAGCTCGCAACCGAGCTGAGCAATTTGATTTATTTTCGAGCCATTATCGATCTAATATCAAGCCCTTAACTAACTCTTAAAAAGTCCGTAACGAGCCCTTAACAGGCCCTTATGAAACCATTCGCAAACGTTAGTCAGTTGAGCACTCCTTGATTAAGCTCAGCAAGCCTACTCAAATACAAC
Source organism: Simmondsia chinensis (assembly GCA_018398585.1). Taxonomy (NCBI): domain Eukaryota; kingdom Viridiplantae; phylum Streptophyta; class Magnoliopsida; order Caryophyllales; family Simmondsiaceae; genus Simmondsia; species Simmondsia chinensis. The sequence goes on along the minus strand of JAGTTD010000005.1, from coordinate 37,157,201 downwards.
TCAATAAGCTAATCAAACCTCCAAAACAAATACTGGTGAGTCTTAATCAGTCTCCAACATGAGTAGTTCATTTACACTCCTAACGATTCCTATCTGATAATTCCTATTGATACAAAGTTTGCAATTCTTTATTGAAAGAAGTTTGCAAATAATACATCATGTTCCAATCATCCAATGTTTGAGGCAGGACAGCACATTCCAGCTGTTGCGAGCTCCCGCCAAGCTGAGCCGGCTCATTTAGTTTAATGATCCGAGCCCAAGCCTATTAAAGCTCAAGCTCAAAGGCTTGCGAGACTGAACTAGTTTTTCTTAATAAAATTTATTAACATAAATATGTGCAATCGAGACAAGTGTGAGCGTAAATGAGTTCAGCTTGAGCTTAAATAGCGCACAATGGCTATCTTAATTGAGTCTAAATGGGGTAAGCTTAGCTTGGAGCTCACTGAGCCTGGTTCAAGTCAACCGATTCTGGTCGAACCAAGCCCAAGCATATGATGAGGCAAGCTTGAGCTAGGAGCTTCCAAGCTCGACTGGCTTCAAGCTATGTCCGAGCCGAACTAAATGTTGACAATCCGAGCCTCTAGCCCCACGAACGTATTTTGGTTTCATTTTCGCAAAAGTTGGATTAATCAAAGTCGTCTTGTTTAACTATATCCATTTTCAACTCAAAATATTCAAACTCAGCTACTTTTACCTTTTTCATGCTTGCTAACGGATCTTTTTTTTTTTTTTTTTGAACACTAAAATGCCTCGCTAACCGAATCTCATGGCATGGGTAGTTGAGTTTCTCTCTTTTACACTTTTCTGCATTGCAGACATCTATACGAGTTGGATCAACACCTTGACCGTTTCTTAAGATCCGCATCCATGGCAAAAATTGACCTCCCATTCAATAGAGAAAGCATAAGAAGAATACTCATACAAACTGTAAGTGCTTCTAAGTGTCGAAAAGGATCACTTAGATATTGGCTTTCGTCTGGGCCTGGCGATTTTCAACTCTCTCCATCTGGTTCTAATCAACCAGCTCTATATGCCATTGTAATCCAAGCTCTCTCACCGCCCGATCATAGGGGCATTAAACTAATTACCTCATCAATCCCGATAAAGCCTCCAATGTTTTCCACGATGAAGAGTGTGAATTACCTACCAAACGTGCTATCCAAGATGGAAGCTGAAGAGAGAGGTTGTTTTGCGTCAATCTGGTTGGATTCTGATGGGTTTATTGCAGAAGGGCCAAATATGAATGTGGCATTCATTACGAAGGATAATGAGCTTTTGATGCCTCCGTTTGATAAGATCTTAAGTGGGTGCACAGCTAAGAGAGCGATGACGCTTGCGGAAGATCTTGTGAGGAAGGGGAAACTTCGAGGTTTGAGTGCAAGGAATGTGACCGTTGAGGAAGGGAAGGACGCGGTTGAGATGATGCTGATTGGGAGTGGTGTCCTTGTTCTTCCTGTGGTGCAGTGGGATGAACATGTCATCGGTAATGGTAAGTCTTCTCTACCTCCCCCATGGCTCCTGCTAATATTTGTGAGTTCATTAAGAATCATATATTAGATTTGTGAAAGAGAAAGGATCAAATATTTGTGTCTAGTGAGTTACTACATCTAATGCCAATTGGTATAGGATGGAACCCCACTTGGGCAAATATATAGACCTCATATATTCCAACTCCATAGGCTGATCTTAAAGTCAGATGATGTTTAACAGCTCCCTCGCTCTTTGTAATGGCAAGACAGGCTTGAGACTTAGCTCAACTCAACTTCCTAACATTTGACTAGGCTTGAGGCTCGGTTTGGAGCTACTGATAGAGGTTTTAAGCTTGAGCTTAGCTTGGTGAGCTCGAGCTAAATTTGTCTTTTTTAGGCTCATTTAAGCTTGATCTAGGCTTGTTGTGGCTCGATTAGATTGAGCTTGGCTGGCTCATTTAGTCCCAAACTTATCTTTATTGAGCATAGGATCGTTGGTCATGGTGTTTGAGCATACCAGTGTACTGTTGTACCTACCATACCAGTCTCATACTCGCACAATATCACATGCCTCGTCTCACAATCTATGTACTCATTAGGTTCATCAAAAAAGGTGGCAAATATAACTGGATTACAAAAGGTAATTTTCAATAATTACATGCAGGAATATTGGTAACCGTTGGACACCCAAATTGTGGGGGTAATGAGTACCGATTATATACTCACTGGTAGTGGAGTGGGTATGGGTATGGTATGGATTTGTACCTACTGGAACGGGTGTAGGTATTCAATTCATATATGTAACAACTAATGAAACATGGTGGGTATGAATTTGAGTGGTAGGTATCGCTAAGTTTATGATGAGTATCACTTCACTGAATTTAGGTTGAGTTTTTTCTTTATTTTCCATTCAAATTCTCGTTTGAGTTTATATATTGTTTTGTAGGAAAAGAAGGTCCAGTTGCACAGGCTCTTCTAAACCTTTTGCTTGAAGACATGAGATCCGGCCCTCCATCGGTTCATGTGCCTGTTCCGTACTAACCGGGCTCAATTTTCAATTACTAGAGCTATTATCGATATCGGTAATGTTCCGTCCATTCAGTTGATTGCGCATATTGATGATATGATCGTGATAGTAAGTTTCCAGTATCATCAATTGTTTAGGGTCTCCAAATCATTAAAAGTTATTTTAAAAAGTAATTACATAAACGAGTTTGTGGAACTGCATATCACGGTTCATAATTAGAGAAACAATGATCAATGTATGATATAGTGTATATACATATGTAACATATGTAGTGTATTTTATTCAATGATGTGTTTTAACTTGACCTAAACACCTCTATTACGAAAAAAAGGGTGCATGGATCAACCTGTTGAATTTGGGTTGATACGTGTAACCCGTGTAAGTAATTAGGCTAAATTAGGATTTGAGCAAGGTCAACCTGTTATCAAACATGTATAACTCATTTATATGGTTATGTTAAGAGGGTTCATTTACCAGGCATTAATGCACCGGATCCCATTAGAACTTGGAAGTTAAGCGTGCTTGGGAGAAAGTAGTACCAGGATGGATGACCTCCTGGGAAGTCCTCGTGTTGCCAACCCTATAAGGTTGGGAGTCCTCGGAAATAGCCTTTCGGCAGGGCTACCCCCTGAAGGGGTAAGGCTGCGTACATCCACCCCCTCAGACCCCGCTTAAGCGGGAGCCCTTGAGGCATTGGGTCTGTTGTTGTTGTATATAGTTATGTTAAGATATATGTAGCCTATGTCAAATAAGATAATTTAAACTATCCTTGACAATGATAATTTGATAATTCATTTTAGTAGTTAATAGATATGTTTTTATTCATTATTTGTCAATCGTAAGGACATTATTTGCAAACAAATTAGCATGTAACAAAAAAAGGTTACTTGTTGGTTATCTGTTTATTAATTAGGTTGGGTAAAGATTGAGGGTTCTTGATCTGTTTAATTGAATTGATCCCTTTTCTAGAACCTATGGTATGACACGAACACAAGCTCGGGACGCCATTTTTGTTGGCCCTAAGCCATGCCGAGTTTGAGCTCATCTAGCTCCAATACTTTGCTCAACTCATCTAAGCTCGACCTTGCTTTTTTTAGGCTCAAATTTGGCATCAGCTAAGTACATTTATGTTCATAATTTAGCTCAAGATGGCCCATTCGGGCTTACTAGCTAATAAGCCTGAGCTATATCAGGCCTACGGCTTGTTTAGCGAAGCTTTTTTTTTGGTAAAAAGTATAATTTTTCAAAAAGGCTCGCCCCCCCGCCCCCCTTCCTTTCCCCGGATTTAAGGGTGTTTAGCTTGGGAAGGAAAATGTTATAATACAGCTAGAAGTTTTTTTTTTTTTTTTTTTGCGTTAAAATAGAAGTAGAAAAATAATATTTTTCCTTTAAATTAAAAGCAGAAGAAAAACCGAAAGAATTCAATACAAAAATACTCCTATAGAAAACATTTTTTTTACAACTACTTTTACGAAAAGTGTTTTAAAGGAAACAATTCTTTACAACTTGGCCAAACAAGCTCTTGGGCTCAACTCACCTAGCTAAACGAGTAGTTTAATTGGGCTTGAGCTTGAATAAGCTAAGCCTTTCGATCTTAAAATAACATGCTAACTCATCTTATTTACGCTCCTTAAACATCTCTTTTCCTCTGCATTCCAATTACTTAGACCTATTTGGTATGTTTTTTTGTTAATAATTTTTGATGTTTTTAAAATTGAGAAATATGTTTTAGAAACTGTTTTTTTTATTTTAATTTTTTTTTTTTTTAATTTGAGTAAGAGTTGAAAACAAAATGCGAAAATCTAGTTTTAAATTTATTAAAACCAAAATTTGTTAACCGAGAATTATAGGGATTTACTATTTTACAACTTCGGATTTGCTTCACAAAATATATATATATATATATATATATATATATATATATGTATGTATGTATGTATGTATGTATGTTAATTTGTGTATTATTTTATCTCAAATACAATGTTGTACAAAAATAAAAATGAAAAAAAATAAAAGCAAAAGAAAAATTTAGAAAAAGGGAACGAGTGCAAATGAGGCGGGTAACAGATATAGGTCAGGTATAAATTACAATACCTGCCCCACCTTGTCATATACATGCCCACAAATACCCCATTCCAACTGCAAATTTTGTTTTCAAACATTTTTTTTTTTGTTATTTGTCTAGAGTTGTTTTAACAGTAGCTCACCGTGAAAAACCGATATTTGGGATGAGATTGTAAGATGGGATTTTATGTTATGGTTGGTTGTAATTCCTAATTTCATAGTGGATTATGTACTCGTTTGGGTTCTGTGATTTCTCTCTTTAGTTGAGAGGAAGTTTCTACGTAAAATCTTTTGTATGTTATTTTGATGTCCTTTTTCGCTTCTCCTTTTGTCTTAGGAGTAATTTTTCTGAACAGTCAAGTATTAAAACACAACAATAGACCCAGTGCCTCAAAGGCTTCTGTACAAGCAGAATCTGGGAGAAGTGGATGTATGCAGCCTCACCCTTTCAAGGTGTAACCCTGCCGAGAGGCTGTTTCCAAGGACCCCTAACCTTTTAGGATTGGCAATACGAGGACTTTCCCAGGAGGTTACTCATTCTGGTACTACTCTCGCCCAAGTACGCTTAATTTCAGAGTTTTAATGAAATCTGTTGCATTAGTATCTGATAAATAGACCGTATACAGTCAAGTATTAAAATATTTTACGTAAGTAACCCAAAAAAAATATGTAAGAAAAAAATGATAATATTGGTAAAGACGCTCTAACCAATGAACGAGTATTTATGTGAAACATCATAGGTCACTGTAACACTATAACAGCAATCCTATGGAATAATTTACCAAACTGGCATCTTTGGCAAAAATATTTACCAAAATGGCATAGTTGAAAAAATATTTACCAAAATGGCACACTTTATTGTAGCGTCAATTGGAAACGCCGTTTCAAACGGCGTTCGTTGAGCGGTCGGAGGCGTCACCTAACGGACGCCGTTTAGACGACTCCTAAGGGCGTCCGTTAGACGACTCCTAACGGACGCCGTTAAACGGCCTCCGTACGCCGTTAGACCACACACCTTTGTATAAAGTAGAAAAAATTAACAATCCTCCTAACTTAATTAACAATACAATGATAAAATAAAGTAGAAAAAAAATTTAGTAGAGTTACATTATTTAATGTATAAAGTAATAAAAAGGAAAAAAATGCATTGTAATAATATATTACAAAAACCCCCTGATGTAATAAAAAAGGGTGTCGATTTGATCCGGGATATGTTACGTTAATCCAAACTGACGCAACACTCCATCAAGGCAATGCAGCTCTACAATGCCAAAGCATATCATTGGTCCCTGATATCGCCAGATATGACTCAACGAACGCCGTTTCAAACGGCGTTTCCTATTGACGCTACAGTAAAGTTTGTCATTTTGGTAAATATTTTTTCAACTATGCCATTTTGGTAATTTTTTTTGCAAAAGGTGCCATTTTGATAGAGTGTTGCGTCAGTTTGGATTAACGCAACATATCCCGGATCACATCGACACCCTTTTTTATTACATCAGGGGGTTTTTGTAATCTATTATTATAGTGCATTTTTTTCCCTTTTTATTACTTTATACATTAAATAATGTAACTCTACTAAATTTTTTTCTACTTTATTTTATAATTTTATTGTTAATTAAGTTAGGAGGATTGTTAATTTTTTCTACATTATACAAAGGTGTGTGGTCTAACGGCGTATGGAGGCCGTTTAACGGCGTCCGTTAGGAGTCGTCTAACGGACGCCGTTGTTAGACGGCTCCGACCGCTCAATGAATGCCGTTTGAAACGACGTTTCCTATTGACGCTACAGTAAAGTGTGCCATTTTGGTAAATATTTTTTCAACTATGCCATTTTGGTAAATATTTTTGCCAAAGATGCCAGTTTGGTAAATTATTCCAATCCTATGTATATTTAATATACTCCCTCTGTATATTAAATATATAGAAAATAAAGTTAATAATAAATTTTGTCCCAAAAAAAAAAGATAATATACTCCAAAGAAATTAATGTGGTATTCTATAATATTTCTGTATAGTCCCTCAGAGACATAGCCTGATGGCAGAGTTCTCTGACTGCCAACGGCATGACCTGGGTCCAATCCCCGAAAGACTAGTGTTTCCCTTTTCGAAGAATTTATAGAGTTTATCCCCTCCCCCCTTTGTCAAATACTGAGCAAAAATTTGTCAAATAATGTTTCTTTTTCTTTTGCTTTATTTTAATGTTTTAGATACTTTCTCTATTATATATTCGAGAACTTTTCTCTTTTTAATTATTAAAAAAAAAGTCAAACAATTAGCAGCACCTAGCGAATCACTATTTGTTTGCCACATGTGATCCAAAATTTGGTACGATATGATAACATGACATGAATATAATCTAAAACTAGTAGGTTGTGTTTAGGTCTGGTTAGTTTGTGTTGATATATTTAATCCGTTTAAGTAATAAGATTAAACATAGATTTAGGTTGGATTGTTGTTGTTTCACTGCTTTTAATCTATATATGCAGGTTCAGATTTTCTCCGGTCATCTCTCACTATCATATATATATATATATATATATATATGGTGACTATCAAATGAGAGTATTGGACTATGGTGAGATATAAGAGCTTAGATCTCAGCCATTGAATTCAAAATGATTGGCTCAGATTGCACATATAAAAATGCCCTAAAAAACTCTCTCTCTCCTCTTTATATGTGCAATTTTAGACCTTCATTTTGAATTCAATGGCTGAGATTTAAACTCTTATATATATATATAGAGCGGCGTTCTTATGAGAGGGTGAGAGCTTAAGAGGGGCGAATCCTGATCCTCCATTATAATGGACGGCCAAGATTTGTTGGACATTAAAAAAATAATTTAAGGCCATATACATACGTACATATATATATACATATATACATATACATATATTTTTTTTTGAACAGAACATATATACATATACATATATATACATATATACATATACATATATATACATATATACATATACATATATATATATATATATATATATATATATATATATATTGTCATTGACATGGCTAAAATTGGTATTGTCAGAGTAATGATGTGACTTACAAACGATGAGAGTAACAAAATTGCCTTGAAAACTAGGATTTTGCTTTGGGAATAACATGTTTGCCCTGATAATAACATTATCTTATATATATATATATATATATATTGAACTATGTTTGGTCTTATTACCCTACGAAGGGTAAGGCTGGATGACCTTTTGGGAAGTCCTCACCCTCAGGTTGGGAGCACTGGGAAGTAGTCTCTCTTCAGGTTGACACCCTGAAGGGGGAAGGCTGCGTACATCCGCTCCCCCAGACCCTGCTGTAGGCGGAAGCCCTTAAAGCATTGGGTATGTTCCTTTTACCCTGCCTTGCGGAAGCCTCTTTGAGACACTAGGCTGTTGTTGTTGTTCATATAGTAATAAAATATAAACACATTTGCCAAAAGACAAGCGCTATAATCTCAATATATCAAAAGTTTGTATACAATCAGTATCAAAAAAGTAACAAAAAATATATAGGCACTTGGCCTCTATACACTCCAACTAACAAGCTTAACTCAAACCCAAAGGATCTAGGTTACAAAATTGATCCGATATCATACTAGTTTCTGAATTTTACGAATCACACAATTTGGATTCCTTACTTGATCATTGAATATTGTCATATTCCTCATAGCCCAACTCATATAAACAGTTGCAGCCAAGCACACTCTTTTAATAAACAACGCCGGAAGACGACTCCTAATCTTTTTACCAAGCCAATCAAAACATTGTTTAAGATTTGTTGTATAACAAATCCCACTCCAGCAACAAATCACTTGCCAAACCTTTTTTACCCACTCACATTCAAAAAATAAATGCTCCTTCGATTCCCGAGCATAATGACATAAAGCACAATGACTAGCAAGCACTACACCACGCTCTTGTAATCTATCCTCAGTCAACAATTCATCTGACATTGCAAGCCACAATATGAAACTATATTTAGGGAAAGATAATTTACCCCAAATAGTACGCTCCCAATGTGATTTTTTTCTTCTTACTCGGATAATGTGATAGGCCTTGCTGCACTGGAACCGATCGCCTCGTACACAACTCTGCAGCAAACTCTGAGCCTCTCGTGCTGAACCAAATCGATCCAACAACATATCCTGACATTGTAGCAACATTTTCCAATGAGAAGAATCATTTGTCGTTTTGCTCACCTGCCAAAAACCACACCCTTTCATATAAATCTCATGGATCCATCTGGCCCACATCGAATCCTTCTTGTCTTGAATGGACCAGAGAGTACGCATCAACTGAGCAATATTCTAGTTTTGGAGCTATTTAATGTCGATACTTGCCTCATTTGTAGGCCAATAGATTATGTCCCAGGCTCAAAGAACAAGGGCCCGTGACTTCTCCTCGATACCACACCATAAAAAAGTAGAAAAAAGTCTCTTCAATTCCTGCACAACGCCTTTGGGAAGAAGGAAAATCTTACCCCCAAAACGACATAACACTAATTAGAACCGAATTAATCAACTCTTTGCGACCGGCATATGAGATCTTCCTGTGTTGCCAACTAAAAATGTGCGCCTTTATCTTTTCAAACAAGAGACCAAACTGATCTACTCTCAATCTAGCCCCCGAGATCGGAATACCCAGATATTTCAGAGGAAGACAATCAATACAAAATCCCAGCCCCTGAGTTATAACCTCTCGGTTTGCTTGCTCAACCCCTGCAAAACATATAGACACTTCATTAAGTTCGGCTCTAGGCCTGATACACCCGAGAAATGGAGGAAATTCCTCCATATAGCGTCAACTGAACCTCGGTCCCCTCTAGAGAAGAGAAGAAGGTCGTCGGTAAAAATCAAATGGGTTAAGTTCAATTTTCGGCATTTGGGGTGAAACTTGTATGATTTATCAGATCCAACATCCATTAACTCTCATGACAAATAATCCATACATAAAATAAAGAGATATGGGCAGATTGGATCACCTTGACGTAAATCGCGAGCACCTGGAAAAAATCCCACCAGCTTACCGTTCATCTGAATTGAAAATGTTGGTGTTGTAACACAAAGCTTTATCCAATCAATGAACTTCATCGGAAACTTAGTCCTTCAAGCAAATCGAAGAGAAACTCCCAACTCACGGTATCATATGCTTTCCTAATGTCGATTTTCATGAAGCATTGGGGAGACAAATGCTTCTTGTTATAGTGCTTGATAATCTCTTGACCCAACAAAATGTTGTCAAACGTCGATCAACCATGTACAAATGCTTCTTGGGCAAGGCTCGTAACTTTGCTCAAGACTTCACATAACCAATTAGCAATGATTTTTGATATGATTTTGTAAATCACATTAATTATATAAAAATAATAATTCATATCTTTTCGGGAAACTTTATCCTTCTCATTCAACAAATGCAGCATGCATAGCTGATGTCAGACACTGGTCAATGGCTAATTATTAACCACTCCAAAAATAACCTAGCTTTATTTTATAACTAAAAAAAAACTAACCTAGCTTTATTTTATAACTAAAAATAACTAACTTTAATTTTTCTACTAAAAAATAATCATAGCGTCATACCACACGCCCCACTCAGCTGCCAATTCATTTTTTTTTAAATTAAATTTTTGGAGTTTGCTTATTTTTTGGTAGAAAAATTAAAGTTGGATTATTTTTATTAGAAAATAGAGTTGGACTATTTTTTGATTGAAAAGTAGGAGTTGGATTATTTTTTAATTAGAGGTATGTTTGGTATGGGATTAATAGGGATTTATGATCGTAGGGTAACTATTACACCCCAGTTAATCCTATTTGATTTACCATTACTATTTTTTACATAAAAAATTTTGCTCCCAAATGGGATTAAAACCATTACACTACCCTCTCTTAGTGCAACATTTATAATAAGGGAAGAGGTAAATGATTTTTTAACTTGTTTTTTGGCTTGAAAATTTTGGATGTTATAAAAATATATTTTAAATATTTAAAAAATTATTTAAATATTTAATAAAATATTCTAAATGTTTTAAAAAATTTTAATATTAAAAAATTATTTTAAAAATTTAGAAAATATTTGAAACATATAAAAAATATTTATATATTTAAAAATTTTTTAATATAAAATATAAAAAATACGTACAAAATTTGAATAGTTAAAAATATACAATAATATTTAGATATTAAAAATTTTTTAAATACTTTAAAAAGTTTTTGAATATTAAAAAAAATATTTTATATATTTACAAAAATATTTTAAATATTAAAAAAATATTTTAAAGATTTAAAGTACATTAAATATTCAAAAAAACTAATAGAAAGTAGGAGAGATCTATGATTGCAACATTGGTGGTGAGCGGAGATCAGCAACGACAACAATGTTGGTGGGCATAGGTCGTCTGCATTGTAATAGGGATCAGCTAACTTTTTGAAATTATTTTTTAAATATTTAAAGCAAGGTTTATTATATGAGGGTAATTTTTTTCAGTGTTTTTATAAGTAGTTATATTTTATTATAATTAAATTTAAAAAATTTTAATAATAATATAAGAAATAAAGTAGCATATGAAAGATAAAAGAAATATGTTATACTCAAACCAAAATAAAGAAGGATTCATGAGTTAATATTTACTTCTTTAAAAGATGTCCAACCAAACAAGGTGAAAGGAAAACCATTTCATGGGGTAATGGTTACGTCATTAACAATTACACCATTAAATATTACTCCCTTTTTAACCCAAAACTAAAGATGCCCTAGGAGATGTAGTTGGGTTATTTTTTGATATATTGAGATATAGTTATGTTATTTTAAGATTAATTATTGTTATATATTTAATATTAATTAAATAATAAAACATTCTATCTTTTAACATTTATATAGAATTATCAACCAGTCAAAATATTTACTTACATGAGATTCTTACTAGACTCAATATAGAGTTCTTAAAATGCTTTTACATGCTAGTATTACGGCTGGCAAAATCTGACACGACTCAGGCACAACATGGAGATAGCGGGTTTGGGTCGGGGGTTTTAAAGCCGGGTTGAATTTGGGTTGACCTATTTAACACGTTTAGGTAGTTAGGTTGAATTTGGGTTTGACCCGTGTAACCCATTTTCAACACAATTGACCCATTTATATAGTTATGTTAGGCATTTAAGTAATATATTATTATTATTAAATTTCTATTTTTTGAGTGAAGATAATTTAAACTATATTTAGTAATATTAATTTGGTAGTTTATTTTAATTATTATAAATATAACAAGTATTTATTAGTATTATCAATCATGAAGTGTATTACTAATATATTTGTAAGTTAAAAAACTAGTATTTAATTGAAAAAATTCACCGATATAATTAAATGAGTAACCCGTGGGTTACCCGTTTAATAATTGGGTCGGGTAAGGGTTGAGAGTTCCTAGCCAGTTTAATAAACTGGTCGGGTTCAGGTTGACCCCATTCTTAAGACCTCTCGTATAACATGAACACGAACATGAACACGAAAAGACATGACACATTTGCCCCCCCGGCTATATGTTTTAATCACACTACTCGCCTTCTCTAGTGATAACAACTATTTTGGATGTCCTCGGTGCATCAAATTCAAATGAACCCCTCTTTTCAAGGATTTAGTGCATCAATCAAGAGCATGACATCAACAATCATTTCTGATACCATGTTAAATTTTACCGGACTTTAAGCCCAACCCACAAAGTTGTTATACATGAAGTCCACATATAAGCCCAAGTGAGGGTCCGTCCTAAAATCAAGTGGAGTAACACGTAAGTCTTATGTAGTGATCTATTCTCTTTCACAACTCATATGTGAGATTCTTATTACGCTCATATGTCAAGTCCTTTATATACATCATTTTCTATTTGTATTTTTTGTTTTTAAAAATAAATTTTCTCGTTTTTAATTTCATAATTGTGGTTTTTCCCAAACATTAATAAACTCAAAACTAGAAATTAAAAATAAGAAAATAACCTTTTCAGAACATAATTTAAAATTATAAAAGAACCAAAAATGTACAAAAATAAATAATATCACTAGACCATTTTTTTTCCTCGATAATTATAGGCATTAGCCTTAGTACAAACAGGCAGCTCGTCAAAGCGAGCCCTGAGCCGCCCCATAAACGGGAGTGGGTACAAAAGAAAATATCAAAGCAAACAGGGAACGGACAACAGGGACATGCACAAAAAAACCAAGACCGGGAAAAAACCTAAAAAACCAAAAAAAAAAAAACAGACATAAACCTAAACTACAAAGACATCGGACGAAGCCGGAGCAGAAACACCCACAAAATACGGGTTATTTTTAATGAACAGTACCAGGAAGGGAAGGTACCGGGCAGGGATGGTACCGGACAGAGAGGGTACCGGGCAAGCATCACAGTAAGAGGGGGGAGATTCCGGTCGGTGGGTGGAAGACGATGGGACGTCCGGAGACCTTTTGAGGTATTTCTTAATTAAATACCATTAGATAAAAAATACCATTAGAGGGTACCTCTTGAGGTACTAGACCATTAGATAATAAGATAATTCTCCTTAATTAAATTTAAAAAATAAAAAAAATTTCTTGAAGATATTTCAAAAAGTTTTTAAAAAAGAAATTATTCCTTCTCTTGCCGAAAAGAGCATAAAAGAATAATTTGTTCTATAAATTTACTTGTAAGTTAAAAGTATTCGGTTCAAAATTCATCCCCACCCACAAATAATTAGTATTCACGTTGAAAAAAAATTATATCCTCCCCAAAATTATAAAAAATACATGCACAGGAAGAAATTTAAAAGAATATAATCTTAGTTAGATCACGATTGAATGTTTGCGTAATGTGAAGGAGTTGGCTTAATTGGTAAAATATTTAAATCTGATACTTAACTACTCATAACTCTAATATCCAAATTTTTTTATTCAGTGTAAATAATTTATGGGTTTAATAAATTACCCTTTAAGCATAAGAAAACTTTGAAGTCGATGGTGTATTACGACTCAAAAATTAGTCGAGGGGCATATTCAAGCTGACGAAATGAAACACCCCGGCTATTGAAGAAAGAGGGCTTATTTGTTATCATTTCTTATTTGTAGTTTTTTTCCTTTTCAAAGAACTAAAAGATAGCATTTCAAAATGCATTTTCCTTTTGCTATTCACCTTCTTTTTTTTCCGATAATTATCGGCATAGGCATAGTACAAACACGTAACTCGACAAAGGCGAGCCCTAAGCCACCCCGTAAGCGGTAGTGGATACCAAAAAAAGACCAGAACAAACAGGGAAAACAACAGGCACCAAAACACAACACCGGAAAAAAACAACAAAAACACAGGAAGAGACCAGACCAAGCAAGGCAATGGATGGTACCGAAGCAGATACACACCCAGAGACACCACACAGGAGACGAAACGACAACCTCGGAGAGGGTGGAGGACAGGAAGGGAAAATCAATCCCCCCCCCCCCCGGGCGATGCGAGCAAGGTACCAGGTAGGAGCAGACAGGAGGGGTACCGAGCCCACAACACAGATAAGGGGAAAGAGAATCTAGAAATGCGGGTGAGCGATGACGGGTCGCCTGGAAGCCTCTTGAGGAATTACATTGTCTATTTTAGTTTTTTCTTAACTTGGAAAAAAATTTCTTTTAGAATCTAATTTTATTAAAAATTATAAATAAAAACTAAAGGTTATTTACACTAAAAGATCGTTTTCATTTTCCCACTTTGTTAACCTGATCCTTATACTTTTAATTGTGTCAATTAGTTCCCGTATAAGGTACATTGTGTTGATTTCACACTTGAATAAAATTTATGTTAAGATTGGCGATGGAATTTTGATTTCTAAATGATTTAGTTACGAGTTAATTTAAATTGGGTTAATGGTGGGTTTTGCAGTGCATTATTCAGCTCTAACATAATTGTTCCTTAAAAAATTATGTCATTAACTTAACTTTAATTTGACTACGTGACTAAATTGATACAATATAAGTTATATAAAAAATAGACGTAGTCAAAAATATAAGGACTAAATTAATATAATGAATAAAGTATAAAATTTTTGTATAAATTACCCTAAAAAATAATATAAAATACGCCCTAAAAATGCCTTCGCCTGATATCTTTTGGTTCCAGATGGTCCACAATCCCATCAAAGACTATTAAACAATTGTTCACAGACAGCGATTTTTATTTGTGAATATTGTAGCTAATTTATATATATAATAAAATAAATTAATTATTTTTATAAATTAATAATTTCTTATTATGTATAATATGGGTATATAAAGTATTTATTTTAATATAACATGGCTCTATTTTTTTTTTTTTTTGGCCATACTCATGTATTTTTTATGCTTCTCCTGTGCTAGATCTTTGGCTGATTGATACAGACCAAATTTTTAGGTTGGGGGTCCTCGGAAACAGCCTCCCTTCAGGGTAGTACCCTGAAGGGGGAAGGCTGCGTACATCTACCCTCCCCAGACCCTGCTTTTGGCGGGAGCCCTTGGAGGCACTGGGTTTGTTGTTGTTGTATGGCTCTATTTATTTATCATTAAAACTATAGCAATTTTGACCATTTATGATCACTCGTTGCATTTTATATATATACATGCGCGTGCATGTACATGTACATGTATAGAGAGAGAGTGTGTGGGTCATTATATGAATCGTGGTTTACCAGGTAATCGGGTTCCTTGTTAGGAAAAAAGTGATAAAATAAGGATCATTTTACCAATGGAGCAAATCTTTTGCTATTAAAATAAATAAGTGAAATTTTAAGCGCCTCAAAAAGTTCCGTCAAGGTTGGGTTTGGATAGGGTGAGATGTACGCAGTGCCTGTAGGGAAGTTGTTTCCGAAAGGCCCCCAACCCTAAAAAGCAAAGATGGAAAAATATTTATAAAATTCAAGTCAAATAAAGTAGTACCAGACATACAAGCAGCATAAAGCAGTAACAATAGCAGACATGTTAGCTTGGGTGCGGTGTAAGCTATATCTATGTGATAAGTCCATATCGATAGGATTATGTCAAGGGAGCTACTCCACTCATTATCAATTGATTTTGAGATGGAACCTCCTCTGGTGTGTATCACTATGCGCTTCTCTCTCATAAAAACTGTGTCGAGAACACATTTTTTAACCTCCATTTAGATCTATCTAATGTCATCTTCTCATTAAAGTTTAGGCGGATAAGGTTGTGTCTAATTGTTTCCATGCCACTTTTCTTTGGCTTGCCTCTACCTCTTTTCAAGTACGTGTTATGTAAAAGGGGCAGTAGTTGGTTGCTGGTGTATTTCAAAATAAATTGTTTTGAATGAGTTTTGGTTCGGTTATGGTAATGTGTCCATACACGGAATGATGTGCCCAGACATACATATACTAGAAATGTTCTTGGGAAGGCGTGTACCTAAAAGGATAACAATACGCAAGTGCTGGATCCCATTAGAACTCCGAAGTTAAACGTGCTTGGGTGAGAGTAGTATTAAGGTGGGTGACCTCCTGGGAAGTCTTTGTATTGCACCCCTTAGGTTAAGGGTTCTTGGAAACAACCTCTCTTTAGGGTAGCACACTGAAAGGGGAAGGCTGCGTTCATCCACCCCCACAGACCCTGCTTATGCGGAAGCCCTTGGGAAGGCGTGTGTCGACATACAATCTTACAGAAACTCTAATGGCCAAAGTTTAAGATTGTGTGTCGACGCACAACATCAACATGCAGCTACGTGGTGACACAAAGCTTCAATCACACAAGCCAGTTTTTTACACAATTTTTTGCGATGATTGGGAATTATTTTTGAGTTATTTGCAAGAGTTGTGTCCTTTCCCAAGGGATGCCTATAAATCTATATAAAGCCCCACTTAATCATACTTGAAAGTACTTAGAAAAAGTACTAGAAACATTACTTAAAAATCATATCATTCTCTTATCTTCTCATCTCGGAAATCCTTCTTTTTTACATTCTTACTTCACATTGTATCCCCGAGAGTATTTCGATATCCATGACATAAGTCTTAAGGAAAGTAATTTGTTACATGCCTCGAGGCCATTTGACTGTTTTTAGTACTCGTTCTTACAAATTTCCCTAACATTGTCTCCTTTTAACATGTCCAAACCATTGCAGATGTCGCTCCCTCAATTTGTCTTCAATTGAAACCACGTTTAATTTTCTTCTTATAACTTCATTTATAATCCTGCCTATATCATTTATGAAATTTTATAGTTATTTTTAACTATAATCATATCATTATTTTAACAATAAATTTTGACCCCGATAATAATAACAACGTATAGAAAAAAAATGTAGCATTATTAGCAGGACATTTATTCTTAAATTATGTCAACATAACAAGATTTGTTAGTATCTTGACATTATAAATGCTTTGAAAATAAATCTGAAAATTTGAGTTAGTATTTAATATTTATAAATTTCTAAAAATTAGTTTTATTTTTTAATAATACTTATTTGATTTTAGAATAATATTATTGTCAACTTTAAAATTTTTTATTTTAAAAGAAATCTTGTGTTTACAATATATTTCTTTTTCATATTAACAAATCTAGTTTTGAAATTAACAATAACCCGATTTTATTATTTATGTTTAAATATACGTCCTTATCCAATTATTTATATTAGATAAATCTAAAATAAAATATAGATTTTTACTAAAATAGAAAAATTATCACTTTGATACACTAAGATTTGAACATTTATTATTTAGGTATCATAATATTTTAGTATATATAACTAGTACTATGAGGTTTGAATATTTTATAACATATGTATCTTATATCGAAATTTAATTAATTTTTATAAGAGTCTAAATAATTTTATACAAGAAATACTGATATAATATATAAATAATGTCAATATTTTCTTAAAGCAAATTGTGTTAAATGTTTATCAAATATCGATGAATGTAAACTACCTAAATATTACCACAATCATGTATTATTTTCATATTTTGACAAAAAATAATGAAATTCTACCGAGGATACTAATATATTATGGAAACCATGTTCAATTTTAGCATTTTTCAATAAAAACTATCAAATATTAACAAAATGGCATCTTATTGATAAAATTTAAAAACTTCAAAATACTTGAGTATAAAATATTTAAAACTTAAGGTACTCTATTGTATATATTAAAATGTCATAATGCATATGTGATAAATAATCAAACTGTATGGTACCTAATTGATCATTTTTCTTATCAAATATTATTTGAAATGAAAACTAGGATAAATTACACATTAGCATCACGACATTTTTTTTAAACACTAGTATCACAACATTTACTGTATAAATTTTTTTTTAATCCGAATATTACTTATATTTAATAAAATAGTCCAAAATAATAGTATGAAAGAATTTTAAACTTGCCATATTTGTTGATAACTCCGTCATTCCTTCACTATTATGTCATGACCCGAGGTGAGCCCGGGTTATGGCTTAGAAAGAAAGAGAGTTTGGGAGAGATAGAATTAAGAAAAAGATGAGATAGAGATGAGAATTAGAGGGAGAAGTAGAGAGAATAGAGGAAGAGTAAGAGAATTAAAGTGTTGATATTATCATTCAATGACTGTTACAAGTAAGGGATCATCTACTTATACTAGTTAAGCTTATAAAAATATCGATCACCATCTAACTATGCCTTTACACAGTACAAGAATCTATGCTAACTAACTAGTAACTAGCATTCTTCAATTACTAACTAATACGACATAAGAACACTTATACTAAACTAATGACTTTATACTACTTAGCCTATCTATTACAATCATGACATATTACCTTCATCTTATACTTCAATTGCCGCTTTGTAACATTGTTAATAAAAAAGAGTTAAAAGAAGGGCCTATTTTGCACCCATATACTGCTCTTTAGACTTTTTATTAAATATATGTAACATTCTAAGTGAAAAAATATTTCGCAAAATTTATAAACTATAAAATTAATTCAACAAACCTTGAAGTATTGATATATAATTTACCGTAAAAAATAGGAATCAATCTAAACATATTATTATAGCGTAATGTTATTTTCAGAACGAAATTGTTATTATCGAAGCAAAATTATAGTTTTTAAGATAATGAAGTAATGTTATTTTCAGAACAAAAATTGTTATTACCGAAATAATATTATAATTTTTAAGATAATTTTACAGCTTTTATTATATATAAATCATATTATTGCTCTACCCCGTAACAAAATTTTATCATATCAATAACAACTCCGCTATTATATTACAAAGTAAATAACTAAAAAGATATATTCCAATGAAAAATAGTCTCCTAACAGAAGCCCAGGCGAAAGCGAGAGATAGAGAGAGAGAGAGAGAGAGAGGAGAGAGAAAGAGAGAGGAGGCTAAGCAATTCCAACTCCTTGGCGAAATCTTGATCTTCGATCTACTCTGTCGGACCTATAATTTCCGATTCGCCGGAAAACTATAGGATTAGCCGGAAAACGCCAGGACTCGCCGGAAAACCGCTTGATTAGGTCGGAATCTGGAGCGGCGGTGATCGGAAACCGTCGAGACTAAGAGATGGTGAATTCGATGGTGGAAAGAGCTACGACCGATATGTTGATCGGTCCTGATTGGGCGATGAACATCGAGATATGCGACATGCTTAATCGCGACCCTGGGTAATAATAAGAATTTCATTTTTACTTTCGATTTTTGTTTGTTGTATCTGAGATTTCTTGGTTTTTTGTATCCTTTTGGATTTGTGTGTGGAATTCGAGCGTTTTTGTGTGTGAAATTGTTGTATTTTTTTTATGATGAATTTGATTTTGAGTGGTTTTCTTCAACCATTTTTGTTTCTGTGTTGGTTGATTTTTGGACTTGTATGCGAAATTCGAGCTTTTTTGTGTGTGAAATTCTTGTGTTTTTTTGTTATAAATCTGATTCTGAGTGGTTTGAGGGTGAGGAGGAGAAATTGAGGGTTTATATGGATAGTGATCGTATTGGAAAGCAATAAATTATCATTAATTTTGAGTATATAGTTGTGTTTTCTGATGAATTTGTTAACATATAGCTGGAATTAGAGCTTTATGTAGGAGGTTCCAGAGCAATATCATCAAAATTCAAGCGTTTTCGTGAAATTGTTGTTTTTTTGTGATAAATCTGATTTTGAGTGGTTTGAGGTTGAGGAGGAGAAATTGGGGTTTCATATAGATATTGATCGTATTACAAAGCAATAAATTGTCATTAATTTTGAGTGTGGTGTTGTGTTTTCTGCTGAATTTGTTAACATATAGCTGGAACTAGAGCTTTGTGCACGAGGTTCTGAAGCAATATCATTAAAATTCAAGCGTTTTTGTGCGTGAAATTAATTTTTTTGGGTGATAAATTTGATTCTGAGTGGTTTGAGGTTGAGGAGGAGAAATTGAGGGATCATATAGACAGCTATTGTATTTCAAAGCAATAAATTGTCATTAATTTTGCGTATATTGTTGTGTTTTCTGCTGAATTTGTTAACATATAGCTGGAATTAGAGCTCTATGTAGGAGGTTCCATGTTGTGTTTCCGTGGCACTTGTGTTGATTAGATGCGGCTCATATAAATTGGGTGGAGCAGGTGCTAATTCCTAGCACGATGTGACTCACAAATTTGTTGATTCAAGGTTGGTCAAGATCCCAAGTAATGGAAGGAATTGCTTGGGGCCTTCAATTTGTTAAAGACCCCTTTTTGAAAATTAGTCAGTTTGCTTCGATTGCTTATTACTATTCATAATTGGAGAAATAATAACCTATATATGAGATGTAATAATTTATAAATGCATATGTACATATAAAATATGAACGGCCCCTTATATTAGTTGATGTTGTAATAAAAGTAGATTATTCGTTTTGTGCTTAAACTGGCTAGAATTCCTTGGTTACTAAAAAAGATCATTTGATCAAACTTGCTTTGGGCCCCCTAATATCTCTGGTCATGCTCTGGATTGATTAAGTTGCTATAGAGTCTGTCCTGTTTAAGTGGGTTATTTTGATCCTTAGCTGATGGTTCTAGCAATTTTGGGTGGCGCTGTTTTGCGTGGTCCAAAGGTTTGTGAGGAAAGTTCGGACCAAAAGAAGTTTGTGAGGGAAGTGATACTATTGGAAGGAGGGATATTTGTAAGTGAAACATGGGGGTCATGCTGTTTGATCTGTTGTGATATGACAAAATGGAGCTGTATGCCTCTACTTTGGGCTGCTTTGGATTTATATCTGAATTGAGTAATGGTTCTGAATGTTATGTTCTTGCCTGGACTATCGAATTAATAAATAGGACGCATTTAATTGTTTTTTTTTTTTTACCATTCCCGTAAAATCCTTGGGTATGACATAGGGAAAGAGGAAAGACATTGTACTATTATTCTCCATGGCCAGGATTGTGTTTCTTTGATCTATTTGGCTAGAGAAGAATGTTAGAATTTTCAACCAGTAGACATTAGTGAATTTCTTACGAGAAAATGTTGTCTTTTGAGGTGCTCTTTATACAAAGAGTTTTGGGGGTTCGCTAACATAAGTTTTGGTTGATTTGCAGAGTGATTGGAGGGTTACTAATTTTTGGTTTTTTGATGTTTGAGGATATATTGTGCTTATCTTTATGTACATTTTCTCTCTCGATATAATATTTCTTTCTCTGATAGAAAAAAGAAAATTAATCTGGCGTCGATCTTAGGAACTTTACTTGTCTGCACAATTCAGTTATTTACTCTTTTTATCCTTTCTGATTAAAAAGGAAACTTATTTCCAGCTTTGTTGTTTTAAATTGTTAGCATAGGGTATACGTCAACCATTTTGAGTTGTGAACTTGCTTTTGCTTCATGGACTAAGAAAGTCAAAGTGGAATTGCATGTGGGAATATTATATTCTCTTTCTAATCTGCATAGAGCTCGGGGAAAGTGTTCTTTTCCTCTGTTCATAGAATTTAACTTGACTATTGGAGTGGGTGAAAGATGGGAGCTAAACAGGGACTCGTCGAGAGAGCACATTAAATCGTTGAGTGGTTGATGTGGTAAATTTTGATGAAAGTATTAGTCACCAAGAATGATGTACCATTTTCTCTCCCGGACTTAACACGTAGAATAAAAAAAGAGCTTTGTGTTATGGGTTTTCACATCACCAACTTGTGGATTGCGATTGTTGGGTAGTTTCGTCTAGAAAATTCCCACAAGAACAATTTGAATAACAAAGAATGTCTAATATGTATTGCATAGGTTGAATTGTAAAAGGTCTTTCAAAACAGGATATAAATTATGAATCACATGGTCAATAACCAAAGAGGGCACCAACGCGCCATCACCGGATCCCATTAGAACTCCGAAGTTAAATGTGCTTGGGCGAGAGTAGTACCAGGATGGGTGACCTCCTGGGAAGTCCGCACCCTCAGGTTGGGGGCACTGGGAAACAACCTCTCTTCAGGTTGACACCCCGAAGGGGGAAGGCTGCGTACATCCGCCCCCCCCCCCCCCCGGACCCTGCGTAGGCGGGAGCCCTTGAGGCACTGGATATGTTCCTTTTTGTTCCTTTTATGGTCAATTACCCTCGTTTTTTTTTTTGGGTTTTGTATCACTTCCATTGCTCAATGACACTGTGGTGACTGCATGGTAATTTGGTTCAACCATTGACATGAATAACGAAAGAGATAGCTCAAGAATTCCCTCTGGTGTCATTCTTTAAGTTTTAGTAGGTTTATTGTTTTTGTATAATCGTGCCGCTTAAGAATTGAAATTCCTTTGTGGTGACATGAATTGATTGTATAATTGTTGTATCGTGTGAACATATTAGAAATGGATATGAGTTCTAACTTCTGTGGCTATGGAGATCTGTGGGAGGTAAATGAATTGTCATTATGGAACTCCCACGGTTTTGGGTCCATTATTGTAGGGTGGAGGAAGCTCTCTTCCATTTTTCCATGGGAAATGCCCTTTTCTTTTTGGTGCAATGTTCCTAGTACCTTTTTTATCCTGCTCATACCATAAAAGAGTTGTTGCTAGGGGTGTATATGAGCCAAGCCGAGCCCTGAGCTCTTGAGGATTGCGGCTCAAGGCTCGGGCTTGTCAACATTTAGTTCGACTTATGCTCGGCTAGAAGCTCGTCGAGCTTGGAAACTTCAAGCTCAAGCGTAGCTAGTCATAGTCTCCTCGGCAAGTTCTGAGCTAAACTTTCCTTATTTAGGCTCATTTAAGCTTAGTCTAGGCTTGTTTGTGCTCATTTAGGCTCGAACTTGGCTTGATTAGGGATCTTTATGCTAATAAATTGCAGTAAGGTATGCCCATTTAGACTCGTTTGGGCTCGAACTTTACTAGGTGCAGGTTCCGCTTGTTAAACTAAACATGCCAGTTCAAGCTTAGAAAGAGCTCGAGCCTTTCGAGCTTGATGTTGAGCCTCGCTAGCCGGCTTTGCTGATTTACACACGGTAACTGTTGTGCGTTTGACCCATCAGAATATGTTATCAGCTTTTTGTTTGTAACAACAGGGTACTAAGTTTCTAAATTAGCAGGGTGCCTTTGTCTGATTAGATTTTGTCAACATGTCTGCAATGTTGTTCTGACAGCTCATCCATAATTTCAAACTTACCGATATAAAAGTCGTCAGATGTGCATATTCATTATAATATTCTTTCTTATCATCTTGTTTTTGTATCTTCTCTTCAGTTGCCATTCATATTTCTGTTAAAGTCTCCCAATGTTGTGACTTAAATCCTGGCTGGACCATTTTTGGTATTCCAGATAAGTTGTGGTAGGCAGTTCAATAGAACCAGTAGGCTGTTCGATATAATCTTGTTTTGGCTTTTCAGGCAAGCTAAGGATGTCGTGAAGGGTATTAAAAGGCGTATTGGGAGTAGGAACCCCAAGGTTCAACTTCTAGCCTTAACAGTAAGCTTCTGACTGAGCTAATTTCCATGCTTGATCTATTTTGCATGCAACTTAGCAATGAATGTTATCACTGTCATCTCTGCTCCTCTTTTTGTCAGCCTTTTTCCTTTTCTTTTTCTTTTTTTATGGGAAAGGAATATCTTCGCGCAGGAGAGAGAGAGGAGGGGGGGGGGGGGGGGGGGGGGGGGGATGAAAATACGAAATGCCCTTATCGAACAATGGGACAGGAAAGCTAAGGGTACATTTACTTATGGGGAACACTCTTTATTTTGTAGAAAAATGTTTTTAAAACAACAACAACAAACTCAGTGCCTCCAAGGGCTCCTGCCAAAGCAGGGTCTGGGGGCTAGATGTACGCAGCTTTCCCCCTTCAGGGGGCTACCCTGAAGAGAGGCTGTTTCCGGGGACCCCCAACCTGAGAAATTGGTCCGTAGCAAATGGCATGTGACCTGCCAGCAAAAGAGTATCACATCATGAGTAGTTCAGAACACACGGCTACCAAAACAAAAATGTTTTTAAAACAATTGTTGACAAATAGGATCAGATTAGATATTTTGCAAACTGGAAACTGGATCTGATTTTCTAAATTATAATTACCACTTGAAAAGAACCCAAAAGTTGTTTGCCGATTTTTCTTTGTAAACCTGGAGATTTGGAAAAAATTTGAGTCTAGCTTGCAATCAGCTTGACCCTTTACCACTATCTACAACGATTACTGTGATTCGCACCTGCAACCACCATGACCAATCCCCCACCCGCTCCATGGCCCACCATCCACCAACATGTCGCCCACCACACCTCATCATTGTCCCCTCCACCACTACGGCCCACTACAACCACCACCATGACTCACCACAACCGTGGCCTAACCCACTACCATGGATCACAACTATCCTACCACCATGAAACGGCTACAATATTCCAAGACGGCTTTCAAATAAGCTGCGGGTTAACTCAATAAAACCTTATTTATGATCTTCTTCATGGTTTTGCCATGCAACACATGCTAATATGCAGGTGCATATGCCTGTCGTGACTGTATATATATGAACTAAAATGGATTTTTGATCTTCCATGGTCTAGCTGTTGGAAACAGTCGTAAAGAACTGTGGAGATATTGTGCATATGCATGTGGCAGAGAAGGATATTCCTCATGAGATGGTGAAAATAGTTAAAAAGAAGGTGCGGAATATTTTTTACTCTTTTTTTTTTTTCTGGTTCTTTGCGTAGATGCTATATCTATTTTTATGTTCTCACGTCTCATTTTCTTGCTTATATTATTTTTGCAGCCTGATTTCCATGTGAAGGAGAAGATCTTGATTCTTATAGACACTTGGCAAGAAGCTTTTGGGGGAGCACGAGCAAGATACCCGCAGTATTATGCCGCCTACCAGGAGTTACTGGTAAAATTGTTTTTCTTATCTGATTCTTTCAGGCAGACGAGTGTTCAGATGCCTTTCTGATGTAGAACAAAGGACAACTTTTAATTTCTCAGATTTAGTTCATTCAAAGATTTCTCTATGAGGTACATGAGGGTCCTATATAGAGTAGGTACTCTAAATGTGAACATAAAAGAAGTTTAATCTAATCCAACTAAGATGAAGAAAATAAGAATCTTAAGAATTGCCATTATATATCTTCATTAGAAATTTTAAACTAAATAAAGTTTGAAGAATTTGGATTTGACTCAAACTAAAAGAGAGCAAAAATTAAACAAAATAAGATTCCTAAAACCAAAATAAGTTTCCAAATTGATCTTAGACTCTTCCTATGTAGTACTTCCTGTAACGCTTAGGTCGGTGCTATGTTACTTTCATTTTGCAGCGTTATGGAATTTTTCATTGCCTTTTTATCCTAATTGTTTGAGGCACTAAAACTTTCCTTTATTGTAGCGTGCGGGGGCAGTATTTCCACAAAGATCTGAAAGGTCTGCTCCTGTATTCACCCCGCCGCAGACGCATCCTCTCTCATCTTATCCCCCAAATGTTCGCAATTCAGATTATGGCCAAAATAATGCCGAGTCTTCTGCAGAGGCAGAGTTTCCCACCTTGAGGTATACTACCTGGCTTATCCCTTGAAAAGTTCCATATATATTGAACTGATAAAAACAGTTACTACACTTGATCAAATACTGCCATATGTCTGTGCTTTTTTGTTGTTTCTCGTTTCCCCCCTCTTTTGTTGTTGGTGAGTGTGTTCAGATGATTAACATTTCCACGTTCTCCTCATGGTTTGTTAAGGGCACCTTTTCAAATTAATTATATTATGAGTTTGTTTCTATTGTATGTTATTATCATAATTGAAGAAATAAGCGTTAAAATGTATATATAATATATGTAATATAAAAGAACCACATACCAATTGGTATTATAACTTGAAGAGAATTATTCATGATGTGCTTAAGTTGAGCTAATTACTTCCATTACAGGAAAAGGGTCTGTTGATTGAAACTTTGCTTTGAGCCCCTAAAATCTTAGGACCGGCTAGCCTTCTGTAAGCCAATAATCTCACAACATTCACTAAAAATAAAATAAAAGAAAGCATCAGTCTCTATCGTTAATCCTTCTCCTTTCACGAATTTTAGATTCTTTACTGTTAGTGGTTGTCATTAATCTAAATCTTCCTGTAGGAGCATCTACCAGCCCCCCCCCCCCCCCCCCCGGGCGGGTACTTTGGCACGTCCTAATTTATACGACCTTTTTGCATTTCATAAACTAGCTTAGGGCCCGTTCAGTATTGTTTTCTGATCGCAATTTTTTGTTTTTAGAAATTAAAAACTAAGTTTTAGAAATGGCCTTTTCTTGTTTTAGGTTGTCTATTTTCATTTTTTACTTGAACTAGGAACAAACTAAAAATAGAGAATCTGAAACTATATAAAACCATTTTCAAAAACTAGCTTATAGTTTTTTAGAAACTGCAAAATTGCAAACATTAAATGATACCAAACAGGCTCCTACTTAACTTTTTTATTGATTGTGCCATAATCGGAAAATATTGTGTTTTTGGTCTCGCACTGGTTTTACTTGTCCCATTATTCTACACTAATCCTTCTTATCTTGGATAGCTTGACAGAGATTCAGAATGCAAGAGGTATTATGGATGTTCTTGCTGAAATGCTGAACGCATTAGATCCAGGGAACAAAGAGGTATTATTTTGAATGGTTCTGATCAATGTAATAATACAATTAAACATGGTGCAAGATATTCTCTCTTTTTCTTACCAAGTGTGGTTAGTCCAGGATCAATTGAGAATATCCTTTGATTAAGTTCCATGGCATAGGAAGGAGGAAAGACGTCCTAATGTTATTGTTGGGGCTAAGATTGCAATTCTTGAGTGTACTTGGCTAGAAAGAAATGCCTGGGTTTTCAAAGACTAATATACACCAATTAATTTCTTATGGGATAAGGTGGCTTTTTTAGGAGCTCTTTGGGTTTAGAGTTTCGGAAGCTTCCCGGACATAGCGTTGGCAGATTTGCAAAAGGATTGGAGGGTTCCGCCGTGTTATTAGTTTTTGGTTTTTTATTTATTGATTGAGGACAATTATCCTCCTAGACAGATTCATCCAATAAGCCCCAAACTATGATTTTCTTTAACTTGCTTATTATTGTCCACTTGCTTATTATGCTATCACTTTTAACTTTTTCATATTACTGTCTAAAGAGTGTCATCCTTGTTTTGATAAGAGCATGCATTGAGATTTAGGCTCTTTTTGGTTAAATAGATAACGTTTTCCACACAAGAGACTTTTCTTTACAAAATATTTCCTATTGGAAATATTATTTCTTAAAACTTATAGTCTTTCTAGCCAAAAAAGATGGTTTCATTCTATAAATTTGTATATGATTCACATTTGGTCAAGTTGAGGTTGAAAAGAAGCATATGATGTGAGATTACGATTGAGAATACGTTTTCCTCTCCGTGAAGGAAAATGTTTTCCCTTTCTTTGGAGGAAAGTCAATTTCCCCTCAATGGAGGGAAACATTTTCTATATTTGTGGTTGTTCCTACGAGGTTATGCAAAGAAACAATAGAATTGTATAGAAATATCTTTCATCAAAACAATCAGACTTATTGTCAATTGTTCACTAAATACTGTGCTTTTCTTAGGGTCTTAGGCAGGAGGTTATTGTTGACTTGGTTGAGCAGTGCCGTGCATACAAGCAAAGAGTTGTACACCTTGTTAATTCGACTTCGTAAGGCCTTGTTCTATTCTGCAGAGCTATTTTTGCTTTCTTACAGTTCTTAGTTTTTAATAAATTCACAACTAAATTTTCTAATGAATTCTTCTGGTCGTTTTAAAGTTTTTTTTCAGAGAAAAATAAACAACAAAAACTCATTTCCGAAACATAGTTTCTAGTTTGTTGAATATCAAAAGCCACAAATAGAAAACAATACCATGCAGACCCTTGGTTTTTTTGAGTGAGTGGAATGACAAGTATCAAAAGTGGAAACAACTTGTTAGTTACTTCCTTCCACTGTATGGCTTAAGCTTACAAATTCAAACTTGGATCCATCATATTTTGCTTTCTGGTTACTCAAATTAGAATTTCGCTTTACATTGCTCAGGCAATTTCTAGTCTTTCATGTACTCCATCTATATGCAACTTTTCTATCAATTTTCTAATTATACTGCACAGGACCTGTCAAGACCCCTGGCAACCCAAGCCGTTACTTGAGGTCCCCAATTTAAGGGTACTTTTTGAAAATTAATTATGTTATAAGTTTGCTTTTATTGCATATTATCATTCATAATTAGAGAAATAACGACCTATGCATTTGAGACTAAGGTCATACACTGTAATAGGTGACCTCATACATTGGAAAGGTGATTTATACTCCGGTCTTTGGACCAAAAAATTATGTCATTGTAACGTGTGGACTAAAAAAATTCAAATATAAAGTTTGTAGACTAAAATACTAATTCATTGAGCCTGGGGGTATGAAAGTGTAATTAACATTGTTTTTACTTGGCAATGGCTTTGGTTTTCCTTTTTTTTTTTCTCTTTTTCAAAATTCTTAGGGATGAATCACTGCTGTGCCAAGGACTAGGTCTGAATGACGACCTGCAGCGTGTACTCGCAAAGCATGAAGCCATTTCTTCTGGAAAACCCGTGCAACTGGAGAAAAAAGACCCTCAATCTCCTCAAGCTCTTGTCAATGTCGATTCGCTTTTGGTGGATACAGGAGATAGCACCAAGCAAGCGGACAGGAGGTATTTTGTCTCAATCTTGCCATTTCTTTGTGTAACTTTATAGCAACAACCTCTAGTAAGGAAAAATTGACTTCCTCTCAACGAAACGAAATAATTTTTTACTTAATGGAGGGGAAAATATGTTATGTCGGAATCTCACATCATATGGTTCACTTCAATCTCAACTTGCCCAAATGTGAACCTCATACAAATTTATAGAATAAAACTATTTTCTTTAGTTAGAAAAATAAAAAGTTCTAAGAAGAAAATAATAGTTTAGAAAATGTTATTGCCGAAGCAATTGTGTG
Organism: Simmondsia chinensis; assembly: GCA_018398585.1. Lineage (NCBI taxonomy): Eukaryota > Viridiplantae > Streptophyta > Magnoliopsida > Caryophyllales > Simmondsiaceae > Simmondsia > Simmondsia chinensis. The sequence continues at coordinate 37,128,277 of JAGTTD010000005.1, read as the reverse complement.
GCTATGTCCTAGAAATAACAATTATTATGCTGGTAATAACAATTGTTTCTAATTGAAAATATTTTGTTAAAAATTTTCCATAAAGAAAACGTTTTCCATAGAATCAAATAGAGCCTTAGTGTAGAATCAATCAAGTCATGGTTTATGGTCTTAGTGTTATGGCATGGATAGTACATAATATGTAGCCGCAATTATATAACATTACCTTGAACTCAAAATCTGTCATTGGTTCTTTTAGGAACTAAAAGAATCTTGGTTATGGAAACTTTTTTTTTTTTTTTCCTTTTGGTTTTTGGATTTTTATTTTCAATTTTTCCATAGTTTGAATGCAAATTGAAATAAAAATAAGGACGACAAATAGTAGTTTTTTAAAAGTTGAATTTTAGTTTTGCAAAAACCAAATAATGCAAACAAAAAACGATATGAAACAAACTCTTTTGAATTAGCATGATCCGAGAAGGGAGTGTATAGGACACTACAAGGAACAGATTAGAATTGGACTCTCATGTACCAATATTTATTGGAGTCAAGAGTAGTTTTGACTCCGAGTTCCATATTTGCCTGCTATGTTATCCAAGTGGGTATATGTCTAAAGGTTAAACGCGGTTGTTTTCCTAAAATGCTTCTGTATTTTAAGTTTGATTTATAGTGTTCAAGTGTCATACTAACATCTCGGTACCTTTATCCGACCTGGGTAAGAGAGGGAAAAGAAAGGGAAGGTAAGGGATTATTTTATCCTTGGTTGGGGATGTTTAATAAAGAAAGGTAAGGGTAAAGAAGAGTATATGAGTTACCCTTATTTGGCTTTTGGGTAAAAAGGTAAGGATAAAGAAATTACAGTTAAAATAAGGGTAAAATTATTTAGAATTTTTAAATTTGTACCCTCCTCTCTTTACCCCAAATTGGAGGGTAAAGAAAATGGGGATAATTAGGGGCCAGTTTTAACCCCATTAGCCCCCACTACCCTTCAAAAGAATTTTGCCAAATATGGATAAGGGTTTATCCATCATTGCCTTTTACCCCTCTTTTTGCCAAACAAGATGTTAGGGTGGAATTAAGAGTCAAAATAAATATGATCGTCCATAATTCTTTATACTCTATTTATTTCGTTTCTCCTTTTTGGGCTATAGCAGTTCCACCTCTGGCGCAGGCGGGGCCAATCTACCGTCTATTCCGGCCCCTCCTACTACTAATGGTACAGCACCCACACCAACAAAGGCAGAGCCTAAAATCGACCTTCTGAGCGGTGACCTTCTAAGTGGCGATGGTTTTAGCGCACCGACAGCACCAAACTCATTAGCTCTAGTTCCTGTAACTGCACCACAATCTTCGAGTCCTGTTTCTTCTGACCAAAACGCCCTTGCTCTAGTTGATATGTTCTCCACCAGCAGAAACACTCACGATCCCTCAAATTCTCAACCTGGGCTTGGTTCGGGACAAGCATCGTATCCTCTAGCACCGGATTTCCAGCAGCACCATAATTTGCAATCGCCGTTTCAAAATGGGATGAATCCCGGTATGGGGATGCCTCAGTATGAGCAGTCGGGATATGCACAAGCTTCTAATGCTTCTTGGAATCCTCAGCAACGGCAGCCTCCATCACCCGTTTATGGTGCTGTCCTCTTCTTATTTATTATATAAGAGCTAATATATTTTTTAGGTGCCTGATTTCTTACAATGTTTTTGAGGTACTCTCACAATTAGACGGTCAGGTCATTGTTAGTAGCAATTGACGTGTTATGTTCAACCGAGTAGAAAAGGCCAAATAGAGTATGAAAACAACATTTTAGTGGATAACAAGGAGGTATATGTGTCCAATTAGGGCTGCAAATCGAGCCGGCTAGACTAGGCTCATTAAGGGCTCAGCTTGGGTTTGTCTAAGCTGACTTGGGGGGCCGACTCAGCTCGTTTAAGGCTGCTCGTTTAATTAAACGAGCCAAATCAAACCGAGGCCAACTCGGCTCGAAAGGCTCACGAGCCGGCTTGATTATTGGCTCGTATGTCTAGTTGCGGAATTGAATATCATATATGTTTTTTTTTTTGTTTTCAATTTCCATGTGTGATTGATTTTATTACCCTTTTATGGCAATCCAAGCAACAGCAATCATAAATGAGTCTAACAAGCCTAATAAATGAGCTTAACAAGCCCGATAAATGAGCCTAATGAGCTAACAAAGCTCAACGAGCCAACTTGCCAAATAATCAAGCATAAATGATGCCGGTACCGAGTCGGTGTCATTTAGTTAGCGAGCCGGTCTCATTTAGTAAACGAGCCGAGCCGAGCACAGATATGCGGCTTGATTAGATAAATGATACCGATATCGAGCCGGTCTCATTTAGTTAACGAGCCAAGCCGAGCAAGCTGTGGCTCGGCTCATGTGCAGTCCTATGTCCAATAGTGCAAGAATTACATTGTCCAAAGTTTTCTCCGGTCATGTGTACTAATGTGATTTTTGGGGTAGCTAAGGGCATTTTGGTCATTTCTGTGCAACTCGCACCTTTTTAATGTGGTTGTATGTCTTCTAATTTTGATATGTCAATTGCTACTAATGGAGTAAAAGGATGGGATTGTAGGATATCTCAAAAATATCTCAAAAGTTCAGCATGTACTGCCGAGGGGATTATTTTCACTGTCTGAATTATCAATATAACAGTTATATAGTGTGTCCAGATGTGGAAATAGTTGTGTTAGTTTTTACTCGTATACTTAGGCTCCCTTTGTTCTGACGTAGAACCTATTCTGTCAAATCTTATTGTTCCTTTACATAATTTCACAGCAACAACCACAAATACGGAAAATATTTTACTTTATTGAGAGGAAATTGAATGCCCTTAATTTTCCTTCTCGAAGGAGAGAATATTTTTTGTCATAATCTCACGTTACATGCTCCCCACTTGAACCTCAACTTGGCTAAGCGTGAACCTCATAAAAATTTATAGAACGAAACTATTTTCTTTAGATAAAAAGCAACATCAGTGCCCTAAGGGCTCCCGCCTAAGCAGGGTCTAGAGGGGTGGGTGTACGCAGCCTTCCCCTTTCAGGGTGCTATCCTAAAGAGAGGCTGTTTTCGAGAACCGCCAACCTGAGGGGTGCAACACGAGGACTTCCCAGGAGGTCACCCATCTTGGTATTACTCTCGCTCAAGCAAGCTTAACTTCGAAGTTCTAATGGGATCCGGTGCTTGCGTGTTGGTACCCTTTTAGGTAAACTATTTTCTTTAGATAGAAAGATAAAATTTTGGGGAAGAAATATTTTTAGTTGAAAATAATTTATGGAGAAAAAAAGATTTGCGAGAAAAATGTTTCTTGCGGAACCAAATGGTGCGATGCGGGTGGTTTGACATGCATTTTGTTTGCGCTTGGCAGGTGATCAGAACGGCGGAGCATTGCCACCGCCACCGTGGGAATCTCAGCCAACAGACAACAGCCATCAATATCCTCCATCAATGCAGATCCCTTCGGCTTCTACCCCACAACCACCTACCCTAGCGGGGGGCCTACACCCATTAGCACCTCAACCCACCGGAAACGAGCCTCTACCAGGCATGTACCCGATGCCAGCCACAAACAACCAGCCCTACATGACCAATCAGATTCCAGGTATGTATCCTCAGCCTTTCCATGGAGGCCAGATGATCGGTATGCTTCCGCAGGCCATGCCAGCTGGTGCCCCAGGATTCGTCTATCCCGGGCAAATGTACGGAAACCAAATGATGCCGGGATATAACTATGGCTATGGCTATGGACCACAGCTCGATCAGGGAATGTATGGCTTGTCCTTGAGGAATGACAGTCCCATGAAGAACACCTCAAACAAAACGTCTTCAATGGCGTCTTACTTGCCGCCTATGAAGCAGCAACCGAAGGGAGACGATAAGCTTTTCGGGGATCTTGTTAATATGGCAAAATCGAAGCCCGGAAAATCCAGTCCCAGTGGGTCTGGGAGCCTGTGACATAACAATACATGGTTGGGTTCTGCAATTTTAGCTTATTATAACATTTTGGTGGTGATGATAATCTTGCAAACTTGGTTCACTTTTGTTGCACTTAATTTACCCGTTTTTGGAGTCATTTACTCTGTTAGTTCTTATTGTTCATAAGTTTGTTCAAACTATTCTCACATCTTTTCTTTCCTTCAAAATAGTCCTTCATATTTTAATTTTTGACCAAAAGTAGGCGACAACTAAAAGATGAAGGGCTATTTTTTGTCATAAAATAAAATCCAGAGAAAAGACGAGGGATTAATTTGAACAAATTTACAGATATTATGTAGTAACAGAGTAAATAACTCTCCCTTTTTCTTATTGATTTTTCTCCTACTACCTATAAAATTTCATTTCAGAAATATGCCCTTTGCTATTTGCCCAGATGCAGCTTGCATGTTTGGCTTTTTCTTTTTATTTTTATTTTTATTTTTAATTTTGAACTCCATTGATTAGGTTAAATATTTACTGGATTGGTTTTGTAATTGTAACTATTTCGTCTTTATTTTTCCAAATTTTACCTCTTCTGTAACCTCATTGCTTGATATATTTGTTTAAGTTCCTACGATACAGTCTAGCTTTCTCGCACACAGCCTCTCTTTAGGGTAGCATTGAAAAGGTAAGGCTGCGTACATCTCAACCCCCAACAGACCCTGCATATGTGGGAACCCTTGAGGCATTGAGTTTTTTGTTGTATACAGTCTAGCTTCCTTGGGTTGATTTGTTAGTTAAAATCCTCATCTTTTTTCAATTCACCAACCCCCGTTTCCCGAATTGTGGTTCCTGTTAAGGGTATTTGTGAAAATCTTCTTACAAATACTTAAAAGAAAGTTTTGATTTAATTTCTCTGAGATTTATGCTCAACCTACGGAGTTAGCATTATGAGATCTGCAATTTGGGCTCCATCTTAATATTAATGGGCATTGGGTGACATAGTCTGCTAGACTTGTATGTTGATCTTTTATTTTTAACAATTTTGATATCGGACAATTCGATTATACTTACGTGTGAAGTTCTCAACAAGTCGTGATGAAGGGCGTAGTTCAATAGATTGGATGTATGTTAGTATGCAACAATATTTCGACATCTTTTGCATCTTGTTTTTGTCATTTTATTGAATTTGTAATTTGTTTGTAACATATTCTGATTTGCTTAAAAATTAGTAAAACAGATCAAGTTCAAGTTAAAAATTTGTTGTTGTATTTGGTCTTATCATTTATAGGCTCTATTTATTGTATCAGCTCCGAGTTAGGCACTATGGACACTGAAGAAAATTGATGTCCAAGTCTTATCGTCCAATCAGCAACTATGTTCGCTTCTTTAAAACAATGAGTAAACATAATGATTTGTCACAGAGCTCAGAACTTTCGGTTGAGAGCATTAATAATGATTGCATTATCCCCTTACTTGAATGCTACTAAATCTTATACTAGCCACCTACCATCTCTAATTGTCACTCACCGCTTTAGCAACCAAAAAAGGGTCAAATCCCTTCTCGGGAAAATAATTTATGTACTATCTCTCTCTCTCTCTCATTTCTCCATTTCTCCATCTCCCTCTATCTCCTTCTCTCTCTCTCTCTCTAACTCTCTTTCTCTACCTCCTCTCTTTTTACTTCTATCTCTTTCTTTAATCTTTAGATGATCTACTTCTCTATATGTTTCTATCATATGTGTGAGTGATATCGTATGTAGGATCTACCTCATACTTGCTTTGTTTGCTCATTCTTTCTACCCTGAATACTATGATCCCAGGCTTCCATGCATTCATACATAAGCATTTGCTTACATGCTTATCCGATTATTGGATGTGACTGTATGTCTACATGCTTTCTTGCATATATGCTGCACATGATTTCTTGGCTTTACATGCTCTCATTGCAGGTTCTCCATAAACTTCTACTACCATGTTGGGGGGTCCTCGGAAATAATCTCTCGTCAGGGCTCACGCTGATGGGGTAAGGCTGCGTACATCCTACCCCTTTAGACCCTGCGCAAGCGGGAGCCCTTGTGGCACTGAGATTATTGTTTTTGTTTGTTGTATATGAAACGTTTAAGAAAAGTTTGTTGACTTATAAAAGTAAAGAATAATGTTGGTTATAATAGTCATAAGTGAAGCATAACACACTAAAAATGATAGAATACAATCAATAATTTAAGAGTTAAATCGACAAATTTAGCAAAATGGATACATGTACATTTAATTTAGCTGTAAATATTAGTTACTTTCGACTACTTATTAATAAATAAATAAATATATATATACATATATAACATCAAAAAAATACGTAATATATATATTACATAAATAATATCAAGAAAATATGCATTTTAACTATTATTGGCAATGATACATAAACAAGCTTATTAGTCTTCTTTATCCAATTGTCAAATAAGACAATTTAATCTTGAATGGGGCTTGCAGATCCGGGCATTGTGTGGTTGTTTTGCAAGATCTCGCTTTCAGTTCGGAGAGTGGATCAAAGATGTGTTCAGCTTGATTCGTTGGTGCAGTCACTTCGTTATCTTATGATTGGAAACTTGGTTTTGCCTGGATTTTTCTCCATGTACATAATATCATCTTTTTCTAAATAATTAGTAATAGGGATATCCCCTCACATATCAACTAATTTGCGTTTACGTGTGTTGTAATTAGAAGTATAAGAAAATTCTTGATGCTTATTTACCCTCCAAACGACGTCGTTTTTGTTTCTGCTTTATAACTAGAATTTGGTTAGGACTGCTGTATCATCCATTGTCATCTAGCTTTTTCTTCGCCAGGTAGTCTCTCTCTCTCTCTCTCACGAAACTTGCAGTAGAAGTTAGATGAAATTCATAGTTTTCAATCCAGTTCCAATTGATTGATCCATGCTTAAACATCTTTAGATTGTTAATTTAGCCCTAATTGAATGTAACATCGTTGAATTCCTTAGATTTTAGATTTCTACCTATATTACACCATATTTCCTCTTGTCCAATCATTCAAGTCCTTGTTCTAGGGTTTTTCTATGTGCTCATTCGTTTTCTTGAGGCTATTGGATTGTTTTTGGACATTTTTGTTGATACAGTGCAAAATATAGTGGTCGAGTATGAAGTAGTTTAGGTATTAATAAAATTAGCTAAGTCTTTTAATACCAACTATACCCCTTCTTTAACTCTATATATAGGGGCCTTGATTGTAGAGGAAGGGTGTGGATGAATTGTTTGAGTCTCTCTCTCAGCCTTTTGTCCCTCTTCCCTGTCTAGGCTGTCTTTCTCTCTCTCTCGCGTATCGATTGTTAAAATTTGAACTTAATAAGAACAAAATATACCAACAAAAATAGAATGAGACTTGGATCCAATATTCGGTGAGACATGGATGAATTTACATTGAACCAAAAACAACCTAGTTATACACATTGCTAATCCTAATTCTTGCAAGAAAGGAAGACTATTCATCCTAGGCTAATAAATTACAAGAGTTGAAGCAATAAAACACACCATTCATGGTGCTACTTATGGCCTTTGGCCGGTTACACATAAAAGAGGAAGGGGAAGGAGATATTTCTAGGCTATTTACTCCTATGAAAAGAAATACATAATTAAATACTATGTATTAAATACAATGCATGTATAAACACAAGAAATTACTAATTTTAACACCCTTCCCATCCTTTATTCTGTAACTTTACTTGTAAATCTCTATACCCTTCACGGATTATATAAGTTATATACAACTATACTACTGTTTTTGTTATTGTTTGATTGTTTGAGTTGTTGGTTCATTGATTCAATGGGTTGATTTGTGTGTGGATCCATTTGGTTCATATCAATTTGTAGTTGTTTGATTATAGTTATTTGACTGATCAATTGGGATTGTGAATTCTTAAACAACTTTCAAAAAATCCTCACGATCTTCGAAAATGCTCTCAATGTTGAGTTGATACATTGAATGACAATTGTATTTGGATTGAAGTAATTTGGAGGAGAATATAAGGAGAAGCAATTCGAGAGAGGATTAGCAAGAAGATAGTGAGAATTTGGAAGAGGATAGAGAGAGTTGTAAAGAGAGAGAGTGAGAATTTGTGTTGATCTCTGTTCCTTATGTAATACCTGATCACAAGTATTTACTGTGATCTTGATGACTGATTCTAACTATCTCAACTTATTAGAAACTAATTCGTAGTTGTCACTATAATGCATGTATCATGAGGATTCTTCTGTGTCCTGCTGCTGTGTTTTCTTTGTGAATTTTGGAAGCTCCATTGGATTTATGAAATCTGAAGACAAGTTTTCATTTGGTTTTGTTTGCACTCAGTAGGTTCTCTTCTGCCTTGTTGAGCTTGTGGCCGTTCTGAATTGCCTATTGCAGAGGAGCATGCAGGTTAGGTCTGCTAGTTTTATTCATATTTTGCTGGTGTATGTGCAGACGTGCTTATTGGCCACCAAATGCTTGTCTTAGGGGGCAGTTCAGGAGTTCATGACATTTAGACAGTGATGCTTAATTTTTTCTGTTGCAATATTTGGTTGCATTCAGCTGCAAAAAGATCATGCTGCAATTTTTTTTATTTTTTTTTTCCCTCTTATTTTGTTTAGGTCTTATTTTTTGGGGTGCTGGTGGTGAGTGGATGGGCGTGGGTGTGTCTATCTGTTTGTCTGTTTATGAAATGTGACAGGGGAGATAGTGTTAGTTTTCAAGTTTAATTGAAGCTTAATTGCTTGTGATTGTAGTAGATTATCCGCAATTTTACGAAGTCTGATTTTGTGCTGACAATTGGGTAAAAATTCTGTCTAGGGCAGCACCCTAAAGGGGTAAGGCCGTGTACATCCTCCCCCCCTCCATATCAGAGAGCCCTTAAGGCACTGGGTTTTTTGTTGTTGTTGTTGTTGTTGTTGTAGTTGGGTAAAAATTTTCCTTCGTTTCTAGGAATTGCTGCTACTATCCCAGCTCAGCAGAATAGTAAGTTTAGCAAGTGGTAGATTTGATACCATTCAAAACTTTAGAACCTTGAGGTTGAAGTTAACTGGGAATTGATGTGACGTGATGAAACTAATATAGTTTATTAGTGGGAAACATATCTCAGACTGGGAGATAACCGGCTTTGCATATTTTGGTGAAAAATGTTTGCAAGTTTGTGCTTTGTGTTGGCCTTTTACTCAATTATATGTGTTTCTGTCCAAGAACTTTTGCAAAGTACTAGTTCAATTTGGAGGCCCTTCAGAAATAGCTTCTCTATAGTAGCACCTTGTGGGGGCAAGGTGTATACATGTTACCCTTTCAGACCCTGTCTTGGTGGGAGCTTGTTTGAGGCCTAGACCATTAGAACTTTGCTACTAAAGTTTGTAGTTCCCTATTAACTGGCTGATGATTGTCACTTGCATTTGCTTGTTTTTATGCTGCTGGATTGCCGCTTGCCCTATAATTACTACCGAAATCTAAATGTTAAAAGCCAATTGTCTGTAGATTTTCGCTAGCATGCTCATCTTTCTATTCTTTCCTTCTTTCTTCATTGGTTTCCAAAATGTTGACACATTGGAGCGTCTAATGGCTCACCTCCATTTACGTTCACCCCCTTCCCCCTAAAAGAGGACTTTTATCGTCAGAAAAGTAATCATTTAGAAAGACAGTGTGAGCACCTGTGGCAGTTGCCAGTGCTTTCCACCATAAACCTCGGAAGTACCATCTATCTACCACATTTACATTAGTATGGTTCTGCACTTCAATGGATGCCTTCATTCCCACCCCTCTCACAACTATATGCCAAAATGATATGGGAGGTTTTGAACCCTGCCCTTTAGGAGCTGTTGGTTTGGAGTTATATACTTCAGGGTACACCATTTTACACAAGGTCTTCCTAAAAAAGGGTTGATGATTTTCTTGGTGGATCTGCAATTTAAAAGTTACACTGTTAGAAAGTTGAAGGCTTTGTGCATCGCCAGTCATCTATTACTTACCACCACCAAGCTGGAACCTTGTGACTTAGCGTTCTAAACTGGAATTGTACCCTGCTTAGACAATCTTGGCCACATTATTCATTGTGATGAGCATTTTGGAAGTATTGAACACTTGGTCTAAAGTAAAACCCAAACCGAACCGTGTAATACAGTCCAAGACTGGTCCAAACCTATTAGTAATTGATCTTGGTCCGGTGATTGGACCAATATGAGTCTTAGGTTCCGTCCACTCCACTATGTTCTCATAGGTGTGTTTTAATTAAGAAAATATAATTTGTACATTATGGAAGGCATTGTAAAATACTGCCAAGTAATTCCCAATCACATAATGGTTAACTCAAAAATCCATTAAACAGCGGTTTATTGATTCCAGTGCCTTTATATCATTCCAATATATAATGGGCCAAGCTGTGAATATGTCGATCTTGTGTCTCATGAATCACTTGGACAGCATGAGTTATTGACTACCATAAACAGGCCAGTGAAGCTTTAGTCCACCGGGTAATGCTCTGCTAAAGTTGAGGCCTAAGACATTAGGTCCTAGGTTAAAATTCCCTTTGCCCCAACTAGTTTACCTACCCAAAAAAAAAAAAAAAAAAAAAAAAAGGACCACCGAGGAAATGTTATTGCAGATCAAATATCTCTTGATCATGTTTTGGAAGTCACACTACCGGAATCATGGTAACGATCGAGTGGATTAAGATGTTTCAGAGGAGATGTCTTGGGATTACAGTCACTGAGGAGGAAGCATCTTGGGACGGTTTAGTCAATAAAGACCTACTGGGTTTGATATTAACATGTAGCTGTCATGCTGTGGATTCTAGTTGTGGATGACGATTCGACGTTATTGTTAATTTCTGATGCTTCTAGCAGACGACATACAGGGTGACCAACTACAGAAACTTAAAACTAATATTGTATTACATTTGATTTCATGGTGAACTGGGATCCTGATATGTGTGTCACATAGCATATTATATAGACTGGTATTGGATTGATATGATGTGAATGTAACAAAAGATCAAGATAACAAAGAAGTCTACTGGATGTTTTCCTTTTATAATGGTGAGGAGGTATAGCTTTGCTCTAAGCAGGGCTACCACATCTGAGGAGGGGGCCAATGAGCTTCGAACCCAAGACCTCATGCTTTGGGGCTAGGGTAGCTTAACCACTACACCAAACCTACTAGATGTTTATGATTTCGGTCTCCAAGTTAGGCTTGAATGTAAACAAATTTAGTCATGCTTGCACTTCAGAACAGTGGGTTGGGGCCCGCGGACACAGCCTCTCTTCAGGGTAAGGCTGCGTAGGCACTAGGCTTGTTGTTGTTGTTGAACTTCAGAATAGTGAAAAATTAGGTGGATGTTTGCCTTTTGCTTGTTCTCTTGATATGCGGTTTATCTCCTCCTTTCCTGTGTTGAATACCTCAATTTGTGACCAAGTGTTGTGATTGAAGTTCTTTTGTTATATAATCATCATTCAGTGAGCATCGTAACACTTTGGTCTAGTTGATGTTGTGTAGCATTTAACAAAGTGTACTTAGGCTTTGTTTGATTGGAGAGAATTAGAATTGAGGAATTGGCTTCTCTCTTTTCCATTATTTGGCGCACGTTCTTTGACATAAAGGATTTCTCGGAGGAAAAGGTTCTCCACCAGTTGGGGGGTAAATGATTTCCCTTATAAAATATGAGAAGTCATCATTGACTCAAAAAGACTTAGGTGTATTCATCGGTCCGGATCCGGATTGGACCAAAATGAACAGGATGAGATTGTAAATTGTTGAAGTTTATAACATGGGATGTGGACTATACGGAAGAATGACCAGTCGGGTCCAATCTTGGATTGATTTATGTGGTTTGATATGATTTTATTTTTCTACTAGTCGTATATTGTTGTATTGTTACTTATGTTGTCTTGTAACAAGGTGTAGGATGATTAATGGAAGATGTTTTCATTTAAGCTAAACAAAAACAAGGGAACATCACGATGTAAAAGTATGTTTTTCTTTGAAACGAACAACAGAAAATTTCAAGTAGATATTTTTTCCTTGGAAAATGTTATCTAAAAGGAAAAAAGGACTTCCCCTCTATCAAACAAAGTTTTAATTTTCCCAATTCTCTCTCTCCCTGCAGATAAGTTTAACATGCGCATTTTCTGCAGGCATCTCGAGCTAGGCTTTTCAAGGAATACAAAGAGGTGCAGCGGGAAAAATCTGCTGACCCTGATATTCAACTCGTCTGTGATGACACCAATATTTTTAAGTGGACTGCTCTTATCAAGGTAATCTGCTGTGGGAACGAACCAAGTTTAGATCTAGGATATTCACTAATAATTTGCATTGTTGTAAGTTCGTTATCTTAGGATTTATTATTGGATAGGATTACCTTATGATTTTTATTTTTTTTTGGGCCAAACGGCAAGCAAGATACTTCATTCAATAAAAGAGAACAAATACAGGGAAACATCAAATCGGTTACAACCATCAGCTTGACCCCCCTACACTATCAAGCCTTACAAAGAAAAACGAAACGGTTCCAAACTTGACCAATTATACACCTAAGTCCTGTTCACTTCTTACTTTGTCACTAAACAACCTATTGTTACGTTCATTCCAGCAGCGGATCCAGGATTTTGGCGTAGGGAGGGCTTGAATAAAAAATAATAAATTACATAATAAAATTTTTTTAAAAATTCACAATCGATATTTTTTAATAGTTTCATATCTCAAAAAAAATAAAAAAAACGCATCCAATCAAACTAGGGATGTACTATAAAAAATTTAAAAATAATAGAAAATAATATCTCTATATCTTAAATTACTATAAAAGAAACATATTATTAAGGCAAAGTTAACACAAAAAGATATATCATTGTAACAAAAATTATTATTACCAATATAAACTAAAACACCACTAAGCATTTGCAAACAGCCCTTTCGAGTTTTTATGTTTTGGAATCGTTCCATAATTGTTTCAACACTAATGTCTTCAAAACTTGAGAAAGGATGTGAACTAGGAGACAAGTAATTATTTTCTGTTGTGTACCTGGGGTTTAGGTTAAATTCCCAATAAAATGGATTTAGAAGTTAAATACCTAACTAACTTTTAAATACTGTTTTTTGGCAGAAAAAGCTATTAAATAGCCGTTGGTGGGTTGTTGTTGGTGCGGCTATCTATTTTTCAGATTTTAACTGATTTTTGGCAATATTTTTCCTATTTTTCCCCTTCTTTCCTTATCCGTTATGTCTATATAAGGATTGTATTAAATAACTTTTAATGAATAATAAGATTTTACTCTTTCAATTTCTCTCTCTCCCCCTCAATCTCTCTCTTTCTCTCTTACTTCTTCTTCAATTCTACATCTCCTTTAATCTCTTTTTCTCTCTCTTTCTCTTTCTCTTTCTCTCAATTCAATTTAAGAAATATTAGTTTATGACCTATAATTTAATTGGGTCATAACATTTTCTAATTAAAAAAAATTAATATCTCTTACTAAAATTTATAAAATCAGAATTTTAGTAAGAGAAATATGAGATAAAAACTTAAAAGTATTGTATATTATATAAATAGGATAAAAAATTAACAAAACTTACATTGATTGATGTCTAGTGGTGGCAGGTAGTGGTGCTGGGGTTGCTGGTGGCGGCGGCCAGGAAGGGCGGGGCGGCGGGAGTGGGTTGGGGTTGGGGGCAGGTGGGGTTGGGTGGGGGAAAAGAGGGGACAAGAGGATTAGGGTTAAATTTTTAATTTATTATTAAATTTAATCTTTTTTTTATTTTATAAAAAATGGGACAAAAAACAAAAAAAGGGGTGCTTGTACCGGGATTTGATCCCAAGTCCTCTCACTTAACATTTACGCTCTCAAACCACCAAACCAAAGGTCAATTTCTGACTCTTGCTTATTACTAGTAGAATTTATTTTAAAATTCAGGGGGGGCTTGAGCCCCCCTCTCATTAACGTAGATCCGCCGCTGGTTCATTCCAAATACAATAAACCATTGTTGCCAAAACTATTCGATAAATTATACTAATCCATCTTCTATTCTAGACTCTTGAACCAAACCAATCAATTGAACTCCTAAAATCTAAATAGAAAAATTCCAAAACGACCAGCAACTATCTTCCAAACAGACCAGATACGAGGATTACCTTATGATTAGAATTCAACTTGTATTAGCTTTATTTGCTATTACCATATTAGATATTTGTTATCATTAGTTTAGAGTTTCTTTTCAAGTAGGATTCTATTTTCTTCTATATAAATACCAATATAAGCAGATTCTAAAGGTAGATCATTAGATTATCTAGTAAATTCAGTCGTTTTTTATTTATTAAGCAAACTAGCTATACAGCTGATTAGTTGGTTGGATACATGGCTCTTGTTTTTTTGGAATCCTATCGATTAGGCACAGGATGCTTAATCTCTATCAATAATTTATAAACTGTTTTTGGTATGCTATCTTGTATTTCTGTTCAGGGTCCAACAGAAACTCCTTACGAAGGTGGTGTATTCCAGCTTGCTTTTGCTATCCCTGAGCAGTACCCTTTGCAACCTCCACAAGTACGGTTTTTAACAAAAATATTTCATCCGAATGTACACTTTAAGGTAAGCGATTTTGTATGTATAATCCATTCTTACTCCTTTCCGCAGTTTGTGTCCATATTGGTCCAACTTACATTGTGCTGCTTATGTTGCTGACTTGCTTATGAATTGGCTAATCATAAAAAAAATAAAAATAAAAAAGGAAAGATACCTTGAATCTATCAAATTTGTGCAATCCTTGGTCATGTAACTCAACCTGCTACCTGAAATAATATTTCTTAAGAAACTCAAAATAATGAATTATAAAACTGTATTTATAGCAAAACTTAGAATGAGTGGTGTGACAACTTGGGGTTGAGTGTGGGATTAGCTTCAAGCTCAGGGATGGGTGGGTTTTCTCTTAACGGGAAAACTTAGGTTCCCGAAGGAGCGTTTGAGGGAGTGGAATAAGTCCGTATTTGGAGACACAAGGGTTAAGCTCAAGGAGCTACTCTTAGAGATTGATATGATAGATAGGTCACAGGGTTTGTAAGGGTCTTTCTGGAGAGGAGATTGGACTTACGAAAGGAGTGTTTGGAGACTTCTATGAGGGAAGAGCTTAGGTGTCGGCAAAGGATGAACTCAATGTTTTAATCATTTGAATAAAAAGAACTTTCTAATTGGCTAATTATACCACTCAGTTAAAACAATGATTGAATGATCGATATGTTGGACTCAATTTTCTCATCTCATTCACTAGAGTACTCAATTTTCTTGGTCATTACTTAGTGTTGAATTTGTTTTAATTTGTCTTACTTTAATAATTTAATTAATGACGTTTTATTAGCTTTACATCAATATAATATATTACAATGTCAATGCTTTCTCCATGTTTCTATCCTAAGAAAGTTCTTAGACTTTTTTGTTCCCCTATTCCTTCTGCTTCATGCAACTATGGTTGGTTCAAGTTGTATTTGTTCTTCTTACGTTGTTGACATGGTAATGAAGTGCCCAATCATAAAAAGTAGGAAAGAAAGATCGAGCAAAAAGAACAGGAAAGAAAAATACTTTAAGAGTGTCAAATTTGTGCGGTTCTTGGAGGATGGTTATGCATTAGTTCATTTTGCGAGAGTAGTGCGGATACCTCTTCCTCTTGTAAAAAATGAAAAGGAAAAGAAGTGTTATGTAATTGCTAGGTTCAGGTTTAACTATGAAATTAAATAGCAGTTTGGGCTGTGGTGTCATGGAAGTTACATAACAGGTTGCAATAATCGTATTAGGTTTTTATTTGCGTTTAATCGTTGTGTTTGCAAAATGTGGATAAATAGCTGTATAATCATTAATTTTATATCCATTTAATAGGTTCAACATATAAACACATCATAAATAATAAATACAATGTAATATACATGCATTTTGCAAGCCATCACGAAAATATCACTACATAACAATGAATTGCATTACAGCTAGCCCAAAAATATGTTATGTGACTGTTGTATCTGTATGTGCAAATGCCGCTAAGTAGCCATACTTAGGCTCCATTTGTTTTGACGAAAGAGCTTTTTTATCGCATTTCTATAGCCTTATTACACAAATAAGTAACAATCCTTACTAATGGAAAATGTTTTCCTCCATATAAAGGAAGCTGACTTCCAAAATGAATGACATTTTGTTCACGAAGTGGAAAACATTTTCCATCATAGTGTCACGTCTTATATTCTACTTCAGCCTTGACTCGATCAAGCGTGAATTCCATATAAACATAGATAATAAAAATATTTTCTTTGGCCAAACAAACAAAAACTTTTGACAAAATAAAAATAAAAATATTTAAAAAGGAAAAATTTTTCAGGGGGAGAATATTTTCCTTCGAACCAAACAGAGGCTTAGTCTTTAATCTTTAGCTCGTTGTGATACCAGTTGATGGATACTTTTCTCTTCTCGATTCCTAAAATGAGTGGCGTTTATGATGTCAGACAGGAGAAATATGCCTTGATATATTGAAGAATGCATGGAGCCCTGCTTGGACGCTTCAATCAGTGTGTAGGGCTATAATTGCATTGATGGCTCATCCTGAGCCTGACAGTCCTCTCAACTGTGATTCTGGTAAGTTCTTTCATCCAACTATGTCTAACCAAATGCTGAACGTATTTAGAAATTTATATGTGTTCATTGAAAAGTTGGCTGGAGATGATTAGACATGACCTTACATACCTAAACGTAGCTGAAGAGATGGCCTTAGATAGAGCAAAGTGGCGTTTAAATACCTGTGCCCGATCCAATTGTTTGCATTAGACACTGCCCCTACGCTTGCATGTCCGTTATTGCTTATTGCTTCATTTGATTTCAGTGATGCCTATTTGTATTAATCATGCCTGTTTGTATTATGACTGGGTGCCCTTTGGAAATAGCCTCTTTACAGGGCAATACTATGCAAAGGTAAGGCTGCATGTATCACCCTCCCAGACCTTGCCTTAGCTGGGGCCTCTTTGGGGCACTTGGCTGTTATTGTTGTTGTATGTACGTCTTTGTTGAGCTGTCAAGTATGGTGTAGTGGTTAGATTATTTACCCTCCTAGCATGAGGTCTTGGGAAGGGTTGATCTTCGCCCCTTGGGTTTTCTTCATCTGTGACTAAGAACGAAAATGTTAAAAGAAAATATCCTCCACGAATCCATATTTTACGCTATCCTTGTACTGCATCAAGCGCATTTGCTAGCTCTTTTGTGATCATCATGTATGTGAGAATGGCAGGGAATCTACTGAGATCGGGAGACATAAGAGGGTACCAATCAATGGCGAGGATGTACACAAAGCTCGCTGCTATGCCCAAAAAAGGTTGATTCCGAATTCCGCTGCTCTTTCCTTTGGGGAATTATAATGATTCTCTTTTGATCATCGGAACTCGACTTGTTTTGTTAAACTCCGAATCACATTGTATGTATTGTAATGACTCGCAACGCTAACTTTGGCCCCTCTTTTCTTATGCTTGCTGTACGAGTAGACTCCGTTTCCTAGTTCGTCAGCTCTCTTTTATACGTTAGGTTGTTCCTATCCTCGGATCTTCTCGTTGATTGAAAAATGTACTGTAATCATCGTGAGGTAATGCTTACCTGCTAGTTTGAAGATAGAAGCACATTGATGCTCGTCTACAGTACACCTGTGCATGCAAGTCTGATTGTTTTGTTGTTTTATTATTGCTTGCATGTTTGGTATTACTTTGTTTGACTTTTTCTAATATTGTTCCGTCGTCTTCTCCTCTCTCTTTTCTTTCAAGGTTGGATCTCCTTGGAAACAGCCTCTCTCTTGGGTGAATACCGTGTAGGGGTAAGGCTGTGTACATCTTACCCTTCCTAGATCTTACCTTGGCGGGAGCCTTTATTAGGTATTGAAGGAATTGAAAATTGCTAAATAATTTTTATTTTCTGTATTCTGTCTACTTTCTACAAACCAAATAAGAGCTTAAATCTGTACTTCTTATAAAATTCTACATTTTGCATCTACTTCCTGCGCACCAAACGAAGGCTAACTAAGGGTTGACTTTCTTAAAAAAGATAAATCGTATCTGGTCCATTTCAAAAAAATCGAATCATGATGTGTTATGTAAGAGTTTCTTATCGTAGCTTCATGTCGTGTCTATATTGTCGTATTAGACCTTTATCTTCTCTAGTAGGGAGAAGGTTGCAAGGGTAATTTTTTAAGCATCATTTACATCAATAGTCCATGAACTTTGTCCATTGTGTTAATTTAATTCTTATACTTTTAGTTGTATCAATTTAGTTCTTGTATAATTGATATTGTATTAATTTGGTCTTTAGAGTAAGATTTATAGTGAGTTTATGAATTTTTTTAATGGTTCGTCCATGAATCAAATCAATGGGTGGATTGATAGTGGGTTACTTCCATCCAACGTGATTCTATCGGTAAAAATTACATGAATAACTTAACTTGAATTTGAATAATGAACTAAATTAACACAATATAAATTGTAGGCAGATTAATAGATATAGTTAAAAGTGCAAAAACTAATATGATACAATAAAAAATGTATAGAAATTTGTGGCGTAAATAGCGGGTTTTTTTTTTTTTTTGGGGCATAACTTTGGGAGCAATCCGATTTGATGGAGATACCATTGGATTTATGTTTGGTTAACAATGTAAGTGAACCAAAATAGATGTCGATTAATCTCATGATTTGATCCAGTGAATATCTCATAGGACCACAAAAAAAACACTTCCTGCAATACGGCAATAATATAAACAATACCTCGGTGGGAGGTAAGATGTATGCAGTTTTACTTTAGCGTGCTATCCTAAAGGAAACTTATATCGGAGGACCTTCAACCTAAAAAGTATAATAGCAGCAGCACAAAGAGGTCATAAAGCAGCAATAACTAATAAAGTAATAAGGCAACAAAGCAACCAACAAGCATCAGCAAAGCACATAGCACAGCGGAGCAACAATACTCGTACGAGTAGTAAATAGCAAGTAGCAAGTACCAAGCAACCAACTACACACAGCCATAGCAAGTAAAGCAAATAGGCAAACATGTAAGCCTAGGGGTGCTAGGGTTAGCTTAATTATGCCCCTCTATTCTAAATCGCTACATCGGCTACGTCTATGTTAATCATCTACTCATAGAGGTGGCAAATTCAACCAGACCTAAAAAGTGACCTAAAAACCCGTAAACCGACCTGACCCGACCCGACTCAAAAATATGTCATAAATAATTGAATCAAAAACTGAAATGACCCAACCTACAACTAACCCGATCCATTCTTTGCCTGACTTGAAAATAACCCGATACCAATTTGACTTGACCCAACCCGACTCAAACTGACACGAACTCGAACTCAACCCGACCTGAAAGCTAAATTTACCCAAGGCCTTTAAATTCTATGAGAGCTATTAGTTGTCAAAAGTACAATTAAACGTCATAACAAGTTATTGAGCACCTACATTTATAATATAATATATATATTGGTAAAAGTATAAATTTACTATAATTTAAACTTTTATACCTAATTTATACCACCAAGGCACTAAATAGTAGGATTATAAAGACGTGAAACATGTACAACCTGACCCAAAATTGACTCGAACCTAAGACCACTCAAAATTAAAGTGACTTGAACTCGAAATAACTTGACCCAGAACCAATCTGACCGACGTACAAGTAAAACCCAAAAGTGACCCAAGCCTGAATGGGTTAACCCGGGCCCTACCCGACCCAGGTTTATTATAAACCCGAAATGACCCAAATCTGAATTGGTTCACCAGAACCCGACCCAAATGACGCAATTGCCATCTCCAATTCAGCTTTATCTAATGTCATCTCTTCATTTAGGGTCTTTTTGGTGACTTGAAAAAAATTAAGGAAAAAAATTGTGGGAAAACACTATTCTGTGTTTGGACAAACAAGAAAAAACAAGTAAAAAAAAAGAAAAATCACTAGAAATAGACCCCTCAGCCCCCATTTAACCTAAAATAGACCCTTATAACCTTAAATAAACTTTTTAGGACAAAAATGCCCTCCCACCCCTAACCCCCCCAACCTGTCCTCTTTCTCTCTCCTCATTTAATGCGCACAGTGCCACCCGTCCCTTCCATCTCTCCTTCTCTCTCTTCACATTTAATTCTACAGCTGTAATTTTTGAATTTACCCCCTCCCCTTCACGTCTTCTCTCTTCCCCAAAATCAAACGTGTTTTGCAAGCCACCCTCTCTCTCCTCTTTCTCACACCCGTTCATTCTCTCTCTCCTCTTTCTCTCACCCGTTCATCCTCTCTCTCCTCTAATTTCAGCTGCGATTCTCGTTCCCGTGGGTGTATCTGCAGAGGTGGGTGGCGATATCCTCTGTTTTCACACCTTCATCCTTGCCCTGTTGCTGCTCTAGGGTTTAATCACCATTTCCGAATGTGAGCACCGATTTTCGAAGTTATTTTTGTAGGGAAATGTATAGTACCAGTTAGGGTTTAGGGTTTTGGTGTTAGTGGCTTTTTTGAGTAAGGGTTAGTATGTTTTATTGGTGTAAAATCAACTTCTGGCATGTTTTGTGGTATAATGAAGTAAAATCAACGTTTATAAGTGTGTTTCATGTAATCCCTGTGTGCCGACACATATGCATGGTTTATGAATCAACATACACTGTCTATGATTGGTTTTAATGGTGTAAAATCAATTTGTGTAGTCTTTTTTTAAGTAATTAGTGGGTTAGGAGCAACCATACACTGTGTATGTTTGGTTTTAATGGTGAATATCCAACTTGTGTTTGTGTATGTTGAGTAACAAAGGTGTATGATCAATATACACTGTGTATGATTGGTTTTAATGGTGTAAAATCAACTTGTGTAGACGTTTAGTGGGTTAGGAGCAACCATACACTATGTATGTTTGGTTTTAATGGTGAATAACCAACTTGTGTTTGTGTATGTTGAGTAATAAAGGTGTATGATCAACATACACTGTGTATGATTATTTTTAATGCTGTAAAATCAACTTGTGTAGACTTTTTTTAAGCAATTAGTGGGTGAGGAGCAACCATACACTGTGTATGTTTGGTTTTAATGGTGAATATTCAACTTGTGTTTGTGTATGTTGAGTAATAAAGGTGTATGATCAACATACACTGTGTATGATTGGTTTTAATGCTGTAAAATCAACTTGTGTAGACCTTTTTTAAGCAATTAGTGGGTTAGGAGCAACCATACATTGTGTATGTTTGGTTTTAATGGTGAATATCCAACTTATGTTTGTGTATGTTGAGTAATAAAGGTGTATGATCAACATACACTGTGTATGATTGGTTTTAATGGTGTAAAATCAACTTGTGTAGACGTTTTTTAAACAATTAGTGGGTTAGGAGCAACCATACACTGTGTATGTTTGGTTTTAATGGTGAATAACCAACTTTTGTTTGTGTATGTTTAGTAATAAAGGTGTATGATCAACATACATTGTGTATGATTGGTTTTAATGGTGTAAAATCAACTTGTGTAGACGTTTTTTAAGCAATTAGTGGGTTAGGAGCAACCATACACTGTGTATGGTTGGTTTTAATGGTGAATAACCAAATTGTGTTTGTGTATGTTGAGTAATAAAGGTGTATGATCAACATACATTGTATATGATTGGTTTTAATGGTGTAAAATCAACTTGTGTAGACGTTTTTTAAGCAATTAGTGGGTTAGGAGCAACCATACACTGTGTATGTTTGGTTTTAATGGTGAATAACCAACTTGTGTTTGTGTATGTTGAGTAATAAAGGTGTACGATCAACATACACTGTGTATGAATGGTTTTAATGGTGTAAAATCAACTTGTGTAGACGTTTTTTAAGCAATCAGTGGGTTAGGAGCAACCATACACTGTGTATGTTTGGTTTTAATGGTGAATAACCAACTTGTGTTTGTGTATGTTGAGTAATAAAGGTGTACGATCAACATACACTGTGTATGAATGGTTTTAATGGTGTAAAGTCAACTTGTGTAGACGTTTTTTAAGCAATCAGTGGGTTAGGAGCAACCATACACTGTGTATGTTTTAATGGTGAATATCCAACTTGTGTTTGTGTATGTTGAGTAATAAAGGTGTATGATCAACATACACTGTGTATGATTAGTTTTAATGCTGTAAATTCAACTTGTGTAGACTTTTTTTAAGCAATTAGTGGGTTAGGAGCAACCATACACTGTGTATGTTTGGTTTTAATGGTGAATATCAACTTGTGTTTGTGTATGTTGAGTAATAAAGGTGTATGATCAACATACACTGTATATAATTAGTTTTAATGCTGTAAAATCAACTTGTGTAGACTTTTTTTAAGCAATTAGTGGGTTAGGAGCAACCATACACTGTGTATGTTTGGTTTTAATGGTGAATATCCAACTTGTGTTTGTGTATGTTGAGTAATAAAGGTGTATGATCAACATACACTGTGTATGATTGGTTTTAATGGTGTAAAATCAACTTGTGTAGACGCTTTTTAAACAATTAGTGGGTTAGGAGCAACCATACACTGTGTATGGTTGTATGTTACAGAGATTTGAATGCTCCCCTTGAGTTACCTAAGGATCAACATATGGATTTCACTGTTTTGACTGCCACGACTGGTCAATTTTGGTATCGGTTGATCAACGATGACGCCTGGCTTACAGATGAGGTATGTTTCCCATCATGAAAGTTTTTTCGTGTGATTACTGTAATTGGATCCCAACCTTTTGTTGTTGGTGTGTCAACTACTTAGTGGGGTGTGATTAATAATATACCGTATATGGTAGGTTTTAAGGGTGTGAAATCCACTTGTATAGGTGTGTTTTAAGTAATAAGTGGGGTATGATCAATCATGCACCGTGTATGATATGTTTTACTTGTGTAAATCGATATGTGTGATCAACTTGTTTATGTGTTTTTGAAGTGATTAGTGGTGTATGGTTAACAATATACCATGTATGATAGGATTTACTTGCCTAAGAACAACTTGTGTTAGGGTGTTTCAACTAATTAATGGTATGTTTGCAGGAAATGGATGTAGTTCTGCACTACATTCTGGAGAAGAAACATCAGTGGCCAGAGCATTTCGACGAGAGGGCAACATGCGCGTTTACGACGGTTGCTCCTTGATTTGGATCCCTGTACAAACAGACTCAAAACGGAGAAATCCCGATCGAGACAGTCTTTACTAATTTTGAATCGTTGATCATTAAGTTTCTCGCCAGGGATGACACATACGGGGTCCGCTGCCACGACGTGGATCGGATATACATGCCCATCAATCAACCTAGTCAACATTGGTTCCTTGCTGCCATCCATTTTAAAGAATGGCGGATACAGGTAATTGATTCTTTGTACTTCGCCGTAGCCAAGGAATCAAGATTTGAACATGTGGAACCAATTGCAATATTGCTTCCATATGCTCTAGATATGGTTAATTTTTGGGATGTCCGAAAGGACCTCGTACATTTCAAAGGCAAGCCTTTCTTGATCACTTACGACCAGGGTGAATGTCCACAACAGATGGGGTATGACCTCTACTTCCTATGCAATTTTACTATTCCGTTCATTCGGCCTTTTGGTTATTAAGCGGATGCAAAATAGTCATTACTTACAGTGATGTATAATTTCTGATTGTCTCATCTGTATTATTATGAACTGCAGGTCATATTGTGGCTTTTTTGTTGTAAAGTTTATTGCATTTTTGCTTACAAATGGACTCAGCATCCACCAATGCACGCAAGCGCATATGGGGAAAATGCGGCTGAATACCTATGTACACTTGTACAGATATGGAAGAAAGAAACAGATGCAAGGGTATACATGTGAATAAAATTATGTGATGTGTATGTGTTATCCTATATTACTATAGGATTTACATTGTATGCATTAAACTGAAAATTGTGTAAATGTTGATATATATGTAATATTGTATATTCTTTATTTTTTTTGAACAAAATAATGTTGTCTATTTCTGTTGATGTATTTTCAAATTGTGTAATGAAAATTGTCAATTGAATTGTTTTGAAATTTGTACCAATTCTGTGTTCTTGGTGTTTAATGTGTTTTTGAAGTGAGTTACACATTCATACAGAACAGGGATAAATCCCAATATTTACGTCAACCACACCTATATATGTTGATTTTACACCTATATAAGTTCATCTTAACCTAGTATAACCGAACATAAACCAATTGTTAATCTCAAAACACTTAATAAAGGTTGATTTCACACCTATAAAACTCATCATACACCGTGAATGATTTATAATACACCGCTATTTACTTCAAACACATCAATATAACCCATCATATACCAATAATTACCAGCAAACTTAAAAATACATGCAAAAGTTATTTTTACACATTAAAACTCATTATACACCATGTATGATAGATTACACACCACTAAGTATTTGAAACACTGTTGATGAAACATTATCTGTAGAAGTGCCACCTCTCCCTGCGGCTCAGCCGTCACTGGCCCACCACCGCCACTGCTAGAACCACTTTCATTAGCAGTTGGAACGGTTGGATATAGGACGAAATTGAAGGGCAAACTGTACATTTTTCACTGGCCCAAGTGTTCCTTGACTTGTACAGTGCCTCTCAATCTCTAATTTCCAACTCTAACGCTTGTTATTATCTTTTTCGAGGGTGATTATCTTTTTGTGAAGGGCCTCTCTTTTACCCCCTGTTAATCACAACCGAAATGAAGAAAAATGTGAAAACGTAATCAAAGAGAAATATGAATAGAATACAGATAGTTGAGTGAAACTATGAAAATCATCATGCGGATGCAATTCGCACCATTACCGTACACTATGTGCGATTGATCATACACCACTAATTACTTGAAACACTGTTGATACACCAATATATCTGTAGAAGTGCCACCTTTCCTGAGGCTCATCTGTAACTGGCCCACCACCGCCACTACTAGAACCACTTACATTAGCAATTTGAACGGCTAGATATATCATGAAATTGGGGAACCTTGTATGCTTGGCTTCCTGTCCAACTACTCCATTTATAGGCAAAGGCATACAAGGTACAGAGTAGGCGGTAGTTGAGGTTATTAAATGTCTTGCTTGGTAGTCCATTATGACCCCTGCACATTCAATGATTTTACACCCAAACAACTCATCATACATTGTGTATGATAAGTCGTACAACACTAATTACCTGAAACACACCTATGCAAGTCCATTTTACACATTTATAACTTAACATACACAATGTATGACTCATCATACACAACTATTTGTTTCACACACACCAATATAACTTTATTTTACACCAATATATCCCACCATACACCAATAATTATATAAAAAACACTCATAAAAGCTGATTGAACCCCATTATACCAGCAAAACTGTAAATATCTTTGCAAAGCTTGATTTTACACCCAAACTCATCATACATTGTGTATGATAAGTCATATAACACTAATTACCTGAAACACATCTATGCAAGTCCATTTTACACATTTATAACTTAACATACACAATGTATGACTCATCATACACAACTATTTATTTCACACACACCAATATAACTTCATTTTACACCAATATATCCCATCATACACCATTAATTACATGAAAAACACTCATAAAAGCTGATTGAGCCCCATTATACCAGCAAAACCATAAATATGTATGCAAGGCTTGATTTTACATCCAAACAACTCATCATACATTGTGTATGATAAGTCATACAGCACTAATTACCTGAAACACACCTATGTAAGTCCATTTTACACATTTATAACTTAACATACACAATGTATGACTCATCATACACAACTATTTATTCCACACACACCAATATAACTTCATTTTACACCAATATATCCCATCATACACCAATAATTATATAAAAAACACTCATAAAAATTGATTGAACCCCATTATACCAGCAAAACCATAAATATCTTTGCAAAGCTTGATTTTACACCCAAACAACTCATCATACATTGTGTATGATAAGTCATACAACACTAATTACATTGTAAAAAATAAAATAAATAATGTAAATAAATAAAAAATAAAAATACATCAACACGTCACACCAGTCAAGAAAGGACTTGAGAAGAAGGACAGCGGGAGTTTGATGAAGTGCCTTCGGCACTAGGACGCAGAGCAATTGGATTCTTGCACGTGGATCGGTTATGCCCGTGTTCCATGCACCGACTGCACCTTTGATGAACACACTCCTCGCCGACAGACGGAATCCTCCTCTTCCGCCTCCTCCTAGAAGAGGTTCGCATGTCAGGTGGAAGAAGATTCATGTCAGCTACATCATGCGGGATACACCAGTCACTTATGTGCGGCATCGTGTAGACGACAAGTTGGATATACACCAGTCACCTTTATTACTCAACATACACAAACACAAGTCGGATATTCACCATTAAAACCAAACATACACAGTGTATGGTTGCTCCTAACCCACTAATTGCTTAAAAAACGTCTACACAAGTTGATTTTACACCATTAAAACCCATCATACATAATATATGTTGATCATACACCATTAATTACTCAACATACACAAACACACGTTGGTTATTCACCATTAAAACCAAACATACATAGTGTATGGTGGCTCCTAACCCACTAATTGCTTAAAAAAAGTCTACACAAGTTGATTTTACAGCATTAAAACCAATCATACATAGTATATGTTGATCATACACCTTTATTACTCAACATACACAAACACAAGTTGAATATTCACCATTAAAACCAAACATACACACTGTATGGTTTCTCCTAACCCACTAATTGCTTAAAAAACATCTACACAAGTTGATTTTACACCATTAAAACCAATCATACACAGTGTATGTTGATCATACACCATTAATTACTCAACATACACAAACACACGTTGGTTATTCACCATTAAAACCAAATATACACAGTGTATGGTTGCTCCTAACCCACTAATTGCTTAAAAAAAGTCTACACAAGTTGATTTTACAGCATTAAAACCAATCATACACAGTGTATGTTAATCATACACCTTTATTACTCAACATACACAAACACAAGTTGAATATTCACCATTAAAACCAAACATACACAGTGTATGGTTTCTCCTAACCCACTAATTACTTAAAAAACGTCTACACAAGTTGATTTTACAGCATTAAAACCAATCATACACAGTGTATGTTGATCATACACCTTTATTACTCAACATACACAAACACACGTTAGATATTCACCATTAAAACCGAATACATTGGATGGTTGCTCCTAACCCACTAAATTAGGATACATTAACGACAATGTCTACAAATGATCATTTTACCTTCAATATCTGATCTGAAAACCATGAAATGTGTGTCACGACTCAACCTTGAACCTACAGCAATGCCACGAAGCTTCAAACACGATCTTACCAGGGCTTCTTCTTCTTCTTCCGAGGACCCAATAGAGCAGAACGACAAACGGAAGATGAAAAAAATGGAGCTTGGGGAATTCAGATTGAGAGAAAAATAACAAAGAAGAGTGAATAAGAGGTGAGTAAATGGGCGGGAAGTGAGAAGGGAAGGAGAGAGTAAGGAACAAGTTATATGACATAAAGTAAAAATATATACTTTTGCATTAAATGAGGAGAGAGAAAATAGATGGGGAGGGGGTAAAGTAAATGGCTGGGCATTAAATGAGGAGAGAGAATGGGAGAGAAAGAGGACGGGTGGGGTGGGTAGGGGTTGGAGGGCATTTTTGTCCAAAAAGGTTTATTTAAGGTTATGGGGGTCTATTTAGGATTAAATTAAGGGTGGGGGGTCTAAATCTGGTGATTTCCCAAAAAAAATCGAATGAAACTTGACAAAAAAAATTAAAAAAAAAAAAACCTAATCCGGATTAGGGGTATTAATTAGGGGTAGCAAATGTGTCGTGTCATATTGTGTTCGTATTTTTGTTATGTGAGGGGCCCTAGAAATGGGGCCAACTTAAACCCAACCCGTTTATTAAATGAGTTAGGTACTATCAACCCTAATCCAAACTCAATTATTAAACGAATAACCTATAGGTTACCCATTTAATTATATTGATGACTTTTTTTCATTAAATTCTAGTTATGCAACTTACAAATAATCGCCTCATGGTTGCAATAGCAATAAATACGTGCCATAGTTATAATTGTTAAAATAAACTATCAAATTATTATTACCAAATATGGTTCAAATTATTAACTCTCAAAAATATATATAATAACAATAATATACCGCTTAAATATCTAAAATAACTATATAAATAGGTCAATCGTATCAAAAATGGGTTATATGAGTCAAACTCAAATTCAACCCAGTTACCTAAACAAGTTAAACAGGTCAATCCAAATTTAGTTCAAAACCCTCAATTCAAACCCGCTATCTTCGTATCATGTTCATGTCGTGTCTAATTTTGCCAGTCCTAATATAAATGGATTGAATGGACTACTTGTATTCAAAACCAAATGTAAACGAGCTCACTATTGAACACACTAAATTCTTATGGGACAAAGTGAATCAATAGAGTATTGAACTCACCAAAATGTTATCGTACCGAGCTCGAATAAAGTTTCAAAAGCTCGATAAGAACTTAGTTTAAACTCGAGTTTGATAAGCTATTAAAATTTTCCTTTTTTATTCAAATTTTCTAGGGATATAAACACCATTAATTTGTATGCCCCGTTAGAGATGCTCCTAAAATCGAGTGACAGTATACACTCAGCCACTAAAATTAGAAATATTTAAAAAACCCTAGAAATTACACAAAATAATACTCTTGTAGAGATGGCCACGGGCCAGGCTGGCCCGGTCCCCCCCCCCTCCCATTTTTTTTTTTTTTAATATTACAAAAATTAGACACAAAAATGCCACCAGTGAAATTTGAACCCGATACCTCTTAACATGTAAGCCTTACCAATTACCATGTAAGCTCCAATTTTTTTTTTATTTTTTTGGATGAATAAACTATATAAGACATACTCATACCTAATATAATTACCTCTGTGTTTAATTTAATATTTTTAAATATATTTTATAAACATATATATCTCAAAATATTTTTTATAAGCAAACTATATAAAACCCGAATGGTCACCCTTTTTTTTGAAATATATATAATTTATCATTTTTTTTACCTAATATATCACAAAAAGGTTGTAGCTCATATGGTGGAGGCTTTGCTTAATACACGGGACATCTACAGTTTGAATCCTCCGACCCTCATCGTGAAAAACTTGATTTTGGGGGGTTTTTACCTCCAACGGGCCGGCCGGCCAGGCCCACTGGCCAGCTCTATACACTTGTTTACATTGTATTCTCAATTTTTATAAAGGAAAGTAAATCACAAACTATGTTTTCCGTGAAATTAAAAGTAATGCCTTTCAAACACATTTTCTAATTTCTACAAAAATGATTTTTTTTCATAGAAATTGTTCTTAAAAATTGGAAATTTTCTATTTTTTAATTATAAATGGTAAAACACAATATAAACAAACTCATAATATGATAAAAATTCAAAAGAAACATTTCACTTATTAAGAGTTCCAAGCAACTACTTAGGTTACTTATAGTCTTGACTTATTGCTGGGACAGTGACCCAAAAGTCACGAGTTCAAGTCACAGGAAAATTTACATCACTTACAAGGTTACAAGGTAGCTTTGATACTAGTCCAAGTTTGGAATATTGAGCATCTTAAAGTGTTGAACAATTTGTCTAAACCAAAAGTCTTTCCCTAAAAAATTTGTAAAATAAAAAAAACTTTCCATTGTGGTATCCAAAAAAAAAAATTTCTAAGATAGCATCCAGGAAGGCATACTTTGCTACACATTCAATTGTTGATTCTGTCACGAGAGGGTAATCTGCTACTTTACGTTTTAAAGATGGTAAGGAATATAGCACTACCTCCTTTACAGTTGCACCATAATGAGGTAAGGCTACATACATCTTACCAAACCACCCAACTCTGTTTTGGCAGGAGCCCTTGTAGCAGTGGGTTGGTTATTGCTGTTGTAAGGAATATAGCATTACCCCACAACCGGAGGAGGGGGAGGAATGAGCCTCGAACCCAATACCTCACACTTGGGGGTCGACAACCTAACCATTACACCAAACCTAACTTGAACCCTATCTTAGGAATTACTTTTTCAAATACTATAATGGGAATTGTTTTAGTTTTAAGCATTTTTTGGGAAAAGACTCAAAAACCCAAACTAGACTATGTTATCGAGTCCAAGACCGGTCCAAACCTATTAGTACTCGATGTGGGTCCAGTGTTTGGACTGGTCATCGGTTCTAGGTTCAGTTCACTTCAGTTTGATCTCATTATCTAAACCACAACTGGTCCAAACCTATTAGTACTGGATCACGGTCCAATCTTTGTACCATCATTACTAGTCATAAGTTCAGTTACCTTTAGTTTGATCTCATCTGAGTTTGGATGGATGAACATCTCCATTTGAAGCAAACGCAATTCCAAATACCGTGGCAGGCGGCTGTTGAGAGGTAGGAACAAGTCGTCTTACGATGCCATTGGCATTATCGTTGTAGTGACTGTTGGATTCATTGTCAACTTCAAATTTATCGCTCTTCGGAAACTCTTTTACGATGCCATTGGTTGTTGCACTTGTGGCCATGGAAGCTATCGTTTCTGCAACTCAAAAGTATGCAAAATTATAATGCAAGATTTCGGATTGGATTATTCGAACAAGAAACAAAAGAACATAACAGATCAATTTTAAAGAAATGTTAGTTCTTCATGAATCACTAAACACCGAGCATTACCCCAAGCAACTGCTTAAAATCCACAAAAGGCAATTACATGTAGCAATTTTCAAAGTATCAATTGTTAATAATATAATAAGTTTACGTGAAAAATTTTAAAATTTATTGTCTTAGTATTTACATTCTTAAGAGAGATGTTATTATATATGATGCGGTCTCGTTTGAAACATTAGCTTTGAGCCCCAAAAATGTCAGAACCAACCCTGCTAATGAATTATGGCCAAAGATTATCATACTTCAAAGTTATCCACCATTTCCCAGTGAAGAGAACAAGAAAATATTTCCAAGGCTAACAATTTGTTGGGTCGGGAATGTTGACGTAGAATGAGATGAACGGACCTTCACTGAAAAATTAAAACTTTGGATTTTGAACAGAAATGTGCCATAACTATTTAGGTCTGTTTGGTATCATTTTTTATTTGTAGTGTTTGGTAAATTGAAAATTAGATTTCGAAAAAGTTTTTTTTTTCTTTTGACTTTCATAAATGCTCTTCTTTTAAGGTTGAGGCTCTTCGGAAACGGTCTCTTTACAAGGTAGCACCCTTTAGGGGAAAAGGCTATGTAAATCTTATCCTCCCCAAACCTGCCTTGGCGGGAGCATTTTTAAGGTACTAGGTGGTGGTGGTTGTTATTCTGACTCTCTATTATTAGTTTTCACTCAAACTTGAAAAAAAGTGGAAAAAACTATTTCTAAAATATAGTTTCTAATTTCTTAAGCATAAAGTAAAAATACGAAACAATTCCAAACAAGCCGTTAGATTTTGAACAAATGAGCAATCAGTCTTAGCGGCAGTATTGAACTATAGTCTTTAAAACCAAATGCGGTCTCTCCACCAAAACTTAAAAACAAATGCAGTCTCAAACCTTTTATGGTACCGTTTTCTATTTGTAGTTTGAAATTTTCGAGAAACTAAAACTAGTTTTAGATTCTGATATTTTCTTATTTTTAGCCTTTTGTTCTTAATTTTTTCCTTATTTGGGTGAAAACCGAACATAGGAGACTAAAAAGAAGAAAAAATTGTTCCTTCGTAGTTCTTAGTTTTTCAAAAACCAAAAACAAACAAAAACGATACCAAACATGCCCTTCGACACTGTCAGATCATGTTACCAAAAACTCAGTTATTAGAGAAATTGCTTCCTATTGATGGAGATCAAAGTAAAGAATCAATATTTTGATCTAGGATATATACATAGAATTTAAGTTGTTGTAAAGCTATCTTTTAGAATATATTGCTAGTTAGAATTATTTTAGGACAAGAAATCGACTTTCTTAGCTTTGTTTGTTATTATCATATTAGAAGTTTCATATTGTTCATTCTAGTTTCTTCCTGTATATTGATGTAACTAAAGCCTGAAATCAGCTCATTAACTACTACAAAATGACCCAACGCCCCAAAGAGGCTCCTGCAAAGGCAACGTTTGGGAGGGTAAGATGTATGCAGTCTTGCCCTTACAGTATAGCATCCTGTAGGGAGGCTGTTTGGAGGACTCTCAACCCTAAAAAGAAAAATCAGCTCATTAGACTATTTAAAATGAAATCAATTTATTTATGTTTCTCAAGCACAGACTGCTAAGTACATTGATACCCAGTAACTATTTCAAGCCATGTAAGGAGGAGAATGTACCTTTTATGCTACCATGAGTTATGATGCTATTCAGGAAATCCCTGAAGTTTGTCAACACTAGCCTTTCTTGTTCTGCATATATATCGCTGCAATTCTGCTCATCTGATGATTCTTCATCGATTTTTCGACTACCACAACTGCGATCCCTTGGTGAATCGGCTTCCATGAACCCGGTATCTTGTTCATCACACATTAGTTCGAGCGTTCCAGGTGATGATGGCACTCGATTATTCGTGTCAATTCCATCTAAACCAACATTCTCTTCACCAACTCGAACAGTGTGGTCTCCATTCACATTGTTATTGAAAATACCTTTATGAATATGACCGTTTTGAGCATCTATCCTACCTTGTGATGCAAAGTCGGTAGTTGTAGTTTCATCCTTCTCTTGTTTGTTCGTGTTGGTTCTCTCATCTGAAAATGTACATTATGTGAAGAATATAAGAAAAAAAGAACCGAAATTTTGTTGTATTGTGCCTTGAATTTTCATTCTGGCTTCGAAGTGGATGTCTGTGGAGGAGTAGAGGGACCATGTATGGACCTTGTTTACCCGATCATATCAGTATAGCCCAAAAGGACCCGGCCCGTTGGCCACCTCTAGAAGTACCCTGAGGTTTGTATATTTTATCATCTTAAATACCCTATATCAGAATTTGATGAATATTTGTAAGAATCTGATCAATTTTTTATATAAAAGATGTTAATGATAAGACATGAATACAATAACATATATTAACATAGTGCCTATATTTTTTATCAAAAATTCAACGAATTATGATAAAACATTCACCCAATGTTGAATATATCACCTAAAAATACCAAAGTTATGTGTCATTTTCGCATTGTTGGGAAAATTATCAAACTATAATGAAAATACTAATATATTGTTAAAATCATGTTCAATTTTAGCATCTTCTAACGATAATCTATTGGATTTTTTTACAAAGGGTATCTGATTGATAATATTTTAGAACTTAAGGGTACCTAAGTAATAAAGTATCTAAAACTCAATGTATCTTATTGTATTTATTAAAACGTCAGGATATCTATCAAGGTACCTAAGTGATAAATATTCAAATCTCAGAGTACCTAAGTGATGATTTCCCTCGAGAAAATATGTAAAAATTTACCTTTGTATGCCTTAGGAGCCTCTTTTGAAATCACGACCAATAGTGAGCAAAGCCGCTTGACGTCACGAGGCTGAAGAACATTAGCTAATGGAGACCTTCAGTGAAATCATTAAGTATTAGTAAAATTCAGGTTTAGGAAAAAGCTATTCTCACAAAGTGTAAGAGATGGCAAGAGACCACACTGCACCAAGGCCAGTCCTGAGAATTTAGGGGGCTGAAAGCAAGTTTCATAAGCAGGCCCTTTTTTAGTAACAGAGATGCATCTAGTTTAGTTGAATCACACCTTGAATAATTCACTTTATATAGTAATATTAGCTAATTTGTGGGCCATTTATATCATATTTGCACATATATGATAAATGGTAGTATACAAATAGAAGAAAACTCATAATATATTAATCTTCAAAAGGGCCCTAAAATAAAATGAAGGTCCCAAGTAACTGCTTGGATTGTTTAAAATCTTGATTGATTTGCACTGCACGGAACTTACTTATATGTGGATTTTGAAACAGCCGGTGTATTGCCACCATGAGAAATGGGGTATGAAGTCAATGGGGAAGAAGCAGGCTTGATATGATTTCTCTGAATGGAAAAGAGTACATTAGTTGGGTAAAACGAATGACAAAATGTAATGCCATACAATTAGGAGGGTAAATGAGTTGAGCTAGCTTACACATCCGCTCATCAAAAAGCACAATCGGCTTAGCTCATTTCAAACTCGAGCTAAGCTAAACAGGCTCGTTTAGCGTAGTGAGCTGATTTCGAGCTAGTGAAGCTTGAAATCATAGGCTCACAAGCCATTTGAGCCAAGTTTAAGCCAAATGGGTCAATCTCAATCCTAAGCGAGCATTAATCAAGCTTAAATGAGTCTAAATATCACAAGGTTAGCTCAAGCACGCTGAGTTGGTTGAGCCGAGCTGAGCCGTGCAGAACCAATCCTAAGCATATAATGAGCCGAGCTCGAGCTTGAAGTTTCAAGCTTGGCGAGCTTCAAGCCAAGTCTTGAACTTGATGATCTCGGCCTTTGCTCAGCTCGACTCATATACACCCCTATACACGATGAAGCTAAAAGTACAAGAATATTCAAACTTCGTTAGAAGAAAATTTTGAGCCATGGAAAAAGTCTTCAGGCCATAACAGGAATAATTCACAAATCAAAAGCAACATCTCAAGTCAGTTGACATACAAACTGAAGTAGACTTAAAAGCATGGCAACTCATTTTGCACCTATTCTGCTATGTTGCTACTTACAATCTGCAGGTTAATAAGAGAAACCTATACGATATGGGAGTTCCAGAGCTACAAACCATTTATCAATTTGGCAACTAGTAGCCAAAATTTGCAAATGTATCGATTATTTTCACTTGCATGGCAGTATGCTAACAATTTAGGGTTTGTTTGATATCATTTTTTGCTTTGCAGTTTTTGGTTATTACGGATCTTAAAACCAATTTTGAAAATGGTTTTTTCTAGTTTTGTTTCTCGATTTTCGGTTTTCGCTCAAACTAGGAAAATATTGAAAACAAGAAACCAAAAATAGGGGGGAAAAAAGAGAGAGAAGAATTTTCAAAATATTGGTTTTAGTTTTTAGAAAATAATAAACTGTGAATTGAAAATAATGCTAGACATCCCTAAGATAATAAGATTGCAAAGAACTAAATGGGCTTAAGCTATTAGGTAAAGGCCCACATATATATATATATATATATATATATATATATATAGCTAAGAATGCCCACACGTGCAAATAGACATTGGAAATATCTTAATACTATGAGCAGGGAAACTTAAACCTCAGAACTCTCTCAAAAAGACTCTTAACACAATGAAAAGGACTAACAATCCCAAAAGCTAACTTGTTAGGCAAAGGCCAGGTTGGTCTTGAGATTTTAGGGCCTATAGCAAGTTTTGATTGGTGAGACCTTTTTTCGGTAATGAAGGTGTTCAAGTTAGCTTAAACACAAAATAAAAAAGTTCACTTTATATTATGATACTAGCTGATATATGAATCATTTATATCACATGTACGTTATGTTTATAATGCATCATAGAAGAAAACCCACAATATATCTAATTTTCAAATGGAACCCTTCAAGCAACTGCTTAGATTGCTGAAGTTCTTGACCAGTCCCGAGAGAAGGCCATGAATATTTTCTATTCACTGACAAAGATTACCTCTGAATACTGCAGATTGTGATAAATGGACTGCTTATTGCCTGTGTCAAACAAGATCTCTTGATTCTTTCTTTTCTTTGATCTGAATGCGCCATTTATAGCTGCATTAGCTGCCTGTTGTTGCAAGAACATCATGGAATTGTAGTTGTAATTGCAATGGTTCCCATTGAAAAGAGCCCTTCTCTCTTCACTTCCCTCAAAATTCTTGCAATCCATGCATTTACAGTTTTCTGAACAGAGTATATTCGCTTGGTAGCACTCACAATACTTCTTCAGGCACCCTGATTTTTTACAGTTACACCCTTTGTTGTGCTTTGCTGCAAGCACTTTTCCTTCTTCTTCCTGCATTTTTGCAGCACAATTTTGTTAAGAAATTTCATAAGAATTGTGAGAAAGAAGAGGTCAATATATAAGTCTAGCATATTAATCCATCTAATACCAATTGGTTTTAGGATGAAACCCCACATAAGCTTGTATGTGGACTTTAATTATATCAACTTTGTGAAGTAGGCCTAAGGCCAGTGAAATTTCATATGGTATTTAAGCATATAGTTAATCTTGGGCCTCTATAGTCCTTAAGAAGAGAGGTGCATTTGAATTTGATGCACAAAGGGGGGCCTCATCAAATAAATGAGGATCCAATTGGATGTAATTCCCAATTGGACTGGAGAAGGCAAAAGGGTGGGAGGGGTTTTAAAGTCTCCACATGTGAGTAGTAAGAAATTCCACATTAGAGTTATATGAGAAAAGAGAAAACATATAAGCCTATTGGCCTACTCCACATATTGCCTATTGGTTTGAAGATACAACCCATTTGGGTTAATATATAGGCCTCACATAGCTAACGTCATGGGTGGGGCCTAAAGCCTGTTGAAATTTTACAAATGCATGTAGAATGTTTCTCCATAATTAATGAAAATGAAGTGAAAAGATGATATATTTTAAAAAAAAAAAAAAAAAAAAGAGTAAAGACGAGGCCTCTTAGGATTGCCTTCTTCTGAGAGGGAAACTTAAGACATCAACGTGAGAAATTGTAATTAGGGCTAGGGATTATACTGATTTAAGCGATGATCAGTCAAAATGAACGGCTATCCCCAAAAATAATAAATTATAAACGCTATACCCAAAGGGAAAAAAATGTTTAGCGAAGATTTTAAACCAGCTCTAAATTTTTGCAGCCTCAGAATATCATTCTATTCATGCCTCAGTCTCATATATGAACAATAAACTTTTTGGAATCTAAACAAGAAATCTGTTTGGTAGTATTTTTTCATAATTTTTGTTATTTTGAGAAACTAAAAATTAGGTTTTAAAAATTTGTTTCGATTTTTCGTTTTCAATTTTTTTTTTCTAATTTGAACGACAACTAAATAGAAAACCAAACACTAAAAAAATATTTTCAAAACCAAAATTTTAATTTATCAAAAACCAAAAATTACAAATAAAATACCACAACAAATATGCCCCTGCTTACTCAACCAGTAGTTGCC
The DNA here is from genome assembly GCA_018398585.1 of Simmondsia chinensis. Classification (NCBI taxonomy): domain Eukaryota; kingdom Viridiplantae; phylum Streptophyta; class Magnoliopsida; order Caryophyllales; family Simmondsiaceae; genus Simmondsia; species Simmondsia chinensis. Next base: position 37,091,139 of record JAGTTD010000005.1, on the reverse strand, counting down.
TGCCACAAACAGATCCAATTGACATGCTAAAATAACTTATCTGTGAATTGTGGACCTCTTTGATTTGGTTCAGAATCATTCAAAAGTAGAGCACCTTGTAATATTTCTTCGTGCTCGGGCCCGACCCATTAAGTTGGCATATATTAGGTCTACACAAAGGCAACAATGAGATTTCATCCTAAAACAAATAAGTATTAGGTAGAGTACCCCATGAGGCATATATGTTGATCTCTTCTCTTTCACGATTCTGATACAAAATTTCTTACTAGACTTACATACAAAATCCTTAACACGAGCAACTCCATTACAGTTATTGTTAGGCTATGATACCACTTGTTAGGACCACCCACAAACACCAAAACCCTAAATCGAAATAGCAATAACAAACAAAAGGGCATTGGAGATTAAAACAAAAAAAACCAAAATTTACCTTGTCTAACCAAAGCCTACTTCTACTAAAGGGAGCAAAATAAATCCACTAAGTCATTAAAAGTTTACATAAGAGTCTAAACTGTTAACCCTTCTCAACCCTAATGTTAACATACATGCCTCTCATGCTAAAACTCTAATGTATCATGGGCCTAAATCAAATTGACCTCATCTTCTACCTTATAAACTACGTCCAATACAGCAAGCCTCTACCCACAACCCAACAGTTATGTAAGCCCCAAAAAAGTTCGACTTAAGAAGGAATACATACCTTAGCATCCCTAGATCCACGTGGACTGTTGGCGATCTTTGGTCTGAATGCATAAGGATTGCGCTCTAAAGTTGCTCCAATGGCTTCTTGCCTTGCGGCTTCACGATCAATACTATTGTGACAATTCATGCAGTTGCAGCCATCACAATAAGTTCCTGAAGCGAAGCACTCGCAGTACCTGAGAGTAAGCTTGTTTCAGTATCCTTTTTTTCTTGGCAACTAAGCATGGTTTTGCAATTGGACTTCGATAGAGCCGGTCCTCAGATATTAAGGGCACAAAGTAAGTTTTGCATGGTGGGCCCTTTTTGGTAGTGAAGTGTCCTAGTCAACTTAAGAATGATTCATTATATATTATAATATTAGCTAATACGAGGGTCTTACGTATTATATGAATATATGCGTACTTAAAAAATATTGTCCATAGGTTGTTATTTCTCAAATTATGAATGATGTAAATAGTATAAGGAAAATCATAGTATAATTAATTTTTAAGGTTTTTTTTTTTTTTTAATAAAAGCCATATAAATTTTAGGTGTGGTTTCAAAAAATTACATAAACTTTACAAAACTTTTCAGTTTCACATATTAATGTTAATGTTGTTAACATTCATTAATTTTTACTGACATGGTATTTAAAAAAATATTTTTTAAAAATATAAATTTATGTATTTACAAACTTTTTAGATATTTAAAATATTTTTTAAATATTATAAAATTATTTTATATGTAAATTAAATTTTTTTAAATTATTTTCTTTTTTGGAAGCCACGTCAGCAAAAACTAGTGGACATTAACGGTGTTAATATTCAGGTGTGATATTGAAAAATTTTATAAAGTTTAGGTGATTTTTTTGAAAAATTAGAAAATTTAGGTATTTTTTGAAACCATATCTAAAATTTAGGTGATTTTTTGTATTAAAAAAAAAAAAAATCTTAATTTTTAACTTGGATTCTCACAAATTAGAGTCTCCAATCAATTGCTTAGGCTGCTTAAGGCCTTGACCAGCACTGGACTTGGACCAAGGCCTCATTTACGTTGCTTGGAATATGCCACAGCTTTCAAGCCAACGCATCGCACAAACTATAGCTAAGGGTGTATCTGCTGCGTGGAGCCAAGATGGAGCTCGTCATGCTCGAGACTCAATTTGTCAATATTTAACTCGGCTTGAAGCTCACCAAACTTGGTTTGTCATAAGCTTGGGCTAGGTTCAACTCGGTTGAGTTTGAATCTACCGGCTCGGCAAGCTCTAAATCAAACTCACCTTATTTAAGCGCTTTTGAACTTGATCTAGGCTCATATGGGCCAATTTAAGCTCGAGTACAGCTCATTTAAGCTCAAAATGTTCGATTAAGCCTATTTAAGCTAAAAAATTGTATTAAGAAAGGTTCATTTAGGCATGTTCAGGCTCTCGATTCTATAAACCCGAGTTTTACGAGGCTCAAGCTCAACTTAACTTTAGTTCAAAATCAGCTAAGTCTTACGAGTTTTTTGACGAGCCAACTTTCAAGGGCTCACTAACCGATCTGGCTTATTTACACCCCTAACTATAGCCCAAAATTAAATAGATAAGCCATATATTAGATGCCTTATAAATGTGTTGAGTAAATAAACAGAAAGGGATAACGAAAGAAGCTATCTAGCAAATATGATTCATTTAAATGAACTCAGAGATTCACTATTGAAACAACAAAGCAGCTATATTTACCTCGACTGCATCCTCCAGTGGAAAAATACAACAAAAAAAGTGGCCAGTTCAGCAATAAATTTCGAACTTCAACAATCACCAAAGTTTTAATAAACCCATCAGCTCAAACATAAACAACGCTTTACTTAGCAACTCAAGTTTTCAAGGTAGTTTGTTCCTTAACTTGGTATTAAAACCCTTTTGATCAATAGGTCAAAAGTTCAAATCCCAATAGCTAAAATGTCTCAAAAAGGCCACCGTCAAGGTAAAGTATGGGGAGAGTGAGATGTACACAACCTTACCCTCTGGGGTGTTACCTTGTAAGAAAACTATTTTCAAGCTACATTCTTAATATTAAGCTATTTTCTTGATATTAATATTAATATAAACTTGTATATTTTAATGCCGATAATCTTTTGAACAAGAGAACATGTTAAAAGTATAAAATCGTTCTTTGAGTCTTCACCTAATAATTTAACCTTTTGGCATAGTTAATTCTATTATGCTAATCCAAGACAAACTAAGCCTTGTTCCACTAGCTGGAGTCCCTACATGGAATCTACGCATCAAAAGCTTAACAAGAATTTAAATCCTGGGTCAATAATAGCAAGCTTTAAATGATTGTCACATAGAGCTTGCTCCAATGGTAAACCACTAACAAGTTTAAAGCATAGGACAAAAGTTCCCAAAGTCCAAACGCCAACCCCTATTATCTATAGAAAAAGGCTAAAAATTGAGTGTTAAACCCTATAAAGGCGAAGTATTATAACTTAAATAGAATTCCACCCTTAAAAAATCCATCCCCTTGTAATACAGTAATTAGGGAAAGTATAATCATTACCTATCTAGAAACTAAATATTACAAAAGCTTGACATGAATAATTTTTATACGCTAACATGTCCTCGTATACGAATGTCCATTGGGCTTGAAAGATGAATAGTGAACATTTCCATGTTACAACTTGTGCTTAAATTATATTACTATACTATTGAAAATGGGGGCCGTTGGGATTCTAATTCGCAATCTTTTAATCAAAAAGGTTTTGATACCATGTTAAGGAACCAACTATCCCAAAAGTTTAAGCAAATGAGTGAAAGCTCATGAATAGTTTTATACTCTAACACAACAAAGTAATGCATTCCTGTAGCAAGTTTCATAAATATAGATCATGCACTTACAATTTCAAGCACTTTGAATTCTTGCAGTTACATTGCTTTTGCTTTTTTGGAGTGCCATCCTTCACTTCAACCGTGGCCTGTGGATGCCGCCTTGGTGACTCTAGCTTACTGAGGGAGAACAAAATTTGAGCAAGGATTAGCTGTTAAAACAAAAAAACTTCAATCTAGTTTAAGCTGTAGTTGCTCGAGCAATTAATTTTTTTTGCTCTTTTTTCATTACTCCCTAAACTATTAAATATCTAACATTGCCTGGATTATGCTAGCATCTACCAATTTATATAGTGAAAGCATCCTTCCACTGGCAAACCAATTCTTCATGTGGACCTCTGAAATAGTAATAGAAATAGGCCCCGTTTCCAATGTTTAGGCCCCAATATAGGGGTGCGAAAATTATTTGACATGATCCATGCTATATGCTAACAGCCGGGGTATACAGTAAGGGCATCCCTCTGCCCTAGTAAGCTGGTTTTCTGAGAGGAGTTAGGCTTAGTATAGTTTGAAACAAAATGGGAACAAGCTGAAAGACACAACTTTTTTAAAAGAAAAAAGAGAATACAATCATGCAAGTAAATTTGATTCAGAACAGGATATAATATTAGTTAAAAATACAGGCATACAGCTCTTTTAACCCATACTACAACAACAGCAGCAACAGTAGTCCCAGTGCCACAAGGGCTCCCGCATAAGCAGGGTCTGAGGGAGTGGATGTATGCAGTCTTCCCCCTTTAGAGAGTTACCCTAAAGGGAGACTGTTTCCGAGAACTCCCAATCTGAGGAGCATGTTGTCAGAAAAGCATCAAACAGCCACTGAAACTTCGAAGGATGCAAAATATTTTGAAGAAGGAAATTTACATAATGCAATCCCCTGAAAAGAGATTCAAATTTGGAAGGAGCGTTAAGAGTGAGAGAGAGAGAGAGAGCTCTTTTAACCCATACTAACAAACATTATTGCTTTACTAATGGCAATTTTGGTATCATGCTATGTTCTATCGTTTTTCACTAAGGGCTCGTTTTACCACATTCTTGTTTGCAACTTTTAATTTTTAAAAGTTAAAAACGGCTTTGAAAACAAATTTTTCTTATTTTTGATTTTCACCAAAATAATAAAAATAAAACACTAAAAGTAAAAAAAAATTGTCTGTAAAACATGATGTTACGTATAATAAATCTTAGTTCTTAAATGTTTAGTATAATAGTTAGTATCAAATGTAATGAAATAGTATAAAAGGGAAGTGTTGGTCTCATTTGAGAAAATGCCAAAAATATTCATTTCTCTCTCATCTTTCTCTCTCTCTACCTCTCCTCTTCTTCAATTCTTCTTCTCATCTCATCTCAATTCATCTCTCTCTACCGTTTTTGTGAATTAATGTGTAACACATGATTTTTAGTTTCTTAACGCCAAGCTACAAATGTAAAACTTCTTACATACCCTAAATTAAGCAGAATTACATTAATTCACAGAAACGGTAGCAAATTCGGAAATTGATTTCGCATGGTAAGCAGAGAAGAAAAAACCTAAATTTCTAACTCCGAAGTCAGATTAACATTGAGTTATTGACACTGTTCTGTTAATCTCTAACATTTATAAATTTATTCAAACGAAGTATTATATCTTTTTTTTTTAAAAATGATTTCTAATATTTTTAAATTTATTCAAATTAGTCTCCATTTTTTTTTTTTTGTCAAAATGGTATCTAATTTTCTATTTCATGATAAAATTGGTTGCAAGTAACCAATTTTATACTAAAATAAAATACGGAGACCATTTTGAACAAAATAAAATATCAGACACCAATACAAACAAAATTACGAACATTAATGATCATTTTGAACAAAAGAAAAACCAATTTAAACAAAGTTACAAATATTTTCAATAAAAGAAAATAAAAAGACAAGACACCAATTTCAATAAACTTAAAAAATATTAATGACCACCAGTATAAATAACTTAATTAATGTTCCCATGACTCCAAATAAAATAAATTCCAAGAAAAATTAAAAAAATAACATACACTGCCGTAGTCAATGGCGTTCCCAGAGGTGGATGCGAAACACACGGCAAAGTTGCCACCACTTGCGACGGCTTTGACGGCGGAGCAGCTGCGGATGCTCCAAAAATCGCCGTGAAATCCAATTGCCGCGCCAATTTTTTGGGCGAAAGATCGGTAACTGCCGCTGTGGCCACCGCCGATTCATCTTTTTCCATGCAAATAACTCAAAAATCGCAACAAATAACTCGATTGAAATCCAAATCGAAGAAAAAGCTTTCAATTTTTCCGATTTTGAGCCTTCAAATTTTGCATTCTCATCGCGATTCAGCTTTTTCTATGCAAATAATTCAAAAATCGCAACAAGCATCTCGATCGGAATCTCAATCAAAGAGAAAAACTTTTAATATCTCCGATTTCAAACCTTCAAATTACACATTGTCATCGCGATTCAGCTTCCAACACGTCGAAACCTCCAAATTCACCGGATTGAACAAAAGAAAACAAACAGAACTCTCCAAAATCGCAACTAAGAACTCAATCGGAATCCAAATCGAAGGAAAAAATTCCAATTTCTCTGATTTCGTAACTATTCGCTTCGATCACTGAATCAAACGTTCAAATTTCACATACTGATCGCGATTTCGCAGGATTGAAAAAAATAAACAAACAACACTCTTCTCCGCCTGAAAACCGCGTCGTTTCGAACCTCCGGCCTCTCTAGATTCACTTCTCCGGCGACGGTCACTGATTTCCCCGGAAAAAGGCGACTCGGCTTCCACAGTTTCGAAACCTCCAAATTGGCCGCATTCAAAAAAAAGGAACAAACGAAACTCTTCTCCGGAACAAAACGGCGTCGCACTGGATCTCCGGCGGCTCTGGATTCACTTCTCAGGCGACGGTTACTGATTTCTCCGACACGAGAGAGAGAGAGAGAGAGAGAGAGAGAGAGCGAGCTCTGGTAGGCTTTCTCTCTCCTCTCCCTCTCAGTCTTGATCTTTTTGAATTTCAATTTAGTGAAATTGGACGGTCAGGTTTGCTCTCCTTAAATCTAACGGATATCCTTGAAAAGGACAAAACCAACGGTTGAGATTGAGTCTCACTACAAGGAAGATCAGGAGCCGTTGGATCAAGGGCAACCCATTGTAATATTCCGGGAAAGTGACGGTACCCTTTTGGATTTTTTTTTAATTAGAAATATTTTACAAATTTGGCGCTAATTGTCTTTGAAACGGTGGGGGCCAGTTCCACGTGGAAGTATCTTATTGGGTAATAGAATTTTGAGGGAGAGGAGTATTTTTTTTGGATTTTTATTTTTTTAAAATTTGAAATGAGAGAGATGACGTCAGCTGCAAATAAAGGAGGTGAGCTAGAAACGGTGTCGTTTCATGAAGAACGGTTATTGTGAGCTGGGCAGCGTTTTTATTTGGACAATTTTTTTATTTTATTTTTTTTTTGTTAGTATAAGAATTAAATTTTGAATTAATTTTATATTTATTAGAAATTTAATTTTTGTGTCACTTTAAATGACATTGGTAAAAAATATTGAATTGTTATGATGGAAAATATAACTTCTTAGGGTAAGATAGGTAAAAACAAAGGAATTTGAACTTAGTTGGAGCTCGAGGTGGCCACGGGCAAGGCTGGGCCAGGCCCTGGCCAGGGCCAGCCAGGCCAGCTATTGTAGCTGGCCGGGGTCCGGGTCCCGGCCTTGGGGGCTCACCCTGCGTTGGCCCAGTCCCCCTCCTCCCCCTTTTTTTTAATCTTGAAAATTTTACAAAAATAACACTAATGGGATTGGATCCCCCCCCCCCCCCCCCCCCCTCTCTAGAATGCACTGCACCCTTATTATCATGTGAGCTAGAATTTTTTTATAATTTTATTGGGTATAATAATACCAAATGGGCCCGGGCCGCCAGGCCTGCCCCAATTTTTTTGGGGCCCGTGGCCAGGCCCGGTATAGGACCAGGTAGGGTTTTGAGCCTACCCGGCCCCTGGCCACTTCTAGCTGGAGCTAGGTAAGTTACTTCTTGGTTTTTTAAAGAAATTAGAAACGGCTAATTGATACAAACCTGGAGCCTTAGTCCCTGTCAAGACTCCACTCCCCGACACTAAGTCCACAGCAGTTTGCCTATCAACCCCAGCAGCCGTCATTGGTGCTCGCTCTCCCTACCACATCAGCTACAACGTTACCTTAGATATTTTGTACTTTCTCTATAAATAGGGAGGTTTAGTTATTTTAGGGTTCATGTGTTGATGTAAACCCTTCTTTTCTCCCTCAAGCTCTCTCTATATCTTCTCCCCTTTCTTCTATATAATTACTCCATTTTTGGAGCTCATACTTATATACATGTATACAATCATACAGCAGGAAAGCCGTTTACTGTCCTGTAGGCCCAATTAATCCTTGATTTAATGTGTGATTTCATTGATTGAGCTAGATTTGGTCTTAGTTCGCATCACTAAGGATCTTCCACTTCACATATTCTGGCAATTTACTGGTTTCTTGGTAACTAAACAATCCCAGACCCTGCATAGGCGGGAGCCTTTGAAGCACTGGGTATGCTCTTTTATGCTCCTTTTGGTAACCAAACAATACTTATGTTCAAAATTTCAGCTAATTGTATCAATTTGATCATGTATAAGTTCTATTTTGTTAATATAGTCTTCAAGTAAAATTTTATCAAATTAGTTAAACAATTTGTAGTAGTCAGTTTACGAGTTGATTTAAATTGGGTCAACGAATGAGTTTATATTAGGTACGTGTATCTAACATGATTACGCTGTTGAAAAATTACATAATTAACTTAACTACAGTTCGATCGTGTGAAAATTGACACAATATAAACTGTGTAAGGCCAAATTGACACAATATAAATTGTGTAAGGATATATGTAACTTTGGTGTAAATATTTAATATCTTCATTGTAAATATTATAACATTTTACTTAGAATGAATTTAGAATATGTTTGGAACATGGAATTGAAAATAGATTGTGGAATTGCAATTCCAATTTCAATTTTGATGAAATTGGAAATATGGTGGAATAAAATTTCATTATTTGGTTCATCAAAGGAATTGGATGTTAGAATTATAATTACATAATGATTCGAATCATCAAGGGTTTTCGGTCAATTGAGTTGGAGCATTTCGAGTTTTAAATCTACTAGGGTTGTGATGCAAACATGGATGCAAATAACCCAACCAAGACGAGTGATGCACTTGATTTTTACATATTTTATTTTCCATTCCTGCCATATATTCGGCCTCTACACGTGTGTTTTTGTTGTAATCTAGGTACATTTTGGCTTAGAGTGTAACAGAGCAAACAAAGGCTGAAAAGTGGAAGATTCAAGCGTAATCGAGGCATAATTGAAGACTACTTTGAGAAACCCGACCACATGTGCAAAATAAGTACCCATCAGGTCAAGATTCGGTCAAAAAGAGTCTTCCCTTGGGTGCGTGGATCGATTGACCATGCATTTTGGCAATCGGTCAAGTTTAAAATGAGTAAAAGGCTAAAAGAAGGGTATTTATGACCCAATATTTTGCTAATATACTTATGAAACCACTTGGGTCACGTAGATCTCTTCAAGAGCTTCGATGTGGTATATAATTTGGCCCATAACTCATTACGGATCAAAAGTTATGCTCGTTTTAAGTTAACTGCGCAAGCTGCTAAGGGGGCGCAGATTGATCGGTTTGACCACCAATCGATCGGGGATGGCATGAGACCAACCCTAAAACACGCCCCGTGTATAAATATGGAGGGCGAGACCTAATTTCACATCTTTTTCCATGCCCCCTCTCATCCTCTCCTTCCCGAATCCGCTACGAGATCTAAAGGGTTTTCAAACGCCGAAGCACAGGTGGTCGGAGTACTGGGGAATCAAAGCAAGGATCAACGTTAACATCAATTGGGGGAGTCTTTAAATCCTTAGTTTTATTATTATTATTTTCTTTCTTGGATTTCATGCTGTTTAGAACTCCTATGGAGGAATAGACTTTTAGTTTAGGGATGAAGGACGGGTAGCTGTCCGTATCCCAGATTTATGTTTTATTGTAAACAATGGTTTTGTTATGTTATATACGCACCCATGTGGGAAATTTATGATCGTTGTTTGGCTTTCTTTGTGTGAGCTTGTAGCCATGTTAAGATTTCCAAATTATTAGCGTTAGTCAACGAGCTTGTAGCCTAGACCATAACATAACTGGTTTTCACGCGTGGTTAGAGCTGAGGTTGTACCCAACCCTAAACACAATTTTTATACCATTAATATTTGGTTAGGAGTGACAAAGGAGTAGTTCGCATTGCATTTAAGTTATTATGGTTGGAGCAATGCACTTTAAGTTTCAGTTATTTGAGTTTCCAGTCAAATCGGCTCAAGTGTCGCATCAGATCATTTGATGTTCAAATTATCTTAGATTTTCTGTTAATCGAGTGAGGTCTTTTTGGATTCAGGCTAGTTATGATCGGGTTTGAGTTAATTTAAGTCACTTTAAGCTCGAGTCAGCTTAGTTTTGGGACAAATGAGTTGCATTATTTCAAATTTCGAGTCACCTTAAGCTGAGTTTGATATGAGTCAGGTCATTTTGGACCTGAGTTGCGTTAAGTTTTGGGTCAATTTGGTCGAGTCATTTTCACTTCAGCTCAACTTGTTTACGTCACATTTAAGTCAAGTAGTTCCATTTTTGTGATTTGAGTTATCTCGAGTTTCAGGTCAACCGGGTTGGGTCACTTTAGACTTTGAGCTGTGGTGATCTTGGTCATTTCTAGTGCAAGTCAACTGAGTTGAGTGATTTTAAGGTTCAAGTCATATTTTAGGCTATATCTAAGTTTTCATATTTTGAGTTATCTTGAATTTGAGTTAATCAGGTGGGATCATTTGAAGTTTTTGTCATTAGAGTTGATATGTAATTGTAATTCCCCCCCCCCCCCCCCCCCCCCCAAGGAATTTGGAAAATGTGATATCCAATTAAAATCCAGTTTCATGAAATTGGCTGTGGAATTTTGATTCCAGTTCTAGCCGGTGAACCAAACAATAAAATTGAAATTTTGGGCCCCAATTCCAACCTCAACCCTAATTTTGGGCTCTAATTTCATGCTCAAAATACAACCTTAAGAATTCCTGCTTTTGGGTAAAGCATATATCTTTTTTTACTTACGTTTTTCTCTTCGATTTCAATAGTTCTATATGCATATGCTTCAATTTTTGACCGAATGATGAAAGAGTGATCACCTTCTAACATAAGAGATGACCTTAGATAGAATAGGGTGGAGGACTAGCATAAGGGTAGCAGAGGTAGGGGCCTAGAGTAGTGCCTCCTCTATGGCTCGTACTAATGTTTTGAGGTGTCTTAACACCCTCTCTTGGCGCAGGTATTACAGCTTCTATTTGTATATGGGATTGCTTGTTCACTTGTGTACTTGCGTGCCTGCAGTGATCTTCCTTGGGTTTCTGCTTGGTATCGCTTGGTTTGTGTTTTGTTTATTTCTATTCTATGGTGCTCTCATATTCTCATATTTTCAGGTTAAACGCCTCCATGACGACACGTTCTCCAGGTTGGGGGTCCTCGGAAATAACCTCTCTTCAGGGTAGCACCCTAAAGAGGGAAGGTTGCGTACATCCACCCCCTAAACCCTACTTTTGCGGGAGCCTTCGTGGCACTGGGACTATTGTTGTTGTTGATCACCTTCTAACAAAAAAATATTATAACATTTTACTGTATAAAACAAGCTTTCACACCCTTTATTAACACATAAGAACTAACTATTAGATTATAAAATCATTTCTGGACCTTCATCTATAAGCTTTAAGCTTTTGAGAAAGATTGTTCCTTAACATGGTATCAGAGCCTTATGACTACAGGTCACAAGTTCGAATTCCAACAACCTATGCTGTCAATATTAATATAATATAAGCACAAGGTTAAAAGTGAGCATGTCCAGTATCCATGCTTCAAGCCCAACTGGTATTTGCGTGAGGGGGCATGTTAGAGTATAAAATTATTCCTGGGTCTTCACCTATAAGCTTAAACTTTTGAGAAAGATAGTTTCTTGACAGTAACAAAATATATTTTTTAGATATACCTTTACGAATATGTTACTACAATTGTTATTATTTAAATTTCTGTATGTGTATGACATATTATCAACAGACAACAGCCATTAACTCACGGGTCTAAATCTTTTATATCAACTCTTTACTATACTTATTCACAGCGTATAAATATACTTTCAATATGCTTTCTTCTAATGGCCTCATTTAGGGGTGTTTATCGGTCCAAATTCGGACCGCATTGGATCAGATTAGACCGGATCAAAGACCGAAAGTGGCCTCTTTTGAAGACTGAAGATCGGACTGAATTTATCTGGTCCAATCGGTTACTTCATGGACCAGACCGAAATGGACCGATTATCACTTCTTTCTTTTTTTAATAGAAGTTGAATTTACTACATTTTGTTTATCTTGGGTAACTTTAAAGGCATATAATAGGAAAAAATAATAAATAATAGAAATAATAAAAAAATAAAAATATTAAATGATCATCCACCAAATACAACGGCTCATAACAACTTATATTTACTAAACCCGGCCCAATAATATGCCCCCTTTTGATTTGATTCACATTTCTCTATTCTTCACTAATAACCAATGAAATTATTCATGAATTGACTAGAAATAATTATGTACATAAGTCGTAGCAATATATAAAATGCAATAGTTGCTCAAAAGAACAAACAAGATAATTTAATATAAGTGTTTGTGAGCTATTTTTAAACTAATTTTAGGCCTAAATATTATAAGTCTAGATTAATCTGCCAATAATCTAATAAAATATATAAGAGGCCCAATAACATAATTTGGATTTTTGGTCCGGTCTCAGGTTTTTGGGGTTTGGACCGAACCGGACCGGAACCCCGAAATAAAGTCAATTTGTGGACTGAGGACCGGACCGAAATTGAATCGGTTTGGTCCGTCTTGGACCGAATGATCGGCCCAGTCCCATTTTTCGGTCCGGACTGATATTTGGACACCCCTAGCCTCATTGGCATTATAACAACAATAACAAATCCAGTGGCTCAAGGGCTCCCGCATAAGCGGGTTCTGAGTGGGGTGAATATACGGAGTCTTACCCCTTCAGGGCGTAACCCTGCCGAGAGGCTATTTCCAAGGACTTTCAACCCTATAGGGTTGGCAATACGAAGACTTCCCAAAAGGTCATCCATCCTGGCGCTACTTTCACTGATACAGGAAAATCAAGAACATAGAAGTTCGGTTGTATTTTCAACCGTTGGAGTTTGAATTTGGCGGGAAGCTTTTGGCGGGTAAAGCATGCGAGCGGCAAGTGATACAGGCAGAGTTAGTTACAGATATTTTAGGAATTAATAGATAAAATTTCCAATTTAATTTCTTTTTGCAATTTCCTTTAATTTTGTATATACATATACATATATATATATATATATATATATAGTAGTGATGTATGAGATTAGGTTTTATGCTTAATGAATGAAATCAATCTCTTTCTCCCTCAGCTATCTCCCTTTTCTTCTCCCTCTAAACTCTAACCTTTTCCCCTAATTATATTTCTTTTCTCCCATAAAGCTCTATTTTTTGGTTTGGATTGTGATCGGAATTCTACTGATTTAGAATCATGTATCATTGGTATCAGAACATTAATTCTCTTGACTGTGGGATCGAATTGAAGCTCAAAGGAAAAAAAATCATTATCATCATCGTCATCGCCGCCTCACCACTGCTGCTAGAATCATCGATCATCACCATCGCTCATCATTAACCTCATCTTCACTATCAACCTCGAGCCTTTTCACTGCAACATTGAATCCCACCCAGACAACAACACCAGATCAACGTCGAATCCTCAGCGGACCTGTAGCAACTCCACCACCAACATCCAGGTCGTGATCAACCACCCGATCATCATTGATCGTCACCATTAATCATCACAAGCAACTGGTAGCATCGAGCAGATCTCATCAAGTGATTAACAACTATTTTTGAGAGCCCGCACACCAGGTGTTCGACAAAATGCCTCTCTATTCTACTGATCTGATGCTAAATCCCCTGAATGGTAATGAAATCTACTTAGCTAGGATGATCAAAATACAATTTCCCTTGTTCTATGGAAATGATGTGGACGATTGGTTGTATTTGTGTAAGCAATTTTTCCTTATTGATCGAACCTCTAGAATGGATAGGGTTAAATTGGCTTCTAACCACATGAGAGGGTTGGCCCTCCAATGGCATCATAATTTCATGAGAATTAGAGGAAATATGGGTAGGCTTGCTTGGAATGAGTATGTGAATGCCCTTACAATAAGTTTTGGGAATGAGTATGAGGAACCTGTGTTTGAGTTAATGAATATGAGGCAAGGTGGATTGGTTAAAGACTATCAAGCTAAATTCTATGCTATCTCAACCAAAACCAATTTAAATGAACCTCAACTCATTAGCTACTTCATAAAGGGGTTAAGGGATGACATTGCATTAGAAGTAAGATCAATGCAAACCACAATCCTTTACCATGCTTTGTGTTTGGCTAAATTAGCTTAAGTTAAGAGTGAATTTTTAGCTAAACAACGCAATCACCCAAAGGCTTCCCCTTCTTACAATTCCAAAGCCACACAACCCACTGTTGCACGAGTCACAAAGCCAATCACTCAGACCCCTATTACTTCTACAAAATCACCTAGACCTCAAGATAACAATACTGAAGTTGAGCTACATAGGAGCGGTGCTACGGCACAATGTTGTTGCTGTGACGCCACACATGATGGGAAACTAGCTAATGAGAACAGAACCAACCAAGTAAGGTCAAGGGAGCAAATGGCATTTGCTGAGGCAACAGATCAACGAAGAAGAGGGGATGAGCCACTGATCTTACCTCTGCACCTGAAATACAGTCATGAGTATGGCCAAACTAATGGTCAAGAAGCCGAGGACAATCCTCCACTGAAGCCACCTAATGTTGAACAAGTGCAGAAGTTAGATGGACCACTTGTTGAGCTGACTGTCCACTAGAAGATTGAGCAGGGGCAAGAACTAATTGAGTCTGATTTTGCTGATCTAAGTAGTGTTAAGGCTACTTCAATAGAAAACGCAGACACAAGGTTAGGTGTTGGGATTTTTAGAGGCTTGGGATCATTGTACTTCAAGGATGCAAGTCTAGCTATCCTTCGAGACAGTGCTATGCTCTTCCCAAGCGCTGAGCTGCTACAATTTATAGCAAATTTAGCATCAAATCAGCAAGATAGAGGGGTTGAATCATTACATCAGCAGCAAGTGATGGTTCTGCAGCAAGTTAAAGGAATGGCAAGGAAAAATGGACTTGATGTTACTGATTTTGCAAGTGTTAAGGCTACTTCATTGGAAGACGAAGTTAACATATTTAATATTGAGACTATTGGAGTCCTTACACATCTAGCTTCTTCTCAAGACAATGAAGAGCATCTTCCAGTTGAAGGACAACATCAATTTACACCTGAAAAGAGGCAAATGAGGGAAACTTATCAAGAAAACACCAATGAGGTGGATCATACTCCAAGTTTGTATCATATGTTGCGGCCTCCTGAAAGTATGCTACCCAAAGAGCATCTGATGTGGACAAACTCTACATCATAAGGACAACAGCAGCATAAATGGGGGTCAAGAGAACCAGAAGCTGATCTTAGGAAGGCCTATAAGCAAGTTGACCTGGTGATTGATGATTTCAAATGCAAATATCAAGGTAGTAGTGTCTGCAGCTGGATGGGGAGGTTTAGATGGGAGAATGAAAGGAATGGTGTTGGCCATCTCACTCAATTAATCCCATTGAAGCTCTTAACAGTAAAGGGAAACTTGTGCCATGAACTTCCAGATTGATGACTAAAGATCAATTGATGCAACTGTAACACTATTGGTCCTCAGTGAGTTTTCGTTACAAGTTATTTATGTTGAGCTACTCTAAGGACTACAATAAGTTAATTCGAAAGATCAAGGAAGGCACTAAAGCTTGGCTCAATTGGTTTGACAGTGGTAGACCACCGGACACCTATTATAATCCTGGTGCCATCCCTACTACAATTGGTTATAACCCTTAAGACATGAGTGCAACTTTCACCCTTGAGGACAAGGGTGATTTCAAGGAAGGTGTAATTGATACAGGAAAATCAAGAACATAGAAGTTCGGTTGCAGTTTCGACCGTTGGAGTTTGAATTTGGTGGGAAGCTTATGGCGGGTGAAGCATGCGAGCGACACGTGATGCAGGCAGATTTAGTTACAGATATTTTAGGAATTAATAGATAGAATTTCCAATTTAATTTCTTTTTTCAATTTCCTTTAATTTTGGTTAATCCTCATATATATATAGTAGTGATGTATGAGATTAGGTTTTATGCTTAATGGAAGAAATCAATCTCTTTCTCCCTCAACTATCTCCCTTCTCTTCTCCCTCTAAACTCTAACTTTCTCCCCTAATTCTATTTCTTTTCTCCCTTAAAATTCCATTTCTTGGTTTGGATTATGATCGGGATTCTACTAATTTAGAATCCTGTATCATTCGCCCAAGCATGCTTAACTTCGGAGTTCTAATGGCCTCATTGGCACTAAACCATACAAATATCACCTATGGAACCTAGCCTTCGACCTTTCAAAGATGTCGATGATCACTTTAGGATATTCTTTCGTTTATCCGCACCTCATCAGTAAATTTCTTTACTTGACCATAATGCTCACCGATATTTCCTTTTCCATTAACTAGTTGAGCAAGTTCTTCTCCTCTTCATTTCTTAACTGTGTTGCATATCTAGTCTAACGCTACAAGAAAAAGGTCATTTGCTAGCGCTTTTCAAAAGCATAAAAAAAAAATGCACTTATCAAGCATTACGGGCACTTTGAAGCGCCGGTAATATTGACATGAAATAAAAAAAAAAAATAATTTGAAAACTCAATTTTGGGCGCTCAAATTTGAAATCCCAGCTTTTCCTTCCTTACCTTTATTTTCCTCGCCCCTTATCTCTTTGTCTCACTTCTCACTTTCTCCCTTGCGCTTCTCTCTCAATCTTCCTCTTTCTCTCCTTCCCTCTATCCTTTTCTCACATTCTCACTTTTCTCCTCTCAAATGCCCCTCGATTTTGTTATTTTGGGCTCAATTGAGGTTTAGTTACATTAGCCCCTCAATTTTAGGCTCTTGGACACTGAATCTCGTTGATTGTAGTGCCAAACGCTTGTCAACCGAGCTATAGTGAAATTCTGCACTAATTCGATCCTATACAAGATAAATTTCAAATTTTATTAACTTTATACACATTTCCTATTAAAAATATTCATATTTGCAATAGCTAAACTTTACTAGTACTAAAATATGTAGTGGTAGTAGGCAAGTAACAACGAGAAGTAAGGACATTAGGCTAAAACCCATCGCCTTTTGAGAAATGATTACCACAGGAATTATCCACGATCAGCACAGCAGTTGCCCGCATTCACAATAATTACAATCAACATGGGTATTTCTATCACTCTAAAAACTACCCATGGTCACCTAAAGAATTACCTGTGATCATCAGAGGAACTACCTGTAAAGAATTATTTGTGATTAGTATGAGAATTACCTATGATCACCTAAGGAATTACCCTCAATCATAACAGGAATTACCCATAATTACCATGGGAACAATTCCAATTTTTTATAAATACAAATGATTTAAGAATGCTTTAAAAGTATTACGAAATTTTTAAAATTTTAACTATGCTGAATTTTATTCAATTTTGTTCAATAACCAAATAAACTTGTTCAAATCATTTTTTGTTTTCTTATTTATATTTTTCAATTGATTATGGAATTTGTGTGGTTAGGGAAGCTTTCTAGGCAGGGCTCACACGATTAGACACGACACGGAGATAATGAGTTTAGATCGTAGTTATCGAAGCCAGTTTGAATTTGGGTTGACCCCTTTAATCAGTTTAGGTAACTGGATTGAATTTGGGTTAGACCAATGTAACCCGTTTTCGATATGCTCGACTTGTTTATATACTTATATTAGGTATTTGAGAGATATAATACTGTTATTATATATAATTTTTTGTAATTTATCTCAGCTAAGATAAGTTGAACAATTTTTAGTAATGCTAATTTGTTAATTTAGTTTAACAATTATAAATATATCATGCTAATTTAACAATAGTCTGTGATCAACATAGGAATTATCCACGATCACCGCAAGAATTATCTACGATCACCATAAGAATTACCCGCGATCACAGTAGGAATTGCCCGCAATCACCACAGGAATTACCCGTGATCACCATAGGAATTACCCCGATCACAGCAGGAATTACCGGCCATCAGCGTAGGAGTTACTTGCGTTCACCACGGGAATTACCCATGATCATAGCAAGAATCACATGCGATTACCATAGGAGTTTCCCAAGATCACAACATGAATTACCCACAATCAGCACAAGAGTTACCTGTGTTCACCACTAAAATTACTTGCTATCACAACAGAAATTATCCGTGATCAGCACACGAGTTACCCGTGTTCACCATAGGATTTACTCGCCATAACACCAGGAATTACCTGCGATCACCACATGAATTATCCGAGATCAATATAGGAATACCAGCGATCATCATAGGAATTACTTGCGATTACAACAAGAATTACTCGCTATTATGAAGAATTACCTACGATCACCACAAGAATTTCAATTGTCAAGTTATTTGTTCTATTATAAACTAAATTTAACACAATATTGTTAGGGACTTTTCACAACAGCTAATACACCCTACGATACTAGTTGTTAGGACTGCCCAGAATTACCAAACCATAAACTGAAACAGCAATGTGGAATAAAGGGAAGGGAGAAATAATGGAGACACCGGAATTTACGTGGTTTAGCCGAAGCCTACATCAATTTTTGGGGGGGGGGGGGGGGGGGGGGGGGGGCAACATAATTTCACTATTATAACAGAGGTATTACAACAGAGTTCCTTACTCACACTCTACCTCGCACTTTTGGACTACATCTTTAGTCCCTTACTTTCAACCTCATATCTAAACCTTAAACAAGATGTCATATTTATAGGCTTCTACATTCATAACCCCCGGCAGCCCAAGAGTCACCATCATTGGGCCCCAATAAACCCAGTCATGAATTAGCGGTTTAGAATATCATCAGTCTCCAACCTTAACAAATATAAATAGTCTTGAAATTAAATTGAAATAATTAAGCTAAGTCCTTATGGGTAAATGAAGCTGAAAGAACAACAAACAACAAACAACAGACCTAGTGCCTCAAGGGCTCCCGCATAAGCAGGGTTTGGGAGGAGTGGATGTACGCAGCCTTATCCCTTCAGGGTGTAACCCTGCCGAGAGGCTATTTCCAAGGACCCCCTATCTTATAGGGTTGGCAACATAAGGACTTCTTAGGAGGTCACTCATCCTGATACTACTCTCGCCCAAGCACGCTTAACTTCGAAATTCTAATGGGATCTGGCTGCATTAGTGCCTGGTAAATGAAACTGAAAGAAGCAACTTATAAATTAAAAAGAAAAAATTTGAAAGGCAGCTAAACTCACCTCGAGTAACAACCATGGCGTCTCGACCAAATACATTGTTGGCTTTGTTCTTTATAAAGAATGCTATTAGCATAAAAGACTCGAGTCTCTTGATACTTAATTTTGCAAAATATTCAATAACAAAGTTGGTTACCATTCAGATATATACAAAGAATACTGGACAAAGTTAGACACTTCATCCTAACTTTGACCATGTTACGCATCTAATCAGGGTTTACTTTTAATTTCTTTTCTTTCTTTACTTCTACTGTTTCTGTATAGCTCTTGTACCTATGGAAGCATTCCTTATGTACTTATGAGAATCTTTTCCTCTTAATTATTAAATAAAAGTACAAAGGAAACATTAAAAAATTTCAAAAGTAGAGACTGGATTTAGTTTTATGTTGTAATTATTCTAACTGGAGAAGTGTGATTTTGGGTGTTGGGCATGACATCGTCGATGTTATATTCAGTCTGATTCCTATGGGTATTGTTATTATTATTTTTTTCATACTTCGTGTGTGCCCTTTAGATTTTCCTCTACAAATGCTGGCTTTCATAGCGCGAGCTTTTCCTCACCAATTATCGAAAGAAAAAGACAGGGTTTTAGTGTATAAATTATTAACCTGTTCTTTTATATAAGACTCTAGCAAGTTGATCAATAAAGGAACATACTCAGTGCCTCAAGGGCTCCCGCCTACGCAGGGTCTGGGGGGGGCGGATGTACGCAGCCTTCCCCCTTTAGGGTGTTAACCTGAAAAGAGGCTGTTTCCCAGTGCCTCCAACCTGAGGGTGAGGACTTCCCAGGAGGTCACCCATCCTGGTACTACTCTCGCCCAAGCACGCTTAACTTCGGAGTTCTAATGGGATCCAGTGACAGCGTGTTGGTGCCCTCTTTGGTTCTAGCAAGCTGATCAATGTCTTAAAAAATAATTAACACACTAATTTTACTTACTTTAACCTATTTAATTTTATCTCAGGTCTGGGTCCTCGGAAACAGTCTCTCTTTAGGGTTGCATCCTAAAGAAGTAAGGCTCCCTGGTCTCCCAACCCTGCATATGCGGGAGCCCTCGAGGCATTAGGTCAGTTGTTGTTGTTGTTGTAATTATATATATAATGTTATATTGTTTATTTATATATACACAAAAGTTGCTTGCGTTATTTCCTCTTTTCACACTGCGTGTGTTTCTTTTGGGTCTTTTATAGGGATGCCAGTTTTTATACCATAAGTTTACTTGCTAATTATGAAAGCATGAAGGCTCTACGGTGACATGATGATACTCTTCTTAGGTTAGGGGTTCTCGAAAACAGTCTCTCTTCAGGATAGCACCCTAAAGGGAGAAGGCTACGTACATCCACCCCCCTGGACCCTGCTTAGGCAGGAGCCCTTGTGGCACTGGGACTGTTGTTGTTGTAGGTTTGCTTGCTTATAATTATCAAAATATATATATATATATATATATATATATATATATATATATTAGGTGCTAATTATCATTTGCTACATAATGCTAAAACAATAAAAATACATTTAAAGCATAAGGAGAATTTTTTTTTTATTTTTTTATTTTGGAGCACCGGAGAATATTATATTTATTATATAACAATAAGGACAATATATTTAAAATAACTAAAAAAATAACATATTTTGAAAAAAAAAAAAAAAAATTTCTACTGTTTCTTTTTCCCTTAACGTTTTGTGTTTTAGGATAATAGGTTTTTTTTTTTTTTTCGGTTTTCAATAAATAGCGACAAAATCATAATATAAGATAGATAATTTATACAGATGATCCCTGAGTTAACCCGTATAACAATTGCGATAATAGAGTATCTTTAGCAACAATAATTTTACTTATAATAAATAATAATTACAAATATTTTTAAAAATATTATTGTACTTTATACCAAACATGTGTAGTAAAAGTTCTAACAATTTAGGTTATCATGGTACAAAAAAGTATGACAGCAGCAGCGTCCCTCTCTCTCACTTTAATATTTCAAAAATAATTCTGAATTCAAATAAAATTTAGAGTTATTTACGTCAAAAATCTCTATATTTTACTCATTATATTAATTTAATTATTGTACTTTTAATTATATCAATTTAGTTCTTGAACAATTCAAAATGTGTTAATTTAGTCATTTGGTCAAATTTAAGTTAAGTTAATATTGTAATTTTAAATAGCAAAATTATATTTGATACAAATAACTTATTATAAATTTATTTATTCACTTAATTTAATCCAATTCGTGGTTGAACCATTAAAAATTTTATTATAAATTTTTTTCTAAGGACCAAATTGACATTTTTAAATTGTGTAGGGACTAAATTGATATAAAAAGTACAAGGGGTAATTGATACAATATAGACAAAGTGCAAGAACCTTTAGCCTAAATAACATATTTTATGTAATATAATACTATTGAAAAATAAATAATATTTTTATTTTGATCCTATATTTTATAATTTAATGGATTTTTATCTTCTAGATTATATATTTAAGGGAATTTATTATTTAGATACATACTATATGTTTGAATATCAATCATCTAAGTACCTTGATATTATATATAATGAGATGTCCGATGTTTGAAAATTCTATTACTTAGGTACCTGTATTAAAATCTAAACGACATTTGCCAAAATCAGGAGAACTTTTACTAAAAATGTTGATGTTGTATTTTTTTTTTTTTTGGCCAAACAGCAAGAGAGATTTATCATTCAACTAATGAAGAAAAATGTTGATGTTGTAATTGATTATAATATATATATTATTTATATCAGTACTTTTAATAAAAAATTAACTAATTATAATAAAATTCACCAGAATTCAATGAAAAATATCTATGTATATCTGAAAATCTTATGTAATATTAGCTTTTTTGAGAAAAAATCGTCACATTTTACAAATATCGATATGTTATAAAATCACGATTTACATCAACATTTTTCAATGAAATACACAAATTCTAAGAAAAGGTATGTAAAACTCATCATACTTCCCTATACAACAACAACAACAACAAGCCCAGTGCCACAAGGGCTCCCACGTGAGCTGGGTCAGGGAGAGGTATGATGTACGCAGCCTTATCCCATCAGGAAGATACCTTAATGAGAGGCTGTTTCCGAGAACCCTCATCCTAAAAACTATAAATTTAGGTTCTCTTTAAAAAATACCTAAAATTTTTAATTTTTTAATGCCAACGCTAAACTTTAAAAAATTTTAAAATGTCAAACCTTAATATAACGCCGTTAACATGGGCTTAGTTTTTACTGACGTAACATTTACAAAATACTTTCTCATATTTTCTGGATTGCAGCGTTATCAAAACTAATAGATGTTAACTATTTTACCAAAAATATATCTTTAAAAAATTTTGGTATAAATTAAAAATATAAAAAATAATTTAGATAATTTTTAGAAATCACACCTAAAATTTAGATAGTTTCAAATGAAAACCTATAAATTTTGTTGGGAAAATAAATAAAAAGTATTACCTTAATAGTGTAAAAATGAAGAATTACCGATAAAGTAGAGCCGAGCGAGGCACAAATCCCCCGCCCTTTAAGACGATTTCCACGCTCCTACGGATAACCCGATGCCGTACGCATACAGCGCGCCATCCTCAAGATACAACAACAACAACAGTCTCAGTACCTTAAAGGGCTTCTGCATAAGCAGGGTCTGGGGGGTTAGATATATGCAGCATTTTCCCTTCTGGGAGCTACCCTGAAAATAGGCTATTTTCGAGAACTTCCAACCTAAAAAACTTGTCAGCAGCAAACAGCATGGTCAAAACTCTACCAATCAAACACTCTTAACCCAAATTTATCCAAAAAAAAAGGGGAATTATAAAACTGGAAGATAAAGATTAAGATTAGAAGACTCTTATTTTGTATATCTAAAATACAATACATCAACCCTCCATTTATAGGGTGGAATCAAGAATACCAAAATAAAATCAAACATTAAATACATTATATCATCAAATTGATTAAGATTAGCCGTTGTGCCAACGTTCACAATTTTAATTTTTTTTTTTACCTTTTTATTATTTATATTTTAAATGTCTATCATTTTTAATAAAACTAATAATTTTTTATTAAAATCCAACAATTTTTTACCAAATTTACATCTCTACCAAACAAAGGGGACAAAGAAGGTGGGGGTGTGTGTCATAAAAGTGGGTCTACCATAACAAGGATGTCTGAATAGAATAAAATATTAAATATTAATTTCTTTAAAATATAAAAAATAAAATGAATAAATAAATTACTTTTAAGCTAACAGTAACATTACACGTGGTTGGGTGCGACAAAAAGGGGTAAAAGAGCGTTGAAGCGCAAAATGAAAGAGCAAGTTAAGTGGGAGCTACAAGATTTCCTAAAGGACATGCCACTTGAGAATAGCACGAAGAGATCAGCGAAGGCCTCGAGTAAATAAAAAAAGGGGAATATGGTGAAAAGAGGTGACAGTTTTAAAGATGCCGGTAAGCTCCTTGCTACGGAGCGCACGTAGGAGATGGGGAAAATCTTGGGTTGAGTTTTGACGGTTATGATTCGTTTATGCTTGAGCGCTCGCTTCGATAGATTAGGGGTTTGACTGTCCTGTATTCCTGACTTTTGGTTTTTCCTGTTTCCAAGTCCTCTCTAGTGGTGTTTGAGACTCTTAGGGTATTGCATATTTTTGCTTGTATTCCTATTTGTACGGTTTCTATTGTTTTAATCCCCATCCTTATACGGGTTATTACAGGATTCATTTGTTTGAATTGTTTGCTTTGTATTACGACTCTATCGCTAATTATCGGAAAAAAAATTACACACTATTGTGCGGGACATGACAAGGATGTCACGTTCAATTATCAGTTTGGGAGACAATGCCAATACTTTAACGTCGTAATTATTTTATTTGTATCATATTAATAATATAATAATGTTTATTTTTATGAGAAAAATATTATGTTCTTAATCTAATATTTGAAATATTGATTTATTTATAAAGTAAAAGAGTATAATACAGTTCCAAGAAACGGCATCAACTTTTGGGCAACCCGAGATGAGCACTGAACTCAAGATCTCATGTTTGAAAGGTCTGTAGCGTAACTATTATAATAAATCTAGAGAATTATTATTGTCAGAGTTACAAATAATAAGAGGCACGAAATTGCCTTGAAATCTACAATTTTGATCTAACAATAAAATTTTCATTCTAACCATAACATTACCTGAATCTAACAACTTGTTTGAATATTTATTAACAAAGTACATTGACATTTTAATATAAAAAAAGTACTCGGATGTGTGAGAATTTTATTATCTAGGTATAGAATAGAGTGATTTTTGACAAAATCCATACGACTTTTTAAAATATTATTAATGTGGTCATAATAATATATATATGTTATGATAGTATTTTTAGTAAAAATTTAACAGATTATGAAAATTAAATCCATTGAATTGTAATTGAAAGTATTTATATTCTACCCAAATTATGTTGCATTAGCATTTTTTTTTTTTTTTTTTGTCAAAGCCATATTAGCATTATTTTCAACAACTATCATCAAATTTTAATAAAAGATAACTAAAATTATATTCCATATCATATTAAATAATCGCATGAAATTCCACCAAATTTCGGTGAAGAGAGTATCTAATTGATAAAATTATCGAACTTTAGGTAATTAAATGATAAAATTTTTAAATTTCAAGACATGTTATTATGTACGTTGGAATATTAAAATATCTAAATGATTAATACTGAACCAAAAAGTATTTTGGAGATTATTTAATTTGTATCAGGTTTAGTTCATCCAATAAAATATTTTCAAATTACGTTTAAGATTTTACTATAACATTTTTCTTTTTTCTTTTTTAGCACTAAAAAGCCCGAAAGTGAGATTTCATTATGAAAGGTTAATATATATATATATATATATATATATATATATATATAACTTGATATCTTTCATTGCTACCATAAGTTTGACGAGGTTTTTGTTTGTCTGCTGGATTTAACCCCGAACTCGACTGGTTAATTAAATAAATTAGAAAATCTTAATTTTTATTCGATTTAGTTATTAAATGTGCGTCCTACCTATTTAATTAGATTAGTAAAAAGGAACATACCCAGTGTCTCAAGGGTTCCCGCCTATGCAGGGTCTGGGAGGGCGGATGTACGCAGCCTTCCCCCTTCAGGGTGTTAACCTGAATAGAGGCTGTTTCCCAATGCCCCCAACCTGAGAGTGAGGACTTCCCAGAAGGTCACCCATCCTGATACTACTCTTGCACAAGTACGCTTAACTTCGGAGTTTTAATGGGATCTGGTGACGGCATGTTGGTGCCCTCTTTGGTTATTTAATTAGATTAGTGATTTTCTTATATTAAATACTAGTTTGTAAACCTACAAACAGGTCAATAAAATACTTGTCGTAGTTAATACTAAGAATACATACATGTCATATTTATAATTAGTAAAACAAACTATCAAATTTATATTATTAAATATAGTTTAAATTATCTTATAACACAATTCTTATTAGAAAGTGAGAGGGGCGAATCTTAGCCATCTATTGTGATGAATGGTCAAGATTTGCCATTTTTATGGGAATTAACAAAAAAATTCTCCTCAACTCTTTCTTTCCCCCTGCCTCACCGGCACCACTTGTCGTCGCTACCAGCAAGTGGTGGGGGATGAAGGGATATGTGAAAGAGAGAAAGGGGTATTGGAAGAGAAGGAAAAGGAGGATCAATGGACAGGCGGTAATAGCGGCGGCGGCAGGTGGCAGGGTGCAAGGATAAGGGGAGAGAAAAATGAGTATTGAAAGAGAGAGAAAAGGAGGGGTGGTCGATGAGCAACAGTGGCGGGGTGAAGGGATATGGGGGAGAGAGAAAAAGGAGGGGCGGTGGGCAGACGGGTAGGCGGTTGTGTTGACCGACGACGGCGGCAGATGGTGGGATGAGAGAGAGAGAAAAAGGAAGGATTAGGGAGAAATTTTTTTGTTTTTTGGATCTCACAAAAAAGGACTAAACTTAACCGTCCATTATAATGGAAAGATTCGCATAAGAATTATACATACATACATATATATATATATATATATAGAGAGAGAGAGAGAGAGAGAGAGAGAGAGAGAGTAACAGTATACTACTCAAATACCTAATTAACTATAATGGCCCGAACATGTCGAAAATGGGTTGAACAAGTCAAATGCAAACTCAACCCATAATAACGACAATAACCACTCAAATATCGAGTAACCCATAATAACGACTATAACCACTCAAATATCGGGTCAAGTGAGTCAAAAATAGGTTACACAAATCAAGCTCAAATTCAACCCAATGACCTAAAGGGTTAAACGGGTCAATCAAAATATAACTGACTTCAAAAATCTGACCCAAACCCGCCACTTCTTATCGTGTTTCAGTTGTGTTATCATATCACAAGTCAGAATTATTAGAACCCAACTTTTATGTCCAGTCCAGTAGACATTATTACTCTACGATTTAGGGTTCAACCAATTATTAAATTTACTATATTTCTTGTTTTTGGTACGGGATAAGTAGGTCTCTTTGTTTGGCATTTTAATTGTTTGTTTTACGAATAGCTTTAGAGGGTGTTTTTATATTATTTTACCCTTTCCACACTATGTGTTTCTCGGGTCTTCTGTTATAAGATGTAAATATTTTGTAATGCGAATTATTTTGCCACTAATCGAAAAAAATTGAGTTAACTGTAAGATCTGTCTACTCTCTTTCTCCATAAACACTTTCCTTAAACTCTCATTGTCAAATATTTAGTGATATAGGACGAGTAACCGAAGAGTTTTTAGAATAATTGTATTGCCAGAAACCCAAACGGATATTTTTGTAATTTCGCATTTTTAAGGTTATTTTCGTGATTTTGCGTTTTAGGAGTTCCTTGTTAGCCTATAAATGCTTGCTATAGTTGTTGTATGACACATTCATTAGTTTCATAATATAAAACCCTAGTTATTTTTCACTCTTTCGGTGGATTCCGAATTTATTCTTTAAATTAACATGTTCTATTTGAATTTTATGTTTCTATTCCACATCATTTAGGGTGTAAATTATTAATGACTTAGTAAGAATTCTATATAGGAGTTATCATGAGAGAGAAGAGATTAACATTTAAGCTTAGTACGGCGTTACTCCACTTAATGTGATTTTGTGACAAAATCCCACCTGGGTTGATACGTGACCTCATATATACCTAATTTGTGGGTCAAACCTAAAAGTCCAATGAAATTTAACTTAAATAAGTTGAATCAACTTACGAGCCCTCATAATAACATTGGAAGGCTTGGCTCACTCGAGCATGAGCATGCTCGAATTGATGCATTTAGCTGAGCAAGTCGAGCCAGAGTTCTAGCCTAGTAAACTCGAGCTCATAAGCTTGCAAGCCCAAGCAAACTTGAGTATGCTAGCCTTGATGCAACTTATAATCATAAATGAGCAAAATTAAGTCAAGTTCGAGCATTAACATTTGTATCGAAAGTTTTTCCTCTACTTATTAAAAAAAAGAGCCATGTTTGAGTGTAATTTATCCCAAATGAGACGCTTGATCAAACAAAGATGAGTTTAAACAAAGTAAGCCATGTCCAATCTTAACCGATCAAGCCAAACCTGAGCTTTTGTTGAGCTGAGTTCAAACCGGCCCAGATTTTCATACTCGGAGAGCTTCAAGCCAAGCACGAGCTGATCTTTGAGCTTGATGAGCATAGTATTGACTCATCTGTGCTCATTTGCATATCCCTACACAACTTGCCAAAATTCATGATGGCTGAAATTGCTAATACGATCCAACTTTTTTTTCGATAATTATAGAGCAAAGCTCAATACAAGACGACAACCCAGAGAGCCCCGAAGCAAAGATACAGACCCAAACAAAACAGACAGCGCAAAAAAAGGGGGATTAGTGGACAGAACAAAACACCTGAAAAACAAACCCCAACTGCACTTGCACCAAATTGAACTAGAACCAGCTTCACCTCCACCCCCACCTCCAGATACCAGATGCTAATCGAACTGGTCCAAAACCTCCCCCAACTTCTGCACTACAAGCACCTGCTCCAACACCAGTGCTAAACAACAACACCACAGCAGCAACAAGAGCCAATTCTGCTTACCTCCAAATGAGCTTCTGGAGTAACTTCCGCTTCAGAACTACACACGTAAAAATACAATCCAACTTATAAGTATAATTGTTAGTATACTATAGTTATATTTTTTTTACTAAGTTATAATATATTTCATGTTATAAAATATATTTGTGAATTTATAGTGTTCGATTATGATTATATACTATATTATTTTTTAATAAATTTATGATTATATTTATCTATATATATTCTTTTTTTATATATATACATTCAAAAAGTTAATTTTACAAAAAAGGAAAAAAAGAAAATTTTGGGCCCGCAACCCAGCCCGGTCTGGACGCACTACTAGGCCTGCAGGTGGACCCGACCCGATCCGTTGACCACCTCTACTACCGGCTCTCACCCGTGCATTACAAGCCCTAAAGGCTTTTAAATTATCATGGCCATAATTATATAACTTAAAACCCACACTTTATTTTCCTTTTATTTTCTCCCCGAAAATAATTAATTTTTAACATGTAGGCTGGATCACAGTACATATCATGCCCTCTACATGTGCGTGTAGATATCCATGACTTTTCTCTTTTATTGAGAGAGCGTTTCATATAACTTTTTATTTTTATAGTATTATTTTGAATTTATGCTTCAGACATTTTTTATGATCTTTTCCAATAAAGGTAAGTATCATTAAGTTTTTGAAAAAGTTGATTTCTTGATATTATATTAGAACCTTGATAATTAAGAAACTCACAAGTTCGAATCGCAACAAGCCCATTTTCAACATTGATATAATTTAAGCACAAAGTATGAGGAGGGCTTGAGCAATATCCATACTTCGAGCCCAATAGACATTTGCTTGAGAGGATATATTAGTGATGCAGCGCATAGATGGGAATTTAGGAGTGGGAAGGTTCAACGGTCTTCCCTTTCAATTTTATTACAAAATTAATAAAAATAAGGGGAACAATGGTGCTTAATTTCTCACAACTCGAGAAAATCCTAGAAAATTGATAAACAACATGAAAATTATGAAAAGCTGAACTAACCCTAGTCTTCCTCTTGTTTATACAGAGGAGCTAGTTGACTAAGACTGAAGCACTAAAAGTTAATTCAAAATCTAAATCAGAAAATTAATCCTATTTAAAATCAAACACTAATTCTTTGTCAGCCGCATTTCAAACCCAAACCGCCAACCTGTGTTCCCACCAAGCATGATCCGCCAAGGTTGCCCCGTGTCTCTCTTTTCCTTCCGCTTCTGTATCTCGATTCCGCCAATTGACCCATCTTGCCAAAATCAATCCTCTAGGACCCATTCGCCCCGAAACCCGCCAAAGGCTGAGACGGGACTACATCAATTAAAGTATAAAGCTACTCTTAAACCTTTATCCATTAGCTTAAACTTATAAAAAAGTCGGTTCCTTTAACGGGTGTAATATGATAACGTCAACCTATCCGTTGAAAGTGTTTTAACCTCAACACTTTAAAACTTTGAATCTAGTTGTCATCAAAGAGGAGAGAGAGAGAGAGAGAGAGAGAGAAGGCAACACTTTGTGGGTGTGGGCCTCCTGCTTTTATTTATTGTATGCATTAAATGTACCATGAAAATTAACTTTTTTATATAGAAATTTTCTAACATTGGTAGATATTAAGGTGTATTAAATATATCATATTTTAGTATTTAATTAATTAATATAAAATTTATTATTATTGCTAATTATATCTGGCCAATTAAATATAAAAATATGGTGCAATTAATATACATTGGGCACATATTAGAAAGATAATTTTATATACCCTTTTTTATATTTAAATAAAAAATTATTTAATTTTATTTAAATTGGTTCCTTACTTTTAATTTGTATAAAGTAGTCACCTTTTTCAATAATTAGAGAGAGAAATTCTCATTATAAAATCGACGCTCCCGCCGAAGTGCAGCCCTGAAAAGACCACAAAAGTAGGAAAAGGCAAAACACAAAGACCCGACTCCAAAAAAACAAAACTACCCTATGCCAAAACACAAAAAATTCTAGATACTTTCGTCCACGACAATACCTGAAAACAAAAAAATGGGTCACAATTTTTTTAAAACATAACCCCAAAGTAGTCGTTGATTTTTTATTTTATGATAAAATTAGTCCTTCACTGTTTTTATATCTAAGCATGTAGTTATTGACTCTGTTAGTGCTTACAACAACAAAATATCAAGGGCTCCCGTATAAATAGGGTCTGGGAGGGGTGTGATGTATGCAACCGTACCCCTTTAGGGTGATACCCTGATGAGAGGATATTTCCGAGGACCCCCAACTTGAAAAACTGTTAGTGCTTAATGGTTGTGATTTTGTCCAAATTAGTCCTTTGTTTTCTTTTATTCAAAAATAGTTCATAATATATGTGACTTCGCTCCATTTGGTCCTATTGCCTTCTTCTTCTTTTTTTTAAATAGTCACTAATTTTTATTTTATATTATAGTTAGTCTCTCACTTGATGACAAAAATTAGATAAATATTATAAAAATGAGAGACCAATTTTGTCATGTTATGAAATACAAGATACTAGTTTTTAACAATAATGAAGAAATATTACTGACCAATTTAAATAAACTTATAAAAAATAGAGATTATTTTAAACAAAAGAAGAAATATAATGTAAATAACTCTTTAAGTAAGATAATTATATGTCAAAACATAATTAAATTACAAAAATAATATGAATAAATTACATATAAGTATCTCAAGGTTTAATGCATTAATTTTTTAGTCTTTATAAAATAATTTTTTAGTCTAAAATGTTACATGCATATAATAAAACAATTCAAATAGCGATGTATAAAGATGTAAAATAGGTCCCTCTTTCATTCTTTAATATAATTGTTTAGATTACTTTATTAAATATTCGTCACGTTTTGGACTCAAAATTTATTTTACAAAGTTTTTGGACTAAAAAATTAAAATACTAAATCTTACGGTACTAATATGTAATTTACTCAAATAATATTGGATAACTATTTTTTATAAGCTAATAAACTTATTCCATATAAATTAATACTAGGTCAAGGTACAATCAGAACAATATACCTAGTACCTCAAGGGCTCCCACATAAGCAAGGATCTAGAAGGGATAAGATGTATACAGCTTTACTATATTAAGATGATACCCTAATGAGAGGTTGTTTCCGAATATTAGGTCAAGGTAGCATTACTAAGGGACCATCAATCTCATGGCACATGATTGGCCATGTCATTTAGAATTAAATATGCTATACATGTATGTGCATGCATGGGCATGCATGTGTTTACATGTATGTATGTGATGATGGATGATGCCCATAAAGTATGAGATTGTTTGATGGAGACATAATGATGAAGGGGGTCTGAGATAATATAGATTAATACATGTTATTGTTCTCAGAAATAACGAGAAAAAACTCATGATTTAAAAGTCAGCATGTCTTGAGAAATATTCGAAAAATATATACAAAGTACGTAAAGAGAAAAATAAAAATATACCCACAAGATACTAGGTATATCATCGAAGTAGCGATACCCAGTACCTAATACTACATTTCCCCTCCAATCAAAACAATTACAGTACAAAATAAAAGCAAAAACACACCGTAGAAACGTGATGCAACCTCACATTTTCTTGAAGCAACAAAAAATAGTATAGGAGCTTTTTATGCACTCGACATTCCTATCAACAGGCTTTGATCCAAAAACATATTCTAAAAGTACTTCAGGGTAATACCCTGATGAGAGGCTATTTCCGAGGACCCCCAAGACTCGACGCTAATCTCAAAAGTAGCAGATACAAAACGACATACTATAAGTACCAATGATGTGAGTAAGTACCATTCGAGCATCCTTATTTCAGAACCATGATTTCTACTGACTTTTGAATGCTCAGTATCTTGGCAATCTAGAGACCCATTCACAAAATTTTTTTTTTTTATAGATAAAGAGCAGAACTCTAAAAATACATACGGCGCTTCAAAAAGGGACCCGAAGAAAAAACAGAACAGGACAAACAAAAAAAGAAAAAAGAGAAGCCAACAACACGCAACAAAACAAAAACACCTAAACTAGACGCCCCCAACACCCAAGCCAGCCAAAAGCACTACCCAGCAAGAAAGCCCCACGCCTTCAGTTAAACGAGACGAAGGACGCCAGAACAAAAGCACACCTGAAAACACGCACCGGCCCCTGAAACCGACGAGAAAGAGCCACACACACCCCACCACCCAAAAGCGCAACCAAAAGACACGCAGGGCCACCAACAAGAAGAAGAAGAAACTGAGCCTACTAGGGATCGCCTCAGAAAAATAGAAAACAACTCAAAAGCAGCACCACGAGACCCAAACGGAGACCCGAAGCAACCGAACCAAGACCAGACACGAACCAACACCCTCACAACGCGAAAACAGCGACCAAGCTTCGAAAAGGAGAACAACACAAAAAGCAGCCGCGACCCCACGAACAGCACTCGAAACTCCCAAAAGGCCAACAAGCTCAACCAGCAAAAAACCAAAAGAATCAAAAAGGACCCATTCACAAATTAAACACCAAAAATTTTACCCGCATACCAACGAACGACTATTATCAAATACCCTTTTTTTCTTAGAGATCCGTATGAGCCTTCATTGCCTGTTGGCACAACCATGACCAAGAGTTTGAGATTATCATGACCTCGGACCTTGTTCTTCTTCTTAATACGCCCATCGGTCGCCTTGTCTTCAAACAATATAGATTAATATCATATTTATTACGAGCTAGTGTTTAATATTTTATTATATATGTGATTAGGCAATGTTATAAGTAACTTAAAAGTATATCTAATTACATATTTACTAATATAAGAAATTTAAAAATCTTACACATAATTTTTAACTATATATTGTATATATTTAGGTATACAAAATTTAAAAATTTGATAACTTAAGATAATATGAGATTTATAATTTTTTTGTTTTTATAATTAAGAGGAAAAATTTCTATACAAGAGGTGGCCCTTCAAATAATACAAGATTCAAAAGAACGAAAATAAAAACAGTGAATGGGCAAGACTATTAACACCTAAGATAATACTGTAACATGGACATTGCTGGGCTACGATCGCCCACATTAAAAGAAAATAACTTAAATGAAAGACTGTTTTGCGATAATAAATTTTCTTTAATATATGAAGTTATTATCAGTGTAAAATTTTTATTGGGTCTCCGTTCGGTTGCTTAGGGGTCTTCGTTTGTGTCTCGTGGTGCTGCTTTTGAGTTGTTTTCTGTTTTTCAGAGGCGATCCCAAGTAGACTCAGTTTCTTCTTCTTCTTGTTGGTGGGCCTGAGTGTCTTTTGGTTGCACTTTTGGGTGGTGGGGTGTGTGTGGCTCTTTCTCGTCGGTTTTGGGGGGCGGTGTGTGTTTTTGGGTGTGCTTTTGTTTCTGGCTTCCTTCATCTCATTTTGCTGAAGGCGTGGGGCTTTCTTGTTGGGTGGTGCTTTTGGCTAGCTTGGGTGTTGGGGCGTTTTGGTTGCCGTGGGTGTTGGGGCATCTAGTTTAGGTGTTTTTGTTTTGTTGCGTGTTGTTGGCTTCTCTTTTTTCTTTTTTTATTTGTCCTGTTCTATTTTTTCTTCTGGTCCCTTTTTGGGGCTCTATGTGTAATTTAGAGCTCTACTCTTTATCTATCAAAAAAAAATATCAGTGTAAAACTATTATTGTTAAAGCTTTTTTTTTTTTATTTTTATCTTTCTCTTTTTGGTTTGGGCCCTAATTATGCGGGTGCGTTCTTCTATTGTTGTGAGTTTCCCTTGCTAATTATCGAAAATAAATAATGAGAGTCACAAAATTACTTTAAAAAGTACGACTTTACTTTAGCAATAACAATAATAATTTTGTCCCGACAATAACATTACCTCTTATATAATAATAATAATAATAATAATAATAACTTAAAAGATATAGTTAGTCTAATTACATATTAATACTTTGAAGTTTGGTGAAATATCTTTCTAGTCCATAAATTTGCGAATAATTTTTTAGTCCACAAATTTGGATGAAATAATATTTTAGTTTAATTGCAGTTAAATATTTCACAGAGCAAAATAACTAAAACATTCTTACTAAAAATATTGTTTATATTAAAAATAAATAAATAAATAAATAAACATACATCCCCAGCCACCCCACCCCACCCCACCGCCCACCTATCATTGCCAGCACATTACCTGCCAACACCCCACCGTTGCCCGTTGTTAGAAATTGCCCACCCCACCACCACTTTCGAAGGTCGACATTTACCCCCGTCAGCCACAACCCGTCTTTGTTCTCTCTCTCTCACCTCCCTCTTCCCCTCTCCCCTTTCTCTCCTGTCTTTCCCACTCCACTTTCATCTCCCAAAAATTAATCCACCGCCATTTGAATACTATACCGCTGGCCACCAAAGTTGACCCTTACTGCCAGATAACACCATCAACCACTCATCCCTCATTTCCGACCCCCGCCCCCCTTTCTCTCCTCCTTGTAAGAGAGAGAGATAAAGGGCGGCAAGAGAGAGACCGATTACGGTGAGATAGAGCGACATGTGATAGTTGGGTGGTGCTGCTTTGGACCGGCGACAGGGGGTGGGCGGTGCGATGGTTTGGACATTAAAATTTTATTTATTTATTTTTGTTTAGTGTAGACAATATCTTTAATAAAGATATTTTTGGTCATTTTATAAATTTTTGTAAAAATTTTAACAGCAATTGCATTAGAGTATTATTTCATCAAAACTTATGGACTAAAAATAATTTTACCAAATTTTATGGTACTACTATATAATTTATTCTAATAATTAATGATAATAAATATATAAAATAGATATATTTAATTTAATAAATGATTAAAGTAGCATAGTATAGGAATAGGGTATATATATAGCTGTGGGAAAGGGTGATGATACGTTCGATGGTTGACATTTGACAAGCCAGTGGCTCCCTTTTAGGGTTCCTTTAAAATGACCTCATTTGTTTTACAAAAATGCTCGTTCGGGATGACAATTGAATTCGAATTTATTGAATATCTATCTAACTCGATTTATTTATGGTGGATTTAAATGTAAGATATGGTTTTAAATTAATTTAAATTTGGATATTGATAAATAAATTTTGGGTCGGGTTGGATTTAGATAGCATCAAACCCAACCCAAACCCAACCGAAATCCGATCCGAAATAATATTTGGTGTAGAAAAAATTTTGAAATTACTAAAATTTGAGTTTTAAGCATGTGTTGTAGCATTTTACAGTTTTTCTAACACTATAATATTCTTTATAAAAGTTATGATTTTATATATAAAAATTACTAGTGAAAAAGTTTTCGAACGGTGGCTTAATGTTGTATTAATAATATATCATACATATTAAATGAAAAAAAAGGAAAAATATGTAGGGATTTGTCCAAATATTTGCTTTTAAATTAATGTTGTTGCAAATTATTGTTATATATATTAATATTAAATTTTAATATTATAATTTGTTCTAGGATTTAAATAGATTGTAGATTTGGAACGGATATCAGTTTTACCTGATAGATTTAGATTTGGATTGAATTTTTATGGAACAAATGGGTTTTTTTGGATTTAGGTTGGATCGGGGTTTTTTCTGGGTTGAATATGGATGAAGGCAAACCTAATCCAAACTCGACCCATTACCATCCCTAGACGTAACCTAGTGATGGAGAATACTGATAACTTTATATATGTGTCACCAGAGTTCGTATCTCCATTTGGGTAAAAGTGGCTCCTCATTTACGGGGGTTAGAGATTTCTTCCTCCCAAAGATAATACCCATGTAAAAAAAAATATATGTTTTAGAAAAATTGAATGAACTACACAATAATTATATAGGAAAAGTTATCAGCTAGATACCTTAAAATTTAAATATTTATTAGTCAAGTATTTTATTGTTTTAATGTATATAGTGGAGTAACTTGAGTTTTTAAAGTTTTATCACTCAGATACCTTAAAAATTATAATTTTATTCAGTTTGGTACCCTATGCTAAAATTTAATGGATATTCGTTGGAAATTGGTTTTCAACGTGCATGATTTTAGGTATCCGTTATAATGATCTGATGATTTTTTGTCAAGAAATTGGTGATATGACATATGATTTAGAAACAATATAAGCCTCTTTCATCAAATTTTGGTGAAGCTTTATCATAATCTGTTAAATTTTCACTAAAAATACTGATTTAACTCATATATTATTGTGATTATGTGCCATGTCATCAAATTATAATGAAGATTGGTCGAATTCTACCAAAAACTCACCGAATTCTGGCATTGGATACCTAAGTAATAAAATTTCAAATCTCATAATATCTTATTGTATATATTAAAATGTCATGGTATGTAGGTGATAAATGTTCAAACCTAAGTGATAAAATTTTCAAATCTCATGATACATTATTGTACCAAAGAGGGCACTAACACTCTATCACCGGATCCCATTAGAACTCCGAAGTTAAGCGTGCTTGGGTGAGAGTAGTACCAGGATGGGTGACCTCCTGGGAAGTCCTCACCCTCAGGTTGAGGGCACTAGGAAACAGCCTCTCTTCAAGTTAACACCCTGAAGGGGGAAGGCTGTGTACATCCGTCCCCCCCAGACCCTGCGTAGGCCGGAGCCCTTGAGATACTGGGTATGTTCCATGATACATTATTATATATACTAAAATGTCATGATATGTAGGTGATAAATATTCAAATCTCAAAATATATAGATACTACATTCCTATTTATTATATATATATATATATTTTTTAATCATGGTAAATCCAGGGGAGGGGGGTACTCTAATGGGGGCTCGAACCCTGGCGCTCTCATATATGCGACCGGGAACCACACCACTAGGCTACAAGCTACTTGCTCACATTCCTATTTATTATTTATGGGAAAGATAATGTACTTCGGGAAAAAAATTAAAGAAAGCTAACACGTTGTCAAACAAAATTTACTTGGTATTTTGTAAAGTGTTAGGTCATATGAGAGATTCGGAATCCCGTTATTAGGCGAATAAAACTCTCAAAGCTTAATTTGCATCATGATCAGAGTCGGACATTTAGAACAGGAAGTGGGGCAGGGTGACCTATCTCCGGCACCGGAGGGGGGAAAATGCGACAACCCTCAAGCGCCTAGGGTTAGAATGTGCACCAGGATGTATTGAAGCTGGTGGTATAGGTGGTTGTAGAGATTAATATGTGTCGATCCTATATGCAATATTGGTGAACAGAGATACTGTCCCAACCAACTATCCTCGGAACCAAATAGTAACTCTCAACTTAACCCTTTTTTTTGATATTTTATCTGTTTTGTATCCTAAGGTCTTAATTTTAATAGTATTTTATCAATAGACTAAAATCTCGGTCGCTTGTCCAAATTCTAAGAGGCTTAAACTTCATTTGCATTATTCCGTCAAGTCATGTTACGTCGTTAATCGAAATCATAGTTTGTTTTAGAAAATGATAAAACTAAAAAAAATGTCAATTAATATAATATATTTAAAAATTATAAGTCATGTCGGGTTTGAGTTATCACTTAGTCGTATTTGAATATATCATATGTGCGTGTACATGATCGTATTTATTTACTCACCCAATAGTGGGGATAAATATCGATGGAGTATGAGAAAACTTTTTTTTTTTTGATAATTAAAAGATGAAGAGTTAAATATATTCAACCTTAAAAGTACAGATCACAGATATATAAAAAAAAAAAAGATACAGAAAAAAAAGAGAATCAAATATGAGGTGCACCATAATCTAAAGTGAGACAATGACAGAATTGTTAGAAATATAAGTGTAAATAGTAAAGAAATTGTCAAGAAATTATATGTCCCAAAAGTTTAAGCTAATAAATGAAGGCTTAAGATTGGTTTTATACTCTAACATGCCCCCTCACGCAAATGCCCGTTTGAGCTGGAAACGTGGATAATGCACATGCTCACTTCATACCTTATGCTAATATTAAAATTTGGGGGCTGTTGAAATTCGAACTCTCGACCTCTTGGTCACAAGACTCTAATACCATGTCAAATGGAGCTCTGATACCATAAAAGAGTAATAAGGAACCCACTGAATGATGGGAGCCCTCTCGTATATTTATAAAAACGGAATACAATCAAAGTTTATATAAGCCCTAGACCCAGATGGGCCAACCTATACATTATATTCTAGCAGAAATCAATCGCAGTAATAAAGAGAAATAGCATAGATCTCATCTGAGAGATGAACTATGATATCGGGTCGTGGTAGAAATATCAGCTTGTGTCATTTCTATTAAGAATATGATATCGAAACACTTTACTGTACAAAAATTGCCCGCTACGACATAACTATATATTATAAAATTATTGTTTCATAATATTGTTTTTTAATATATATTAAATATTCGAGTCCGAGAAAATGACTCAAATAGGAATATAAATTAAAGTGCACGATAACATTGCTGACGGGACTTAAGTTTTGTTTGTATTGTCTTTTATATGTACTATTTAATAAATTTAAAGTTAGATTGTGATAATAATTTTTTTATTTTAATTTTCTCTAAGAATCTATAAATAAAAATAAAGAAATTATATAATTTATATATTTCTAAAAATAAAAAAAGAAAAAGAAAAAATGATACAAAAAAAGTATATATAAATATTCTTTGTAAATATTTTTGTTTATCTGTTGAATGAAAGTGCTCTTGCTTGCCGTTTGACAAAAAATATTACGAGTCTTGAAGTTTTTAGTCTAAATTCAAAAGTGGAGGTATGTGGAGGAGTGAAGGAACCAAACATGAACCTTACATATCGAGACAGGCCAGTATACTTGATGTTTTTAAGGTTTCCCACCTGTTCCTCTCTACTTAGACTACGTTGTAGGGCTTTTGCTCGGACAAAGAGAGATAGTCAGTTTCTTGTTGATGCAGCCTCGCCTCAGCCTTTGGCGAGTTTCGAGGCGAATGGGTCTTGGCAGGTTGATCTTGGCAAGATAGGTCAATCGGCGGAATCGAGAGAGATGCGGTGAAGATAGAATTTGACTTATAATGGGATTAGATTTATATTTCATATTTCATTTAGTTTTTATATTTATCTTTTGGTATTTATTTATCTTTTAGTATTTTATTTATCTCTTGGAGTTCGACTTGGAGTCAATTAGCTCCTCTATAAATATAAGAGGAACCTAGGTTGTTTGATCATCCAAGTTTAAAATTATTTTGAAGAATACTTTGTTTCTTCTTTTCTCGGGTTGTAAGAAATTGAGCCTATTTTTCCTCTTTGTTTTGTTAGTGAATTAATAAAATTATCGGGAAGGCTGTTAAACCTTTCCGTTCACCTAAATCTTCCGCCACGTGCTGCACCACTTGTATTATCCAGCCAAATGTAGTAAAAGCTTTTATTCTTTCGCCTGTGATTTTTCCTCATTTGATTAGTTATTGTGTCTTTTTGGCTCTTCTCTCGGTATTTTCTCTCAGATCTACAAATTAATATTTAAATCAAACTCAGATTTTAGGTATTTTGTCCAACTGCTAAGTGTGACATTGATTGTTTTCAAAAATTTATTGAGCTTCATGAATATTTTAGATATTATTTCAGGAATTCTATGGTGAAAAAATTGTCATATGTTGTTTTCATTCCACTTTTAATAAGTGTCCCACAATCTAAAAATAATTAACATACTAAAAAAAAAAAAGGTATTTTAACGTTGTATCGGTAGGAGTGCACATCGGTTCAAGACCGGACCGAACTAGATTGGATGAATCGAAGATCGAACTACGTCAAATCATGAGGCTTGGACCGAACCGATTAAACCGGGTTTATCTGGTCCAAGTCCGGGACCGATTCAGACCTGTTTTTCCATTTAGGAAGTGTAATTATATAATGAAAAATATTTGCATACGAAAGTTAATAACTTAAAAATATTGATAATGGTATGTGTGTGTGTATATATATATATATATATATATATATATATATATATATATATATATGTATAATTATTAAATAATGTTTATTTAATTTTCTAAAATTTAATATTTTTAGCTACATATAGTGCATATTAATTATATATTAAAATTATGTACTAAAAATATTTAATGTGAAGTTAATGTTGATCAGTCTTCGGTTCAATCTTCGGGTTTTTTGATCTTGGACGGGACCGGATCGAAGATTGATTAAAGCCATATACTCGGATTGAAGACCGGACAGACCCATAGTCGGTTAGGTTCAGTCATTGACCGAAATGGCCAGTCCAATCCGAAAACCAGTTTGGACCAATTTTTGTTCACCCCTAGGTGTTGGACTAATTTATATACGGATATTAAGGAAAAGAAAATGTTATATACATAATTCATCTCTGATTATACGTAGCATTGCTCATTCATCTCTAATCCATCGGAGATTAGAGACGGCACACCTCGTCTTTATACCCCATCTCGAAATTAAAGTTTTTTACTGGTGATAAGTCAAACATACTAAATAATAAATAATGAACCGTCCACATAACAATTTAGTAAAATAAGGTATGAAAATTAACAAAATTTACTATGTTTGCATATTATTCGTCTCTGTGTATTAAAATAAAAACTTTGACAAAAATTCGTGGACTCGTAAAAATTTGTATATAATTATATTTATGTTTATATATAACAATTCTTTTGAAAGTGACGTAAACTTCTTTTTGATGACATTACCCATAACCGTGGTAAAACAAGAAGCATATTAAACAGTAAAAATAAGGTATATGTAAATAGTTTGAATGTTCTGAAGTAAAAAAATTCAGCAAAATATAAAATATAGATACTTATTTAAAATATCATTTAAGTATTATTATTTTGAACTTATCAATTATTTTTTATTCAAGAAAAAATACAAATACATATTATAAAACATATATCATACAACTAATATAAGATAATAATAATATGTAAATGCTAGATTTAAATAAAAATAAAAAATATATATTGATCCATATTTTACTAACACTTGTTTGAAGGGGGAATATAGGTCTAGGATCGGTCCAGTCTGGTCCTTGACCGAAAAGGTCGGTCCGGTTCGGACTGATGGACGACCGAAAAACCTGAAGATGGGACCGAAGACCGATCAACATCAATTACATATTACACATTTTGGGTAAATAATTTTAATATATAATGTATGTATATAAAAATATTAAATCTTAGAAAATTAAGTATTTATTTTTTTACTATTTAATGATTATATAAATATCACATATAACTAACCTTAAATTATATATATATAATGTAAATTATACTATTATCGTTATTCTCTAATTTTTAACTTGGCGGACTTACTCTGGTATGAGAACGGGGTAATGGAAGGTAAATGAGATAAGAATAATACGGGATAAATTTCTGTTCTATTTGTCAATATTTTAAAAAGCGTAAAGAGATTACTTCTATTTTCTTTAATTCCCTATTTGAGAGTAAAGAGGGGCAACAACATTCTCAGTGTCACAAGGGCTCCCGCCTAAGCAAGGTCTGAGGGTGGCCCCTTTCAGGGTGAAGGAAGGTTATTTCTGAGAATCTCCCAACCTGAGGGGTGTAACACGAGGACTTCCCAGGAGGTCACCTATCTTGATACTACTCTCACCCAAGCACGCTTAAATTCAGAGTTCTAATGGGATCCGGTGCTTGCGTGTGTGGTACCCTCTTAACTCTCTTTTTTGAATAATTTAAAAGGTATTTGAATAATTTTGTCTTTATTTTAACTATAACTCTCTTTTTTTTAACCCATCTACTTAATTATTAAATACAAATACCTCATATACTTGTTTTTATACCCTTACCAATGTTTATTAGATTTATTCAAACAAGAGTAGTATAATACCTTACCTTTCAGTTGTTTACCTAATTGTCAAACGAAGCACTAGACGTTTGCGGGTTATACGCCACGTGTCAGAAAACCCTAAAAAGGTTTGGAGTTGATTTAATCCAACTAATTATTATTTTAAAAGAAAAAAATAAAGGTTAATCAACCATAGTTGATTTTAAGTTTTATTTTGTGGTTTATTTATTGAGAGTATTATTATCACTATATTAACGTGATTTATAGAGATGATAGCCACTAAATTACATTAATAATAACAATTTACTCTAATAATAATATTACCATATTTATTTTTATTATAATTTTGCTTGAATAATCTGTCAAACTAAATATTTAATTGACTTCTTTTTGGCCCCAACATAAGTTTGTTTTCATTCATTTAACTTATTTTCTATTATTGAAGGAAATTACATTAGATTACATCGTTACAATAACTACTGCACTATACCACGTACTAGAGTCCGTAAAAAATTGAATCCAAACAATAATAGTTGAAGAGTAAGTATATTAGACAAATAATATAATTTGACCTTACATCATGTGGAAAATAACTAGTTAATTATAACATAACAGAGAACTTAAATTTTTTCACGTTGGATTTTTCCCATGTAATAGTATGAGAATGCTCCAAGCATCTGTCGTAGGGATGGCTATGGAGCGGGTAAAAACCGTTACCTGCGGATACCCGTTCCATTTGAATGGGTACGAGTATAGGTGAGGCGGGTAACGGGTATGAGTTGAGTATACTCGTCCCGCACTCGCCACGGGTATGAGGCAGGTACGTGTATAATGTACTTGACCCACCCTGCTCCATACCCGCCTCGCTCCATTTTATACCCGCTATACCTACTCTATATCTTTCAAATTAAAAAATACATGCCTACATTTAATTAGTTAAATTATTTATCAATGTTATAAAAATAAATTTGAACTAATAAAAATTGTATTAAATAATTAATACGGACGGATATGGATAATTATTTTGTACTCACATTAGGACGGGTACATG
This sequence comes from Simmondsia chinensis, assembly GCA_018398585.1. NCBI lineage: Eukaryota > Viridiplantae > Streptophyta > Magnoliopsida > Caryophyllales > Simmondsiaceae > Simmondsia > Simmondsia chinensis. Next base: position 37,048,038 of record JAGTTD010000005.1, on the reverse strand, counting down.
GTGGGTAATGGACGGGTACAGGGGCGGGTATAGGTATGGGTTTGTACCCGTTGGGCGGGTAGGGGTATCCATTTCATACTCCTTGAGGTGAGTATGGGTATCGATTTTATACCCATGGCAAATAATGAGGCGGATATAAATATAAATTTGGGTGGTGGGTAATAGTATAAAGGAGGCACTCCTTGTACCCGCCCCCACCCCATTACCATCTCTAAATGGAAAAAAAAAAACTCACAAAATTTTTTTTTTTTTCCCTAACCTCGTATAAATATGTTTATTAAAATTAATAGTTATTTATATTTTTATACTTAATCTCGGTGTAAAAAATTAAAAAAGGCTCTTAAATTTTTAATTTTATTTTTTTGTAACCCTAGATTTTTTTATACTAATAATAAATAGAACCATCTCCTTCATACTTTGATAAAAAAGTTAACATGATAAGTCACATTAAATGTCCACTATAACATATTGACAAAAATGCCATTTTGGCCCTTTTTTTCTTTAAAAGAAATCTCATTATCAACTGTTAATATCCCTTCATTTAGGGGTATTTAAACATGGCACGAAGATGATATAATTAGGTTAGGAGTCATCGGAAACAGCCTCTCTTCAGCTTCATACCCTAAAGGGGGAAGACTGCGTACATCAACCCCCCAGACTCTGCTTTTGCGGGAGCTCTTGAGGCATTGAGTTTGTTGTTGTTGAAGGTAACATGTTGCATTAGCTTTCTTCCTCCTTGGGATATGAAATCACACGTCGGAGCGAATCTTATTTCTTAATGTAAAAAAATTATAAAGTATTAAAAAAGAATATAAAATAATCAGAGGCCATTTTATTAATTTTCACAAATATTAAGTACTAAAATATAAATAACTTAAAATCAACGTTCTTGTGTACTGAGAGAACGACGGCACACATATATATAATGCCTCTGTCTACCTCGTCGTCCTAAACCCTAGCTTTTGCTTCGCAAGCTCGAAAACCCTTCTCTCTCTCTCTCTCTCTCTCTGCCCCCCTCGCTCGTTCGGATCCTCCGTACCCGTTTCTCGCCCCAGTTTTGAGAGATGGTGAAGAAGAGCAAAAGTAAGTCGACCCACAATTTCTTCTCCATCTCCTTTTTGTTACAATATAAAACTAATCCCGAGTCTTTTTCTATCAGCTTAAGCTTTTGAAAAAGGTAGTTACTTAACATTGTATGCAATCCTAATAACCCGTTTTGTTAATATAATTTAAGCATAAGATATAAGGTGGATATGGCAATATACATGCTTCATGTCTAATGGGCATTTACGTGAGGGGGCATGTTGGAGTGTAAACTATTAGCTTAAGCTTTTGGAAAGTTGGTTTCTTGGTATGGTATTTCGTATCCCAATAACCCCTTACAACAACAACAATAACAACAACAACAAACCCAGTGCCTCCAAGGGCTCCTGCAAAAGCAGGGTTTGGGGAGGGTAGATGTACACAGCCTTCCCCCTTTAGGGGGCTACCCTGAGGGGAGGCTGTTTCCGAAGACATCCAGCCTAAAAAGTTTGTCCGCATCAATCAACAACAACAAACCCCAATAACCCCTTGATTAACATAATTTAAGTACAGGTTATGAGGTCGACGTGAGGAATATTGATGCTTTATGTTTAATGGGCATTTACGCGGGGGTATTTTGGGATGTAAAACCAATTATGTGTCTTTACCCCTTAACTTAAGCATTTGGAATGTTGGTTCTTTAATATGGTATTTCGAATCCCACTAACCCCCTTGATTAACATAATTTAAACACGGGGTATAAGGTAGATATAAGCAATATTGTTGCTTTAAGCCTAATGGGCATTTGTGTGTGGGGGCATGTTAGTGTGTAAAACCCATTATGTGCCATTTTCTATCGGCTTAAGCTTTTGAAAGTTGCTTGACATGGTAAGAGGTCACGAATTCAAATCTCAATAATCTCTTTATAATTTAAGTACAAGATATGGGATGTGTTGTGCAATATCCATGCTAGGGAGTATGTTAGAGTATAAAACTCATCAGTTTAAATTTTTAGAAAAGTTGGTCTATCAACCCCTTTGTTTTTCTACTTATTCTAAATTGGTTGTTGTTGGGTTCAATTTTGTTTTTTGGGTTTATGTAGAGAGCAAGAGCAAGAGGGTTTCACTAAAGAAGAAGTACAAGATAATCCGTAAGGTGAAGGAGCACCATAGGAAGAAGGCCAAGGAAGCAAAGAAATTAGGACTTAATAAGAGGAAGAAAGTAGAGAAGGACCCTGGAATCCCCAATGAATGGCCTTTCAAGGAGCAGGAACTCAAGGCCCTTGAGGCCCGTCGTGCCCGTGCTCTTGAGGAATTGGAGCAGAAGAAAGCTGCCCGGAAAGAGAGGGTACAATTTAGTTCATTTTGACGACTTGGGTTCCCAATTTGTATGGTTGATGTTTATAGCTGGTGATGACTACATTGCTCCCTTCTAAGCTTAACTAGGGTTTATAATAGAAATTGATTTGGTTTCATAATTTTATGGCTGAAGATTGTATTTTGTGATGCAGTTGAAGCTAGGAATAGTGGCTAGCCAGATTGCCCTCATCGAAGCTTAACTATGCTAGATTGTCCTTTTTGAAGTTTAATTAGGGTCTATAATAGAAATTGACTTTGGTTCACAATTGTTATGGTTGACGATTGTAGTTTGTGATGCAGTTAAAGTTAGGAAGAGTGGCTAGTGAGTTGCCCTCTTTGAAGCTTAACTGGGATTTATAATAGAAATTGTTATCTTCAAAGCGTAACTAGGGTTTATAATAGAAATTGTCTCCTTTGAAGCTTAACTAGGCTAGATTGCCTTCTTTGATATGGAGATTGAGAAAATTTATCATACATTAGCATGTATAGCACTGTCCTAAAGGTTGATGTTGCCTGTCTCCGACTCCGACAATGTCTTGGTGCAGAAGGGTCAATGGCGACAACCCCCTAGGATTCAATAGACCCATCCCTAATTCACGTGCACTCGCATGTAGAGGATAACAAGAACAATACTCGATGTTGATTTACTGGAAATTTATGGTTTCCAACAGCGTTCATGTGGTTTCCCTTGTTGATATATTTACAACGCACAAAGAAATGAATAAAATTAGTTTGAAACAAACACGCATGCATCATCTTGTAATGATATTTGACTTTATATGTCTTGATTAATTGCTCCTCAAATATTAGGGGTATTCTGCACATCTATGTATGTACTTGTTAAGTGGTGGGTATTATATTTAATCAACAATGGGTTTATCGTCTTAATGCTTGATACTCTGATATGATTTATTGAGCAGTTGCCTAATTGATTTGTTTATAAATCCGCATAAATGAACGTAAATATGCTCCTCAGGTTGGGGGTCCTCGGACATAGCCTTCTTTTAGGGTAACACCTTAAAGGAGTAAGGCTGTGTAAATCCCTACCCCCGACCCTGCATATGTGGGAGCCCTCGAGGCACTGGGTTGGTTGTTGTAGAAATGAACGTAAATATTTGTACCTTTTGATGATTATTGACACTGTTAAATCAATGATTGAATTATTTTTTTCCCGTGAAAGGAAACTAAATCGTTGGATCTTTCCCCACAAGAATTCATGCTAAAAGGCAGCCAATGTCTATCAGCATGACAATTATATAGTTAAATGTTTGCTCACAGGCTTGTGTTCCGCAAGTCAGTTTGCTAGTGTATGCTGTTTAACTCTGCAAAACCTGTGTTTGTGGACGCTGATTTGGAACCAAGGTTTATTACAGGCTCGGAAAAGAAAGTTGGGTATACTTGATGATGAGAACGCTGCTGTTATGGAGGACGCATCTATTGAAGGAGAGAAAGGCGACGAGGACTCCATTAGGGTAGGCAAAAATCAAGGTATATTGAAGCTCTGGACATAGCACCGATTCTATGGGGAAGATTAGTTCTGTATCGTACAGTCGTTTTGTTCCTAAGTTGTTCTGTTGTAGTCATTGGTTTTTTGGTTTCTTGCAGACAGTTCTGACAGGGCTTTCTACAAGGAGTTGGTCAAGGTTATTGAAGCATCTGATGTCATTTTGGAAGTCCTTGATGCTCGTGACCCTCTCGGAACTCGGGGTGTAGATATGGAGAAAATAGTGCTGAAGTCTGGCCCGAACAAGAAACTCGTTTTGCTATTGAATAAAATAGGTATGATTGTTGTACCATGAAACACTAAATAAAATGGTTAGGGGCCACTTTGAAAACAATCTCTGTACAAGGTAGCACCTTCTAGGAATAACGTTGCGTACATCTTATTCTCTCCAAACCCTGCCTTGACGGGAGCCTCTTTGAGGCACTGGGTTGTTATTGTTCTACCATGGAACACTGAAACCCTCCCCTGTACCGTACCCCTCCGCCTTTGCCAAGGGAATGAGAAAGAAAAAAACAATAATCATTCCGGGCATATGTCAGGAGAATAAGGATGATAAGGATATATCCGTCGTGCTCTTTTTTCCCCCCCCTATGTTGATGTTCAATAGCAAGCTTGTGAGATAATGAAGTAATGTAGAAATGTACTAGCATAATGAATATTACATTGCATGGTATAACTTTAGTATATTTATGGATTCTTATTGTCGTACTTTCTTAACAAACTAATACATTTTCGTGTCAGACCTTGTGCCTCGTGAAGCAGTTGAAAAATGGCTCAAGTATCTCAGGGAGGAACTACCCACAGTTGCGTTCAAGTGCAGTACTCAAGAGCAAAGGTCAAATTTGGGTTGGAAATCTTCAAAAAAGGCCGCAAAACTGAGCAATCTTCTTCAAACTAGTGATTGTCTTGGAGCAGATACTCTAATTAAATTGCTGAAAAATTATTCAAGGAGTCATGAGGTAATAGGAAAGAATACCCAAATTTCTGGCTTATTGTGCTCTCAAACTTGATTTAACGTTTCAAAACTAGATTCCCGTTTGACACGCTTATAAAACTCAAGTAATAAGCTATTCACCATTGGTTGAATTGATGGATAGGAAAGAATACGCTTTGCAGGTTTTGATTCAGTTTGTGTAGTCAATTGTATTACTTGAAGCGACAACTATAATTCACGTCTCTTTGTTTTGTGATAAGTTGCTCTTTGATTTCTGATTAGTATTAGCTTTGTTTTAAAACATTATTCGAATGATCCTTCTTTTATATCATTTTAAGGATTCAATCAATGAAATTTCAGATAATTTCCTATATATGTGTAATATATTTTACCATAAACGGTTTCTCCACACTCCTTTTGACTTGAGTAGGGTTCTTTTTAGGTTTGGGGGGTCCTTTGAAAACAACCTCTCTATAGGGGAGCACCTTGTAGGAGTAAGGTTGCGTATATCTTACCTTCTCTAGACCCTAGGGAGCCTCTTTGAGGCACTGGGTGATTGTTGTTGTTGTTGCTATTGTTGCTTTCTCCACACTCCTGACATCATAAACTTTTATTACTTCTCGCTTCCCTGATCCCTTTAGAATTCCTGCTTTGTGCAGCTATGCTCTGCGTAATATACACGTATTAATCATTTCGAGTTATGTCGCTCGTGGACTTATGCAGATCAAGAAGTCAATCACAGTAGGCATCATAGGACTTCCCAATGTTGGCAAGAGTAGTCTCATTAATAGTTTAAAGAGATGCCATGTAGTCAATGTTGGTGCCACACCGGGGTTAACAAGATCAATGCAAGAAGTTCAGTTGGATAAGAATGTGAAGTTGTTGGATTGTCCCGGGGTTGTCTTACTTAAATCAGGGCAGAGTGATGCATCCATAGCTCTTCGAAATTGTAAAAGAATTGAGAAGCTGGAAGATCCCGTTGCCCCAGGTATGGAATATTCATGTGCCATTTCTACGTTGTGGAAGATTTCATTTGATCACTGACAGATTTTGATAGCCATGTCGAGAATTTCACGTCCTGTTATAATATGATATCCATCCTGTTGTTCTTTATCGTTTTACTTCACTGCCTTTATTTTGTGAGGTAATAACCAATGAACGCCTTCCATCCTCCAAAAAAAGCACGTGTTTGTTTCCTTTTTTCATGGGGTGGACATCGAGCCAAATAAAGGTTGCTAAATAATGGAATGACCTTTACGTAACGTATTTTGAGCTAATTGTTAGGTTATGCAGTAGTTGCAATGTTTTACGTATCATCTGTGACTATTGACTGTCATTTTCCATGACACCGCAACCACAAATGCCATGCAACCTCGCGACCACCGAGTGATGCAACCATGAAACATATTCCGTGGTGGGGACTATTAAATCAAGCTGGTCCTTTGGATTGAAACGTTGTTTAGCTTTTCATGACTTCCCTGTTCCTGAAAGTTGCGCTCTTCCGAGGTTCTCTCTCTGTGCAGGATTATATATATATATATATATATATTAGATGTCCCTCGATAGAACTATCCATTGCGTGGTAGCCATTAATTCTAGCACAAGAAGTTATTTTTGTTTAAAAAAAATTTGCACGAAACTCCTCAAAGGATTCTTTGAATTTACATTTTGTTGTTGCAAACTGTTCCCTTAGATTTGTTGAACACTTATGTTGCTCAATTTTACCTGAGATCTGTTTTAATGTATCCAATACAGTCAAGGACATCATAAAGCTTTGCCCAGCCAAGCTACTGGTCATGCTGTATAAGGTACCAGACTTCGATTCAGTTGACGACTTTCTGCAAAAGGTGGCCACTGTCAGGGGAAAGTTGAAAAAGGGTGGTATTGTCGACATTGAAGCTGCTGCAAGGATGGTTCTTCATGATTGGAACGAGGGTACGTGTTTTATTGGTCTTCTTCTCCAAGTGTCAATATCCTACCTATGTTACCAGACTTGGGTATGATAGTCGGACCATTTGATGGAGTAGGGTTCTTTTTGGGATTGAAGGTCCTTCGAGAACAGCTTCTTTACAGGGTAGCACCTGTAGGGGTAAAGCTCCGTGTATCCAACCCTCCCAGATCCTGCATTGGCAGGGACCTTTTCGTGGTATTGAGTTGTTGGTATGACAGTCGGACATGGTTATATTTTTAGAGGTCATACTTAGATATTTTCTAAGAGTTTCTATTTTCCAGTCTAATTGGAAGTGTTGAAAGATGATGTCGATGTCCAACTGTCCCTATCAAACAAAGGTACTTTAGGGCAGGATAGAGAGTCAAAAGTATTTTCCTTGGTAACCCAATTCTCCGGGCCAGTTTCTGCAGACCTCGACTAATCCCTGGATTGCTCGCACTATTGTTTTCCTATGTGCAACATGGCACGTTGGGCACAAAGATCTGGTACATGGCCCCAAGGGGTAGTTTTCTCTGGGGTTGAAAGTAACTATATACGTACATGATTTTCGAGCTTATGACTAAAATTCGATGCATCTTTACAACCGCATACATGAATTTGTGACTGAACTCTTATCAAATGCTGATATTTTTACAGGTAAAATACCTTACTACACAATGCCACCGTCGAGGAATGAAGGGGAAGCATCAGAGGCTAGGATTGTATCGGAGCTCGGAAAGGAATTTAACATTGATGAGGTTTATGGAACTGAGTCCTCTTTCATTGGAAGCCTTAAGTCTGCTGACGATTTCCATCCCGTTGAAGTTCCTTCTAGCTGCCCCATCAATTTTGACGAGCATATGCTTGCGGTTTGTGCTAACTGTAATCGGTTTTGTATGCTTGTCTATTACTGTTGCATAATTTTTTTTTTTTTTCCAGATTTCATAAATATTGTTCTTTTTAGAGTTGTGGGCTCTTTGAAAATAGCCTATTTACGGGGTAGCACCCTGTAGGTATAAGACTACGTGTATCTTACCCCCTTCAGATCCTGACCTAGTGGGAGCCTATTTGAGGCACTGTGATGTTGCTGTAGTTTGCTTCATTTTTCAAGATAATTTTAGACCCCCTTTGTTTTCCAGCATTTTTTTTCCTAACTCCTGTTTTCCTAGAGAAAGACCCAGGAAATTTTATTTTATTATTATTATTATTATTATTATTTTTTCTTACAAGTAGTAAGAAATCCCATTGGGTTGTACGAGCTGGCAATCCTCCCCAAATCCTCCACAAGTCTTCTCACCCGTGATGGAGGCGGGATTCAATTCGAGGTTTGGGTACCACCCCGAGACTTTACAGGCTGAGTTAACTGACGCCTTAAAATACCGAGGATGTCTTAAGTTTACGGAAGTTTCTTTGTTTTTCTCTTTGTACAATTGTTCATGCTTTGTTTTCTTTACTTTTCCAATACTCGTGCTTTCTTATTTTCAATATGAAGGAAAAATATTCAAAAGATCTAGTTTTTCTATAAAATTTGGAAAAGTGGGCTTTCCTAACACATTTCCGAAAAGCATGGAAATTTCAAAATTTTTCTTGGGCACTGGAAAATTTGGTGAACTAAACCCTTCCAACTTTTGCGTAATATAACAGCAGCAGTCTAGTGCCTCAAAGAGAGTCCCTTTAAGGTAGGGTCTAGCAAGGGTAAGATATATGCAGATTTATCCTACAGGGATGCTATCATGTACAGAGGCTGCTTCTGAAGGGCTCCCAACTATGACCCAACTTTTTCATAATATCCTAGGAAAAACTTCGTATTGGAAATTTAAAAGCACTTGTTCTCTCCTTTTCCAAGTTTTTCTTTGTAATTGAGTGTTCGGCTTTTTTTGGACGCTAGAAGTTCAGTGTGAACTAAAGCCGCGCTTATTATGGAGATTAGTTCTATTTTCAACTGCTCTGATCACCTGCATTATTATGAATCACTGTTCCCTTTTCAATCAAGCAGAGAGATGAACAGCAATCTGCTCAAAACAATGCAAGCGACACCATGAATGGCGAGGACAAGGACGAGGCCATGGCATCGGAAGAAGATGATGACAATGAAGGCGAGAAGAACAAGGACAAAAGTGGGGTTAGCAGACAAAACGAGAAGCTTTACAATGCAGAAGGCATGCTTAATACTAAGATGCAGAGGGCGAGGAAGAAGCGTCGCAAGAAGGCCAGCAAATCCGCTGCCTCGGGAGATGCCATGGAAGATGATGATGGTGACAACGATGACGATGATTACGACTTCAAGGTTGACTACAAGCGAGGAGGATCGTCAGCTATGAAGGTCGACGACGACGATAATGCGTATCATGGGATTGATGCTCAGATCCCCTTGGCTGACATTGAGTTTGCTGATGATGAGTGAAGGGCAAAGGGAAAGTGTTGTATTTCTTGGCTCTTTTTGCCTTCAAATTTTGATTGTGTTCTGGTAATTTGTTTGTGCTAATATTATTAAATTATGTGTGAAATATTTATAAGAAATGATTTTAGTAAATTTTTGGCAAATAACTAATGAGTTAAAAGTTTTATTTTTGGTGAATCGGAAGAGCTCTCGTGGTTAGAGGATTTCACATGTGAGTTAAAAAAAATCTATATCAAAGTGGTGAGAGTGAGAAGATCGATATATGAGCCTGATTGATTATTATCTGATGTCAATTAGTTTAACGATAGAGTTTGATTTAAGTGCATATATATGAATCTTATATATTCTAGCTTCGGTTGGGTCAAAAGCCAAATGAAATTTTCATATGGTATTAGAGCGTGTAGATGATTTCGGGTTCTTCTTTAACGCATAGTGTCCTTGGACAGAAGGGTGTATATTTGAATTTGTTACATCGAGAGTCTTATTGATAAATGTTTTATCAATTTGGATGTAATTTTTATTTGGACGATAGAAGATGAATGGTGCAATTGAGGAAGACTTGCAAGGTATAGACTAATACATATATACTTAGTGAGGTACGCTGTTTAAACTTATATGTAGATTTTATATATTCCAACTCTATATGGTGGTCTAAAGATTTATGTCAAAGGTTTTTGCACTTTATCCATTATATGAGGGCTTGTTTGAGATTGCCTATAACAGGAAAAAAAAAAGTATTTTTTTTTTGTTAAAAATACTTTTTTGAGATTTGAGGGTGTGGGGCAATGGAGAAAAAATACTTTTTATTAAAAACAGAAGTTATTTTTCTGCTTAAAAGTAGAAGTAGAAATTTGGTGCTTATTTTTTTAAGCAGAAGCAGAAGCAATAATCAAACAATTGAAAAAATTTATTTCAGATACCTCAAAATTTATTAATATATTTAAAAAATAATTTATATATTTTATAATAGTTTATATATTTTTAAAAATATATTAAATATGAAAATAATATTTTAACATATATTTATGATTTTTAGAAAATATTTTAAATATTGAAAAAAATATTTTAAATATTTGAAAATATTTTAATTTTCTCAAAAAATAAATATTTTAAAAATGTTGAAAAAATATTTTATAAATACTAAAAATATTTTAAATATTTTAAATAATAAAAATATTTTAAATATATTTTAAAAATATATTAATTATTTAAAATAGTTATGGGTGATTTTTTCAACTATAAAAGACCTCTTTAGTGTCATTTCTGGTAATTTTATAGAAAAAAGCACTTTTTAAACGTTGGCAAAATACTCACAATAATACTATAAGCACTTCTTTACTGGTTGGCCAAACACAAACATCTTATTTAAAACAACACTTTTTACAAAAGTGCTTCTAAAAAAATAGTTTTTTCACAGCAATCCTAAACCGACCCTAAATTTAGTCCTTTAACTTTTAGTTGTGTCAGTTTAGCCACTGTACAATTCAAAATGTATCAAATTAACCATCTAGTTAAATTTAGGTTAAGTTAATGACATAATTTCGAATGAAAAAGTTATGTTAGATGCAAGTAATTTATTATAAATTCATTAATTTACTCAATTTAACCCAACTTGTTGCCGAATTATTAAAAAATTTAATTACAAACTTAACATAAAATTTTCTCTAAGGACCAAATTGACACATTTTGAATTATACAGAGACTAAATTGACACAATTAAGAGTATAAAGACTAAATTGACACAATAAATAAAGTACATGAATTTTTGACGTAAATAACCCTAAGTTGAAGTTTTAGCATAAAGATTTGATTTCTCTTGAACCCCACTTAAGAAAATATGAATTTAGTAGACATCATAAATTTTATGATATGATATATAACTCACTGACGATTATGTCGCTAATTATCCTGAGGTTCGCTTAGTTGAATTGCCCGATTTTATACTGTAACTATGTCACTAATTATCAGAAAAAAACTCATTGACAACCCCGAAACAAATATAGCAGCTAGAACATCACAAACACCATCAAACTGTGCCATGCTAGCTTCACGTACACATTGCTGTATGATCTCGTTACAGAGCAACATTTCCAGTGTCCCATGGACTCCCGCCTAAGCAGGGCCGGGGATGGGGGGTGGGGGGGGGGGGGGGGGGGGTGTGAGGAGATTGTTTCCAAGAACCTCCAACCTGAGGGGTGCAACACGAGGACTTCCCAGGAGGTGACTCTTGGTACCACTCTTGCCCAAGAAGGCTTAACTTCGGAGTTCTGATGGGATCCGGTGTTTGCATGTTGGTATCATACAATCAAATCTCGGTAGGGTTTGGTTGATGAAACCCGAATTAGGGTGGCAAATATACTGTGTCAATAAATTAACTGTGTTGAATTCCTATTTTATTTTGTGTCAAAATCAAATTGCGTCCCCGAAATTTAGGGGCCAAATTTTTTGGGTTTTGGTTTGTATAGTATAAATTCTTAATATTAGTAAATTTTACGATCAAATGTATTATAATTTGTAGTATGTGACAGACTCCTTTTAAAATTTTTACTTGAGTCCCGAAAAGATAAGGAGACCATCCTTGATGAAATTGAGTATCCTTTTGTCTTCATGAATGTCAAATTAATATAAACTAAGGCCAATTTCAAAAATTGAAAGACTCGTTATGTAGGTCCCTTACCTTTTTGATTTATTTTTTAGTATCTTAGATTTTATATTTATTAATAATTAGACACCTCTCTCGAGCGAAACTCAAAGTTGGAAACTTAAGAAGACAAAATTTCTCATGATAAAAATGACATTGTATTGAAGCCATACATTGAGTTTGGTGCCATGATTATTCTTGTGTTCTTGAGAAAAAACCGAAAGAGACTGTTTTGAAACTTTTTCCAATAAAACGGAGCTTTTTGATCCATTTAAAAAACCCACTGTTATCATCACTTCCGACTCCTGGAAAAACTAATTCATTTTCTTCTTCAAATCATCAGGCTTCAAAACCACCTTGTTTTTGTCATGGGCAATTTTGCCTTTTCAGATTTCCGACATTAAGTTTCGCTAGGTGCCTAAGTTACTAATAAATACAAAATCTAACAACAATAACAGTCCCAGTGCCTCACGGCTCCCGCAAAAAGCAGGGTCTGGGAGGGGTGGATGTACGCAGCCTTACCCCTTCCGGGTGGAAAGGAGGCTGTTTCCGAGGACCCCCAACTTGAAGTGTGTGTACGCTTGCCTGTAATAAATACAAAATCTAAGGTACCAAAAAAATAAATCAACTAATAAATACAACTAAGGTACCAAAAAAAAATAAATCAAAAAGTCCAACGACTTTGTTATTATTTCCACATATGTTAAGATATTAAGAGGTAAACCAAAATCTCTAACCTAGGTGTGCACTGTAAACAAAATTAGGCTAAAATCGTTTGGTTTTTTCCCCGGTCCGTGGCTAAATGTGCTACCCAGGAAGGTAATTGTTGATAGTGGCTCCGCCACTGTAGTACTAAAATACATTTAATTATATTGTATAGTTACAAGTAATACAAGAGATAAGTGAGAATTGTCTACACCGGAGTACTAAAATAACAATTTCCTATTATAGTTGACCCTATCAGCTTTAGATCCTAGCTTTGCCACTGACTGTAGAGAATATGAGACGGCCAATATGAGTTTGGATTTTGGAATAGTAGAGGAAATCAATATGTGTAGATATGTCAGTATAAACAACTAGTACTTAAAATCAAGTGATGACTTTCAAATTGAACTAGCCACGGTATGCGTCACAATAAACTATTTTCTTACGTTTACTATGTGGCTATTATAATTATTTGCACCAAAAGTTTTTGTACTTTTCTCATTGTATCAATTTAGTGATTATACTTTTAATTGTATTACTTTAGTTTCTTTACAATTTATATTGTGTCAATTTAGTCCTTTGGTCAAATTTAAGTTAAGTTATTGACGCAAATTTTAATAGCACAATCACATTAGATGCAAGTAATCAAGTTGAAATTCACTCATTGACTCAATTAAATCCAACCATGGGTCAAATATTAAAATTTGATTAATAATTTAACATAAAGTTTACTCTAATGACCAAATTATTACAATATTAATTGTATATAGACTAAATTGACGCAATTAAAAAGTTTAAAGACTAAACTGACATAATCGGTAAAGTACATGAACCTTTGGTATAAATATCCTGGAAAATTATATTGATACATAGGAATAACTAGTTAACATCAAATACGTTGGACTACTTTCATTCACAATCTGAGGGGTTAAAAACTTTCATTTACAATTTTAAGACTAATTTCGTTAACATCAAATTTCAGATGAAAGTACGGTTTACTTTGTTCTTTATGGTAATATGGAGGAACTTTCATACTCGGGAGAGGAAATAGTGCAGAACAGGACATTGAGTGCATCAAAACCTGGAGATGAATGCTCACAATGGTATAGCGGTGGATTATTATTTGCTGCTTGGCAAAAACGATGGGGAACGCTTTGGTTCTTTTGTTGTCGAGGCCTTGCTTTGGTAGTTGCACCATACTTTGTATTTTGAGCCCTTTCTCGCTATTTATCAAAAAAAAAAAAAAAAAGATCATTGATCCTTTTATTGCTTCAATTTGATTATGATTTTGTATTATAGTCCTTAAGAATTTCATTTTTTTTTATTTACAAAAAAAAAAAAAAAAACCTCGGGTTCATAAGAAGTCCAGCTTTGAGGGAGCTCCACCATAATGGTCCTTCCTGCAAGATGGAGGGTGATGTCGGAACAAGTAATTAGACTAGGAAAAAACATAAAAAAGATATATCGTGCATAAACCAAAAATACAAAAGTCACCAGGTCCCAAAGACAGGTTGCACAACAAGGTCAAAGCTAGCGTAAAGAGAAGCCCACTGTCACAATGCTTTGCAGCAATGTCTTCCTAAGGAAGCCTCGATGTCAATGAGGGATTGTCTCTGAGTATGGCCATTGCAATTATTCCGCGAGAGTTCTCCAAACAATGGCGAAGCAGCGGTGAATCCAGGATTTTGGCGTAGGGGGGCTTGAATAAAAAATAATAAATTACATAATAAAAATTATTAAAAAATTCACAATCGACATTTTTTTAATAGTTTCACAATTCAAAAAAAAATAGAGAAAGCGCATCCAATCAAACTAGAGAAGTACTATAAAATGATCGCCACCCCCTGACCTCCGATATCGTTCTTAAAGAAACAACAACACAAGCAATAAGCAGCATCTTTCGATATACTATATTCTAACTAATGAAACTCATCAAACCAATCCTAATTGAATCGTCTTTGTTGTTGACCATATTTTATTAACGGAAAGTTGTGGTTTCGAGGTTGGCGAGGACCCCTTTGCAAATATGCTCTACGAACTTGATCTCGAATATTAGGATGGTAGTCGGTAATTCGAAATCTTGGATCTGCAGGAAGGTTCTCTACATTGATTTCTTGTTGACTTTGCTTAGTACTAGTAGAACAAGGATTATCAATTCCTTTCAAAGGCGGTTTTCTTTTTAAGTACTTGAACATAATTAACTCTGTTATAAAATAAAAGCAATTGTCAACCGATTTATATACTAATAACAGATATCAAGCAACAAAGATTATATTATTTCAAACTCGAGAAAGGATTTGAACTAGGAGATGAGTAATTATTTTCTAATTAAAAAAAATTGATATCTCTTACTCAAATTTATAAAATCAGAATTTTAATTAGAGAAATATGAGATGAAAATTTAAAAGTATTGTATATTATATAAATAGGACAAAAAATTAACAAAACTTACATTGATGCTTGGCGGGTGGTGCTGGCGGCGAATCGGCAGGGCCGGCGGCGGCTGCTAACTGGCAGGGTGGGGGGTGGGGCGGAGCAGGGGGGTCGGGGGGTAGTGTTAGGGTTTTCACTTTTTAATTTATTATTAATTTATTTTACAAAAAACAAAGGGACAAAAAAACTATAAAATAATTTGCATCCACTAGGATTCAATCCTGTGCCCTCTAACTTAGATTTAAGGCAAGTGAACCATCAAGCCAAAGGTCCACAGCTAATTTTTATTTGTTGCTAGTAAGTTTTATTTTAAAATTCAGGGGGGCTCCAACGTGGCTCCGCCACTGTGGAGGAGGAAGACGCCGGAACATCCAAGTAGCACTGGAGCAACTAGTTCGTAGCCTAGTGGTAAGGCGCCCGGTTGCCGTGTGAGAGCGCCGGGGTTCGAGCCCCACTAGTGACCCTCCTCCCCTGCCTTTACCAACTTAAAAAAAAAAAGAAAAAAAAAAGAAAAGTAGCACTGGAAATCAAGTTATGACCTTTAATTTCGTGACCTCGAGAATCTGATCCCATTCTGGAGGTAAATTCTAGAAGATATGTGCATTTCTTGACTCCCAAATGGAGTTAATGATAGCAAAAAATATCATAATCCAAGCTTTCTTGTTTGAACATCTTATGGAGGTGAATTACCAAAACTGACAATAAGCTTAACATTAAAATTATTACAATATGAAATCAATCTTGGACTTTCACCCATTAACTTAAACCTCTCGGTGAGTTAATTCCATAACATGGTATCGAAACCTTGTTGACCAAGAGGTCACGAGTTCGAATCCCAACACCCCCATTTTTAATATTAATATAATTCAAGCATAAAGTATGAGGTGGACTTGTGTAATATCCACAGTTCAATTTCAAATGACATTTGTGTGGGGGGCATGTTAAGGCATAAAACCAATCTTAGACCTTCACTTATCAGCTTAACCTTTTGGGTGAGTTGGTTCTTTCACTATTTTTTTTTGTGTTATTTACGTTTTAATACTCTGACGTTTTTGGAAATAACAAAAAGGACCCTGACCTTTTGGATTTATTAAAAATATCCCTAAGTTTTTGTCGCATTAATAAAAATGTCCATCTTCAACGTGATAATGTTATTTTTAGTTGACAAAGCTGACGCAATAACTGCAATTTTATTAATACTATAATAAAATGACAAAAATACTCTATAATTACCATATTTTGAAACAAATTAAGTGAAAACAGATAACTTCTGCATAATATAACATCTCGAATTTCGTGTTTTTAAAGTAAGAATAAAGGTATTGAAGCGTACTTTAGGTCATTTTTGTATAGCTTTAATAAAAAACAATTGCCATGTTAGTTCTGTCGTTAAAAAATGACGTCATCAGGCTTATGAGGGGCCTTTTTATTAATACACAAAAACACAAGAGCCTTTTTAATAATTCAAAATAGTCAGAGTCCTTTTTATTGTTTCTAAAAACGTTGAGGTACTAAAATGTAAATAATCTTTTTTTTTTCACCGCAACAATTTTATTTTTAATAATTACCCAAAATTTTTAAAGTACTTGGGAAATCACCAGAAATAGACCCCCCAGCCCCCATTTAACCTAAAATAGACCCCTATAACCTTGAATAAACCTTTTTGGACAAAAATGCCCTCCCACCCTTAACCCCCCCACCCGTCCTCTTTCTCTCTCCTCATTTAATGCGCACAGTGTCACCTAGTGGTGGCCAACGGGCCGGGTCGGCCCGGAAACCAACTCGGCCCGGCCCGGCCCGGTCCAAAAGAGCCAACGGTAGTGGTGGCCAACGGGCCGGGTCGGCCCGGAAACCGGCTCGGCCCGGCCCGGCCCGGCCCGCACGGCACTGTAGCTGGCACAGGCCGGAGGCACAGGCCCGACCCGTTTAAAGACGCGACAATATTTTTTTCGGGTTGCTACTATCCGACCATGCCTCAAGCAATATCAATATTGCTTGATATTGTAAATTGGATGGTGGGTAATCAATCCAACCCCATTTTGTTCGGATCGATTGCGGCAATGAAAGAAAAGCTTGCCAAATATTTTTCTGAACTACCTCTTACTTACTGCTTTGCAACTATTTTAGACCCTCGTTGTAAACGTTCAGGTTTCAACTTGTTTTGCCAACATTTTTTCACGTATTTGAATCCTTCTCTTAATATCGACACTTTCATTGCCGATGTCGATAACGACTTGCATAGTTTATTTTCTCAATATTCCCGTCAATTAGCGTCCAATAATCCTAGTACTGCTGCAGTAGGATCTTCCACATCTAGTGGAAGTAGTTCATACAAGTCATATTCGTGGAAATTGTTGGAGCAATTTACGCCCACAGCAGCCGCCACATCATGTGACGAGTTAGATTATTATTTGCGGACACCGATGGTCCATATTTTCAGGCCGCCGGCCAACCCGAATTTTGATTTGTTACAATGGTGGAACACAAACCAAACCCAGTATCCCGTGCTTTTCACCATGGCACGTGATATACTAAGTTCTCCGGTGTCTTCAGTAGCATCGGAGTGTGCTTTCAGTCTTGGTGGCAGGTTACTTGGAACGAAGAGGGCGAAGCTATCGCCGTCGAGCTTGGAGATGTCCGTGTGCTTGAAGGATTGGCTGCTAGCTGAGGCAAGAGATCAACAGAGAATGAAGATGGATTTATCGAGCGATGAAGAAGACGACCGCACAACTGATACGTCAAATGATGGCGTAGA
This sequence comes from Simmondsia chinensis, assembly GCA_018398585.1. Lineage (NCBI taxonomy): Eukaryota > Viridiplantae > Streptophyta > Magnoliopsida > Caryophyllales > Simmondsiaceae > Simmondsia > Simmondsia chinensis. The sequence continues at coordinate 37,030,354 of JAGTTD010000005.1, read as the reverse complement.
AACCCACCGATATGACTGATATCAAGATTCAACACTTTTGTATGTTAATTATTTACTTTCAAATATTTACGTCAAAAGATGACCGCACACTCCATATGTCAAACTTTATATTTTTTGATAAATAAATTTATATTTTTAAATATTAGGCCCCAACTTTGTATTTGTATTTGATACGTTATTTATTTACTGATATTTTTTTGATAATTACTTGTTGTATATTGTATTTTATTTATTATATATATTTAGTATTATTTTTTTTGAACATGTATACTTGGAAAGAAATATATTTGTATCTCATATTATTTATCAATGAATTACAATAATTTTAGTACAAAACGACTATGTATTTTTTAATTTTTTTTTAATTTAGTTAAAAAGGCCGGGCGGCACGGCCACCACTAGTGTCACCTGTCCCTTCCATCTCTCCTTCTCTCTCCTCACATTTAACTCTACAACTGTAATTTTTGAATTTACCCCCTCCCCTTCACGTCTTCTCTCTTCCCCAAAACCAAACGTGTTTTGCAAGCCACCCTCTCTTTCCTCTTTCTCACACCCGTTCATTCTCTCTCTCCTCTCACCCGTTCATCCTCTTTCTCCTCTAACTACAGCTGCGATTCTCATTCCCGTGGGTGTATCTGCAGAGGTGGGTGGTGATATCCTCTGTCTTCACACCTTCATCCTTGCCCTGTTGCTGCTCTAGGGTTTAATCACCATTTCCGAATGTGAGCACCGATTTTCGAAGTTATTTTTGTAAGGAGATGTATAGTACCTGTTAGGGTTTAGGGTTTTGGTGTTAGTGGCTTTTTTGAGTAAGGGTTAGTGTGTTTTAAAAGAAACATACCCAATGCCTCAAGGGTTCCAGCCTACGCAGGGTCTGGGAGGGGCGGATGTACGTAGCCTCCCCCCTTCAGGGGGTTAACCTGAAGAGAGGCTGTTTCCCAGTGCCCCTAACCTGAGGGTGAGGACTTCCCAGGAGGTCACCCATCCTGGTACTACTCTCGCCCAAGCACGCTTAACTTCGGAGTTCTAATGGGATCTGGTGACAGAGTGTTGGTGCCCTCTTTGGTATGTTTTATTGGTGTAAAATCAACTTCTGGCATGTTTTGTGGTATAATGAAGTAAAATCAACGTTTATAAGTGTGTTTCATGTAATCCCCGTGTGCCGACACAAATGCATGGTTTATGAATCAACATACACTGTGTATGATTGGTTTTAATGGTGTAAAATCAAGTTGTGTAGGCTTTTTTTAAGCAATTAGTGGGTTAGGAGCAACCATACACTGTGTATGTTTGGTTTTAATGGTGAATATCCAACTTGTGTTTGTGTATGTTGAGTAATAAAGGTGTATGATCAACATACACTGTGTATGCTTGGTTTTAATGGTGTAAAATCACTTATGTAGGCTTTTTTTAAGCAATTAGTGGGTTAGGAGCAACCATACACTGTGTATGTTTGGTTTCTATGGTGAATAACCAACTTGTGTTTGTGTATGTTGAGTAATAAAGGTGTATGATCAACATACACTGTGTATGCTTGGTTTTAATGGTGTAAAATCAACTTGTGTAGGCTTTTTTTAAGCAATTAGTGGGTTAGGAGCAACCATATACTGTGTATGTTTGGTTTTAATGGTGAATATCCAACTTGTGTTTGTGTATGTTGAGTAATAAAGATGTATGATCAACATACACTGTGTATGATTGGTTTTAATGGTGTAAAATCAACTTGTGTTCGCTTTTTTTAAGCAATTAGTGGGTTAGGAGCAACCATACACTGTGTATGTTTGGTTTTAATGGTGAATATCCAACTTGTGTTTGTGTATGTTGAGTAATAAAGGTGTATGATCAACATACACTGTGTATGCTTGGTTTTAATAGTGTAAAATCAACTTGTGTGGGCTTTTTTTTAGCAATTAGTAGGTTAGGAGCAACCATACACTGTGTTTGTTTGGTTTTTATGGTGAATAACCAACTTGTGTTTGTGTATGTTGCGTAATAAAGGTGTATGATTAACATACACTGCGTATGATTGGTTTTAATGGCGTAAATTCAACTTGTGTAGGCTTTTTTTAAGCAATTAGTGGGTTAGGAGCAACCATACACTGTGTATGTTTGGTTTTAATGGTGAATATCGAACTTGTGTTTGTGTATATTGAGTAAAAAATGTGTATGATCAACATACACTGTGTATGCTTGGTTTTAATGGTTTAAACTCAACTTGTGTAGGCTTTTTTTAAGCAATTAGTGGGTTAGGAGCAACCATACACTGTGTATGTTTGGTTTTAATGGTGAATATCCAACTTGTGTTTGTGTATGTTGAGTAATAAAGGTTTATGATCAACATACACTGTGTATGTTTGGTTTCAATGGTGAATATCCAACTTGTGTTTGTGTACCATTGGCAACTTCGTACCCCTTGCCGGCATCCCAGGACGAACCCCCTACTGCGTCACCCAATTTGGCGTATCAATCGGTATTGACACTTTGTTTGTGTTTATTTAATTGCATTTTTATCCTTGTAAGTACTATATTATTCAAATTCATGTTTATGACAATTTGGAGGACTTATTGCAGGTTATGGAGAGATTCGAAGCGATGGAGAGAGATGTGCAAAGCATGCGGATGCACTTCGAAAGCAGACTTGAAGCGCAGCAGCTTCAGCTGCGAATGTACGAACGATGGTTTGAGGCTCAGGAGGCAATGATTAAGGAGCTCTTAGACCGTCCACCGCATGCCACATCCCCACAGATCTATTCACTGACTTCCGCTTATCCATCCCCAATTGAGCAAGCAATTATTATTTCTCCTACACGTGCTGGGTAAGACACTACGGATCCTTGTTATTATTATGATTTGGTATGTTTTCATGCATGTTGAGGTTTATTGACTTTGGTATTTGCTCTGCCAACCAGGGACGAGGACAATGTCAACAAGGAACCATCGTCTACGCATGTGGATGGTGTTGAAAACTTGATGACATTGTCCGAGACAGTTTTGAGGTTTGGGCAAGAGAGGAGGGACCCCAAGCCAAATCCCAAGTACAAAGGTGAAGAATGGACCGCGGAGGATAAGAGCAAACGGCCAAGTATGACCCAACCTGGACCGGAACCGGTTCTGCCCTTCTATCCACTCCAACCTCCCTCCAAGGAAGACAAAAAACAATTTGATGTTTTTTACAAAAGTTTCCAAGCAAGGGTTAAGAAGTGAGTGTGATTTCGCACTCTACTTTTTGATAATCAGTATGTAAATATTTTTAGAATGCATCTTTCTTATGGGATGCTTATATATCATGCTTCTTATTGTATGTTACAGAGATTTGAATACTCCCCTTGAGTTACCTAAGGATCAACATATGGATTTCACTGTTTTGACTGCCTGTACGGGTCAATTTTTGTATCGGTTGATAAACGATGACGCCTGGCTTACAGATGAGGTATGTTTCCCATCATGAAAGTTTTTTCGTGTGATTACTGTAATTGGATCCCAACCTTTTGTTGTTGGTGTGTCAACTACTTAGTGGGGTGTGATTAATAATATAACGTGTATGATAGATTTTAAGGGTGTGAAATCCACTTGTATAGGTGTGTTTTAAGTAATAAGTGGTGTATGATCAATCATACACCATGTATGATATGTTTTAATGGTGTAAATCGATATGTATGATCAACTTGTTTATGTGTTTTTGAAGTGATTAGTGGTGTATGGTTAACAATATACCATGTATGATAGGATTTATTTGCCTAAGAACAACTTGTGTTAGGGTGTTTTAACTAATTAGTGGTATGTTTGCAGGAAATGGATGTAGTTCTGTACTCCATTCTGGAGAAGAAACATCAGTGGCCAGAGCATTTCGACCAGAGGGCAACATGCGTGTTTACGACGGTTGCTCCTCGATTTGGACCCCTATACAAACAGACTCAAAACGGAGAAATCCCGATCGAGGCAGTCTTTACTGATTTTGAATCGTTGATCATTAAGTTTCTCGCCGGGGATGACACATACGGGGTCCACTGCCACGACGTGGATCGGATATACATGTCCATCAATCAACCTAGTCAACATTGGTTCCTTGCTGCCATCCATTTTAAAGAATAGCGGATACAGGTAATTGATTCTTTGTACTCCGCCGCAGCCAGGGAATCAAGATTAGAACATGTGGAACCAATTGCAATATTGCTTCCATATGCTCTAGATATGGTTAATTTTTGGGATGTCCGAAAGGACCTCGTACATTTCAAAGGCAAGCCCTTCTTGATCACTTACGACAAGGGTGAATGTCCACAACAGATGAGGTATGACCTCTACTTCCTATGCAATTTTACTATTCCGTTCAGTGATGTATAATTTCTGATTGTCTCATCTGTATTATTATGAACTGCAGGTCAGATTGTGGCTTTTTGTTGTAAAGTTTATTGAGTTTTTCTTACAAATGGACTCAGCATCCACCAATGCACGCAAGCGCATATGGGGAAAATGCGGCTGAATACCTGTGTATACTTGTACAGACATGGAAGAAAGAAACAGATGCAATTGTATACATGTGAATAAAATTATGTGATGTATTTTCATAGGATTTACGTTGTATCCATTAAACTGAAAATTGTGTAAAGGTTGATATATATGTAATATTGTATATTCTTTATTTTTTTTGAACAAAATAATGTTGTCTATTTCTGTTGATGTATTTTCAAATTGTGTAATGAAAATTGTCAATTGAAGTGTTTTGAAATTTGTACCAATTGTGTGTTCTTGGTGTTTGATGTGTTTTTGAAGTGAGTTACACATTCATACAGAACAGGGATAAATCCCAATATTTACGTCAACTACACCTATATATGTTGATTTTACACCTATATAAGTTCATCTTAGCCCAGTATAACCGAATATAAACCAATTGTTAATCTCAAAACACTTAATAAAGGTTGATTTCACACCTATAAAACTCATCATACACCGTGAATGATTCATAATACACCGCTATTTACTTCAAACACATCAATATAACCCATCATATACCAATAATTACCAGCAAACTTAAAACTACATGCAAAAGTTGTTTTTACACATTAAAACTCATTATACACCGTGTATGATAGATTACACACCACTAAGTACTTGAAACACTGTTGATGAAACATTATCTATAGAAGTGCCACCTCTCCCTACGGCTCAGCCGTCACTGGCCCACCACCGCCACTGCTAGAACCACTTTCATTAGCAGTTGGAACGGTTGGATATAGAACGAAATTGAAGGGCAAACTGTACATTTTTCACTGGCCCAAGTGTTCCCTGACTTGTACAGTGCCTCTCAATCTCTAATTTCCAACTCTAACGCTTGTTATTATCTTTTTCGAGGGTGATTATCTTTTTGTGAAGGGCCTCTCTTTTTCCCCCTGTTAATCACAACCGAAATCAAGAAAAATGTGAAAACGTAATCAAAGAGAAATATGAATGGAATACAGATAGTTGAGTGTAAATATTAAAATCATTATGCGGATGCAATTCGCACCATTACCGTACACCATGTGTGATTGATCATACACCACTAATTACTTGAAACACTGTTGATACACCAATATATCTGTAGAAGTGCCATCTCTCCCTGAGGCTCATCTGTAACTGGCCCACCACCACCACTGCTAGAACCACTTACATTAGCAATTTGAATGGCTAGATATATCATGAAATTGGGGAATCTTGTATACTTGGCTTCCTGTCCAACTACTCCATTTATAGGCAAAGGCATACAAAGTACATAGTAGGTGGTAGTTGAGGTTATTAAATTGGGGAGAACCGTGGGAGAGGGGGAGGATAAAGTAGGTGGTAGTTGAGGTTATTAAATAGAGGAGAACCGTGGGAGAGTGGGGAGGATAAAGTAGGCGGTAGTTAAGGTTATTAAATAGAGGAGAACCATGGGAGAGGGGGAGGATAAAGTAGGTGGTAGTTGAGGTTATTAAATGTCTTGCTTGGTAGTCCATTATGACCCCTGAACATTCAATGTTCAACCCCCAAACAACTCAGCATATATTGTGTATGATAAGTCATACAATACTAATTACTTGAAACACACCTATGTAAGTCCATTTTACACATTTATAACTTAACATACACAATGTATGACTCATCATACACAACTATTTATTTGACACACACCAATATAACTTCATTTTACACTAATATATCCCATCATACACCAATAATTACATGAAAAATATTCATAAAAGCTGATTGAACCCCATTATACCAGTAAAACCATAAATATCTTTGCAAAGCTTGATTTTACACCGAAACAACTCAGCATATATTGTGTATGATAAATCATACAGCACTAATTACATTGTAAAATATAAAATAAATAATGTAAATAAATAAAAAATAAAAATACATCAACACCTCACACCAGTCAAGAAGGGACTTGAGAAGGAGGGCCGCGGGAGTTTGATGAAGTGCCTTCGGCACTAGGACGCAGAGCAATTGGATTCTTGCACGTGGATCGGTTATGCCCGTGTTCCTTGCACCAACTGCAACTTTGATGAACACACTCCTCGCCGACAGACGGAATCCTCCTCTTCCGCCTCCTCCCAGAAGAGGTTCGCACGTCAGGTGGAAGAAGATTCATGTCAGCTACATCATGCGGGATACGCCAGTCACTTATGTGCGGCATTGGGTAGACGACACCTCTGTATGATTCGTTCCATTTTTCTCTACTGTAGTACGGCGAGCATAAGTCGTACAGACCATAAGGACTATGCCGTACGATGGCTAACACATGCTCACAAGGAAGCTGCTCAAGCTGAAACCTGCGGCAGGTACATGTCCTCTGCCACATATCTAGGCAGAAATTTTTCTCCCCATCGACGACGTCGAAAGTATGATCATCAGCTCGCACAATTTGCACGGCACAAAAACAATAATAAATTAAAAAATAAATTAAACAAAAAACCAACAAAACATATCATAAATTATATGGAGCTTACTATCATCGTTCTTGATAATTTCAATCTGTCTTGTAATTTCTTTTCGACGTCGGGGGACATTGTACTAGTGCAAGCTTCAGCCTTGGCTCTTCTGTCATGAAACCACTTCTGCAACAGTAGCCTAAACTCATCAACGAGGGCAGTAATTGGATAGTCACCCACCTTGACCAATACAGCATTCATGGATTCCGAAATGTTTGTCATCATTATGTTGTACCGACGACAAGGGGAGTGGGAACGAGTCCACTTGTCCAGTCCCACATCTTCCAAGTAATCTTTAGCCCCGGGTACGGCACAATATAAACTGAAAAACAAACTATGGAACTCTTGAATGTTGTATGCTTTAGCTGCTTTGTAGTAGTACTGATCCAACTGCTTCGATTTGCTCTTGAATTTGGCCTTCAAGTTGTTCAGCAAGTGGTACATGCACAGCCCATGAAATGTGTTAGGGAAAACTTCTTCCACCGCTCGTTGGATGCTTTGGTGTCTATCAGATACAATGACATGGCCAATAGGCTCCCTAGTGACTTCCTTCAATCTACCGAGGAACCAATGCTACGATGCATCATTCTCTGAATCACCGATACCAACGGCAATCGAGAAAATTTGCTGGTTGGCATTGTGGCAAAGGACCATGAACAGAACACCCCGGTATTTTCCCTTCAGATGTGTTGCGTCAATGCTCACAACAGGCCGGCAAAACCGGTACCCTTTCAGTGAAGCCTCAAACGCACTAAAGAGGTACTGAAACCTGCTCTCGTCATCTGTTTGTAAATAAAACATGGTACCAGGGTTAGTCTGTTGGAGGACTTGCAGATAAGCAGGCAAGAATGCATATGACTCTTCGGCGGTACCCAATCTAACATTGTCGTATGCAAACTCTCTCGCCCTCCATGCAACACTGTAGCCGATATCGACACCGTAGCAACTGCGGATGTCATCTATGACATCCCGTGGCTTGAACACTAGTCCGGGGTTGACAAGTTTCTTGCGGACGCACTCCCCGACGACCCAACTGGTTGCCTGCTTGTGTCTAATAGTGGTGAGATCGGTAGGGTGGGTATGCTTATTTTGAACTTTTGTAACCATCCAATACCCACCTTCTGCTGGACAGTAGCCCGAACCCTCCATGTGCAACCCTCTTGCACACAACGAATAACCGTTAAGGATTTGTTAGACTTGAAGCTCTTGAATTCACTTTTTTCCCTCATGGCAATTACTCCCAGGTTAGTCAACAAATCCTTCTTCGATTTAACGACTTGATGCACCTCGATTACATCAACCATACTACCCTGCCCATATACCCCGTCAATCCGGCTCCTCTCATCACCGGAACAAACATCATTGTTAATAGTGGCTTGGACGTCGGGTTGGACATTCGGTTCCACTGCAGGTTCGACAGTAGGACGTGATGTACCCACTTCAGGGTAAACATTCTGCTGGTCAGAAATGTGCCCATGTAGAGGTGATACTTCGGTTGCAGTCGGTTGCACATGGGATAAATTTATATTATCCAAATGATCGCAAGGAATTTGATTGGAATTTTCCCAATATTCACCGGTCGTTGTCGCTGCCGCCATAGGTATGTCAAACTCCAGTTCAGATGCATCTCCACGGGCTACTTCTTCCATCCCCGCGTTAATACATCCACCAAAACTATCAGGCACCACAGGGTCCAAACCACCATTGTTCTCGTCACCATCTGGTAGTGTTTGATTAAGACTCCGTTGATCTCCAAAGTAGGGAGAACTATCAACCGTGGACTCAACAGTGACGTACAAGGTATACTTAGCCATATATTTTTTTGCCAGTGCCTTCAAAACCATTACTGATCTATCACTATTGACATCATACAATGGGATGTCCCATTTGCCGGTACGAAGTTGCAATTGCAATTTCGAACTTGCATCCACCTGAACACCCATCAACTCCACCAAAGACCTTTGCAAGCCAGCAAAGTTAGTCTAATCATCCAAAATAACAAAATCCAACTTCCTACCAACATACTCTGCCCTCTCGTTAAAGTGTCCACCGTACTGAACCATAGCAACAACTGCCATTTATGTGAACACAAAAGTAACATGATATTACACCACTAATTACATGAGACACACCAAGATAAAATGAAATAACAGAATTTAAATCATTAATACACGGGGTATGATAAGTCATACACCACTATACTAGTAATTACTTAAAAAAATCTACAAAAGATTGATGTTCTACAAACAAAACATGTCATACACAGTGTATGTTGATCATACACCAATAATTACTCAACATACACAAACAAACGTTGGATATTCACAATTAAAACCAAACATACACAGTGTATGGTTGCTCCTAACCCACTAATTGCTTAAAAAACGTCTACATAAGTTGATTTTACACCATTAAAACTAAGCATATACAGTGTATGTTGATCATACACCTTTATTACTCAACATACACAAACACAAGTTGGATATTCACCATTAAACCCAAACATACACAGTATATGGTTGCTCCTAACCCACTAAATGCTTAAAAAAAGCCTACACAAGTTGAATTTACACCATTAAAACCAATCATACACAGTGTATGTTGATCATACACCTTTATACTCAACATACACAAACACTAGTTGGATATTTACCATTAAAACCAAACATACACAGTGTATGATTGCTCCTAACCCACTAATTGCGTAAAAAAAGCCTACACAAGTTGATTTTACACCATTAAAACCAAGCATACACAGTGTATGTTGATCATACACCTTTATTACTCAACATACACAAACACAAGTTGGATATTAACCATTAAAACCAAACATACACAGTGTATGGTTGCTCCTAACCCACTAATTGCTTAACAAAAGCCTACACAAGTTGAATTTACACCATTAAAACTAATCATACACAGTGTATGTTGATCATACACCTTTATTACTCAACATACACAAACACAAGTTGGATATTCACCATTAAAACCAAACATACACAGTGTATGATTGCTCCTAACCCACTAATTGCTTAAAAAAAGCCTACACAAGTTGATTTTACACCATTAAAACCAAGCATACACAGTGTATGTTGATCATACACCTTTATTACTCAACATACACAAACACAAGTTGGATATTCACCATTAAAACCATCTATACACAGTGTATGGTTGCTCCTAACCCACTAATTGCTTAAAAAAAGCCTACACAAGTTGAACTTACACCATTAAAACCAATCATACACAGTGTATGTTGATCATACACCTTTATTACTCAACATACACAAACACTAGTTGGATATTCACCATTAAAACCAAACATACACAGCGTATGGTTGCTCCTAACCCACTAATTGGATAAAAAAAGCCTACACAAGTTGATTTTACACCAATTAAACCAAGCATACACAGTGTATGTTGATCATACACCTTTATTACTCAACATACACAAACACAAGTTGGATATTCACGATTAAAACCAAACATACACAGTGTATGGTTGCTCCAAACCCACTAATTGCTTAAAAAAAGCCTACACAAGTTGATTTTACAGCATTAAAACCAATCATACACAGTGTATGTTGATCATACACCTTTATTACTCAATATATACAAACACAAGTTGGTTATTCACCATTAAAACCAAACATACACAGTGTATGGTTGCTCCTAACACACTAATTGCTCAAAAAACGTCTAAACAAGTTGATTTTACACCATTAAAACCAATCATACACAGTGTATGTTGATCATACACCTTTATTACTCAACATACAAAAACACACGTTGGATATTCACCATTAAAACCAAGCATACACAGTGTATGGTTGCTCCTCACCCACTAATTGCTTAAAAAACGGCTACACAAGTTGATTTTACAATATTAAAACCAAGCATACACAGTGTATGTTGATCATACACCTTTATTACTCAACATACACAAACACAAGTTGGATATTCACCATTAAAACCAAACATACACAGTGTATGGTTGCTCCTAACCCACTAATTGCTTAAAAAAAGCCTACACAAGTTGATTTTACGCCATTAAAACCAAGCATACACAGTGTATGTTGATCATACACCTTTATTACTCAACATACACAAACACAAGTTGGATATTCACCATTAAAACCAAACATACACAGTGTATGGTTACTCCTAACCCACTAATTGCTTAAGAAAAGCCTACACAAGTTGAATTTATACCATTAAAACCAATCATACACAGTGTATGTTGATCATACACCTTTATTACTCAACATACACAAACACAAGTTGGTTATTCACCATTAAAACAAAACATACACAGTGTATTGTTGCTCCTAACCTACTAAATTCTTAAAAAATGTCTACATAAGTTGATTTTACACCATTAAAACCAATCATACACAGTGTATGTTGATCATACACCTTTATTACTCAACAACCCAGAAACAACTTGATCCTACCCAAATCTAAAAGAACCGATTTATTATATAAAAATTCAATCCAAATCCATCAGGTCGAATGAATATCCAACCAAAATCTTTAACCCATTTAAATTATAAAGTAAATGATAATATTACAATCTAATATTAATATATTAACAATAATAATGTAATAGTAATACCACAAAAGCTAATATTAGGATTAATCGCAATATCTTTTTCCCTTTTTTCACTTAACATGTATCCCTTAATAAGTAATTTTTATACATAAATTTTTACATCGTAGTTCTATGAAAAATATTATAGTGTCAAAACAAACTTCAAAATATTGGTACAATAAAAAAAGATGTTGGAATATGGTTTGATATGTTAAAGACTAAAAAATTTCGGCTTGGATTTGGGTCGGCTCTAGTTTAGGTTTGATGTCATCCAAATCTGACCCGACCCAAAACCTATTTATCAACATCTTAATATAAATTCATTTAAAACCCATTTTTTACATCCAAATCCATCATAAATGGCGTTGAATAGATATTCGTAGCCACCATTGGATAAGGAGGAGGTTCGATTTCAGATTTCGTTTAGTTTGTCATTTGTATTGTTGCTTTTATTTTTATTTTTTTGCAACCTCTTGATTGACTTAGGTCTTGCTTTGGTGAATGTGCCTATTTCTATATCACGTCTTTGCATTATCTATCAAAAAAAAAATGACAATTATGTTAAATTTCACAGGTCTTTCAGGTCCGACCCACGAAATTGACATTTTGGAGTAACTCACTTTGTTTATAAATTAATCTCTTTACTTTTACGACTCTTATGTAAAATTCTAATTACGAAACTTACATGTGGAGTCTCGACAAATTAATTCATATTTTCTTAGTGATATGTTCTGTTACAAGTGTATAATGCAAATTATAGGATGCCAGTTGGGCTAGTTCATGAATAAAGAAACTTTAATTTATTTTTCTTTTTTTTTTTTTTTTTTTTTGTTAGAAGATACTGATTTCATTTATAGTTACCATATGATCCACCAGATCATTTTTTAAATTGTTATATCATCATTCTGACATAATCCAAAATATATAGGTTAGGTAAAGGATAATTTAGATATTAAATAAATAAATTAAGTAATTAATTATAATTATACCTCTTCCCTAACTCTATATATGAGGCTTATTTAGTAGAAGAGAAGATGACGAATGAATTTGAAATGAAAGTGTCTTCCCCTCCTTTCTCTCTCTAGTCTCTTTCTCCCCCGATCTTTTCTTCTGCTATACAAATCTTTGTAAATCTCAATATCTTGTACGGATTACACGAGTTTAATACTACTATCCTACTGTTTTTGATCTGATTGTGGTTCAATTGTCTGGGATTAAATTGGATCACAACAAATTGGTATCAGAGCAAGCTTTCGTTGGCTCAATCTGTTGATTATTTGTGCTGCATATAAGGTGTTCGATGAATGCCTTAAATGGTTATTCAACAAAGCACTCTTTCCTTGGCCCTTAGCAATCGGTGAGGTTTGGTGACTATAATAATGGCAGATGGCACTAGATCGTGGGTATTGAAGAGGGATTTAGTAGAAACCCTCTATCGTCAGTGCTCGAGTCTTAATTGGTCAATAGAGGAGATGAAACAGATGACCAGAGATATTTTCGTGCGGATCGGCTCACCAGCCGGCCTTGCTCATGATTGATTGTCATCATCGGCACCACTAGTAGCTCCAATCGGCAGCTATCATTGGAGTGATCAGCGATGTGGATCATCAACTACTTTATTGGATCATCAGCGAAGTAATTACCAATTTTTTACCCAATTTTCAGACTTTCCTGGGGGTCCATTAGCCGAATTGATGAAATTGAAGCAATCTGGACCATTGGCCGAACACTTGAGTGCATTTGAGCTGTTGATTAGTTGTTGTAAATTATCTGAGAATCATAAGATTGGTGTCTTTGTGGGAGGATTACGTGAGAAATTATCAGGACGGGTTAAAATGTTTAAGCCTAACATTTTACATGATGCTATCATATTAGCTGAGCTCCAGAAAAAAAAAAAAAAATTGCGAATACTTGGCGTGAATTAACGACCGAAACCCGTCAAAAATAGCTCCCATCTAGGGATGGCAATGGGGCGGGGCAGGGTGGGTACGGGGGGTGTCTCCTCCATACCCGTACCCCCCACCCAAATTCTATACCCGTACCCGCCCCATTACCCGTCACGGGTATGAAGCGGATACCCGTACCCACCCCGGCGGGTACAAACTCATACCCGTACCCGTCCCATTACCCGCGGGTATCCAACGGGTATGCATTACCCGGCCCGTACCCTCTCTAATGTGCGTAGAAAATAATTATCTATACCGGGTCATATTAGTTATTTAATACTACTTTTAAAAATTAATTATATTTTTTTATAACATTGATAAATAATTTGGGTTATTAAATTTAAACATGTATTTTTTTAATTTGAAGGTTAATTATGTACAAAATAAAGCGGGTATGACGGGTATGAGGTAGAGCGGGGCGGGTATGGAGCGGGTACAAAACTATACCTGTACCCGTGATGGGTACGGGGCGGGTACACCGAACCCGTACCCACTACCTGCCCCACTTATACCCATACCCCCCCCCCCCCCCCCATTGCCATCCCTACTCCCATCCTCCCATTACTCTGTGACTTAGGTAAAGATGGCTCAAGTACAGCTACAAGAACGGCCCTCAACCCTCCTAGCCGCAGGAACAGCCCCTCCTCTAACTCTATATATGGGCTTATTTATTCCTTGTTTGGCAACTCGATAAAGGGGGGCAAAGAGAGAGAGGGTAAGGTAATATTCTACCCTTATTTGGATATATCAAATTAAAAGGGGTAAAGGTAAAGAGGGGTAAATGAGTTACCTTTATTTATGGTAAAGAGAGTTATAGTTAAAATAAGGGTAAAAGTGTCCAAAAATCTTTACAAATTAACCTTACTCCTAGAGGTGGCCACGGGCCGGGCCCGGCCCGCTACAGTGCCGGTGGGTCCGGGTTGGCCCGCTTTTCATCAGCTTTAAAAAAATGCAAAATTTGAATAATACAAAGTCGTTTTGTACTAAAATTATTATAATTCATTGATAAATAATATGAGATACAAATACATTTTTTTTCAAGCACTAATAATGCTAAATATATGTAATAAAATAAAATATACAATAATTAATAGTAAATAATGATAAAAATATGATAAAAAAAATAATGGTAATTAAATAACGTAACAAGTACAAATACAACGCAGTTAGAGTCTAATATTTAAAAGTACAAATTTATTTATCAAAAAATACAAAGTAAATAATTGACATACAAAAGTGTTAATATCAGTCGCATAGGGGGTTGTTGTGTCATCGTTTGACGTATTAGTGGTGCGGTTGTCTTCTTCATCGCTCGATGAATCCAGCTTCATTCTCTATTAATTTCTTGCCTCAGCTAGCAGCCAATCCTTCAAACACACGGACATCTCCAAGCTTGACGGTGATAGCTTCACCCTCTTTGTTCCAAGCAACCTGCCGCCCAGACTGAAAGCACACTCCGATGCTACTGAAGACACCGGATAACTTAGTTTATCACGTGCCATGGTGGAAAGCACGGGATACTGGGCTTGGTTTGTATTCTACCATTGTAAAAGGTCAAAATGTGGGTTGGCCGGCGTCGCGAAAATATGGAGCAACGGTTTTCGCAAATAATAATCTAGCTCGTCACATGACGTGGGGGCTACTGTGGGCGTAAATTGCTCCAACAGTTTCCACGAATATAACGTATGTGAACTACTTCCACTAGATGTGGAAGATCCTACTGTAGCAGTACTAGGATATGGATTATTGGACGCTAATTTTCGGGAATAGTGGGAAAATAAACTGTGCAAGTCGTTATCGACTTCGGCAATAAAAGTGTCTATATTGAGACTAGAATACAAATATTTGAAAAAATATTGGCAAAACTAGTTTAAACCCCCGCATTTACAACGAGGATATAAAATAGTTGCTAAGCAGTATATAAGGGATAGTTTAGAATAATATTTAGTAAACTTTTCTTTCATTGCCTTAATCGATTCGAACAAAATGGGGTTAGATTCATTACCCGCCATCCAATTTACAATATCAAGCAATCTTGATATTGCTTGAGACATGGTCGGATAGTAGCAACCCGAAAAAAATGTCGTGGCCTCTTTAAACATGCAAAAAAATTTATAAATTTCATCTGTTGTCTCCCAATGTATACTGTTCAGGTTGTAATCGCTCCATTCGGAACGATTGTCCTGTGCGAATTCTATCAGAACGTCTTTATATGGTAGAATACGCTCTAACATTTCTACTGTAGACGACCACCTAGTTTAGGAGTCTAGTTTGAATTGTTTATATTCTATGCCATGCAACCTACATAAATTTCTAAATCTTTTTTTCTAGTGCCAGATGACTTAATAGATATTATTACGGATCTTAAGGTGTTAAGGGATGCGTTTACTAGCTCTAAACTATCCATTACCATTAAATGCAAAATGTGACAAATACAACGAATATGAAAACACTTCCCACCTAACATGGAACTCATGTGCCTAATTAAATGTGTAACGCATGCCGTGTTATTGGTAGCATTGTCAAACGTAATACTGAAGATACGTCGCTCTATGCCCCAGTCGCAGACTGCCGGCATAATCGCACCCGTAATTATCTCGGCAGTGTAGGGGCAATCTAAAATACCAAAATGAATTATTCTCTTTTGGAGGATGTAGGAGTTATCGATCCAGTGTGTCGTTATACATAGATAAGGTTGGCCGGGTTTCGACTTCCATATGTCTAACGTCAACAAGAACATGCTCTTGTTCGTCACAAAAAGTGTTAAGACCTCAGCTTTCATCCTGTGGTACTCCGTAAAAGCGTCCCGCTTTACGGTGTTCCGATGAACCCTCACAATGGCGGGGTTCACCCATTGTTGGAGGTAGTTGGCGAAATATGGGTTTTTGCCGGCATTGAAAGGTCTTTCACCCAAAATTATATATTTAGCTAGCCCCTTTTGGTTGCCCTCTTGAGAGAACCTAAAATTAGCAAGTGCACCGATCACTTACTGTACTAGACGTTGTTGGCTCTTATCTGGGCATTGCTCGGGGTGGCACCTAAGTATATATCTGCTTAATATGCCTGTCCCACTGCCAGGTTGATGGCTAAAAGTCCTAGGTGGGTCACATAATTTACAAGTTGCTTTATTGGTTATCTTATTAAGGGTAAAGTGATTCCATACCCCACTAATTGTACGCCTACTAGTAGAGGTACAACTTGGTTGGGCTTCAGTGGTGGGCGTGGGTTCCTCATCAGTTTGTGAGTCTCCACCCCCACCACTCGACTCATGATAATATTGTTGTTGTTCAAATTCCCAATTGATGCTATCATCAGTGTATGGGGGTGATGGATCTGGTTATATAAAAGTTTGTTCTTCCGTATTAAGTTCGACAATTCTACTCCTTTTAGGGATTCTGGGTGGCCGAGAAGAGCTAGAACTAGCACGACTGGCTCCAGAGGATGATGAAGAGTTGTGTGCCATATTAGTATAAGTGATTAGTATTTATAAAATACAAGTAGTAATACAAATTAAATAACTAAAAATGCGAATCAAATAAAATTGCGATACTAAAATTACCGAAACGAGAGAACAATGAAATTCGAACTTCAGGCAAACACTTTATGAACTTCAAACTTTAGAGCACAATATTACAATTAGCAAAGTTGAAGAAGATGGGAGATGATGAATGTATAGAGAGAGAAGAGAGGATTGAAAATTTGATGAGGAAATGGGTCGGGGAGGATTAGGTATTTATAGAAAAAAATATAATTTTTTTTTTATTTGTGAGGAGTGGGCAACGGCTCTGAGAGCCGGGCCCGGCCCTGAGAGCCGGGCCCGGCCCGCAGCTCCAATCTAAATTTGGCCCGTGGTCAGGCCCTGTGTAGACCGGGCTCGGGCCGGGCCGGCCCTTTGGCCAACTCTACTTACTCCGTTTTACCCCCTAATTTGAGGGTTAAATAAATTGGGGAAAAAGAGAGGTAATGGGGGGTAAAGAAGGTAAGAAATTATCCCTTTACCCTTACCCTTATTGATCCCTCTTTACCCTGTTGCAAAATAGTTTATTAGTAGAGGAGAGGACGAATGATTTTGAAATGTGAGCCTCTCTCTCTCTGTCTCCCCTCTTTTTCTCTAAGTCTCCCTCTCCTTTTTATTTCCCCCTATCTTTCCTCTTATTATACAAACCTTATCTATACTATCTTTTTACGGATTACGAGCTTTGTACTACTATACTACTGTTTTTGAGTTGATTGTGATTCGATTGCCTTGGATTAATTTGGATCACAATACATACCTATATCCGCTCTTCTTGTTCTTTTTTAAAATATGTTGCATTTCTGATCCACATTGTAAATCTAAATGATGCAGCCCGTATCTTGGTGAGTAAGAGATCAGGCGCATAAAAAGTTGTACTCGTACAGAAGTCTCTCAGATAGGAGATACAAATTAGCTAGATTTACTTTAATTTTAGATAGAAGATGTGTTGAGATTTAATTATTTTATTTTTTTAATTATTCAGATTTATTTTAGTCTTTAAGCTCAGTTAGGAAAGCTCCTCTATTTAAAGGGGAGAGCCAATTAGGGTCTTGTTTGCTCATTGTGCTTGGCTGATACTTTATACTGCCTTATACTGCTCTAATATTATGTTGTTCTTATGCTTTCAGGTTTCTATGCATCCATGACATGCCTCTCAGATTGGGGGTCCTCCGAAATAGCATCCTTTAAAGGTAGTATTCTAAAGGGGGAAGGCTGCGTAAATCCATCCCCTAGACCATGTGTATGCGGGAGCCCTTGTGACACTGAGACTATTATTATTGTTGTTGTTGTTGCCAATTAGGATCTTATTTAGTCAATTACTTAAAAAATATCCCTTTTATGTGTTCTTTCTGATTATCGGGGTGTAAGAATTTAGTTAGATGTTATTCCCCTTTGTTTCTGATTATTTTAGCAATAAAAATTTAAATCCTTTAATTTTTGTTTACGCGCTACACCACTAAAACTCTTCTTGATCCTTTTTTGAAAAATTATGTCCCTTTAATATATATGTTTTTTTCTTATTGTAATAACTTTTTTTTCCCTGTCTTCTCTAATTAAATGTTATTGTTTGTATTCTAAATATAGTAATGCAGTATTTTGGCAATTTTATTATAAAATTTTTAAATGTAAATCACTTTAAAAACATTTATAGTAAAACCCATATACGATTGGGTTTTTTTTTTTAAATTTATAAATAACGAGACAAGTTCGTAATACAAAGCACGGCGTCCCAAAAAAAGGGGACCCGAAGAAGACCAACAAACAAAAGTGATACACAAATAGAAAGGTATCATTAAAGCAAAAACTAGGCTCCTGGCTACAGATATGGAAATTGTCATTACTTTTGGTAATTTATTAAATACATATCTTATAAAACTTAACAAATTTTTTTACAACGAATTTAAATTTATTTTAAAAAATTAGTGTTATTTATGTTAAAGGTCCCCGTACTTTATCTATTATGTCACTTTAGTCCATGTACAATTTAAAATGTGTCAATTTGGTCATTATAGAAAATTTTATGTAAATTTTTAATAGTTTGGTCACTAATTGGGTTACATAGAGTAAACCGATGAATTTGTAATAAGTTGCTTGCATTTAACATAAATTTACCGTTCAAAATTATGACATAACTGAACTTAAATTTGATCAAAGGACTAAAATTAACACAATTTGAATTGTTCATGGACTAAAGTGATACAATTAAAAGTACAAAAATTAAATTAACATAATATATAAAGTACAGGGACCTTTGTGAAAGTAACAGAATATACACACACATTCTCTCTCTCCCTCTCTTTCTCCCCCTTTCCTCTCTCTCCCTCGTTGCTTGTACGCTCCAGGCGTTCTACACATTCTCTCTACACTCTCTAATCTCTCTACATGCTTTCTTGCTTTTACCTTTTATCTTTTACATTTTGCTCTGACTCCTATGTCTCTATGTCTCTATGCTTCTAGACTTCATTGCCCCCATGCTTCCATGTACGCGTATATACTTACTTGCTAACTTGCTTGTTTGTTTGTTTACTTGCCTAGCATAACTGTATTTTACATACTCTTCAAACTTAGCATGATAACTATACTTTACATGCTCTTCATACAAACGCTTCATATCTATAATAACTATCAAAACCATCAAATATCAGGTTGGGGGTCCTCGTAAATAGTCTCTCGTCTTGGTCTTACCCTGATGAGGTAAGACTGCGTACATCCTACCTCTCCCAGACCCTGTGCAAGCGGGAGTTCTTAAGACATTGGATATGTTGTTGTTGTTGATTATATTGTACAAAAAATTATTAAGAATTTAAATCTAGGTTCCTTGATATTTACGTATTATTATATGAGGACATACTCTAAAGTTTAAATATGCCATGAGTATATACCAATAAGGTTTTTCGACGTGTGAAATTTTTATGATGCGGATATCTTATGTCAAAATTCAATGAATATTTTTCTTAGAAACTGATGAATTTATGCAAGAAAAGACTGACATAGCATATGATTCCAATACTTTCGTTAAACTTTTGTCAAATTTTGACAAAAAGATTACAAAGTTCAGGTGCAAGGTATCTGTATAGCATACGTGATTTTTTTTTTCTAGTAATTAGCAAGAAAAACCGGAAAAACAAAAACTAACATCTCATAAAGAGACCTAAAGACCGCACACATAATGCGGGTAAAGGAAAAATAACAACAACCGCCTATGAAAGTCGTATTAACCACCCAATACACTTGTAAACAAAAATACATTAACTCCTGTAGAAGTAAAAATAGAATAGCACGCATGGACATGGAAAAAGTACGAAAAGAACCAGAGCATAGATGATCCCTTGAGCTTAATAGTGCTTGCTTCAAATCTCAGAATACACTGTTTTTTGTATTCGATACTGAGGGGCTCGTTGGGGGAACCGTAGATGAATACAGGTGGGGTCAGTTTTACAGACAAGATATTAGGCTTACTCTAAAGCATTTACCTCTAATCCCTAGTGCAATGCGCTTACATCCAATGAAGAGACACTTCGCCCTGACGACTAGAGCACCCCAAGGTCAGTTTGTTAATGACTCTCCGTTCTGTTCTTCTTTCCCTTTTTCTGATAAATGATGAGCGAAGTTTGATACAGAAGCGGCATTTCAAAAAGGGACCCAAGAACAACAAAAGAATGACAAAAAGGAATATAAAAAGCAAAACGAACCCACCCTCCCCTGCAAAACAGACTAGTAGCACAAGAAAATTTAGACCTCAACAAACAAATACAGAATACCAACAAATACAATCTAGCAATTATTCTTGAAGTGAGGGACCTACCAAACAACTTCCAAACCAGCAGCAATGAAAACTCAAAGCACCCGTGACAATCCAAGTCAATACAAAACTAGCAGAACTTCACATCGAGCCCCAAATCCAGCAGCCAGCAGCATGAACCTCACAAAAAACGTGGCCCAACAAACGGGAACCCGAAAGCCGCCACATCAACCAAGAAAAGAGAACCAAAAGAACAAGACCCACAATGCCCCGACAAAACAAAAAAAAAAAAAACACCGCAAACAACCCAAGCAAATCCAACCAAACCGATAATTCTACTTAAGGCCCACAAGACGAAGCACAATTTGGTAAACTTTGTCATTTTCAAAATTGCTTCAAATTATAAGTGTCCTTTCATTGTCTTCCTAATGTAAGCACCTACAGACCCACTATTAAGGGCACAAATAGTCTTAATAATCTTGTGCTTAGGACCATTATCAGATAGTCTAAGTTTTTTCCGGTCTCTCAGCATTTTCTGTATAATAACTTATAGAATTCCAGCAAAGAGGACTTATATATCATGAAAAACGTATTATATGTATTAGCATTTTCCAATGAAAGTTCACCAATTTCAGACGAATGTACCAAAGTAATAAAATTTTCAAATCTTATGGTACCTCTTTTTCTTGGTTTTAAGATGCTTATTATATTGAGAGTTTATTATTTGAGTATTTAGTTTTTGGTTTTAGTTTTGTTCCTTGTGCAGTTTGGCCTATGCTCCTGTTGCTTTCGAGACCCCGATTGTTGGGTCGCCGATTTTGTATTGAGCTTTGCTCTTTATCTATCAAAAAAAAAAAAAAAAAATGCAAAGGACCCTAAGGTTTGAAATTTTTTTCACTTTGGTACCCTATGCTGAAATTAAGCTAATTTTTATCAGAGTTTAGCCAATTGCAATGAAAGCTATTGATGAGTATATGACTACGATATATAAGATTAGGGATGACAGTGAGATGTGTCCGGGGCAAATTTTTCTAAACCCAAACCCACGTAGCCATACCCATATAAACCCACTGGGTTCTAATTTTGATACCGGACTCGAACCTACTGGGTTGGATTTCGGGCCCCATTGGGTATCCGACCTAATTATATTCCTTTTCTGATTTTCTCGTTAACAAATCAAGTATTACTATAGAACATCAATAATAAAAGTAAAATCAGATTCATTTGCTGCAAATCAACTTACAGAGTCATTCCATTTGAAAAAATTAAGTTCCAACTGTATTAATTCATCACAACAAACCAAGTTAACCAACCAACCATTTAAGAAGGGTGGGTTCAGGGTTGAGTTTGGGCTTGGTGGAGGGTGTACCCACCACCCGACCTAAATCCGAGCCCGATTAACTATACCTAACTCGGAACTCAGCGAATACCAATTAAGAGCACCCGTTGAGTTTTATCGGCTCAGATTCTATAGACACCTAGTTGGTCCAAGACGCCATCCCTATATGAGATACATCATTATTTTTAACAAACATTCAACTAATTGGGATAAAAAAGAACGTATTCTAATTTTTTTATACATATAAATATTGTCGAAATATTATGACATGTCAATATTTAAAAAAAAAAAAAAAACAAGTTTCAGATTTTGCTAAAAAATATCGATATATTATTGGAAACTATATTTGATGTCAGCATTTTTTCCAATAAAAAGATACTGATGCAGAGAATTAATTATAAAACTTTAAAATTTAATAGCATATTACTTATTTTTTTTTTTAATAATTATAAAGAGCAAGAGCTCAATACAAAAAGCGGCTGCCACACAAAGGGCCCCGGAAATAAAGAATACAACACAAAATGAACCCAAAATGCAGCACCCCAATCCAAAACAAGAAAAGCCATAGCATCTTACTTATATATTAAAATATCAAGATATCTAAATAATAGCTACTCAAATTTTATTAAATTTTTTTTGAGAATTAGCAAGTGAACTCGCAACACAAAATATTTACATGTTCCAATTTGATTAAAATAACTAAGTTACGAATTTTTTTTACATGTTCGAAGTGATAAAATTTTTAGGGTTATTTATGTCAAAGGTCATTGTATTTTACTCATCGTATCAATTTGATCCTTATACTTTTAATTGTGTTAATTTAATTCTTGAATAATTCACAATATGTCAATTTAGTTCTTTAGTCAAATTAAGTTATGTTAATGATGTAATTATGAATGGTAAAATTATGTTAGATATAATTAATATATTATAAATTCATCAATTTACTTAATTTAATCCAATTAGTATCAGAACCATTAAAAATTTAATCAAAACTTAACACAGAATTTTTAGGAAGGATCAAATTGATACATTTTAAATTGTACAAGGACTAAATTGACATAATAAACAAAGTACATAAACTTTTGACATAAATTATCCAAATTTGTATAATTTATGTTAAAATATTAAATATTATTTTTATAATTTAACAATAACTATTTAAAATTTAGAATAAATAAGTAATAAATATGAGTATATAAAAATAATAAATATTTTGAATAAATTTACTGTGTGACTAGGTTTGTATGATGACTGCTTTTACCCATCCCTAGGGTTAATCAATTTGGTGGCAAGCGCACATGTGTAACCCCACATCTGCAGTCTCTCACCCAACTCCTTATTATTTTATTCTGTTGAAAATATTTAACTCTTTTACTTTTAATTGTATCAATTTAACTATTATATATGTAATTTTTATTACATCAGTTTAATCTTATATGAAGTTATAGTTTAGCTAATAACTTATTTTTTAATCAATCAGTTATATCAGATACAAATAAACCAAGAGGAACCTACCTATAGAAGACGTTACCTATATACTTTTTTGATGATTTTTTTCACTTTCTTTCTTATTAGAAAAAAAAAAAAACAAACCTATTTTTTAAGTGCATCGTATTTTATATTGCGAGCTTTGCTCCTTATTTACTAAAAAAAAAGGAAAAACCAACCTACCTCTTTATTCAAATTAAACACGCTCGTGACCCGAACTGTTAAAATTTTTATCATGAACTTAACACTTATTTCATTCTAAAATTAAATTAATACAATATAAATCACAGGGGCTAAATTGATATGATGAACAAAGTATTATTTTTCGATTGATAAAGAGCAAAGCTCTAGAAACACAACACGGCGCCCTAAAATGGGACCCGAAGAACGACAGACCGGGACAAACAAAAGAAAAGAGAAAAAGGGCCAAACCAACACAGTGAATAAAGTATAAAGATATGTGAAGTAAATATCTTATAATAAATATACATAATGTAAAAATTATTAAACTATTAAAATATATATTTAATTTTATGTAGAATATAAAGTTGAAAATTTTTATTATTTTTTATTTTATAACTGACCAGATTAGACAAGAGGTTAGGGTTAAATCTGAGTTGTCATAAGTTTAGGGTTTTACCTTAAATATCTAGGGTTGATTGGGGTGGCCCCCATACCAAACGCGCGTAGTAGGCGCGTTAATACACGCTCCAATTGAAGTCCAGCTTTGTGGGGGGAGCGCATCTTGTGCTTTCCTTGTCTTGACAGCTAGCTAAGCTTCACCGCCCTCACCGCGCGTGTCTTCCACGCGCCACATGGCATCTCCCCACTAGGGTTTTGCTTTTTTAATCAATGAAGAATCTGTTTGATATTATTTTTTATTTACAGTTTAAAAATTTTAGAAACTAAAAGTTATATATTGAATTAACTTTTTGTACTTTGTATGTATCTTGGGTCTCTTTGTATGAGAAACCGAATGGATCACACCTTTACTAACGCCTGAAACGAAAGACCAAATGAATGACGCCTTTCTTGACATCAACCCTCCAAAATATGACACGAGCATCATTGATCAAATATGCCCTTGATATTACAAGTAGTTTTTTATTTATAAAAATTTAATTAAAGCTATAAAGTAAAACTAATATGAAATAGCCCTCGAGTTTATTCGAAATAGCACCTTCTTAAAATTTTAGGATTGTTTAAAATAAATTTAATTTGTGACTCGAATTTTTGGTAGATCTCGAATAATCCAATTTATATCACTATCTTTCTTATTATATGATCGCATAGATTATATGTATACATAGTTTTACTTTGGATCTTATAAAAAATAGTTAAATAAAAACCTTTAGTGTGCATATTTTTACTATAAAAAATTGTGCAAATGAAGCAAAATTAAATCATATAAATATAATTGGGACAATTTTGAAATTTAATTCAATTTAATTTCTTGTATAACTAATTTGCCATTAATTTTTTTTTTTTGATATATAGCGAAAAATCGCGATACAAAATCAGGCGTTCCACAGAAGCGGAACCCGAACAACGATTATGGCTGCATACAATGGATTAAGAGTGATATCACTTGGTGCATCAGACGGCAAACAAGTTTCTGGATTAAGGCTTGGTGTGACTCGATCCCTTATTCTCCGAATGAAATAGCAAGAAACATTGAATGCGTTAGAAGTTGCGTTGGGTCCAGGTCGTTGTTTTTTGGGAGTTCAAGTCATTTAGCTTTTATCTCATGTATTTCTTTTTCTGTTCTTTTACTTTTTTCTTACTTTAGTGAGTCATTTTGGATCTGTTCCTACATGCACGCTAACTTTTGTATTGCGAGTTCTTGTTAATTATTGAAATAAATTATAGTTTGACCCCTTTAAAAAAATAGAATAATTATCACTATGTCAACCCTATTACCTCATTCCGGTAAAAATGACTGCTATAATAATAATCTAATTTTCGCATTATATATATAGAGTAAATTAGAATTTATTGATGTTTGGAGAATGAGAAAGATGCACCTGATTATATATTCGAGCTTGCCTTAGTAATTATAGGAAAAAATAAGGGTTAATAATACTTTAAAATCGAAGATTTAATGATTAGTGCTACAGACTATAACTTTGTGGTTGAATTTTTTAATACAATGTTAAGAGTTAACAAAAAAAAATATATATTTTAGTCCAAAATCCTGTATATAACATATCTTTCTAGCATATGACATCACGTAACTAGCATACATCATCATATTTTCCATGTATGATATTACATTTATGACATATTCAATCGAGAAATTATTAACGGTAAAAAAAGAGAAATTATTGGTAGTTAGACTAAAAAATTCAACAGCTAAGTTTGTCGATTATAAATAATTTTATTAAACCTTAAGATGTTTTCGTGTTTTCTTTGGGCTTTTTGAGGTATGGTTCTGAGGATTGTGCTGGTCTTTCTTCTTTTTCAGGTTTTGTTTTTTTTCCCTTTCTTTTCACACTTTGTGTGTGCTTTTCGGGTCTCTTGTTTGACGCGTCGGCTTTTACTCCCGAGTTTTTCCTCACTGATTATCGGAAAAAAAAATACTGGTTATATTACTCAATCCAAAACATGAGATTTTTGGTTTGAAATTCATCAACCCCTTCTTGTAGCCGCAAGAAATATCGATTAGTATAATAAAACTGAAATACATCGAGGCTGATCACGACATAAAAGGTGGATTTTCTAGACGAAGGAATTTTTTTTCATTTACATATTCCTATACTTTTTGTACTTCATTTGGGCATCGCTTTCGTGGGTGTGCCCATTTTGTAATTCAAGCTCTCTCACTAATTACTTAAAAAAGAAAAATCTTCCTATTCTCAGATGTTTTAAGACATTGTTGTTCTTCTGCCATTTATGGAAAAGTAACGAGTTATTATTATCAGAATAATGATATGACTTATAAACAATAAGGTTGGAGGTCCTCAAAAATAGTCTCTCTTCAGGGTAGTCCCCCTGAAGGGAGAAGACTGGGTACATCTATCCCCCAGACCCTGCTAATACAGGAACCCTTGGATGCACTGGGTTTGTTGTTGTTGTTGTCAAACAATAAGAGTTATAAAATTATCTTAAAAATTATAATTTTTCTCTGATAATAATAATTTTGTCATAATAATAACAGTACCTAAAATAAAATATAGTAAAAAAAAGGGAGAGAAAAAATAGTAAAAAAAGATGAAAGTGGGATGATAAGAGCGCACTATCCATCAGGGGACTGTGTACTGGTCACAGTCTCACACAGACAGATAAGATGCCTCTCTCTCTTCTTTCTCTCTCTAACATTTATGGTAATAATGATGCCCATCCTATGTCATCCATCCATCCATCCATGATTCTTTTCCTTTTTTATTTCTTATATATATATATATATATATACACTGGTAAGAACATTACAGTTTTACTGAACGTAGACTATCCCTGTTGGAGATATGGGGGTTGATGGATGAGCTTCGATCTAAGGTGGTACCTAGTAGATATGGGGTAGAGATTTTAACTACCAGAATAACGCAGGATCGAATGCTTGAAAACGGGTCAGGGGTGGTTCTATCAATGATGAAATGTATGAGAAATGTCGGGATAGGAGTTGGTGAGTGTATAGACATGTAGGTTATTTGGGCATGATGTTGGGCTTGCTTTTTTTATTTTTTATTTTTTTAAGGTTCTTATGGGCTGTCTTGGGCTTTGCTTAGTTTTGTACTGAGAGTTATCTCTCTAATTAGTGTTCGAGAAATGCAAGTTTTTCATTGATGACGCAGGGTAGTACTCGTTTGGCGTGTTATTTTGGATCAATTTGATAGAAACAACCCTTGATTCAGTTTGTCCAGGTTTGTCCCACATACAAAAACGTACTTTTAAATAGGAACACAATTTATTTTTCAAAAATCATCAATTTAAAAAAAAAAAAAATCAAAAAATGATAATCACACAATATTACCAAATCAACCCTCAAATAAACTGTTATTGCTAGAGCAATGACGTGACTTACAAACAACGAAAAACCACAAAATCATCTAGAAAACTATAATCTTACTCGAACAATAACAAATTTACCTCGACAATAACACTGATGTAAAAAAATATAAATTAAACATGAATGTATGTATATACATATGGATGTATGTATGTGGATGTGGGAAACATGAATAGTATATGATGGTGGAAGACATGATGGGGCATCATAGAGATGTGTGCTCCTCTTTGAATACTACAAAATGACCTTTCAAGGAGCCATCCCCCATATTTTTTTTTTTTTTTTTTACATCATAATTAAATTGTAATTTATATATTTAAATTAAATATTTTATATATTTTATAAATTATTTACATCGATAATATTTAATTATAGTTATATTTACTTCTTTCAATAAATCATTTTTTTTAATTATGGAATGCAAACCCTACTGCAATGTTAATTGTTTTTTACAAAAAGATTACTATTATTGTCTATACAAAAAAATTATAAAATTGTTCATAGATTAATATTTTTACCCTAAAAATAATATTACTCCTGCAAAAATATAAATTTTATTAGACAATAAATTTTAGGGTAACGCTATTATTCAGGACAAAATTATTATTGTTAAGATAAAATTATAATGTTTAATATAATTTTATAGCTCTTATTGTTAGTAAATTATATAATTAATCTAATAATAATAATTTTTACCGTACTAATAATAAATTTTTAAATATATTTTATATTTTAATTGAATAAATGCCTTTTAGACAAAGAAATAAAATTTAGAAAAAGTTTCTCCCCCGCTCTCTCTCTTTCTCACTTTCTCTCTCTACTTTCACTTGTCAGTCTCTCTCTCTTCTTTTCTTTTCTTTTCTTTTCTTTTCTTCTCTTCTCTCTCTCTACACCCACTCTCTCATTTTGAGAATCGAAGTCCCCCCCCCCCCCCCCCCTCCCTCCCCTCTCTCTCTCTCAAAATTTTAGGGTTTTTTTTGGTTTCGCGGATGAATTTCTCTCAGCAAAACGCCAGAAATTGCTCTGTTTTAGCTTCTGATTTCTGGGTCACTGTTCATGTATGTAGCGGCTGATGCATCTTCTAAACGACGCCGTTTCAGATCGGGTTCTGTGGGTTTTGTTCTTCGTTTGATTTCTGAAGGTATTTTTTTTGTTTTTTGTTTTTTTATTTTTTATTTTTTTGATTGATTTTTGGTTCTATTTTTATGATATGTAGCTGGGGGTTTTGCTTTTGTGATTGACAGTTTTGCCCCTATCTTTTTGTGTGAATTACCTGATGTGCCTCTTTGTTTGCTTCCATTTTGTTCATTTATTGAATTTATTTGAATTTTTTTTTGCGGGTTTTAAAGGGTTGAGCTTGAATTGAACTGGGTCTAAATTAGATTGTTATTTTATGTTGTAAAATACCGGAGAAAACCCTAGATTTTAATTTTAGGGGGGAAATTAACCCTAATTAATTCTTTTAGTTAATGGTTTAGAAATTCATAGACCCAGATGAGTAATTGAGCTAACATGGTAGAATATGAACCGGGTTTTTCTGGGGTTTCTCAATTTTATTAAATTTAGGGGGTTAGGTTCTATAATTTAGGGATAGATTAACCCTAATTTTTTTTTAAATTTTTTGGGTTAATGGTTTAGAAACTCATGAATTTAGATGAGGGATTGAGCTAATTTGGTATGGTGTGAACTGGGTCTTTGTGGGATCTCTCAATTTTGGGAAATTTAGAGGGTTTAATATTTTATGTGAAAAATTGTTCATTTTAGTTATGGAAGAAACCCTAATGTATTATTCTAGTAGATTATGGTGTGATTTTTATGATTTGGTAAGTTAATATGTCCAGGTGAATTGGATTGTATCATTAATTATGCAGGTGAATGAATTCTAAATGTTAAAGTTTGAAACTTTGTGTTCATTTTTGATCTAGGGTTCATGTTTTTGTCCTATGATTGGAGTCATTCAGTGATGATAAAATGCTCAGAATTGTTTACTCATGGTCTAATGTTTCAATTGATAGGGTTTCGGTCATCCGAATCTTAGTGTAACCTTACTGAATCGAGCTTATCATGCTAAGGCTTGAATAATAATTTAATTATGTTCTCTATACTCTATGGATCTTGATTGCTAGACAATCCGAATATGATCTTTGTTCTTTCTTTAATTTTTTGTATTGAAATTTATTGATAGAGGTTTTATTGATTCGATTTAAATGCTTTGCATGTGGATCCTTCAAGTTCTTAGTTGGTGAATATTCAACGTAGAATCAATAAATGTTTTGATTTCCATCACATTTATTCCTAGAATCTGGTTGTTCTATGATTCTCTTAAACTCGTTGGATTTGAATTCAATGCTTTTTTTTTTTTTTTTTAATGCTTTTGATATGTTTGTTATTGCGTTGTTTCATTATATAATTTCACTTTGAATGTCTTTTAATGTCCTAGTATTTGTATGATATTCTCATAAAGCTTACTTTATAACGTTTTGCAATACAATTCTCTTGATCATGTTTTAACTTACATTATGCGTTATTGTGGCGATCCTTTGGGAATCCGAGAACTGAACTGTGTATAAGTTTCAGCTATAACTTAATGGCAAGTGCTGCGGTGGAGGTGCACCAACGAAAAAACGAATCTAGTCTCGGATCCAAGTCTGCGAGACCACATGTTCAGATTGATTCGATATCTATAGATATCGCTTCTAGTAAGAAGAAAGAGACCGAAAAGAGGTGCAATCATTTTTCAATACGGTAAGATGTTCTTCCAAAACTTTTTCTTAGTGCTTTTGTGCTATATCATTTTTGTCTTTACATTTCTCATAGCCAAAACTGAATCTGACCACGAAAAAATTGCAGTCTAGTGTTGCGTTAATGCTCAAATTAGTATCTCGTGATACACATGATTGATAATTAACAACAACAACAACAACAACCCAGTGCTTTAAAGAGGCTCCAGCCATCGCACATTTTTTTTTTCCGTATAGGAATGGAAAAGCTTGCGATATAAAAAGAGGGCGCACCTAACACAATAGGTCCCCAACCGAGTACAAGGAGAGAGCAAAACAAAAGGAGAAGTAAAAAGGACACTGAAAAACCTTTAAGATTTTCAAAATCAACCTGCTATTCCCAAGTAATCCTGTAACTATCATCACTCCCCTACCTACGTATGCTTCTAAGAAGTGCAAACCAGTTTTTCCTTTGCCAACTAGCCGATGTTGCAACAAAATTAATAGACCGGGATTGGAGCCCTCGATGATTTGATACATTCGACAATCCTTGCAATTTCTTCTGGCGCGTAAGGGAGATCATTACTCCAAGCCTTTACCCAAAAACCCAACCTCAACTTCAAATTCCATAGGATCTCCTTACCATCCCATCACCCATTATCAAACACTATAACTTATTTCTAAATTTCCAAACAACCCACAAAGAAAAGTATAAGCCAAACCTTCTTCTAAAATTTTCGCCCATCCTCTTCAAAAAAGTCTTTGACGAAATCTGGGACACACCAGGAAATACCCACCACTTGAGACATTCACACCATAAAGCCCACACCTTCAAACACTCAAGGAATAGATGATTGACACTTTCTGTCACTTCCAGCCAAAACACATGATTGGTATTTGTGAAATTTCATGAGGTCTTGGGCCCAGCGTAAAGAGTTGGCATATATGAGGTCCACATATAAGCGCTGGTGAGGTTGCATTATAAAACGAATTGGCATTGGGTGGAGTAGCACACTAGGCTTATATGTTGATGCTTTCTCCGTCATAACTCCGATGTGGAATTTCTTGTTAGACTTTCATTTGGAGTTCTTAATAGTATGAGAACTGGTGGTTCAATTTGATCATATAGAACAACAACAAACTTAGTGTCTCAAGGGCTCCCGCTAATGCAAGGTCTTGTGGGGGGGTGGGGGGGTGAGAAGTATGCAGCCTTACCCCTCCAGGGTGCTAACTAAAGGGAGGCTGTGTCCGAGGATCCCTAACCTTCAAACCTGAAGAGCATAATTGCCGTAGTACAAAGCAAACATTAAGCAGCCATAAGCAATAAAGTCATAGAGCAACAAGCAGTAAGGCAACAAACAAGGAAACAAAGCAACAAGCATCGCATCAGCTTCAATTTGATCATATGATTTTATCAAATGTGGAGTTGGGTAGGAAGCATAAACTGGTTATAATCTATGCATGCACGCCAACTAGTATAATTGTAGTAGGAAGGATCAGAGACTTATTTACAGATGCTACACTTAAGATCATATAATGTAATCACAGTCCCAAGAAACTCTTAAAATGCTAACGTTTCGTGCTCAAAAATGCAATTCGCCATTTCGAAGTCAGATTCACGTATCAATGTGTTTTTGAACTCAAAGGAAATACGATTTAGATAATGTTGAATCATTTTACTAAGAAGATACTTATTGGCTAATTATATCACTCAATTTAAAGAATAAATGAATCATGTGGGAATGTTGGAGTCAATTTTTTCGATCTTATTCATTAGAGTACTTAATTTTCTCGTTTATTGCTTATTGTTGACTTTGCTTTGATACATTATGCTTTAGTGCTTCATTTGAAAGCATTTCTTGTTAATCTAATCTACAGCAGTATAGCCCCCTCCATGTTCCCAACTTAAAAAACTCCTATGACTGCCTACTCAAATTCCCACTTCCACTTTGTGCATTATATATCCTTTGCAGAAATTTTTGTTATTGATAGCCTATGTTACCTAAACTAGAGTATATGAGTCAGACAGAAGTAGGTGTCTAAAGATAAAAATAGCTATTTTCTAATATTTTTCGATGTTTTTGGTCTAATTTGAAATATTCAAGTGTCATAACAACCTACAAGTATCTTTATCCAATACTGCATTTTAGGCTAACTTGTCATTCATTTAATGCTGCAAGACATTATATGTACGCTCCTGTTTAGAAGCTCAAACAGAAGTACTCTCTTGTATTATAAATGCAGTGGATTTGTTGATGAAGTCCGTAAGAAGAATCCCAAACTCTGTGACCCCTTCTCTCTATATGGTCTTGAACTCAACAACTCGAAGGACCCACATCATGAGACGCCTCTTGTAGAAGGTGGGTCCCATGGAACTGGTAAAGTGTTTCTTGACAGCAATGGCGGAAACAAGAACACTCCGTCTGAGAAGATACGTAATGCTCATTTGCTAGGTCCTATGGAAGGGAAAATGTCTGTTGGAGGACGAAACGCAGAGGCTAGTACTTCT
This sequence comes from Simmondsia chinensis, assembly GCA_018398585.1. Classification (NCBI taxonomy): domain Eukaryota; kingdom Viridiplantae; phylum Streptophyta; class Magnoliopsida; order Caryophyllales; family Simmondsiaceae; genus Simmondsia; species Simmondsia chinensis. The sequence continues at coordinate 36,997,537 of JAGTTD010000005.1, read as the reverse complement.
TTTGGGTTGATCTTTGTTTCGAATGATAAGAATCGTGGTCCAAAAAGTAGCGATCGGAAGGGGAAAGCCATTGCAGAGGAGTATACTGCAATCCAAGGTTGATTTTTTGTTCTACTACTAGGCACCTATTTGGTTCAAAGGAAAATATTTCAGTTAATGATATTCTTTTGTTAAAAGGTTTTTGTCTTTATAGCTGAAGAAATGGTTTCATTCTAAAAATTGTATGAGGTTCACGCTTGGCCAAGTTGAGATTAAAGTGACACATATGACATGATATTACAGCTGAAACTGCTTTCGTTGAGGGAAGTCAATTTCCCATCAACAGAGGAAGAATTTTTCAATCTTTGTGGTTGTAGATATGAAGTTATGCAAAGAAATAATATAATTAAGACGGAAAAGGTTTTCCATCAAAATAAACGAAGTCCTAGTGTTTTTTCTATCTTCGAGACGAGTATGTGCATAAAACTGATTGTATTTCTTTTGTTTCGTCAGGTATTCAAAATGGCTTCAAGGATAAAGCAATTCAGGGGATTCAGCGAACATCTACCGATGGCGTAGATATCAATGGTCTTGCAAGTGAAGAACGTATGTTCTTATCTGTTCTCACTTTTCCGTTCATAGTAATATGTTTTTTTTTGTTAGATTACGATTCATAATTGTTAAAGATTCTCGTATCATTCTTGAACAGCTATCCCAAAGTTGAAATGCAATAGGATTGTTGAATCTACTCACAAGGACTGCGTATCTGTTGGCTTCAATCACAAAGATGAAAATCTACCCGGTACTTGTCAAACTCCTATTAGTAAAAAAAAATGCATAATACACGTACAAGTTTTTGACTTTCCGTTTAAAAAGGGCGTTTACGTATAATTGACAATTATACGGCAAAATACGCATTTTCTTGATGTTGTCTATATAATACACGTATTATAACAAGTATAAGCGAAAATAACTAGTCCCTATATCTTGATTACATATTTCATATTTTATATTTTGCTAAGTTTGTCACTTTAATCTCAAATAATTGATTATACCCATCATTTACTTTGTGTTATGCTTTTGCTACCGCTATTGTGGTTGACATTATCCTTTACTTTTATTGGTCAACAAACTTTTGACCGAAAATTTCATGTATAAGGTTGAATAATACACAAACATATTAGATCCGGTTTAATTCCCTTACTGTATTTTACTATCAGGGTCTCAAAGAACCAAGAAGGTTTCCATTGAGAATCGACCCAGAAAAATGCTAATGAACTGCGAAGAAACCGAGGTAGCAGGGTTAATGGATGTATGTGATAACACTGAAGCTCGTCCCCTTCCCTTACCAGACTTGAATGAATCTGATAAAGTGTCTTCTAAGCGTGGGGAGGCCTTGAATATTGGAAAAAACGCGCCTTTTGAAGAGGATGATGATTATCTAGGAGGTTCCTATGGCCGAAAACCCAGGAAAGTGCGGTTTCTAAGTGAACTATTGGCGTCGAAAGACTACGTAGCGAATGCGCTGTTGAAGAATGGAAATGATTCGAGTATTGATTATCCTGGTACTTCATCTAAGAAAGGGCCACTTTCTCTCTCTCCTGGGCAGGTGAAAGATTCATTTATTTCCTTCTATGATAGTATCAAATATCTCCACTCCTGGAGGGAGCCTCTCGGGCACTGAGTTGTTGTACGATATCATCAAATACTGCCAATTACTATTGGTCCTAAGCAGCTCGTTTCATTTAAAAACTAAGAAGTTAAGCTGCAGTCAGATTAATCATTTTGGCTGATTGTTTGTATGTAGGTGATAAAGAGTGCATTAGCAATAAATGCGAGAACATTTTTTACTTCTATAATCTCATCGTTTCTCTATTTCGCAATAACTTGGGATTTGATCCCATATGAGATGATAAAATTTCAGTCTGTAAATTCTGGTGCATCATCTAAGAAAGGTTTGCTTTTTCTCTCTCCTGGGCAGGTACAGGCCAATGGGAATGTTACGTCGAGCCTTAGCAGCCAAAAGAGGAAGAGGAAGAGTTCTCAAGACGAGGGATCGAGATCTATGGAGATTCGAGATCCGAATAACAGTATCAAACGGGTCCCAATTCTTGAGACTGAAACTTCTGAGACTGAGTCTGAGGGAAGTGAATCGGTTGAAATAGTCTCACAAGTTGCGATAAAGAGACGTCTCAAGGCTAAACCTGAAAGAAACCTTCAGCAGGGGAAGATAATTAAGAAGCTCAAAGTTGGTCTGGAAGGTTCTACAGGTCCTTCTCAAACTGCACAGACAGTGGAGGGAGAGAGAAAGTTTCCTTCACATAAAAAGAAAAAGAAAATCACCCGAATGGAAAAGGCAGAACCTTCTAGAACCCTTTTGAACAATCATGTTCCCGAAGAAAGTTCCGCCACAAGAAAACATCTAGAAGTTTCTCAAACCAGTACCAGCAGCACTTGGGTTCGGCCAGTACAAGACGCGTCGGCTATAAAACCAATGCATCATTATCCTAAGAACTATTTGGATGTGGGAAATGATTCAGTTCGCGTTTCCTTAGTTAAAGACGGGTTATTTTCTCAGTCTGATAATCGAGAGCATATTCCTAGAGACGAAAATGTCATTAGGAGACAATCAGAGGCTCGAAATGTTGCAGAAACAAGTGCTGTCTTTAGGACTCCGATCGATGCTTCATTTATTGCAAGGAACGTCTCTCAGAAATCAAATCTAAAGGGGAAGCAAATATGGAACCCCGAGGCCGAAGTCAGAGGTCATGCTATGGAGCAGCAGATGGGAATGCAGGTGTATATCTTCTGTTTTTGATTTTCTATCTTCATTTATATGATCTTTCAATTTCAAATGTATTTATTCAAAACTAAAGATAATTAATTACGAATGTGTTTGAATAAGATAGGATTAATATCAACTCAAATAGGAAATTACTTCCCCAAAAATAAGAGAAGATAGTGTTGTATCCGATAGCCAATTAGTAATGGAGCTTTTTCAGTGGTATCCATATTGTACTTTTCTAAACGTGTTTATAAATGTGTTTACTTGTTCAAAATGTTATAAGAGGCATTACAATTAACCTTTTTATATATTCTCATTCAAAAAATTTGCAAACCCAAGGCTTAAAATTCCCTTATTTTCTATATAGATCTATTATGTAATATCCATAGCAGCGGGACCGTCGCAGGAACGTGACTGTATTCCGTAATGACCCCTCTTCTACGGCAATCTGACCGTGACCACAATGTGACTTTGAACTTTGATATGATCAGGGCCGGATATAACCCCCCAGCCATCGGGGACCCCTAAATTTTGTGTTTGTGATTTTTAAAGTATTAATTGTCAATATTAATAAATTTTATGATTAATTTTTTATAATTTATTGTATAAGAAGGGCCTCATTTAAAATTTTTAGTTTGGGGCCCCGAAGATGTTAGGACCATCGTTGGATATGATTCATGGCTGAGAAAATTGCTGATCTTTTAACTTCCACAAGTTGCAAAATATGTCTATTTAATTTAGCAAAGATATGGTTAATGAATGTGTAACTAGCTACATTCCGTGGTTTCTTAATAACTATCTTCTTAGGCTCTATTTGTTTTGACAGAAAACCTTTAATGTTTCAATTATATTGTCTCTTTACATAATTTTGTAGCAACCACCACAAATACGGAAAATGTTTTTCTCAATTGAGGGAAAATTGACTTCCGCCTAATGAAAGGGGAAGAATTTTCCTTCGTAGAGAGAAACGTTTTCCGTAGTCATCTCTCGTCATATGCTTTGCTTTAACCTTAATTTGGCCAAATGTGAATCCCATATAAATTTATAGAGTAAAACTTTTTTCTTTAACTATAAGACAACCTTTTTAAAAAAGTAGTATGTATAATGTTTTCCACTGAACTAAATATAGGCTTAGTTCTTTAAGTGAGTCAATCATATATGCTTTCATACATGTTTGTCTCGCTGCTACGCTCAGAGCTGTCTGATTAATGACAATATTCGAGTTAATATCGAGCCATTTATAAATGTAAAAGAAGATGATATAGCCCTTTATTATCTGTAGGCACCTTCTGGTATGCGGCTGAAGGACACCGGTGCTGATGTTCCAAGGCGCATGTGGGATATCGATATAAATGCTGTTCCGATAGATGATAGAGTGCTTGAACAAGGACTTTCAGAGGATATCCCTATGGACATTGTCGAGTTGATGGCCAAAAATCAGTATGAAAGACAGCACCGTGATGCTCCAAACGATAAACGCTCTGCATTTGTGCCACATGAACACGGGAAACGAGCTTTAGCAAGTGCTGAGGTATATGGAGACCGGATGTTCCAATTGGGACACGGGCATTTTCCTGCTCAGAGCCCTCAAATGAGCAACATAAGGGTTAATGTCGCAAAAGGAGCTCGTGATATCGGGCCTTCCAAGCAAAATTTCTTCGGCTCGTTTCCCGAGATGCATCGAAACTATTTCGATGCTAGAGGGTATACAAGAGAAATGCAACTCCCACCCCGGTATGGCGTACCTGTTCCAGGGCAGGAACAGATATCCTCGTATACACCCCGAGTGTTTAACCCAAGCAACTGGGTTACCAATACGGAAGCTCAGACGCTCCCGACCCATTTTATGGGTCGTTCCCAGTCTCATCCACATCGAAACATAGAAGCTCGTGTTTTGCCTTCCATGGTGCCAAACCGAATGCCCCCAGTTCTAAACACCCCTCGCTGTTCTCAAGGCCAGAGTATTTTCAACTTCAATGCCATTAGCTTTGCTAAGCCGAACACCGGTTTTTCTAATGCTTACAATATTGGGCTTGCTGAAACTTCTCTTGCCAGTAAACAGAAGGGACCTAATAATCCTCCGAAAGTGATGGGACCGGTGGATTCGTACTCTAATGAAGCAATACCCGCGATGCATTTACTCAGTTTGATGCAAAACGCAGCCAAAATGAGACCAAACGTTCCATTCACAGTTGACGGAAAACCCGAGTTCCTTAAAAGATCATCTCTCTTAAGTGACCACCATAATAAGCACTATTCCGGTAGCCACAATATGGCATCCTATAAGATAACAGGTGCAGGCCCAAGACACCCACTACACGAGAACAATGGAAGAGCATCTCTTCCGGGGAACTCATGCCCGTGTTACCCTTCTCATCCTTCTACGCGGCCGATATCTCCTTCCTATCAGAATGAGGTGAGTGTGGGAAGGAGCGGTGGGTACTTAACCCCGATTCCTTTAACATTACGAGGGCAAAGGAACATGGAGGGGCCCCGTTTTATGAATGGGGATAATGGTTGTCAGAAATCTGTGCCTTGTGATCCAAGCAGAAGACGACTCGTAAATCATGCCAATGACAAGGGTAAAGGCATAGTTGCTCCTCATGAAGTTCTGCATACTAATGAAGAATCAATGAGAGAGAACGGTATGATATCCAGGCGCGTCGAAAGGAATGTGGGACTCGAACCAGAGAACATGATGTGCTCTATGAATCAAAATCCAGCTGAATTTACAGATCTGAAGTTAGTCAGGAAATTTACAATCGGAGCTGAGGAACTTAAAGGCAAAGGGTATCGGAAAAAGCCTGGTCGTCCTAGATTAGATGCAAAAAGAGGAGAGAAAATGATCAATACTATAGTTGAAAAGGCTCGAGAGATGCAGAATAAACCTTGAACATTCTCCAGAACGTCTGGAAATGGAAATTGAAAATTGTAGTTCCGTGGATTGGTATGCTTGCATTGGCATATAAGGGTTGTTATCTGTCTACTTCGGTTGATAAAGCCTCGACAAGACTGTATGTAATCTCTTCCGTCCAACTCGATGCTGAGTCTGAATGTACCGCCCTGTAACGTGTTCTTGGTAAGTCTTGTACATACTTTCGACATGAGATTCCTTGGCTTGCAATAAAAAGTACAGCTAGTTTTCAGTAAGAGGGACAAACTACAGAACGCTATGTCACCCTGACTTGGTTTGACCATTGGACATGATTATATGTCGAGAGGTCAAACTCAGTTGTTTCTTAAAGATTATTCAGTGTTTTTGCCGTAATCTGAATTGTCCAACTACCATACCGGTTGTCTAAGTATTGTTATCTTATCTGGATGGGTACTTTAGGATAGATTGGAGAGTCGAAGTAACTGTGATTGAACGTATATGAGCTTTGAATGGATCCGTTTTGGTTAGAAGCTGGGTCTCGCACTTATACAAACTCAGTTGTTTTCTAAGATTATTTTGTGTTTGTTCCCTAATCTAAAGTGTCCAAGAACTCGGGTTTGTTTAGTGTGACTAAAGAGTCAAAGTAACTATGATCGAGTCTATATGAGCTTTGAATGGACAAGTTTTCATTATAGTCTGGGGTCTCGCTCTTTGTGCCTCCCATCCAGGATATGTTTACTGCTGTTCGTATGCGCGTAAAATTTTGATAATCATAGAAAATAGAGCTAAGATGGCTTTAATCTATTTGAATTCATGTTGATGGAGTTTAAATAAACTCAGATGTGGCAGTTTACTTGATGGAAAGACGTATCAGATGTTATATAAAATCTGGGTGAACATGAGAAGATATACTATCAAAGTTTGTCAATTGCGGGTGTGTTTGAGCCGAGCCGAGTTTGTCAGACTTGAGGTTAGGCTCAACTTGTTTACATTTAGCTCGGCTTGGGTTTGGTTCGAAGCTTTCTGAGTTTGCAAAGTTTGATAGGCTTGGACTGTGCTAGGCTTGGTCGAGCTCCAACTCGGCTTGGGGAGCTCCAAACCTAGCTTGGAATTTCTAGGCTTATTTAAGCTCATTAGGCTCAAATGTGGCTTGGTTGGACATATTTAAGCTAAATATTATATTAAAATAAACTTGTTTAGGCTCTCGAGACTACGAGTTTGAGCTTTATTGGGCTTAGACTCCACTCCATAAGTAAACAAATGGACTCAGAGCTTGAAACGAGCTGAGCTTTTTAAGCTTTATGAAGAGCTAGCTTGCGAGTTCCGCCTAGGTGTGTCAGAAGACCTTACTCTTTCATTGTTTGTTGCTTGTCATGGTGCATATACAAGTTACTAATATCTTATGTTGTCTGGTGTCAGATTGATACTTCTGTACCTATGGCGTGGAACCTTTCCTCCATATAAAAAATGGGTCTTGGGTTTAGTTAGGGGTGTGTTTGGGATGATCCCGAGCCTACCAGACTTGAGGCTCGGTTCGTTTGCATTAAGCTCTGTTCAGACTTGACTTAAAGCTCGCTAAGCTCGGAAAGTTCGAGCTTGAGCTTAGCTCTGCTCATTCTAAGCTCAGCAAGCTTTGAATTAATCTTGCAATATTTCTGCTTATTTAAGCTCAATTTAGGCTCGTTGAAGCTCAAGCTTGGGTCATTTAGGCTCAAATTTCGCTTGATTGTGTAATATTTAAGCAAATATCTTATGTTAAGAAATGCTTGCTTAGGCTTGCGAGCCTATGAGTTTGAGCTTTACTGGGCTCGGGCTTGACTCAATAAGCTAAACGTGCAGACTCTGCTTGGCTTGAGCTCAAAGCGAGCAGAGCCTTTCCAACTTTATGATGAGCTGGCTTGCAAGCGAGCTCGTCTCACTTACACCCCCAGGTTCACTTTTGCGGTCCCTTAATCTCCTTTATTTGTTATATGTGTCATAAGTTTGCGTGTTATATTACCTAGACTTCGCTACAAGAGCTTGACATGAGCGTTTAGAGGTCAGACTTGTCTATTTTTATAATTTTGAAGTTTTTTTCTCGGTTTTTCTGAGTGTCTGACCAATACATAAAAGCGTTTAAATGAATGCTTGATTTTTTTCTGCCTGCTTTTTTTTGTTCCGTCCCATTTTTCTTTTTTCTTAACTGTTTTTATCTTTGTTTCTTGATTCTCGCTTTTGCACGGGTTGATTGAGTCCTCCTTTATATGAGCTGCCCACTTTGTATTGTGCCTGTGTCGCGATCATCCAAAAAAATGAAAACAACATTTACTTTTTACTCTTAGAAAAATAGAGAAACAATATTTATCTTTCAAAACGAATTTGACTATAAAAAAAAAAAGATAATTATTATTTTATAGTATTACCAAATAGGCCTTTAGTCTAATTTGAAGTGTTTAATTGGCAAATTCAGTAAGGTGACTGTATAGTGCTTCATTTAAATAATCAATTAATTAATCAAATAATTATTTTAAACTTGTAAGCTTCAAGTTTAATAACTCAGACAAACTCACTTTATTCAATATTATTAACAACGAGTCCACTTTAATATTATAACAAACTATTGTTAGACTTGAAATTTTATCACTTAAATATCTTATGTTAAAATTTGATAAAATTTTCTTATAATCTGACCATTTTCAATAAAATATGCTAATATGATACTTGATTACAATAATATGAGTCCTGTAAGTGTGTTGAATAAAACTTGATCGATTATGACAAAAATTTACTGGATTCGGTAGAAGATACATGTACATTTCTTGTTTCATGCTAGCATTTTCTGTCTGAAAAATATCAAATTTTGATAGAGGATATCTATGTTACATGTTAAAAATTTTCTAACAAAAAATCCACCAAATTTTGGTGGACTCAGATTATCTTATTATATATCTTGAAACGTGAAGATACTTAGATGATAAATGCTCAAACTTATGATACCTCTGTGGTGTATGTGCAATAAATATTACAAATGTGGACGATGAGTTTCAAACCCAAAACTTTTAATTTCGGGTTTAGATACCTTTATTACATACGAAGGCCTAAAGTTGAAATACTCAAGGTACAATAATAACAATAACCCAGTGTCTCATAAAGGGTCCCGCCACGATAAGGTTTGAGGGGCTAAGACATATACAGTCTTATTTCTACAAGATTTATCGAATACTCAATTTATATATATGTTAAAACTATATGACAATGGAGAGTATCTTATTATTATCCAATGACTTTTCATGCTATAAAGTACTTTACAAGAGCATCATCTCCAAAACGAGGAAAAAATAATTGTAACGTTTACTATATACACGAAAAAAGGAGCAATATAATTAGGGTAATGTTACTGTCAGAGTAAAGTTATTATTGTCAGAGCAAGATTGTTATTTTTAAGAAAATTTTGTGACTCTTATTTATTATAAGTTATATCATTACTCTGACAATAACAACTCCATGTGGCTAAGAAAAGAAAAAAGGGAGTGTGTTCTTAAAAAGGAAAAGCAAAAAACTTCATAACATAGATTTCTTAAACGTGTTGTTCTCCTTGTATATGTGTGACATCATTCACTTCTCGTTCCTTTTTTCAGATATGCGATGTCATTTTAAGATATTTTTGCCTATTTTCTCATGACATGTACTAACAGTTGGTTCAGCACGTGGGTTTTTTTTTTTCTCCTAAAAAATAAAAAGTGTGAAGAACACTTTTTACAGGATTGTAGAGCAGTCAGCAAGGTAAAAAAATACTTTTAAATAGAAACATAAGTTGTTTTTTTTGCTTTTCAGTAAATTCAAAAAAAAAAAAAACAGTATTTTCTCCTTTAAAATAAAAGTAAAATTAGAAAAAAAGTAAAATTTTTTTAGACTAAAAATACCCTTATGAAAGCAACTTTACAATGTACTTCTATAAAAACAGTTCTTAAAATACATTTTTTCCAAAATTTAGTCAAACAGATCCTAAATGTTCAAATGCACATATAAATTTGATGCACAAATTCTCCTTCCTGAAAATCGAACTACAACAAATAAGTACCTGTATATTCTTTTACATCAATAAGTTTCAAACCCGAGACTTTTTTTTAACATAAAAAATAAATAACTTTATCACGACACCAACTCGAACAGCTCGGGTGAGTACCTACACACCCTGGCACCTTCATACACAAGCCCTACCCTGCAAAAATACCCTTTGCTAGGGTTACAATGCCTGTCATCTGAGCACACACATAACCCCTCTAATCCACACCCTTCATTTTTCACCTCATCTTTCCCAAACAAAATCTCAGCCGTCCATTCACTAGAGAACATATTATAAGGGTCTAATTGTCTTTTTGCCTCTATAAATTTCCCAAAATTAGGGTATTTTTTTTGTACCTCTAAAAATGCTAATTTTCTATTTTTAGCCCAATGTGGCCTTGCATTATACTTAAAAAATGCCATTTGTTCCATTTCTTCTAGTATATCCTCCTTTAATCTCGGGTTCATCGGGTCATCGGCTCGAAAGTAGTTGAAGTCGACAACTACTGAGTTCTCAGGTTGACCCAGATCAGCATCTGAGGCTTTGATGTATCTTATTAGGAGCCCGTTATAGATATCGACATTACAAAAGTTCTGTGGGTTTAGGTCGCGGAGTTTTTTCACGTCTAGGATGAAGTCTCTGAAGTTTTGTGCAGAGAAGATTGCGGTGGACTCGTAAAAGAAGAGGCCTTTGATTCTGGGGTCCCAAGCGCAGGTAGTGTCAATCCTGGTTGATGGAGAGTAGAGGCAGGAGCCGGAAGTCTGCATTTTGCCTTGGTGGCCTATTACCGGGTAGCCGGTGAAAAGGAGGTGGTTGTTCTTTAGGCCGTTTGCCATGAGTTTCTTGAAGCCCACAGTTGTTGTTGCCATAGTGCACTTTCCATTGAGATTTCTGGTGCTTTCAAATGATTTCTCTGTATCACCAGAAAGAAAAAAAAAATGTTTATTGAGGTCGGTTCAAAAGGCAGCTCCAAAATAGTTTTTTCAAAAACATAAATTGTTCGGTGAATATTCATTATTAATTTTATACTCTAATATGTATCCTTACGTGAATATCTATTCGGCATGATCGAACATTCTATTACAAAAAAGCTTGTTTGTTCGATCTGCACAATTTTTAGTTTTTTAGAAATTAAAAATTATACCTTGAAGATACTTTTTGCAACTTTTTTGGTTTTCAAGCAAAAGTTAGAAAATGGTTTTACACGCTACTTTGGCATCACGCTAGTGATATCGAGCACTAAAACCACTTACCACTAGCTCTAACTGTGCTGGAGATAAGAACAGATTGGGGTTGAAACCCTATGAAATCATTGACTCCATCACCACGGGTCGTCAATGACGCTCTGTTGTCGTATCTGTAGACAGCAGTGTGTCGAGACGGGTACCAAGTCAAGTCTGCAAACTCGAATTTTTTGGCATGGTCCACAAAATTGTCCTGTATGCCCTCATCACTTGTGAAATTATATGTTATGCTTCTCTTGAATGCTGGTTCCAATGCTAGTTTCACCTACCAAAAATGTACCATTTATTATTTTAAAACATTAATTTAATTATATGTTTAATTCCTTTTTTACTGGCACTGGATCTGTTGTTGTTTTCTCTTAAAATAATTATTCATTTTTTATGTCTAATCAGTTATTAATCTATATTTTTATAGTTAATTAATCTTTATTAAGAAGCTAAAACTATATATTTTCTTTGCAACCAATAACTGTCCATTGTTGTGATTTGTTAAAAGTATAAAATCGAAAATAAATAACTCAAGGACATCTTGAATTAAACAAAGACAAGAACCAACGAAATAGAACGAGACTTTGATCTAAAATTCACAATATTTGAATAGACATATTGAGACTTAGGTAAATATTTCTTCTTTGATCCTAACCCTTGACAACAACAACAACAATAGACCCAGTGCCTCAAGGGCTCCCACATGCGTACTCTTTAGGGTGCTACCATAAAGGAAGGCTGTGTCTGAGAATCTCCAACCTGAGAATCATACAATATAAAGGAATAGTATGAAAGCATGGAAACATAAAAGCATAGAAGTGAAGAGGCTTAAGACAAAACCACTGTACCGGTCAAGCGGTTACAAACACTTGCATAAACAATATAAAAGAAACAAAACATTTAGAAAGAATAGATACTTGAAATTTTGGACGACTAAATTGAGAAAATACCTAACATATTTATAATACATCAAGAGCAAATAAAGAGCTTAAGTACCACGAATAAATAGGAATCCTAAGCTAATAAGACTAGAAAATCAAAAGACAAATTGATGTTGGCCATTATACTTTGGCCGGTTACGAGCACGCGAGGTGGGAGAGGAAATGCAAGACATAACTGCACCTAATTAAGCATAGGATAAAACTAAATACTAGCTAATAAATACAATATAATATATTAAAATACAAGAAAATATCTGGTATTCAGCATGATTCATCCAATATGTATTCAAATACTTTGTTATGTAAAAAATGTCTGCATGCACATCATACAGTGAAGAGATACATATCTGTAGTATATAAATCTAATTTAAAAAGATAAGCTGAAAACAAAAAAATCAAACCAATCCTAAGTATAGAAAGATATTTGACTTTGATCTAGCATTTCAAACTTCCGAATATAGGGTATAAACAAAATTTTCTTTCTATACAGAGAAAGAAAATAGTTTTATTTCATAAATTTGAATGATGTTCATATTTGGTTAAGTTAAGCTTAAAGTGAGACATATGATATGAGATTATCATATGCATAAAATATTTTTCCTCGCATAAAGGAAAATATTTTTCTCTTTTTAAGGGGAAGTCGACCGCTCCTCGATAGAGGAAATTTTTCCCTATTTGTAGTTGTTATATGATAATGAGATCACATCATGTATTATATTTATTATATTCTAAATATTATCTATACAGGCAATTAAAGATACATGAAATCCTAACCCTACCTAATTAATAGAAAATTGCTAAATGTATTCAGTTTTGGGATTCAGTTTGTAAAGAAGAAGCTAGCCAGTGCTCCGATCTCGGTCTGATCCCGACAAGAGCTGCAACTATGATCGTGGAATCTCGGTTGATGAGAGTTGTGTCTCATTTGGAGTGTGACAGTTTACATTCTATTTATGCGGGATTGTAGTTTCCATCTTATATGAGTTTTCTCTCTAATTATACTTTCTTGGGCTCCACTTCGATGGATGCACCGGTTTGTACTGAAAATTTTCACTCTAATTATCGAAAAAAATACTTTCAGTTTCTATTATGGTAAAAAAAATTGTATTGTTAAAAATAATGTTATTTAACTTATTTGTTCTTAAATAAGCTAAAAATTTACACACACACACATATATATAGTAAACATATAAATTTAGTATATATTTTAAATAGGGTTATTTACGTTAAAAGCCCCTATACTTTGTCCATTGTGTTAATTTAGTCATTGTACTTTTAATTACGTCAATTTAGCTCCTACACAATTCAAAATGTGTCAATTTGGTTCTTAGAGAAAATTTTATATTAAGTTTTTAATAAAATTTCTAATGGTTCAGCCATAAATTAAGTTAAATTAAGTAAACGGATGAATTTATAATAAGTGACTTGCATCTAACATAATTTTGCCATTCAAAATTACGTCACTAATTTAAATTAAATTTGATCAAAGGACTAAATTGACACATTTTGAATTATTCAGAGACTAAATTAACAATTAAAAATATAAGAACTAAATTAATATAATAAATAAAGTATATAAATTTTTGACGTAAGTAACCCCTAAATATTTATAGCATGAATCATTATAATGTATGGGGGGGAAAAGGACGTGACAAAGAATATGGAAAATGTGGCTTTTTTGTTTTTTTTTTTTTCAATTAATATATTTATATGCTAGCTTTTATTGCATTCCAATCATGAAGCTGCACCTAATTTAAATTCTTTTATTTATTTTACATTATTCTTTCTAAATATTATTATTCATTTTTTGTGATGAGCAAGCAACAACACGTTGGTACCTCGAGGAGCACTGCTACACGGCTGGCGGGGCCTATTTTAAAAAACCAAAGAAGGTACCAACACGCCATCACCGGACCCCATTAGAACTCTGAAGATAAGCGTGCTTAGAAGAGAGCAGTACCAGGATGGGTGACCTCCTGGGAAGTCCTCACCTTTAGGTTGGAGGCACTCGGACACAGCCTCTCTTCAGGGGGTAATACCCTGAAGGGGGAAGGCTGCGTACATCCGTCCCCTCAAACTCTACTTAGGTGGAAGCCCTTGGGGCACTAGGTATGTTACTTTATTGCTTTGCTATTTTTTGAGATGAACTTTTTTAATTGAAAATGCATAATTAATTAATAATATTGTGATTTGTTTAGGCTTTGTTTGAGTTGGATAATGACATTTTTTTAATTTATATATATATATGTATAGCAACAGAAAATTGAAATAGATAAAATGGACACTCGAAAACTTTCTTTTCGATAATTTTAGCAAGGAAATTTGCGGAACAAAAATTGACATCTCGTGAAGAAACTCAAAAATGGTATGTAACGACTCAAAACAAGCAACACCTATGAAAATCGTATGTAACGGCTCAAAACACCCGAGGTACTCGAAAACCTAAATGCCCACCATTGTCAAAACGACGCAAAAATGACGCATAGATTCACAAAATAGTCTACAACTAATCATGCAGCCTAAGTGTGAGAATGAGGCCAAAGAGTACTGAATTTGAAAGCAGTTACAAAGACTAATCTATAAGGATTCTTCATGCGGTAATAAATTGAGATACATTTTTCTTATGTATCACACAAAACGGTATGAAATTTTTGTTAAGCTACCCGATTAGGGATGTTGGACTAAAACTTTTAAATATTTTATCTGTTGTTAAGAAAAAATATACACTTATCTCTTTTTAGGAGGTTAATTTTTCCCGTCGGCGAAAAACTCATGAGTTATTATTGCTAAACATTCATGTTTGGAAATAGTAGAAATAAGATGAAGCCCAATTTACCAAATTAATAATAAATTTTACAGTTAAGATTTTTCTGATTAACAGTTTTATTAGTTAAGTTTGCAAGTGCATTTTCTTGTAACAGTATGGATCTGGCTTTTTTTCATAGTGGTTTGGGTAATATGGAATAAAATGGAACGAGATAATCTCTAAGAATGAAAAGTTGGCGGAAGAAGATGTATTTTGAAGCATCTCACCGAGGGTCGGATTTTGGGCGTCGGTTTGATGTCACAATCTACATATAAGTCGGAGGAAGTTTCAAGGAACTTTGAAGGTATTTTGTTGTGAAGTGTTAGAATTGAAACTATGGTGTATTGTTCCGGGGTCTGATTGCTAGGCAAGGTCGGGTTAGAAGATTCATGAGATTTTTGTAATCTTTGTACTTTTGCTTTTTTGTAACTATTTCGTGTCTTTTTATTTTTACTTTATTTTTGTGCT
This sequence comes from Simmondsia chinensis, assembly GCA_018398585.1. NCBI lineage: Eukaryota > Viridiplantae > Streptophyta > Magnoliopsida > Caryophyllales > Simmondsiaceae > Simmondsia > Simmondsia chinensis. The sequence continues at coordinate 36,982,406 of JAGTTD010000005.1, read as the reverse complement.
GTTCGAGTTTGGATTTATATCCAATTATTTAAAAAAATATATTATTAATTAAAAAAATAGAAACACTCATTTTATGTACCGCAAAATTAATTTAATGGATATTCAAATTAATTGAAAATAAATTGTAAATTTAGAGAATTGTTATTAACATGACAAATTGTTATTACCCAAAGTTGCCTTAAAAAATATATTCTTGCTCTGATAAAAATATTTTTTATTGGGTCCGACCTATATTTTATTGTTTAGTCATATTTGAGTTTTGATTGATTTTGTTAAGTCAAAATTAGAGGAGGGGGGGGGGGGGGGGGGGGGGGGGGGGGGGGGGGGGGGGGGGGGGGGGGGGGGGGGGGGGGAATATTAGTAAGATATGTTTGTTTACTATTTTGGATAAGATTTAAAAGATTAGATTAGATAGAAATTGATTTGGAGTTAATTTGTTTAATTTTAGTTTGATTTGATTTTGAGTATCGGTAGGTTACTCAACATAAAAAGGATTAGAAAGCTTGATTAATTATGAGAGAGAGCCGGGGATTTGGAATTATTGGTTTCTAAGCTTCAATTAGAGATTTTAATTCCAAAAATTCAAGTAGAATTTGATACTTAATTGGATTGTGGTTTTCCCTTTAGTTGAGAGAGGGTTTTCCACGTTAAAATCTCGTGTGTTGTTTCCTTGATTTTGTTCAATTTTTCACTTCCGTTCGTATTCAAGTTATAGATTTTTCTCAATAATTTTACCATGACAATAATATTACCCGAATTTAGAGTGAAATTAAGATTATAAATAAATGAGGTACCTTGGAGATGACACCCAAGACACCAAGGGACACCTTAGCAGCCCTAAGTAGGGGATCCTGTCCTTCCAACCTTACTATCTTTGCATACCTGTCATGTATTATTTTACAATTTAAATTAAAAAAATATTAAATTTTAATTTACGAAAATAAAAAGAATAATAAGTTTGGAACTCATTCATTAAGCATAGTCAATATAAGGAAGTTAAAAAAAAATTACTTTTTTTGGGTCTCGGGTTCGCTAGTTTCTCTTTTTAATTATTGAAAAAATTGAGAAAAAACTACTTTTATTGGGGCTCGGGTTCGCTCGTTTCTCTTTTTAATTATTGAAAAAATTTGAGAAAAAAACTACTATTTTAGAAGTGTTTTTATAAAATTAGTTTTGAAAGGGATTTTTTTATCTGAAAATTTTAAATTTTTGTTTCTTTTTCTACTTTAAATGAGATATATTATTTTCTTTTTTTAATTAAGAGCAGAAAAGCAACCTCCGCTTTTATCTAAAAATATTTTTTATCCAAAAAAATTATTTTTTTTCCAAAAAGAGAAATTTGATTAAGTTGATACAATGTAAATTTCACTAAAACCAAACTAACTTTATTGAAAGTGACAAAAAAGTACAACTTTTCATTCACCCGTAACAAATTATCAATTGAAAAAAAATCTTTTAGTACCGAACATACTTACCCTTCTGCTGCAGTAGCTGGCACGACGAGATCAATCCCCACTGCATGGTCATGAACCGCACCGCCCTTGCCCCACCAAGAGCTTCCGTGCGAGCCGGTGCTAATGAGCCCACCAATGGTGACCCCCTCCCAATAGGGCGCGGCCACGAGGCTCAAGCCCGCAAGCTCCACGGCATTAATGAGGTCCCGAAGTGCCACCCCAGCATCAACTGTGACGCGGCGATTAAGTGGATCGAGTTGGATGGCCGAGTTGTAGAGGGAAGTGCTTATAAGAAGAGTTGTAGTGTTTGTTTGAGAGGTGGGACATGCTAACTTTGGTATTGTGTGTGAAAATTTTGTCACCACTTTCACCTATAATATTATTTCATTAAATTAATGTCAGAAAATCAATTATCACAAAAGTATTTCAAAAACCGAATTAAGAGTCGTTGCCCAAAATGGCCCAAATTAAAAAATATTACTAAAAGTAGCCTTTTTTAAAAAATATTTACCTAAATGACCTCCATGTGAACAAATCAAATTTTTTTTGAAAAGACATATGTTGAAGCAAAATATGATGTGATAATAAATATTATAAAAGCTAAATATAACATGATAATAAAAATTTGAATTTGGGTAAATATTTTTAAATTCTTAAAATTAAAAAAAAATTAAAATTTTAAAATTTGCTGACTTGAAGGCCATTTAGATAAATATTTTTTAAAATATGTCATTTTTTGTAATATTTTTTTATTTTAGGCCATTTTGGGTAATGGTTCATGAATTAATAGGGTAATATATCCAAGTATAAGTTTGTTCATATTGATTTCTCATCTTTTCTTTTATTCAAGATAATCTCGAATTATGGATTCATTTATCGAATTGGTGATAGGATATTTTTTTCGTTTGTACAAAATAGGCTCATATTTTTTTATTTTCTGATAAATTGGTTCCCCATAGTGATACGGGAGACTAATTTTGTTGTAAATAAAATATAAGAGATTATTGTTAAACAAAGCAAAAGATAGGTGTCCAATCCAAGCAAATTTACGAGCATTAAGGACTATTTTGAATAAAAGAAAAAGAGAAGCTAAATAAACTTACAAACAATCAAAAATTAATGCAGTAAAATACCAGAAATCAATGGGTCCTTTTTTTTTTGATACGTAGTGAGAGAAACTCGTGATATAAAATATGATAACTCATGGAGAGACCCATAATATACACACAGTGTAAAAAAAAAGGAAAATAACAATAAACAACTAAACAAGTCGAAGATATGGACTTGATACACCTAAACAAGTCGAAAATACCGACTCAATCATTTTACCAATAGGGTTCTTATTTGAAATTAAATACTAAAAACTAGAGAACGATATCGATATCGAGCAATGTCTTAAATTGGTAGGTGAAAGTCAAATACATTACTAAATGAGCGCCAAGAAATTAATTATCTCAAAAGTATTTTTAACAATTAAAAAATAAAAACAGGAAAATTCAATTCTAAATCTTGATCTTGATCTAAAAAAAAAAAAACAATAAATGTTTTAGCTTGGTTTCTTTTTTTGAATGTTATAAAGGCAGATGGGTGCTGTAAGCTTTCTGTCATAGGTTCTAAGCTACTTTTAGTTGTTTCAGTTTATAGTTATTTCTCCTATGTTTGTATCATCTTCTGGGCCCAATTTAAGGTTGCCGCTTTTGCTCACAAATTATCAAAAAAAAAAAAAAAAAAAAGGTTCTAATTAAAACAATCATCTCCCTTTCTTTTAAATGCTAATGGTCTTATTTTAGATAATATATTTTTGGGTAAATTAAATATTAATATCTTAAAGTTTGATGTACTAATTTTTTAGTACACAAAATGTTATAGTCCCGATCTAATCCACACATAAGGAACTCAAATCAGGAACAAATCAATCAATATTAGGCCAATCGCAGTATACCATTTTTATGTTAACCTTAGTTGTATAGGTATCGTATATGATATAGTACAAGTATAGTATCTATGAGGAAATTAAGGGGCTGATACAGAAGAGATTGGGGGAGAGGTAGAAGTAGGGCTGGTAAAATCTAACACGACATAAAAATAGCGGGTTTGGGTCGTGGGTTTTGAAGCTGGTTGAATTTGGGTTGACCCGTTTAACCCGTTTAGGTAATTGGGTTGACTTTGAGTTTGACCCGTGTAACCCATTTTTGGCATGACCCGTTTATATAGTTATGGTAGACATTTAAGTAATAAATTATTGTTATTATATATATATTTTTTGAGTTAAGATAATTTGAACTATATTTAATAATATTAATTTCATAGTTTATTTTAATAGTTATAAATTTAATAAGTATTTATTAGTATTATCAATCATGAAGTGTATTATTAACATATTTGTAGGTTAAAAAACTAGCATTTCATTGAAAAAAGTCACCGACATAATTAAATGGCGGGTTATCCGTTTAATAATTGGGTTGATAACGGTTGCAAGTTCCTAACCTGTTTAATAAACAGGTTGGGTTCGGGTTGACCCCATTCTTAAGATCCCTCGTATAGCATGAACACGAACACGACACGATACGATACATTTGCTACCCCTAGGTAGAAGAGGATAGGGGGAGAGAGAGAGCGCACTAGACTTTAACATTCACAATATATGATTTGCCCTTACCAACTTCTCTTATTTATAATATATAGCTAAAGTGGTGAAGAGGCCCTAGTGGCACCTAATGTGTGATATGGCATGATAACCTAGCGGTCGGGAAGGCTCGAGACTGATTTGAGTGTGACCCTTGATAATATTCATTTCACAAACTTTATGAAATAATTTTTTTAATCCAAAAATTTATATGTATTTAATAAAATAGTCCAAAAAATGGTGTGTAAAGGTACAAAACAAGCCCCAGTTTCATTCTTCACAACATATTTTATTAAATACATGTAACTTTTTGGACTAAAAAATTATTTTACAAAATTTGTGAATTAAAAAATTAATACACTAAATTATATGGTACTAATATGTAATTTACTATATTTTTTTGGACAAATATTTAAGATAATATAATACCTTTTTTTTTAATCATTATAATAATAATTATTTTGTCAAATCCGAAGCAACTCAAATTCGAGTCCCATCACTCTTTACTCTAATATGCCCTTTACTGTGTATCAAATGTGTATAACTTTAGAATAAAAAATTATTTTATAAAATATATAAATTAAAATATTAACATTTGACACACTCAATATTAATATGTAACTAGTATTATCCCGTACAATACATGGAAGGTGGAACATTGTTAGGCATGTCCGACTCGGCAAAGGATCAAACCGATTTGACCAGCTAGGTTGGTAAGTAAAATCGGGGCTACCTAGACATGATAGCAGGTTGGATCAATGGGTCAATAACTTCTTTTGTTTGAACCGAGCTTGGCCTGACCCAACATCTGACACATTTGACCTATTAGACTTGACTCGGTTTGACCCGTTGTGCAAAAAGGTCAAATCCTATTTGACCAATCCAAGCTGCTTTGCCATGACAATTATTATATTATTTATGTTTATTTTTTTGGGAGATTTATGGCAATTTGTGACTTATTTTAAAATTTTTTACTTATAAATATTTAAACACTCTGTAAAATTGTTAGACATAGGGTTTTAAGAGTATTGAGAGAGGAAAACTTCTCTATAATATAGATAGATAATTTAACCTATACAACAACAACAATAACAATAACAAATCCGATGTTGTCAAGGACTCCCGCATAAGCAGAATTTGGGAGTAGATATACGTGGCCTTCCCGTCACCGACAAAATAACCAAACAAAATCCCAACACCGACAAATAGTGCAATTTCATAACGCCAACTCGGACAAAATTTGACCTTGAAATTGGTGCAAAACCTAGCCTATTTGATAATATTTTTTAATATTATTGTCAGAGTAAAATTATTATTATCAGAATAAGACTATAGTTTTAAGGCAATTTTAAAGCTCTTATTATTTATAAGTCACATTACTAATCTAACAATAATAATTCTTGTCCTGATAATAATAACTCTCATTTCATTTTGTAGTTGCCGAATTTTTTGAGAATTTGAAGTCATATTAGATGTTAAGAGTATAATTTTTTTTTTTTTGGAATTCATATATAAGTTTAGGAAATTTTTTGTAAAACTATCATACTTTTCAGTACAATCTCATAAAACCACCTCAATCTTTTTTTTATAGGAAACCACCTCACTTTTGGTAAAATTTTGCGACGTTACACCTTATGATGGTTTCTGTTAGCTCAAGTGTTGCTTATTAGACTTTTTTTGACCAAAATGATGTGTTTAAGCATTATTAATTTAATAATATTTATCAAAGAAACTTTATTATTGCACACAATTTATCCCCGAACTTAGTTATTAAATATAACACACTTCTTAGACATTAATAAATTTTAAATTACAAAAATTTGTGAAATAAAAAAAATGAAACAAATTATGGAAAAAAATATTTTGGAAAAATTTATAAAAATATAGTACTATATTTAAACTTTGGTTTTTCAATTTTTTCTAAAATTATTTTTTCAATTTTTAATTCTAAATTTATTAATTTAATTTTATAATTTTTATTTTATCTTGTAGTACTTTTTATAAAAATTAAAAAAATATTTATTATCTTCTAAATTTATAATGTTATTATTATAGATTATTAAAAAATTATTTTATAAATATTAGAAAATCTTTTTATATTTTGATTAGAAATATAAAACTTGTATCTTTCACCTAAAAATATAAATTTTCTATCTTTTACATAAAAGTAGAAAATTCCTAATTTTTAATTTGATACTTATTTCATTTTTAATTTTTTAGTCTAATTTTTTTTTGAGTTAAAAAAATTTAATCAGAATTTTATATTTTTTTTAATTTTGTATACTTTTTAATTTGAAATCTGAATTTTTTTAAATTTTTGTTTAATTTTTTAATTTCGTAAAATTTTAATTTCAAAGACAATAATGGTATTTGGTAAATATTGTTGAATTGATATTGCCTTTTTTTTTTTCGATAATTCAGCGACTTGATATCGTGTAACCATGTCGTTTTGGTCAAAAGATGCCTAATATGCAACACTTGAACTAACAGAACCGTCATAATGTGTGACATTGCAATTTTTTTTTGCAAAAGTAAAGTGATTTTCTGTAAAATAAAAAATTAAGATAGTTTTATAGGACCACATAAAAGTAAGGCATTTCATGAAAAATTTCCATAAGTTCAATTATTTTGCAGTAATTAGCTTTTTAACATAATATAAGAGCTTTGTTGACTAAAAAATCACAAATTTAAACCCCAACATCCCGTGTTTCTAATCATAATATAATTGAAATAAAAAATTATGACATCGACTTATTTGATTCTCCTATACTTAATTTACGTAAACCCTAATTTGACCCAAAAATTAGTTGATTCCTAATCCGGCTATTCAAAAAAACTACAAATACCAACTAAAAACAAAAAAAAAAAATGTTATTTTTATAATTTAATTTTGCATTATTTGCTTTATTGACTCTTATATTTTGCCTATTGGATCAATTCACTTCCTAAAATTTAGTTGTGTCAATTTAATTTACAATTAAAATTGTTCTAATTGAGTCTAAGATTGAAACTAACATACGATAAATATATTGATGTATAGGGATGACAATGGGGCGGGTACGAGAATAAGTGGGGCGGGTAGTGGGTACGGATTAGGTGTACTTGCCCCGTACCTGTCATGAATATGAGGCGGGTACATGTATAGTTTTGTACCCGCCTCGCTCCATACCTGCCTTATTTTGTAGATAGTTAACCTTCAACTTAAAAAATACGTGTTTAAATTCAATAACCCAAATTATCAATGTTATGAAAAAATGTAATTGGTTTTTAAAAATAGTATTAAATAACTAATATGAGCGGGTATAAATAATCATTTTTTTACACATATTGGGGAGGGTACGGGGCTGGTAATGGATACCCGTTGGATACCCGCGGATAATGGGGTGGGTATGGGTATGGGTTTGTACCCATCAGGGCGAGTATGAGTATCCACTTCATGCCCATGGCGGATAATGGGACGGGTCTAGGTATACTATTTGGGTGGCGGGTACAAGTATGGAGGAGGCAACCCGTACCCGCCCCACCCCACCCCACCCCATTGCCATCCCTATTGAGGTAATAGATAAAGTATGTCAATTGTTGGGCTTTTAATACCACATATTAGGACAACTCCACAAATCGAAATAACAATTACACACAAAAGAGGATTGGGGAGAACACCAGAATTTACGTGGTTCAGTCGAAGCCTACATTCATATAGGGGAGCACGATAATTTCACTATTTTATTTGAGTTTACATGAGACGTCTCAGCTCTCAAATATTCCTAACCCTAATTCAAATCCTAATGGTGACATACATAGTCCCTGTGTGTGTATATATAAATAGAGAGAGAGAGAGTCATCACATTAAAAGTCATAGTATGTCGTGGGCCTAAATAGAATTGGCTTAATCATATAGCTTATAAATAAGGATTAGTACAGTCAGGCTCACAAATAATGAACCGTCTGCCCAAATATCTATTGTTCTTGAAGCGTGGATAATGTTTTAATCAAAAAAAGTATGATAATATACAATCTTACTTATATCTTATGCTCGAAATATATTAACATTTAGAGCGTGAGCTGTACTTATATTGGAATTCATGACTTCGCGGTCAATAAGGCTCTAATATGATACGAGCCAAGATAGCATTAGGCATGTTGATACAAGAAGACGCCAACTCATCAGCTCGCCTATTTATCGCCAAGTGCCACATCGCCAATTATCGGGTCACGCCACCAATTACCCATCTCACCCAATTATCCTGCCATGTACCCGCACACACGCCATCTTGAAGACAATCAACCAAGCCGCCATCTCCCAGTCAACTCGCCTATGACCCATCACATCACCACCCTAGATATTTTGTAGATATTTTATCTTATTTCTCTGTAAATAGGATTACGAAGGCTCATTAGGGATTATGCTAAGATTAATGATGATACGTGATGCAACTCCCCCCCCCAAAAAAAAAATATTCTCCTCCTTTTTTACTATCAATTTAATATAAATCTTATGTTGCGATGCTTGATTTGCGTTCGTAAGCTTGATCCGATTTGATTCGTACCATAAAATTATTGAGCCAATCATCCCAAATCTTAAGCTAACCGGCAAAGATCCGAAAATAATTTTATATTCTAACAAAAGTACAAGAATTAATAGCACAAACAAACATCTAATTTTTAATTTCTCAAAAATCGAACAGCAAAATTAATTACCTTAAAATTCTTCGAAGTAGCATTAGCCACAGCCAATCTCAACTCTTCCTCGGTGGTCGGGTAAGTGATGGCAGACGCAAAGCATTTCTTACGGTCTCCCCACGCGCCATACGCGTTGCGTACTTCACACGCGCCACCTTTACATTCTACGGGATCAGGCGGAGGCACAGCCGTATGTAGGGGCATTATCGTAAATATAATCAGCATCGTCATCAATGTGATTGTTATTGATTTATAGGGGTGGAATGAAATACCCATCTCGAATTTCGATCTGGATTTTTCTCTTTTTCTTTTGAATTTGTGAAAAATGACTTATTTTTTTTTAATTTTTTTGGAGGAATTTGAGATTTGAAATGGGGAAGAAGAGGAAGAGATGATGGGTGTAGAAGGCAAGAAATATTTTTAAATTAATTGTAATAAAAAAAATGAAATCTGTTTTTTGCTTAAATTGGAGAGCAAGACAGGTGGGCTGCATAATCTATGGAAAGATAATGTTAGTTATTTTGTATACCTAATAATAATACAACAACAATAGATTTAGTGTCTCAAGAGCTTTTGCATAGGTAGGGTCTAGGAGGGGTGGATGTAATGCAGCCTTGCCCCTTGAGGGTATAACCCTGTCAAGAGGCTGTTTTTGAGGAGCCCAACCTTATAGGGTTGGCAACACGAGGACTTTTCATAAGGTCACCCATTCTGGTACTACTCTCACCCAAGCATACTTAACTTCGGAATTCTAATGGGATCCGGTGCATTAGTGCCCAGTAAATGAATTTTTTTGTATACCGAATAATATAATGTAAAATCATTGAATTATAAAGAAAAATATAAGGTATCAGTTAATTTAACTGGTAAAATTTTTGAGAGACGGCGTTTAAAATCTGAGATTGAATCTCAGCTTCATCACACAGGAAAAGGTTCGAAGGATTTGATAGACTGTGCAATCATATAACTTTTCTATTATTCAAAAAAAAAAAAAGAAAGAAAAATTTAATGTTTCAATAAATATTAAAAATAAGAAACAATTAACTAATAAATCAAAAATAATATTCAATTTCTCAAAAAAAAAAAATTGTAATATAAAACAACTTAATTATTTTAGTATTTTATTTCAGAAAAAAATGCTTGTGAATGAAGAAAAGGTTACCGTGTTGCACGTATAAATGCAGGCCATACATTAAGACTGCAATTGGGGATTCTCTAATGTTATAAACCTTTTAAAATTTGTCTGAATTGATCAAAAGGTTCATTTTTTGCCACTTTAGTGATTAAAAAGAGACTCAAATCTATAAGAAACGCGATTAAGTGCTTTTTTGCATGGATTACTTGGGGCGGGCCCGAGATGAGTATCGATTGGAGTTCTTGTGGCAAGTATTTCCCGTCATACGAAAAATGTTGAGACTTCAAATGTGAGCCTAGTAATTAGAATCTCATATTGGAGTTGTTAGAGAGAAGAGAGAGAAAAGATCACCTTATAAGTTTATTGGGTTACTCCACCTATTGCCAATTTATTTTAGGATGGAACCCTATTAGGGCTTATATGTGAATCTCATGTGTGTTCTAACTCCGTGAGTTAGGTTGGGCCTCAAGGCCGGTGAAATTTAACAAAAAAGTGGTTGGCATTTGAGATTGCAGGCGTCTATTTTGTGCTGTCCTAAGTAAGATGAAGAGCCTTCTTCATCAACAGTGCTCGTCTTTCATGTTAAGGGTTTTTTTTTGCTTAGATTGGTGTGGCCTCTTGGCGTTTTCGTACCCTAAGGGTTGGTGTAGGTGTGTTTCTAGGCATCTATAAATTTTCGGGTGTTTTGTTTTGTTTTGCTTTTTTCCCGTTCATGCGGACTTTCTTTGGCTCTGTTTCCGTGGATGCGTCGGTTTGTATTAGGAGCTTTCTCTATAATTATCGGAAAACAAAGGTGCTTTTTTATTGTTGTAGAAAATAGTGGGATTGAGGTTTCGAACGTTTTGAACGAGGGGAAAACTTAACAATAATATATAGAAAGATTATGTTCTTAATAAAGAAACCATGATTTAGTTTTTGCTTATACTTATTCTTTTAAAGAGAACATTATTTTTCTGCTTATGCGTAAATGGATAAAAACAACTTTTTCTATTTAAATGAACTTTTCTTTACAGTTTAAATAATTTAATATGTTAATCATACTTATAAGTAAAAAATTAATTTTTAATGGAAAAAATATTTTATTAAATTTTATTCAGTCCAAATGTGAAAAACAATTTTTTTTTAAAAAATGAAATTTATTTTTATTCTATTAGAGAAAATCACAAAAATAAATTTTGTGTTTTAAAAAATAATCAGAAGTATAATTAAAAAAGTTATAACAGAACTTCATTCATTCATAATTTTAAAATACTATAGTTTTTATAGCATGATCACGCATTTAATTAGAATTAATCTCATAAACTAGACTCTACTTTTTTAAAAAAAAAATTATTTTGCATTGCATGTGATTTTTTTTTCCCCTTAAGTAGCGAGAGAACTCGCGATATAAAAATCGGGCAACTCACTATAGGAGACCCGAAAGATACACAAAGTGTGAAAAAGAGAAAAATAACATAAAATTAATCACCCGAAGACAACTCTACAAAAGACAATCCTTTGAAAAAACACCTAAATTGTATGCGTACAATGCTAATTTGGCAATTAGTGATAAGGACAATGTACAACAACAACAACAGACTTAGTATCTCAAGGGCTCCCGCTTAAGCGGGGTCTGGGGGGTGGATGTGCGCAGTCTTACCCCTTCGGGGTGTAATCCTGCCGAAAGGCTGTTTTCGAGGACCCCCAACCTTATAAGGTTGGCAACACGAGAACTTCCCAGGAGGTCACCCATCCTGGTACTACTCTAGACCAAGCATGCTTAACTTCAAGTTCTAATGGGATTCGGTGCATTACAACAACAACAACAACAACATATCCAGTGTCTCAAGGGCTTCCACTTGCGCGTGCGGGAACCTCTACTTTGAATTTTAAAGAACGGGTTCGAAAACATATTTATTCGGACTCAGAGGGAGAACGCCAGAGGCAGAACCCCGTATTTCTTCTAGAGAATCTCTTAATTGTTCCAGAGCAACTAGAAAGAGATTCTTAACCAGAAAAAATTCGGTTCAGATGTAGGATACCAGGGTCTGGAGGGGTAGGATGTATGCAGCCTTACTCCATCAGGGTGAGACCCAGACGAGAGGTTGTTTCTGAAGACCTCCAACCTGTTATTTGATGGTTATGATAGTTATTACAGATATGAAGTGCCCATATGAAGAGCATGTGAAATATAGATATCATGCTAGGCGAGTATGTATGGAAACATATAAGCGAGTAAACAAATAAACAAGCAAGTAAGCAAGTTAGCAAATAAGCATGTACGCATGAAGACATGGAAGCATGTAATACCTGGTAAATGAACTCCAATAAGGATAATATGATTACCTTTAATATGTGCTCCTTATTGGGGTGCAAATTTACAATTAAGAAATGGGTATTAACATAAGAAAATTTTCATATATCACTAATTATAAAATATAATATTTAAATAATTATTTTTAGAATTATTTATGACATTAGTCTATTTTTTTTATCACTTTAATTATTTTATTCTTATTCTATTAGTTGTATCTAATTTAGGTTCTATATAATATTACGTCAACTTTATTTTAGAGTAAAATTGACACTTAAACTGGTAATATAATTTCTAATAGTCAAGTAATTGAAAGGTTTAATTATGTCAATCGAGTTTTGTCACCTGCATTAAATTACTTTAGTAAGTTGACTTTAGTTTTACCATAGACAAAATAGACATAGTATAAATAACAAAATGATTAAATTAGCACAATTAAAAGTTAAAGAATAAAACTAACATAATGACAAAAGTACAAGAACTTTTAGCGTAAATAATCTTTTTTTTTAAATAAATTGATAATGTTTTAACACATATATTTTGTATAATCGCCTGTAATATGACCATGGGAAACAATGAAATGTGGAGGTGGATTAGAAACTTTTCTTGGGGACAACCGCGATCAACATATTTGGTTAAAGGAAAGTGATATCCAGTGGGAGAAAGATGATATCAGCAACCAAATAAGTAGTCCAAAATTCACTTTTACCCACTCGTCTATCTATCTATCTATATATATATAGTGGCGTTCTCATAAGAGGATGAGAGCGTGAGAGGATTCAATCCTGGCCCTCCACTGTAATGGACAGTCAAGATTTGTTGCATACTAAAAAAAAAAACTAAGAGTATACGGCCAAAATTTGTTGAGTATTGAAAAAAAAAATAATAATTTCCTTCTCTTATCCCTCCTTTTCTTTTGCCCCATGAAGGAGTATGGGCAATAAATTGTTATTTTTTTTAGTGCCCAACAAATCTTGGCTGTCCATTACAATGAAGGGCCGGGATTGACTCCTCTCACACTCTCATAAGAATGCCACACTATATATATATATGGTGGTGTTCTTATGAGAGGGTGAGAGCATGAGAGGGACAAATTCTGGCCCTCTATTGCAATAGACGGATAAGATTTGCTGGATATTAAAACCAAGACGGATGGAAGGTACACAAATAAGAAATCACCTTGTCCACCAATACAAATCGGTCGATCATGATAGAATCGTCACCATCAAAGCTCAACCCGAGCTTCTTCCCCGTCTCCCACGTATGTCCCCACCTAGAAGTTTCTCAGCTGTTATAACCTTTTTTACCCTTTTTCCCACCTTTCTCTTTCTTCTTTCATTACTTGGAGGCTTAGGTAATCTCTTCGCACTGCTACCTGATGACATGTCTTTAAGAAATTCATGCAGGTCTCGCTTAGCTTTTTTTTCCCAGCACTTTAGAGCTCTGCGACCCCTTCTAGACAGGCCGACATTGGGGTCTTGACGACCTGACCCCATTTTCCTCCTTCTCTCTCCAGTCTTACTAGACTTGTCCATAAGCTACACTGGAGTCACTCTCAAGGAATTTTCATCATCATACAATTAGTTTTCTAAAGCAAGGGGCTCAAAACCCCGCGAAAATTCAGGTCCTGAGGATATTGAATCAATGTCACTCGCAACATTTGGAGCTTGGTTATCTTGAGGAGACAACTGATCTTGAGGGCCAGGCGATTGGGCTCCACTTTCCATTACCTATCGTGTAAAGACTTTTTGATATAAGCATTATTAAATATAATATTAATTAGTATGTATTTTGTTAGAGTATAAAACTATAATGGGAATTCACCTATTAGCTTGAACTTTTGAAAAAATTGGTTCCTTGACATGATATCAGAGCCTTGATGACCAAAAGGTCACGAGGTTGAATCTTAACAGCCCTCACTTTCAATATTGACATAATTTAAGTACAAGATATGAGATGGGTCTGTGCACTCTCCGCGCTTCAAGCTCAAACAGGCATTTGCGTAAGGAGGCATTGTTAGAATATAAAACTTCTTATGGGCCTTTACCCATTAGCTTGAGCATTTGGGAAAGTTGGTTTGTTGAAATTAGAGGTGGCAATCGGGTCATTTGAGTTGGGTTCGGGTGAACCCATTCTGGTTTGGATCATTTTGGGTTTATAATAAACTTGGGTCAGGTAGGGCTCGGGTCAATCCATTCAGGCTCGGGACTTTTGGGTTTTACCTATACACAGGTTGGGTTGGGTTTGCGTCAAGTTATTTCGAGTTCGGGCCACTTTAATTTTTAGTGGTCTTGGGTTCGGGTCAATCTTGGGTCAGGTTGTACAGGTTTCAGGTCTTTACAATCCCATTATTTAGTGCCTTGGTGGTATGAACCAGTTATAAAATTTAAATTATACCAAATAATTTATACTTTTATCAATTTATTTATATATATTATAAATATAAGTGCTCAGTAGTACTTGATGAAGTTCAATTGTATTTCTAACAACTAATAATTATCATTAAATTCAAAGACCTTGGGTAAGTTTAGCTTTTAGGTCGGGTTGAGTTGGGGTTCATGTCAGTTTAGATCAAGTTGGTTTAGGTCAATGCTAGGTCAGGTCATGTCAAATTGATATCAGGTTATTTTTAGGTCAGGCAAAGAACGGGTTAAGTTAGTTGCAGGTCCGGTGATTTTAGTTTCGCATTCAATTCTTTACAACATACTTTTAATTTGGGTCGGATCAATTTACAAATCTTTCATATTAATTTTTCAGATCGGGTTAAATTTACGAGCTCTAATTGAAATATTTATCTGAATGATGAAGTGGACCGACAATTTGTCATTAAATGAGAAGAGAGAGAGAAGTTATAATTTATGATGGGTAGTGACCACTTGCTCATGTCCATATCCTATCGTATTTTTACAATTAACTTTATTATTTGGTTTACGCTTGACATCTCTGCTTTAAAAAAAGATAAATTATTAAAAAAAATTTCTGATTTTTATTACAAAAATAAAAAATTTTCTCACAAATAATATCACTCACTAAATCATATCACTTTTAAAAAATTATCACTTTACCCCCAAATAATTTTTTTTTGACCATTTTACTCTTCAAATAAAATAGTTGAGTATTTAATTTTATTTTTAGATAGGATTTTATCTTTAAAAGAAAAATAAGATTTTTTTTATATTTATAAAAATTATTATTTTAATTAATTATATAGTAGTGATATAATAATATCAAAAAAATATTATATTTTATCTTATAATATTTTTTATGAAAATTTTAGAAATATTTTTATCTTCTAAACTTATAATTAATTATTATAATTAATTAAAATAATTATATTTTTTATAAATATATCAAATTTCCTTATTTCTATTACGAAAAATATAATTTTTTTTTAATTTTTACCTAATAACATAAAATTCCTTCTAAAAATATAATTAAATGTTTAACCCCCTCATTTTAGAGGGGCAAAATGGTCAAAAAAGGTTACATGGAGGTTAAGTGATAAATGTTTAAAAGTAAGAGGGTTTTATGAGTGCTTTTTTTTATGAGGGATGTTTTTTATTTTTGAAATAAATGTCAGGGAAGTCTATAATTTGCCCTTAAAAAAAAGTTACTTTCTAAAAAGAAATTATCTGTTCAAATTTTACTGGTGTAATCTCTCATATGCAAGGGAAACAGGTAAGGAAAGGCCACCAAGGAGCAACCTCAAAGGCACATTTGAGAAGGCACACCCCAATAATAGAAACCCAGCAAGGCGAAGAGAGGCTAAAACACCCACGTAGCACATACCGAGATAATAGTGACTCATAAAAATATGAGATCAAACTAGAAGCAATATGTGACACAAAATATCAGGGATAATGGACAAAACCTGACAAAACAGCTATAGGATCCGATATACCAAAATAAAAGGATAAAACACTGTTAATGGACTCATCCACTACGTCACCTCTCCCTCTAGCCTCCTATTCGTAGAAATGAAACTCTTCAAGATGATAATCTGCCTTGTTAGGTTTATGCCTCAAATTCTCAAGTTCTAAGAGGAGGCGTGCAGAGAGTCCTCCGATCGATTGGGAGAAGGGGCCGATCGATAGGGAATGTTACATAAACAATCTCGCCTGCAGGGAGCGCACCAATTGATCGGTGAACTATCGATCGATCGGGACCCCCTGATTGATCGGGAGTCTGATTTTACACGGGGCTATAAATACAGCACTAGGTTTCACGTGTAAGGTATCCAATTCTAAGTGAGCTCCACTGTCATCATAGAGAGAGAGAGAGAGAGAAAGAGAAGTGATTGTAATTCTTCTATTCTCAAATCAATAAAAGTCTCCATCTCCGCCCGTGGTTTTCTCCCCTCTCGATTGTAAAGGGGTTTCCACGTAAATCATTGTGTTATTGTTTTTCGTTCTCTTTTAACCGCATTACTTCTCGTTTGTCGTAGTATTTGATTCGAGTTAAGTACTTGGGATTCTGCATTCCCTTACAAATTGGTATCAGAGGCCTTGTTGTTCGTTTTGGTACTATGACGTCAGCGATTAGATATGAAGTAAACAAGTTTGGTGGTCAAGGGAGTTTCAGTTTGTGGCAAGTCCACGTTAATGGTCTGCTGACACAGAATGGCTTGAAGAAAGCACTAGATGGAAAAGAGAAGAAGCCGGAGAGTCTATCTGAAGCACAATGGGAGGAGTTAGATGAGAAGGCACTTACAGCTATTTAGATGTGTCTCACAGATGATGTTCTGACAGAAGTCTTGGAGGTGAAAACCGCTAAGGAGTTGTGGGAGAAGCTGCAGGAGATGTTCTGCTTCAAATCGGTCTCCAATAAACTCGCAGTCAAGCACTGGTTATTCACGTTTCATATGTCGGAAGGTACATCTCTTAATAATTATCTTAGCGAGTTTAATTCTATAATTCAAGAACTGAAGGAATTGGATGATACCCCTAAGGATGAGGATCAGGCCATGTTGTTATTGTGTTCACTCTAAAATTCTTATAAAGGCTTTGTAGAAAGTATGATATATGGTGGTAGGCCAACTATCACTATTGATGAGGTTAAAAGAAACCTAGTAAGTAAAGAGAAAGCTGATAGAGAACTGTCTTACTCTGTGAATAACTCTGGTAGTGGGTTGTTTGTGAGAGGTAGGACTGAGACTAGAGGGTCTAAAGGTGAAAAGAAGTCTAGGTCTAAATCTAGACATAAGAACCTGTCGTGTAACTTTTGTCACAAGAAGGGGCACATAAAGAAAAACTGTTATAAGCTTAAGAATAAGCGGAAAGAAGATAACAGGAATGACCATAATAGAGGTGATAAGTCCACAGAGGCTAGTGTAGTTGAAGATGAGGGAGATGCTGATGTCCTACTAGTAACCGAGTCACATACCAGGTCCAGATATAAGTGGATCATGGATTCGGGTTGTTCTTACCGTGTTTGTCCTAACAGAGACTGGTTCGCCACTTATAAGTTAATTTAGGGCGAGGTAGTCTTGATGGGCAATGATGCCGCGTGTAAGGTCATGGGTATTGGAATAGTTCGTGTGAAGATGTTTGATGGTACTATTAGGACACTTAGCGACGCGAGACACGTTCTCAGACTTGAAAAGGAACCTTATCTCTTTAGGTACCCTTAAGTCCAATGGGTACAGGTACAGCTAAAGGTGGAGCCATAAGGGTCGGTACAGCTGCATTGATTGTGATGAAGGGTAGGAAACTTGTATGGGCTTGTAGGTTCTACCGTGACGGGGTCAATGGCTGTTTCTACACCGTTTATGACAGATATGGAGATCACTAAGATGTGGCACATGAGATTGGGCATATGAGTGATAAAGGGCTGTCAGAGTTGAGTAAGGGGTGTTTGTTATGTGGTTAGTCAACTGGACTGAAGGATTTCAGTGAGCACTGTGTATATGGGAAGCAGAAAAGAGTCAGCTTCAAGCAGGCAGTGCATCAGACTAAAGGAACGTTGAACTATATACATTCAGATTTGTGAGGACCATCCAGAGTTGCTTCCAAAGGAGGTTCTAGGTACTTACTAACGTCATTGATGATTTTTTAAGAAAAGTTTGGGTTTATTTTCTTAAGCAAAAAAATGAAGTCTTCAAGAAGTGAAAGACATTGCTTGAAAAACAGACAGGGAAGCAGATAAAGAGGTTGAGGACTAATAATGGTCTTGAGTTTGTTAAGGGTGCTTTCATCAAATTATGTGAGAACCAAGGCATTGTCAGACACATGACTTCTACAGGTCAACCTCAACAGAACAGAGTGGCAGAAAGAATGAATAGGACGTTGTTGGAGAAGGCTCGATGTATGCTTTCAAATGCAAGATTAGGGAGAGAATGGTGGGCAAAGGCAGTTAACATGGCTTGTTATCTAGTGAATCGATCTCCTCGTTCATCACTTCAGTTGAAGATTCCAGAAAAGGTATGGTCTGTTCTCCTGCTGATTATTCTTATTTGAAGATATTTGGTTATCCTGCTTATACTAGTGTTAATTATGAAAAGCTAGAGCCTAGGGCCAAGAAGTGTATCTTTCTTGGCTATATGTCAGGTGTGAAGGGATATCGTTTACGGGATCCAAAATCTCATAAATTTCTGACTAGTAGAGATGTTACATTTAATGAGTCTGCTCTACTACATCTGCCACACACGCCCTCCTTAATTCGTGAATCAGTTCAGGAGCAAAAGCCAGATGGAAGTGAGATACGGTCAGAAAGTTCTAATCAGCAGCAAGTAGTTCAATTTGAAAGTATGCAGGCACCTCCAGTACAGGTTTCTGAGGATGATGAAACAGAAACAGGTCAGCAAGTCGAGCAGCATACAATTGCAGATGGTAGGCAGAAAAGGCAGATTAGGCCGCCACAAAGATATGGGTATGAGGAGGTGATAGCCTATGCCCTCACTACAACTAAAACAGTGGAAGACAGTGAACCGTCTTCATATTCGAGATTGTATCGAGATCTGATTCAAATAAGTGGCTTATGGCTATGCATGAAGAGATGGAGTCTTTGAAGAAGAACCAGACTTGGCAGCTAGTCAAGCCTCAAACAAGAAAAAGAGTCATTGGGTGCAAATGGGTCTTCAAACGAAAAGAAGGCATTCCTGGAGTGGAAGATGCGGGGTACAAGGCTCAGTTAGTAGCTAAAGGCTATAGTTAGGTACACGGTGTTGATTTTCATGATATTTTCTCACCTGTTGTTAGACATTGTTCCATACAAGCGATACTTGCTTTAGTAGCTATGCATGATTTAAAGCTTGAATAGTTAGATGTGAAAACTGCATTTTTGCATGGTGAGCTAGAAGAGAGTATTTACATACATCAGCCTCAAGGCTTCGTTGTTGAGGATAAGAAAGATCATTTTTGTCTATTGAAAAGGTCTTTGTATGGTTTGAGGCAATCGCCAAGACAGTGGTATATAAGGTTTGATCAGTTTATGATTAGTCATGGGTTCTTCAGAAGTAAGTATGACAGTTGTGTGTACTTCAGGAAGACAGATTCAGGCTCTTTTGTTTATCTTCTGTTATATGTTGATGATATGTTAATTGCAGCTAAGAACATGACAGATATTGATGATTTAAAAGCAATATTGAAAAGCGAGTTTGAGATGAAGGACTTAGGAGCAGCTAAGAAGATTCTTGGCATGGAGCTCAATAGGGATTGAAAAGCAGGAAAGTTGTACTTGTCTCAGGAGAAGTACATTGAGAAGGTTCTGGATCGATTTCACATAAATGATGCTAAACCAGTTAGCACTCCCTTAGCAGCTCACTTCAGACTTTCAGCATTGGATTCACCTCAGACTGAGGAGGATTTCAGGTACATGTCACAGGTCCCTTATTCTAGTGCTGGTGGTAGTATTATGTATGCTATGGTATGTACTCGTCCAGATATTGCTTATGCTGTGAGAAAAGTGAGTAGATACATGGAGAATCCAGGAAAGGAGCATTGGCACGCTGTCAAATGGATTCTCAGGTACTTACGTGGCACTTCTGATGTTTGTTTGGAATTTGGGAAGAGTAAATGCTGTTTAGCAGGGTATGTTGACTCAGACTATGGTGGAGACCACGATAAGAGGAAATCTACTTCGGGTTATGTGTTTTGTTTGGGAGACAGCACTATCAGTTGGAAAGCTTGTCTACAATCAATTACTGCACAATCGACTACCGAGGCCGAGTATATGGCAGTTACAGAAGCGTTTAAGAAAGCTGCTTGGTTGAGAGATTTGATTGGTGAGATCAGTGTTGATCAGGGTACTATTGGAATTTATTGTGATAGCCAGTCAGCGATACACCTATCTAAAGATCAGATGACGCATCATGACAGAATAAAGCACATTGATATCAAGCATCATTTTATTAGAGATCTGATTGATGAGCGGAAGGTGGAGTTGAAGAAGGTTAGTACTGAAGATAACCCTGCAGATATGTTCACTAAAGTTCTTCCCGGCAAGAAATTCGAGCATTGCTCGAATTTAGTTGGACTCACAGTTTCAGTTTGTTAACCCCGGTGTAGGGGTGTCATTGGAGAAGGTGGAGATATTTTATTTCAGTGATCGAATTTGAGTCAAGGTGGAGATTTGTTAGGTTTATGCCTCAAATTCTTAAGTTCTAAAAGGAGGCGTGTAGAGAGTCCCCGATCGATCGGGAGAAGGGGCCGATCGATCGGGAATGTTACGTAAACGATCCCACCTACAGAGAGTGCATCTATCGATCGGTGAACTACCGATCGATATCAATGGGGAGTCTGATTTTACAAGGGGATACAGCCCTAGGTTTCACGTGTAAGGTATCCAATTCAAACTGAGCGCCGCCGTCATTATAGAGAGAGAGAGAGAGAGAGAAGTGATTGTAATTCTTCTATTATCAAATCAATAAAAGTCTCCATCTCTGCCCATGGTTTTCTCCCCTCTCGATTGTAGAGGGGTTTCCACGTAAATCATTGTGTTATTGTTTTTCTTTCTCTTTTATCCGTATTACTTCTCGTTTGTCGAAGTATTTGATTCGAGTTAAGTACTTGGGATTTTGCATTTCCTCACACGCCTTAATATACTTCGTTCTCTTAAAAAATGTTGGATTTCCAATTGGTTAGGTATTCGAGCAACCATACAAACTCGATCAGACATAGCAACATCTAAGCTTCTATGTTCGATCTCTACTAAATTATAGCAACGAATCCTCACTTTTTGGCATTTCTATGGGATCAATGAGTTTCCATGAAGGGTTCATTTACCAGGCACTAAGGCACCGGATCCGATTAGAATTTCAAAATTTGTTACGATTCATAATTGAATCAGGGCAATTTGATATCAACTGTATTAAGATAGTATCAGAAAGTGAAGAAATACATGGAAGAAGGGGGGAGAAACATAGATGAACTAGGGGGGAGAGAGAGAGTTGACCATCAATACAATTCTCAACATACCATGAAGGGTTGTATTAGGTCTTGTTTCTAAGATATAGGATTGGGTCGATCCTATTAAGGCTCATAACATACTAGGATTTTAGTATGGTGGCTTTATATATACACAAGGGTTGTGCATGTTACCATTAGGGTTAAGAAAGATTTGAGAGAAGATTGTGAGTTGAGAGACGTCTTATGTAAACTCCAATTAAAATAAAGAAATTATCGTGCTCCCCACCGTGGATGTATGCTTCAGCTCAACCATGTGAATTCTGGTTTTCTCCCCTATCTGTTTTGTTTATAATTGTTACTTCGATTTATGGTTTTTATATTATGCGGGTGATCTTACATAGTGGTATCAAGGCCCCTTCAGAATCCGTAAAGTTATTCAAATGCAAGCTAAAAGACGAATAATACAACCTTGTTGGGAATAATCACTCAATCAAGCACAATGGAAATGATAAGTATAAAAAGCATCGAACAATCATTACCGATATTTACGTGAAAACCCTCTCTCAATTAGAAAAAAAAATTACGATCCAATCAAGAATCAAACTCTCTTTAAAATTTGAAATTATAATCTCTAATTGAACCCAAAACCAATACCCCCAAATCTCCAACTCTTTCACTTATCTAAACCGAACTTTCTAGCCCGTTTTATAAAAATAACTTACCCATAAATTCAAAATGAAATCAAACAAAAATCACTACAAATCAAATCCTATATAATCTGATCTTCTAAATTTTATCCAAAACATCAAATAAGCATATCTCACTAATATTTTTTCTTCTTCATTTTTTCTATTTGAACTTGACAAAATAAAATATGATTAAATAATAAAATATAGGTTGGATCCAACAAGCCTTACCTTGAAGCCTTTAGGTACCTCAAAAATTGAATTGCAATTTAAAGGTGTCGCTCTTGGTTGAGATAGGGATTGACTCACAATTGCACACAAAAATGATATATTAGGCCTTTTTTTCCCCAATAATTAACGAAAGAGTCGCGATGCATAACGGGAAATTCGAACAAACAAACCTTGAATCAATCCGTACAAGGACGGGGATCAAAACAACAGAAAACAGAACAAACATGAATACAAGTAAAAACAGGCGAACACTAAGAGCCTCAAACACCACCAGGGAGGACATGACAAAACAAAAGACAGGGATTTTAATAATTTTCGAACAAGTCTCCTGTATGGTCGTGGATCGGCCTAGATTTCCTCTTCATATCTATTGAGTCTACACTTTGAATTTATAGTCGCAGAAGCTGGTTTACAACCCAATAAACTTGAAGCTTCAAGTAATTTCAGAGTATAATATCTTTGGTAGATATAGGTAGGGGTGTACACTGGTCCAAAATTGAACCGAACCGAACTAGACTAGACCAGATTGAGGACTAAAACTGGCCTCTTTTGAGCCTTTGCAGTCTTTATAAGTGTTCATTACTCTAGACAAGGACCATCATGGACTAAAAATCATTATGTTCCCATCAAAGATCGAAGATTAAAACAAATTGCAACTAGTATGTTACGATACTAAACAAAAATTCTCAATCAGGTAATGATTTTGGGTCCAAAACTTACCCCTTAATATGAGTTCGATTGCTTGAATGAATCGTTTTCTATTTTTCTTCCATATTTTGGAGAAAAAGAAATGAATTAGAACTTCCAATCTTCTCTATTTCATTTTTTTTCATTCTAATTTTCCTTTAGACCAACAAAAGAAACAAGTTTGTCACGAACCTAGGCCCGTGACTCGGATAGAATTTTGAGATAGAAGGGAGATTAGATGAGAGTTAGAAGAAGAGAGTAGAATTAGAGGGGAAATTAGAAGAGTTAGAAGGGAGAAGAAGATAGAATTAGAAGGGAGAAGGGGAGACGGTTAGAGAGGGAGAGATAAGAGATAATTTTGTTAATTTTCATTGATAATTCAAAAGACATCATACAAGTGTTTAAATAGACCAAAAAATGGAGGGAAAGGGTTTAGACCTAGTACATAGCTTACATCATCACAATTTGAATTTACCCTTTGCCTCCCTTTTCTTCCTCAATACCGGCCTCCTTCCACCTTCTTTCAAAATTCAAACTAAATTTTTGTACTTAACTAATTCTATATTTTTACATTACATAATTGTTACAAGATTACAAAAATCAAAAGCAAGAATTTAGCCGGTCGACTTCCTCGGGTCGTGACAATCCCCTCCCCTTAATTTCATCCTTGTCCTCAAGGATTGAAGGTCGGAAATTGTTTGCGAATGAAGGTCCAATCTTCCCAAGTGACGGCGTCTTCTCCCATGTTTTTCCATCGGACTTGAACTTGCTTGATTTTTCTTTTGTTGCGGTTTACGGTCCGTTGATTGAGGATGTCTTGTGGAGTGACTTCGGTTTCGTCGTTGTGGTCAATCTTCGGAAGGTCCGAAGTGATGCGTATGTTGTCTCCTACCTTTTTCTTCAATCGGGAAACATGGAAAACGGAATGGATTTTGGATCCTTCGGGGAGCTCGAGTTTGTAGGCCACTTCTCCGATTCGGGCTTCAATTCGGTATGGCCCATAGTATCGAGCGGCCAGCTTTAGGTTTCTTCGTATTGCAACGGAGGTTTGTCGATACGGCTGCAGCTTAAGGTACACCCAGTCACCTACTTCGAACACTCTCTCGGTCCTCCGATGGTCGGCTTGCTGTTTATAGCGGTGTTGAGCCTCCTTTAAGTTTTCCTTTAATAGGCCAATCAAGTTCTGCCTTTCATTGACAAAGTCCTCCACATCCCCGGAGGTAGAGATGCAAGGGACGTCGAGAGCGAGGAACTTGGGTTCATAACCATAGAGGGCGCGGAACGGGGTCCCTTTCATCGATGAGTGATAGTGGGTGTTGTACCAGAATTCTGCCAAAGGAAGCCAGGGAGACCACTGTTTCGGTTTATGGAGGGCCATGGCTCGGAGATAACTTTCGAGACACTGATTGACCCGTTCGGTCTGTCCGTCGGATTGTGGATGATAGGCACTACTCATTCTGAGAGCGACCCCGGCTAGGCGCATGAGCTCCTTCCAAAAGAGGCTCTGGAAGGATGCGTCTCGGTCTGAAATAATATTCTTGGGCAACCCATGAAGTCGGTAGACCTGGTCCACGAACAGTTGGGCTACCTTGCTTGCGGTGTACGGATGTGTCAAGGCGATGAAGTGAGCATACTTGGTGAGTCGGTCCACAACTACCATAATGACATCCTTGCCCCCAGATTTGGGCAAGCCTTCGATGAAGTCCATACTAATACTTTCCCATGCCTGGTTGGGCACGGGTAGTGGCTGTAGGAGTCCCGGGTAAGCCACATTTTCATGCTTGGTGCGTTGGCAAGTATCACACTTCTTTACCCATTCTTGGACACTGTCTTTGAGGTTGGGCCAATAAAACATGCGTTTGACCCTCATTAAGGTGCCCAAGGATCCTGAGTGACCCCCCGTGGGAGAGTCGTGAAGTGCTTGTAGGATCTTTTCTCTCATTCCTCCATTCTTTCCCACATAAAGCCTTCCCTTGTATCGGAGGAGTCCCCCTTCGAAAGAGTAAGGCTTGTTGCTTGTTGGGTCAAGGACAAGTTGCTCTATTCGTTCGGTTGTATGGGCCTCATCTTCGTAGCTTTGGAAGAGCTCTTGTATCCAAAGGGGAACCGAAGTGGTCATGAAGGCGTAGGCGGCAACAGCTTCGTCTTCATCCCGTCTCGAGAGTGCATCCGCAGCTCGGTTTTCGGCTCCCTTGCGGTAAAGGATGCTATAATGTAGGCCCATCATCTTCGACATCCCCTTGAGCTGTAATTGTGTGGTGATCTTTTGCTCGAGTAAGTGACGGAGGCTGGCATGGTCGGTTCTGATGATGAAATGGTGGTCCATCAAATAGTGTCTCCATTTTTCCACCGCCATGAGTACTGCAAGGAGCTCTTTCTCATAGGTCGAAAGCCCCAAGTGGCGTGGGCTCAGGGCCTTACTGAGGTAGGCGAGGGGTCGGCTTGTCTTGACGGATGCTCGAATGGCGGGCTTAAGTCCGCTAATAAAGCTTGAGACAAAGTATGCCTCGCTTAATGTCGGGTGATGGATAAGCATCCAACTTTTTAATTCTTCAAATTTTAAAATATAATCTTCAACCGGCCCGTTTTGCGACATCTTGCTAAATTCCTCTACTATGTCTTGGAGTGATCGGTCCCCAAAACGTTTGCACAATTCATCCATAAAAAAGGTCCACATCATGTGAGGGTGTCTAAGCTCTAGCCCGTGGAACCAAATGTCCCCGGGTTCATGAAGGTGGCTTGAAGCATATTCAACCCACTCGGTTTCGGGCACTTGGTACCAACGAAAGTATTTAAGGCACTTACGGATCCAGGATCTCGGGTTCGTACCTTCAAATTTCGGGATCTCGAGCTTGGGCGCATGGGAGGTCCATGTGCGGTTGCTTCCGTGGCTTCGGTTAAGGTCCCCTTCATCCGTGACTCTCGGTGGGGCCGGGTTGTGTCGGAATTCTGAAGAGTGCATTGGAGGAGGTAGGATCCCATTGCCGGACCTCGGGTACGTGCCTGACCCCCCTGGTGCGGTATTGTCACGGCCTCCCATGGTAGGTGCCACGGTCTCCACCTCGGTCCTCTTTTCTTGGGCCTTCACCAACCGACCCACGGCATCGGTTAGGGCTCTCAGGTCAGCCTTCACGTCCGCCATGTCTGCTCTTATCTCGAGGTTGTTTCGGTTTTGTTGCTCCTCCATTCGGTCCATCCTTTCCTCCAAGCGGACCATCCGATCATCAACGGCGTCGACCCACTCGTTGGTATCGGTGTGACCGGTTGAGGACATGCTTCTTGTTATAGCCGTTTTTTTTTTTTTTTTTTTTTTTGATTCGGTTTTAACCGAATGAGGAAAGTAAGGATAGGATAAGCCCTCTTCGATCGGAAGATGGCTCTGATACCACTTTGTCACGAACCTAGGCCCGTGACTCGGATAGAATTTTGAGATAGAAGGGAGATTAGATGAGAGTTAGAAGAAGAGAGTAGAATTAGAGGGGAAATTAGAAGAGTTAGAAGGGAGAAGAAGATAGAATTAGAAGGGAGAAGGGGAGACGGTTAGAGAGGGAGAGATAAGAGATAATTTTGTTAATTTTCATTGATAATTCAAAAGACATCATACAAGTGTTTAAATAGACCAAAAAATGGAGGGAAGGGGTTTAGACCTAGTACATAGCTTACATCATCACAATTTGAATTTACCCTTTGCCTCCCTTTTCTTCCTCAATACCGGCCTCCTTCCACCTTCTTTCAAAATTCAAACTAAATTTTTGTACTTAACTAATTCTATATTTTTACATTACATAATTGTTACAAGATTACAAAAATCAAAAGCAAGAATTTAGCCGGTCGACTTCCTCGGGTCGTGACAAAGTTTCGTGATCATCACTTGGTTCCAAGCAATAGTTGGTGGAACTGACATATCTATACATCACTACATAGAGGATCCTCGTAGATTGATTTCGCATTCTATCTCCAGAACCCGACCAAGACGAAGACTGGCAGATTCATTCGCTAACAATCATGTGACTCAGACTCCAATGCGCATTCTCATATTCTAACTCCTCATATTGCACCTTGATCTAGATTTCCCCTCTACCTGTGTCCCATTGTTTTTTTTTTTTTTTTCCTGAGGAAGCACTCTCAGTTGCGGAACATAGGTAAAGCCCGCAAAGGGTTGCTTGGCTTTGCCTATATTGCGCTCCTTGTATGAGGATTATTTTCTTGTTTTCTTTTGCTTCTTTGGATGTTTTAGAGACTTTTTCTATTGTATATTCGAGGATTTTTCTCCTCTTAATTATCAAAAAAAAAAAAAAAACACTGTTTCCTTGAATATTTTTTCTTCCTCTTAAATTTTCTTGTCCTAACGTAGCCTAAAATATTTACAAAGCAGATAGACTAAAGCGATATAATTATAAGTATAAAAAGTAAATTGACGCACTTATAAGTAGTGGTGTAAACTAGCCAAGCACCCCGTTATTCCAACTCAAATTGTGCTCTTATTGACTTCCAAACATTTTTTCAAGCTCGATTCAATACAATTTTAGTGTTTTTAATACTTGGCGCAGATCATTAGCCCAATCAAGCCCATTTGAGTTCATTAGGGAGTCGAGTTGAATCAACAATTGAGTCAAGCTTGTTATTAGGTCGATCCAATACAATTGTGCTCTTATTGACGCACTTATAAGTAGTGGTGTAAACTAGCCAAGCACCCCGTTGTTCCAACTCAAATTGTGCTCTTACTGACTTCCAAACATTTGTTCAAGCTCGATTCAATACAATTTTAGTGTTTTTAATACTTGGCTCGGATCATTAGCCCAATCAAGCCCATTTGAGTTCATTAGGGAGTCGAGTTGAATCAATAATTGAGTCAAGCTTGTTATCGGGTCGAGCTCACTAACGAGCTGATCTATTTGAGTGTGTCACGTTCCTGGGTTCGTGACCTCGAGATGATAGCTCGGATTGTGAATTGGTGTTGAGAACCGATAGAGTTTTAGAGTTGAGATGAGAAAAGAATGTGAATTTAGACTTTAGATGAGAAAAAAGAATTAGAGGTTAGATGAGAGAAAGAATAGAGAAAGTATTAGATGAGAAAATTAAGAGTTTGATCTCTTGAATTCATTGATATTTCCTTGGATGACAATTACAAGTGTGCGGAAATAAATAATTCTCCCGGTATGCAATCGAATTGAATACCATGACAATATGAGAAATAAATGAACAAAAAGAGAAAAGAAACAAATGACACAATGATTTACGTGGAAACCCCTTTACAATCGAAAGGGGAGAAAACCACGGGCAAAGATTGGAGCTTTTATTATTGAATTGAAAAGAAGAATTACAATATCTCTCTCACTCTTAATTTTGTGTTGCGGCACCGCTGGGAAAAACCTCACATATGAATTGGATACAAATGCCGTAAACCCTATGGCCATATTTATAGGCCCCATGAAAACGAGCTTTCCCGATTGATCGGTATTTCACCGATTAATTGGCTTGCTCCCTGCTGCCGTCCTTCTTTTACGTAACTTTCCCAATCGATCGAGTTCCACCTCGATCGATCGGCCTCCTCACGGCATCCCTGCTTAAAATAACAAAAAATTTTGTGACATTTTCCTAACAAATCTCCACCTTGGCTCAAAATTAACATCAACAATAAAATAACTCCACATTCTCCACAAATGCCCCCTCAACCGGGGCTAACACACATCAAACTGAAAGACCCACCAAATTCGAGCAATACTCGAACTTGCTCCCTGGTAGAACCTTAGTGAACATGTCAGCTGGATTGTCCTCAGTCCCAATCTTTTTCAATTCCACCTTCTGCTCGTCAGTCAGATCTCTAATAAAGTGATGCTTCACATCTATATGCTTCATTCTGTCACGATGTGACATCTGATCTTTCGCTAAGTGAATGGCGAATTGACTATCACGGTAGACTCTAACTGTGCCCTGCTCAACATTGATTTCACTTATCAAACCTCTCAACCAGAAGGCTTTTTTGAATGCTTCCGTGACTGCCATGTATTCGGCCTCGGTAGTAGACTGTGCTGTAACAGACTGTGAACATGCTCTTCAACTGATAGCTGTGTCACCTAAACAAAAGACATACCCTAATGTGGACTTCCTCTTATCAAGGTCTCCACCATAATCAGAATCTACATACTCAACCAAACAACACTTACTTTCCAATATTCCAAACAAATATCAGAAGTTCCATGAAGATACCTGAGAATCCACTTCACATCATGCTAATGCTCTTTACCTGGATTCGCAATGTACCTACTGACTATGCTCACTGCAAAAGCAATATCTGGATGCGTACAAACCATTGCATACATAATACAGTCCACTACACTAGAATAGGGAATCTGAGACATGTACGTGACATCCTCCTCAGTCTGAGGCGAATCTAATGCTGAGAGTCTGAAGTGAGCTGCTAAGGGCGTGCTAACTGGATTGGCATCCTTCGTATGAAACCTGTCTAACACCTTCTCAATATACTTCTCCTGAGACAAGTATAATTTTCAGGCTTTTCGGTCTCTACGAATCTCCATGCCTAAAATCTTCTTAGCTGCTCTATGATCTTTCATCTCAAACTCACTCTTTAACATAGATTTCAAGTCATCAACATCCTTCATGCCTCGTGCTGCAATAAACATATCATCAACGTACAAAAGCAACTAAACAAAGCCTGAATCAATCTCTCTGAAGTACACACAACTGTCGTACTTACTCCTAGTGTACTCATGACCTGTCATGAACTGGTCAAATCTCCTATACCAT
The DNA here is from genome assembly GCA_018398585.1 of Simmondsia chinensis. Lineage (NCBI taxonomy): Eukaryota > Viridiplantae > Streptophyta > Magnoliopsida > Caryophyllales > Simmondsiaceae > Simmondsia > Simmondsia chinensis. The sequence goes on along the minus strand of JAGTTD010000005.1, from coordinate 36,952,502 downwards.
TGCCTAGGAGATTGCTTCAAACCATATAAAGACTTCTTAAGCAAACACACATGATCTTCCTTTCCTTCTACAGCGAAGCCCTCTGGCTGATGCATATAGATACTCTCTTCTAGTTCACCATGCAAAAATGCAGTCTTTATATCTAACTACTCAAGTTCTAAGTCATGCATAGCAACTAAAGATTAAAGCGCACGAATCGAAGTATGTCTAATTATAGGTGAAAATATATCATGAAAATCAACTCCCTGTACCTGACTGTAGCCTTGAGCTACCAAACGTGCCTTGTATCTTGTATCTTGCATCTTCAACTCTAGGAATGCCCTCTTTTTTTTGAAGACCCATTTGCAACCAATCAGTCTTTTTTCCTGTTTGAGGCTTCACCAGTTCCCAAGTCTGATTCATATGAAGAGACTACATCTCTTCATTTATAGCAACGAGCCACTTCTTAGCATCTAATCTCGATACAGCTTCTGAATATGAAGTCGGCTCACTGTCATCTAAAGACTCAGCAGTAGTAAGGGCATAAGCAATCATCTCCTCATACCCATATCTCTCTGGAGGCCTGATCTGTCGCCTCGGCCTACCACCAGCTATAATATAATTCTCCATTTGCTGACGTGTTTCTGCATTATCAGTAACAACATCAAAAATCCGTACCTGAGGTGCTGGAATACTCTCTAGCTGAACAACCTGCTGATCTGGCTGTATCTATGTAGCATCAGGTGTCTCAACCTAAACTAAATCACTGTCAATGGAGGGTGCGTGTGGCGGATGTGGTAGAGCAGACTCATCAAAGGTAATATCTCTACTAGTCAGAAACTTCTGAGCACTGGGATCCCACAACCTATATCCCTTCACACCTGACGAATAACAAAGAAAGATGCATTTCTTGGCCCTAGGCTCCAGCTTTCCATTATTAACATATGTATATGCAGGACAACCAAAAACTTTAATCTAAGAATAATTAGAAGTAGAACCAGACCATACCTCCTCAGGTGTCTTCATCTGCAGTGAAGAATGCGGTGTCTTGTTCACAAGGTAGCAAGCCATGCTAACTGCTTCTGCCCACCATTCTCTTTTCAAACCTGCATTTGAAAGCATACATCGAGCCTTCTCAAGCAACGTCCTGTTCAATCTTTCAGCCACTCCATTTTGCAGAGGTCAACCTATACATGTCCTGTGCCTGATTATACCCTGATCTTCACAAAACCTAGTGAAGTCACCTTCAACAAACTCAAGACCATTGTCAGTCCTAAACCTCTTGATCGGCTTTCATATCTGTTTTTCAAGCAGAATCTTCCATTTCTCGAATACATCATACACTTCATTTTTCTGCTTTAGAAAATAGACCCAAACTTTACGAGAATAATCATCAGTAAATGTTAGAAGATACCTGGACCCACCTTTAGAAGCCACTCTGGAAGGTCCCCACAGGTCAAAATGTATGTAATCTAATGTTCCCTTTGTCTGATGCACTGCTGACTTGAAACTGACTCTTTTCTGCTTCCCATACACACAGTGCTCACAGAATTCCATCAGCTCTGTAGACTAACCACAAAGCAGTCCCCTTTTACTCAACTCAGACAATGCCTTATCACCAATGTGACCCATTCTCATATGCCACAGCCTTGTCATCTCTGCATCTGTCATAGCAGATGTGGAAACAGCAACTGAACCTGTCATGGTAGTACCTGCAAGCTCATACAAAGTACCAACCCTATTTCCTGTCATCACAACTAAAGCACCCTTACTGGCCCGCATGACTCTACTTTCAGCAGTGTACTTATACCCACTAGACTCAAGGGCACCTAGAGAAATCAAGTTCTTCTTCAACTTCGGGACGTGACGTACATCACACAAAGTTCTAAAAGCCCTATCAAACATTCTCACACGGATTGTCCGAATCCCCACTACCTTAAAAGCAGCATTATTACCCATTAAGACAACTCCACCCTATATAGACTTATACGTGGAAAACCAGTCTCTATTTGGAGTAACATGATATGAACAACCCGAATCCATGACCCACTTATCCTTGGACTTGGACTGAGAATCAACAACTAATAGAAACTCTCCATCACTATCATCCTCTACAACACTAGCCTCAGCGGACTTGTCTTTGTCCTGGTCACCCCTGTTACCCTCTTTCAATTTGTTTTTGTATTTGTAACAGTCTTTCTTTATGTGCCCTTTCTTGTGACAATAATGGCACGACAGGTTCTTATGTCTAGATTTAGACCTAGACTTTTTTCTACCATTGGATCCCCTATGTTCTGGTCTACCTCTCACATGCAAACCACTACCTGAGTCATTCACCGAGTCAGATAACTCCCTATCTACCCGTTCTTTACTCACAAGGTTTCTTTTCACCTCATCAACAGTAATGATCAACCTACCCCAGTATATCATGCTTTCCGCGAAGCCCTTATACGAATTAGAGAGTGAACACAGTAACAACATAACTTGATCCTCATCCTTAGGGATATCATCCAATTCCTTTAATTCTTGTATAATAGAGGTAAACTCGCTAAGATGGTTTTTAAGAGATGTACCTTCTGTCATACGAAAAGTGAATAACTGACGTTTCATTGCGAGTTTGTTGGAGACTGACTTGTGGCAAAACATGTCTAATAATTTCTCCCATAACTCCTTTGCGGTTTTCATCTCCAATACCTTTGACAGAACATCATCAGCCAAACACATCCGTATCGCCGTGAGAGCCTTATCATCCATCTCTTCCCAATGTGCCTCGGTCATAGTCTCGGGTTTCTTCTCTTTCCCCTGCAGTGCTTTCTTCAAGCTATTCTGGGTCAAGAGTCCTTTCATACGGACTTACCATAAGCTGAAGCTTCCCTAACCATTTTACTTCTCTACCTCGGTCTTAATACCTGATGACATTGTACCAATTCAAAGAACCAGGCTCTGATACCAATTTGTGCGGAAATAAATAATTCTCTCCGTATGCAATCGAATCAAATACCACGACAATATGAGAAATAAATGGACAAAAAGAGAAAAGAAACAAACGACACAATGTTTTACGTGAAAAACCCTTTACAATCGAAAGGGGAGAAAACCACGGGCAAAGATTGGAGCTTTTATTATGGAATTGAAAAGAAGAATTACAATATCCCTCTCTCTCTCTTAATTTTGTGTTGCGGCGCCGCTGGAAAAAACCTCACATATGAATTGGATACAAATGACGTAAACCCTACGTCCATATTTATAGGCCCCGTGAAAATGCGCTTCCCGATCGATCGGCTTGCTCACTGCTGCCGTCCTTCTATTACGTAACTTTCTCGATCGATCGAGCTCCACCCCGATCAATCGTCTCCTCACGGCATCCCTGCTTAAAATACCAAGGAATTTTGAGACATTTTCCTAATAACAAGTATAAGCTCTTCTATTTATAGTAATCTAACAACTTATTCTAGAAGCTTCCTAAGCTATTACAATCTGAATTATTCAAATAAAATGGCGGAAAATAACCAACAATTTAAATAAAGGCGGGAAAGGGGAAATAATCAAATAATGGAGGGAAAAGCGGTTGGAGGAAAGTCCCCCATGTTATTTCTAGATGCTTCTAGATTCTTCCAGGCAAAGGCGCGCCTTTGGACTGCTGGAGTGACCTGCAGTGACCGATGAAGTTGAATGACAACCCAATGACACTATTGGGGTGCCCTGGCTTGACTATCGGGTGCTAAAGACAAGGCCCAGACACTGCCTGGCTGCATCCTTGACACGCCCTGGCTGCAAACTGGGCACGACCCCGGTTGCGAACCTCTGCGACCCTGACATGGATCCGGTTTGCAAGCAGGCATTGTCTTGGCTCCGTTGCTAGGCCTTCCTTGTCAACACCCAAGAACGACTTATCCTTTATTGTTTGCAGCCCTAGCTGACGCATTGGACCATGTCATGGCTTGGATCATGACAGAGTGGTTGTCAAGTTATTAATTAAACCGTTTTCAAGATAATATTGACTTTTAACATGATCTTAACAAGTCCTTGACTAGACCTTAACAGTCTTTTATTGAGCCCCATACATCAAATTGTTTCCGAACATTGACAAGTCAAGCATTCCGTGTTTGAACTCAACTCGTCAAGCTTATTGAATTTGCTCGAACTAGAATCAAAAAGCAATTGAACCCCACAAAAATATAAAACGAGCCATAATTAATTTAGAGCAAGAGTAGTTCATCATTAAACACTCGATTCGTTTATACCTTTATTTATAATGCAGTAGATAATGTGATATAAATAACAAAAAAAGATATTTTGAGACAACTTAGATTTTGTTACATCTTGCCACAACTCAATAAATCGAAAGTAAAGAATTATTTATCATGGTTTAAAATTGAGTTATTTATATTTAATATCTCAACATCTTTGAAAATAATAAAAAAGGGGACCATAACTTTTTTAAATTAATAAAAAAGTCCCTAAGTTTTTTCATACTAATAAAAAGGTCCCTCCTTGACGTGATGACATTATTTTTTGTCTACATAGCTGATTTGGCAACTGTTTTGTTTAACTGTGTCCTTCACTTAATTTATAAACAGTTTTTTGCCACGTAGTTAGCAGAAGCAGATTTGCACGTCAATTCTGTTGATGGAAAATGAAGAAGGGTTTTTTAATTAATACGGAAAAAACTTAACAGTCTTTTTATTAATAAAAAGAAAAGTTAGAGACTTTTTTATTATTTCTAAGATTTTAGTTATTAAAACATAAATAATATTTTAAAATTTAATGGATTTTTTAACTAAAAGTCACCTATATTTTAGGTGTGGTATCAAAAAATGATCTAACTTTTCTCATTTTTCAAAAGCACACCTAAATTTTTCCCAAAAAAGAAACACTTTTCAAAACTTTTTTCCAATGTCACATCTAATGCTGACATTATTAACTTTTCAACAAATAAATTGGGATATAAATGCACCAAAACATCAAATTTAACTTAATTTAATTAAATTATATTAAGTAATATATTTTGCAAATGAAAAAATTAGCCTTTGCTGAAATTTTAAAATTGTTAAGCATTTGATGCGCTACTACAGGCTTTTACATAAAAAAATTTAGAAGTATTTTTTATTGGTAAAATTGTTTATAATTCATTGATAAAAGACAAGTTTCAAAGGTTGTTTTGCAATTCCGTATTTATTTTAATGGAAAGTTATCGTTGTGAATATTAAGTGTGACATTGAAATTTTTTTAAAAAGTTTAGACATGACTTTAAAAATTAGAAAAATTAAATAATTTTCTAATACTTCAACTAAAATTTAGTTAGTTTTTAGTAAAAAGCCTAAGATTATGTTTGGAGCATAGAATTGGAGGCTGGAATTGGGTTTGAGGCTGGAATTGGATCCCAGAATTTCAATTTTGTTGTTTGGTTCACCTGTTAGAATTGGGAATTACAATTCCACTGTCCAATCCATGGAATTGAATTTTAACTGAAAATTATATTTTTTTAATTTTTTGGTGTGGAGGTAAGGAATTGCAATTCCATATTAATTGCATTGACCTAGAGCCCAAAATGGCCCAATTTGATTAACCTTAATCCAAGATGACTCAAAATTTAAAGACTTAAACACAACAAAATATTTGACCTTACCTCGAAATCACCCAACTCGAATGACTTGAACTTGAAATGACCGAAACCACCTTAACTCAAAGTCTGAAATGACCTAGCCCGATTGACTCGAAACTCGAGATGACTTATACCCAAAAAATGAAACTCCCTGACTTGAATGTGATTTAACAAGCTAAGCCGAAGTAGAAGTGGCCCGATCAAATTGACTCAAAACTTAATACAAGCATACCCAAAATCAGTGGCGGATCTACGTTGGCCCTAGGGTGGTTAGCAGCACAATTGTGGGTATTTCGAGGACGTGGGTTTGATTCTCGGTCTCATTTTGGGACTGTTTTTGAACACTACGTTGGGAGTTTTGCGCCTTTACATTTAAATTAGACTTACAATTTCTAAAGCTTTTTTTTTATGATATTAAAAATATTATATATTCTAAGAGATAAAATAAAATAAAATAACTTTGTTATATGTTAATGGTCTACCTAATTTTTGTTTAGATATACACATAATTAACACATATGCACTCCCAAAATTTTTTTTTGTTTATATGCAAATTACTTCAAATTATTTTTTCCTAACCTTTTCAATTCTATAAATTATATTATAAAAATTGCATCTTTGTAACTTTATATTTACACATTAGTTCTTCTTTAAGCTTATTTGTAATATTTTACTTATAGGAAAATTTTGAAATATCTTACATGTAACAGTTAAATTAAATACAAAATTTCACAAATAATTCTAAAATAATTTATCGAACTCATGAGGCACCGTGAATGATGATGATGATCTCGTGAGTTACAAATTTGGATCTACTATTTAAAATTACCTTCCTCTCATTAGTGTAATGACAAAAATATGTTATCCAATGAGAACTTTTACAATAATATTTTGAACGACAATAAGACCCCAACTTAGGTCTCAATTGAATTTGAAAAATTATTACTTTTCGATATGTCTCCTGCAATCAGGTCACATGCTCTTTGCTGCGGAACCAGCGTCTCAGGCTGAGGGTCTTCGGAAACAGCCTCTCTTCAGGGTAGTCCCCTGAAGGGGGAAGGCTGCGTACATCTACCCCTCCAGACCCTGCTTTTTGCGGGAGCCCTTAGGCACAGGGTTTGTTGTTGTTGTATTACTTTTCGATATGTAGCTGTGTATGGTTGGATATCTTAAATTAAATTGTCTCAGACATTTCTTATAGTTAGAAGTGATTAAGAGCAAAATTTTGACTTCGAATGAAAATGTGAACAAATATACGACCAATGAATTGAATAAAATGGGAAGTGAAAGTAATTTGTATTTCAAGCCCATCCTTAACTAAAATTCTGGATCCGCCACTGCCCAAAATGGCCTTACCTATCTCAAACTCAGCCTTAGATGACTCAAAATTTGAAATGATACAACTCGTTTGTCCCAAAACTAAGATTGCTTGAGTTTGAAGTGACCTAAATGAACTAAAACCCTATCATAACTAGCTCGAATCCTAAAAACTTCTAACTCGATTAACTGAAAATCCAAGGAAACTTGAACACCACATGATTCGACGTGATACTTGACCCGATTTGACTCGAATATCGAATAACTCAAACTTAAATTGAGTCGCTCCAACCATAATAACTTGAACGTAATGTGAACCACTCTGACCAAAATCTAATCGTAATTGATTTAAAATTCAAAATACTCCAACTCAATTGATTGAAAACCCTTGATGATTCGAATCATTATGTAGTTATAATTCTAATCTCCAATTCCTTTGATAAACCAAATAATGGAATTTCAAATCTAATCAGAATTCCAATTTAATCAGAATTGGAATTAGAATTACAATTTTACAGTTCAGTTTTAGTTCCATATGCCAAGCAGACCCTTTAATAGTAGGGGTGAACATTTGGTGAGTTGGGTTGAACTTGGGTAAAATAAAAGAGACCCATTTAATATCTAACCCGGACCCAACCCAGACCCACAAACCGATTAGACTATGGGTCTGGGTTGGGTTGGTTCTAGGTCTTGTTGGGTCAACCTATGAATTCATTTCATGAGTAAGACTTATTTAACAATGACAAGTTATTAACTTGGTTTTTGAAAGGTTGTGGATCTAAAAACATAATATAATTATGTGATTTAGATCCGAATTTCTTTATTTAAATATTTATCATATTGTATTTATTTTCATGCAAATTTGAATTATATACGATTTATTTTAGGATTTTATTGACAAAACAAACTCAACTTATAGTCTAGTTTAATTAATTAAATTCCCCGGGGTATGAAAATTTGTCACTTATGCATCTTGACATTTCAATATATATAATGTGATATCTTGAGGTTTAAATAATTTATCATTTAGGTACCTTAAAGGTTTAAAATTCTATTAATCAGGCATCCTTTTGTCAAAATTCGAAAGGTTTTCATTAGAAATTCTAAAATTGAACATGATTTCAACAATATATTAGTATATGCATTAAAATTTGCTAATATTTTGCCAAAAATGCTAACACGGCACATAATTTTGATAATATTTAAGGAGTTCGTATCAACATTCAAGGAATTTTTTACCACAATTTGCTAAATTTTTGCTTAAAAATGGGCATGACTTATTTATGTTATCGTAATTTATTACGTACGATATCCTCATTTTTTGTATACATTCGTCTGATTTTACAAAAAAATTATCAAATTTTGACATAAGATACCTAATGATAAAATATTCAAACCTCAGGATACCTCATTATATATATTAAAATGTCAAGGCATTTAAGTATAAATGTTCAAATCTCACAGTATTAAAGTAATAATTTTTCATTTTAAAAATTCTAATTTATAAAAATTTGCGCTTAGAAATTACAAGGCGATATATCAAAAACACTCTAGTTTAATACATAGAGAATAAAAATGAGTACCAAACCCAACCCAACTCGATCTTCTTGGGTTGGGTGAATCATGGGTGTACCCATACACATGAACACCCCTATTTAATAGATACTAGTCATTCCTCGTGCGATGCATGGTCGAGTTTTACTTGTTGCACATCATAATTAATTTTGTAACATTATTGTTTGAAATTGATATTTTTCCTAAACATAAAGTGTACGTACAATATAATAGTTGCAACTAAGTACAAATCTTATATAAAATGTGGGAAATAATTGTAGATCACGTTACATAACTACTTATATCATGATCAATAATTAAATATAATAAAATTAGTGATTTTTTTTGTTAGTATTTTGTTTGTACTTAGATTGTGCCAAATTTCATAAACGTTATCTCTATTATATTTTTTTTGTTAATTTTCAGCTATTATTTTTATTTAATATTTTTATTGCTTTTTTCAGATTTTTGACATTGTTAAAATTTTTTTAACAGTTTTATATTATTTATAAGGTTCTATATAAATGACTTCATATTTTTACTTATTAATATATTTTGTTATTTTTATTTTGTTATATTGAGTTATAGTTATATTCTACGGGTTCCTTTTTTTAGGTAAAAATATATTTTACAGATTTTCATTATATGGAGTTTATTTTAATTTTTTATAATTGTTTTGTATACTTTTTATTTTTTAAAAGTTTTGGCGTATCTTATTTTATTATGATTTATATTTTTTATTATTTTAAATTATTTTTTATTTTTATTTTTTCCTTTTTAGATTTTTGGTCGTAATTAACTTTTTTTTTTTAATTAGTTTCTTTTCGTTCTTCAAAAAAAAGTTTGATTTTTGCTTCTTGTTTACTTTCTTGGTTGTATAGACGCAATTCCGGCATCTATTGGTTGCTTAGCGCTCCTAGGGTTGGATAGATATAATTCGATAGATGAGAAGAGAGGAAGAGGCCGGCCAAAGAAGAGTTGGATGGAGAACCACCATTGCCCCTGTAAGGAGATGCGAACAACTCCATAATACAGATGGGAAGAGAGAAAGAGGCCGGCAAAAGAAGAGTTGGACGAAGATAATTCGAAGGACCTTGCCTACCTCAATTCAAATGAAGAGATGGCACTAGATAGAACTCAATCGAGGATTAGTATAGCGTAGTATTGGGGTAACTGATTTAGCAGTATAGAAGCATCAGGCAATCATAAGGTAGTTCTAGTACCACGGTGCTGCTTGTATGCCTTTTTGAATATATGCAGTATTGGAGTATGTTTGTCGATTAGTGCTTCTAGGATTTGTTACCTTGGGGTGTAGCAATATTCGCTACTGATACGCTCTATACTTTCTCTCTCCCTCTCTCTCTGCTTTCTCTCTTTCTCTCTCTCTCTCCCCTTCTCGTTATATGCTCTAGTCACTCTACTCTCTCGACTTTCTTTATATGTTTGCATTGTGTTGCATGTATGATCTTTTCCCTACATGCTTTTTTGCTTTTACCTTTTGCTATGATTGCTATGCTTTCATGGGTACATGCCTACATGTTTATTTGCTTATATGCTTATATCCTTACATGCTTCGCATGATCTCTAGAGTTTACATGCTCTTCATACATGCTCTTTATAACTATTAACTATACTATCAGGTTAGGGGTTCTCGAAAAAAGTCTCTCGTTAGGGTCTCACCCTGATAGAGTAAGGCTGCGTACATCCTACCCCTCCTAGAACCTGGCAAGCAGGAGCCCTTAAGGCACTGAGACTAGTGTTGTTGTGGTTTACTTTCCTTTTCTAAACCTTTTTTTAGTTATCTATTTATGATTTTTAAGTTATGGTTATGTGGGGTATGAAAGAAGGAGAATGAAAGTGCAAAATTATAAAATAGTTAGATTAGATTGCTGCTAAAATTATTTTAGCAATTTGTACAGTCAAAGAAGAATTTGTTAAAATTATTTATTTTATGTTCATCATCATTCCCAGTGCCTTAAGGGTTCCCGCTTGCATAGCGTCTGGAAGGGGTGGGATGTACGTAGCATTTCCTCATCAGGGAGAGACCCCGACAAGAGACTGTTTTCGAGGACCCCAACCTGGTATAAAATTATTTACAATCCTTAAAAAATATTGGACTAAAATTTTGACTCATCCAAAATTATATTTATCATTTTTTTATATTTAAAATTTAAAATTTTTTATATAAATAAATACAAATTAATTATTCGGTAATCACTGCATTTTCAATGGAATTTCTAAAAAAACCATTAGACTAATTTTTTTTTGACAAATTACATTTATCATCATTCTGTATTTTATTAATATTTATTCATATTGAAAAATATTATGCCTCTAATTTTTTCCCTATTACTATTAAAATTATTTTTGTATAATCTGCACACCCAAAGAAGAAGACACAGTAATGGAAACAAAATAAATAAAGCGGAATAGAAGAAGACCTATTGTATTACACTAAAATTGTAATTATTATAATCAACCACGATGACCTAGCCTTAAAAACAAAAAAAGAGGATTCTGACCGTTTTTATGCATTAGAAAAGAGGTAAGCAGCCTAGCCTTTGAAATCCCTTGAGCTTCGAGGTTGCTTTTTGACAATATTGATGCTATATATCTTAGATAGAACTCGGCAATTTTCTGTTGTTTCGCCATGTATGATTTTTCAATACTTTGGAATAGAGAGTGCAAAGTGCAGAATTTGATTTTACGACTTGAATAATGCGGGAATGAAGCTGATGAATGGTGCAGCTTTGAATATGTCACATGCGATGTAGTTGGATGTGAAGGAAGTGGGAATGTGGATCCTTTTTTAATATTTTTAAGAAGTCCATATGACATTTTAAAAAAAATTAGAATGAGATTTTGATGACATCTTAATTCAATCCAACGGTCACCATGATGCGATGAAGACATACCTCTCAGGTAGGGGGTCCTCGGAAACAACCTCTCTTCAGGTTGACACCCTGAAGGGGGAAGACTGCATACATCTACCCCCTTTGACTCCGCTATTACTGAAGTCCTTAAAGCACTGAAATTGTTATTGTTGTTGTCGTCGTCGCCGTCGTCATCGTTGAAGAGTTAGAAAACTTCTTAAAATATTAAAAAGATAGGTGAGGGAATCAGCAGTGAGCCAGAAAAGTGACACGTGGCAGAGAAAAGCAAACATGATTGGGTGATTCGGAATCCCCTAACTGCTGTGGTGGGACCCATCCCATGTTGCTACCCATTTAGTTTTTTATGTGATATTTTCTAGTCTTAAAAAAAAAATTTATTTATTATTTTCCTTAAAGCTTTGTGTAATTCAGATACAGTAGCAGATCTAGAAAAAATACCTATAGAAAATATTTACAGTGGATTATAGACTAGTTATCTATACAATATATTATTATAGAGTCCCCCACCCCTTAAAAATCACTCAAACCTTCATATCTCAACTTTTAGAGGGGTGAATTTTTATTTTCCAAAATATAGATAAAAAAAGATAAATTGAAGAAGAAAAATAGTATTCAGACAAATAATTTAAATTCAAAAATATATAATTCTAATTGTAGGGGACCAAACTGTATCAACGATATAGAAGCATGAAAGAAAGGGTGAAAGCATTTTGGACGAACTTAAACTTCTAAAATTTGATCAAATAACATTATGTACATCAAATATTACTTACAACAAAATAAAACTAATACGATTACAAAAATTTATAAAGTGACTATAAAATAATATAAAAAACAAATATTGCCCATACATTGCACGGGAAATACCTAGTATACATTAATATCAAATACAATATTATTAAATTGCTAATTCCTCATAATAATAACAAAATTTTTAAATCAAAACTCAACACTCGGACCCCAAACAAAAATTTAAAAGGAGAGTTTTCGGGCATATAAGTACTGTCAGCTAGAGTTGGATGATGATGGGCGTAGTGGACGGAATAGACGGCCACCAATATGGCACGGCAATGAGTTGAGCCTTGAGGCGGGGAACCTCACAAAATTAGAATGAAATTTATATAATTTAAGCTTAAATGTTCACCAATATTAGGTATTCAGTGCATTGGACACCGGAGGCCGGTATTGCCGGTGCTAGAAGTATAGATTTGCAAGGTTTAGCTATAATGTATGTAAGAAATTTAATTTGTGTCCGCCTGTATAACTCAGTGGTGAAGATTAGTAACGTCTGAGGTCAAAGATGTTTCCAAGATTCAGTCCTATGAGTAGCATTTTTCCTTTTTTCCATATCGATGTAAAAAAAGTAAGAAATTTAACGACTAGATAATACTCAAATTAAACATTTATTACCTAAATATTTGAATGTTTGACATATATTATCATTTTTTTTTAGATTTAAAATATTTATCACTTTTTCTTGGTTTAAAAAAAATTATCACTTAGATATTTTAAAATTTATGAATTTTATCAATTAAGAATTCTTTTCCAAACTTTGACGGTTTTTTAAATTAAACTTTCTAACCCAAAATATAATTTCCATAATATGTAGGTGTTTCTATCATAATATTTTTATTTTTTATCAGAAAATGAGACACGTTATTTTTTTATCCGTCATAATAAAAAAAAAAATTTCATAATCTGTAGATTTTTGTGGTAAATATTGATACAACTCATATATTTTGGGGTGAAAATTATTATGACAAAAGATTCACAAGTTTCACCACAAGAATTAGAACATCTGGGCTATAAAATTTAAAACCTCTAGATACTTTATTGTATATATTAAAAATGTAAGATAACAAATGTTCAATATAAACTCATTCGTTGACCAAATTCAAACCTGAACCTGATCATTTAAACTTCCGAAGCCAACTTAACCTCAAATTTATTTAAAGATTTAATTGAGACAATATTAACTAGAGTTTTCCCGTCGCATGATGTGTAATTAAAATTTAAATAATAATATTATTAATATAAATAAAAATAGAGTTTGTCTATGTAATGCATTTAAATTTGGGGAAGGGAGTTAATTTTATCATAAATTAAACTATATATATAGATATAGATATATATATGAAAGTGTAGAGGATTCATTTACCAGGCACTAAGGCACCGGATCCCATTGCAACTCTGAAGTTAAGCATGCTTGGGCGAGAGTACCTCCAGGATGGGTGACCTCATGGGAAGTCTTCGTGTTATCAACCCCATAAGGTTAGAGGTCATCGGAAGCAGCCTCTCGGTAGGGTTATACCCTGAAGGGGTAAGGCTGCGTACATCCACTCCTCGCAGGCCCTATTTATGCAGGAGCCCTTGAGACACTGGGTTTGTTGTTGTTGTTGTATGGATGAGAGTGTAGAGGTTTAAGAGCGGGAAAGTGAAGAAGGATGGGTGATTAACGGCTTTTGAGAGGGAATATTTTATAAGCAATATACAGTATAAAAAGTATAGATTAGCGTAACTAACAAATCAAAATATTAAGGTTCCGTTTGGTTCAGCATATTTTAACTTATCTGCTTATCTATTTCAAAAAGATTTTTCTATTTAACATCTGTATCTTTTTACAGTGAAGCCTTTGAATGTGCAGTGTAGAGAGATCTTTTTTGCAAAATAAAGTATTTAGATACAAGTTTAAAAAAGAAATTTATCTATTATTTTAACAAAAATAACTTAATAATATAAATCAATTAATAAATAAGTTAGGAGAAAATCATTATAATAGTTGGTTGTGATAGTGGAGAGTGTACAGTGGAACAACCCATAGACATAAAAGGGGTGGTGGTAGGTGGGGATGGTGATAACTAATAAGAGTATGTCATAGTTGTGAAGATTTAATATTATTATAGTCTTTTTAAAATACTTTTTTGAAATAAACGGTAAAAATATAATCCAATTTTGCATCTTTTCTTAGTTATAAAACAGGTTTTTCATCTTTCTATTTAAACTGTGAAAAAGATCTAAAAAGATCTTTTTTATCAACCAAACGCAAGTCTTACAGTTAATTAGAGCTTTTCCACAGCTATAAGCTACAGGTGTAAACAAATCTAACGTTCAATGAACTGCTCGTGTTCGAAATCGATTAGGACTCGTTCATGATCATCATGAAGGCTCAATGGCTTATTGAGCCAAATTCGAGCATACTCGATAAATTTAATGAGCCGAGTTCAAACATGAGGGTGTTCGGCTCATTACTGTTCACGAACAGTTCGATAAGAACTCATTAAGAGCTCATTAACAATTGATATTGGTTTGGAAGTGGTTCGATAGTAACATGAAAAGCTGGGCTCGGTAACGAGCTCGACTCGACAACAAGTTCGGCTTGATTTTAAGATTAATTAGTCTTGATAATGAGCTCTACTCGACTCGACAAGCCTAATGAGATGAACTGAGCCGAGTATTGAGCCCACGAACTGAGACGAACTGAGCGAGCTTGAACAAGGGTTGGGAAAACTCAATAAGAGTTCGGCTCGAACTCAAGTTCGAACATGGGAGTGCTCGGTTCAACTCGTCTAGTTTATGTCCCTACCTTAAGCTGTTACAAAGCTCAACAAAATACAACCTAAATCCACATAGTAGATAAATTACAGGAAAACGAAACCCACCTTCAAAAATCAACGGTCCAGATTCGAAAACACATTGATCTAGCGGCCCCCATTAGTGGATCACCGTTAAACCCTAACGACCATCCTTATTATCTAAGATTCCACTGGGACAATCTACATATAATCAATCATATGTTCGAAACGTTTCTTTTACCCGCTCTCTCTTGCAAACTCATTAATCGCCCTACTATGTCTGAGATTCTTTGAGATGTGATCCTCTCTCTCTCTCTCCTCCATTTCTCTCCTTTGCTGCCTCCATTCTTATCCTAGAATGATACGAAACGTTTCGAAAGTTAACCAGCAAAGTGCATCAGTGGATAACGAAGATTCTAAATTTGGATGGAATGGAAGATGTGATTTTCAGTTGTAATTTGGTGACCCATTTGATTTTTATGTGATTTTATCTGATTTTGGAGTTGAAATATCGAATATTCTGCTGATTTTGGCTTGTGGGTCTATGAGTTTTGTAAATTGAGCAGCAAAGTAGATTACTAGATAACGAAGCTACTGAATCTGGATGGGGAATGTGATTTTTAGTGGTAATTTGGCGACCCATTTGATTTTTGTATGATTTTATCAGAATTTCTGCTTGAAATTTGGAATATTCTGATGATTTTGGCTTGTGGGTTTCTGGGGTTTGCAAATTGAGTACATTGGTAGATAATAAAAGCCCTTGCATACCTGAATTTTCAGTGATAATTTGGTGGTCCATTTGATTTTTGTGAGATTTTATCAGAATTTGGAGTTGAAGTATTGAATATTCTGCTGATTTTGGCATGTGGGGCTCTGGGTTTGCAAATTAAATGACAAAGTACATTGGTAGTTAAAGAAGCCTGTAAATCTGGATTTAACATATGCATATAAGCAGTAATGTGGTGACCCATTTGGTTTTTGTGTGGTTTTATCAGAATTTTGACTCAATGGCTGGTGGGGCTCTGGATATCGCAATTTGAGTAACAAAATACCTTGGTAATCTGGATTGAACATCTGCGTTTCAGTGGTAATTTGGTGACCTATTTGGATTTGAAATATCGAAATTCTTCCGAGTTTGGCTGGTGGGACTTCGGGTTTTGGTGGGCTGCTTGATGGGTTCTTCACTTTCTATTGACTTGTTGACGCAAATTAAGTACCAAAGTGCAAATTTAAATAACAAAGCCCTTGAATCTGGATGGAACATCTGAATTTTCGGCAGTAATGTGGTGACCCATTTGATTTTTGTTGTGATTTTATCTGAATCTTGACTTGAAATATTGAATGTTCTGCTGATTTTGGCTGGTGGGGCTTCTGGTTTTGGTGGGTTCCTTGTTGGGTTCATAGCTTTCTGTTGCTTTGTTTTGTAGTTGGTCTTTAATCTTGTCAATCTCGGTTGCTATACGGTTAGATCGCTAGCAGAATGTGGAGTAGAAGAAAGAAGGTTCGATTTCTATGGCGTCGTCTTTGGCTGTACAATGAGCAGCATCCCGGAAGCGAGCCTAGAATTTTGATGTCTGATATAATCTTGGATTAGTTGAAAGTTTACACAATTTTTGTTGGTGGGCACAGCCAATTTTGATCATTTTTATCTTTTGGATTGGAACTTCAATATCCGGGCACTACTCAATTGTCTAGGACTAGTAATTTTGGTCCGAGCATTGATTGATTTGCTCATACATTGACAATTTTGGGAACTAAATTCTAGTTTTAGGAGGAGATTTTGGGAGAAATTGTTAGCGTACTTGGGACGACAATTGGGTTCTGTATACAATTAAATGGCATCTATTAGAAGAACCTTGTCTCCTGTGCCGAGACCAGGTGCTAGACCAAACGGGGATGCTTCTTCGACCGCTTCTCCACTCTCCAGGACATCTTCATCTGTTCAGATCCCGTTGCAGTCGAGCGGTTCATCATGTTCCTTGCATAACTCTTTGGATTATGTGTTATACAGAGCGCATAATTTCATCCTCGGGTTCTTCTCTCATAGATCATCACGCGCTTTAGAGAGGTCGAAACCAAAATGACAAATCTGGAGGAGGGCTCTTCTTCATTTTTCTATGTTTTTTATTCTTGGATTTTTCATTGGTCTGACTCCATTCGCATCGATGAATTTGCAAGTGAAACTCATGCCCAAACACCAGCCTTCCTTCTTCAACATGATGCCGTCTATGGCTAAGTATCAATCAGTATCAGTCCCATTGAGAAACGCCACTGATCTCGTGGTTGAGACCCATATGAGAAATGTTATTCCTGGTAAGGATATCAACAATAACGTCTCAAAACAATCAAATGAAAGCATATCTGACCGAGTAGGTGTCGGTGCTAATGAAAATGTGACAGCTAACTTGTTCACACCAAACAGAGAATTGGTCATCCGGAAGCTTTTGATCGTTGTAACCCCAACGCATAGTCAACCTTTCCAAGCATATTACCTGAACCGTTTGGCACAAACGCTAAAGCAAGTCCCACCGCCATTGCTATGGATAGTTGTTGAGACGGCGTTGCAATCTGCTGAGACTGCAGATATTTTAAGGAAGACGGGCGTTATGTATAGGCATCTTGTCTGTGACAAGAACGTGACCGAAATGAAGGACAAAAATGTGCACCAACGGAATGTGGCATTGTTGCATATCGAAAAGCACCATTTGGATGGAATTGTTTACTTTGCAGATGAAAATAATGTCTACTCTATTGATCTCTTTGAGCAGTTGAGGCAGATTAGGTACTTTCTTTCCCTAAAGCGTGCTAATTTGTTCTGTATAAAACTATTCTTGGCCCTTCATCTATCAACTTAAGCTTTTGGGATAGTTGATTCCTTAACATGGTATCAATCCTTATTTACCAAGAGGTCACGAGTTCGAATCCCCGCAACCTCCACTTTCAATATTGATATAATTTCAGCATGTGGTAATGAGATGGATTTGTGTAATATCCACGCTTTAAGCCCGCCGGGCATTCGCGTTAGGGGCACATTAGAGTATAAAACGTTCACGAGCCTTCACCCATCAGTTGAAGTTTTTGAGAGAGAGAGTTCCTTGATAAAGTTTATGTTTTCCCTCATGGTTTCTGTTGCCGATTTTGTCTTTCATAGTTAGTCTCGGTTTGTCGATATAGGACATTATGCACTTATTTAATTCATGACACTATGCATATTTCGTGTGATGTGGTCTTTTGAATCGAGTTCTATGCTTGGTGATTGTTGGGCTGATTTCCGTACGGTGCGTCTTTGCATACTTTATGTTATGGATTGACTATGATTCTTCTTCTCACCTTATGTTAATTTGATAGAATTAGGCTTGTCTCTGTATCCAATTAATTAGCTAAGTCACTGGGTTTCATGGAGTATTGCATTACCTGTGGTGGATGAAATAAATAGCAATTTTTCTTCATCAAAAGAAGACCTCATAATGCGAATTTGACCATCAGTTCTTAGAAATATTTCTGGGCTTGTTTAGTATTACTTTTTGTTTGCAATTTTTGGTTTTCGAGAGAATAAAAACTAGGTTTTGAATGACTTTTTCTTGGTTTCGGTTTTTTGTTTCTAGTTCTCTTTTTTCTAATCATTTCCTATGAAAAATGAAATCTTAGAGAGAACTGGGAAATGACCCTTCAATTACAAAGGGAAGTTGTTTTTCCTAGGAAGTTCAGAAAACTGGGTCTTAAAAATTTTCTTGAAAATCGAGGAATTTTCTCGAAATAATCACGTCTCGACTGCCTTGCAGCTATTTAATGGAGAAACCTTCAGAAGTAGCTGACTACGAATTTCAGCTCTATAGCATATGCCTGAAGGGGTAAGGCTGCGTACATCCCCCCCGGACCCTACATATGCGGGAGCCCTCGAGGCACTAGGTCGGTTGTTGTTGTTGTAGCATGCCTGAATGTTTTTCTTACATGTTTTCTGATTGAGATCTACTGCTACTGCATACTTCAGTAGATTTGCCTGATCCTGGTCTTGCTGACACTTTTTATCCCATTATCATATGTCTTATATGATAAAACTCTACAAGATAACACCTGTAGGAATAAGGCTGTGTACATCTTACTCTCTTTAAGTTTTACCTTAGTGAGAGCCTCTGTAGAGGCACTGGGTTGTTTTTGTTGACGTCTTGTATGATACTCAGGCAGTGAGATACTTGGACCTAGCTTCCCATGAAGTACCAGATTTGGGGTTTGAATCCTATCGTTAGGTTTTAAACAATTGCTTGGTGCCACCTACTAAGTCTGTTGGCGGTCAATACACCTGTTGCACTTGGAGAAACTCACAAGTGGGTTGTGAATGCAGTATTGGGATTTTAGTGAGGTGTTTGTGCTACGGAAACAAAAACAAAGGGACAACGAAATGTTCATCGAGAAAAAGAAAACAAAACACAAGATTTACATGGTTTAGTCAATTGTGCCTCATCCATGGGGTTGCATTGATTTTTTTTATCCAATGGAAAAAGTACAAGATAATTCTTATTTTCTCACACAACACCTCGCAAACCCTATGCGGGAGTATCCGAGTATAAATAGCCACACAAAAAACCCTAGTGTGTGTCAAAACACCCTCAATTGGATTTGGGCCCAAATCAAACCCAAATATGTAAACTAGGCTCCATAGACATGTCTTATTATATGATAAAACTAGGCTCCACACATGAAACCCAACAGCGTAAGCTGGCTCAGGCAACTAGGTTACCAAATAATGTCTTTTATATCACGAGGGCTTGGCTGACCTTATTATGTGACAATCCTATACATGCACACTTAAACATTTGATTAAATCCATCCCATTTCATGAAGGATCCAGATTCGTTCTTACATTCATTTCTCATACCGAGTGCTTGTGTGTGGCCTTTCCTTTTCTCGGGCCTTAACAACAAAGTTTTTAGGAAATAGCAGAGTCTGACCTTTGGACAAAAATAGCATAATTTGACTGTCGGGACACACTTGTATCTGACGCTTATACGGGAGTCTGGATAACATGGATGACTGCAATTGAGATATATTTCTATACTTAAGGCCCTATTTGGTATCGTTTCTTATTTGTAAATTTTGGTTTTTTAACAAACTATAGACCTTACTACGAAACTGCTGCTTTTTGGTTTCCAATTTTTTCCTAATCTGACTGAAAATTGAAAACTAGAAGCATAGGTTTTGGTTTTTACTAATAGCTAAAAATCAAAAACCGCAAATAGAAAATGATACCAAAAAGGCCCTAAGATATCATAGAATGCGGTTTAGTAGGAAGAAATGCAAAACTTTCAAACATTTTCATTGCATAAGCATTTCCTTGTATTCTTCTTCTTCTCTACTCGTTGCAATTCTGGTGCCTGGACAATATGCTCACCTTATCTTTTCTTCTTCCTACATGTTTCGTGACATCTGTTTAGGGCCATCCCGAGCCTATATATTATATATGTTACATGTACGTAAATAATGTATCATACAATGTCTATTTCTCCAAACATAAACAGTGATATACAGTATGCAAACTCATGATGCGACTAAGTTTTTGTAGTTGCATCAGAACTGATCTCATCTTAGATATCGACTTGCAGGAGATTTGGGACATGGAAGGTGGCCAAGTTTTCTTCCGGTCACAAGGGAGTTGTGCTCGAGGGCCCTATTTGTAACAGAAGTGAAGTGGTAGGGTGGAAGACTAATGAAATTACTAGAAGATTCCATGCTGAGATTTCCGGTTTTGCGTTCAACAGTACAATACTATGGGATCCCAATCGATGGCATCGGCCTATTCCCGAGCCCATTCGACAACTTGACACAGTGAAAGGGGAGTGCAAGGTTAGTTTTATCTCTGTTTTCGCTTAACTGCTAATAAGGCTTCAATCTGATGGTAAATCACTAACCATGTTGAGACCCTACATAAAGGCCATTATGTGACGGATTTTGAGCTACCTGTTACGTGATTGTTATGTGATTTACCCATACTGTACTTTAACAGCCTGCATAATGTACATAAATATAGGATTTTATTTACTAGGACATGCATATAAGTATGTTTTTAAGAATAAAATCAACTTGAGTTTCCCGTTGTGATCATTGTGACCTGTTGTGTGACATACACGACTTGGAAACTTTAAACGAGAGCTGAACATCATAAACTCAGGCTCGGTTGGATTGAGATTGAACCCAACTTGCCGTCTCCATGCTAATCCCACCTTATTTGAGCTCATTTAATCTCGATCTAGGCTCATTGAGGCTTAAACTCGACCATCTAAGCTCGAACTTGACTCCATTGGGCATATTTAGGCCAATCACTTGTACTAAGATAAGCTCGTTAGGCTTGCAAGACTACAAGCTTGAGCTTCACTAGTCTCAGATCAGCTTAGTGACCTAACGAGTTAGCTCAGTGGAGCTCAAAAAGAGCCTAGCCTTTCATCTACCACCCAAAACAAAACGGATGTGAGTTGATGCCTAGGAGTACACAAAATGCAGGTGAGCACATTGATGGAACAAATAGTGGAAGATGAAAGTGAAATGGAGGGTTTGTTGGGGGATTCTTGTTCTACTATCCTCGTTTGGCACCTTCCTCTTCATTGAATGAAACTTCATGTTTCATGACGAGGTAAAGCCTCTCCCTTCTTGTTCATCTTCTTCCCTTTTAAATTCACGAAAAATTATCACCTAGGTACCCTGTGGTTTGAACAGCTATTACCTAAATATCCTGTCATTTTAATATATACAATGAGGTATTTGAGGTTTATATTTAATCACTTAGACTCCCTCTGTCGGAATTTGATGCATTTTTGTAAGAATATGTCCAACTTTATATAGAAAATACTGATGTGGTACATGACTATGATAATAAATATAAATCATGTCAACGTTTCATCAAAAATGTAGCATATTTCAATAAAAATCAACCGAGTTCTAATATACAACAACAGCAGCAGACCCAGTGCCTCAAGGTCTCCTACATAAGCGGGGTCCGGGAGGGGTGGATGTACGCAACCTTACCCCTTGAGAGTGTAACCCTACCAAGAGGCAGTTTCCGAGGACCCCCAACCTTATAGGGTTGGCAACACGAGGACTTCCCAGGAGGTCACCCATCCTGGTACTACTCTCACCCAAGCACGCTTAACTTCAGAGTTCTAATAGGACTGAGTTCTGATATAATTTAACATATATATTGCTAAAATTATGTGTCATGTTAGCATTTGCAGGCAAAAAATCAACAAAATATGACGGAAGATACCTATTGTGGGAATCATGTTCTAGTTTAGCATTTTCCCACGAAAAGATATCAAATTACACTAGAAAGATACTTTATTGATAAAATTTTTAAATCTCAAGGTACTTCCATCATATGTAATGAAACATTATGGTACTTAGGTGATAAATGGCCTAAAACCTCATAGTACTTAAATGATAATTTGCCTAGATTTATTATAGATGTGTTTGGAAAAAAAGGCTTCATGGGTGAAACTAGAGGTCCAAATTAGCTGAGCTAGAATTCGCTAGGCTTGAGGCTCTGCTGGGGGCTCGCTAAATTCATTAAGTTCTAATACTTTACACGTACGTGTCGAATTCCGTTAAATTCTAGTACCATATTTTACTAACTATAGTGATAACTCAAAATACATCGTGCAGAAAATTTTTGGGTCATGGAGTAGGGGCGCCATGGAACGACTAGAATCTGGGTTTTGACTAAACCATCTCCAGATACACGACGAGCAAGCGCAAGACGAATGGTGCAGAAATGAATAATTTTATCAACGTATCACGATATGAAAGAAACTAAGTGTGGGTTCAAACTCGGAATTTTCATCGAAGCTTTTAGTTGAGAGTTAGGCGTCGTATTTGTACAGTTGCCCCTTTGCAAAGATGCAAAGGGGCAAAGATCCCGTGATGTAGCAGCACGATCCTACGCTAAATAGAGAAACAAGAGAGAGTTTTTCACTCCATTGTACAAGCTCGAAGAAACCAGAAGGTGAATCGAGTTTTATCTGTAGGCTCGGAATGGTTTGAGTTCAGAAAGATTGTCAGTGTATCAGTTGTAGTTATTGGTTTCATGCTTTGTTATCGAGTTTATCCAAAAAAGGGAATTCTCTCATCTTCTTGGCCACATAATAGACCTCTCAATAGATCATATTTTAATCCAAACTCGAGACAAATAATTATATATGGGTCTAAAAGGTGATCTAATTATCATATTACTATTCAAACTCGATAATTTGATTATTTATATCGATAATAATTTTTGTTACACATGGGTTCGGTTACATGGATTCTATGTCAACAAGCAGTTTTTAAGGAATTGTTTCTGATTGCTAATCTCGACTATTTTTCAAGTAACTAAAAAGCATTAGGTGCCCTTTCTCTGTTGATTATGGTTATGATTATGATTTTTTTCTGTACGAGAGAACTTGGAGTACAAACCAGGCACACACGCAAAGGTGAGGCTTGAGCTGCAAAGCATGTAGCATAAAAGATGAACAAAGTAAAGTAAAATACATGTGTTTCAAACTACAAGAAAACCCAGTCAAAATAGACACCGTTAGACAAGACAAGCAGCCTATTTCAACACTGATCATACTTGCGTTCCAATTTCCAACACTAAACAAACACTTAATAATCACGGGTTAGGACAGACCTGTCATGTCTATCTTCTTGTTGCATCATCCCAACTTCCCCTATGATTAATGTTGACAGATTCTTAGATAATATGAATGTGACAATCCCCAGTTTAATCCAAACCTGTCTTAAAGCTAACTGCCTATCTTCTCTTCGATTTATTCTTCGGCTTCTTCAATCGTTTTCCATCATAATGCATGTCTTCTAATGGTGGTAAGTTAGTATAATTACAAATTCACACTTTAAGATTTATATATATATATATATATTTGAAGGGTGTGATTAATTGGTTAGCTAAAGTCTATAGCATAATATTTGGGGAAAAATAAATGTGGTAGAGCAGGCGAGGGGGTGATTTTCTATACTTGTATCTGTTAAGAAACTATCTTTTTTAAAAGTTTAAACTAATGAGTGAAGATTTAGGAATAACTTTATACTTTAACTTGCCCCCTCACACAAAGGTCCACTCGCTTGAAGTGTGGACAGTGCACATACTCCAACTTATACCTTGTACTTAAATTGTTTGTAATATTGAAAGTGGAGACTATTGAAATTTGAATCCGTGACCTCTTGAATAATAAAGCTTTGATACAATGTCAAGTAACCATCTTTCCCAAAAGTTTAAGCTGGTGGGTGAAAGCCGAAGAATAGTTTTTTACTCTAATAGTATCCATCACACAATTCCATACTTGTCGTCCATTTCATTACTCGGTCGTTGATTATTAAGGAATACACATGTGAGTCTAGTAAAAATCCTATATCGGGGTTGAGAGGCTGAAAAGATTAATATATAAATTGAATGGGTTACTCCACATAATTCTAATTAGTTTTAGGATAGAATCATAAAACTTCACTTGGACTATTATTATGAGGTTTTTTAATCTCTGAAAACGCCCTAAATTCTAGGTGGGTTTCAAGAGATCACCTATATTTTCTAATTTTTTTAAAAAAAAACCACCTAAACTTTCTAAAATTTTTAAATTTCACATCTTAATGTTAATGTCATTAACATCCATTAGTTTTTACTTTCGTGGTTTTTAAAAAAATATTTTTAAAATATACAAATTTGTAATATATTTAAAATATTTTTTAGATATTTAGAGTTATTTTAAATATAAATTTAATTTTTTTAAAATTATTTTCTCTTTTTTTTCCAAAAGCCACGCAAGCAAAAACTAACAGATATTAACGGCGTAAATATTAAGGCGTGACATTGAAACTTTTAGAAAATTTAGGTCATTTTTTAAAAAATAAAAAAAAATGTAGATAATTTTTAAAACCACACCTAAAATTCAAGTGCTTCCCGGCAAAAAAAACCATATATTATATGATAAGAACAAACCCAACATCCCATTAAATCAATACACATATAGTTCCTATCAATTACAGTCTTATACTCGTACCTACTTGAAAACATGCATAATTGTTAAGAAATCCTCGTGTAAGTCAAATGCGGATCTCACGTGGGAGTTGTAGGAAAGAAGAAATCAATATATAAGTTTAGTAGATTACTCCACCTATTGTCAATTAATTTTAGAATGAAACCCCACTCGGCCTTATACGTGGACCTCACGTGTGCCAACTCCATGAGTCGGACCTAAGGCCCGGTGAAATTTAACAATAAGATCCAATGGGGTGCCCATTAATCACCCCAATAGAATCTTATCGAGCACACTAAAATCTTATCGAAGCGAATTCGAATAGGGGTTGAAAAAGTTCGATAAAAGCTTAGCTTGAACTCGAGCTCAAGTTCGAACAAGGAGTGCTCGACTCGACTTGTCCACAACCTTATAATATATGTCATCACAAAATCCGCACGGATCAAAAAGAAAAGCAAATTCTTGGCAACAAGTAATCATATGGTTTGCCACTTTCCCAAACCCATCAATCTCCACCCAACTTTTTTTTCCCCGATAATTAAAGTACAAGTTCGAGAAGTATAGTAATACAGAGCAAAGTTCAAAAGTAAACAATCATAACATCGAAATATCTAAGGCAGCAGACTGCTCACAAACCAGACTCCAATATACAAAAAGCCAAAACAAGTAGAAACGACAAACTCGGCAAGGATACCCCTATAACAACAAACAACCGACGAGGCTACTACAAGTCAAAACACCTAAAACAATCCACAACACGTACTTACAAGAACTCTAGATCATGACGGAAGCTTTAGACAACGCATCAAACAAGATAAAGATAAAGACAAAGATAACAAAAGACACTCGACATTACGACTATCAGTTTTTATTTATATTTTTGCCATTTGTTAGAACTCAAAAATCATATTTTAAAAGTTATGGAGATTATTTGTAACAATAATAGTCTATTTTTTTTAAAATTCTGCATATTTTAACATAATATTAGGGGCTTATTTGGTTGAATTATAAAGAAAACTATTTTTTTTTTAAAGCACTTCTATGAGTGTTTATAATAGAGGTATTTTCATCCAAATTTTTTTATTTTGTCCTATTTTTGCTTTAAAGACAAGATATTATTTTCCATATTTTTTTTTCTTGAAAGTAGCAAAATAACTTTCATTTTATTAAAAACGCATTTTTTTTTCCAGTCAAAACACCGTTAAATGTTAAAAGGTACTTTCTCTAAGTAAAGATATTCGTTCATAAAAGAAGTTTGATCAGATATGGTTTTAGAGTCACTTTCAGCGAAGCATCTCATTACTCAAACTGTATAGCATAGCATAATCATTAGTGGAAGGATTTTTTCACTGAAAACTACCTAAATTTTAGGTAAAATTTTAAAAAATCAAATAAATATTCTCATTTTTTAATGACATCTAAACTCTCTGAAATTTTTCAATATTGCACTTTAATATTAACGTCGTTAATGAGACGTAATACTTGCTAATGTGGCTTTTAGAAAAAAAAATTTAACATTATATTTAAAATAATTTTAAATATATATTTTATATTAAGATGTTACATTAAAAATTCTTTATAAAGTTTAAATATGACATTAAAAAAATCTATATATTTTTTAAAATCATATCTAAAATTTACATAGCTTTTAGTAAAATTTCCTCAACAAAAATAAAAAAAATAATTTACTTGTCTTTTCTTTGGGTAAGGATCCCCTACAATGACCAAATTTACATAGACAATCAAAGAAAGAGAGAAGAAGGGGAGGGATTTTTTATTTTTTTAATTTTAAAAACTTTAATTTTTATATTTTAAAATTTATATAAAATAATTTTAAATTTAAGTTATTTACATAAAATAATTTTAATATATAAATTTATATTTTGACTATCTATTATTAGATATCTGTTAACGGATATCTAATAAATAAATAGCCAAAATATAAATTTATATATTAAAATTATTTTATATAAACAACAACAACAGTCACAATGCCCTAGGGACTCCCGCTTGAGTAGGATCTAGGAGGGGTAGGATTTACGCCGCCTTACCCCATTAGGGTAAGACTCTGACGAGAGACTATTTTTTAGAACTTTCAACCTAATAGTTGATAGTTACAAAAATCCTGTATGAAAATACTATTTTATATAAATAATTAAATTTTATAATTTTTTTAAAAAAATTAAAATTTAAAAATATAAAAAATGATTTTTAAAATAAAAAAAAAAAAAAAAAAAAATCCCACCCGCCTCTCCCTTTGTCTCTCTTTAATTGTCACTGTAATCCTATTGTGAATTGTGATTCTTTTTGCTGAAGTGAGATCTTAAAGAAAGCAAGAAAGCAATGATTAAAGCAATTTTAAGTTTGCAGAATTTAAGGATTTGCTTTCATTTTTTTACCCTTCCACCCACTTGAATTAAATTCATGGCAAATCCAGAAAATTTTTTTATTCGAGCTGATAAATGGGGGTGTGTCTCAGTCTAAAATCGAACTGAATCAGATTAGACCGAAGACCAAATTGCATAAAATAGTGAGATTAGAGATAGGAACGACGAAAATCAGGACAGACCGGTGCAGGACCAGTTAGAAACAGGTCCAGAAGACCGAACCGATATATGGTCGGTCTGGTCTGGTTCGGTTCTTGACCGAAATGACCGTTCCAGTCCGGTAAACTGTTTGCGCCGATTTGTGTTTACCCCTAGTGATAAGCATAGTTGTTAAAATCGCGATTCGAATTGTAGAATCGTACGATTCTACAACCCTACCTTAGTCCATCGATTCAAATCGTTTAAAAAATCGTATTTAAGTAGAATCGGAGTAGAATCGGTCCAAAATCGATAGAATCACAATAGAATCGGTTGAATCGTGATTCTACAAGCTTTTTTACCAATTCAAGCTATATGCGAGTAGGAGTTTATAAAAAAATAATAAATGGATCTGGATCTGGAGCATTTTTTTTGTATTTTTATATATAATATTAAATCAAAGAGGGCCCAACACGCCATTATTGGATCCCATTAGAACTCCGAAGTTAAGCGTGCTTGGGCGAAAGTAGTACCAGGATGGGTGACCTCCTAGGAAGCCCTCATCCTCAGGTTGAGGGCACTGAAAAACAGCCTCTCTTCAGGTTAACACCCTGAAGGGGGAAAGCTGCCTACATCCGTCCCCCAAACCCTGCGTAGGCGGGAGCCCTTAAGACACTGGATATGTTCCTTTAGCAAAAAATCTAGAACTTTACATATATTTCTAATTCTTAGATCATTGGGCTTTATATATATTTCTATTTTAGAGCTTTTAATTTTTGTATATAATATTAAATATTAGATATTTTAGCAAAAATTAAAAATAAATCATATTTTATATGCCAGTTACTTCAAATTATAAATAATTTATTCATAAATACTTTTCAAAAATTTTAGTTTGCATGAAATTACTTCAAATTGCTTTAACTTTCTCAACTTTGTACTTAGATCATATAAGTCGTATATTTCTATTTTTGTATTTTTTACATTGATTCTTGTTCAAATTTAGTCATTTGCTTGCTGCCAGCTTTATTTAATGCATAAAAGAAGTCAAAATCAAACAAAGTAAAAAAAAAACCCTAAGACTAAACACTCTGTCCGTCTTTCTCCTCCTAAGTCCCGACTCCTCCTTCTACTTCCTCTCACTCAGCCACCATTAAATCCAACCACCGCACTCTGGCTGTCCATGTGTCCAACTACCACGCTTTCCACCGCTACCATCGTTTGAACACCCGCCACCATATTAATATTAGAATAATGTTACTCTTTTTCCTACCTTTGGGTCTAATGCATTGTAAAATTAATGTATTTTAGACTTTT
Source organism: Simmondsia chinensis (assembly GCA_018398585.1). Lineage (NCBI taxonomy): Eukaryota > Viridiplantae > Streptophyta > Magnoliopsida > Caryophyllales > Simmondsiaceae > Simmondsia > Simmondsia chinensis. The sequence goes on along the minus strand of JAGTTD010000005.1, from coordinate 36,923,726 downwards.
TGATTTTTTTTATCTTATTTTTGAAAATTATTATACTAATTTTGTTAGTATAAATAATTTATATATACATAAAGTAGAATCTTACAATTCTTGATTCAATTCTACAATTTCGATTCTAATGCTCCCTTATTGATTCTATGTAGAATCCCGATTTTGACAACCTTGGTGATAAGCATAGAAGACAAATGATATATTTAATATTATATGTAAATTCATATTAAGACGACAAATTAAAAACAATGGGCATATACCAAAAACCAAAAAATAAAAAAATAGAAATAAAGTGTAATGGAATATGATGATGCAAGAAATACCAAAAGTCCCCCTTGGGACATGGCATAGTGACAAGGACCGCCGGGTGCCAAACGAGGTATTCCGGGATCGATTCCCACTATGGACATAGTGGTGGTCCTCTTTGAGGACTTGAGGGGTATATCCCCTCCCCTCCCCTCCCCCCTCCCCTGATGCAAGAAATACCAAAAAAAAAAAAAAAAACTTAGAAATATATGCCAAATCATTTATAATATGTAACATCTCAAGATATTTTACATATTAAAGAAAATTTATCAAAATTCACCAAAAGTATAGGAATAAACCTGATTCACATGAAAAATTATCGTGAAATATGATACATAATATGTTTGGGAGTACCGAACGAGACTTACATTTCATGTCGACTTTTTATACTAACAATTATTGTCCAACACTGGTGTGCTTCAATGGTTGTGGATGCTTTAGGCCATCCTCAAGGTCTCGGGTTTGAGTCAACCTCCTCTCCCACCTCCGTGTAATGACTTTACCAATTTAAAAAAATATATAAATATTGACCATTATTGATTAGAAGTATATATATATTTTTACCTTTCAGCTATTTTCAAGGCGAAAATTATAAGCTAATTTTTTGGCATTAAAAGTTGAACTTGAATTCTAAAAAGTGGGTGAAAATACTAACTATGAATATCATTATCAAACAAACGTTTCGGCATTTCAACTAGTCAATTAGCTAATGCTTACCAAAAAAAAAAGCTTTTGCTGGACCGATATTATTTATTAGCTATTTCACAAGTCAAAAATGCTAAATGTTATATGAAAAGCTAGCAAAAAAAAACTGTTGCGCGCCTAACATGACTATATTTATTGGGTAATGTTATTGTCAGGATAAAATTGTTATTATCAAGACAACTTAGTGAAATTTTGTGATTATCATTGACGTAAGAAGAGTAACAGAAGAGTTTCCGAAGCAGCTAGACCTTCATAAACCCAAACGAGTGGGCCGGAAGCATTAATTTATGAGGCCAACTTCTTTCTTTGCTTCATTTATATTGTAGAGACTCTCTCTATGATGCTAAGCTTAATTATCAAAAAAAAAAAGTTTATGAGCCCAACTTCCAACGGTCATAACTTTTGATCCGTAAGGAGCTACGAGGCTTGTAACCTGTCAAAACGAAGCTATTGGACTGAATTAGACGCTTCAGCTTAGGCCCATTCTATTTTCCCAAAATTTGGCCTCTAAACATTTTTGGGGCCAGTTTTTTGTTTTCCGCATAGTTTAAGGACATCTTCATAATTCATATTATAGGGTATTCTCATAATTTTGCATATTAAGATTTTTCTTTATTCTTATATAAATAGTAGCTATAGATAGTTGTAATCTTCATTCCCAAATTTATGAATACAAACCCTAGTTTTTACATCTCTCTTTAGAGGTCTTCGATATTATTTTTGGAATTTGACGTGCTTGATTCAAACTTTCCGTTTCCGTTCCGCACCAATTACCTACTAGACATAATCTCTTTTACAATAACATTTAGAGTTATTTATATTTTAGTACCCTAATTTTTTAGAAATAATAAAAAAACCCTGACTTTTTGGAATCAATAAAAGGCCCTGAGGTCTCATCGTATTAATAAAAAGACTCCTAATTTTTTGACGTATTAATCAAAAGTCCACTATTTGGCGTGAAAACATCATTTTCTGTCGATAGAATTGAATTGGCAATTGTTAAATCTACATTAAAATGACAAAAATACCCTTCAATAACCATATTTTTAATCAAGTTAAACGAAAATAAATAGTTTCTACATATTACACCTCAAATTTTGTGCTAACAACCAAAGAATAGGAGTATCAAAGGGTAACTTTTATCATTTTACTGTACCATAAACAAAAGAAGTTGCACCATTAACTCTGTCGATAGAAAATGATATTATCATGCTTGAGAGGGGCATTTTTATTAATACGATAAGAACTTAAAGGTCATTTTATTAATTCAAAAGGGTCAAAATTTTTTTATTATTTTTATAAATATCAAAATACTATTTATTACTAAATTGAGAGAGAGAGAGAGAGAGAGACCCAAAAACTGCAAAAAGCAAAAGAAAACGCAGATAATGGTTGACAAAGGATGGCCCAAAGTTCATCATTTATCTCGCCGCTCTATACTAAAGCCTCCATTTTGACTTTACCAAAATAAAAAATAAGGTTATTTACGTCAAAGATTACTGTATTTTATTTATTATTTTAATTTAGTATTTTTATTTTTAATTATGTTAATTTAGTCTTTTAGTTAAATTTAAATTATGTTAAAGATGCAATTTTGAATGATAAAATTATGTTAGATAAAAGTAACTTATTAAAAATTTATTTGTTTACTCAATTTAATCTAACTCGAGGAGACCCATTAAAAATTTTATTAAGAACTTAACATAGTTTTCTTCTCTAAGGACCAAATAGACACATTTTGAATTGTACAAGAACTAAATTGATACAATGAATGAAGTACATGGACCTTTAGCATACGTAACCCTAAAAAATAAAAACTTTTCCTAACTTATTTTAGGCTAATATTTTGGGTAATATTATTACCATAATGTTAATCCTCGGAAACAGCCTCCTTTCCACCCGGAAGGGGTAAGGCTGCGTACACCACCCTCCCCAGACCCTGCTTTCTGCGGGAGCCGCAAGGTACTGGGATTGTTGTTGTTGTAGTATTACCATAATGTTAATGATAGAGCAACAATAATAACAACAAATTCTAAGAGGCTCCCCTTAAGACGTGATTTGGGGATGAAATGTAATATATGCAATCTTATCCCTACAAAGTGCTACCCTGACAAGAGGTTTCTTCCGAGGGCCCCAACTCTAAAAAGAAGTCAAGTAAAAGTAAATGTAAAACATAAAAGTAAAAGTCGAGTCAAAGAAAGTAGTACAAGACATGCATACCTGCAAGCAACAACACAGTAGCAACGAAATTTTAATGATCACATCATTACTCTAAGACCAAAGAGGATACCAACACGCCGTTACCGGATCCCATTAGAACTTCAAAGTTGAGCATGCTTGGGCGAGAGCGGTACCAAGATGGGTGACCTCCTAGGAAGTCCTCACCCTCAGATTAGGGACACTAGGAAACAACCTCTTTTCAAGGATAATATCGTGAAAGGAGAAGGTTGCATATATCTGTCTCCCCCAGACCCTGCTTAGGAAGTAGCCCTTAAAACACTAAGTATGTTACTTTTTATAATTACTCTAAGACTAGCGAATTGTCCCCATTTTGTCTCAGTAGTTGAAATGACAGTTGGCTAGTTTTAGGATCCCGGTTTGAACCCGGCATCCCGAGGCATTACCGATGCTTAAAAAAAAAAAAAAAAAAAAAAACATTCTTTGTTAATAATTTCATATGTTCACTTTCACTATCACTTCACACAATTAAATCCCCTAGTATTTAAATCGAAAATTCTAAACACGCTTACAATTTGTATTTATAATTTTTAATTTTAAAAAAAAACTAAAAACTAAGTTCTAATAATATCTTTTTAACTTTTTATTCTTAATTAATCTTTTTTTAAGCATGATTTTATTTTATAAAAACCAAAAAATACACATAAAAAACTCTATTAGCAATGTACCCAGTTTTACATGAAAAATTATTAAATTGTGAAGGATATTACTAAATTAATTAATCTTTTATAATCTAATAATTTTAAGACGCGTTTGGTTCAGCTTATTTCAACTTATCTTTTTCATCTTATCTGTTTTAATAAGATCTATCCATTTAAGATATATATCTTTTTATAATGAAGTGTTTGGTTGTGCGGTGCAGAAAGATCTTTTTTACGTAATGAAATGTTTGAATATAAGTTTAAAAAATAAACTTATCTATCATAATCATTAAAATGACTTAATAATTTAAATCAATTAATAATAATAGGTAATAGAAAATCACGATAATAATTGGTTATGGTAGTAAAGAGCGGTGAGTACAACGACCCATGGAAGTAAAAAGGGTGGTGGTGGTGGGGTGATAACAAATAAAAGTAAGTCATGATGATGAATGTTTAATGTTAATATATTATTTTTAAAACATACTTCTGAAATAAGATATGAAAAAAATTCAGTCCTGTATCTTTTTTTATTTAGTTATAAAATAACTTTTACATTTTTCTATTTAAACAGTGAACAAGATGTAAAAAGATATGTTATGTCAACCAAGCGCAAATCTTGCAGTCAACTAAATCTATTTGAAAACTTTAAACTACTAAAAAATTAAACAAAACGCAACCTTAGACTATTATATATATATATATATATATATATAATCTAGGCGTGGCAAGAGGATGTTTGCACCAAGATCCAACGCTTGAAGCTTCTATCCACTCACAACATCTGGTGTTGTTAAGTGAAATGATACTGTAAGTTTTTGTTAAAAACTTTACATGTGAGTTAAACGTGAACTCCATATATAGGAGTTGTAGAAAAGAAGAGACCAACATACAAGTGCAGTGAGTTATTCCACCTATTGCCAATTAGTTTTAGGATGGAATCCCACTTGGACTTATATGTGGATGTCATTTATGCCAACTCTATAGATCAGGCCTCAAGCCGGGTGAAATTTAACAGTTTTTGAATCCGATGCTAGATATTAGTATTTGGAGGGGTGGAGGCTCTTGTGAAATTCAAAGTTGGGTAATATGTAAGTTCAAGTAAGGTTTCATCTTAAAAACAAGTAAGATTAGCTGGAGTACTAGCTCATTATGTTTATATATTGAGATTTTTTGTATTTAAGCTGCAATATGATGTAAAGTTCTTGACAGATAGCTGCAACAATGAGCAGTGAGTGTGCGGTGGCACAGCGGCTGGAAGACATAGATGAGATTGGTCCAGCAAGGTGGTTACCGGTGTTGGTGAGGCCACCGGAGACACCGACGGAGACCATGGAGTACTTAGCTCGGTCATGGAGTGTGTCGGCCTTGGAACTCGCCAAGGCCCTCTCTTCCAAGATCTTCACTTTCGTTGATCAACCCCCTGTAAGTTCCTCCTCTTACCTTTGTAGTCTCTAGAATACATAATCAGATAAAGTATATTATGTAATCAAAGCTAGTCTGGAAATTTTAGGCACTCAAAGCAAATTTGATTATTATTATTATTTTTTTAAGCAGAACTCATTTTATATCATAATATATGTATTTTTATATTACATATGAATAATGCATTTATGATATATAGGCCTTTTTTTTCATTATGAATGGTGATATATATGCAAACAGAGAAAACCAATAATATGCTTAATTTTCAAAAAAGTTTAAAACATAAAAAATATTTTTTAAAATATTTATAAATTTTTTAGATATTAAAAATATATTTTTTAAATGTTTAAAATATTTTCCAATTATTTTAAAAGTAAATTTGATTTTTTAAAATTATATTCTCTTTTTTTTTTTCAAAGCCATGCTTGCAAAAATTAACGGATGTTAACATTGAAAACTTTTGAAAAGTTTAAGTGTGACGTTGAAAAATTAAAAAATTTAGGTAAGTTTTTGAAACTGCACTAAAATTTAGGTGGTTTTCAATTAAAAAAAAAAATCTTAGAATGCTAACTATTTGAACCAAATTCGAGTTTAATTCCACTGCTAATTTTTGCAGCAAACCAAACAAGAGCAAGGTGGAAGCAGCCCTCGAATTTGTCCAACAGAGAGGAACCCCACAAAGGTTATATATGGTTTTCTTTTACGCTACCGATCCTCAGAATTAGTATATATGAGGTCTACATATAAACTCAAGAGAAGATTCATCCTAAAATTAATTGGCATTAAGTGGAGTAACTCACTGGACTTATATAGTGATCTTTTTTCTCTTACAAGTTCAATGTGGGATTCTATTAGACTTATTTGTGGCCGAAACGATGTTATAGTTTAGAAAAAGAACCAAAAGGAAAAGGGTATAAACTATGTTATAGTTGGCCAAAACGATGACACGATAATCAAAAAAATAATATGTCCATTGAAAAGATGATTTGGTAAATGGTGTAACGTCAAAAAGATGACATGACAATTATTGATGAAATCAATATCCTTATTTGGTTTTCGGAACATGTTTTCATTTTGTGTTCTCATAAACCTTTATATGAGTTCGTTGTACAATCGAATTGAGCTCCTTTATAACTGTGCATAGATATCGAGGGAGCTATTAAAGTTCTTTTATTTCCATATCGGCAAACTATAGATAAAACTCTAATGAGTAGTTATTTACAGACAAAATAGTAACTACTCAATGTCCCTAATTTCGATAACACCCAAAAAGAAGTGAGAAGAAGATGAGATGAGATAAGATAAGAGAAATGATTTTTATTATCTATTTTTTTGGATAAATTACAGAAAATTTTTCTATTTTTGACTTTAAAAATAGCAGCTACAAAACTCTCTCACTTTTAAAAATTTATCACTTAACTTTCATAAAACTTTTTTTTGACCATTTTGTCCCTCAAAAGTGAGGGGGTTAAATATTTAATTATATTTTTAGAATGAGATTTTATATTATTAGGCAAAAATTAGAAAAATTTAATGTCTTTTGCAATAAAATTAAGGAAATTTTATATATTTATAAAAAAAATATAATTGTTTTAATTAATTATAGTAATGATATTATAAGTTTAAAAGATAAAAAATATTTTTTAATTTTTCATAAAAGATATTATAAGATAAAATATAATATTTTTATTAATATTATAATGTCACTACTATATAATTAATTAAAATAATAATTTTTATACATATAAAAAACTCTTTTTTTTATAAATATGAAAAAAATTCTTATTTTTCCTCAAAATATAAAATTCTACCCAAAAATAAAATTAAATACTTAATTATTTTATTTTGAAGGACAAAATGGTCCAAAAAAAGTTATTTGAAGGCAAAGTGATAATTTTTTTAAAGTGAAGGAGTTTAATGAATGATTTTATTTGAAATTTTCTGTTTTTAAAGTAAAAGTCAGAAAGTTTTCTGTAATATATCTTTTTTTTATATATATAATTAGCGAAAAACTCGTAATACTTATGGATTAAAAATAATATTATACCATTCTTTTTTTTTTCCAAATATTATTGCATCCCTATGCAATTCATATATTAAATAAATCAATAAAAATTATTAGATTATTAGTATATATTAAATTAATTATTTTACTGTAAGTTAATAAGCTATGTAAAGTAGACAATATAAAGAAAAAGAATAATTTATTAATAGAAAAATTGGGTCATTTACACCAAATTAAAGTTTCATGTACTTTTTTTACTGATTTAGTCATTTTTAGTTGTGTTAATTTATTTTATGTATAAGTTATATTAAATAAATTTAGTTTTTGAAATAAAATTTATATTAAGTTGGTGATAAAATTTTTAATAGTTCGGTCATAGTTTGGTTTAAATTCAGTTGAAAAGTGAGTTTGTATTAAGTTGCCTGCAGCTTACAATTGATCATAAGACTAAATTGACATAATTAAAAGTAGAATAACTCAGTTATACAACGAGGGAACTACATGGACATCAGTGTAAATAATAATAGAAAATTATTTTCTAACTTCTACAATTAGAACACTAGTCTTTAAACAACTTTGCAGTTCTTCAATTTTGTACGAAAAATTTTCAAAAAAAAGTGAAAAATTATTTGTTTCTATGCAATCCCAACTCGATAATGTGACGTTGCAGGTATACAACAGCATAATCAAAGCCAAATCCCGAAGAACAAAGACAAAATCAGATCAAAAGACAGAGAGAAAAAAGAACGAGATTCGAACTCACAACGCTCACCTTCACGCCGCGGTTTCCGTCGCCGGAGTGGCCGCTGCAGTGGCGGCGCTGACTGCTTCGAGAACGGCGCCGCCGAACGAGGAATCAAAAACAGCCGGAGGAGTGGCCACGGCTGCGGCTCTGGTGGCTGCGCACTGCATAGAGGCGGCGGAGGAGATTGGAGCGGATCGTGAGCGGTTATTAACGGCGGTGGATTCTGCGGTGAATGCCAGGAGTTACAGTGATATTCTGACGTTAACCGCCGCTGCCGCCACCGGTATGAGTTTTTCGTTTTTTATAATTAAGAAATTTGTAAATAGTATTTTGTGAATATTTACGTGTTAATATTTTTTGAATTAATTAAAATGCTGAAAAGTTTTTGTCGTGCAAAGAAAAAGGCTTCCTTTTAGTGTGATGATGTCATTTTTTATTGATAGAACAAACAATGGCAACTAATTTTTCATTAATGATATCGTAAAATGACAAAAATATCCTTGAATAACTATATTTTTAAACAAATTAAGCATGACTTATACATAATATAAAATCTCAAATTTCTCATTTATAAAGTAAGAATAAGAATGTTAAATGATATTTTTGTTATTTTCGAATTCAGTATTTAGTTCCTTAAAAATTAAAACCTATAAACAAATAACTGTCCTTGATAAATTGTCTATCTTGTATGTATAGTAAACAGTATATCTTCTTAAAAAAATGACATTTTAGAAGTATTTGGGTTCGTAATTAATGTGTCTTAGACAGCTATTAAAGTTTCGAATCTCGGTTTTTGAAACCCCTTTTTGACCTAAGATAAGATGTAAATGAGCCAAATATTTCATTACTATTATTCGATTAGTAATTCTTGCCCATGTGCATTTCGTAGGCTCAATAGTTTATCGGGTTAAGTTTGAGCAATATGCTTGATATGGTCAACGAGCAGAGTTCAAAAAGAGGGTGCTTGACTTGTTTACTTTCACGAACAGTTTGATAAAAGCTTATCAAGATCTAGATAAAAGGCTTTTTAAAAGCCTACTCATGTTCGTTTTTTATAGACCCAATAGCTTATCGAGTGAAGTTTGAGTATGCTTGAAAACGTTAACAAGAGGAGTTAGAAAAAAGTGTGCTTGAATCGTTAACTTTCACGAACAATTTGATAAGAGGTCGTTAAAATCTCGATAAAGGACTCCTTAAAAGCTCATTAATGGCTCGCAAATATTTAGTATTAGCTAAAAAATATATCGATAGTAATTGGTAACTCAAATGCCTTAGCTCAGACCCTAAAGTAAGCGCACTTGATTATGAACTCTGCTCGTGTCAATTCGATAACGAGCTCAACTTGACTCGATCAAGCTAACGAGCCAAGGTCGAGTAGAGTAAGTTCAAATAGAGATTCAAAAACTCGATAAAATCTCATGTTGGACTCAAGCTCAATAAAGAGTTTGAATAAGCAGTGTTGAATTCAACTCAGCACTTTTACACCCCTATCAAAACATCCCTATTGAAATGAACACGAATATAGCACAAAAAGACATTGCTCACCCCCCAAGTGTAGCGGCCAAGTAACGAATAATTATAAAATCTATTACATAACAGTTTTTATTTGAATTGATAATACTGGCGCAGCGTTACGAGGAGCTGCCACACTAAAGGGAAGAACACACGGAACATATGGAATTGGAGTTGGACTAGGTAAGGAGCACAAGGAAGAGGACAACATGGCTGCCCTAAACTTTGTATTGAGTGGTGGAGAGCTTCTCAAGCGTACCAGAAATGGTCAGAAAAAAATCACTTTTAAAATCTGGCTTATAGTTTCTAAAAATTACAAAATTCTACGAACACAAAATGATATCAAATAGGCGTGGAGGTATTATAATTTAACTTCAAAAAAAATAATATTATAATTATGTTGATTTATATCATCATTGTCGATACCTAGGCCTGTGTGTTGACACACAGAGTAGTTATGGCCTTTATTTTTTGGTGCGCCAGTTTTTTATTTTTGGAAATTAATTAATTAATTTGGAGGGATGTGTCACTTCATAATTGACATGTGTTTTAATGTTTAAGTATGTATCCCTTGTGAAGAGACACATTGATTTCTATATAACGGCCCCCAATTGGCATTTGCAAAAGAATAAGAAAGAATCCATTCTCTCTTTCTCTCTTAAAAAGTCTCGGCCATCTTTCTCTTTATGCGCTCTTACTCTTATTTTGCTATTAGACTATTTTGATATCTAAGAAATAAGTCTTAAGGAAAATAGTTCGCTACATGATTTGAAGCCAATGATTGATATTTATACCTATTCTATTATTTTCCTAATAAAATTTGTATTTTCTACAAATTGTTCTAACAATCAGTCCTCATACTTTTTTATGAAATTACTACGAACACTTTTAGCTATATAAAAAAATTTAGTACCCATATAATTTATATTATAGTCCTTTCTAGCAATCAAGGTATATAGGCCAGCTAAAGTCCACCTCGAATAATAACCGATATGTTGGTTATTTATCGCAATTTTATTAAAGTCCATAAGACCAAAGAAGGAAAGAGGTGCCCTTATTCAATAGTCCAGTCAGCTGTGTTGTTACAATTTAAATTGTAAAGGAACTAAATTGAAAAAAATAAAATTGTATAGACTTAATGGACATACTTAACATAGTTGAAGAACCTATAACACAAATAATGGATTACTTTTTAATTTAGAGAATTTATCATTTATGTACCTGAAGATTAGATTATATATCACTTAGATATCTTTGACGTTTTAATATATACAATAAGGTATCATGGATTTAAAAATTCTATCCCATACCCTAAAATCAAGTACCCTTTGCCCAATAGAATTCGTTGGATTTTCATTTAGGGTATTATTGTTGATAAGATTTTCAAACATTAAGATATTTTATTATACATACATACGTACATACATATATAAATGTTAGAACATCCTAAATAGTAAATTACTTTTTTTTTTTTTTGATAATTGGAGTTTCATTAATCAAAAGAAATTACATAAGTCCTAACAAAGGACAAATTCAAGTAATAGTAAATCACTTTAATTTATAACATAGTGATTGGGGGTGTAAATGAGCCAAGCCGTCTCATGAGGGCTCGTCATAAAGCTCGCATAAGTTGAGCCGAGCCGGCGCATTTATGTTAGCAAGCCAAGTGAAGCTCAAGCTCGTAGACTCATTAACCTAAACCAGCCTAAGCAAGCCTTTATAATATATTTGATATTAATATACCCAATAAAGCAAAAATTTGAGCCTAAATGAGTCGAACATGGGCTTAAATTAATCCAAATGAGCTTAGATTATGCTTTAATGAGGTGAAATATTGCACGCTTAATTTGAAGCTCATCGAGTGTAGATCAAGCTGAATCGAGCCCAAGCTTTTGAAGAGCTGACTTTGAGCTTGAACTTCTAAGCTCTGCGAGCTTCAAGCTTGAACTTTTGAGCTCGACGAGCTTCAAGCCGAGCCCGAGCCCGAGTCCGAGTCCGAGCGCCTCCTCTTGTGGTCATGAGTTAAATTAAATCACTAACGCTGAATTCCAAACCTCAGGTGCTCTGCACTGGAAGCAAGTATCTTTCAGCATAAATTCATCCTTGCAGGTACATTTACTTGCCACAAATTTTTATGTTTTCAGTACACATCTGATTGACCCAAAAGTCAAGATAACTTAAAACGAAACTTAGTTGGATCTAAATTTAATTTGAAATTCAAGCTTACACAACTCGAATGACTCATACCTAGAATAACTTAACCTGGCTTAAATCTGACCTAAACTAACTCAAAAGTCTTAAGTCGCCCACCCTGATTGACCCAAACTTGGAACGATTCAAGTCTAAAATGCCTACCTGACTCGGGCTCGATTTAGATACAACCCACTGAAGTTGATTGAAACTCAAAATGACCTAATCCGATTGGTTTAAAAAATGAGGTGATTCAAACCTAAGTCAATCCTGACCAAAATTTAATCCGACCTTAGGTAACTTAAAATTTGAAACAATACAAACAACCGATTCACATGAAACTATTTGAAGGATGAAGTGACTCAACCTAAAATGTTATAACTTGATTATTCGAGATGACCCAAATACAAACTAATCTAACCCAACTAAAACTCAACTCTATTGACCTAAAACTCAAGATAACTCAAACCCGAATTGATTCGCTCCTACCAAAAATTAACCCTGGCTACAATTTTATTGTCTAATTTCTTCCATTATTCAAACTATAGAATTTCATATCCGAATTCAAATTAGAATGACAAAACTAAAATTAAATTCGATTTTCATGTATCCAACAAAACCTTATCAATTTTTTTTTTCCCCTAATGAAATCGCCGAGGAATCAGCTTTCCAACTTAAGCTGATGGGTAAAGGCTCGTAAATGATTTTATACTCTAACATGTCCTCTCACGCGAATGCCAACTAAGCTTTAAGCATGAATGTTGCACAGACCCTTCTCATACCATGTGCTTCAATTATGTTAATATTGAAAGTAGGGGCTGTTAGGATTCGAGCTCGTGACCTCTTGGTCAACAAGGCTCTGATATCATGTCAAGGGATCAACTTTCCCTAAATATTAAACTAATGGGTGAAATGTTGCACAAAAACAGGTGGTGGCAAAATTGAAAAGCAAGCACATGGGAGGAGCATTCACAAAGAAGAAAAAATGTAAGCAAATGCATCTAACTTTTGTTACATAATATAAATCACATATTTATTTATAGGAAAATTATCACTTAGATACCCTTAGGTTTCACCATTCATTATCTAGATACCTTAACATTTCTATCAAGAAACCATCCCAAAAGCTTAAGCTGATAGGTGAAGGCCACGAATAGTTTTATACTCTAACATACCCCCTCACGCAAATGCCAATTGGGCTTGAAGCGTGGATAGTACACAAGCCCACCTCATATCTTGTGCTTAAATTATTTTAATATTGAAAGTTGGGGCTATTGAGATTCGAACTCGTGACCTCTAGGTCAACAAGGCTCCGATACTATATCAAGAAACCAACTATCCCAAAAGCTTAAGCTAATGGGTGAAGACCCATAAATAGTTTTATACTCTTAACAATTTCAAAATATAAAATGGGGTATTTGAGACTCATACATTTTATCACTTTGCTACCGTGTGGAGCTCTAAAATTTTATTAATCAGGTACTCTTTTTCCAAAATTCAAATGGACTTTCATTAAAAAATTCTAAAATGAAACATGATTCTCACAATATACAAGTATATTTATTTGTATTTGATGATTTTTTTTACCAAAAGATACTGGTATAGTATATGATTTTTGTAATATATAGGTAGTTCACACCAAAATTTACTGAATTCTTTATCCTAGTTCGTTGAATATATGCTGAAAATATTGACAAGACTTATATATATATTATTGTAATCATGTGGTAAATTAGCATCTTTTGTTTAAAATTGGTATGATTATCGCAAAATATATATATTAGTGTAATCATGCAGTAAATTAACATCTTTTATTTAAAATTGGTCTGACTCTTGCAAAAGTTCATCAAATTCCAATATAGAGTACCTAAGTGATAAAATATTCAAAGTTCAGGGTACCTCATTGTATATATTGAAATGTTAGGGTACCTAGGGGTGTATTTCGGCAAGTCGAGCCGAGCCCGATCCTGCCAGGCTCGAGACTCAACTTGTTTGTATTAAGCTCAGCTCGAAGCTCACCGAGCTCAAAAAGTTCAGGCTTGAGCTCGGCTCGTCAAAAGCTCCGGCACGGTTCGGCTGGATTTAAGCTCAACAAGCTTTGAATTAAACTTACAATAGTTCGGCTCATTTAAGCTCAATCTAGGCTCGTTTGGGCTCGTTTAGGCTCAGGCTCGGCTCATTTATGTTCAAATTGGGCTTATTTAAACAAATATATTATATTAGAAAAGGCTCACTAAGGTTCATTTAGGCTCGCAAGCCTACGAGCTCAAGCTTCACTAGGCTTGGACTCGGCTTGATAAGCTAAACGAGCCAGCTCCGCTCGGAGCTTTATGACGAGATGGTTCGAGGCTCGGCTCATTTACATTCCTAAGTCGTAAATGGTCAAATCTCGGGATACGTAAGTCGTAAATATCCTCATTTATATTACATGATCTGAAAATAGTAATTTTTATAACATATGGTTATGTACATGCAGACATAGTAAGTGGAGTGTACACAGATATACAAGCATGGCCAGGGAGAGAAGTTGAAGATGAGAATCATGAGATAAGATCTTATTTTGGGATTCAAACTTCTGATAGAATCATTGAATTTGAATGTCCTTCTTCCTTTGATAAACACTTTTGGACTCTTGGTATTCTTCACTTGTTGAATTGCCATTCTACTTTATGATAACTCGATTTCCGTATTGTACGATTATATACAGTGCTGAAAACTGCACCTGTAATTGTGTAGCGACAGAGTTCTTAGTGCTCATTTTCTCCTCTTTTGGAGAGAAGTAGTTTATGTTGCAGACTATTTTGCCAAGTACGGAGCTTCAAGGATGCAAAAGAACCTTATGGATCTTCAGATGAGGGAGATTGTGTCGTGGTAGATGAAGCAAGCGTTACTCTGAGAGTAGTCGGATGTGGCGGTCATGATTATTGCACCTTCTCAAGGAGTTTATGGTGTTTCTCTTGTGTTCTTTGATAAACACATTTGGATTCTTGGTATTCTTCACTTGTTGAATTGCCATTCTACTTTGTAATAATTTGATTTCGATACAGTACGATTATATACAGTGCTAAAATCTGCACCTGTAAGTGTAGCGACAGAGTTCTTTTTCTTACCTTAAGATTTGATAGTGCTTATTTCCTCCTCTTTCAAAGAGAAGTAAATTATGCTGTAGTTGCGAAGTACGGAGTTTCAAGAATGCAGATGACTCTTGGTGTTCAGATGAGGGAGATTGTGTCGTGGTAGATGAAGCAAGCCTTACTCCGAGAGTAGTCGGATGTGGCGGTGATTAAAGATGTGTCTTCTAAAGGAGTTTATGGTGTTTCTCTCGTGTGCTTTGATATTCTTTAAAGGTTCTGTGTCTCAAGAAATGTTCGTGTAGGTAACAGGAGTATGTATCCACGTAAGGAAGTGAGCAGCAGGTGTAGCTATTCACGGTGATAAAAGTATTTTGAATGATGAGTATGCTGGCTCTAATGTGGATCCATCTTCCATTTATCACGAGAGCTGGAATTTTTGGTTACTGTAGTTTTATTTTGGATGTTATAAACAGGTTGACAAACTTTAGCGATCTTCCCATTTGCCCACTATGCTTAGCTTCAATTATAAAATTGTCCCGATTCTAACCCTTCACCCGATGTTCTTGCTCGATCAGAGTTTTGTACTACTTGAGATCCTCTCGTTACTATGAGGAACCCTTCCTCCTATTTAATTATCAAAAGAAGAACAACAACAATTTTAACATCAGAGTTGGGACAAAATGGATCAATACATATATATGTGAGCTTCCGGTGCTAACTCGATGGACAAGCTTGGAGCCTGACTCGTACTCTACAAGGTATGAGAGTAATATGATGATCATACTCTTATTTGATGCATCAGGACCCTTGCATGTAGGAGAGTACGGGTCATTATGATTGAAAAGGATTCACATACGAGAAGGATCCCGTACCAAAAATATGATAAAAAAAAAATTAATATATAAATCTAATGAAACAGTTATGTTTTCTCTATAAAGCGGTGTTTAAATTTTTACTTTGTGAATCATTATTAGTTGTCAAAAGCTTCTATGTTATCATTTTGAATACCTTTTTTTCCATAATATCATTTGGTCATCCAGTTACTCCAATAGGGTAGCTAAATTTTATTATTTTTAATATTTTGTGTTGTGTTTTTAATGTTTATTGCTCAGCTAATTCAAAAAATAAGTTACGAGTATCAATAAATATTATAGATAAATTATTTATAGGGTTATTTACGCTAAAAGTTCTTATACTTTATCCACTATGTTAATTTGGTCCTTGTACTTTAATTGTATCAATTTAATCTCTAAACAATTCAAAATATTTTATACCAATTCAATAAATTTTTGATTAATATATATATATAATCATAGTTATATATTACATCTAACATTTTCTGGAAAAGACTAGTCATGTTCTTAAAAAAAATTTATCAATCTCCAACATAGAATATCTAAGTAGTAAAATATTCAAACATTGGGATACCTCGTTATATATATTAGAATACTTAAATTTTAAGATATCTGATCTACAATTTCCTTAAAATATACAATAATTAATCTAAAAATAACCCAATTATATATCAATACTTCAAAAAGTAACCCAACTCTATTTTCTAACCAAAAAGTAACCCAACTTTAACTTTTCTACCAAAAAGTAACTTAACTCTAACTTTTCTACTAAAAAATAACCAAACTTTAAAATTAATCTAAAAATTTGATTTAAAAAATACTAAATTGTGGTGCGTGATATGATGCTCCGATAATATATTTTTCTTCTACTTATTTTTGGTTTGGCTTATTCTTTGTAAGACTGCAAATAAGCCAAGCCGGCTCATTAAGGACGCAGCTTGGGTTTGTCTAAACCGAATCGAGAGCGTGCTCGACTTGTTTAAAGGCTGCTTGTTTAAATGAATGAGCTAAATGAAATCGAGGTCGACTCGGTTCGAAAGGCTCACAAGCCGGCTCGTAAGGCTCACGAGCCAGCTTGTTTATGGGCTTACGAGCTGGCTCGATTATTGGCTCGCGTGTCTACAATGCAGAATTGAGTTACATGCATGTATTTTTTATTTTCAATTTTCATACATAATTTATTTTATCGCCATTTTATTCAAATCCAAGTAACGATAATCATAAATGAGTATAACAAGCCTAATAAATAAGCTTAACGAGCTTGGTAAATGAGCGCAATGAGTCGGCAAAACTCAACGAACCAGCTCACCGAATAATCAAGCCTAAATGATACCAATATCGAGCCATTTTCATTTAGTAAATGAGCTAAGTCAACCACAGATATGCGGTTCAGTTAGATAAATGATATCTATCATGACCCTAGCTCTGACTGTCACGAGCCAAGAACCAATCAGCCCGTTTTTTGTTTTTATTATTTTGTATTAAATATGTAATGTAAAAATGTAAAATTAATTAGTAAAAATTAGTTTGAATTTTGAATGGGGCACCGGTTGGAGGGAAAGGGTAGTTAGGCTAGGATTACTTGTTTGTAAGCATGGGTTAGGCATTAATTAACTTTGTGGGCTATTGTAGGGGGTCTAGGGGTAGGTGTGTTGGGTGTGTGTTTCCCTTCCAAACTCTATATAATCATGTATGGGTCTTGTAATTTGCCATCAAGCAATCAAGTAATCAAATAACAAATTCAAACTTTCCCTCTCTCTCTCTTTCTCTTCTATAACCGTCTCCCTCTCTCTCCTTTCTCTAATTTCTAAATTCTCTTCTCTTCTCTAATTCTCTTCTTCATCTCTCCTCTCTTTCTCTCTCTCGTTCTTTTCTCAAAAATTATCCAAGTCGTGGACTTAGGTTCCTGACAAAGTGGTATCAGAGCCATCTTCCGATCGAAGAGGGAATATCCTATCCTTTGCATTTTCGTTCATCTCATTGCCGTATCAAAAAAAAAAAAAAAAATCTGCTGCGTCCTGAAATTTAAAAAAAAACAAAAATCAAATCGTTCATCATGTCCACTCTCCTTGTCACGGTTTGGGATCTTCTCTATCCCATCACCAAAGATGTCCTCCACCAAGTCTTCTCTCCTTATGGTTGCCTTGAGGAAATCAAGATCAACTCAACATCTTCCTTGGTGGTTGAAGCTCAAGTGACCTTTGCTCAAGGAAGGATGCCGAGGTTGCACAAGTAAGGCTACACGGAAGATGCATCTACGACAATCGTTGTGTGATGAGCATCCAAGCCCACAATCCAACTCTTCAAGTCTCACTTGAAATTTACCGTGGCCATGAAGCAACAAGTTCAACCAAGGGACCAAACGGATTGATGTCTTCCCTCAAGTCTCTAGCCAAGGCCTTGAGCCGATACTATGGAGGCCAAGGATTGAAGTTCGAAATTCCACCACAACTTCAAGAATGGCGTGATGATGTTGAGCCAACACTTGATGGGTCAACCATTATTGATGAACTGCATGACCCATGGCCGGAAACAACGAAGGTGGCCATGGAAGTTGAAGAACCGCATTGCCCTACCTCGACTTGCAATTTGTGGCCATCAAGTGGTGAGGAGGAAGATACAAGGAAGGAGGTTGCTATCATGGAACTGGTTGAACCACCTTTAGTAAAACCACCCCTTGTTGAGCCACTCCTTGTTGAGACGTCCACCATTGAAGAACTGCACAAGTTAGAGCCGGAGGAAGTAGGGGGAACAATGGAACTTTAAGAACCCCATAACACTACCACTTGTGAACTAAGGCAACCGGGTTTTGATTCACATGGCACCGGGAAAAGGGATGCGCAGCAGCTAAAGGAGGACCCGCATCATGGGATGTCCACTTGGGTCAAGGCCAAGAAGAGAAAGGCTTGAGCATGGAGACAATTCCCAAGAACAGGAATTGGCACAAAGAGATCCACCCACCGATCGCGATTGCGGCAAGTGAACCTTGAAAACAAGAATTACCCCTACGACCCGGGAGGTCGCACATCCTTGAGGACAAGGATGTTTTCAAGGGGAAGGGTTTGTCACGACCCTAGCCGTGACTGTCACGTGCCAAGAGCCAATCAGCCCATTTTTTGTTTTTATTATTTTGTATTAAATATGTAAAGTAAAAATGTAAAATTAATTAGTAAAAATTAGTTTGAATTTTGAGTGGGTCACTGGTTGGAGGGAAAGGGTAGTTAGGCTAGGATTACTTGTTTGTAAGCATGGGTTAGACATTAATTAATTTTGTGAGCTATTGCAGGGGGTCTAGGGTAAGTGTGTTGGGTGTGTGTTCTCCTTCCAAACTCCATATAATCATGTATGGATCTTGTAATTTGCCATCAAGCAATCAAGTAATCAAACAACAAATTCAAACTTTCCCTCTCTCTCTCTTTCTCTTCTCTAACCGTCTCCCTCTCTCTCCTTTCTCTAACTTCTAGATTCTCTTCTCTTCTCTAATTCTCTTCTTCATCCCTACTCTCTCTCTCTCTCTCTCTCTCTCTCTCGTTCTTTTCTCAAAAATTATCCAAGTCACGGACTTAGGTTCGTGACAATATCGATAGCGAGTTATTCTCATTTAGTTAACGAGCTGAGCCAAGCAAGCTATAACTTTGGTTGTATTCTTCTGTTGTTTTACTTGTTATGTGCCCCAAGATATTGCTTTTTTGTGGGATTTAGTTTGGCTGGGTGAGAAAAAAAATTAAGCCAAATTAAAAATATATAGAAGAAAAATATATTGTCGGAGCGTCATACCACACGCCATGCTTAGCCGCCAATTAGTATTTTTTAAAATTAATTTTAGATTTTGACTTTTTTTGGTAGAAAGGTTAGAGTTGGATTATTTTTTCGTAAAAAATAGAGTTGAATTATTTTTTAATATATTGATATATAATTAAATTATTTTTAAATTAATTATTGTAAAATATATGATAGGCTGTCTTGGAAAGCGTGATTTCGTATATCAACCGTCCGATGATAAACAACGATCATCAACATCGAAGGGCGTGCCACGTCGATCACATCTTGCCGCCAAAACCTTATCTCCACGTGGCACTCTCTCACAACGGCTAAACTGGGTCCCACTTATGTTAAACCTTTGCTTCCACTCCATCACTAAATTACAAGACCTCGTTTAATTTTCATATAAATTAATTATTAGAAAAAATTATATTTTTTAAATTTTAAGGTCTTATTTTGTATGTAAAAAGTAAAAATTTATGAAAAATACTGATTTTAGCTCTTATTTGGTTGATAAGAAGTAAACAAAATGTAGGAAGTAAAAATTATTTGACAATTTTCAATTCATTTAAAATGTAGGAAGTAACTTACCTGACCCCCCAGGTAAGTTCTAATTCCTTTGATTCTAACTATACTCCCCAAGGAAGTTCTATTTTTCATCTTGGCAACCGAACGTATTTTACCTACTTTTTAGAAAATCGATACAGGGTTTGAATTCTCATGAAATATAATTTTTCGCAACAATTCAATCCATGTAGTAACCAAACAAGGCCTAAGTTTTGTGTCAACTTCTCAAAAAATAAGTACAAAATGTTTGGTTATAGAGATAGAAAATAGAACTTTCTTGAAAAGACAAGTTAAAACTGAATGAATTAGAATTTATCTACGGAGTTAGATAAATTATTTTCTGTATTTTAAAGAAATTAAAAATTGCTAACCAATCTTTATTTCTTGCATTCTGTCAACTTTCTTTCAACCAAACAAGAGTCAAAATCTATACTTTTGATAAATTTTTATTTCCTGTATTTACTTCTTACATATCAAACGAGACTTAAGCCAAGCTATTCGAGCCACTATAGATTATCAATGGCTCATTAATAGGCTAATTCTAAATCATTAACAAGCTTTTAACAAGTCATTAATAATCGCTTGACAAGTTCTTATCAAATTATTCAGTATAATTAACCAGCTAAATATATGTTTGTACTTATCTTATTAAACTTATCAAACCTGCTCAAAATTGACTTAACAAGCTACCGAGCCCCCACAAAAAATTATAAGGTCCTCTTTGGAGCATAAAATTGGAGTTTGGAATTGGAGCTGAAACGGAATTGAGGGTCTAGAATTTCAGTTATGTTATTTGGTTCATCAAATGAAATTGAAAATTTTCACCACCTAATTCTAAAGAATTCAGTTTTTGCTAAAAATCATAAACTTTCATTCCTTACGGTGTGGCAATAAATTATAATTTGGTACTAACTCTACTGATTTGAAATCCAAAATATTCAAATTCAAGTGACGTGAAATCCAAAATAATCAAACTCAAGTAATCTAAAACCCAAGATGGCTTAAACTAAAACAGCTAATCCAACCCAAATTTGTTCCGAAATTCAAAAATGACCCTATGCTAATGAGTCAAACCTGAATTGACTTTACTCGACTCGAACCTTAACTCAATCTATCTAAAATTGACAATACCTTGCCCTCTGGCCCTCTTTGTGTTAAAAAAAAAAAAAAAAAAAAAAAGATAATACCCAAATCAATTGATTCAAAATCCAAGATAACTCAATCCTAAAATGATCCTATCTAACTTTAGTCTTACTTAAATGAGACCCTACCAATCTAATCCAAAACCTAAGATAACCGAGTTTAATCGACCTCAAACCTAGAGAGCACTCAAAGCTAGCATGTGCTAACCAATTCTAGAACGAATCAATTTAATTAACCCAAAATTAAATATAACTGAAGTATGATGTGGTTCGACCCAACTAAAACCCAATCCGAGTTGACCCAAAACTTAGAATGACCCAAATCCGGCCAAAACCTGACTCTAGTGAAACAAAATCTGGAATGATCTAACTTTATTGGCTTAGAATTTGAAATAATTAGTTATAAAATTATAATTTTAACTTTCATTTTTTTCTTATTAATTTGATCAAATTTTTAATTGGTTTACATTTTAAATGGACCCACCCAAATTATCTCTTTTATTTATTTATTTTTTTCTTTTTTTCTCCTCTTCTTTATTTTTGGATAAACAAATTTGTATAAAAGAGGAGAATTCAAACATTGCAAGAAAACGGATAAGCAGGCACAGAGAGAGAGAGAGAGAGAGAGAGAGACTAGGCGGTTAGAACACCACACAAGAGAAGAGAGTGAAAACATGAACTCAAATTTCCACTTTTGCGGCGACGATGCGGCGGCGGTGGCTGCCGGACGGCGTTTGAGCGCGGTGGCGAGGCATATAGAGGGATCAAATTCGTCAAAGTTGAGGTTTGATGAGGATAATAATCGGAGTTTGTATGCAGCGGTTACTTCTGGATTTGATCGGAATTCTGTGTTTGATCATGTTGTTAAGGCGCCTGAAGATCCCATCCTTGGTGTAATCTCTCTCTCTCTCTCTCTATGTATATATATATATATATATATATATATATATATATATATTTGATGAATTGGATTGAATTGAATGATTTTGATTTTGCATTATAGGTTTATAATTAATGTACAACGGAGTATTTGATTCATGGACTTTGTGTTTTGGTAAATTACACGTTAGCATCCTGAGATTCGATGTATTAGTTTTTTAGTCCGCAAGTTTTGTGAAATGATATTTTAGGCGGTTGAGCGCGGTGGCGAGGGATCAAATTCGTCAAAATTAGGGTTTGATGAGGTTAATAATAGGAGTTTTTATGTAGCGGTTACTTCTGGATTTGATCGAAATTCTGTATGTTATCATGTTGTTAAGGCTCCTGAGGAATGAGGGGGAGCGGCTCGATCGACAAAAAAGAAGACTCGCCCCGGCAAAGTAACTATCCATGAATTTCCGAGCGGAATAAAGGCTATCAAATAGTGCACATTCCCCCTGTTAGGATACGGATTTCCTTACTTTGGTTCTTGTTCATGCTATCTATTAGTGGAGCGGTGTTACGGGCGCTTCGAAACTATGATCTAAGGCTATAACGTTTGTTTCGTTCCCCACCGGCAGGCTTGGGCGAATGGGGTAGGGTTAGATTAGAGGGAGAGGGAGCCTCGGGCTTTGTCAAATTCGATCCTTAATGTAATCTCTCTCTCTCTATATGTGATGAATTGAATTGAATTAGATGAATTGGATTTTGTGGTTGGAGGTTTAGATTTTGGATTGTTTTGCATTATAGGTTTATGATTAACGTACCACGGATTGTTTGATTCCTTGATGATAGTCTTAGAAACGGGAAGAGTGGTTAGATGGTCCTCTTTGAAGTTGAATACAATAGAATTCAAAGAGGGGAAGATAAGACAATGGTAGGAGAGAGAGAAATTTCGTTTCAAACATTCATTTCCATAACTATTTAGTTTATAAGATATAGGATTGGGCAAATTCTATTTAAGTCCATGACATACTAGGGTTTTTAGTATGTTGGCTCTATATATACACAGGGGTCCTCGGGTTGTTGGCTCTATATATACTCAGTTTGGGGTCATCGGAAACAGCCTCTCTTCAGGGTAGCCCCCTGAAGGGGGAAGGCTGCGTACATCTACCCCCCAGACCCTACTTATGTGGGAGTCCTTGGTGGCACTGGGATTGTTGTTGTTGTTGTGCTCTATATATACACAGGGGTTGTGTATATTACCATTAGGGTTGAGAAAAGAGTTCAGGTATCTCATGTAAACTTTCAATTATATAGTAGATTTATTGTGCTCCCTTCTATAGATGTATGCTTCTGCTAAGCCACGTAAATTCCTGTTTTCTTGATTATTCTCCCCAATTCCCTTTTGTATGTGATTGCTATTTCGGTTTAGGTTTCTAATATTCTTGGGTGTTCTTAACATGTGGTATCGAACCTTAACATATGTTATTACTAATTTAGACTAAAATGAGATAGGGGACTACAAATAAGTTAACTACTGCATTTAAGAAAGGAAGATTCATCTAAATCATCAATTAAATAAAACAACGTATTATATTAAAATAACTTTTATCACATATCCTATGCGTGATTAATATATTTCTCTTGCAACAATGGACTTTATATTTACTGACTAAGTTCATTTGCGACGGGTTCAGTGGGGAATAGGTACATAGCTTTTGTGAGATGGATGATATAGTGAAAGTTTGTTAGTTTTTTGATATGGCATCAAAATCTTGTTAATAAAGAGGTTGCAAGTTGGAATCTCAATGGTTCTCACTCCAAATATTAATACGTTTCTAGCATAAGGTTTATGGATGACGATGCGCTATACAAATTATAGGAATTTGTATAAGGGGCATGTAAAAGTGTGAAACCATTCGTGGACCTTTACTAATCAACTTAAGCTGTTGTGATAGTTGGTTCTTTAATAATCTTCAAATGTTTTACTTGAATGATATTTGATGCAGCAAAATATCGAAATGTTTGTGCCAAAGGATTGGATTTCTTGCCTATTGTCAATAAGATATTAGTGTGTTCAATGCTCGCTTTTACTCGGATCGTTAGCCTAATCGAGCCGATTCAAGCCAATATCGAGTTGAGTTGAGCTATTTGAGTTGCTATCGAGCCATTATCGAATCATTTTGAGCTAATATCAATCCTTAACGAGTTGTTAAGGAGCTCTTATCAAACTGTACGCGAGGCTTAACGCGCCGATCACCTTGTTCGAACTCGACTCGTGAAGCTTATTGAACTTGTTTGAACTTCGCTTGATAAGCTATTGAAACCTAAAACTCGCGATGCAGCCGTGATTAGTTTCGATCGAGTAGTTAATTGAACGTCTGTTTCATGCATACCTCGAACTTCAACCTTATAGAATATCATCCACAAGTGCCCCTACCCCAACAATCAAATGCAGCATAAGCGGCATATTAGAGTATCACACATTATGTTGTTCGATTGTTCTGGTTTTCTTACTGTATTATGTTCTTCTTTTGCTCAGTCTTTACAGTTACCTGTTTGTAGAATTATGTGAATGCATACAAGAATGCCCGTTTAAAAGAATAGTATGCTTCTTCTGAAAATGATGTGTTAGGAAAATACCTATGAGTCAGGTTTGCTTTACATGCAAAAGAACATGAAAGAAATTGCCAAGATAAGAGAAAGAGAAACAATAACACAAAAATTTAAGTAAAAACCCTCAAATTGAAGGAAAAACCACGGGTGGAGAAGAAAGCAATCCGCTAAGAAATCCGAAGGAAAGATACGACTATGGCTGCAACATAATGCTATTTATAGCAAAAAATTTGAAAGGGTCTACCAGCAAGAGACAAACATGAAAGGTTTTCTGAATCGAAACATGAATTCGAGTCACAGCTCAACATGATGCATCTGTGACCTCTAAACCAATTTAGAAGGTTGCATGGACTATGTGACTCTACTTATATCTGATTTCATGACACGGTGAACAGGTTACTGTTGCCTACAACAAAGATCCAAGTCCAATCAAGTTGAATTTGGGTGTTGGAGCTTATAGGACTGAAGTAAGTATCATTTCTTTTGAGTTTCGAATATGATCACAAGTTCATGTATTCCTGTGTATCTAGAATGTGCCTTCTTAAGGGTCTTGCTGCCCTAAGGTTATGTTCATATCCGAGATCTCTGCTTTTTTCCAGAAAGCTTTTTGTAGTAGCGCTTTTGTAAAAAATGTTATTTATAGTGGTATTTTTGTCCAAATTTTTTTTAGTTTTTTGCTTCTACTTCTGCTTTAAATGAGAAGCATGATTTTCCTACTTCTACTTCTATTGATCTTTCCATGTTTCTGTTAATTATAAGTGTCTAAATGTCACACTAACATGTGTAGTTCAGGGGAATGGAGAATCGAAGTAAGGACATAGGCCTTGTCTGGAAACGATTTCCTTTTAGCGTACTATTGGTTCTAAACTTTCCATTTACTCTCTTGGCTTGTCCTATATATACAGGAAGGGAAACCTCTTGTTTTGAATGTGGTCAGAAGAGCGGAGCAGCAACTAATTAATGACCAGTAAGCTAACATCAAATGTCATATTGATTTTAAGCTTCTGTTTATGAGGATTGGTGAACGATCTAATATCCTTTTGGTATAGGAAGCGCATCAAGGAATATCTTCCTATCACAGGGCTTGCAGAATTCAACAAACTGAGTGCTAAGCTCATGTTTGGCGCTGACAGGTAATTTAGTACATTTGGTTGGTAAGTTCTATTGGCATATTGTGCCTGCTTCGTACTGATTTGAATGGTTGGGATTAGGGCCATAAATGAGCCGACTAACCCTTTGTTTGAACTTGAGCTTGATAAAGCTTACTGAGTTTGAGTACAAGTCGAGCTCTTAACTAGTTTTAGAACTTCTGTTCGAACTCTATTCGATAAGATATTAGTGTATTTATAGTGCTCAGCTTGTTAGCGTAATCGACCCGAGCCAAGCCGAGCCTGTTATCAAGCCGAATTAAGCCCGTAATCGAGCTGAGCTTCTATCAAGTTGAGCTCGCTACCTAATTGAGCTGTTTGAGTTACTATTGAGCCATTATTGACCTTTTTCTAGCTAATACTGACTATTAATGAGCTCTTAACGAGTTGCTGATTAGTTATTATCAAGCTTTTAATGACCTTTTACCAAATTGTTTGCGAACGTTAACAGGCCAAGCACTCCTTGTTTGAACTCATCTCGTTCAGCTTATCAAGCCTCCAAAACGATCGTGAAGGAGCCGTCATTGATTTTAACTACAAGTAGTTCATTGAATGTTTGATTCATTTACACCCCTAATGGGGATAGAGAGAAATCAAGCATGATGCTATATGATGCATAGGGTAATGTCCCTTGATTGTCTGTAGCGGCTGAAATTTACATCACTTACCATAGTTTGTACGGATAGTAGTACTGATATGATAGCTAGAAATGCAAGCCTGGGCAAATCTATGTGTTGGGAAAGCAGCTGATCAACTTATCCTTTATTGTTTGCCCAAACTATGCTTGCAGAGAACACCTTAGGCTCACACTTCATGCTCAAAAACATGATTTGGCGTTTTATAGTTAGATTCTCATTTCAAATGCGTATCAAACTCAATGGATGTATACTCAGACAATCATTGAATCATTTTGGCAAGAAGATACTTATCTAATAATTTGTTGGCTAATTATGGCACTCGGTTCAAAGAATTGTTGTCATCTGAACAAGTTGGAGTCATTTCTTGATCTTATATATTAGAGCACTAAATTTTGTTAAGGTTTAATATCGACTTCTTTTTTTATGTGCTATGCTTTTAATAGTTTAATTGTGTTGATATGTTGGCCCCAATTTTCCCAATGCTGTTCACTGAAGTACTCAATTTTATCGGTTATTACTTAGTATTGACTTTGTTTTGATATGTTATGTTTTTAATGGTTCAACTATTGATATTTCATTTCTTTTATATTTATATATGTAATGTATTGTAATAAACCCTCCCTTACGCTCCCAATTTAAGAAATTTTTATGACTGCTGCTCCGTGTTCTTGCTTCAGTTTTCGCTTCTGCTTCCTGTTACTAAGTTCACCACTATGAGATTGATCCAATGCAATGTATTCTTTTTGCTCATTCCTTTACTATGGTCATCTTGTTTACCACAGCCCAGCTATCAGAGAGAATAGAGTCACCACGGTTCAGTGTTTGTCTGGTACAGGCTCATTGCGAGTGGGAGGAGAGTTTCTTGCAAGACACTATCATCAGGTAAACAAGCCGAGCTTATTGTGCTTTTATAGCTTTGTTCAAACTCAGTTCAATAAATTTCATTATGTTCGATACTCGGACCGACTCAGATCGCTACCCTTATCAAGCCAGGTTGAGCTTTTTGTTGAGCCGGATTGAGCTCATTATCGAGCTAAGCTTGCTATTGATCAAAGCAATTCGAGCTACTATTGAGCCCTTTTGGTGCTAATATCGAGCTCTTAATGAGCCTTTGAGTACCTCTTAACATGCTCTTAATGAGCCCTTAACTAGCTCTTAACATGCTGTTAACGAGCTGTTAACATGCTCTTAATGAGCTCTTATCAAGCTGTTTGCAAATGTTAATGTGAGCACCCCTTTGTTTGAGCTCGACTCGTTAGGCTTATTAAGCTCAAACTCAGCTAGATAAGGTATGGAGCCCCAAAACGAACACGAGTGAGCCCTAATTGATCTCAAACACAAGTATTTCGTTGAATATTTGGTTGGTTTACATATGTCTCTATCTAATCATGCAGCGGACAATATATATTCCTCAGCCAACATGGGGGAACCACCCAAAGATTTTCACACTAGCAGGATTATCGGTCCGAACTTACCGTTATTATGATCCTGCTACACGTGGGTTGAACTTCCAAGGTTCGAAGCCATTGTTTGCGTTTTTGGTTTTAACATTTTTTTGGGTAACTTACATATTAATATCCTGAGGTTTGGTGAAATAAATTTGTAGTTCATAAACTTTGAGAAATAATTTTTTAGTCCACAGGTTGGGGTGAAATAGTAGTTTAGTCCAACCGCCGTTAAATCTTTAACAGAAATTTACAAGATGACCAAAATACCTTACTAAAAATATTTTTACACTAAATAAAAAATAAATAAATATCCCCTCTTTCTCTTCTCTCTCCTCCTCACCGTTGATGCCAAAGCTGGAGCTGGCGATACTCCACCCCAGCGGCACCCTCTTCAGCCCCAATTGTACTTTCCACCTTTCTTTCTCCCCTAAACCCCACGTCCCCCACTTTTACTTAGCCGTCTCCTACACATCTCTCTACCCACACTACGTCGCCAACCGCCTATCCTCTGTCATCAACCCCATCACTGCCCTCCTTCGGACACAGTGGTAGTGGCGACGGAGAGGGGGAGGAGAAAGAAGAGGAGGAGGGATTTTTTTATTTATTTTTCTTTTTGGTTTTTAGTGTAAAAATATTTTTAGTAAGAGTACTTTGGTCATTTTGTAAATTTTTGTTGAAGATCTAAAAGCAATTGCACTAAAAGATTATTTCACCTAAACCTATACAGCAGCAACAACAAACTCTAGTGCTTTAAGGACTCCTGCTTATGCAAGGTCTGGGGGGGTGAGATGTACATAAGAGCATAAACACAATGGCACAGAGCAAGCATAAAGAAAGCAAAAGGCTGCAAAAGGCAAATAAGAGGCAAATAAAACAGCTCTCAACCATATCAAGTAAACCAAATAAGCAGACATATAAGCCTAGGGATACTAGTGTTTGCCAAATTATGCTACTTTATTATAGGCCGCTATGTCACCTAAACCTATGGACTAAAAAAAATTATTTCACAAAGTTTGTGTACAAAAAAGCTATTTTACCAAATCTCAAGGTACTAAAATGTAATTTACTTTTTTTTTTCTACCTAATATATTTAACTTTGGGTATGTTAATGCGAGTGGAACTTTATGAAACTTTGTATCTATTATTCACTGCGGGTCACATTCTTACTCTGGCAATAATATTTTTTGCGCTAGTAATAACAACTCCATTAATTTATTTTATTTCACCTATAAATTGCAGACTAAGCTGTGTATATGGGTTGCTCTATTTTCAGCAAACTGCATTGGGTGACAAAATTTTAAGGCATCTTGACCTCCAACTTAGAAGTATTTGTCTCTTTTTACTTGCCTTTAAATAGAAACTATAACTGAATTATTCTCTTGCAAGCAAAACTACATGGATAAATGAATTCAAAAGCATCTGAAATAACCTTGCTTATAGGTTTATTTGTTATAACATATCGAGAACTATGCTGCCCAAACTCATATAAGAGAATTAGACACGGGTATGTGTCTAGAGGTTAGAGTTGAGTCTTCTATAAGATTTTTCCATATCTTGGGCTACTTTGAAGTGATTAAGCCTATTTAACGAAGTTCGCGTTTGTTTTTTTTGGGGGGGGGGGGGCAGGGGGAGAGGAAATTTCTGAAGCACTTTTGTAAAAACTAATTTCAAAAGGGGTATTTTTGTCTGGGAATTTTTTAATTTTTCTTTTTGCTTCTACTTTAATGAGAAGCACTATTTCCCGTTTCTATTTAAAAGCCAAAAAAATAACTCTTTTAAGAGCACTTTATTTTCCAGGCCAAATACCCTTAAATTTGAAAATGACGACTTTTCCAGTAAAAGTCAGTTTCTTTTCTAGAAAAGAAGTTTGGCCTATATGCACCAAGTATTCCAACACAAAGTATCGTAATTTAGGCTAGAACAGTCGAAGTGAAGAATGATAATGCTGATCAAGTGCTTGATATTCTTCTCTTTAATTTATCTTTATGACATGTAAAATATTGGTAGGTTCATGCATTTTCATGCCATATTTACATTTTCCCCACAATCTCAGGCCTCTTAGAAGATCTGGGTTCGGCTCCGTCAGGAGCGATTGTGCTTCTCCATGCATGTGCTCATAATCCGACCGGTGTGGATCCGACTCTTCAACAGTGGGAGCGAATCAGGCAGGTTGTCAGGTCTAAAGGGCTTCTTCCCTTCTTCGATAGTGCTTATCAGGTAATGCTGCATGCTTAGAAATGCGATTTGGCATTTTGAAATCAAATTCGCGTTTCAAACCCATATCAAAGTCGACAGAAATACAATTTCAATCGTTGAATCATTTTGATAAGAAAATGACTTATTGGCTAATTACATTATCACTCGAGTGAAAGAATGAATGAATTGTGTGGTTATATTAGAGTCAGTTTTCTTGATCTTATTAAGTGGAATACTCGATATTCTTGGTTATTGCTTCATACTAACTTTGTTGTAAAATGTTATACTAAGTTTCAGTCAGTGACGTTTCGCTATTTTTCTTGTATATCTAATATATAGTAATATAGACATTTTCTCCACGTTCCCAATCTTAGAAACTTCTATTGTTTGCCCGCTCCCTCATTCCTGCTCTTGCTTCATAAAGCCAGTGTCTTGAATGAGCCTAAAGTTAATCTTAAACTATATTATGACCTAAATGTGCCATAATGAGCCAAATTTCAGCCTTAATGCTCCAAGTTTGAGCGTAAATGAGTTTCGAAGATCCGGGCTTGTGCTCAAATGCGACTAAACAAGCTGAGTTTTGATGCAACACACAAGAAGGAATTAATTATTTTTGAAGATAAGATCATTTTTAAGCTGTATCTTATTATGCTTGGTTAACTAATTTCTTGGTATTATAATAGAATCTGTTAGACATCTTTATTTAGTTTGTAGGATATTTCAGTTATCTTTATTATAGGAAGTAGTTTCCTAGTTGATTTAGTATCCATCTCTTTAGCTATCCCGTATTATCTTACTGATCAAATTTTTTACCTAAAAATATAGCTTTGTATTTCATCATTTTTTAATTTTGATACATATTTTTTGTTTTTGAATAGCAAGTTGTGCTAGGTGCCTCGAGCTCGATGAGTGTAGTCTCAGCTCAACTCATTTACAATCCTAATTGAGATTTCTGCTCGGGAGTGCAGGGATTCGCAAGTGGAAATCTAGATGCCGATGCACAAGTGGTGCGTATGTTTGTGGCAGATGGCGGAGAATGCCTCGTGGCTCAGAGTTATGCGAAGAACATGGGCCTTTATGGTGAACGTGTGGGTGCTTTAAGCATTGTAAGATTCAAAACTCCTTTAATCCTTTTGCTTGCCTTTTACTTTGTTAGTAAAAAAACACGTATAATACACAGATTGAACACGTACCTATAATTTCTCGTTTAAAAGGGGCTTTTACGTATAATCGTCAAATAATATAGTAAAATACGCGTTTTCTTAATATTATCCGTATAACGTACATCTTACAGCACGGATTTGTAATTTTCTCTATTTAAAGCAAATATTTGATGAAAAATCTTCGCATTTACACCTAAATTAAGTATTCATAGTTTATAATTTGTTAACTTTGTCACTTTAACTCCCAAATTATTGATTATACTATATCATTTACTATATGTTATACTTCCTACTATAGCTATTGTGGCAAACCCTATCAAATAACTCTCAAATAAATGTCAAATTTATTAAATTATGCCCTTCTCCACTTTCTTTGTATTTTAGAATAATGAGCTGTTTAAGCATTGATGTATCCGTGTTCATTTTTTATAAGCCAATAAACTCCTAACCGAAATTTTCATGTATAAAGCCTAATAATGCAGTTATATATTTTTTATGTTCGATTCACGTATCATATTTGCAAACTATAGTTTTTGTGACTCATAGAATATGAGGTGTATTTTTTGAATTTAATCAGGTGTGCAAGACCGCTGATGTAGCAAGCAGGGTGGAGAGCCAGCTTAAACTGGTTATTAGACCCATGTACTCAAATCCCCCTATTCATGGGGCTTCCATTGTGGCTGCTATTCTACACGACAGGTAAATAGTTACCTTTTTGGTATCGTTTTCCATTTTAGTTTTTGTTTTTAAGAAACTAAAAACTAGAATTTGGAAATTGCTTCATTGGTATCATTTTCTGTCTGACCTGCTGAACTCGATAAGTTATCGAGCACCCATAATGAACACGAATGAGCCCTAATCAGTTGCAAGCACGGGTATTTCATTGAATGTTTGGTTTGTTATACCCCAATGTTATCTTGTGTTGGAAAGGAATATGTTCAATGAATGGACTGTGGAGTTGAAAGCAATGGCAGATCGCATTATAAGCATGAGGCATCAACTTTTTGACGCCCTACGTGCTCGAGGTGAGTTCGCTACGACTTGCCTTTTTAATATTCGTAAACTCCCTTTATGTGAAAAGTACATGTCCGGAAAAAATTGGCAAAACATTTCTACTGTGATTATTAGTCAATCGGAAAACTGATTATAATTTTGGTCACCAAGTGGGGGACGAATTTTATCATAAAATAAAACATTATGAACAATTATGAACAAAAGAAGAGATGAGTTACTAATTTTAACAAAGCTATAAACATTATGGACCATTTTAAACAAAAGAAGAAATGGACCAATTTGAACTAATTTGATTAAAGTATCAAACATTAGGAAAAGACCAGGAAAAAAAGAGATAAGGGATCAATCTGAACAAACTTAGAAACTTCAAGGACCAACAAAGTAAATAACTAGGAAAAGACCGAAAACAAGAAACCAAAAACCACCAAAATGGTTTCCAGAACACGGTTTAGTTTCTAAAGAAAACAAAAACTATCAAGCAACATTCTCAGTGCTCCAAGGGCTCCCGCTTAAGCAGGGTCTGGGGGGTGGATGTACGCAGCCTTCCCCCTTTAGGGTGCTACCCTGAAGAAAGGCTGTTTTGGAGAACCCCCAACTTAAGGGGTGCAAAACGAGAACTTCCCAAGAGGTCACCCATCTTAGTACTACTCTCGTCCAAGCATGCTTAACTTTGGAGTTCTAATGGGATCCGGTGCTTGCGTGTTGGTACCCTCTTATCAAATATTATAATAATATTAACCCTTTTTTTCTCCTCTTTCTTTCCTTTTTTTTTTTTTTTTTTTTAAATTTTAAACTTGTATGTGTTTCTTTCTTTTTGGGTAATGTTGAACAGGTACGCCAGGGGATTGGAGTCACATAATGAAACAGATAGGGATGTTCACTTTCACTGGTTTAAACAAAGATCAAGTTGCTTTCATGACCAAGGAATACCATATTTACATGACCTCCGACGGGCAAGTTTCTCTCTCTTTACTCTATGTAATTACCGATATTTATCTGTCAAAGAATCAACTATCTTAAAAGTTTAAGATATTTGCTAAAAGCCCGAGAATGGTTTTATACAATCTCGTTAGGCTTGTATGCATGTAGCTCAAACGTATTTAAGATATTCACTTTTTAGTCGATTCATGCTCCCTATAAGTAGAAGGCATATGCAAGTACTAATTAACGTCACGATTTCAGTTAGAAATTAATGTTAATTTGAACCTGTAAATATTAGGACCAACATAAGAAATAACTCGATCCCAAAACAAATTGACTTGGTCCAACCGGGGTTTTCATTATTCAAAATCTAAATACGTTTTAAGACTTCGCGTTTTTGTTTCCCTACAAGCAGGAGGATAAGCATGGCAGGGCTGAGCTCTAAGACAGTTCCTCACCTAGCAGACGCCATACATGATGCTGTTACTCGTATGCCCTCGTAAAATACGAGTTTTGGTAAGCACACTCGTTATTATTATCACGAGGATGTCATAGTAGGTCATCCATTTTAGTATTACGGCTTGTTTGATCAAGTTATGACATTGTTTTCCAAAGCATTTTACAGTAAACTTCTGTAGAACTTTCTTTCAGTAAGTGTTTTCATTTGAAAAATTTTTGGTTTTTGTTTATATTTCTGTTTTAAAAGATAAGCGTTACTTTATTGCTTCTGCTTAAAAGTAGGAAAAAACTTCTATTTAGAAACAATATTCTTTCGAAGCAGAATATCTTTAAATCCTAAAAAAACAAGTGTTTCTTTTTTCTTGAAAATGCACTTTTTCATTAAAAAAATTTGATCAAACTAGCCTTTATTTTCATGGAAATGTTCCCAAGGAATAAATGATATCCCGAGAGAGAGGGTGATGATGCGTTTATGTTTGTATTATTCTATACTGCTTCATTTGTTTTGACTGAAAATACTTTAAAAAATTATTATAATAATTTATGGTTGACTGATGGCCCCGTGTTTTTCATATTGCTTTATAAATAGAGCTTTCACCCTCATTTTATTCATATACAGAAATAAAGAAAGAAAACATCTCTTGAAGAGATAGTCTTATGCATATTCCGCTAGTGATTGTTTACGGTTTTTTTTTTTACTTTCATAACAAACAGAACATGTTTGAAAAAGAAACAGATGGCAACAATATTTACGATATATATATATATATATATACATTCATTTTCAAGCTCGTTTTCTAGGTGAGTTCACAATCAGTCGACTACCAAGTAGCTACTTACTAGCGAGTCGTCCATTTATTATTGAGTTGATATGGATCAATGAACAAACTCTTATGGAGTTTTTAATAAACCATTGATAAACCCTTTAACACGCTGTCACCAAAGAGGGCACCAACACGCTGTCATCGGATCCCATTAGAACTCCGAAGTTAAAGCGTGCTTGGGCGAGAGTAGTACCAGGATAGGTGACCTCCTAGGAAGTCCTCACCCTCAGGTTGGGGGCACTGGAAAACAACCTCGCTTCAGGTTAACACCCTGAAGGGGGGAAGGCTGCGTACATCCGCCCCCCCAACCCCTGCGTAGGCGGGAGCACTTGAGACACTGGGTATGTTCCTTTTTTTTTGATAAACCCTTGAACACATTGTTCATGAAGTGTGCTCAGCCCTAGCTCATGAAACTTGACTTCAAAAACAAATAACAAAAAAAATATATATATGCTTATGATCGGTTCATTAAATGATCAAGTTCTAAATTAAACCAGAGACTAAGCTCAAATTTCAACAGTTCATTAAATGAGCGGTTCATTCTATCTTTAAGAATGGTATTCGAATTGTTCCAATCTTAATTTTAGGTTGAGCAGGTAAAGATGCAAAAAACCGATAATATGTTCAATCTATATGAATTTGTTACAAGTTGAACAAAATCTTAAAGGATAATACTTTGCTAGTGTCAAATTTGTGTTGGTCTTAAAACATGAAAACACAACAAACACATAAGTTGGTTCAATTTAATATATAATGACATGTGAATTGAAAATGTTACGTAACAATATTTTTCTTGTTCTTTTTTCCTGAATCATATTGCTCTTGTTTTTTTCCCTTTTATTATAACATATTGTTTTTTTTTTTTATATATAAAATAGATAGAGAAATTATCACTCAGATATCTTGAGGTTTGATCATTTATTATCTAGGTATTATAACATTTTAATATATACAATGAGGTATTTTGGTGTTTAAATCTTTTATCGCTTTAAGTATCCTATATTAAAATTTGATAAATTTTGTATAAGAAATAGGCCAATTTTATGTCAAAGATGCTAATATAGTAAAAATTTACAAAAATATATATAAGCTTTTTTTATTTTTTTGGTCAATATATATATGTATAAAAGATAAGTCAATGTTTTTACCAAAATTACAATAAAAAATTCGTTGAATTTGGATATAAACTATTTATTTGTTACAAAAAATTATATGTTGTTTCAGCTTTTTTTTTTGTAATAAATCATCAAATTCTAATAAATATACTTTTATATTGTTAAAATCATGCTCGACTTTGGCAACTTTTAACAAAAATATATCAAATTTTAGAAGAGTACTTGATAAAATTTTAAAACTTTAAGGTACCTAAAAAATGTATTTTTAACATAAGGTATCCAATTATATATCTTGAGACGTTAGGATACTTAGATAATAAATGACCAAATCTCAGAGTTCTAGGTGATACTTTCCCTAACAAATATTAGAGCTCTGCCATATGCCACAAGGAGAACCCTACGAAAATAGCACAAAACAGGCAGGTACGCGAGTAGGGCAAGTTGAGTAAAAAGATGGTCGTTAGCAACCAACTTCTCCCTAAGTGCCTAGCCTACCTGACCTATCCAATTCGTGGCATTTTCATGGCTACTTTCTCGTGCCATGTAAAATTTTTGTAACTATTATGTCTTAATTTCTGTCTCAAATCTAATACCCTAGCATTTTTGTCCTTTGAGGCACCAACTTGGATCTTTGGTCAGAATAGTTGTAGCTCATTATACCTCGGAAACAGCCTTTCGTTAGAATATCACCCTAAAGGGATAAGGCTGCATATATCTCACCCCCCCCCCCCCCCCCCGACCCAGACCCTGCTTATGGTGGAGCCTTTAAAGTACTGGGTATGATATTATCGTAGTTGTAGCTCATTGTACAGTGAGCTCTTAATTTTTAGGGAACTTAGGCCGTGATAGCGGAAAGTTAAAATATCCTGATATTTTAATTTATTTAATAAAATGCCTTGGGATTCAACATACCGTTCATGAAAATAAGATGAAGTTCTATTGTAATTCAACAAATTTTCTGTCGTAAAGTGCTATATATTCTGGGTATGATTCGAACATTATAAACAAGTCACGTCAACATTTTTGACAGAAATTCTCAAATTTTCACAAAAATTCACCAAATACAGATGGAAGGGACTCATATCGATCCACTTTATTATTTTCTGAATTTCGATAAAAAATAGTCGCATCAAAAGAATTTCAAACCTTTAGATACGTAAATCCAAATCTGACCCATTTAACCGAGGTCAGTCACACTCGCACCTGGTTCCCGATGCATGTCACAGATCAAAATGGGCCATGAAGATTTTTGCCAAGAACCAACCCGGTTTAACCCACCCTTACACCCCAAATCACGGTCGGGTCACAGCTTGACCCACTATACTTTCTTGAACGAAATCGATCCACTAGTACTGAACTAATATACGATGAAATCATGTGTTCAAACTCGAAACGTGGGCTTTGCATTACAGACCCACAAGTTATCATCATCATCAATCATCATCAGAGTCACAGGATTAGAACAATGGAACAACACAGGACTGAGTCTCTCTCTCTCTCTCTCTCTCTCTCTTCACCAATTATATTATAAAGTTTCATGATCATATAAATTGCAATGAAAAGGGTAGAAAAGTTGAGCGAAACCTAGCTGGTATTTCATTGCAGAAAGAGTATCGGAGTCGGGTTCGTTCACATGAAGTCGTCTTCGAGCTCTTGCAAGGACTTGCTTGCAGAAGCAATTTGTTTGTTAGAAGTCATTTTCTCAGATACCATTAAATTCTTGTAGCTTCTTTGTTCTGCTTGCCTCTCCTTCTCCAGTCTCTCCATCTCCTCCCGCCGTTTCTGCCATTTTTTCATCATCACAACTCCATAAGTGTCCGGTCATGGAACTTCGGAATGAGGTGAGGAAAATGAAAAAGCATCATCAATAATTATCGGGAATTGTTGGTGTATTTTCAAAATATGAAAAAGATATTTTTTGTGTCTTTTCGATAAGTGTGTCTCTTCACGTGAAGAGACATGTCTCTTCCAAAAGGCACTTAAAAAACTATAAATTTGCGCTCCATTCTCAAGATTGAATAGATTAAAACAAAATTATATCTTTCTCTGCTTCTTCCATCTAGGAAATCAGTCCTCTCTACACTCGTTCTCTCTTTGTGTTTTGATTATCATTGTATCCTCGAGACTATTAGATAAGCAAGAAATAAGTTTCAAGGAAAGTGGCTCACTACATGCCTTGAAGCCGGTTTGATTTAGTACCCATTGTATTGAATTTCCCTAACAGGAATGAGAGGTAGATATGAGTACGTGTCTAGAAGTTTAGCTCCACTATTTTTCAAGATTTTTTTATGTTCTCGATCTAATTTGACAAAAAACCTTTTTCATCTAACTTATTCATTTCTTTGATTAACTTCATAGAAACCATAAATATGGAGAATATTTTCCTTCATCAGTGAAAAAAACACTTTCCTTTAATCTTTGCCGTAGTGCCTCACTTCAACCTCAATTTCGCCAAACGTGAACCTTATTTAAATTTATAGAATGAAATAATTTTCTTCAACTACAAAGACAAGTTTTACGAAAAAATATTTTTAATTGAAAATATTTTGCGAAGAAAGATTTTCTGTGTTGAATGAAACGGAGACTTAATATTTCTTTTGTACACAAGACTACAATAGGGGTAAAAATCTTTTAACTCTAGATATAACAATAAACATTACAACAATAACAAACCCAATGCCTTAAGGGCTCCCGCATAAGTAGGATTTGGGAGAGATGGGATGTGCTCAGTCTTACCCCTTCAAGGTGCTACCCTAAAGAGAGGTTATATCTGATAACAATAACAATAACAATAACAATAAACATTAACCAAGGAAAAATATATCCAAGAACAAGATTGCAACCTTTTCCCTATGCTGAGCCTTTCTTTCTGCTTTTTCAGCAGCACTGTACGCTTCTCTCTCAGCTGCACGCGCATATCGCTAATTAGGCGTCGAGACAAGAATATTACAATGCCCTGTTTAAATTTCACAAAGGGAATCGGGACTAGGTAGCAGAACATAGGTTTGGGGCGTCTCCAAAGAGTGGGGCCAGTCAAGGCTCCAAGCAACCCAAGTAGTTGCTTGGAGCCCCTAATTCGCAAAGGCCTCTTGTGAAAATTAATTATATTGAGTTTGCTTCTGTTGGAGAAATATGACCACTGTATGATATATTATAAACGTATATGTACACATGTCATAAAAAGGACCCACATACGAACTGATATTATGATATAAAGTGAATTTTCCAAATTATGCTTAAGCTAAACAGAACATTTCCATTATCATAAAAGGGCCCACCCATAGATTTTTGGCCCCTAAAATCTCAAAACCGGCTTTGTAAGAGAGAGAAGGCCGACGAGCAATTCTGGTAAGCTAGAGCGAGAATAAATGAATAAGCTATTAGTACCTTTGAAGTCTGGCTTCCTCTCCACTTTTGTCCTGTTCAATCGATTCACTACCTCATTTATCCGCTTTTCTACTCTAACTGTGCGCACCTAAACAGAAACAAAGAAAATATTATCGATAACAAGTTCGATAGCTATACGTAGCTCATGAAAAGAAAGAACGAAGAGGGTCAGAAATTGTTAACAGCAACAACAACCCCCCAATGCCTCAAGGGCTCCTGCATAAGCAGGGGGTCAGAAACTGTTAATGTTCCCAAAATATCAGATTTGTTGAATATCGCCATCTCCTCAAGATTTGATTTGTTCAATATTTTGCAAGATATTTCTTTTACTCACTATCTTATTTTTTAGGATTTGATTTTTAATCTTATGATTGGATTGTTAGTGCCTTGCATCTCTACAAATAAGGTTGATTGTAACTTGAACTAATCGACGAATGACGAACGAAATACTTACTTTACTTTTATCTTTTCATTTCCTTTCAATTAGTTTATTTCAGTACTTTCACCTTTAGATCAAACGGAAACAATATAGTTAAGGGGCAGAAAGAACAGGTGGATGATCAACGTACCATCTTCGAGTTGTGGAAACCGACTTGGCCAACCTCCATTGAAGAAGTTTTCTTCAAATTGGACCATGGTGTGTAAACAACATCGATATTGTTCACTTTGTTTCCTGCAATATTCCAAATGGTGTCAAAATTTACCTCCTAGGGTCCATTCATTTTGATGGAGAACTTTGCTCCATCTTAATTCTATTTTTACTTTGCATCACATCATAGCAACCACCACAAATATGGAAAACATTTTCTTCCACTGAGAGGATATTGAATTTTCCCTCAAAGAAAGAGGAAAACATTTTGCTTCATTGAGGGGAACACATTTTCTGTAGTAATCTCACATCATATGTCTCACTTCAACCTCAATTTGGCCAAGCGTGAACCTCATACAAATTTATAGAATGAAACTATTTTCTTTAACTAAAAAGACAAAAATTTCAAGAAAAATATATTTAATTTTGAACCAAACTGGGCCTTAAATTTTTCACTCTCACCGGCCACAGCTCAACAACACATAATAATACACGACAAGAAATTATTGAGCGAAACTAAAACACAACTCCATTTTGACACAAACCCAAAATTATTTACCATTCATTTAGTAAATTTAACTACTTAACATGTTCATCATGTTTTGTCATGTTTTCAGCCAAACTCCAATCCAATACTATTAAACTTATTGATATGACATGACACAACATGTTTTGCCACCCTTAGTACTCTTGGGTGATTTTAGCAGCACGGGAGCTTCACCAATTCAAATTCTCGTTTATACTACAAATTATTAAACAAAATAACAAAAGAAGAATATAGGGACTTTGACGGTACTAACTAGTTTAGCCGGTAAAATCTCTAGGAGACGCTGCTCGAGACCTAGTAAATATATATACATACATACATCTATATATACATATACGACATGTATATAGGGACACACCTTGTATGGAATTTGCTTTCACGAGTTGAGCACAATCCTCCAGTAAGTCTTCAGACATATCATCCATTGTTTGACCCTTTTGCAGTCTTACATAGACATGCGCTGAAGACATTTTATCCACATGGAACCTAAAGTGAAGGCGCTATTAGGAATGCTCTCCATTGTAGAAACTTGACAAAATACAATGTGCTTTTAACGATGGAAAAATAATGGTCAGTAAAGTTATTGAGTATATACAGTTTACACCGTTCAGAAAGCTTTCTGCTTGAAACATTGAAACAGAGTTCATACCCAAAAGAGAAAAGGAAACAAAGTTACCAACGGATAGAAACTAGTGCCAAACATCACTATTGCAGACCCCGAAGGGGTAAGGCTGCGTAAATCTCACCCTCCAAAACCCTGCTCATACAGGGAGCCCTTGAGGCACTAGGTTTGTTGTGGTGGTTGTATCACTATTGCAGAACCAAACGGAGACAATATCTTCGGGAAACAATATAATTGTTATATCCATAGATCCCTTAACGCCAGTTTTCAGTGGAAGCATACATGCGGGCAATCATGGCTGCTCCTTAATATCTTGAAAAATATGCTATCAGCACTAAGGGCCTATTTGGTATAGTTTTTTGTTTGCAATTGTTGGGTTTTTGATAAAATAAAAACCATTCAATAAAAACAATTTTCCTTGCTTTGGTTTTTTGTTTTCAATCTTTTTTTCTAGTTTGAGTGAAAATTAAACACAAAAAAAAAACCAAAAATAAGAAAAAACAATTGTTTTGAAAAACTGGTTTTTAATTTATCAAAAACCAAAAATTACAAACAGAATACCACACCAAAAGAGCCCAAAGCTATATGACCAACACCATTAGCGCATATATCATTGCATAAATGGTACAGCTACAACCTTAAGTAATGAGTCAATGATTATCATAGAGTCTGTAATGGGGAAAAGAAGCATTGCCCAAAAGTTAGGATCACTTAAGAATCGCGCTTAACACAGCAACTGCAACAGTGCTGAACAAATTCCTAGAAAGATGTTGGATGTTCCACAGTAACCTGAAAGTACTAAGTTTCTCCATGCAGAGCTAATGCAGTGGTATCCAGTACAACTTCTATAGATGAGCCAAATACTTGGCATTACATTTTGGCTGACCACTCGGATCACTCTTTCCCTCATATCTCTCTGCTGTCAATTCAATACAAATCCACATCCAAAATGTAAGCCTATATACAAAAAGAATGGAATAAAGTTCGTCTTGAAGTTCTGTCTAGTTTGGGTAGGGTCGAGTGAACAACAAGATCAGTATCGTATTGGGGATCTCTTCTCAAACCCACCACCATTTTTCCATGAATAAGGCTCAGTTTGCAGATCCAA
The DNA here is from genome assembly GCA_018398585.1 of Simmondsia chinensis. NCBI lineage: Eukaryota > Viridiplantae > Streptophyta > Magnoliopsida > Caryophyllales > Simmondsiaceae > Simmondsia > Simmondsia chinensis. Next base: position 36,881,913 of record JAGTTD010000005.1, on the reverse strand, counting down.
GGCTGGCAATGTTAATTGCCTTCAGATCTACAAACATTACAAACGTAGTACAATTTGCTACCCAAAATCAAAACTCAATAATGTTTCTTCATAATTGAAAATAATGAATTTCAAGCTATATTTATAAGCAAAATATTAATCCCTAAGATAATATTACATAAATAAATAGATATATATAGTCTAAATCGACTAGGAAACTACTTTCCTAAAATAAGGATAACAAAGAGAATCTATCCTAATCTTCACAAATCTAATAAATACAGCTGAAGGTATCACATATTCTAAAAATCTTAGACCCCATCTTTTGTGCTCCATCAATTCCCCATTGTTTGAAAAACTCAGCCTCGAGTTTTGAGCAAGTGAATGAAAAAGGAAAGTATAGCGTGAGTTTTTCAGGTTGGCAAAGTCTACAACCACCTAGGTAAACCATAAGGATTACCGTGTGGTTCTCAAGTAAGTTTCTGGTACCAGCTTCATCAAAGAGGCGGAAAGCAACTCACTTTGTTGCTCACGTATTCAACAGTTGGTTGCATCCTACAACCCGATTCACCAACACACAAATTCGCTCAACAAGGCATTCCAGCTCATCAAATGAGGAGAGTAAATGATGTAGCACAATTTACTACTCAAATAAATTTCTCGAAAAACTAGAAATAATGAATTAAAAAGCTATATTTATTAGAAAAAGTTAATCCCTAAGATAATATTAGATAAGTTGAAATAAGATAAATACTAACTCAAATGAAAAACTACTTCCCTAAAATAAGATAAAACTAAACCAAATAAAATGGCATTGCATCACCAAATCATTAGTGCATAAAGCAAGATGGTTTGCAGAAATAAACCCAAGCCTCTGGGATCGCCAACAGCCAAAGGTAACTGGTTAAACATTGAACAACTGGCTGGAAGGAAAGTGACCTACCAGCTTCTAATAATTGAATGAAGCTAACTAAAGGTTACTTTGATCATTCTACGCCTGTAATTGGGGAATTTCTTTGCTAATGCGGCAAATAATATTTTGGTCTGGAGTAGAATTCTCAGCCTGTAACCTAACTCTGTGGGTCTTAAGAAGCTCCATATTTTTCTCAACTTTTTCAGTACAGAAAAGAATTTCTCAACTTCTTCAACCCAATATAAGGTAGGTCGAGGCTTGAGATACAGTAGCAACCCAATATGTTTCCAAAGCAAATCATAATCCTCAATGGCACAAGTTCCCAACTCAGAGGCCTATTACATCTCTGTACTTGTACCACAACGATGCACCAGGCAATAGTGGATTATCATAAAGGGGCAAATGTCTTGAAGGAAAAAAAGGAAGATAAAATTCCTCACCTGTTTCCTTTCCAAATTGATTGATGTTAGATTGTCAACTAGGAATAATTTATTTTTGGCTATTCACATCCTTCCCAAATCTTTCAAAGCATATGAGCAACCCTCATCGTAATGGGGGAGGCAATAATCAGTTCAAACATCAACTATGTTGATCATTTTCTTTGCAGTAAATGGAGCATCATATTGTCTTATACCCATAAGTGTGTGGAGTTGTCACGTGACCTACCTGAAACAATAGTTCCAAAATGTTGTTTGGGACAATAATATTCTCCATATTGCCTCACAATTAATTATAATACTATTGTAAACTCTGTGAGATAATTTCCTCTCCCAATCTCCATCCCCCCTCCTTTTCCTTTATTTTGTTTGTATTCCACACCCACCATCATATACTACTCAGACTATGAAAGCATCTGCATTTGCTCCTTTGATTATATTTTTTTTTTTTTTTTTCATGTAGGAAAAAATGAAGAGGGAAGCTGGGATGCTGAATTTTTGGCAGAGGTGCCAATTATGAATCCATCGACTAAAGGAAAATTCAATTGATGTCAATCAATCAATTGATACTGTGATGGATAAAATGTTCCCCACATTTTCATCCACCTTCAATAAGCCTCCCCGCCATGCCCATCCCTCAAATTTAACATCCTCCATTCTATTGGCATTGGCATCTCTAATGGAGATGCTGTACAGGAAAATTGGGTACTTTAGCTAATCAGTCCCAACAGAAAGTTCAAACCCCAGTCCGTCGCACTGACCCTTCCTATTTCTAGCATACCATAGGATAACTTTGACCCAAAACAATCATGCCTTAGTGCCTAGTGCAACAGATCCAAGGGAAACAACAAGCGTCTGTTTGACTTTAGGGATAGTCATTCAATAGAAGTGTAGCTTTTGTCACCCACTCCGTTGAGGATTGCAGATTTTTCAGTCTGACGCATTAATGCATTTCCAATGTAAGATTGATTTCTTTAAAAATGATAAGAAGGCCAGAAGGAATGAAGCAAATAGCAAAAAAGTATCCAGTACCTTGCCAGCCCTACACTACCTACATGCACATAAAATTGTACATGTGGCCCGCTGGAAGTTGGAGAACAACGCCCCCACATCGAATTTTAGCATTATCAATATCCAAAATATAAGCCATCCACATCTACTACCAAAACTTTCATCACTTTTCACTTTCGACTTGCAACTAGTTAGACTTTGAATGGAAGATCCTAAGCATGCTAAAATCATTTCTTCATATTTCATTCATAAACAAGATCATTATCGCCACATAAAATAAGCAAAACCAAGAAATCCATAAAATCAATCTTATGCTCGATCACGAATCCTCAAACTCCTCAACATCGCATCGGATTTGGAGAAACAAAATACTAGAATTTGAGTAACATTACTCGTTCTTCCCAACTTCAAACTATGATTTTTTCTTAAGGTTAACCTTCCTTCTCTCTTCCACTACATATAACCTTAATCAAAATGCTTCTTCAGAGTTCATCTTCTACAAGAGATGGAACAAATTTACCAAAAGTGCACCTGCTTCTCAAATTATGTACTAGAAGTAAAAGAAACATCTTTCCAAGCATTCACATTAGGCTCATTATGGTAGTGATGCAGCACAGTGTTTACTCCATTGTCAAATTCTTATTTGTAGGAAAGTTGTTTGCTATTTGATTTAATATTTATCTCTATAGTTATCTAATCTTACCTTAGGGATTAGTTTTTGCCAATAAATATAGCTTTGTAATTCACTATTGTACACGCCTCTAAGCTCACATGTTCGCGGATGCTGCCGCCTTATTATTACTTGTTACTTGCATGCTTTATTGTTGCTCTATTATTGCTTTATTACTGCTTCTTTTTTTTTTTTTTTTTTTTTTTTCCGGCTTCTTTGCCTTTTTCGATTTTCCTTTTCGGGTAGGGGGCCCTCAAACACAACCTCCCTTGAAAGTAGCACCTTGAAGGGTTAAGGATACGTACATCTCAACACCCAACCCCCCCCCCCCCCCCGGCGGGACCCTACTTTGGCTATAGCCCTTATAGCACTGAGTTTGTTATTATTATTGTATTATTAAGTTTAACTTTTGGGTAGCAAGTTGTACTAAGTCAGGTAGGGTATCTTATTTTATACCCAATTCATAAAAGTTTTCTTTTCCTTTTAATGCTAGAAACATATGGCAATTGCAGCACACACTCTTCATGCAGTTCTTCACTCAAAATAGCAAACATCAATCTGAAAAATGTCCTCTCAATCAGCTTTCCCTAGGAATTTAAATTTAGCACAATGAAGTAATCATTTCAGAATTCACAATCAATTGGTTTTAAGTGGAGTAGTACCCAAGCCTCATATATTGATCTCTTCTCTCTTTATGTTCTACATGAGATATCTTACCAACTCGCATGTGGAGTAGTTAACAAGAATAATTCACAATCCCCAACTGCATTAAAGGAAAACTACTCGAGACCTTTGTGGAAGAATTCTTGATTATGATCAGGGGAGTATTGGTAATGCACCTATTATTTTACCATTAGGCTTGGGCAGCTAGGGAAGGTATTAAAAGATGTCTTACCCACCGTCTACATGTTAAAGGTGACCATGTTACAGTAGTTCATATCATTAGGCAGGAATTTCATTATCATTGGCAAATCAGAACAATCATGGAGGATATCTGGGACACATTAAAGCAAGCCAAGGAGTATCATGTCTCTCGTGTGTTTCAAGAGGGCAAAATGGCATCTAATAGAATGGCAGATTTGGGCTGAATCTCCAAGAATCAAGTGAACGATGTTCGCTTGCAATTTCACCTAGTAGTGTACCTAGGCCTCACTAACTGTGCATAAGTGTCCTAGTGTTCTTCTTATGTTCTAAAAAAATTGCATTAAAAGAAAACTCGAAAGAACTTCAAATCCAAAAATCACAACATCTAAACCCACCCCCCCCCCCCCCCCCCCCCCCCAATTTGGGCAACAGGGCAAACAGAGGTAAAGAGGAAAATATTTACTCCCGTCTGGCAAATGTTTTGGGATAAATGGGGGTGATAGAGGATAAAAACCTCTTTACCCATTTTCTTTAACCCTCAAATTGAGAGGTAAACAAGATAAGGTAACTTTCTAAAAAAAATTAGAACAAATTCATCTTTATTTTAACTATAACTCTCTTTATCCATATCTACAACAACAACAGACCTAGTGCCTCAAGGGCTCCTGCCTAAGCGGGGTCGGGGGTGGATGTACGCAGCCTTACCCCTTCAAGGAGTAACCCTGCCGAGAGACTGGTTCTGAGAATCCCCAACCTTATAGGGTTGACAACACGAGGACGTCCCAGGTGGTCACTCATCCTAGTACTACTCTCGTTCAAGCACGCTTAACTTCGGAGTTCTAATGAGATCCGGTGCATTAGTACCTGGTAAATGAACCCTCTCTTTACCCTTATCCAATTACCCAATTGCCAAATAAGAGCAACTCATTTACCCCTCTTTATTAAGCATATCCAAACAGCGATTGGATAACACCTTAACCCCTCTTTACCCCAATTTACCCCCTTCATCCAATTATCAAACAAGGCATTAACAGAGCCCCCCCAATCGATCAAATTCCCTCTCCCAAATTCAACAATCAAGAACAAGAAAACACAAGAAAAATCTGTAAAAAATTGAATCAAATTCCATATAGAGAGAGAGAAGAAGAGAGACCAGATATCTTCAGGGAAGCCAAACTTTATGAGCTCCTCGTTCTCGAACTTGTCGAGGCCCATGAAGATGGTGTAATCCCCCGCCTCCGCCCTCGCTTTGAAGTAGAACACCATCTTCTCCTCGAGAGAGAGAGAGAGAGAGTGAGAGAGAGGACCCTCGTGTTTTGTATGCGTTGAGTTCACGGAAATTAAAATGAAGGATATTGTTATACTCTTATGGGACATGCGGGTTATAAATGATCCGAGCCGTTTGTTAGTAACTTATAAGTAATTAAGATAAAACTCAACTCAAACTTGTTACAATATCAAAAAAAGATTTCATTCCAAAATTAATTGGTAATGGACGGAGTAGCTCCTACATTATATAATTCTCTTCTAACTCATCTATGTGAGATTCTACTTTTTGTCCAATTTTTGACTTATATCAGAACTTGAATTAATCGAGTTCGAATTCGAGTTCAAGTATCAAACATACTCGATTCATAAACAAGTACAAGTCAAGTAGTCCAATTCTTGACTCGATACTCGAATTGGTACTCAACTGGATACTCGACTCAATACGTAATTTCATTTGGTATACTTGAGCTGCACTTCATAATTACATGTGCTCAAATATAGTTTGTCTTAATTAAAGAGGGATTGAGTATTAAAATATTGTGATTTATAGTTCTTTTGGTTTTTTTTGATAATTAGTGATGTAAAGCTCGCAATACAAAATCCGGCATCTCCTGAATAGTTAAAATGTAGTGTAAGCAATACTTACGTTATCGAGTTGAGTATAAATAATGGTTGAGTATAAGGAATAATATTATAATGAAGCAAATATATTGAACTTAATATACGTAATAAACAAGTACTCGAGTCGAATTAAATACTCAAATAGTCAATCGAGTACAAGGTCGAGCAAAATTTAACACTCGACTTGAGTTCAAGTACCTATACAGTTAATCGAGTTTGAGTGAAATACTCAGATACTTGACTCGATTACACTCGTAGGACCATGTGTCCATTGATTTTAGGAGAAACTCCACTTGAGATTATATATAAATGTTATGTATGTCAATTCTATAGGCCAAATATGAGGCTCGATGCAGTTCAACAAATTATGTGGAACTCCCAAGTGGGCCTTCCAGAGTTCAGGTAAGGACATTCTTCTTTTCAGTAACACAGGTAAATCTTGTGTACTAGTTTTTTAATTACTGTTATAGATTACGTTTTTCATGAATAAGTACATTAGGTTCCTATTTGAGTGAGTTAGATTTTTTGATAAGTTGGGACAAAGTCGCTAAACCAGCCGGCCACTCCCTAGGCGATGCCAAAGTCCAACCGCACCAACACAGGGACCGACAAAAACCAACTCAAAACAAGAAAATAAGAACAACACGCTCGCCACAAAACGCGACACAACAAACAACGAGAACAGGACCAGAAAAGACACGAGGACAGGAAACAATAGCGCTTGTCAAACCAACACAAACAGGGAACCTAGCTGAAGAAGAACTAGAAGGCCAGCACAGAAACTAAGAATGGGACTGAAACCACAGCCCCACCCCCAAACCATATCATTGAGCCAGAATGTCTGCCACCATAGCCGGGTCGAAACCATCAAAGTTGAATCCCACCTTCTCCCCTATCTCTATAACCCGCTCCACACTCAGGATCCTCTTATCATATTCTTCTTCCGTGATCTTCTGGATTCGATTTTCCCTATTCCGTTTTTTCTTTTTTCCGGCTGACTTAGACGAATTTCCAGCATTACTTCTAGGCGACATATCCTTCAGGAATTCTTGCAGCTCCTGCTTCTCTCTTTTCTTCATCTTGCGCTTGATCATTTTCCTCTCTCTTTTTGTTTTGCGGGGTTTTTCCTTCTTCCTCCAACCTGAGCAGGGCCCATCCATTGATGGAGCTGAAACTTGCTGACTCCGCGACACACTATCCTCAGCTTGAGAGTTACTGATTACTGTTATGGGCTCGAATCCTAGAGGGAATTCAGGTCCAAATGTTGTTGACTTATTATCATTGTTACTTCCCCGAGTATCGGTATCAAGTGTGGCTATCTGAGCATGATGTTGATCAGCTCGAGCTTCACCCTTGTGAACCCATGGCAGTAATAGAGGAGGATGTGCCACCTACCGTGGAGCATAAGGAATGGCATGCAGGAATGGTCGCTGTAAGGCCCAACTTCTAATGATTTAGCCGTTGATGTGTAGGGAAACATGTTCAGACGGCTGCCAAGCAACTCCCATCCCTTCATTTTCCAACCGCGGGCCAGGAATTCTATTCTCCTCACTAAAACTCGAGCGTACTGGTAACAGATGTAGAGAAGGTTGAACTTGTGAAAAATGTCTTGCCACGGTCGTGCACTTGTTCCTTTGGGGGGAATGTGATGGGCTATAGGCCTGTTCCCTAGTCAATCTCGCAGATGCGGCTCTGGACACAACGCTGGGGGAGTAGTCTGGTATCAACACAGAGCTTCCTTCTTTGACGAAGATCAAGCGGGTTCCTTCACTGTGGTGAACCTGGACGATCTGGTGGATACATGTTGTGTGGCAAGTGTCAATCAGAATCCTTGCAACGTTAATGCACCTCATAGTGGATGTTCTGGGATCCACCCTAATGAACTTCCCCCAGACTTTGGCGATATCGGCAAAGCATTCATTTGACCAACGCTGGATAGGCAATCCATGAATCTCAAGCCAAACTCTTCTATTAAGGGATCCAAGCGTCTCTCCAGAGTATTTATATACTTCTCCGAAAATTCGTAGAAGAATCTCCTTACGGGGTCCGAGATAGACATCCATAGTGTCAATCGAATCACAAACCAGAATGAAGGAATTGTTGCTTAAGCCTTTAGGTGTAAGCCCGTAGAGGTCATTTTCAGTGATAAATGTAAGAACATCATCAAAACTAACCTCAACTGATAAATGGGCAATTAATGACCGCTTAAGCCATGCCTCAACACTCTTGTTAGAATTTGACACTGTAATCTTCGGAATATCTATGTCAGCATGTGCCCCATTCTGATTAGTTGATGCGTTCCCCTGGTCCTGAGTCCTACACACGGTTCTGGCCTGCTGGGTCGTGTTCTGCTGTGGTTGGCCCCGAGTGGATGTAGGTGGTGAATTTCTGACTGGATTTGCCCATTACATCCTGAGCTTTACACCCACAACCCATCTTCCGTTCATGGACTTGACAGCCTGTGTAGCTTCATTTAAGTCATAAAATCGAACAAAGCCATAAGACCGCGTAGTTCTCAGTCTTCTTCTCATAGGGACAAATATGTCATATATTGATCTGAAAGCTCGGAAAATAGCCCTAAGCCACAAATTTGTCGTTCTTTCAGGTAGACCATCCACGTAGATGGAAGCCCCTGTACTGGCGTCCGACATTTGTGATGGTTGCAGACAGAATTTGGAAAGTTGCACTACCCGTCCCGTAATGAACTCAACAGATGAAGGGAAGCCCTGGTGGAGATGGTGGTGGATTCTGGTGTTGGAGATGGTTATGGCGTTGTTTGGTGGTGAAAATGGAGGTTTGGTGGAGATGGTGGTGGGTGATGGTTTAAATCGGTGATGTGTTGGTGGTATTTGGTGGTGATTGTTAAAGATTGGAGATGGGAATTGTTGGTGGATGTTTGTGGTGGTTATGGGGTGGTGGAATTGCACCAGGTGGTAGAGGCACGATGGTAACAGTGGCGTTGCGTACCTGGCTGTTAAGGAGGGCGATGGCGATGTTCTTTCGACTGGCCACCCAAGCGTCGGCAGACGGCAACGATTGATATACTATCGGACCGGGAGGATGCTGTCGAGTCCTTGGTGGTAACGCCGACCCCAAGGAAGCAACCACGCACCCACACGCACCGGGAATGGCCAGCGCGTGTGAATAACTTGTGACCGTTGGGGTGTCTGGTTTCAGTTTGAGTGAGTTAGATGAAAATCTATTGCATCATTTTTTTGAAACTTGTGTATGGAAAGAATTTTGGAGATGTGTTTGGTTCTATCACCATTAATGAATTTGCATTTAATTTGAGTAGTACATGCAGCATTGTTTTCATTTGCCAGACTCCATCTGGGTGTTGAAAGAATACGTTCTTCTTGAAAATGTTGAACTAATGATCTCAACCATATACATCCTCAACTTGCTTCATATACTGCAAGTATCTTGGCCTGATTTGAAATAGTGGTTGTAATTGTTTGCATTATAGATCACTTAAATATAGCAATATCACCATATGTGAATAAACATCTTGTTTGTGAACGACCTTAATGTGGATCAGACAAATAATCATCATCTGCAAGTCCAATCAATTATCGGTTTGATTTTAGTATAATAATCTCACATCATTTCTTTCACAGTGATGTTGAAATATGTGTTTAACCCATTTAAACATCTTCTTATTGGTGTCAACACATCTCCTGCTATACAAGAATGCACCAATTACACTAAGATATGGTACTTCAAAACCAATAATATCTTCGTTATCTTCTCGATGACGTAAAGGGTCTTTATTTATATCAATGGATTAAACAACTATTAGGACACTCAATGGATGTGCCTTAGCCACATTGTAGCAATTGAAAACTTGCTCTATATAAGTGGATTGATAAACTAAAATCCTTTTTATAAGTGCTTTATCTGCAAGTCGAGACAAAATTGCCTGTTCAAGATTCTTCATCTCAAATTGTTTATTACATATGTAACATCTTCTTTAAGCTCTTCGATTGTCCCTACCATGTTTGAATCATCGACTAATATGATTGTTAATATATCCCTCTTTTTTAACAAGATGCAAAAAAGCAGTTGTACTACATTCATCAGAATTATTTTAATCTATACAAAGATATTCACAATTTGATTGAATACATTTCTCGAGGCTCTGAGCTATAATGTTTTTGACATCTTAAGTCCTTCTGGGACTTCCATATAAATGTCAATAGTTAGTTCTTGTGGAATACACAAGCCATGTTTAAATTATAAAAAAAATTGTAAATCTATATTATAATTTTTTATCATAAAATTGAACTAATTACCACGTTCATAAGATGCGTATGCAGTCTTTCAAAGATTCCCAAACTAATTAAAAATCTTAAATGTAAATACATATATTATTAGAGGGTATGTATCCTCATAATTGATTCTCCGTCTCTACGAGAATCCTTGAGCTACAACTCAAGCGTTGTGTCTGTCCACCGCATTCTTTTCATTTCTTTTCTGCATCAATACGCAATTGTAGCCTGAGTTTTATAGTTTCAAATGTTTGGACTACAAGTTAAAAACTACGCGTTTTGTAAGTGAGTTTAATTCCGCGTGGATTGTATCATACCATTTTGGCCTATCATTTTCTTTGTCAACATTCTGCGTGGATTATAGTAAGCTATCCCATCAAACATGAATTGGTTTGGGATGAAACCTCACTTGGGTTTAGATGTGAACCTCATACATAACAACTTCATAAGTCAGGTCTAAAACCCGGTGACATTTTACAATACGAATCAAAGATTATGCTTGCGAATGAAAAAGGGAACTTAGACGGTCTTTTAGTCTGTCTGAAACAACCAAGCTCATCTAACCTAAGTCAGTTGATGACCCTGCACTACACATACTAATTACTAGGGTGTCTTCTTTAGGTGTAAATGAGCTAAGCCAGATCAAGAAAGCAACTCGAAAAGCTCGACTCACTTCCCTTATCAAGTCGAGCCCAAGCCAGATGAAGATCAAGCTCGTAGATTTGTAAGCCTAAGCAAGCCTATCTTAATATAATCTATTAGCTCAAATACATCCAACAGAATGAGCTTATATGAGCAAAACCCAAATTTAAATGAGCCTAAATTTTGCTTAAAAAGGCCTAAAAATTGCAAGTTTAGTTTGAAACTCACCGAGCCTGAGCCAAAGCCTATGATGAAACGAGCTTGAGCTTTGAAGATTCCGAGCTAAATGTAAACAAGCCAAGCCTCGAACCCAACGAGTTACGACTCGACTCGACTCAAATACACCTCTATTTCTTTCCCAAAGGTTGGAATGAGGATAACATCATCTCCAGCAAAAATAGTTGCCAAACACAAATCAAAGCACATTATTGTTCTATCATGAACCATATTCGTATCTTCATTAACCTCAAACAGAATGCCCGTTAAACCCCTATATTATCTAATTTTGCTACGACAATGTCACACTAAAAGTAGAATTAGAACCAACTCGACTAAAAGAATCCTCGTTCGCATTCTACATGCAGATAACATGACCCAAACATAACAATGCAACAATTATCTGCCTATAGAACTATCTCCCCTCCCCTTCTTTAGGGAGGGTAGATTACATTCAATAACAATAATACAGAAATAAATCATGGGGACAAGTGAGAAATTGGTACAAAACGCAGAACTTTGAGGCAAAGGGAGCACTCTACGCGTCGTATTTGCATAGGTTCTCGAATCCCATGTACTCGTGCCGCTGAATCTTCCCTATCATGTTGGATATGCCTACTCCACCTGCGGTAAGCCCATAATTCTATTAGGTGAGTCTAGAGAGGTTTAAATATTTATCAGAGAAGTACCATAACATTTTAATATACCAATGAGGTAGGTAGATGTTTAAAAATTGTCACTCAAGTACTCCAAAGTTCAAAAATTTTATCAATCAAGTACTTTTCTGCTGAATTTTAGTAGATTTTCATTGAAAAATGTTGAAGAAGTGACCATGGTTTGACAATATACAAGCATCTTCCATCACAATTTGAAGATTTTTAGATATAAGAATGCTAACATGAGATATCGTTTCAGCATTATATAGATAGCTTCTATCAAAATTTGCAGAATTTGTATCATATCTTGCTAAGTTTTTGGTGAAACTACTGACTTGAATTATACATATTATATCATAATCATATACTACATCAGTAATTTTCTATCCAAAACCGGCAAAATTCTACAAAAAAATATTGAATCCTATCATAGGATACCAGGTGAACAATATTCAAACCCTATGCATATCATGCCCCACAAATGCTGCAATCGTTGCCACGAGGACAAAAGTCCAACAAAGGGGGTGCGAACCTTATTTCTCGTGTCATGTTATTATACCCCTTTTTCTCTTTGTGGTGCTATAAATAGTCTTTTGTAGGGGCTTCTGCCCAAGTAGTGAGAGAAACACAGAGACGAATGAGAAAGAGCAAAGAAAATCTTATAATACTCCATTTTTCATCTAGTGACCTTCTCTACTTCCACTCGTGGTTTTTCCCTCTCTTTGAGGGGCTTTCCGCATGAATACTGGTGTCTTTGTTTCTCTTTCTCCCTCGTCTTATTTGTTTTTAAGATTTCATTTTAGTATCTAAATCGAACTCAATTCTTGAATATTTCTCCTAACATTCCCTAAGGGGAACAACTTGTCCCTAGTGAGGACCTAACCCCGGTGGCGTTATTAGCCCTCACTGTTCTCCACCACTACACTAAGTCCCTCAGAGACATAATTTACATCATATGAGTGAAGAAAGGGAGAGTTAACTTACCCAAGGAGATAGCACTGACAAATATGGTGAAAGCAAGGATGAATATAATGAGGGACGCCCTTCCCAAGAAAATTATCAGTTTTCTGACCACATGTTGCCCCACAAACGCCGCAATCATCGCCACGAGCACAAAGTATAGCGCTGCGAAATCACATCGAGTATTGTGTAGGTCTCAGAAACAGTCTCTTCATAAAAGTGTGCGATCGAACTGGTTCAAAGCCTTTTGCATAGGAACGTCCTTTTTCTCTAGATGTTTAGATAATTCATCAGTTTTTGTTCATTAAAAATACACTAGGGCTCAGTTTGGTGATGTGCTTCCGAGAAGTGATGGGATGATGGAAGAGACTGAGCATCTGTTTTTTTTGACAGAAATATTTTACATCTCAATTCTATTATTACTTTGTATAACATTAGCAACAAACAACACTATAGAAAATGTTTCCTTCTCTGGGAGGAAATTGATTTCCACTCAACGAAAGGGGAGAACATTTTTCTTTCATGAAGACAAAAACATTTCCCATAATCACATGTCATATGCCCCCACTTCAATCTCAACATAGCCAAAGTCTCAGGAACAGTCATTTCATCAAACTGGGCCGGAGCCTTTTGTATTGGACTATCCTTTTTCTCTAGATATTTGGATAATTCATCGACTTTTGTTCGTTAAAATACACTAAGCCTATGTTTCATGAAGTGTTTCTGGGAAATGACCGGATAAAGGAAATGATAGAATGTGATCATAGTGTGGTGTGATTAGGGTGTGAATGAACCAAGCTTGTGAGCCATCTTCAAGCTTGATCTAAGTCAAGCTGACCAAGCACGACCCCAGTAAAACTCAGGGTTGGTGGCTTGCAAACCTCTAAATTAGCTAAAATCAGTTAAACTTGAGCTAAATTACGCTCTTAAATATGTCTCAACGAGCAAAATTTAAGGATCAGTGAGTAGGGCTTAAGCTGAGATAAGTCTAAACGAGTTAAGGTAGTTAGAAGCTTGCAAGATTGAGTTGCGGCTAAACTAAGCTCACGCAGGCCAAAGAGCTCATGATAAATAAAGGTCTAACTTAAAGGCTCCAAGCTTAATGCATTTCAAACCAAGCAACATGGAGAAGCAAAGCCCCACGTTTGACGAGCTCAGACTTGGCTCAATTATAGAGGGGATAAACGAATCGAACGTTCTGTGCGCACCAAGTACAACTCATTCTTGTTCATTATGGGGGCTCGGTAGCTTATTGAACCGAGTTTGAGCAGGCTTGATAAGTTTGACGAGCCGAGTTCAAACAAGGGCCGCTACACTGGTTAATGTTCGCAAACAGTTTGATAAACACTCCTTAAGAACTTGGTAAGAGCTCGTCAATAATTGGTGCTAACTTAAAAATAATTCAATAATGGTTCAATAGTAACTTGAAGAGCTCAGTTCGGTAAAGAGCTCAACAGGATAGCAAGCTAGTTGAGGCTATCGGCTTGATCAGACTAACGAGCTGAGCAGAGAACCGAACACACTTAAATTAAATTGAGCTCGAACAAAAGCTCAAAAGCTCGATAAGAGCTAGGCTCGAACTCGAGCTTGATAAGCCCTTGTTGAGTTTGAGTTCAAACAAGTGGGAGCTTAGACTCAACTCAACTTGTTTACATCCCTGCTCGTTCCCACCCGTAGCCGATACAATGAGTTTGACTTACCGTAAGGAACGGGAAATCGTTTAAGAAGGTAATATTCGACGACAGACATAGATGCAGAGAAGGTCATAGCAAATGTGGCCGTGGCACTCGAAACCTGCACAGATAAACCATCACTCTGACTGCATATTGAATGCAATTTTACTCATTTGCAGTTGGCTGCAAACTATACTTCGTGTATCATACACTCACGTCATGGTTAGCTCAAAAATACATTATATAATACCACTGTGCTACGCATGAAACAAAATAAGGATATCAAAGTCGTCACATAATGGGATATGGTAGTCATTACGCAGTAGTACTTTTATAAGAGCCACTATATATATTGTATACCGTATTTATTTATTCAAACATGTTTATAAACGCATTTACAAGTTAAGAAATGTCCTTCATAAAGCTTATACATAGTATTTCATGTATTCATATTTACATGTTGGAAACTGTAAATTTAAAGCTTAAAATTGGGACCTTTTTGCAAAAAAATTATTTTAGAAGCACTGTTTTCGTAGAAGCTCTTTTGTTAAAGGTGCAATTAATAAGGGTACTTTTGGTTTTTGTTTTTCTTCTTTAAAAGAAAAGTTGATTAAAAACAGAAATATAGCTTCTGTTCTATTCAAAGTATTTTCCTTTCTAATCCAAACACCATAAAACCTCAAAAAGTGCATTTTATAGGGAAAAAACAGACGCGATTTCAACAACCCCATTACGTAAAGCCCATGACCTTTCCCTCCTAACATACTACAATGTGAACGGGAACTCCAATTTGATATGACAAGCAATTGATATGAACCCAAGTCCAAGATCGATGAGAGGAAGAGAAAGATACCAGGGGAGCTACTCCACCCATTACCAATTAGTTCTCGGATAAAGCCTCATCAAACGCTGAATATTGCCACACCAACAAACACATCAAAAAAGAGAACGAGCCATACCTGTGGAAGGACACCGAGCTCCAAAAAGACTGGGCCGAGGATAAAGCCACCACCGAGCCCGAGAAGCCCACCAACAACTCCGGCAATTACACCACAAAAACAATACAAGAATAGCTGGTGTACTTTCCAGTCTGTGGTTGTGTCTCCTTTGGATGAAATTACTCTCGTTCCTTTGTATAGGCTGACTGCCTCATACCCAGACACACCCACAGCTACCGGTATCTGTACCAAATATAAAGTTTATGTGCTTTATAATTAGCCATAGGACTTCTATACTATAGGGCATATTTGATCAAACTTTTTTTTGGGAAAAAATGTTTTTTTTGTCTGGATTTAAGAGCGTTTGGCCTGAAAAGAAAAATATTTTTGAATAGACGTATAAATATTTTCTATCTTTAAGCAAAAGCGGGAAAATAGCACTTCTTTAAAATAGAATCATAAGCAAAAACTAAAATTTTTTTGGAGAAAAGTACCCTTATTGAAGCACTTTTTGCAAAAAGTGCTTCTAAAAGAAGCAGTTTTTGCGCTACTTGGCCTCACAAGCTCTAAAGCTAAGAGTGTCCGTGAATCTGAAGGCCGATTCAAACTGATTGAAGACCAGTTAAGGCACAAATGTAGAACTAATCAGTTGAGCATAATCTTAAACCAAATTACCTAGCTCAGTAAACAAGACAGTCTATATCGGTGTTTTACTACATTAAGGACGTGCATCACTCTAAACAGAGATCCTGCCGGAGAGAAGACCAATAAGAGTCTCAATCAAGGAACAAGGATTGGACCGAATTTGGTCCTATCCTAGACTAAGTATTTTGATCCAAGTCTAGACCAGTACTTTAACATTCCTACTTCGGTCTGAGATTCTTTCAGATAAAGGTTCAGAAAACTCAACACAATGACAAATCGATTGCATATGGACAAGGTTATCTAAATCCAGATCCCGTCAAATAAGAAGATTGTCCTATCCAATCAGCAGTCTGGTAGATCATGAAAGAGTTAATTCATATCTGAATTTTTTTGTCCATTTTTTAGATCCTTATGAACTCAAAATTTAATTTGGTATTTCAAATAATTGTACTGGTGAGCTCTGAACACATATATGGATAAATGATAATGTAAAACATACTCTCTCTCTTCCCGTCCCCCCGCTATCTATATAGGAATGGGACTTTTTTAACATTTCTAGGGTAGAACAAGCCATATTAGATCTAATCGATTAGATCCTATCCATGGTCACTTTCTATTTTGTAGTTTTTGATCTTTTATAAGCTAAAAACCAGATTTTGAAAATAATTGTTTTCTAGTGTTTAGATCAAACTAGGAAAACACTGAAAACAAGAAACTAAAACGAGAAAAAACCATTTTCAGAGTATTGGATTTTAATTTTTTTAAAAACCAAAAACTGCAAAAAGAAAATGATACCAAACATGTCCTCGTTTTTTTTATCATTCTCAGCTTCTTCCTAGTTTGAGTGAAAATTGAAACAAAAAACAATAAAAGATCATTTTCAAAACCTGTTTTTTAGTTTCTCAAAAACCAAAAACTACAAACAAAAATCGATACCAAATAGAGCCTAAATTTGACCAAAATTCCAATCTTTTTCTAAGATGTAGATGACTTGTTTAAGCATATAGCCAAAGTAAATCAGTTATATAAGATAGAAGATACCTGTAGCAAGTTCAACACCCAGTAGCCTGTTGAGCACGTGGCTGTATTGTTCTGTTCTTGACATACAATTTACCCCAGTCAGACATGAGCACCAATAGCAGGAATAAGCAGATAAAAAGCCTCTCAAACAAGATAAGCGAAACCAGGGCTGTAAATGAGCTGAGCTGGTTTGTTTAGCTATACGTCAGAGCTTAATCCCAAGCCTAGTAAAAAGCTTTAATTAAGAGGCTATTAAGTCTAAAGGAGTTTAAACGAACCATTCCTGATACAAATTATGAGCATAAATATGCCTACCGCTACAAGAGTAAATGAACCAAATATTTGAAAAACTACTCGTGTTCGAAATCGATTAGAGCTCATTGGTGTTCGTTTTGGGGAGCTTGATAACTTATCAAGGCAAGTTCGAACAAGGGATGCTTGACTTGCTAACATTCCAAGCAATTAGTAAGGGTCTGGCTCGATAAGATCTTGTCAACAACTCTTTAATAGTCTGTATTAGCACAAAAATGGTCCGATAAGTGCTCAATAGTAACGAGAATGGCTCGGCTTGATACAGAGCTAGACTCAAAAGCAATGTTGGCTTGATTAAGACTCGACTTCGGCTCAATAACAAGCTCAACTCAGCTTGATTAGGTTAACAAGCCAACTATCAAACACAATAATATCTTATTGAACTGAGTTCGAAGAAATGTCAAGATAAGGGTCCACTCAGACTCTTGTTGTGCTTGAGTTTGAACAAGGCAGTGCTCTGATCAACTCGCTCATCCCCACCCCTAAATATGCCTAATCAAGTCAAGTTGAGCCTAAATGAACACAACTTGAATTTAGTCAAGCCTAAATGAGCCTAGATCCAACCTACATGAGTATAAATTGAGCTACAAGCTCAAAGCTAGCAAAGTCGGGTTCAAACTCCACCAAGCCAAATCCCCAAACTCGGCGAGCTCTTGATCAAGTCCAAACCAAGCAAAATGCTAGCGGGTCGAGCCTTGACCCTATCAAGCTCGAGCTCAACTTAACTCAATTACACCCCTGAACTAGACAAAAGGAAATTGATCAAAGAACCTTCACAATCTGCAAGACGAGAAAGGCGACCCAGACAAAAACAAGGAGACCGAGTTCCTTCCAGTATACATTCTCCAGGATGCCGACCTGCATAATGAAGATATAAGTTGTAGATGTCACCATGGTTCCAAATTTAACAACTATTACACAATAGAATTTGAGCTATTTATAACTACTTTCGCACATCTACGTATAGGGAATTGACCAGAGGGGTCTAAAGCTGACAAGAGATTCACCATTGCCCATCAGGAGATGCGTACATCTACGTATAGGGATAGCTAATCCTCCACTTGAAACAAGAAGACAATGAAGAATTACATGTAGACAATCCGACAGGGTCTCGCCTACCTCAACTAAAAAGAAGTGACGGCCCTAGTTTGAGCTTAGTGAAGGAATAGTATAGGGATAACTATTATAGCTGTGTAGGTGCATTTCAGCATCGGTAAACTGTGGCAGGCTCATTTGTGTTCACGTAGTACGGGTGTTGGTCTAGTCGCTTAGGACTCCTAGGTTCTAGTACCGTGGGGTATAGCTACTCTACACTCCACTCTTTTCTTCTCTTCTCTAGTACGCTACACTCTACCACTCTCTCTCTCCCTCCCCCTCCTTCACCCTATCCTCCCTTTGTCTCTCTCTCTCCCCCTTTATCTCTCTACACTCTAGTACGCTCTAACCCCCACTATGATGCTCTCTTGTGCACACATACATACTTAAATGCTTGCAGGCCTATTTCTTTAATTCATTTGGAAACTCATTTTTGCTAAATTCATTGGTGATAAACTGATTATTTTACTTGCAGGCGTACACGCACTTCAAGTTGGGGGTCCTCGGAAACAGCCTCCTTTCCGCTCGGAAGGGGTAAGGCTGCGTACATCCACCCCTTCCAGACCCTGCTTATTGCGGGAGCCGTGAGGCACTGGGACTGTTGTTGTTGTTGTTGTAACTGCTTTCGTAATGCAAATGTATCATATTTAATTCGCTAAAACATATTTATAGATATATTTGTAGGGAAAGTTACTTCAGCTCTCCTGTTCGCCCTCATACCCATGTCGAATAGGAATGCCAAACATTGGTATGATATCTAGATGCTTCAAATGAGACTAAAATCAATGGAAGCATCTTAGAAATTAGCCAAGATTTGCACTGTACACATACCCATGTCAAAGTCTCATATCCGAGTTAAATAACACAGTTTATATGTTAAAAGCTGTGAAATAATATAAAAGTTAACTGCCGAGGTAGTTAATTCAAATTTTTGCAAATATAAGGTTTAAAAACACCTTATATTCCCGTAAACAATCCCAACCTATCATCTAACATCCACAACAATGCCATAAATGGCTACTTGATTATGTAGCTGCACAAAGTGGAAGCGGGAACGGAAGCAAGAACAGGGGAGAGGGAAGTTACAAGTTTCTAAAGTTAGGAATGTGGAGTGAGTATCTATATTGCCGTACATTTCATATATAAGAATATTCAATGAAATATCAATAATTGAACCACTAAAGTATTATATATCAAAACAAAGTTAATATGAAGTAATAGCCGAGAAAATTGACCTCTCCAATGAGTAAGATCAACCAATCAAGAAAATCAACTCCGACATGTCCACATGATTCAATAATTCTTCATTTCGCGATATATCATTAGCCAACAAATCAATATGAAAACTATCTTGTTATCAAAATAATTCAGTGACAGTTCATGCTTCCATTGATTTCAAAACGCAAAGCTGACTTTGAAATGTCAAATTGCACTTTTGAGTATTAAACGTTTGCATTTTAGGAGTTGCTTGCAACTATGTTTGATTCCACGGATGAGATACTATGAAATCAAATGATTCTATACACAAACATGATTGTAAAACAGGTACACACCTTCGACTCCAAGGATTCTTTTCTCCCATTAGATGGGCCGCCTGGAAGAGGCTTATATTCCACTCCTTCACCAGCAGTACCTGCATGATTAATTCCGATTTTCAGAACAGCAATTATCAATGCAAAAGTACTGCTCTGGATCTTTTACATAGCGTGCATAAACTAGCAACTCACCATTTGATTCCAAACGCTTAGCAGCCTCCTGAAATCAAAAATGGATAAGTTCGTGTTAGTGTTTTATATCGCCTTGAAGTGTTGGCATGGTCACGCTAGTAGCAAGGACATCCCTCTTCTAGCAAGCTGATTTTCTAGGTGGAGTTATGTCTAGCGGTCTTTGATAGTTCAAGAGAGAGGGGAACAACATTCAGCCATGCATCACACTTGCAGGCTCGTGAGTCTAAAAGAGTAAACCGAGCTTATCTTAATACAATATACTAGGCTACATATGTCTAATTGAGCCAAATTTGAGCCCAAATGAGTCAGTTTGAGTCTAAACGAGCTTAAACGAGCCTACATAAATGAACCTAAATAAGGTGAACTTATCTCAAAACTCGTTGAGCAAGGTTCAAGCTCAATCGAACACAGCCAAGTGCGAACCTGTGACGAGCTGAGCTCGGGCTTAAAGTTTTGAAGTAAGGCAAGCTTCGAGCCAAGCCGAGCAAAGTTAAATATTAGTTAGTTGAACCTTGATCCTACGACCTTAGGCACGGTATATCTCATATACACCCCTAATTACATCTAATCTTATGTGTTGGAGCAAGAAATGAAAAGTTAACAGGAAAACAGCTAGAGATCCATCTAAGATGCCACGCAAACAAGGGCACTTAAATTTTGCCTAGCTCCAGCTCAAGTACCAATTATTAGCGCAATGTATGAAATGAGCCATGCTCCATCCCCAGTGGGCACTCACTTAGAGGGGGCACATGTTAGGGTATAAAAGTATTCCTAACTTAGAACTTATAGCTTAGGGCGTATTTGGTATAACTTTTTGTTTGCAATTTTTGGTATTTTAGAAACTAAAGATCATATTTTAGAAATAATTTTGTAGTTTTTGGTTTCTTGTTTTCAAAATTTTCCTAGTTTGACTACAAACTAAAAACAAGAAATAGAAAACAAAAAACAATAAAAAACAGTTTCCAAAACCTGGCTTTAGTTTTTCAAAAAACTAACAACTGCAAATAAAAAATAACACCAAACAAACCTTAAAAGATAGTTGGATCTTTTGATTTATGGCCCAAACAAACTCTAAAAAAGGATCATAAACCATTTCAGAACCGCAAAGGAAGCCAAAAAAAAAAAAGACCAAAGCAATTAATCACCTTTTTCATTATAGTTTCCTTTTTCCAGGTTTCGACACCCTTGAAGAATGCCTTTGTTGATGTCACTGCAACCAACCCAACCCAGGGAAGCGATTTTCAGACTAAACAACTTCTTCGGCAACCATCAAGATTGCGGAAGAGAGAATTTAAACCTAGAACCTCTTGTCTAGGGGCATAAATGAGTTGAGCCAGCTTGTGAGGCTCATCATAAAGCTTGAAACTCTAATCTTGTTTCAAGCTCAAACTGAGGCGAGCTTGCTCATTTAGCTTATTGATCCGAGCTAAGTCCAAGCCTAATGAAGTTCAAGCTTGTAGGCTCACAAGCCCAAATAAGGCAAGTTCAAGCCTAAATGAGCTCAAACAAGCTTAGATCGAGCTTAAATGAGCCTAAATAAGGCAAGTTCAGTTACTAGCTTATCGAGCTATGCTCAAAGTCAACCAAGCTGGGCTGAGCAAAGCCCAAGCTCAAGAGAATCCGAGCTCAAGCTTGAAGTTTCCAAGCTCAGCGAGCTTCAAACCTGACGGGCTCAATTTGGCTTGACTGATATAGACCCTTACTTTTGTCACAGGGCCTCAATCTTAGCAGTGTTTTATCATAAAACCAAGGCCTCATTGGCATCAAACTAGAGCGCACATAGTGAAGAAACAAGTAAACAAGGATTTGCCTATGAAAAGGATAATGAGCAGAACGGTAACCATCCAATCAGCAAAAATAACATTGAAAGAGACGCCGATACTGATGCCCAACATGAGCATGGGCTGGAAAAGTAGAGCCAAGTCATAGTCGATGATCGGCATATCAAGGGTTGGATGCCGCAGCTTTAAATTATAGTAAACCGTTGAGCCTGCAGCACCAGTGATCATACCTGAACAGGAAAAAAAGAATTCATACACAACATTTATATACATATGTATTGATTTATATAATATTGGGTTAAAGTAAGTACAGAAATAGGTGTATATTAGCCAAGGTGCGCCTGATCTCATTAGGCTCGAGGCTTGGGTCGTCTACTTAGCGTGAAGCTCGCCAAGTTTGGAAATTTCGTGCTCAAGCTTGGCTCGGTTCGGTTGAGCTTAGACCCAGCTTGGTGAGTTTTGAACTAAACTTACCTTATTTAGACTCGTTTAAGAACAATCTAGGCTCGTTTGAACTCGTTTAGGATCGAGATCAACTCATTAGGCTCAAACTAAGCTCGATTGGGCATTATTTAAGCTAATAAAATATATTAAGATAGGCTCATTTAACTCATTTAGGGCGTAGGCCTACGAGCACGAGCTTGTCTAGGCTCAAGCTCGACTCGATAAGCTAAACGAATTGACGCGGCACCGCTCAAGCTCAAAACAGGCTTAGTCTTTCGAGCCTTATAATGAACCAGATCTCAAGCCCCAATTCATTTACACCCTTGTGGCAATCACCTTGGGATATGTAAAGGAACACAAGTTCTCATTAACCCTTGTGTCTGTAAAAATTTCAACGGATAGCTATACAATCATCATTTTTATACCGATTTGAAGGCTTTTGACATGTAGATATATTTATAAATATATTTTTCTAAATATAGCATATTATATGTACGTTGTAGAAGCCAATACAAAAGTACCCTTAGATAACCGCTAATCATGTAAAAGTAGCTCTAAATCCATTAAATGATATTCCATAATTCCAACCTATGGTACAATTCGAGTCCACTGCCATAGTTTCCTTAACCATCTAGTAGGAGTATCATAAATGAGCTGAATCAATCCAACCACCTCTTATTTAAATTTGAGTTTGATAAGTTTGATTGAGCTTGAGTTCGAGTTGAGCCTTTTATTGAGCTTTCAAACATTTATTCTAACTTGATTCTATATATTGACTTTAATATCCGGCTCAACTCAGCTTGTAGCCTTATCAAGTCAAGTGGAGCTCATTATTGATTCGATTTCAGCTTGTTATTAAATTGAGTCAAGCTCAGAATCAAGTCGAGCTCGCAACCAAACTGAACTATTCCAATTACTATGAAACCATGAAAATTTTTTGGCAGCTAATGAGCCATAATGAGCTCTTAACAAGCCCTTATGAAACTTAATGAGTCAAGCATTCCTCGTTTAAGATGGGTTTGTTAAGCCTATTAAGTCTACTCGAACTCAGTTCGATAAGATATCGAATCTCCTAAACGAACACAAACAAGCCCTAATGCAATCTTACTAAAATTAGGTTTATCAAATGTCTGGTTCGTATATACCCACCATTTACTGCAATCTTACTAAAATTAAGTTAACCTCTTACATTTCGACATAGCAGTTGCAGATTTAGGATCGAATCCGATGATTAGACTAAGCATTGGAACAAAAATACCGCCGCCGCCAACGCCTCCTACACTACCAAATGCTGCTCCGCAGAATCCAATGATTGTACCCAAAACAATTTGCCAACCAAATTCCAATTCCTGCAAACCATAATAAATGATAATTGGTTGGCTCCAATTATAACATGTTGAACATAAATAGCATATGCAAACGCGATCAGGCAAGTTGCATCTGAACATATGGTGACAGAAGTAAGCAAGTTATGTGTTATCTAAACTGCAGTAACGGCCTAGAAATAAGACAATCTTTCTTCTATATTTCAGTTGATCATTTGAGTTATTTTAACAAGTTATGTACTTTACTAGGGTGTAATGAGCCGCGTTGAGTAGAGTAACCCTTGTTCTAACTCGCTTATCGAGTTTGAGTTCGACTTAAGCTTTTATAGAGCCCTCAAACCTTTATTCGAATTCAGTTTGATAGATATTAGCTGAGCGAGCTTATAATTGAGGTAAGCTTGCTGTCGAGTCGAGCTAGCAACTAAGTTAAGCAATTTGAGTTACTAACAAGCTAGTGTCGAGCTAATATCAAGCCATTAACGAGTTCTACCCCTTTTCCAAACTTTTTGTGAATACTGACAAGTCGAACATCCCTTGTTTGAGCTTGGCCGTTACGTTTAGTGAGTATACTTGAACTCAACTCATTAAGCTTATCGAGCCTGCTCGAACTCGACTTGATACCAGAACAAACACGAAGAGCCCTAATTGATTTTAGGTACACGAGTAGGTCATTGCATATATGGTTCATTTACACCCCGTATACCTCACCCAGAATCCATAGTTTGTCATTCTATTCACCTAATTGACATAAAAACCAACAACTAGTCAAAACATGTATTCTCAGTCAACAAGTGCAACCAAAATCATAGCATCCAAGGGAGTAAATGAGCCGAACTAGATTGCGAATTCCCGTAGCTCGGCTCATTATAAAACACAAAAGGCTCATCTCGTTTCAAGCTGAAGCCAATCCCATACTTGGTAAAGCACAAGCTCAGAGCCTCGTGAACCAAAACATATTTAAATGAGCCAGTCTTGATAAAAATCATGAACCCAAATGTGCCTAACGGGCAAAGTTTGAATGTAAATGAGTCCAAGCGAGCCTTGAGCTTCTAGCCAAGAGCTCAGCCAAACATTGGAGCCGAACCTAAGTTATACTCCTAATTGAGCCGAACTTAACATAAGTTTCTAAAGATAAAAACACTGGCGTCCCTTAAAGATCTGTTTTTACTTCTGACAGATCAACAAAAAATATCCCTATCAATAATAGTACCTAATCACTATTTAAAAGTGTCCATGATTACAGGTGGCCAATGGGCCGGGCCGGGCCGGCCCGGAAACCACACTAGCCCGGCCCGTGTTTTTGGTGGCCTCAAGGCCCGGTCCGGGCCCGGGGCCACCCTGGACCTGCAGTGCAGCCCTTGGGTAGAGCGGCTCTACTAGAGCCTCTAATATTAAAAAAAAAAAATTTATATTATTATAGCCGTTGTTGAACGGCTATAATATTACAAAAAAACAATTTATATTTTTTTTTCTGTAAGTACTTAATCCTCCCCAACCCATTTCCTCACAAAATCTTCAATCCTCACAAAATATTTTTTTTTTACTTTTAAATATTTACGTCAAAAGACGACCGCACCCCTCATATGTCAAACTTTGTATTTTTTGATAAACAAATTTGTACTTTTAAATATTAGGCCCCAACTGCGTTATATTTGTACTTGTATTTGTTACGTTATTTATTTACTATTATTTTTTTGATAAGATATTTATCATTACTTATTGTATATTTTATTTTATTACGTATATTTAGCATATTTTTTTGAACATATATATTTAGCATTATTAGTGCTTGAAAAAAAATATATTTGTATCTCATATTATTTATCAATGAATTACAATAATTTTAGTACAAAACGATTTTGTATTATTTAAATTTTTTTTTTTTAATTCTGTAAAAAAGCGGGCCAGGCCCGGCCCGTTGGCCACCTCTATCCATGATATGTCCTTAAAGTAAGACAACTTGAAAGTTACAAAACCTAAATAATTACACAAGCAAGACTTATTTCTACCCACCTAATGATTAGGCCAAAAGACCCCAAAAGTACGACAAAAACCCAAATCAAACCCACTAAGCTTAACACCCACTAAGAATTGATTAAAAAAAACACACAATGAGATACAATACAAGAAGTATATTCTATGTGCAACTCTAATATTGAAAAAGTCATGATTGAAACTGCGAAAAAGAATATAGAAATAAATGAACGAAAGTTATCATTGTTAGGGTAAAAATTGCTATTACAAAAGTAATAATGCATTCTAAAGAATAAAAAAGCCATAAAATTGCCTGAGCAATAACAATTTTGCTCCAATAATAGCACTATAAATAAATTAGTCAACTAACTACACTTTATGACAGCTAATTTTAGGATAAAATTTTGCTTGAGTTTAGATATAGAATCTGTTAGCAAAATCCGCGTATAATATACATTCTAGAAATGTATCCATACTTTCCCGTTTAAAAAAACCTTGTATGTGTCCTTGCTCATAATACAATAAAATAAGCGTTTTCTTGTTTTGATCCGTATAATACACGTATTATACACATATTGCTTTTTTTAATTTCAGAAATAAATAATAATTTATAATAATTAAACCTACAACTAAATTAATATTCATATTCTGTATTTTGCTAAATTTATCGCTTTAACTCTCAAATTCTTGATTGTACCCTATCATTTATTATGTGCTATATTTCTGCTACAGCTATTTCGACAAACATTATTATAAGTCAATAAACTTTTGACCAAAGTTTTTGTATTTATAGCCGAATAATACACACATATTAGTTTTCGTTCAATTTCCGTACTGTATTTTGCTATAAGACTACAACATCAAATATCAGCTCATTTCAGAAGAATCTCAACATGTAATGTTACATGCTAACTCTTTAGTTAAGTTCAGGCAATGAATTTCACGTACAGGACATATGAAACTAGGAAGTAGAATCTCGATAACTATAAGGGCATCTAGCATTGCCTAGAATGACCTATTTGATATCCTTTTTTGTTACAATTTTTAGTATTTGAGAAATCAAAAATTAAGTTTAGGTAGCAAATTTTTCTTGATTTTAGCTTACTATTTTCGGTTTTTGCTCAAGTTAAAAGAAAAAGTTAAAAGTGAAAACCAAAATCCATAAAAATCATTTTCAAAATATTTATCATAAATTCTAAAAAAACTATAAAGAAAATTAAGAAACATGCCCCACACAAATGGTCTAGTTTCAATATTTGAATCTAGAGGGGTATTTTTTTCCAATGTTGTTGCCATCACAATATAGTTACTATCAATTCAATTTTATAACTCTTATTATAAGTGTCAAGGAACCGATTGTCCTAAAAGTTATGACATGGCCTTTCATGCAAATGTCAATTGGACTTGAAGCATGAATAAGACACAGGCCAACCTATAGCTTATGCTTGAAATATGTTTATATTTAGAGTAGGGGGCCGTTGGGATTCATACTTGTAACCACTTAGTCAACAAGACTTTGATACTATATCAAGAAACCAATTGTCTCAAAAGGTTAAGCTGATGAGTGAAGGCCTATGAATAATTTTACATTCTAACAATGACCATAGTGACATCTAACATTGCATAGAACTAAGGGCCCGTTTGATAGTCGTAGTTTTGATTTTTGAAAAATCAAAGATCAAGTCTAGGAATCAATTTTTTCATGGGTTTTTCTTTTTCATGAGTTTGGCTTATTGTTTTCACTTTTAGCACAAATTTAAATTAAAAAAACAAAAAAACAAAAACCATGAGAAATAGTTTTCAAAATATTATTCCTAAATTCTGAAAAATCAAAAGATATAAACAAAAGTACCATAAAAATCACATTGTTATCATCATAATAACAATTATTGTCTTTAGAATATAAAACCAATCATCAGTTTTTATCCATAAATTTAAGCTTCAGAACAATTGGTTTCTTGATATGATATCAGAGACTTGTTAACAAGGGATTACAAGTTTGAATCGAAATTGCCCTCACTTTAAATATTTAATATATTTCAAACACAATGTATGAATAGACCTATGCATTACCTATTCTTTACCTATGCTTCTAGCACAAGACACTTACATGAACGGCATATTAGAGTATCAAACCATTCCATGATAATATTGTTATTGTCACGCCAATTTTTCAACTCCCGTTCTCTATAAATCACATCATTTATCGAACAAAAACAATGTTTAACCTGTGAATAACAACTATTTGTTGCATTTTTTTGAATTTTACCGGCCAAACATGGTGATATCCAGATTGATCAGATTGCCACAAGTAGCTCCACAACAACTTGAAATCATCCATTCCCTTACGATCTTCAACAATTTCATCATCCGATGCTGGTAATCTGATCCTCCTCTCTGCAGAAACAAACACCACAGCAACGAGAAAACTCAATGAAATCAACGAAATCGTCCTCAAAATCCGCCATTTTTGACCTAAGTCCCCCATCAAAATTCTGCAATAATTTCACAACTACTAATGAAATAATCCAGAAAAATTGATTTCATAAAATAATTAAGAGTTTGCGATGAAATCTCCGTAGAGAGAGGAGAGGAGGGGAGATTTGAAGGAGATCAAAATGGAAGTAACTGACAATAGCGAGCCGAGATTTAATCGTGTTTGATATTTTTTTTGGGTAAATTACAAAAAATTTTTCTGTCTTTTACTTTAAAAATGGAAAATCTTTCTCACAAATAAAATCACTTATTAAACCTTCTAACTTTTGAAAATTTTTCACTTTGCCCCCAAATAAATATTTTTGACCATTTTGCCCCTCAACCAAAAAAAAGTTATATTTTATCTCACAATATTTTTTCCTAAAAATTTTAAAATAATTATATTTTTATAAATCTAGAAAATTTTCTTAATTTTTTTTGCTGAAAACATAAAATATTTAATTTTTTTCTAATAATATAAAATATTTTTCTAAAAATAAAATTAAACATTAGTGTCAAAATGGTCAAAAATAAATTACATGGGGTTTAAGTGATAAATTTTTAAAAGTGAGGGGATTTTGTGAATGCTTTTATTTGTGAGGGGAGTTTTCTATTTTTAAAGCAAAAGACAGGAAAATTTTCTGTAATTTATCCTATTTTTTTAAAAATTTTGTCAATAAATGTTTATAGTCCAGGTGATTTAAATGAATATTTGTTGTGCTATTTTAATATTACATTTTTTATATCCTGATCTTTTTTTAAATAATAAAAAGGATCTTTAATTTTGTCCAAAAGACCCATACTAAGGTACATTAATTACATCTTATTTATTGTTGTAGAATTAAGGGTAATTACGGGAATTTTTTATGACTTTTGCTTCAATAACAGAAAATCCTCTCACAAATAAAATCAATTATAAGACCTCTTCACTTTTAAAAATTCATCACTTTACCCGAAATAACTTTTTTTTGACCATTTTATCTCTCAAACTAAAATAGTTATGTATTTGATTTTATTTTTAGGTTGGATACTATGTTTTGAGGAAAAATAACAATTTTTTTCCATTTAAAAAATAAAGGAGTTTTCTATATTTATAAAATTATTATTTTAATTAATTATATAGTTGTGACATTTTAATATCAATAAAAATATTATATTTTATCTTATAATATTTTTATCTTCTAAACTTATAATATTATTATTATAATTAATTAAAATAATTATATTCTTTATAAATATAAAAAATTCCCTTAATTCTATTGCGAAAAACATAAAATTTTTCTAATTTATGACTAATAATATAAACTCCCTTCTAAAAATATAATTAAACATTTAACTCCTCGCTTTTGAGGGGCAAAATGGTCAAAAAATAGTATAGGAGTTATGTGATAAATTTTTAAAAATGAGAAAGTTTTATAAGTGCTTTTATTTGTGAGGAAGTTTTCTATTTTTAAAACAAATGACAGGAAGGATTCTATAATTTACCCTAGAATTAATGTTCTTTACTCTATTGGTTAGTACAAGAGTAACAATTAAGGAATACTATTACAATTTATATATGGGATTTTCTAACATATGCCCATATTAATTACACTTTCATTCATTCATTTTTTTTTTTTACCAAATACAAAATTTATTATTATTATCTTTGTATTTGACCTATTAAATGATAGAATATAGTATAATTAATGTACATTAACATGTATCCGGCACATGTTAGAAAGACCCTTTATATATTATATGCAATATTATCCAATTAAATTATCGTGTATTAATTGTGATACCAATAATTCATAATGTTGGATTAATTCATCAAGAAAAAGGAGAATAATTAAATATAATTAATAATCAATATACCTTAACATATGCTCATGTTAGAAAAATCCTTTTAATTAATATAAAAAAAGCCCTTAAATTTTTATCGTATTAAAAAAGGTCTATCTCTGACATGATTACATCATTTCTCATCGACAAAGTTGACATAGCAAAAGTTTTTTTATTAATGCAATAGTAAAATGACAAAATTTCCTTCAATAACTATATTTTTAAACAAACTAAGCAAAAATAAATAGTTTTTACTTAATACAATATCTCAAATATCATGCTTATAAAGTAAGAATAAGGATATTAAGTACCGCTTTCGGGACCCTAAAATATATAAAAAATTTGGGTCCCTAAAATGTAAGAGCCCTAAAGCGGTTGCTTGGGATTATGTACCATATATCCGGCCCTGCTTGCCTCTGTAGTAAAAAGCAAGTGAATGGATAAAATACTGTTTTAGGCCAAAAAGTTTGAGGTTCAATTCCTCCTTGAACCTTTTTCTAAAAAAATTTTCATTTATTTAGCTCTTGTAGTGTATGAGTTGCTACATTATCGATATGTAAAGCGGTAATAGATTATTCAATGAGATCTCTGTTGTTCCGGTGGACATTGATTTGATACCCGCCAAGAATCTTTATGTTTTTGTCGGCTTTCATGCTATATCATATCATAAGACAAACGTGATATAAGCTTTTTGATTTTCAATAATTGAGGCATAAAATATAAAATTAATCTAATTGTATTTTAATATATTAAAAAGTAATCTTATTATATCTTTTAATTAAAAAATAACCTAACTCTAACTTTTTTAGAAAAAAATAACTCAACTCTAGTTCCGAACAAAAAAAATAATCCAACTCTAACTTTTTAACCGAAGAAATAATCAAAGGAATTACAGTTTGATTATTTTTTAGTAAAAAAGTTAGAGTTATATTATTTTTTGTTAGAAATTAGAGTTAGATTATTTTTTGGACATTAAAATATAATTTGATTACTTTTAGATTAATTGTTATAAAATTGTCTAATTTAGTTGAGCTCCAAGTTCAACAATAATATTTGGACATAGAATTCAAATTTTTTTTTTGACTAAAATTTTATTAATATACATCGAATTCGATGGGTAATTTACATTTTAGTTTTCCAATGTTTTTAAAAATGATAAAAACAAAGATAATGATCTTTTAGAATTGATAAAATAGCATTTAAATCTTTTTATCGCATCAATGAAAAGACTGCTTTTTGGCATAATAACGTCATTTTTCGTCGATAGAGTTGATATGTCAACTGTTTTTTTTATTAATGTTATTGTAACATAACAAAAATACCTTCAATAATAATATTTTTAAACAAATCAGGGAAAACAAATAGTCTACAATATAATATCTCAAATTTTATGCTTATAAATAAGAATAAAAGTATTAAATTGTACTTTTATTATTTTACTGTAACATTAATTAAAAAAAAGTTGTCTCGTCAGCTTTGCAGATGAAATTAAGGTTATTATGCCGGAGATGAATTTTTTTATTAAAACGACAAAGAGTTAGGGGAATTTTTATTAATTAAAAAAGGTTATGATCTTTTTTATTATTTCTAAAAGTAGAGGTACTAAAATTAAAAATTTTGACATGTCACCTTAGAAATACACTAAGGCTATTTTTTATTAGAGCAGTTTGTCAAGTGACATCGAGTAGCTTTTAAATTCAATAATAATGATGCAGATCTAGCCCTCGAGCCTGACGAGCTCAAGTTTGGGTTGATTCAAAACCCTGGACTTAGCCATGCAAGACTAGTCAAGACTTTAAGCAAAGCAAGCAGCTACTTTGGGCCTCCAATTCGTTAAATATTCCTTTTGAAGATCAATTATATTATAAGTGTATTTATAATGTAATGACTACATATCACCATTGATAATTACAAAAATAACAATATATATGATACATTATAAACATATATTCACATATATGTTATAAAAAATAAATGAAATGACTATTATTATAATATAAAGTAAATTATTCAAAATATGTTAATACTGGTTTGCATACTTCCCTTACCAACAAATACCCATAAGAGTCCTAAAATATTTAGATAGACCCTGGTAGTCAAATTTGAAATTCCAAGGGCCAATTAGGGGGGGTGTATTTGAGCTGAGTTGAGCTCGAGCCTGCCAGGCTTGGCTCGGCTCGTTCGCATTAAGTTCGGCTCCAAGTTCACTAAGTTTGGAAAGTTCAAGCTCGAGCTCAACTCATCAAAGGCCCCGGTTCGGCTCATTCGCATGAAGCTCGGCTTCAAGCTTACCAAGCTCAAAAATTTCAAACTCGTGCTAGGCTCATCAAAAGGCCCGGCTCGGCTTAATCTAAGCTCGGCAAGCTTTGAATTAAATATGCATTGTTTCTGCTCATTTAAGCTCAATCTAGGCTCGTTTAAGTTGAGGCTCTGCTCAATCAGGCTCAAATTTTGCTTGATGTGGCATATTTAAGCAAATATATAACTTACAAGAGGCTCATTCAGGCTCGCAAGCCTGCGAGCTGAAGTTTCACTAAGCTTGGACTCGGTTCAATAATCGGCTCAATAAGCTATGCAAATTGGAACCTTTCGAGCTTTATAATGAACCGGTTCGTGAGGACTCTTTAGGTCCAATAATGATTGAGAATCAGGCTCCATTTGTTTTGGCAAAAAACTAGATTCTAGTAATTGATTTTTCTTCTGAAAAGATTTTCCTAGGAATTAAGAAATCTGAATGAAGTTTTCCTTTGTTTGTTTTAAAAGAAAACTTAATTCCTCATTATGATGTGTTCTTGTATGTTTTTAAATAGGACAATATAAGTAGCAATATAACATTCATGAAAAGTAACCAAAAAAATAAAAATAAATTAAGTGTCACAGCTCTAAAAATTAGGGAAAAAAAAAAAAAACTGTCTCTTAGGTATCCTAAAGTTTAGAGTATTTATCACCTGAATATCCTGTCATTTTAATATATACAATGAGATACCCTGAGATACAAAAACATTATCACTTACTTATACACAGTGTTAAAATCAGGTAAACTTGCATTAAAATTCGTCTAATTTTTAGGTTGTTCGAGTTTTAACAAAAATTATTTATGTATTATCCGAAAACTGTGTCATGTTTGCATTTTTGGACAAAAGAAATTATCGCATTATGGTAGATGACACATATAGATTGTTGAACTCATGTTCCACGTCAACAATTTTCATTTAAAATCTATTAAATTTTAGCATCATGATACCTATATAATAAATTCTAAAGCCTTAATAATTTCCCTACATAATATTACATAGCAATTCAACTTGATTAAAATTGTTATGTTGCAGCAATAACAAAGTAACATTTAAGCTGTGTTTAATTATTTGGTCGAATTTTTGTCCGATATTATAACGTTAAATGTCTACGGTCCAATCTATTTTATTTTGATTCGATCTGGATTCGCGTGATGATTACCGCAAAAGTTTGTGTGCCACTTAGAATCATGACTTCCCCCATTTTAAAAGGGAAGTCATTTTCCCCCCAATGGAGGAAAATATTTTCCGCCAAAAAACCTTTTCCATCACCAAATACGCAACAAACAACGAAAAATAGGAAAACTGCTTTCTAAAATTTACTTTTCTGTCAAAACAAACGGAGCCTCAATGTTTAAAAACAATGGGTTAGTGAAAAGGAAAGAATTGTGGAATAATTGGATACTTCTACAATAGGAGCCCTCTCGTATATTTATATTATTTGCAGAGAATATTACAGAGAATATTAATTAAAAATATGGAAGGCTTGATTTATATAAACCCACTATACCAATATACTCTAACATCCCCCCTCAACCAAAGCATGAGATAAAGAAATGCAAAGGTTGTGTCTGAATAGGAGAAAGAGTTGCCGCGGCAGATTCTTAGTAAAGATGTCAGCTATATGTTGTGAGGAAGGAATGTGGAGAACCCGAACAAGACCCATGTGGATGCGCTCTCTAACGAAATGAATATCTATCTCAATAGACTTGGTGCGAACATGCTGCACTGGGTTAGTAGACATGTACATAGCTGAGATATTATCACAATAAAGCAAGGTGGCATGTGGAAGAAGAAGACCGAGCTCACCAAGAAGCGAGCGAAGCCAACAACACTCAGAAACGGCATTTGCGACCGCCCTATACTCTGCCTTGGCACTGGAGCGAGAGACTGTAGGTTGGTGTTTAGAAGACCAGGAACTAATGTTGCCTCCTAGGAAAACACAAATCCCCGAGGTAGAACGGTGAGTATCAGGACATCCGGCCCAGTCTGCATCAGAGTATACTACAAGTTGATCCACATGAGAAGGAGAAACAGTTAGCCCATAATCAATGGTGCACTTGATGTACCGAAAAATACGTTTAGCTTCCATCCAATGAGGTAAGCGCGGAGCATGCATAAACAAACATACTTGCTGCACAGCATAAGAGATATCGGGGCGAGTGAAAGTGAGATATTGAAGAGCACCAACTGTAAATCGATATAAGGTGGGGTCAGTCATAGGATCATCGTCATCGATTGAAAGTTTGGACTTGGAATCTGTAGGTGTAGCTACGGGCTTGCAGGAGAGCATGTTGGTCTTATCAAGCAGATCATGAGCATACTTGGACTGAGATAAGAAAAGACCATCTGAAGAGTGAGTAACCGAGATCCCAAAAAAATAATTGAGACGACCCAAATTTGTCATGTCGAATTCAGCGCCCAGAGAACGAAGTATAGCTTGAAGAAGCATGGTAGAAGATGCAGTAAGAACTATATCATCCACATAAACCAACAGTATAGCCATGTCACTACCACGACGTAAGACAAATTGGGATGAATTAGACTTACAACAAGTGAAGCCAAGTGTGTGGAGAAAGGTACCGAAGCGAGTGTACCACGCCCGGGGTGCCTGCTTAAGACCATAGAGAGACTTGTTTAACTTGCAAACATGATCAGGAAATTGAGAGTTAATGAAACCTGGAGGTTGCTTCATATAGACTTCTTCATTAAGATATCCATTCAAAAAGGCATTCTTAACATCAAGCTGATGAATGGGCCACCGGCGTGAAGTGGCTAGAGCAAGAATTGTGCGAACTGTAGTGGGCTGAACAACGGGACTGAAGGTTTCACTATAGTCAAAGCCATACCGTTGTGTGAAACCTTGTACAACCAACCGAGTTTTACATCGTTCAATTTCACCTGTAGAAGTTAACTTAATGCGATAAACCCATTTAGAGCCAACAATGTTGCCATGAGCAGGTGGAGGAACAAGATCCCATGTGTGATTACGAATTGAGGCATTATATTCATCAAGCATTGCGTTTTTCCAATTATCATCTGTAAGGGCCTGCTTATAAGAGAAGGGAACCTCGGGCAACATTTAATGAGCAAGCATAGAGGGTTTAAGAAGGGGCTTTACAATACCAGCTTTGGAACGTGTCATTACAGGATGAAGGTTTCGGGAAGCATCCCGAGGTGGGCTCGGCGCACCCGTTGTGAATGGAACAGGAGGTGAACCGGGCACCGGTGTGGTGACCCGTGTTGTTGCAGGCTCGGCTGGAGTAGGGGGCGAACCGGGCACCAATGTGGTGATCGGTGGCGGTACAGCAGGCTGCAGGGAGGGTGGTTTGGTTGATGGAGCGACGGCGAAAGGGGATGAGGCAAGAGGTGATGAGAACACCTGATTGAGACGTTTCATCGTGTCCTGAGAAAAAGTACCCAGCCGAGTGAAAGGAAAATCTGTTTCATCAAACACAACATGCTCGAAATGATGACTTTGTTAGTACAAAGGTCTAAACATTTGTAAAGCCGAGGGATGACCTGCGGAGGGGCGACCTGTGGAGGGGCGAGCGGTGCACTCGAGGTCCCGGCTGCGAGAAGGACAGAAGAAGAACCTGCATTGGCATTCTTAAGATGAGAATTCTCATTCATCAACATAGAACGGGCCTCAATAAAGGATGGGAAGGGAACACGGGACATAATAGATGTGCAAACAACATTGTAATCTTTTTCATCAGAAAGACCATCCACAGCAGCAAGAACCATATCAACATCAGTGATAGAGGCATTAACGGATTTGAGATTATCAGCTAAAGATTTAATCTTCGTGAGATAAACTAACATAGAGAAATTGCCTTTCTTAATGTTAGTTAATTCACGTTTAAATTGCAATTGACGTGACTGTGCGAAATCAGTAAAAAGCCGAGTAATAGAATCCCAAAGGGATGCAGCCGTGACATCATCATTAGTACCACACACAACATTAGCCAGATCGGGAGAGATAGTACCTAAAATCCAGGAAAAAAGAAGATTGTCAACCTGTCTCCAATAGCGATAGTCGGGATCTGATGTAGCAAGTGAAGAAGAGGTGCCATCAAGGTGATTATCCACAGCATAACCTTCACAAGCGGAAAGAAACGACCGACGCCTAACAAGATACGTAGATGGATCGTTTAGATCTAGGGTCGAAGAAATTTGATGAAGAATATTTGAGACGCTAAACGGTATTGGGAGTGACAGACGGCTGACGGTTTGGGAAGGCACGCCGGCCAAGGGAGCGGTGGTGGAGGAGGATTCGTCTGCCACAGAGACAGGAGGAAGACGACAAGGAAGCGGTGGTATTGGGAGAGGGGCGGCGCCGGTTTAGGGTTAGGAAAAGAAAAAGAACGGCTAAGGTTTGCCTTATTTTTACGAGAGAGCTAGTGTTTGCTCTGATACCATGAAAAGGAAAGAATTGTGGACTAATTGGATACTCCTAGAATAAGATCTCTCTCGTATATTTATATTATTTACAGAGAATATTATAGAGAATATTAATTACAAATATAGAAGGCTTAATTTATATACAAATATAGTCTTAACAGTTAGAGGTCAGCGTAGATAAGACCACTGAGGTGTCCAAAAGTGATCAATTTGATCTTTTACTCAACTTATCACCTCCATTTTTCATTTGCTTTTTGTTTTTTTGCATCAGGTAGATTGAACCAATGGATCATTCCCATCTTTTCAATCAGGAATCGAACCGGAGATGACAGTGGGTCGGAGCGAGTACGGGATTGGGGTGGATACGGGGGACCCGCCACTCAAATTTATACCCATACTCGCCCTATTACCCATAGTTATCCAATGGGTATCCATTACCGGCTTCGTACCCACCTTAATGTGAGTGTAAGATAACTATTCATATCCGTCATATTAATTATTTAATTATAATTTTTAAAAATTAAATTATATTTTTTTTATAACACTGATAAATATTTTAGATAATTAAACTTAAGCACATATTTTTCCATTTGAAACTTAATTAGATACAAAATGGAGCGAGTATGGTGAGTACAAAGCGAAGTAGGGTGGGTATGGAGCGGAGCGGGGTGAGGAGGGCACAGCACTAAACCCATACCCTCCCCATACCCATAGTGGGTACACCCAACCTGTACCTGCTACCTGCGGGTAATGGGTTTTACCTGCTTCATTGTCATCCCTAGATGGAACTAGGAAGTTAGTTATTCGCCTTTGTAGGATCTAACATCTTGTTTGGTTGGCAGAAAGTAGACGCGGGAAATAAAATTTTATGGGAAGTAGGAATTTAGGCTCTTATTTGGTTGGCATAATGAAAGTGTAAATTGCATGAGAAGTAGGTATATAGGAAATAATTTATATAGCTCCTTAGGTCGGTTCTAATTCTTAAGGTTATTGGTGCAAAAAGCAGGTGAGAGTATAGGAAAACACTTGGTTTCACATATAATGGTGATGAACTGGATATGATTAAGTTATTTGCAATGATGTAATAAGGTCTTGGGTGTCCTGACTCCCCGTCAATCTTACCACCTATTTTGGCATGATTGGCCGTTTCTCGCTATTCTTGGCCTATCTCATCTTATGGTGATGTATTCATGTAATGCCTGTTTGATTTTTTTTTTCTGCATGTTTCTTTTTATTTTGTCATGTTTTCCTATTTTCTTGGCTATTTTTGTCAATGTTTCTTGATCCTCTCTTTTATGCGGGTTGACTGCAGCCTTGTCTATACTAGTTGGTCGTTTTGTACCACGATCTTGTCGCTAATTATTGGAAAAAAACTAACCCCTCCAAATAAATTCTATTTCTCATCCTGACAACCAAACACTTTGTACCAACTTCCTGGAAAATTGATACGGGAATTGGATTACCAAGAAATACAACTTCTCGTATGAATTTAATTCATGTGGCAATTAAATGAGGCCTATTAGGATAACATCCCTTAGGCTAATATCTGTTAGGATAATATTTCTGATCTGTATTTATTCGTATATTTATCAGCCTAAGGGCTTACTTGTAATTCCTTCTGTATTCATATTATTATATATACGTGCCTCAGCAACCCTATTGGGTATGCTTTCCTAAACTATTCTTTTACATGGTATCAGAGCATACCTAACCAAAAAAAAAAAAAAAAAAATCTAAACCCTACCCACGACGCCATCCCCTCTCTCACGCCCTAAATTGGCCAGCACCGCCCCTGTCACGGCATCGCACCACAGTCTCCAGCGCTGCTCCCCTTCTCCTCTCCGGTACGTGGGTTTTTTTCCCTCTTATGGTGACTACACAAGGTGCATAGGGTGATATTCTCGATTGAACGAAGTTATGGCAGCCAATCCCAACCCCCTATCGTCCCTTTCCCAGCCTCGGTCTCCCTCCCGTCACCCATGCCCGACGTCACCAAAACCACCACCAGCACCACTGTTCCGCAGCCGCCCACCCTTGGGCTTGAGCCTTCCCCCACGTCGGGACCCCCTTCTCGACGTCGAACATTGGTACCTCCCTTCCTCCTTTTCAACTAGGTTACTCTGACTTTCAATATAGTATCCCTACTCCTCTCCCTGGGTTGTCTTACCTGCCGCTCGCTCCTCCCGTAAATACACTTCCCACATCCTCTATTATGAGCCTCGTAACTGTCAAACTAGAAAACCCTATTGATTATACAGTCTGGAGAGGACAAGTTTCTATGTTACTATGTGCCCATCGTCTCATGGGTTTTGTTGATGGTACTCTCCCTTGTCCTCCCTCTCAAATTCAAACACCAACATGTATCTTTATTTTCAATCCTGATTTTCAAACCTGGTCTTGTATGGACCAAAGCATTAGGGCTTGTCTCTCTGCATCTCTTGCCCGGTCGATTCTCAATGATGTTATTCTCCACCCCACATCCAAAGCTATATGGGATGCTCTGGCCAAACGCTTTAGGGACCACTCCCCTGCCAAGGAATTTGACCTGCGATCCCAATTGGTTACTTTGCGTAAAGATAACAAAACTATGACCGCTTACTTCACTGAACCCAAAACAATAGCCGATGACTTGGCTGCCATTGACTCCCCAGTCTCTAATCGAGAATTGATGCACGATGCTCTTTTCGGTCTCCCGCCGGAGTATGCTGCTATTAACACCTTTACTCGTCAATGTTCCCGTGATCTCTCGTTTGAACGACTCAAGATGGCCCTCTTGGATGAAGAAGCTGCTTTATCTCTCATTCATGCTCAGTCCCATGAACATGCACATGCCCTCGCTGCTGCGGGACACGTGCCTGACACCTCGGATCAGAATCGAGGTCGTGGTGGGCGTAACTCCAACTGTCAAGGAGGTCGAGGTCATATGGGCCTCACGAAGGTATCCTTGGTCCCGGGCCTCTTGTCTGTCAGATTTTCCATCAAGCCGGTCATGCAGCCTCCCTTTGCCCACACCGCTATGTCAATACTGACCTCTCCCACTCATTGTCTACCACGTTGGTAACAGATTCTGCTAATCCTACTTGGTACCCCAACTCTTGTGCTTCTAACCATATGACACCAAACCCGGGTATTTTGCAAAATATTTCTCCTTACTCTGGTTTTCAATATATTCAGGTTCGCAATGGATCTCTATTACCTGTTACACATGTTGGCACTTTAAAACTGCATGCTCCCTTCTAAAGTACTTTTGGTTCCTAGACTTACTTATAATCTCCTTTCGATTAAACAATTGTGTAGTGACAACAACTGTAGTGTTGAATTTGACTCATCCTCCTTTTGTGTCAAGGACAAGGCTACGGGATGCCCCTACTCAGGATACTCGGTAATGGACCACTTTATGGCTTCTCACCTCACCTCACAGGACTTGTTGCATAGATTGCTCTTGCAGACTTATGGCACCGACGCTTAGGATATTTAGGTCATTCTGTTTTCGATACTTTACGTAGTTGTTCTTTAATTCTTTCTAGTTCAAGTTCTAGTTCTATTAAACATTGTCAGGCCTGTTGTTTGGGCAAGTCACATCGTTTACCTTTTGCTCGTGTTATACATATTACTACTGCACCTTTACAAATATTCATAATTTGTTGAAATATATCATTTTTATTTAATATGATTTTATTTAGGGTTATTTACATTTTAATACCATGATGTTTATACATAATAAAAAAAACCCTAACCTTTTTAAATTAATAAAAAGACTTCTAAATTTTTATCACATTAATAACTAAACCTTATATTTTTACCGTGTTAATAAAGAGCCCACTCTCCTTTTTATTTTTTTAAAATTTTGGAAGCAACGGCTCTAATTAGAGTATACACATTGCCCATAACTTTGAATTGTCTCATATGTCAACTTTGACGAATGGGCTGTGGATGTTGACGCAGCATATTTTTTGAACTTTTACTTCAGTAAAATAAGCTCTTGAACTTTATAGTTAAATACAACACATTTTTTGCATATTTAATTTCATAACATAGTCCTCTAAACTTTATTATTACATACAACACACCCCTCGAACTTTGCCATTGAAAACAATACATCCCCTACACTTTCAATTTCAAAAACTAGCCCTTGAACTTTGCTACTAGGCACAACTCACCCCCCAAACTTTGTTACTAGATGCCACTCACCCTTTAGACATTAATAAATTTGAAATTTAAAACAAACTATGAAAAAAAAAGAAAAATATGACATATTTTTTAACTTTGAAAAAAATTAGATTAATAAATTTAAAATTAAAAAAGTATCAAATTAAAAATAAGAATTTTCAAGTTTTATATAAAGGAACATGATTTTATATTTTTAGGTAAAAGATAAGTGCTTTATATTTCTAAGCAAAATATATAAAGATTTTCTAATATTTACACAAAATAATTTTTTTATTAATTATAGTATTAATATTATAAATTTACAAGATAACAAAATATTTTTAAAAATATTCATAAAAATTACTATAAGACAAAATATAATATTTTTTAAAAATATAACGGTGATGAATCGGATATAGTTGAGTTGTTTACAAAGATGGAATAAGGTTTTGGATGTTTTGACTCCTCGTCGAAGTCATCTCCAATTTTGGTACGGTTGCCGTTTCCCCTTATTTTTGACCTATCTCATCTTATGGTGATGTAACCATG
Source organism: Simmondsia chinensis (assembly GCA_018398585.1). Classification (NCBI taxonomy): domain Eukaryota; kingdom Viridiplantae; phylum Streptophyta; class Magnoliopsida; order Caryophyllales; family Simmondsiaceae; genus Simmondsia; species Simmondsia chinensis. The sequence continues at coordinate 36,840,778 of JAGTTD010000005.1, read as the reverse complement.
TAGTACATGTTTTATTTTTTATTTTTTTATTTTTTTATTTTTTTTATCATGTTGGCACTTCCCTTTATGAGGGTTAGCCTTTATTGGGGAGGGGGGAAAGGGAAGGGGGTAGATGAGAATCGAACCCGGAATCTCAGCGTAGCACGCCTGCTCCCCAAACCGGGTGAGCTCCCGGGCGACCCCCTTTTTCCTGCTTGTTTGTTTTCTTTTTGTCATGTTTTCCTTTTTTCTTGGCTATTTTTGTCAATGTTTCTTGATCCCCGCTTTTATGCGGGTTTATTGCGGCTTCGTCTATACAAGCTACCCATTTTGTACCATGACCTTGTTGCTAATTATAGGGTTAAAAAACTAACCTCTCCAAATAAATTTTATTTCTCATCCTAACAACCAAACACTTTGTACCAACTTCGTGGAAAATTGATACAGGAATTGGAAAAAAAAAAGCAACATGCCCAATGCCCCAAGGGCTCCCGCCTAAGCAGGGTTTGGGGGCGGATGTACGCAGCCTTCCCCCTTCAAGATATTATCCCTGAGAAAAAGCTATTTCCGAGTGCCTCCAACCTGAGGGTGAGGACTTCCCAAGAGGTCATCTATCCTCGTACTGCTCTCGTCCAAGCATGCTTAACTTCGGAGTTATAATGGGATCCTTTGAAGGCATGTTGGGATTTGAATTACGGGAACTGAATTTCCAAGAAATACAACTTCTCGTATGAATTCAATTCATGTGTTAATTAAATGAGGCCTAATATTCATAAATTTATTGAAATTTATCATTTTTATTTAATATGCTTTTATTTTAAGGTTATTTTATTTACATTTTTGGATAATAAAAAAGACCCTGACCTTTTTGAAATAATAAAAAGACCCCTAAATTTTTATCATATTAATAAATAAATCTTTATATTTTTACCGTATTAATAAAGAGTTCACTTTCCTTTTTTTTAAAATTTTTGGAAGCAACGTCTCTAATTAGAGTATACAATAGGGTTGTTACAATGAAGATTTTACTTAGGATCGTTAGGGGTTTATAATCATAGGATCGAATCGAAAATCGTAAGATTCTACTTTTAAGGCATAAAATCAATCTTGAATCTTCACCCATCAGTTTAACCTTTTTGAAAAGTTGGTTCTTTGACATGGTATTAAAGTTTTATTGACCTAGAGGTCACGAGTTCAAATCTAAATAACCTCTACTTTTAATATTAAATAATTTAAGCACAAGATATTGTTAGAATATAAAATCAATCCTGGGATTTCATCTATCAGCTTAAGCTTTTAGGAAAGATGGTTTCTTGATATGGTATCAGAGCCTTGATGACCAAGAGGTCACGAGTTCGAATCTCAACAGCCCGCACTTTCAATACTCGTATAATTTAAGCACAAGATATGAGGTGAGTCTCTGCAGTATTCACGCTTCAAGCCCAAACGGGCATTCGCGTGAGAGGGCATGTTCCAATCTTAGGATTTCACCTATCAGCTTAAGCTTTTAGGAAAGATGGTTCCTTGATAAATATAAGGGTTATCACTTAAAACTAAACTTAATTTAAGTTTTTTGAGAATATATAAGCATTTAATTTAACTTTCTTTTACTTCGGGTTAAAAAAATACGTTCATTTATAATATATGCATGAAATTTTTGCTTTTTAACTTTTTATGTATGCATGATAGGATCGAGGTAGGATTGGTAGAATTGTAAAATCGTATGCTATCCGTTAATTTTGTTTAATATTAATGGATCGTAAGATTCTACAAAATTAAGATTCTACTTACGATCTGGATTGATCAAAGATTGTGGAATTATAGAAATGCAAGTATTAGGATAATAGAGTTATTTATATTATTATTAGCCCAAGGGCTTTCTTGTAATTGTACTTTCCTTGGTCTTTCTATATATATGTTAGCTCAGCACCCTGTTGGGTATGTTACCATAACTCTTCTCTCACATGGTATCAAAAAAAAAGGGAAAAAAAAAATTCGGGTCCTACAGAACCCTAAACCCAAAGATAGCCGCGCCGCCACTGTGCCTACGGTGCCCCTCCCACACCCCTTCCCTCACCCTCTTCTCTCCACGGTGCACCTCCCTCGCGTCGCCGCCCGTCCGGCAGCAGCCCTCTCGTGCTGTGCTGCTGTCGCTCCTCTCACGCACGAACGACCTGCCGGTCTCCAGACTCCCTCACGTCGCGCTGCTCCTCCCCTGCTCACGTCGCGCTGCGCCGCCGCCCTCTCGTACGACCGGCCGTCGCCCCTTATCTTCGGTACGATCTCAGGAGGCATAGTCTATGTATTCCTCTTTGATTAGTGAATCTATGGCTAGCAACCCATCACCCTCTTCCTCCTCTCCACCCAGTCCAACCACCGTCGATCACCCTTCGTCGGTGAACCCATCACCGACAACCCAACCCATCTCCAGTCGACCGTCCATACCTCCAACTCTCGGCTCCCTTCCTCCCGCCGTCACCTCTGCTCCCTCTACCGGGTACACCTATGGTATGTCCCTTCCCAATTACCACTCTCAAAGTTTATTTTCTATGCCTCCAAGTATTGATCATGCATCCTTGATCTCTGGCCCATCTCCTACCCCTCCCGGTTCCCTAGCCGTGCCCTTCTCTGGGTATCACCAACCGGCCCTCCCTTCGGCTGCCCTCCCTACATCGTCCTTCACAAGCCTGGTTACTATTAAACTTGATACCCCAACAGATTATCATGCTTCGCGTGAACAAGTCTCCATGCTCCTTCATGCCCATCGTTTAATGGGCTTTCTTGATGGCTCGTTACCTAGCCCTCCTCCTCAAATTCAAATCCGCACTGGTGCCTTCATCTCTAACCCTGATCATTAAACTTGGGTTTGTATTGATCAAAGTATTAGGGCCTGTCTCTCGGCCTCTCTCGCTCGCTCAGTCCTCAATGACGTTATACATCACCCAACCTCCAATGCCATGTGGGATGCCCTAGCTAAAAGATTCCGTGACCACTCTCTAGCCAAAGAATTTGACCTCCGCTCCCAACTTGTCACTCTCCGCAAAGATAACAAAACCATGACTGCATACCTAACCGAGCTTAAGACCATTGCCGATAATGTTGCTGCCATAGATTCTCCTATCTCGGATCGTGAATTAATGCACTATGCGCTCTTTGGTCTTCCACCGCAATATGCGGCCTTCGGTACATTCACTCGTCAGTCCTCTCGGGATCTTCCCTTTGAGCGCCTTAAAACTGCATTACTGGATGAAGAAGCCGCCATCTCCCGGATTCAGTCACGGTCTTCCTTCGATCATGCGCATGCCCTTGCCGCGTCAGGTGCGCCATCCGACTCGTCGGGTCATGGCCGGGGTCGTGGTGGTAGTGGGCGTAAGGGTCGTGGGCGCAACTCCAATCGCCACGGAGGTCAAGGGGGTTGTGGCGGGTCATACGGTCAATCGCCAACCCTGAGGACAGGCACGGTCAACTCTGGAGCCGCACCCACTCCACCGCAATCTTGGTTCAACAATACCAGCTATGCTCCTCGTCCACCGCAAGCAGGTATACTCGGTTTTGGTCCCGTTGTTTGTCTGATTTTTCATCAGGTTGGCCATGCTGCTTCTCTTTGCCCCCACCGCTTTGTTCAAACCGATCTCTCCCACTCCCTCTCTGCCTTGTCAGTCGTGGACTCTACTGATCCTACGTGGTACCCTGACTCTGGAGCGTCTAATGATATGACCTCTAACCCAGGTATTTTACAAAATATTTTGCCGTACACTGGTTTTAAATCTATTCAAGTTGGTAATGGATCCTTGTTACCTGTTACTCATATTGGCTCCTCTAAATTACGAGCTCCCAAGCATGATTTAAAACTATCTAATGTCCTTCTAGTGCCTGGTCTCACTTATAATCTTTTATCTGTTAAACAACTGTGTCGTGACAACAATTGCTGTGTTGAGTTTGACTCTTCCTCCTTTTGTGTTAGGGACAAGGTTACAGGGATGCCCTTACTCAAGATGCGCAGTAGCAGTCCTCTATATGGCTTTTCTCCGCACTTCACCTAGGACATTTAGGTCACTCAGTTTTTGATGTTTTACGTTCACGTTGTTAACTACGTTCTAGTTCTAGTTCTATTTCACATTGTCAGGTTTGCTGTCTAGGTAAGTCTCGTCTTTTACCGCTTACTTGTGTTTTACATACAACGACTGCTCCTTTACAGTTAATTCATTATGATGTTTGGCAATCTCCTATGCAATCAACTTCGACTTTTCGTTATTATGTGATTTTTATTGATGACTATTCTCGCTTCTCTTGGCTTTATCCGATGCAACGGAAAGACGAAGTGTACTCCATCTTCTCCGACTTTAAGATTTTTGTTGAAAATCAGTTTTCCACTACAATTAAGTGCTTTCAAAGTGATGGAGGTCGTGAGTTTGACAACAGGCAAATGGCGGCCCTTTGTCGCACTCATGGAATTCACTTTCGTCTTTCATGTCCTGATACTCCACAGCAAAATGGAGTGGCAGAACGTAAGCATTAACATTTAAGTGAAATAGTATGGACCCTTCTCCGTCAAGCCCAACTTCCTTATGAATTTTGGGCAAAAGCCGCCTGTACTGCTTGCTATATTATTAATTGGCTACCGACTCCTTAACTGCGTACCTTGTCTCCCTTTGAAAAGCTTTTTCATCGGGCCCCTGATTATAACCTTTTTCGGGTCTTTGGGTGTGCTTGTTTTTCCAACATCACATCTCGTACCGCTCATAAATTAGCCCCGCGCTCTCTCCCTTGTGTTTTCCTCGGATATGCCGGCCGGTACAAAGGTTACCGTTGTTTAGACCCCACTACTGGTCGTGTTCATATCAGTCGTCATGTGCATTTTGTTGAAAATATTTTCCCATATCACACGTTAGTGTCTAGTTGCACAGCGCCCCCATCTAGTGAACTTGTTGAGGTTCCCCCTACCCCTTCTCCTCGGTGCAATGTCTACAGGCACCATGCCTTCGGTCCAGCCGCTTGCACCAGCCCCGGTTCCTGCTCCGGCCAATGCCGATGCAGGTACTCGTGAGACTCCTTTGCCTCACCCTAGTGGTGCAGGCCCGTCGGCTCCAGGGGGCGTCTCGGGTGGCTCTTCACCCACACCTCTAGCCAGTCCCATCCCTACCTCTCCGCCTCTCCCTCGTTCTGTCTCAGGTGTTGCCACGCCTACGGTCCCGGATGATTCCTCTCCTGTCCAGCGTGGCCATCCCATGCGTACACGTCTTAAGGACGGAATTCACAAGTCTAAGCACATTCTATCCCTCGGCTCCGTTGTTGTGATTCAGGAACCCACTTCTTTTTCTCAAGCTGTGAAAAACCCTCAGTGGCAGGAAACCATGGCTGAGGAATTTAATGCTCTTATTCAAAATCACACTTGGGATCTCGTACCTCCCTCTCCTTCGCAAAATGTTGTTGGGAGCACTTAGAAATATAGGGTAAAGTATAAACCTGATGTTCAGTCGATCGCTTCAAGGCTTGCCTTGTTGCCCAGGACTTTCATCAGCGTGAAGGTATTGATTTCACCAAAATGTTTAGCCCTGTTGTAAAACCTATGACTATCAGGTTCATACTGGCCCTGGCTGCTACAAAATCCTGGCCCATTCGCCAACTTGATATGAAAAATGCGTTTTTACATGGTTTTTTGAATGAGGAAGTGGACATGCGTCAGCCACCTGGGTTCGTCCACCCTACGTTCCCTACGCATGTATGCCGACTACGCAAAGCCCCGTACGGCTTAAAACAAGCTCCCCCGGCCCGGTTTCACAAATTTAGCACGTTCCTCTTCAGTCTTGGGTTCTACTGTAGTAAGGTAGATCCTTCCTTATTTATTCATCGCTCCCCTACCAGCATTGTGTGCCTTTTGCTCTATGTTGATGATATCATCCTCACAGGTTCTAACCCTGCGCTTCTCAGTCAACTAACCACCTCCCTATCCACTCAGTTCGCTATGAAAGACCTCGGTCTACTCCACTATTTCCTCGGTATTGAGGCCAAACGATCCTGCCATGGCCTTTTCCTCTCTCAACACAAATATACCCTGGACCTTCTTCGCAAGCATGACATGCTTGAGGCCAAACCTGTACAAACACTGATACCAGCCCGAGCACAACCTTCTTTGACTGATGGGGACCTCCTAGCCGATCCCACCGAGTTCCGTAGTGCAGTGGGTGCACTCCAGTACTTAACCATGACCCGTCCCGACATATGCTTTGTGGTTAACCATGTGTCCCAGTTCATGCATGCTCGCATGACGTCACATTGGCAAATGGTGAAGAGCATCCTGCGATACCTCAAGCTCACGCCTGATCACGGTCTCACCATTACTCCTGGGTCTTACACATCAGTCACCGCTTATGCTGATGCTGATTGGGGTGGTTGTCCTGATACACGACGCTCTACTACAGGTTTCGCTCTTTTCCTTGGTCCTAATCTCATCTCCTGGCGCGCTAAAAAGTAGCCCACAGTTGCGAAGTCTACCACTGAGTCTGAGTATCGTGCTGTTGCCAAAGTCGTAGCAGAGTATGACTGGATCCGATACTTGATGCGTGACTTGGGTCTGCGGCACACTGGTCTGATTCTTATCTACTGTGATAACGTGTCTGCTACTTACCTTGCTGCAAATCCTATCTCTAATGATCGTAACAAACACGTTGATGTCGATTTTCACTATGTTCATGAAAAGGTTGTCAAGGGTGACATCCGGGTTCGATTTACTTCTACTACCGAGCAGGTTGCTGATATTTCTACAAAAGGGTTGGCTACTGCCTGCTTCCATTACCACAAAGCCAATCTGCATGTTGGTCCCTCGAGTACAGATTGAGGGGGCGTATTAGGATGATAGAGTTATTTATATTATTATTAGCCCAAGGGCTTTCTTGTAATTGTACTTTCCTTGATCTCTCTATATATATGTCATCTCAGCACCCTATTGGGTATGTTACCATAACTCTTCTCTTACAGTAAGATTCTAAGATCTGAATTGGGAGTTTAATAATTATACACAATGCCTATAACTTTGAATTGTCTCATATGTCAACTTTGACGAATGGGTTGTGGATGTTGACGCAGCATCTTGTAACTCTTTTTCTTTCGATAAATTGGGATTCTTGAACCCCTCCCCTTTTTTTTCCCTGAAAATTTAGATTTTATTAAGAGCAAAATATAAAAAGACGAACTTAATAATTAAATATCATATATTTTTTGAATTTTTATTTTCATAAAATAGACTTCTGAACTTTATAGTTAAATACAACACACCCCCTGCATATTTAATTTCATAAAATAATCCCCTAAACTTTATTATTACGTACAACACATCCCTCGAACTTTGCTATTAAAAACAATACACTCCCTACACTTTCAATTTTAAAAAATCGCCTTTGAACTTTGTTTTTACGTACAACTCACCCCCCAAACTTTGTTACTAGACGCAACTCACCCCTTAGATATTAATAAATTTGAAATTTAAAACAAATTATGAAAAAAATTAGAAAAATACAATATATTTTCTAACTTTGAAAAAAATTAGATTAATAAATTTAGAATTAAAAAAAGTATCAAATTAAAAATCAAGAATTTTCTATTTTTATACAAAGGAACAAGATTTTATATTTTTATGCAAAAGATAAGAGCTTTACATTTCTAAGTAAAATATAAAAATATTTTCTAATATTTATACAAAATAATTTTTTAATAACATTATAAATCTACAAGATAACAAAATATTTTTTAAAATGTTCATTAGAATTACTATAAGATAAAATATAATATTTTTTAAAAATATAATTTTTAAAATTATAATAATATATTTAAAAAGAAAAATAGTGCAAAATTATAAATTTAAAAATAAATTCAAATTTTTTTTTAACAGTTGAAAAATTAAAGTTAAAAAATTTTTTTTTTATCATTTGTTTCAAATTTTGTAATTTCAAAACTATTAATGTCTAAGGGGTGTGTTATATATGTAATAATAAAGTTCAGGGGGTGAGTTATTTTTAATAATAAAGTTCAAGGGGTAAATTGAAAGTGTAGAGGGTGTATTGTGTCTAATTAAAAAATTCAGGGGACTATTTTATGAAATTAAAAATATAGGGGGTGTATTATGTTTAATTGTAAAATTTTCAGGGAGCTACTTTATGAAATTAAAAGCGTAGGGAACGTGTTGCGTTTAATTGTAAAGTTGAGGGGGTCTTTCAATAATTGCCCTTTTATTAATAGAAGATAATCAAGAATAATATCATCCAAACAATCATGAGATTCCAAATAGAATACATCATCCCACAAGGACACCCCTAAAACACCAAAAACAGCCAAATGACAAAGTTTGGCACGACACCCTTAAGACTCAAAGAAAGATCATTAGCACCAAGAGGTGGCCACGGGCTGGGCCCCGGCCCGGTTTCTAACCAGGCCTGGCACCCCCCCACCTCCCCCCCAATTTTTTTTTTAAATATCACATTGGACACAAAGATGACACTAGTGGGATTCGAACTCTATACCTCTAACATGTAAGCCTTACTAATTACCATGTGAGCTCCAATTTTTTTTTTGATTTTATTGGATAAACAAACTATATAAGGCATGCACATACCTAATATAACTCCCTCTGTATTTAATTTAATTTTGTTTAATATTTTTTATAAATAGGCTATATAAGGCCCGGATGGTCACACCTTTTTTTTTTGAGATATATATAATTTAATATTTTTTTTACCCTAATATATTACGAAAAGGTTTTAGCTTATATGGTGGGGGCTTTGCTTAACATGCGGGAAGTCTGGGGTTCGAATCTCCTCACCCTCAAAAAATTTTCACCATTATTTTGGAGGTTTTCTACCCCCGGCCCGGCCCAGTGGCCACCTCTACTTAATCCGATCAGAGGATACCACTCAAACCCTGGCTTTCGAAAGTCAGAGGATTCTTGAACTTATTTTATTGAAAAATACGTTGATATATGTAAAAATTTGTTAAAGCCAAAGACTAAACAAAGACACAAGATTCAAGTGAAAATTGGATGATTTATTTATGGTTAATTGTATTTTAATATCCTGAATTTTTTAAATTAATAAAAATAATTCTAATATTTTTAAAGTAATAAAAAGGCCCCTAAGAGTTTGTCCTATTAAAAAAAGGCCCCTCTTTTGCGTGATGACTTCATTTTTCATCTTTAGTACCCTTTAATACTCCTATTCTTACTTTATAAGTACGAAATTCGATATGTTATACTATACAGAAACTATCTATTTTCGTTATATTATATATAAAATTATGTGACACACTCTTCAGGTCAAGGGTTCTTAGAAACAACCTTCCTTCAAGGTAGCACCCGAAGGGGGAAAGCTGCGTACATCCACTCCCCCAGACCCCGAGGATGCGGGAGCCCTCGAGCGGGTTTGTTGTTGTTGTTGTTGTTTAAAAATATAGTCATTGAAGGATATTTTTGTTATTCTGTTGTATTTTTCAATGCTTTACGTTTTTCTTCTTTTTATCTTTTGCTTTAATGCGAAAATGAAAAGCTTCCTTCTTAAAAAAAGACTTCTCATATTGCTTGATTTAAGAATTGAAGGGTTTCTAGGGGACAGGGTACTTTGTAATAATAGATAGAAGATAGATAGATGAATGTTAATGGAAGAAAATAGTATAAATATTGAAGGGAAACTTTCACTTAATTATCTTGAGATTTGAACATCTATCGCCTATTACATACAATGAGATACCCCGAGGTTTCAATTTTTTATCACTTAGGTACCTCATTTTGAATTTAATGAAGTTTTGTACAAATCTAACTAATTTTATATACCAATTTTTGTACAAATGATGGTTTTGTACATAATTATACTAATATATAAAAGTCATGACAATGTTTCGGTAAAGATTCAATGAATCACGACAAAAAAATCACGGAATTTCGATGTAAATTACCTTATATTGTCAAATTCATATGTCGTTTTAGCATATCCGTTGAATCATATGGAAGTTGTAAGGACCCCCTCTCAAATTATCTAGATTGGACTTAGAATGATTGTAGGAGAAGTCAGGACTTCTCTATAATAGATTGTAGTGTATAGATAGAGATAAATAGATTAATTTTTTCAAAGTTTAAATAATTTTTAGTTTTGTAATTTTATACTTAGTTTTGTTGTACGTGCCATACGACTATTGTTTACATTTTAAGTAACTTTAACGAATGAATTATTCGGGATTGAAATAAAAAATGTCATAATTGTAAACAAAAGGAATATTATAAATTATTATAGTAAGAACAAACTCTATCATAATTTGTAAATTATTATACAAACTCTATCATAATTTGTAAATTATTATTTTCATATTGTTGTCTCTTCAATTGTAAACAAAAGGAATATTGTAAATTATTATAGTAAGAACAAACTCTATCATAATTTGTTAAATTTTATTTCCATATGATTGTCTTTTCAGTCTACCAAAATAAGTTGCAAAAAAGGTCAAATATTTGAGCAACTCTATGATATTTATTTCGTGTGCTTTTTTTTATTGATTTAATTATCTTGTTACATTCTAGATATGCACCAATTTATCTCAGAGTAACTAAGTAATAAATTTTTTAATTTTAAATTGTGACATTTCATATAGTAAATAAAGAATTATATGAATATTGTTTTTGTTCCTCTTTTTCCATTTAGGAAATTGAAAGCACGATATGTGTATTTATTGGTTGGTTAAAATGCTCAAATGCTATAGTGAATTTATTGTTGGAGAAGTTATGGCTTCAAATGCTTTGAATTGGGGTTTGGATATATAACATCGATTACCCTCCATTACCTTCCTTTACCCCAATTTTCTTTAACCTTCAAATTAGGGGGTAAAGGGAGGTAAGGCGAATTTTAAAAAAAAAATTGGACAATTTTAACTATAACTTTCTTTATCCTTACCCCTTTTCCTAATTGTCGAATAAGGTTAACTTATTTACCCCTCTTTACCTTTACTCCTCTTATTTTAATATATCTAAATAAGGGTAGGATCTTACCTGACCCTCCCCCTCTGTACCCTTCTTTATCTTTACCCCACTTTACCCCCCTTGACCCAGTTGTCAAATAAGGCATTAGAGTGAATAATTTCTAAATTTCTTAGCCTTAGCCTTCACCTTCCACCACGAAGCCATCCGTAACAAACGGGAGGATAAAAGGGTAAGGTTAAATCTTTAAAAAAATTTGGATAATTTTACTTTTATTTTAACTATAACTCTTTTTATCCTTACCCCTTCACCCAATTGTCAAACAAGGTTAACTCATTTATCCCTCTTTACTCTTATCCCTCTTATTTTAAACATATTTAAACAAGAGTAGGATCTTATCTTATCCTCCTCCTCTTTACCATTTTTTATCCTCTTTTCTCTTTACCCATCTTTATTCCCTTAATCCAGTTGTCAAATAAAGTATTAAAGTGAATTTATCTATCTATCTATTAAGGAGAAGTCTCTCCCTTTCTCATACCCTTCAAAATTCCCTTTCCTATTTTCTTAAAAATCCTTTATTATTTTTATGGGAAAGTTATGAATGATAAAAGACTTTTAAGTATATTTTTTAGATAAATGTAACCACGATGTATTCTACATTTTTGAAAATAAATATAAATATAAATATCTTCTATCTAATCTTTATATATAAATTTCAAGTTCCTCCATCCCACAGGTATCTTATAATATGGCAGCTAAAGAATAATACCCATTTCCGATACGAAGGCCATTAAAAAAAAAAAATGAAAGTTGTCAAAATTGTAAAATCATTTTTTTAAGAAATTAATAAAAATTATATTAAGGGGATTGTTTCTTACTGCATGCACTGGACATAAAAATTAGGAAGTAACGAAACTAATTTGTACTAAAACTAGTGTTAACATAAGAAAGACATTATCACAAATCTGAACGTCCATTTGATTTATCAGAATAAATAAAGAAATAAATAAATAATAGATAAAATATGAGAATATATATATATATATATATAATAGCGTTGTTAGAACTGTTAGAGAAATGGTCTAATCGTAATGAAAATTACACTAGAACACTTCTGTAAAATGCAGTAGAATACTGTTATAAATTACAGTACTATTGTACTATGAATTTCAGTAAAATAAGCAAAAATTTCATTGAAAATTCAGTGAAAGTTGCTGCTGAAAATTGGCAGCGAAAACACATCAAAAATACTGGAAATAGCAGAAATAATTCAGAAATAATTATATAAACATAACAACAAAAGAGAGAGAAATTAGAAAGATCTCACGAAAGATGATATCGTGCCGTGGTAAATGCTACCGTTCTAAAAGACGATTTCGCCACTGCTCCGGTGCACACAGTATAACCGACGGCCGTCCTCCAGGATTAACGCTATCCGACTCTTAACGTGCACTCATTAATTGCCTGGTAGGAGCGCCTTGAACTTTGCCCAAATTTACGGAGAGAGAAAAACCGAGAAAGAGAGAGACTGAGAGGCCGAGAGTGTATATTTTTGGTTGTTATAACTAATGGCATATATATAGTGTAGAAAACGTTAATAGCCATTAAAAAGACGAGTGAAATGAATTCCAACGGCTATAAACGGTAACAAGTATTAAGTCAACGGCTGTAATAAATTTTAACGGCTATAAACCGACGTAATAAATTCAACAGCTATATTGTCATTTATTTCCCAACGGTTGCAATTTTAATGACCCTAAACGACTAATAATGGTAAGCGGCCAGGAAATAGGCACGGTTAGAATATTTTTTCATAACACTTAAATTTAGCTTGTATCATTTTTTCAATAATCCCCCACAAAGGATACAAGCGGAAGACAACAAAGAAGAATAGATTGGGGAGTTCAGTTTTTCAATGCCGATGTCTCGCGACTTGAATCGTCACCTAGTGTAACCCAAGTTTAGGACCAACATCTTGCAAGGTGACTTTCGTCTTGAACCTCACAAGGGGTTGTATAGTCTTCCACTTGGACACATACCAAACTCCAGATCTCGACAACTCCTGCGGGTTGGCGCGTTTAATCGGTTCGTCCTGAATATTCATAGGCGCTCTTGAAGGCAAGTCTCAAATCCTTCATAGAGAGCGGCCAGACTCCCACACTTATATAGGTGGATCCCATCAAGTGTGTGTTACCGCACACCACCAAACATATGGATATGGGTCCATTAAGAGCTAAAGTTCAACCTTACCCCTGGTAACACACAGACAGTGTCCGTCATGTTCAAGTCGTGCTTACACCGCCAAACATACAGCAATGGACCCGTCTTCGCACTATCACACCATAGGGAGGGACAACATAAAACACAGTGCATATTTTGAATGAAACTATAACTTCTCACATTGAACCTGTTAAAACCAGGTTGGATACATCACAGTTTATTCATGTATAGACTTTAATCCCATCCCCCTCGATGTTTCTACAATCATTTTACGACAAAGGCCTTTTCTTCAACGGATCCGCAAGATTCTTTTCAGACCTTACATAGTCTAGTAATATCACTCCACTTTCTAGTAGATCTTTCACGATCTTATGCCTGAGACGAATATGTCTCCTCTTGCCATTATAAACCTTGTTCTTTGCCACAGCAATTGCAGCTTGACTGTCACAGTGAAGTGACACTGATGGTGCTGGAAACCCCCACAATGGCACTTCAACACTGTATTGCAACAAAGCGGTACTTCAGAGTTGACTATTGCCAACACCAATCACGAGTTGCTCTTACCCCCACATTGAGGTACCTGCAATGAGCTGTTAAACAACTAGCTCCATCGCCTGCCAACTTCAATAAGAGTCAGTATAACATATAAGTGGAGCACACATCATATTAGTAAAATTACATCTCCACCCCAAGTACTCACATAGTACGTATATCATATATACAGTTGGCAAGAAAACCATAAACCGCAAATTGTCACTTTCACATCTCATCACAATTGTGAAACATTATTACTAGTTTAGATCACAAAGGACCATATACCCATTCTTATCGTACTTAACGTACATGTGACATGTGACATTACTATTAAGGGTAGTTCATGTCTTACAAATATTGTACCAAATTTTGGTGATATCAAGAGAAAGAGGTTCATAAGACCATAATTCACAAGATGTCTTTTACAACTCAACTTAAGGCAACCCAAGCCTCTGCAAGGCTCTCAAGCCCAAGTGCTTAGCATCATTAAGCTATATACATCGACTTTAGACGATCGACAAATAATATTTCCACCATAATGAATTTCCATGAGCTAGCTATAACTAGCAAACAACGGTAGAAACACAATAATCAGAAAAGATTATGATCAGATAACATACCTTATAGGCTCTCGGGTGCTCTTACAACCCCCCACAATGGAATGTCTCACACGACATTCTTTCGCCGTTAGATTTTTCTACCTGCCAACTCAGTGTTAAAAGGACAACTAAAACATGCAGGTTTCAGAGGGGTGTCAGAAATATAGCTCACTAACGAGCCTAAATTCATTGTAATTAGTAGAATGTCTCTCAAAGATATCAAACACCCAACACAACAAGGATTCTATTACAATGTAAACCCCATTCATGATGCTTCGCTAGTACTTCGACAATTTAACTAGAGCACTGTTGATATTTGTCATTTGGATTAATGTATGTAGACAAGGTCCTCCACTTACATATGATATAACGGGACGAGTGTTGTATTATCCACCAATTATAATGCTATCAATTACCTTAGTATATTTAGCTTGTGATGCGATGCCACATTTTTCTTCTCATCAAGTGAACACTAGGGTCATATAGTATGTCATTCAAATGATCAACATGAGCATACGACATATGATAATAACCCAAATAAGGTATCTTACGCACAAGTTAAATACCAAACTTATGACCAATCAAGATTTCCATATGACTTGCACCTTACCTTTTTTCCCAAAAACTTGAAAAGAAGGTATGAAACAATGAGCCTAAGAACCTGCAAGTCTCCCATGACAACACAAGTCCACATATGACTCAAATAGATCAATATTTCCCAACTCTTGGCTAAAATTTAGCAAAGACATTCCAATACTGCATAATTCAAAACCTGACCAGCATGAACCAGTGCCAAATAGCACAGCCAACTAAGATGCAGCATTTTCAGCCATAAACAGTCCAAAACTAATATGGACAACACCAAATTCAGTATGAAAAACATTCCATAAACATGTTTATAACAAGTAATAACATATTTATCTTGCTTCAAACATAGCCACGGGAAATACATGAGACACATCAACATGCACAAAATCACACATAGCTCTCCAAGAACTCATAAGTCCTATTAGCGCTTTACAGAAATCAACTTATTTCACTTAGGTCACCCAAAATATGCTGGAAAATCCAATTCTCACATACAAGATCTAATCCACGGTTACACTCAAAAATATTCAATGTTCTACCAACACAATGGGATTTAAGATTGTGCAATTAGATATGCCTAACCTAAGAGTTGGCCTATTATGGGTTCAAGGCTCAAGTTCACAATCGACCTCAAGCATTAAACACGTTTAACCACAGCAGTAGCACTAGCACCATATGACCAAGGTTATATCAAATTTTGATGTCACTCTTTGGGAGCTTACTTGAGATCATATTAGAAATGCATAAGCTTAAAAACTTTATTTTCCACATCAAGGACCACAAACCCTTTTGGTTGTTCCGTATAAACCTTTTCTTAAGGTCATTATTTAAAACATAATTTGATATCCATTTGACATATACACTATAAGATATTAGAAAGAAGAGATATCTAAACTCTCATTGTGCCAATTTTAGACATGGGTAATGATCTCAAAGAAATCAATTTCGCGTATTTGGGTGTATCTCGTAGCCACCAATCTTGCATTAAACTTATCAATAAAACCATCAACATTCAATTTCTTCTTGAATAGTTACTTTCTACCAATCAATTTACACCCTTTAAGAATGTCTACCAGTTTCTTTGTGTGATTATTAATCTCTCTCAAAAAATGGAATAAACTGATTTTATGATTTTCTTATAGAGTTTTCTTTTCTTTTTTTTTTTTTTTTTGGTGGTCTTATTCTAATTCATTTATCGTACCAATAAAAATGTACAACCACAAACACAACTTCACCGAGTTCTCATGTTTCTCTTCTATCATGCACTCGGTTGACAAATGATTAAACACGTTAGGTTACTATCTTTCGTATATCCGTACTAGGCAGAATATGATTACCTCAACCTGACTAGATAAAACACAACATAATTCACATTATCTTTTAGAAGTCTAAAATAATGCATTTCGTACAAGTTCTTGCAAATTAACTATTATTGTCCTACTAGGCTATACCCCGTATATTTCACTACTTGTGGTGTAAGTCATATGAATGTGAGCTCTTCTAAACAATATATGCAACTTAATTTATGCATCAAACAAGTTGACAACTTAATCAAATACAACTTTTCCAAGCTACAAATGCCAAGATGAAACTTTATATCCAAGTACGAAAATTTGTCCACGTGAAATGAGGCAACATTGACAAGAATTATAGCAAAAATATATTATATGAGTAGAAATATTAAAATTAAAAATATGTCTTCTTAATTTTAAATAATATTTCCATTATCAAAAAGCATATATTCATACTATTTTAAACCAATCAATTTTATTAATTATTAGCCAATATAAGATCAACAGGTCCTTATTTCGTCTATCCCTTTTTTTATTAAAAAGAATAATTTTAGACCCAATATATAATTTCTATTTTCAATTAGATCTAAAAGTGAATCCAATACCTATAAGGTCTAACTAAGCCTTAAATATGTAATGGGCCTAAAATGAGGATTTTTAAATACCTGAAAGGCCCAATCAGGTATTACAATTCATGACACATTCTAGGGTTTGTCTCATCCACATTAATGCTTCTCTCTCTCTAGCTGGACCCGCTGCCACCGTTAGCGACGATCCACCGCCGTCGTTGGTGCTCTAAACTAAGTCTGACCACAACCATGGTCGGGTGGCTAAACAACCACCGGCTCACACGTCACCACGCCCCTTACTGGCATTGATTAAACCCAAACCCCCATCAACTGGTAAAAATATCGAAGCAATGCCACTATCACGACCCAGCCGACGTCGCTGCATCTAAACACCACCGTTGGCTTCAAGAGGTGACATATTGAAGTTCTCTATTTTCTTTTGGATTAAAGAGGACTTTTACTTGATTTAACAACAAATAAACAATGTACTAATTAGTATTTTAAAACCATTTATATGGAGAAATTCTCTATTATGCTTGACTAAAGCAGAAATTCAAATTTTAACTATAGAACCATGTGGACTTAAGGAACAAAGAGTCCCACTTCACAGAATTAGTGATCAACAATAACACCCAGATCCCGATACTTGCTTTCATTGTTGCAGTAATTAGAACCCAACTAACAATATTTTAATTACTCATCTAAATGATTTTCAATTGTATACAAATCCATATAATGGTAAAATCGTCTTTTAGATTGTTAGAGAAATGGTCTAATCGTAATGAAAATTACACTAGAACACTTCTGTAAAATGCAGTAGAATACTGTTATAAATTACAGTATTATTGTACTATGAATTTCAGTAAAATATTGCAGTAAAATAAGCAAAAATTCCATTAAAAATTCAGTGAAAGTTGCTGCTGAAAATTGGCAGTGAAAACACGGCAAAAATACTGAAAATAGCAAAAATAATTCAGAAATAATTATATAAACATAGTAACAAAAGAGAGAGAAATTAGAGAGATCTCACAAAAGATGATATCGTGCTGTGGTAAATGCCACTGTCCTAAAAAACGATTTCGCTGCTGCTCCGGTGCACATAGTATAACCGGCGGCCGTCCTCCAGGATTAACGCGATCCGACTCTTAACGTGCACTCGTTAATTGCCGGGTAGGAGCGCCTTGAACTTTGCCCAAATTTACGGAGAGAGAAAAACTGAGAAAGAGAGAGACTGAGAGGCCGATAGTGTATATTTTTTGGTTGTTATAGCTAATGGCATATATATAGTGTAGAAAACGTTAATAGCCATTAAAAAGACGGGTGCAATGAATTCCAACGGCTATAAACGGTAACAAGCATTAAGTCAACGACTGTAATAAATTCTAACGGCTATAAACGGACGTAATAAATTCAACGGCTATATTGTCATTTATACGGTTGCAATTTTAATGACCCTAAACGACTAATAACGGTAAGCGGCCAGGAAATAGGCACGGTTAGAATATTTTTTCATAACACTTAAATTTAGCTTGTATCATTTTTTCAACAAGAATATAGACGGTCTAAATACAAACAAAGACAATACATTCCATGGACAATCTTTAAAAATGTAAGCAACTTTGCAATGCATGGGGAAAAACTAGTCTTATATATTAAGTACAAGTTCCATCCCCTTCCAAAACTTTTCCCGCTCCAAATCTATCTATCATTTATATTATTATTATTATTATTATTATTATTTTATTATTATATATTTATATTTATTGTTTATTATTTCTATAATAAGTACAAGTTCTAACCCTTCCAAAACTTTTCACAGCCCAAATCCAAAAAATCTAAGCTACTACCTTTTCAAATTTCAAAAAGACAAAAAAGAAGAGGTTTTTTTCAACGGTCATGTTCATTCCAATATAATACAAAATTTAAATACAAATCTCTAAAAATTTACTAAAATATTCACTTTCTTTCCTAATCTAACTAAAATTTGTTTAAAATATTTGTTATTTAAATGCTCAAGTTATATACTTTCTTCACCTAGCTTTCTCTCCTCTCTCACGATATCAAGTAACTTTTTCTCCTCTCTTTTTTTTCTCTCACTTTAGAAATCCGATACTTAGAAGAAAAAAAAAAGTTATCAAAAGCAAAGAAGAACGAGGATAGAAGATCAGACTAGCAAGGTTAGTTTATTGTAAATACTTTTACATCCGTTTTGACAAATTATTTACGAAACCGTTACAATGTGTGATATTGCAAATATATTGCAAAAGTAAGGTAATTTCCTAATAATAAAAAAAATTAAAGTAGTTTTATGGGATCACAAAAATAATTAAGATGGTTTTATGGAAATATTTCTTTATATTATGAATCGTTTTTGCATATTGGTATTTACAAGGATACGTATTTATTAGAAAGTTTATCAAAATTGCTCTCTTTTATCATCAAACTTACGGTTTCATTACTAATTTTTAGAATCTATAATATAAAACATTTAAAAGAACACATTCTTCAATAAAAAACGGAAGAAAATTGGAAAATAATCAAATAAAAGAAAATATCAAATTGCTTAAAAATATACTTTTAGAAAGGAAAATAACTCTCGATGATATCAGTAAAGAACAGAGAGAGAGAGAGAGTGATGGATTATATAAAATAATTTTCATATATAAATTTATATTTTGACAATTTTTTGCATAAATAGAATCTTGACAAATTTAAAGAAATTTGGAAAAAAAAAAAACCTAATAAAAATGTCAAAACAAATACTATTCTAAAATTTCCTTTTTCCACTAAAAAACTGATGGTTGTTAAAAAAAAGTCATAGGAAGATTTTTAGAATTTTAAATATAATTTGATAAATTATAATTTAGTAATTATTTATTAAAGAAGTAATGAAATAAGGTTTCGAACTATCTCTACAATATATACATTTATGTTAAATTACATTGCATGTGTAATGCAAAATATAGAAAATTTATCATAGATTTAATTCCAATTTACAAACTATAAATCTATGCATTGCATGGGAAAAAATTAATTTATATAGTAACTATATACTTAAATATACATTAGCATAAAAAATACACATCCATGCATCGCTTCCCTGTATAAATATTTCGTTGGTTTTCTCTCAATTTCTTTCAAGCCATAATTATTCAATACACATAGCTGCCAATTTGTCAAGTTTTAGATTATGAGTCCTCTCCGGCCCCCTCGAAGCAGCATTGTTCGAGCCTTTTCCAAAAAAGAAATAGCAAGAAGTAGAGCAGTGCGGAGTTTCAGGGCATTAGTTCTGCAATTTCAAGGTATGTATTCATGACTTTGAGAGTTAATTTATTATCTTAAGGTGAATGCTAAATATACCTACTTTCTCTATCCAATTTGTACATCTAATTATATGGCCAAATTTTTTTTTGCATAATTATATGGCAATAAGTAGATCTGTATTATGTATTGCTTCTTATTTGGAAAGTAAAATAACACACACTATTTGAATAAAAATTATATCCAACCTACCTATTTCGAATAGATGACAAAAAAAAAAAAAAAATATTGCGATAAGCAGTTCTTGAGAGTTATGATTGCTTTGAGAAGCAGGGTTTCAAAAATTATGCATGATCATATCTTGGTACCACTGTCGTATCAAATCAAGCCGTGTCATGGTAAGATTTATCTTCAAATTTTTAAACTGCATATAACACAGAGTTCTTATTAAAAATTTGTCTCACTATCATCTATTTTTAATTGTTAAGTTGACTCAAAATTATGTAAATTCTATATTTCAATTTACACAATTTATTTAAACCTCCAAATTTTTGGGCATAGCTTTGAACTGGTTTTGTTGTTTTGTTATTTTTCGTAGTTTGGCCTTTATTGTTTGTGGAAGTTGAAAACAATTATAAAAAAAATAAAAAATAAAATAAAAATATAATATTAATAAAAAAACCCCACTTTTTCTTATCTTCTTTATCCCACTATCTTAATAACCATCCAATACATATAAAATTTAACTATTTACTATCTCTAACTTTAACTTAACGATTCAACTTATATTTAATTATAAAACTCTAAATTCATTTCACTCATTGATCCTCTTTTGTGTCATATTGTGAGTTTTAAGGTCTTCAACAGATTTTAGGTAAATTATTCACATAACTTCTACTTCATTGTTATAGAATTGAATATATTTACTAAAATATTATAATTGTTCTGTCTATTTTATATATTATAAACTATTCAATTCTAAAATTCTCAAAAAAAAAAAAAAAACTATGAAGAAGAAATTGTATTGGAATAAAATAAAATCTTAAAAAGTTAAAGAAAAAAAGAGATCGAAAATCTTTTTCCTCAAAAAATTTAATACATAAACCATCCGTTATAAAAAATGAATAAAAAATAAAAAGATGAGCAAACTAAAGTTTTCTTGAAAAATAAAATCTCAAATAAAATAACTATCATTCAAAATATAAAATATAATTATAAAATAATTACGGTGAAAAAGTTATCCTTGAAAACAAATGACAATGCAATTAAAATCCATAATATTTCAAATATAAGTTTATCGAATTTCAAATAAAATCTAAATGAAAAATACATAATAAAGAAAAAAAACTATAAGATAAGTTGAAAAGTTATCTTTTTAAATGAACTTCCAAAAAGCTCCACGTATACCTATTTGGAAGGCTTTTGAGATTAATATCTTACAAATAATTAAAAAGACAACGAAACAATAATCGAAGCAGTCTATTTATTTCATCAAAAAAGGCCCGACTACTTCTTCTTAGTACTCATCAAAAGAAATGCGAAAAATTTTAAATGAAAAAAGTATAAAATAGAAAAATAAATTTGCTATTAAAACTTATATTTTTAAATTATCGTACCAGTTATTTATAAAAAAAATTATATTATACAAATTAGTGTCGGTATAAAAATTTTAGTTATTCAAAATTTAAGGATAATATGTGAGCCTTTTGCCTTCATCAACTCTCCCAACGCACTGGCCAACAATGGGAGGCCTCTCCCAGCTGCTCTCTCTCACTTCATCAACTCACTCATCAATCCATGTCGTCTCTTCCCTTTCTCTCTCCTCACTTTGTAACCGCCATGGCAGCAATCTCTCTCCTCCCTTACCCCTTCATTACTCTCCGCCTTCTCTATCTTCTTCTTCTTCTTCTTCTTCTTCTTCTCCGCATCGCTTAATCTGCAGGTGTAATGGCTCCGGTACTCTCTCTATCTCTATGTAATTTTGTGGAGTTTATGTTATTTTGCTTGTGATACTGTTATGACTCAGTGTAGTAATTAGGTCAAAAATGAGCTCCGATACCAATTGTTTATGACTCCGTGTAGTAATTAGGTCAAAACTTCGCTTTGATACCAACTGTAATGACTTAATTTAGTAATTAGGTCAAACTTTATGTATTAATTACGAAGATCGAAGAAATTCAGGGAGAAGAGGAAGAATTAGGAGAAGAATCAGAAAATAGAAGAAGTTTTGAGGGGGAGAGAGAATGAGAGATTGAGGGAGAATTAGAGAAAAATAATTGAAATTTTATTTGATATGCAAAGTCCTGAATCTACCTTTTCTTTGTATAGACTAGGAGGAAGAGGAAAAGGAAAAGGGAAATCTGAATTATAACAGGAGTCTAACAAAAAACATAAAAAATTAGCTAAAGACAAAATAATCACTATTCCTGCCAAATCTAAATTTCAAAGTTAGTAAATCAATTTTAGATTTAGCTAATTTTAAGATTAAATTGCTAGGGTATAATGCATAACTTGTTATGACCCTACCAAGTGCTAGGCCAAAACTTCATACATCAATCATGAAAAGAGAAAAAAATCAAGGAAGAAAAGGAAGAATTAGGGAGAAATTGAGAGAGAGAGAGAGAGAAGAGAGTTGGAATTGAATATCGAAGTAGATAACAACAACCGAGCCAGTGTCTCAAGGGCTCTGCATATGCAGGGTTGGGGGGGGAGGGGGATGTACGCAGCCTTACCCCTTCAAGGTGTTACCCTAAAGGAAGGCTGTATCTGAGGACTAATCCCTATTTATAGAGTTTCTGAGGCAAAATACTAAAAAAGAATCAAAAGTATGGAAAGCATAAAAAATGGTAAAAACATCTTTTCCCGCCTTCCAGCTGATCTGATCGATCGGGTATGTATCTAATCAATTGGATGCCGACAGAAACTTTGCATAGGCTGATATGACCAATCAAATATTGACTGAATCATGACAATATATATTGACACCGGCTGTGATGGACTTCTTTGGTGTGTATCATACATGTGATATTATTGACTCAAAATTAGAAATTGATAATTGAGGGAAAAGGTTAAGATAAAATTAGGGTTATATTTGGTAAGGATACAATTTGGTAAGATTTAGTTATCTAATTGGATTGAGATTTGTTTTATAGTTTGATTGTGATTAGAATTGGGTAACTAAATTATCGAAGTGGTTAGTGCCTGGGGGTACTAAAGTAAGGGAGAGAGTTAGGATTGTTCATGAGTGTTTGTGTGAGAGTTTGTAGCTTCCTCTGTTAAGTTACATTGTGGAGGGTTGATAGTTTACCGTGCAATAGTTACATTTGGGTTGAGAGTTCTGGGATGAGATTTAGGTTTCTCAATTTGAAATTGTAATCGTAAACTTCATAGTGGATGAGTCACCCATTTGGGTCCTGTGTTTTTTCCTTCTAGTCAAGTATGGTTTCCGTCTAAAATTTTGTGTGTTTTTTTAATTGTTCATTATGATTTTACGCTTTCATTTGTGCTTGATTTGTGATTTTTCCAACAATTCTATCAATTAAGACTATAGCTTGGGTGGAAAATACGAGGAAAAGAAGAATTAGGGAGAATTAGAGAGAAGACAGTTAGAATAAGGACAGGAGATAGAGAGAATACAAAAAGAATTGTTGAGAGAGAATTTAGAGAGAAATTGATAGATTGATTATGATTCTTCATATTGATTGAATATGAAATTACAAATATTTATAGAGTGAGGCATTTCCTACCCTTAACAAATTCAATTGATGGTCAACTTCCAACTAATATGAAGTTATACAATCTTTTAGCTGTGTTAGTTTCTTGAAATTGGAAATGGAAGTGAAGTCAAGGCTAATTTGAACTCGGTTTATTGTGATTGGATGTGCTTAGTTTTGTCATCGGAGTAAATGATGCAAAAGCGTCCGACATTTGCAACTATTTGTCACGTAGAAGTTAAAAATTAATAGATAAATGATTTCAGCATCTAGTTGTATCTGATTCGGGACTCATAATGTTACACAAGCATCAGGCTGATGATTAGTAGGTTCAATATCCATTTAAAACCACATAATTGGACTGGGATTTCCTAAATCCTGTAACTCTTCTTATGACTCACTGTAGAACTCTAATCCCTTATGTTATTCTAAGTACAAATTGAGAAAATTGCAGGGGAGAGGAGGGAGAGAGCACAATTGACCTGGCTTATTGGGAATCTTCCAAAGTTGTATGAAATGAAATTGCATAAATAGAACGGAGAGAATTAATGGCGGTTGGAACAGCAACATGCTTCTTATCCTTAATCTTACAAGTGTTCCATTTGGAGCTCCAATAATATCTTTCCATATATGTATGTAGATGTACATATGTACTGAGAGGTAAATTGCGTTAACGCGCGTGGTTGTGTGTGCGTGTGAGTGTGCATGAGTATGTGTGTGCAACAAGTCTTTGTGAAATAACTCCAATGTAAAGAAAGAACAAGGCGCTACAAGACCCTTCTAGTAAAAACTATATAGAGTTTCTAGAGCTCTTTGTGAACTGCTTGTTCTATCACCCTTGTCGAACACTTAAACTACTTTCGGTGTATTTTCTAGCTTATCATAGATGTTCAAGTTTCATCTTTGCTATCTTAATACTATTTCTTTTGCTGTGGAAAAAATGGTGTGCCAATTTTTATGTATTATCTGTTCAGTTATGCAGTTCTCCATTTCACTTCCTTTACAATTGTGGTCCTTGTCTGATTTTAGTTAATTATTGTATTTTCTCATGATATATGTCTTAGACATGATTTCGCAGCTGGAACTTGGGAGACCAGAAGAGAGACGCAAACGAGAGAAGCGTGTGAATGGGATATTCTGGATTATTCTTCTTAATCTTGGCATATATGTTGCTGATCACATATTCCAGGTAGTGGACCTATCACCTTTCTGGTTTGCTGAACATTTGCAGTTCGTATTTGAAGAACTCTGTCACTACATTTTAATAACGAATATAGATATTTTTAACAACCATAGAAAAACTGCTCCACGAGGTGTCCAAACATGCAACTTAAGCAATTGCCTTGGCCCCCAATTTGTTAAGGGCACCTGTTAAATATTAGTTATGCTATTAGTTTGTTTTTACTGCATAGAACCATTAATAATTGGATGAATAACGACCTATGTATGCTAAATGCGTTTTACATATATGATATAAAGAACCCTCGTATTAGCTAATATTAAATATAAAATTGATTGTTTGAGGTGTAGTTAGGCTGGCCTAAACACCTTAGTGACTACAAAAGAGCCTACCGATCAAACTTACTTTAGGCCGCTAAAATCTCTGGACCGACCTTGACTCAGAGATATTTTGCAGTATAAGCTATCCATCTATCCGAAAAAGAGTTTTTATGTGCACTTTTACGAAAGTGTCATATTATTTAGAGTTTACTGATAGGGGATGGGAAACTTGAGGTCACGGTTTTATGCGGAATGAGCGATCACGTATGGCTCAAAAACTCGCATAATATTCTCGTAACCTTTGTATATGAGTTCTAACATCATCAACTAGCCACTTAATGATAAGTTCGCAGTGGGTGAATTAGCAATATAACGCAATCAACTGACTCCTTTTTGCTTTCCTGTCCCAGGTTCGATCCATCAAAACCCTATATTTGTTCCATAACCGCCCTGCTTGGTACCAATTTGTGACTGCTGCATTTTGCCATTGTGATTGGTGAGCTTTTCGTATTTATTTATGAATTACTAGAAGTCGAACTCAAGAAGCTCCAATACAATCTCTAGGAACTAATTATTCCTCTCAAGGATTTTGATCACTCGGGAACAGTTTTATACTCTGACATACCCTTTCATGCAAATGCTTGTGGGGCTTGGAAGTTGGAACACGGATAATGCACAACCCAAACTTATTCCTTGTGTATAAATTATATTGATATTACTGGTAATCGAACTTAAGAGGCTCTGGTACAATTTCAAGGAACCAATTATTCCTCTCAAGGAATGGTGAAGGCTCGAGAATGATCTTATGCTCTAACATGCCCTTTCACGCAAATGGCTATTGGGCTTGAAGCATGGATATCGCACTTGCCCACCTTATACGTTGTGCATAGATTATATTTATATGAAGGCCTTGTTTGGTTGATACAAGAATTCCTATGGGGAGTTGTGTTTCCTAGGAATTCAATTTGTGTCAATTTCCTATGAAGAGGGTACAAAGTGTTTGGTTGTTAGGATGGAAAATAGAACTTCCTAGGGGGTAGGTAAAAACAAAGAAGAGGGGGGGGGGGGGGGGGGTTCCAATGAGTTACTTCCTGCGTTTTAGAAGAATTGGAAATGGCTAAGGAATTTCTACTTCCCATATTCTGTCAATGTCTTGGTAACCAAACAAGAGGGTAAATGTCCATTTCCCATAAAATCTGATTTTCCTGCTTACTTTCTAGTAACCAAACAAGTTAGAGAGATTTTAATTCGAGAGGCTCTGATACCATATCTAGAAGTTAATTATTCCAAAAGTTGAAGTTAGGTGGAGTCTTAATAATGGTTTCACACTTTCAAACCTCCCCTCTTCGGTCTCTCCCCTTCATTATCCTACCCTCCCTTTAGCCCTCAAGGTTGTCAGTTAAGGGCTTAGAAGTATGCCAAATAACCACCTTTATTCTACAGCTTAGTTGCCAACCCAAAAACGGAACCTTCATAATCAACCGTGCTTCCGAAATATGTTTTCCTTCTTTCTGTTCTTGTATCCTTCGGTGATTATAAATACTCCTTATCATCTCTACAGGAACCATCTTTCAGGCAATCTTTTCTTCGTGTACATTTTCGGTAAGTCAGTTCATCAAGTTAGATCAATCCCAATTAAGCCCGAAACACCAAATGTAACGAGACCTGAAAAGGTTTTGAATGTTGATATGCTTTTTTGTGCAGGAAAGCTCGTAGAAGAGGAAGAAGGCAGCTTAGCATTGTGGCTTTCGTATATTCTAACGGGTGCTGGAGCTTTCCTCGTTTCGTGGTTAGTTCTTCCAAGAAATTCAGTTTCTGTGGGAGCATCTGGTGCGGTTTTTGGCTTGTTTGCCATCTGTGTCCTTGTGAAGGTAACGTGAACTAGTGCTCATTTGGTATTATTTCTCTCAATAACTTTTAGTTAATTCTTTTTAAAAAACTAAAACTGTGTGGTGGAGACGATTTTTTTCGGCTTCGAAAGGCTTGGACAAATATTAGAAACAAGAAATCAGAAACAAGAAAATGTAGTTTGTTTCTACTACCCTTTCTTGGTTTCTCGACTACTAAAAACTTTGAACATAAAATGTTAGTTGAGGCTACTAAGGAAACGAAGGAAATGAACAATGAAATAATTCAATGAAAAGAAAACATGATACTAGATTTACGTGGTTTAGCCAATTGTGCTTACGCCATGGAGTTTTAGAATTCTTCCATTATTTTGCGAAGAGTGTAAGAGAATTTTTCTTCTTTCACATAGCACCTAGCAAACCCTAGGCAAGGACATGGTCAATTATAGAATAAAACTAGGCTCCACTCTGAAAGTCTTCCGGGGGCATGTCTTAAGTGATGATTAATGATTGCATGCAGATGTCTGTAGACTGGAGAAAGATGCTCGAAGTGCTTATACTCGGTCAGTTTGTGGTTGAGAAGGTATGTTCAATTCTCCTACTTAAAAAAAGGTTTTCTGATTCTTCAACAGATAGTATGATATCTTTATGTGACATTTTTTTTATAATCGAGTAAGGAATACAATTTTTGTCCTAAGTAGGCTTGGGGATGGGCAAAGTGAGCTCAAATCTAAGACCTTATGCTTGATGTAAAAAGCCTTAACCGCTGAACCATCATCACTGAAACATATAACAACAACAACAAACCCAGTGCCTCAAGGGCTCCCGCGTAAGCAGGGTCTAGGACGGGTGGGATGTACGCTTCCTTACCCCCTTCAGGGTGACACCGTAACGAGAGGCTGTTTCTGAGACCATCACCACTGGAACATGTTACCCTAAAATGTAGAAAACGGTCCAGAATTAGATTGCTTTTAAACGTGCAATCAACTTATTTTTAAGCCTTGTATTTGATCGCAAAAAAATTCTGAGTGAATATCCTCACAATTATTAATTTAGGAGCCCTAGTTTTAAGAGTTATTTGTGCTCAAGGTCCTTGTCTTTCGCTCACTGTATCAATCTAGTCAATTTACTCTTAATGTCAGTTCAGTCCTTGTATAATTTATATTACTACAATTTAGTCCTATGGTGATATTCTTTTCAGGACATTTTTGTATTTACCACTGTTTGTGTTCTCTATCTTAATAATTATTTATTTTTCAATAAAAATGTTCGTTCTTGCAACGTATTTGCTTGGCAGGTTATGGTAGAGGCGCAAGCATCAGTCGCTATGGCAAACGTCTACTTCAGGGGGTATCCAATACAAAGTGTGAGTCACATAGGACATGTCGCTGGAGCACTGGTGGGTGTCCTCCTGGTATGGCTACTTAGCCGAGTTCCCTCCCCTCCTTCCTCCGAACAACCTTCCCTTTAAAAACCCAACACGAAGTAACGTACCGTGTTTATCATTTTTGGTTTGCATAAGAACAACCTTTATGATTTATGCTAGAGCGTATTGCTATATTTTGATTCATATAGTCGATTTGGCCTTGATGGAAAAAGGGGTTAGATTGTTGTATTTCGGAAAATGTGAATGAGTAGACTTGTTTTGATGCGAATGTGTCTAATGAGTTAGCGTCGTAGAAACATTAGTAAGAACTACGCAATGTTGATGTCTCCTCTCTTGGCAAATCAGGCCCATCTGTTTCAATGGCGTGCTTAACGACGTATAAGGCATCTTCGTTGTTGTATTCGCTTAGCAACGTAGAACTGTTTGCGATTTGATTTGCCTTGGATGTTTCATATTCCACGGGCTGGCGTTTTTTGTAAATATTTGATCATCGAGTTAGATTATTCCAATACCCATGGATGCTTAATCTCTTATTATCCCCCATGGAATCGAAATCTTTATATTAACAAAATTCTATATCTATTAAGACTAAGGTTTAATTTATCTCCTTAATGTGATAGAATAACAAGAGAACAATATAATCGGAGTACCCAAAGATATCACATACAACCACCCAGTGCCTCATCGGGGTCAATTCTAACATTCTCAGGGTTTCGAGTAAAATTTTCAAACGGCACCTTTTATATATAATAGTATTTCTCTTAAAACTTATCAAAATTAATAATTGTTACTTCAAAAATCACAATTTTTAAAATTCGGGGGCTTCAAGAGGTTGCTTGGGGTCATGTCCGGCCCTGTGTCTCATAAAGGCTTGTGCCATGACAGGGTCAGGGAAAGGAGACAGCCTTACTCCTACAGGGTGTTATCATGTAAAGAGACTGTTTCTGAAGGGTCCTTAACCTTTAAAAAAAAAGAAAATAGAAGGAACAATCTAAAAAGAAGAGTAAAATAAAGCAATATCAGGTATGCATGCAGCAGTAAAATAATAATAAAAGACTTGTGTGTCTAAGAATATTCTAGATATAACATAGTCACATAAATTACGTAAGCTGAAACTACAAAAATAATCCAATTAAGAATTATTGTAAATCAATTTTTAACTAGATACAATTTACTATTTTTAATAAAATTAGTTAATTTGTATACTTGTAATGTTTGATAATTATTTGCCTCATGTTATATGTTAATTTAAGTAAATATACTTTTAAATTTTTTTGGACAAAATTATACTTTATAGTTTGAATTTGATCAACTTAATTATGTGTTATTTTGAGTGTTCTGATATTATATAGTCCAAAAACAACAACAACATATCCAGTGCCGCAAGGGCTCCCGCTTGCCCGAGGTCTTGGAGGGTAGGATGTACGCAGCCTTACTCCATCAAGGTGAAACCCTGATGGGAGATTGTTTTTGAGGACCCCCAGTCTGATATTATATAGTCCAAAGAGTTAAATTATGTTAATTTAGCTATGCTTTTTGTTCAATGAATGGAGGAAAGAGGTCATGTACAATGCCCATCACATGAGAGTATATAATATATTATATATTCATCTAAGAATAATATGACATGGGATATGTTAACGGGTGTCAATTAACAATAAAATCAAATAAGGAAAGAGAGTGGGGGAGATTAAGGAAACAGGGTTTAGTGATTTCAAAGATGATTTTAATATATTTATTTAGTAAATTAATTTATATAGTAACATTCTCAGTGCTTCAAAGACTCTCGTCTAAGCAGGGTCAGCGCGGAGGGGGTGTGGATGTACGCGGTCTTCCTCCTTCAGGATGCTACCTTTGAAGAGAGGTTGTTTCTAAGAACCTCCAAC
The DNA here is from genome assembly GCA_018398585.1 of Simmondsia chinensis. Taxonomy (NCBI): domain Eukaryota; kingdom Viridiplantae; phylum Streptophyta; class Magnoliopsida; order Caryophyllales; family Simmondsiaceae; genus Simmondsia; species Simmondsia chinensis. The sequence continues at coordinate 36,810,452 of JAGTTD010000005.1, read as the reverse complement.
CTCAGTGGTGCAACACGAGGACTTCCCAGCTATTCTCGCCCAAGTACGCCAAACTTCGGAGTTCTAATGGGATCCGGTGCTTGAGTGTTGGTAATCTTTCAGGTTATTTAGTAAATTAATAAAACCAGACTTTTTTATTTTAATTATAAATTATGACGATATATAATTTTGAGTAAATTACATATTAGTATACTGAAATTTAGTGTATTCATTTTTTAGTCTACAAACTTATTGAAATAATATTTTAATCCAAAACTTTATATGTATTTAATAAAATAATTCAAATAGCGGAGTGTAAGTATGTAAAATAGACCCAGCTTTTATTTTTTTTATATTATTGTTTTGACTATTTCATTAAATATATTAACCTTTTGGTTTTAAAAATTATTTCACATAATTTGTGGATTAAAAAAATTAATATACTAAATCTTAGGGTACTAATATATAAATTACCCTATAATTTTTTAAGCTTATTATACTTTCTAGGATAATAATTTAAATCATCTTTTGCGTATAGAATGCTAATTTTAAAAAAATAAGGAAATAATCTCAAGATTACAAGGAAAACAAGTAACCATTAGGTCACATCGTCATTCTCCCGGTAATTTTTCTTACAATTATTTGAGGTTGTCCAACGTAGTTTTTTCTCAAAATTGTAGTGCTACACATCATAATTAAACTAAAGAAATTATTTATCACCATTTTTATAAAGCTATAATTATAATTAATTTTTATTTTACTAAATAAACGTTACAAAATTTCCCTTTTAAATTACTAAACTTTATATTTATTTAATTCACTGCAACCATTAGTTAATATATCGATGACTAGAAACATTAACAGTGAATGGCATGACAATTATTGATAAAGTTGATGTTCTTCTCGATTTTTTTAAAAATATAATATATTTTTATGTCTCTCTCTTTGCATATATGTATATACTAAATAATATATAATTAGTAGATAAAAAAATAATATACAATTCTTAATTATTTATTTGAGAATTTATTAATTATCTGGAGATTTCTGCATTTAAGTACTTTGATATTTAATATGTATAATGGAATACCATGAGGTTTTAAATTTTTATCACTTAAATACTTTATATCGAAACTTGGTGACGTTTTGTCAAAATTCAATTTTCACCATAAAATATTAAGGTGACACATGATTACAATATATATATATATATGAGTTACATTAATGATTGCAGCAAGAATCCACCGGACTAGGAAATAAATTCACCGAATTATAAAAGATATCTATATATTAGTGTAAATAACATGTCATGTTAGCATTTAATGACAAAAAAAATCTTAGCATTATGATAAATGTACATGTATATTGTTATAATTATGTTTCACGTTAATAATTTTTAATAAAAATCTATCATAGAATGTCTAATTGATAAAATTATTAAATTTTATAAGAATCAAATGAGTAATCAATAATGTTTCATCTCACCCTTACCCTCTTACATGAGGTTATAATAGATTTAAAAAATTTAATCATACTAAGTGATATATTTCCTAGTGAAAAAGAAAAATCATCACTGAAATATCTTGATATTTGACCATTTATTGTTTAGGCACCATAACATTTTAAAATATACAATGGGATACCTCGAGGTTTAAAAATTTTATCACTTAGATAACATAAAATTTTATCAATCAAGTATCATTCTTCCAAAATTCATAAACTTCTCATGAATAATTTCAAAGCAAAACACGATTCTGACAATATATATATATATATTATCAGAATTGAAGATTTTTAACCAAAAAATATTAATATAACACATAATTTTGACTATACATTAAAATTTAGTGAACTTTATAGAACAATATGTTAAATTTTTAATGAAAATATTGACATAAACTATATATATTATTATAATTATGTATTACATTAACATTTTTTGTATAAAATCAGTCTGTTTCTTATAAAAACTAATTAAACTCCGACATAAAGTACCAACGTAAAAAAATTCAAATATCAATATATGTCATATTATATATAAATTTTATGAGAGGATGAGAGCGTGAGAGGGACAAATCTTCGCCTTCATTTTAATGGACGGTCAAGATTTGTTGAATATTGATAAAAAATAATTTTTCTCTTTTACACTTTTTTTCTTTCTGCCCATAAAGAGGTATGGACCATAAATTACTATTGTTTTAATGTGTATTAACTTTTGGCCGTCCATTACAATGGAGGGCAATGATTCGCCCCCGCCTCATGCTCTCACCATCTCATAAAAATGACACCTTATATACATATATACATATATATATATATATATACATACATATATACATATACATACATATATATACATACATACATACATATATATATATATATATATTAAAACTTTAAAATACAAATCCCAGTGTAATTAATTTGATAATTTCCCTAATTTCATTACTGAGAAAAGTAAAACTGGAATGATAAGCCGCCGCTTATTGGGTGTATCGTCCCTATCCATTTGACCCTCTCCCAACCCATCAAAATCATCAACGAATTTCAAAGCCTTATTCTTAAATTCAACTATGACCCACGTAAATTCATACCAAACCCATTAAATTCCCCCCTTGAATCTCTAATTTTCCTTCAAACCCTACTCCAATTCCGCAGATTAGGGTAAACAATCGAAAATCCATTTGAATTGAACCCTAAAGTTCGTATCTTTGTAGTGAAAATCATCAAATCTGGTTCAGATTTCAGTTAATTGGGGGAATAATCAAGGTGGGTATGTTGAGATTGTGGAGATGGTATCAGAATTGCTTGCAAGTTCATCCGGTGAAGACCCAGATGATTAGTTCTGGTTTGATTTGGGGATTTGGTGATATTGCTGCTCAATCTATTACTCATTCTACTGCTAAACGACGTCGTTTGTTTCCTGTGAGCATCTTTCTCTCTCTCTCTCTCTCTCTCTCTCATTCATTAGGGCTTCATTGGGTTCATTGAAAAAATACAACTTAACAACAATGGCCCAGTTCCTCGAAGAGGCTATCGCCAAGGTAGAGTTTGGGGAGGGTAAGATGTACGTAATGTTACCTTTATAGGGTGTTATTGTGAAAAGAGGTTGTTTTGGACAGGCCCCTAACCCTAATAAGAAAGAAGGAACCATATTTACCAACGGTTGAATGAAAAATATTTTTCTTAAAATTTTTTCATAATTTTTTTTTATTTAAAAAGTTTTTGTCTTATAAAGAGGTTAGTTAAGGTTAAAGTGAAGCACCAAGAATTAAGATGTTTCCCTTTTTGTTGAGGGAAGCTTGACTTTCCTCGATGGAGGAAGTCATTTTTCGTATTTGTGATTGTTGCATTTTGTTATGCAAATAAACGGTAGAATGGGGACGGAAAAAAGCTTTTCTGTCAAAACAAATGGAGCAATTGTTGGGGTTTTTGTGGTCTTTGATATATTAATGCTGGATTTTAGTGGAGTGTAATTCGTGGGTTTTGTATTTTTTTCCTTTTTGAGCAAATGGGTATGAGAATTAACAGTGTCAATGCATAACATATAATCACATTGTTTTAGGGTTCTTCTTTCCCCTTTCTTTTAAATGTAATTTTCTGCTGATGCTAGCAACTGCAGAACTAGTTTGTGTTATCATTCTTTGAGCAACTGGGTCCGCGATTTCCTGTTTCCAATTGCCTTGTGAGCCCTATGAGTGTCATGGATAAGCAGTAAATAGATTAAGAATTGAAATTGCTCAATCAATTTTGGTGTTGCTAGATATTCCTATTTTGTGTTAGTGATCATTTGGTTTGTATTTGGTCCGTTGTACGAGGTAGGAAGATGAAAATGTCTCTGAATGTTGGCTTAGCACGGTGTTTCTCTTCTTGCATAAACTGGTTGTCTGGGTCCGTTTATGCTCACTTTGACTAGGGCGTATGCACTGGCAAATCTAGAGTTTCTTTTATGTGCAGCTGGGTAAACCGGGCTCACAAACCCAGCGGGTTGTCATGGGACGGTTTTGACACCCTTGTCAGGCCCGTGCGCCACTTAACTTCACTCCGAAAGTACCTCGTCAAGTCAGGCTTCCCGATAACCCGAAGGCTATGTTTATGCGGAATTAAGGCAAGAAAGTGTCTAAGGGACAACGAGATTAGGGACACAAGTATAATAGATTCACATGTTAAAGAGAGGAAAAGAGTTTGGATGAATTGGGTGGTTTTTGAACACCTATGGCAAATGCCACTTCTTTATTATTTATACTCAAAGAGGTTTACATATGTGCATGAACCGTGTGGCATCCCCAAGGGACACGGCTCAAGGGTTGGGACATGTCTCTAAGTAAATACATGAATCTAGTCTAGGTACATGAATATTTAATAAGCAAAATTGGGACACACCCCTAGGGGCAGGCCGTGTCCATGAACCGTGTCAAGGTTCAAGGGACATGCCCCCTCTTGTCAAGGGACACGACCTTTGGGAAGGGTCATGACCCTCATGTCAAGGCGCGCGCCCGGACTGTGTCAAGGGACCAAGGGACGCGACCCAACATGTCAAGGGACATGCCTCTTCATACATACATGCATCTAAGCACAAAAATGGAAGGCCTAGTACATTCTAGGGCCTTCTAGTACATCATCAAAAATAAAAAGTACTATAGAAATAAGCGTTGGGTGACAGGGTGGCCTAAGATTTTGTTTGCTCTCCTGGTATGATTCGAATCATAGAGCTAATGCTTCATGAGGCGCTAGGCTAGAGTGTTGTACCACTTGATCTGATCCTTTTGAGTTTGGTGTTTCTTCCTTTATGGGACTAGCTCTTCATTCGTGATTGAGCGTTTCCCATCCTGTAGAAGTATTGTCGAGGCTTAGGGTGGGTTGAGGATGCTGGCTTGAAGGAAGAGACTCCCTTGATCCTTGAGAGGAAGTCGTTTACTCTAGTTCGGGAGAAGAGACGTTCCCTAAATTTCTGTATCCATTCATGTAAGAAACCAACAGTAGTGGGGGGAAAGAGGACTTCCATTCATCCAAACGGAGCTTGAGTGAATGTTTTGGATATCTAGGGCATCTCCATTTGGGGATTTCAATCTCTAACATCTCATCACATTGCTTCAGGTTCCCTCTCCTCCTCCCCCCCTCCCCCCCCCCCCCCCCCCCCCCCACCCCCTGCCCCCGCCCTCCCTTTTCTTTCTCTTTTTCAGGTAAGTTTGCTTTAGGTTTCCTCTTTTCCCCCTTTAAAGGTAAATTTTGAGACACAAGTGATTTCGGGTTTCAAGTTGGCTGGTTCTCTAGGAGTGCCCTTGAACTAATCCTTCCTCTCAGGTACTCAAACAGTACATATATTAAGAGTTGAAATCGCTCAATCTATTTACCGTTGGCAAATATTCTTATTTTCCATTAGCAAAAACTTACCCAAAGAAACATCATGTTGTTTGTATTTGGTCCTTTGTCCAAGGTCACGAGAATGAATACGTCTTCGAATGTTGGATGCTGTGTGACACTTCTTCCCTGATATTAGTATCATTTCATGATGGTTAAGGAGAAACCACTTCTATTGCTTGTATGTTTGAAAATATGTGTTGCGAGTATGTTGAAAATATGCGTTGCTTTAACAATGCGTTGGCATGTTCAACCAATGTCCTGAAAACACAATCAAGGTTAAGTCCCTATGTTACAAGGTCCTAGTTTTCGATTACTTTAAATTAAATCCTCGAATGGATTACCTACTCTTAGAGGTTAGAGTGGGGGCTTACCTATTGTGACCGGTTTGGGCATATTCATGTTGAAGGTTATCGTATTTCTCTAAATTTAACAATCCAGGATTTTTTTTTTGATATAAATAACTTGCTTAGTTTCCGTAGTTTGGCTGAATTTCTAATGCCGTCAAGCTGCTTATATGAGAACTTGTCTCGAGAAGGGACTATTTTCCACTATTGCATTGTCTTTTGCTTTTCATGTGTTGAAGACCCCTTTGGTTAACTTTGAGGGGTTGGCTAAAATGGCTAGACACTTGGACCTAATGTCTTATAGTTCGTCAGCTTTGGGGTTCTGATCATGTCATTGGGTGCAAAATATTTTTTAGAGCGTTCCATTGAGGTGTTGTGCCACAACTTGCTCTGCATATGGGGAAATGGTGAGTTGGTGGTGCGTGCAACCTAGGGATTAATTGAGGTGCAAGTAATTTGGCCCCAACATCCCAATTACCTAGAAAAAGGACTCCATGGGTCAGTGTTATTAAAAGCGCGCTTCATATGCGCCTGAGGTGCAAGGCTCGAGAGGTGCCGCCGCACACGCCTCAGTAAACCCTGAGCGACCCCTTTTCACCCAAGCGCAAGAAGGCGCGATGAGGCATGCGCTCTCATTCTCTCTCTCTCTCTCTCTCTCGCTCTTTAGATCTCCCTTTCTCACTCTGTCATTCTCTTGTTTTTTATCATCTTGGTTCGAGTCCGACTCTCTCAACCTTTTCTCCTTCTCCTTGCAGTCACTAAAAAGTTTTAAATTGTTTTTTTTTTTTTTTAATCTAATGTGTATTATAATACTATTTTTTTTGTTTCGTATTGTCTTCACTCCTAGTTGGTTGGCACTCACGTATATATTAATTCATTTATTTATGATACAAGTATTTTTCATGCATCTGTGTTTTTTAAATATAAGTATACTTAAAATTTTGTAACTTTAATATTTAATATGTAGAATTTATTAAAAAAACCTTGTTTGAAATAATTAAATTTTTTTTATATGAACTATATTTATTATATACATATATAACATATCATATACATTTGAAGAATTAATATATCTTCTTTTTCTGATACTAGTGAAGTATTTTTTAAAACCACGACAATTGCTAGATAGCTTAATAAAAAATTCCTAGGCAAATATATTTTTTAAGCTTTAAAGGAAATAATATACATCTTCTAATTAATATATTTTATAAACTATTTTATCCAAATTAGCTAGTATTTGGTCCGCCTCATATCCAAGAAGCGTGCGCCTGAGTCATACGCCTCGCGCCTCGACTTCGGGGAGCCTTTGCGCCTTGTTGCGCCTCACCCCTTTGACAACACTGCCATTGGTTGAGTTCCCAATTTGATTACCTGTCAGCACATACCACTTTCCGAATCTTTGTAGCTTGCAACCCAATAAGCAGATTTTGCATTAGTGTAGATTATGTTGTTATTGTCATATGCTCATATGATATGTCTTATTGCCAATAATACAAATGTGGAAAATTAGAGAATACAATTGATGCTCGTCCTTTGTTTGTTGTGTATGAAGAGTTGTAACGTCTCTACATTCAACAGGATAAGGACAAGGAATTGAAGATCAATTGGAAGAGGGTTGCTGCCACAAGCTTGTTTGGGTTTGGATTTGTGGGACCGGTGGGCCACTTTTGGTTTGTTTATCCCTCCCGCTTGCATTTTATCTTCTTATCGTGGAATCAAATAAAGGCTATCATATAACATTATGGCTCTTATATGACGTATTGAGCTGGCAATTGTGTGACTAGTAGTTATGTAGCAATACTTTTGTGATGACCTGATTGATGCATAAATGCTGTATCTTCAACAACAACAACGACCCAATGCTTCAAAGAGGCGCCTGACAAGACAGGGTCTGGGGAGGGTAGGATGTACGCAACCTTACCTCTACAGTGTGCTACCCTGTAGAGAGGTTGTTTTTGAAGGGGCCCCAACCTTAAAAGAAAGAAGGAAGCAACAATATTTACAAAATCTAAGTCAAATAAAGCAATATCCGACATGCAAGCAACAACAATGACAGATGTGGGCCATAGTTCTAATATCTAAATATGGTTTTGGGATTCGGAGATGGACCTTATGACATAATGTTCTGAAACCCCGAGCTGTTGGGTTTGATGTAGCAGTTGGGCTATCCACCTTCCAAGCATGAGCTCTTGGGTTGAAGCTCACCACCGCCCTCCCCTCAATATTGGTGACCCTACTTAAAGTAATGTTATACCTTTTTACCATTGTAAAATGGAAAAAATCAGAAACCTCAGTGTCGTCCAAATTCTCTCCTATTTTCTTTACACATCTATCTTCTACTCATTAGGTACGAACGTTTAGACCGAGTAATTCGACTACGATATGGGATGCAACCAAATTCATTCCGGTTCGTTGCCACTAAAGTAGCCGTTGATGGGATCATCTTCGGGCCTTTGGATCTCCTCATTTTTTTCACTTACATGGGTTTTGCCAACGGAAAGAGCCCTCCGAAAATCAAGGAAGATGTGAAGAGGGATTTTGTCCCGGCATTAGTTATGGAAGGAGGCATATGGCCAATACTTCAAGTTGCGAATTTTCGGTTCGTCCCTGTCAGGTACCAGCTACTTTATGTAAACTTCTTCTGCTTGTTGGATAGTTGTTTCTTGTCGTGGATCGAACAACAAGAAGACGCGCATTGGAAACAATGGATTTCGTCGTTTCTCGGGGTTAAGCTACATAAAGGTGAAGGTCGATGATTCTATTTGTGCTGGTTGTCCTTTTGTTTCTGACAGAAATTTTACATGTACTGGTGGAAAACGTCAAAAATAGCTTAAAAGGGCATTATATTTGAGGAAAAAAAAGATAAAAATAGTCGGGAAGTGAGGAATTCCCGAACACTGTTTAGGGTTGTTCACGGTTCTACAGTCGTCGAAAACTTGATCCAGATCCAGCCCGACTGATTATCTCACCTTTTTGGAGATTTCGATACCAAATTTCTCTGTCCCATTTTTGAATAAGGTATCCAATTGTTCGTAGCGTTTTCTGTTTAGTTTTTAATTCTTTTGTATTTCACTGTGTTTTGTTAACTGAGAACCACTTGTAGGGGATGTATTTGAGATGAGCCGAGCCGAGAAGCTTGTGGAGCTTTGAAAGCTCAGGCTCGAGCTTGGCTCATCAAAAGCTCGGGCTCGGCTCTGCTCGATTTGAGCTCGGTGAGCTTCGAATTAAACTTGTAATATTTCGGCTCATTTAAGCTTAATATAGCTCGTTTAAGCTTAGGATCAGCTCATTTAGGCTCCAAAATGTCTTCATTGGAAAATACTTAAGCAAATATATCATACTATAAAAGGCTCGCTTAGGCTTGCGAGCCTACGAGCTCTAGGCTTGACTCGATAAGCAAAACGACCCAGCTCCGCTCAGCTTGAGCTAAAAGTGAGCCAAGCTTTTCGAGCTTTATGACAAGTCTTAAGAGCTGGCTCGGCTCATTTACACCGCTACTCAGTTCCGTTTCTTCAAATTATGTGATGAAGCTTTAGATTTTAGCCATTGAAATTCGTAATTTGAAAGAACAATGAACTCGGTTTTTGATAGGGGTCTAGTTGGGGGTTCTTGGAAACAACCTGTGTTCAGGGTAGCCCCCTGAAGGGGAAAGGCTGCGTACATCTACCCCCTAGACCCTGCTTTTTCGGGAGCTCTTTGCGGGCACTGGGTTTGTTGTTGTTGTATTTTTATACAAATTGCTTTTGATAGAAAGTATTTGTGTAAAATTTTAATTTTTTTTCCCTTCTGTTTTCGCTCTAAAGGAGAAGCATTATTTTTATGTTTCTGCTTAAAAGAAAAAAAAATCATTTATACTTCTATTTAATTTCACTTTTCTTTTAAGGCTAAACGTCCTTTAATGTAGAAAATAGAAAAAAATACTTTTTGCTAACGAGGAATTCGATTACCCGGTAACCCTTGGCTCATATGCGGCAACCCACAAGTCGCAAGATTTTTGAAGTGGAAATTTGTCTTGAAAGTTGGAGCGAAACAAGATTGTGAGCCTAGTGATATAAATGAGCCGAGCTTGAACACGTTTAACTTAAAGTTCACTTAGCTTGTGATCTTTGAACTTAGGTTTGATTCGATTTGATTGAACTTGAATAAAGTTTACTTGGGCTTAAATTCAGAACATTTAGGCTCATGGTTTGTATCAGAGGTGTAAACGATCCGAAACGCTTGTAAGTAGTTCGAATAAAACTCGACTTGAGCTCGAATTAAGCGATTTCGAGTATCAAAAGATACTCTATTAATAAACAAGTAGGAGTTGAGTATATAACTATTGGCTCGATACTCAATTAAATACTCGACTCGATACTCAATTAAATATTCGACTAGATATTCGATTAAGTACTCGACTTGCTACTAGAAGTGGTACTTGACTCGATACTTGACTCGTATGAAGTAGTTTTTGTGCATTATTATTTTTTTTAAACGGATGGCTTGTTATGTTAATAGTAAAATAAAAGAAGGAATATTGAATTCCTTGTAAAAGATGGCATGTCACATTTATGGTGGAATGAAAGAACTTGTATTTGGTTTGCTTATATCTCTTGAAACTTACGTTTTGATGCATATTTGCTATTAATATAATGGTGATTTATGGTTGTATATATTAAAATATAGTGTAGGTAATAATAGAGTATCCAAAACGAGTATAACGAATGTTCAAGTATATGAAATAATATATAATAGAGTTAATTTTTTGAATGTTGCTATGCACAATAAATGAGTACTCGAGTCGAGTCGAGTACTCGAGTCGAGTCGAGTACTCGAATAGTTAATCGAGTTCGAGCAAAATTAACTACTCGAATCGAGTTCGAGTACGTGAGTAGTTAATTGAGTTCGAATCGAGTATTGAGATACTTGGCTCGGTTTGACTTGATTAGACCCCTTTTGTATAGAAATCAAGTTATTCGGGCTCGTTTAGGCTTGTCTTTGAACTCAAACTTTACCGTGCTAAATTATTTTTTTCTCATTTTTAATTTTTTCTAATTTGATTGAAAATTGAGAAAAAAATTTAACACATTGCTTTTAATTTCTCAAAAGATGATATTTTTTCTTTTAAAGCAATACTTAGGCATGCAATTATTAATTGGAAAATTAGTGTTTAAATATATTGAGGTTTAACCATTTATCACTAAAGGTCTATTTAGGATTGCTTATTTTAGAGAAAAAAATACTTTTTTTAAAAAAAAACACTTTTTCAAGATTTAAGGGTGTTTGGCAATTGAGAAAAAGTACTCTTTATTAAAAGCAGAAGTAAAAATTTTGTACTTATTTTTTTAAGCAGAAGCAAAAACTAAATAATTGAAAAAGTTTATTTCAGGTACTCTGAAATTTAATAATATATTTTATAAATAGTTTATATATTTTTAAAAATATATTAAATATAAAAAATTATTTTAACAATTAATAATATATCATTTAGAAAATATTTTAAATATTTGAAAATATTTTAATTTTCTTAAAAAAAATTAAATATTTTAAAAATATTGAGAAAATATTTTATAAATATTAAAATATTTTAAATATTTAAGAAATATTTATATATTTTAAAAATATTTTAAATATTTAGAATGGTTATGGGTGATTTTTTTTAACTATAAAAGACTTCTTTTGGTGTCTTTTTTGATAATTTTATAAAAAAAAATACTTTTTTAAATATTGGCCAAACATTCACAATAAATTTTTTTTTTTTGCCAAACGGCAAGCAAGAACAAATTCGTTAAACCAAAAAACTAATTACAAGAAAGCCTCACAAAACACACAAAACAAGGCAAACAAAAAATAACCCCACGCTCAAAACAACAACACAAGCACAATCTTTACAAAGATAGACAAACCTATTCCAAATTCTAGAAATAATGCAACGAATAATCTCAGAAGTATCATAAGATTTATCGCTAAACAATCTCCTATTTCTCCCATTCCATAAACTATAAACTGACACCGATAAAACCAAATGACGAAGGTGGTTGAACCACATCTTGTTACGAACATGAGCACCAAACCAAGCAAAAATATTCTCAAAGGATGGCGAATACAAAACCCCAAAACGCCCCGCAACTTGTTGCCAAACAATCCTCGAAAAGGACATTCAAAAAACAAATGCCGACTCGTTTCGACAGCCTTGTAGCATAAAACACACCTACTTGTCAATGCCCACCCACGCCTCGCCAACCACTCATCTGTACATAAACTCTCTTTGAGTAAACCCCACACACAAAAGGCATGTCTCAGAAGGGAATCATTCCAGACCGTACGCTTCCAGTGATGCTTCACCCCATGACTCCTCAAAACATCATAAGCCATGGAAACACAAAACTTGGAACCATACACACATTCTTCCAAAGCTTTTTTAGCTAACTCAATGTCCCCACATTTACGAACCCAAATATCTCTACATTTTAGAACACTTTTCCATGTTGAAAAGTCATTAACCCCCGCCTGGACTAACCAAAAATCAGCACCTTTAACATAGTAATAGCCAAACCAAGCAATCCATAACGAGTCCTTACCTCTTAACATTTGCCAAAAGAACTTCATAAAGCATGCAATGTTCCATTTATCAAATTGCTTTACACCCAATCCCCTTTCCTCCAACAGGATACAAATATTATCCCAAGCAATCAGGACTAAACCACGTCGCCCACCCCGATGATCCCAAAGAAACCGCAAGCATAAGGATTTAATCCGATTAACTACCTCCAACGGAAACAAAAACACATTGCTCCAAAACCCCAACACACCCTCCAAAACAGTCTTAATAAGTCCAACACCCGCAATAATATTATAAGCACTTCTTTACTTGTTGGCCAAGCACAAACTGCTTATTTAAAACAACACTTTTTACAAAAGTATTTTTACAAAAAGTATTTCTGAAAAAAATAGTTTTTTTTATAGTAATCCCAAACAGGCCTTAAGGTACTCTAATATTTTAATATACAATGGAATGCACTTATTGAAAGAAAAACAATAGGATATGTTGAGTTTTAAATATTTTATCAACCATATACTACTTTGTTGAATTTTGATAAACTTCCCTTGGAAAGCGTTAAAATTCTACAGTATTTCAACAATATATTAGTATCATCGTTAGAACTTAATAATTTTTCACCCCAAAATACTAAAATTACATATGATTGTGGTCATATTTAGGTAGTGTACATAATATTTGATAAATATTTTATTTCATTTCACTGAATTTTTATGAAAACATTAATATGACATAAATATATTATTGTAATAATAAATTGTATCAAAATTTTGGTCCCGTTCTTATAAAAGTTCATAAAATGCCAATATAGGTTACTTAGATGATAAAATATTTAAACCTTAGTATATTTTATTGTATATATTAAAATATTATGCACTTAAATAATAAATGTCTAGATCTCAGGACACCGAAGTGATAATTTTCGTCATAAATTTAGTGGTTTTTTTGAACATGGATATGTTCATAACATCGTTTTAATAAATAAAATAGACTGCAAATTCATTTTAAAAGACAAATATGAAACCATCATTCACAACCTCGATAAGCAAAATAGAATCCGGAAATTAAACAGGATATAATACATACGTGTATTATTTAGTTATATACATGAAAATATTAGCTAATTGTTCAATGACTTATAAAAGTAAAGAATAATGTTAGTCATAATAGCAGTAACAAAAACATAATAAATAGTAATTGATAGGCTACAACAACAATTTAAAAGTTAAAAGCAATAAATTTAGCAAAATATAGAATATGATATTTTATATAGTTATAGATATTCATTATTTTCAATTATCATTTATTTTTTAAATGAAAAATATAAATACGTGTTATAATATATGTATAAAATAGATAACATAAAAAAATGCGTATTTTACCATATTATTGGTAATAATCCGTAAATGCCTTTTTAAACAGAATAGTATAGATGCAAGACTAAATTGTGTAAAAAAAACGAACATACCCAGTGCCTCAAGGGCTCCCGCCTACCCAGGGTCTTGGGGGCGGATGTACGTAGCCTTCCTCCTTCAGGGTGTTAACCTGAAAGGAGGCTGTTTCCCAGTGCCCCCAACCTGAGGGTAAGGACTTCTCAAGAGGTCACTCATCCTGGTACTACTCTCGTCCAATACTAAATTGTGTATTATACACAAATTTTACTAACAGAGTTCACAACCAACAGATAAAGTAATAACTAGCTTAAAATCTATAATGTATCAATCGTTTGGTAATAATACTCAATAATAATAGCACTATGGATCTCATGAGTGATGGAGCGTGGTTCCACTAGATTTGTATTCGTTTGTACTGAATGATATTTACCAAAGACGGTACCAACACGCTGGCATTAGATCCTATTAGAACTTCGAAATTAAGCGTGCTTGGGCGAGAGTAGTACCAGGATGGGTGACCGCTTGGGAAGTCCTCACCCCTTAGGTTAGGAGTACTCGGAAATAGCCTCTCTTCAGGGTACCACCTTGAAGGGGGAAGGTTGCGTATAAGGGTGTAAACGAACAAAGCGTTCGATAAACTACTCGTGTTCGAAATCGATTAGGGTTCGTTCATGTTCATTAGGAGGGCCCGATAGCTTATCGAGCCGAGTTTCGAGCAAGCTCGATAAGCTTAACGAGCTGAGTTCGAACAGGGTGGTGCTCGATTCACTACTGTTCACGAGCAGTTTGATAAGGGCTCGATATCAGCTCGTTAAGGGCTCATTATGAGCTCGATAACAGTTGGTATTAGTTCAAAAATGGTTCGATAATAACTTAAAAAGCTCGGCTCGTTAATGAGCTCGACTTAATTGCAAGCTTGGCTCGGTTTTACACTCGATTGGGTTTGATAATGAGCTCGACTCAATTCGATAACGAGCTCGACTTGGCTCAATAAGCCTAACGAGCCAAGCCGAGCCGAGTATCGAACACACTATACTCTTATCGAACCGAGTTCAAACAAGAGTTAGAAATGCTCGATAGGAGCTCGGCTCAAACTCGAGCTCGATAAGCCTTATCAAACTCGAGTTCGAACAAGGGGGTGCTCGACTCGGCTCGGCTCGGCTCGTTTACACCCCTTCCTGCGTATATCCACCCCTCCCGACCCTGCTTAAGCGGGAGCCCTTTGGGCACTGGGGGAATGTTGCTTGTATTGAATGACATTTCAATAATGTAATCTTATCCCTATGGTTTTCAGTGTTAAAAAAAAAAAAAAAAAAAAGGCACTACGGAAGGAAGTAAAGGGATTTCAACAACTGGTTTTTCCCGTAGGTAGGTGAGTATGGGAATTTATAAACCGAAAATTTGAAGAACTATTTATGTTCACAATAGATTATAGCTCGTTCATATGTGTGAATAGTTTAATACAGGTTCAATGAGAGCACGCTAAAAAGCTCATTCAAAGCTTGCTAACAATCGTTATTAGCTCAAAAATTGTTCGATAATAGCTTGATTGGAACTTGAATAGCTCAATTGGTAGCGAGCTTTACCTTATAGCAAGCTCAGCTCGGTTGTAAGCTCAATTTGGCTCGGTAACGCGCTTGAGCTAACTCCATAAAGAGCTCAAATCGGCCAAACCAAGCCAAACCGAGTATCGAACACACTAAAATTTTATCGAACTACGCTTGAACAAAGGTTCAAAAGCCCGATAAAAGCTCAACTTCAGTTTGAACACAAGGGATGCTTGGCTGGACTCCACTTACATCCATGATTCATGATCCCTCACTCTTTAGCTGTGTCTGTGCCTGCTAACACAAAGGCTGGGAACAACCAAATCATCCAAAAGAAAGAGTGTGGAAGATCAACAATATAAACAGCCATTCAACTATGCTATTTAAAAGTGATGTACACAAACTCACCATTAATGTCAAGAGTAATCATAGTAGTTGCTAACAATGAGCAAAAATAGCCGTTACGTATACCGTAGATAAGTGCGCTAACATTCGCACCCAGACGACCTCTGTTGCTGCCCTCCGCCTGCCATGTCAATGGTGTCCGGAAGGTATCTGAAATGACAAAGGAAACGACATATTAGCTCACATTTGAATTGTTTGCTTACATGAATAGTAGCAAAAATTCGGGGTGTTTTTGGGTCGAGCCAAGCTGAGTCCGAGCTTGTCAAGCTCAAAGCTTGCTGAGCTCAAAATTTTCGAGCTCGAGGCTCAATATTGGCTCATTTAGGCTCAAACTTGGCTCGATTAGATCTATTTAAGCTAATAAGTCATATCAAAATAGACATGCTTAGGTTCATTTACTTCTGCGAGAATCCAAGATCAAGCTTCATCAAGCTTGGGCACGAGTAGGCTCGAGCTCGAAACGAGTAGAGCATTTTGAGCTTTATGATGAGCTGGCTCGCGAGCCCTTGAGGTAGCATGGCTCATTCACACCTTTAGCAAAAATAAACTAGAACAAGAGAGTGCAAATAGTGATCTTAGGAGCTCATTGGACAAAGAGATTTGAGGGCCTTGCTAACATAATCTTAGGTCGTTTGCAGAGAGAGTGGAGGGCTTCATATATTAGTTCATGGTTTATTCGACAACATTTTATTCTTAACTCTTTGCATATGCTCGCTCTTAATAATATTCCTTTTTTCGACAAAAGAGACAAGAATACTGTCGGGAGAAATACTGTCAGAATGAAAATGTCTTCCCTTCAACAACACTGAGCCTTGGTGATACTTGTGCTCCAAAGGTAAAGGATTCTAATATGTTGGAAAGACAATTATTGGAACTACTGCTATCCGAACCAAACTTACTTGTTTTAGGAGTATTAGTTTTTCGAACCACTTATGATATCTGCACTAAGTAGGGCCACCTGTGGGCATGAAAATTTTATCATGTTCACAAATTTTAAAGTGGGCCGAAGAAAAGTCTAAAGCCCAAATGACTTCCAAGTAGAAAACTTAAGTCTAAACGAATTCCAAGTTGAAAAACTTAATCCCAAATGACTATTAAGTCGCCCAGAGCCCTAATAGCTTTCAAGTCAAACCAAAAGAGCTAGATGACTTTCAAGTCAAACCTTAAAACCAAATGACTTCCAAGTCAAACCTAAAAAGCAAAAATGACTTCCAAGTCGCAATAAAAAAAAAAAAGGTCAAAGCCCACAAAGTCTTAGAACTAAAGTAAGAAGAGGCTTGTACGTTTTTTTTTTTAACCCAAGCCTGGTCTTACTAAGTAAAATTCCATGGTCCAAGATTTAGGGACTTTTTCGCCTATAAATAGGAGGCTCTTTGCTCCAAAATGGGGACACGTACAAACAACAAAAAACAAAAAACAAAAAACAAAAAAAAAAAAAAAAAATAAAAATTCAAGGGAGGAAAAATATTAAAACTCTCTCCATTCCCTCTCAAACTCTACAACACTAAGTTATCTAAGAGGAAGTCATCAAAGCACACCAAAATTCGTGTCCGATTCCCTCGAAGTTTCAGTTCTTGAATTGAGATAAGGCTACAAGTCCTCACTCAAGCCAAGTCTGATCGTTCCCAACATCAACCAAGTTCAGAGGAGTTGTATTCTTTTATTTTGTGAGAATATTACAGAGATTGTACCCATATATATCAATACAATTCATTTTATTGTGATTTGTACATTTATTTCATGTCTTTTCCATTCGATTCGAAATCTGTGTTCACACCACCAACATAAGAAAACGGGGAAGATGAACTTGAGCCCAACACCTCATGCTTGAGGTGGAAGCTTTAATCGCTACACCAACCGATTTCGTATATTTATATAACAGGATGCTCTAGTTCTCCATTTTCCTTATCATATTACCCTTCTGGATTAATTATCAAACATCCAAAAGAAGACATAACGAGAACCTACAGCAGGTAGGATAAAAGAGATGGAAACTACAGACTCCATTTGGTTTGAAGAAAAAACATTTTTCATATAGAAAATTTATAAAATATTTTCAATCAAAAAGATTTTTTTCCCTTTTAAATTTTGTCTTTCTAGCTAAAAAAAATAATTTCATTCAATAAATTTGTATAGGGTTAACGCTGGGCCAAGTTGAGGTTGTAATGCAGTATATGACATGAGATTACTCTGGAACATTTTTCCCTCCGTGAAGGAAAGGTATATCCACTTTCATTGAGAGGAAGTCAATTTCCCCTCAAATTGAGGAAAACATGAAATTTAGACAGAAAAGGTTTTCCGTCAAAACATACAGATCTATGAAACAAAATCATAATAGGAAAGCACTCACATATCCTCTTCAGGCTCATTTTTAATGGCGTTCTTGGCTATGCACTGAAATGCAGCCTCCACATTAGTTCCATCTTTCGCAGAAGTTTCGAAGTAGGGTATGTTTCCCTTCGATGCACACCACGCCTTTGCCTTCTTTGCCGACACCTGTAGTTCCAACGTTTAACTCGAATAAGTATCAGTAGCAAATGTGTTGTGTAGTGTCCATAAGAGCTTGGGGATCAACCAAACTAGACATGTTATTAAATGGGTCAGGAAAATAAACTATGCCAACATAGGCTACAACGACATATGTATAATAGTAACATTGAACAACTCGAATTACTCATTTAACTCATGATATAAATGACCGTGTATTACAAAAAAAAAAAAAAAAAAAAAAAAAAAAAACCTTGTCTAGTTTAAAACCACATTTAAACGTGTTGGGATTGGAAATGGGTTTACATGAACGAAACCCAAATTCCACCCTTCTAAGAAAAAAAAAAAAAAAAAAAAAAAAAAACCAATTCAAACTCTATAACTGTGCCATGTTACATGTACATATTATGTTGTCATGTTCTGTCAGATTTTAGAATTATTTAATTTGTTAGTCCTAATATTTTGAAATTTGTTCAAATTAGCCTCTTACATTTTTTTTTCTATTCAAAATGGTACCTTATATTTGTAACTTTATTCAAATTAGTCCCTTATTTTTTCTTTTTCTCAAAATGGTCCCTAATGTTCTTATTTTATGACAAAATTAGTCTCTCGCCTAAACCAAAATGGTCCCTAAATTTTGCGTTCCAAAACAGGCTAAAAGTGATCTTACCACTCGGCTGTTGCCACCATCCACGTCTGTTTTGTTCCCCAATACAACAAACGGGAAATTCTCAGGGTCATGTGGACTGGCCTGTACATTTAGCATAATGTCAAAGATTATAATTCTGCTTTAAAGTTTTTACACTATTAAATGAATAAACAGGAATGCTTTGAAAAACACCTGAAGCAGAAATTCTTCTCTCCATCGGTTGAGATTGTCAAATGACTTCATGACATTTACATCGTACACAAGAACACAACAGTCAGCGCCCCGGTAGAAAGCAACACCGAGGCTCTGGAACCTTTCCTGACCAGCAGTGTCCCATATCTGACAAAACGATCCACTGTCAATTCACAGCAGCATTGCAGGCAAGCACCGTTTAAGAAATCGAAAGAGCGGTTTACTTTTGACATGGAGTGTCCATGAAGGTTGGCCCAAAGTTGATCCATGAAACCTAGCCCAAGATTGATTAGCTATTTTCTTTGTTATTTAGTTAATTTCTTTTTACTGGGTCTCACTTAATTTCTTTTTATGAGTCTATAAATACCCCTTGGGGTGAGCAATTGAGCATTGTCATTTATTCAATGTTCATTATTCAATTAAAGCTTTAAGAGTTTTTCTCTTTACTTCTCTCTGTGATTGAGAGTTTTCTGTACCCTTGGTAATGTGGAGAAATAGGCTTCGCTGTTGTGAGGTTCCTAACCTCGCCAAGATAACAACATATATGTATCCCTAGCTTAATCTACTAGGGTGATGAAAATGGCTTCGCTATAGTGGGTTTTAATCTCGCCACAATCAACACCTATTAATTTTCCCCTATACGTTCCTACATCAATTTTTGAGGGTAAAATATCTATATGAAAAAGTGAGATAAATAAAGCACCCAACGGGATATATATTCGATAGTTGCATGACACAGAAGAGAGATCGGGAGCAGGAACAAAGGGGACAATCATAGAAAATTTTCAAGTTGGGAGCATGGATAGAGCATTTATATTGCTATAAATTAGGTATAGAAGAAACGCCATTGATTGAACCATTAAAACATAAAATATGAAAATAAAGTCCATATTAAGTAATAATTAAGAAAATTAAGTACTCCAATGAATAAGATTAGGAAAATTCACAAGTTATATAATTAGCTAACTAATCATCTTTTTATCAAAATGATCCAACCATAGTTCAAATTGTGTTCTCATTTAGTTTGATAAGCATTTGAAAGGCGCATTTGACTTCAAAATATCGAATCACGTTTCTAAGTATGAAACGCTAGCATTTTAAGAGTTTCCAACAACTATGATATATTCAACATCAAAAGGTTGCCTGTTCTTTCAGAGCCAGCTTTCTAGAAGATTCGGGAAGCAATCTTTTCGTATGGTGCAATAGATTGGTCTCGGGAACTGCTATGGTTTATCCAGCAGGGAAAAGCAAACGGGACAGCTTTAGAAAGAGAAGAAACATTGCTTCAGCATTCCCATAGTTCTCTACATCTACGCTTGCAATACATACTTATTGCCATATTGTGCAATCAATTATGAAGTAAATCGCCTACACCCAGAAATCAACAGTAAACAAATTAAGAGCTTCTTTTGGATCTAAGTTCACAAAGCCAACGAATTAAACCAGTTTCCCACATTCCTCACGCTTCTCTGCGGATATCTAAATTCAATCATGAGCTAAGAAATATGTCAGTACCCACAAATTATCTAAACAAATCAGCAATTTTCTCCGTTTTAGCATTCATTAGTACAAGTGTACAATGGGACTTAAGAGTCCAATTCAATGATTCAAGTTTAAAAAATGCAAACCCGTTTAATCAACATGATTTCCCCAGCAAAAACATTAGAATCCACAAAATGTGTGGTCAATGATCACAATGCCGGTCCATTCATACAGAAATTAAAGAAAAGGCTGACCAGTCTTCTGTTTGGAACCGGTTCTAGGTTACTGCTACATATAATGCATCTAATTTCATAAATATACATACATACATATATATATACATACACACACATACACATATACCCCAATGGATTTCTGCCAAACCCATGATGTTATTATGTGAGATTCAAAGATAAGCCCAAGGAAGTTTCCATCCAAGAACAGTTGGTATTAGGATATTACACTACACTTATACATTGATCTCTTTGTTTGCCACAACTTCAATGTAGAACTTTATTACTAGATTCACACGTGTACTCCTCGACAATATACAGCTTAGTGAACCAACCAGATTCTTCAAAATTAATCAAATGATAACATGATATCCGGCTGTAGAATATGTTCACATTACCCAGCAATTTTCTTGCGTCTATAAGGAAGCCCAAGATTCGAACAAACGTAACACTACTTAAGGTTTACTCAATGCCGTATTTGGAAGGAAAAAAAAAAAAAAAAAAAAATATATATATATATATATATATATATCAGAAATAGGGCCAGTCCGGATATTTTAGGGGCCCATAGCAGGTTGTATCAACGGGGCCCTATTTCTGATGTTTAGTCCAACATAAGCACTTCAAATAACCTACCTTATATTAGAATACGACCTACCTAAGAGGATACTGACACGCAAGCTCCAAATCCTATTAGAACTTAGAAGTTAAGCCTTCTTGGGCGAGAGTAGTACCAAGATGAATGACCTCCTAAGAAGTCCCCGTGTTGCATCCCTTAGGTTGGGGGTTCTCGAAAATAGCCTCCCTTCAAGGTACTACCCTGAAGGGAAAGGCTACGTACATCCACCCCTTCGGACCCTGCTTAGGCGCGAGCCCTTAAGGCACCGGGAATGTTGCTTTTTTGCTTTTATATTATAATACGACCTAAATGGGAAAATATAATGAAACTAAAGGAAAGATACTAAAAGTAAAGAGATATGAGAGAAAACATAAAAGATTACATTTGATTTCATTGATAGTTTGTGATACAGTGACCCCCTATTTATAGAATAACCCCTTCCTAGATGGGACCCACTATACTACCTATTGGGCTACCCTAATACTAATAGATCCCAAATAGCTAATTTGGGTACGCATCATATTACAATATCAATTAATATGTGGTTTTATATTATATATAAATATAAGTAATTATATTATATTATACATAGATCACTTCTTCACAAATTTATAGTCCAGGTAACCTTCGAAATAAATTAGGGATCTCAAGCAATTGCTTGGGTTGCTCGAAATCTTGATCAGCCCTGATCATAAATAAAATAATTATAAAAAGACACAAAAAAGGAAAGGACTAAAATTGTTGATCCAAAAAGGTCACCTGCAATGTGAAGTGCCTGTCATCAATTTGAACTTCTTTAGTCAAGAAGTCCGCCCCAATTGTGGCTTTGTACTGATTAGTGAACTTATGATTCACAAATCTGATCACATAGTTAAGGTTAATCACATCATGATCAATCATCCACCTTCTAGAAAAAGGGAAATTATCATTACGTTTCAATATATACAATAGGGTACCTTAAAATTTAAACATTTTATCACCTAAGTACCGTGAAGTTTTACAATTTTATCAATCAGGCGCTGTTGTCGAAATGTGACAGATTTTCGTTTGAAAATGCTAAAATGGAACAAGATTCCGACGATGTATTGGTATCGTCTTTAGAATTTGACTTTTTTTGGAAAAGAATGCTAACATGACACATGGCGTCGACAATATTTAGGTAGTTTACATCAACATTCCGTGAATTCTTTATCATAATTGCTAATTTTTTGCTAAAAAAATTAGCATGACTTCTATATATGGTCGTAATTATGTACTATATCAGCATTTTAAGTATAAAAAAAAATTGTCCAGATTGGTATAACAATGCATCAAATTCTGAAACAATATACTTAGGTGATAAAATATCCAAACATCAGAATACCTCATTGCATATATTGAAATGTCAAGATACATAATTAATAAATACTCAAATCTCAAGGATACCTAAGTGATAATTCCTAAGAAAAAACCTAAATCTATCAAATTAAGATTCAAGGATACTGGTTCATCAACGACGTCTTGCCTACACTGCAATCAACACACAAACAACACAAAGATCAACAAGATTACCAAAATTAAGCAAGAAAACCCTAATTTCATCCAATTCGAACTAAAATTGGAAAGAAAGATAAAGAGAGAACCCGCTATCGCCGAGGATGATGACCTTGAGAAGCATCCGGCGGCGCGAAGCCATGATTGAGTACGAAGATCGACGGTTACTGTGCTGTGAAATTCAAACTCGTTTGAATCTGGTGGTTACCAAATGCAGAGAGAGGGGGACAGAGGAATGTTAGGAGGAAATGTTCTTGGCAGAAATTAGTTGCATCTCGTTGCTGTCATATGGAGTACTCTTTCAAAATACTTGTCCCAAAAAATAAAAAAATAAAAATTTTTAGTTTGTGATAATATTAGATATTTTTTGGATATAAATTTTTATAATCAAAATTAGATATTATTAAATATTTTAAAAAATTAAAAATTATGTAAAAGATCTTTATACACATATATATCCACTTTTTTTTATGGGTAAGAATTTCTACCGCCTGTATATTATATATTATATATACGTGCACGCGCAACTGGAGAAACAAGGTATGTGAATAGAAGAAGAAAAATGAAAGAGTGAATTGAGAGAATGAGAAGAAATATTTAATAATAAAATATTGAGTATGTTTGAGTTTGTATTTTTATTTTCTCACTCTTGAGTATAATAGGTCTATAGTTTTATAATATAGTTGTTATTGTTAGTGTATAAATTATTATTATTAGAGCAACGATGTGATTTATAGATAGTGAGAGTACAAAATTTTTTTTAAAAATTACAATCTTGCCTTAACAATAACAGTTTTATGCTGACAATAACACTAACCCAAATAAAATTCTGCTAATTTTTTAGGCTAGTGTTATTATAAAGGCAGTTTTTTTTGTTAATATTAGGAAAATAATAAATACTTTTTTTTATAGTTACTTATGTTATAATCATTGTGTTAATTTAGTTGTTATATTTTTTAATTGTGTCAATCTGATTCATGTACGATTTAGTTAGTTGTGAAGATGTAGTTCTTTTTTTTTTTTTGATCAGTGTTGGTTTTTTTTAGATTATTTATATTTTAGGACCTTAATATTTTTAAAAACAATAAAAAGATTCTAACATTTTTGAATTATTAAAAAGGCCTATAAGTTTTTATTGTATTAATAAAAATGCCCCTAACCTTTTGTCACATTAATAAAAAGGCTAATCTCTAATGTAACGATGTCATTTTTAGTCGATAAAGTTGACATGACAGCTGCAGTTTTATTAATGCTACATTAAATGATAAAAATACCATTTAATAACTATATTTTGAAACAAATTAAGCGAAACAGATAACTTCTACATAATACAATATCTCGAATTTCATACTTATAAAGTAAAAATAAGAATGTTGAAGCGTACTTTAGATCATTTTATTATAGCATGAATAAAATACATTTGTCATATCAGCTCTATCGATGAAAAATGATATCATCATGCTCGAGAGGGACCTTTTTATTAATACAAAAAAAATTTAAGAACCTTTTCAATAGTTCAAAAAAATTAGAATCTTTTTTTATTATTTTAAAAAATATTAGAACACTAATATATAAATAACCCCCCTCTTTTTTTTTTTGGTAGTTTGTGATTATTTAGTTTTAAAGTAAACTTGAGGATTAAGTTGACATTAGGTCAATGCATGAATCTCACCATAAAGAGAGATGATGGCATACTCATTTATTTCTTTTATATTTAATTATATAAATTTAATCTCCATAGAATTTATATTGTATCAATTTAATCATATAAGAAAATAAAATTAACTTAATAATGTAGTTTTTAATGATATAATCATGTTAGATACAATAACCGAGTAAAACTCATTTCTTGACCCAATTAAACCCGCCCATGAAACTCGATCACTAAAAAACCCGTCACCAACAATCTGATGTCAATTTAACTTTTGTATTAAATTGACACAAATTTAAAGTATAGAAACTAAATTAACACAATGAACAAAGTACAGACCGATGACATAATAATCCATATAGACAAACCACACAAGGTGAAAAAATCACAAATATTTTCTCTCAACAAATTACATGAAGATAAGATGGTTAAGACTGCAAAATGCAAGATTCCAATTCACTGCCAAGAAAATACCGCTAGCAAAATCTGATACGACATAATAACACAACATAAATGTGCCAAATGCAATGACGGAAACCCTAACACGACAAAAGACCAGTCGATTTTGTCGTGAAAAGGAAGCAATTTGACATCTTTTAACCGAACTAACTAATTTAACATATTTATTATGTTCTGTCTCATCATACAAAGACGAACACAAATTCGACATATTTAACTCTTGAGACGCTCGCAAGCTGAGAAAAAAGTACGGATTCGTTTGGAACTCGGAGAATGTTTTGAAAGGAAAAAAATATGAAGGAAAGTATTTTCGTACGTTTGCAACGCAACGATAGTTTTTGAGGAAAATTAGTTTCCTCTAAAAACGGATCCAAAAACCGGGAAAGTATAAACTGCGGTCCAAACTCACTCGGCCCGCTCCACTGCAGCCCCAATGCTGGCTCCACCTCGTCATTTTCCATTTCTTTCATTTGTAGCCCTAAATTTTCTTTCCTCCAAATTTTTTTAATTTCAAATGGAGCCTCCGAATGACATTCTAAGACAAACCGAACTTAGAGAAAGCGGATTGAAACAAATCAAAGAAAGCTTGAGACGAACTTTGATCATCGGCTTTGATCTTGAGATGGGCTTTACGTGAAGATGTGTTGATGACGCACTCGACTAGGAATGCTGACGGTTCATCCATTTTCTGAGCGAAGAAAAAGTACTTGAAATTCGGGGCTTGACCGCCTGACGCAATGCAATGTATAGAGTGGCTTTGCACGTGTCGGAGAAGAGACTGAGGCGTCGTCAGTGCTGCAACTCCCTGAGGACTTACTGGGAGTTCCTGCATCATATAAGTTGTTACGTGCCAAATTTGCAGAAAGACCAATGAAAAGCCGATGCGATCACTAAATCTTTAATTATTTATATAAAAGGTCCCTGTACTCCCACTATGTCAATATATAGTGCTTTTATTTTAATCAATGTAAATCCTATGTGTCCAAACTTCTTTTCTGGAAAGATGTTAAAGAATAGTTTTTTCAATCCTACGGGGAAAAAGGAGTTAATGACATAACTTTTAAGGACCCGGTCATATGTCAGATGCAAGTGATCAAATACAAACTCAATCGCTGATCCAAATTTAAATCCACATGTGACTCAACCATTAAAATTACATTGCCAACTTTCTGTTGATTTTACTACTAATTGACACAATATAAATCGTACAGAGATTAAATTAATACAGCTAGAAGTATAAAGATCAAATCGACACGGTGGACAAAGGATACAGGGTTATGATGTAAATAACCCTTTAACACCATTATGATAGTAAACATGTCAAAACACAATTGTAAGTATGTTCAATAAAAAAAAAATGATCTATAGGCATCGTAAAGGCGAAAACAATTGATGGAAATATTGTTGCGTATTGACCAGTTGTGTAACAGTTAGCTTAAAATTCACTGGATAATGACTATACATAATTTAACGACCTTTACTTGATTCTATGCTAAAGATCACTAGGAGCAGCATAACTACAATCCAATAGCTAAAGCAATAGTATAGGTAGCACGAGGAAATAGAGAAACAAAAGGCGTTACAACGAACCTGCGTTATAGATATCGGTAATTGGCGCCATTTTTGTTGGAAAGTACCAGGATCTAGAACAGCTTTTGCGTTCAGTCTTATTGGAGCTGGAGCTGGATCCGGAGTCGGTGCTGAATCCGCAGATAAACTTAAACCAAGCAAATCATCGATGGCCAAGCTAGGCTGTGAAATTTGCGTAGAAGGGTGTGACTCTAAGGAAACGAGGGGGCCCGAAGAAGCATCATAAGCTGGTGCACTGTATGCCGAGCCATTGTTGCTTGAAGCCCGACTCTCTTCCTTTTCTGACGTGCTAAGAAGTAGATCCTTGTCGTTTTCCTCAACCCTTTGAACTGGGACAACGGAATCAGAAGATTCTAGACCGATTGGGAGATTCCCGGGTTCGTCTGAGAATTCGAATGGCCCTCGGTGTTCTTTGTCAGTGAACATGTAAGATGGCTGCAGAATTTCATGTTCCTCGTTACTTGTCATCTCTTTAAGAGAAACCCTATTCTCAAAAGGTTCGGGTCATTAAGCTTAACAAGTTTTGAGTTTGAACCCAGTGAAGCTCGAGCTTATAGGCTCGTGGGTCTAGATGTATCCATCTTAATACAATTTGTTAGCTTAAATATACATAATCCAACCAAATCTGAGCCTAATGAGCCGAGCTCGAGCCTAAATTGAGTTAAATGATCACAACGCAAGCTCAGACACGAGCCTATCCTGAGCTGAACTTGAGCATGAAGTTTCTAAGATTGGCGTACATTGAGCAAACCCCAAGCTAAGCTAAATGCAAACGAGGCTCGCGCTTGGCTTAGCTCATATAAATCCCTAGTGAAGAGTTAGGGTCATTCTACGGATCAGGTGCTTCTAATCAAGCTTGAATACTTCTTTTTATACAATATATAGTATAATTTCATGTTTATGTAGGGCAAACTCGTAGTTTATCGGTCCCATATTATTACATTTACAATAACAGGCGAAAAAGCGTGAACAAGTTAGCTAAACTACACAGTCCGACATCAGCAGAACTCGAGAAGCGTCAATCACAACCACTGTAAGAGAAATAATCTCAAAAATAGTTCAGTGCATTTTAAAGAAGTACAAGAAAGGGTAAAACTGAGTTACCTTCTGGTATAGAACAGAAAGACTATTGAATTCATCAAAAATACGATCCTTTACTTCGCTGCTCTGGGTGTCAGCGAATACCGAGACTGCCTGCTTTGGTGGGTTCACCACTTTCTCTGCTACAGATTGACTATATTGCAAAAGCCTATAATAAAATAGGGCTCTATCATGAACGTCCTGCATTATAACAGAAATTTCAATGGATTTCTCTCAATATGCTCCTTTCATAACTTAGAAACAATTATCGGTAATTTTGGGAAAAAACTTTCTGCTAGCTGTTCACGAAGCATTTAGCATTTTTACTGGTCAAACAACAAAATAGTGTGTTTGGTAATAGTTTCTTTTAGTTAGTGCTCAGCTGTTTTTATGGGAAAAGGTGGTCTCTCTATGAGCTATTTGGACTAAGAGCTTTAGGGGTTTCGCTGATATAATATTAGATTATCTGTAGAAGGATTGGAGGGCTTTATGTCATAGCTCTGTCTATATTCTTTCTCCCTTAGTGCTATTCCTTTTTGATAGAAAAATCTATTTACCATTTTATTTTTGACTTCATAAAAACACATTTCATATGTTTAGTTTAAACCAAAATTATTGAGTTGGTACAAAAGATATTTATATTCCTTTATTTTATACACTATGATTCACCAATATCTAACAAACAACAACTGTCAGCTACCAAAAACCAACCAACAACCAATAGATTACAGTTGATGCCAAACATAATTCGTGACTTGCTCAACTTTCCGAAATAATAGGAGGGCTAAACGTGTACCTGATGAAAGTCAGCAATTCCTGCAGCTAATGCAGCTCCCAAGGCCTTCTGAGTCTCGGGCGGCCTTCTAAAGAAACATTTCATTGCCGCTGTGAGAAGATGCAAACGCACCTGTGTAATAACAAAACCATTTAAGCTAATTTAATACTCAGCACAAAATACTGTTTAAGTTCTAGGATACATGGTTATTGACATCGTTGTCCTGAGATTTTAGAGGCTCAAAACAATTTTAATATGTAAGCCCTCTTTCAGTAACCAAGGTGTCGAGGCTCACTTAAAACAAGTCTCACCAATTATGAACCGCGATATGCGATAGAAGCAAATTGATAATATAATTAACTTTTAAAAGGAGCACTTAACAAATTGGAGGTTCTAAGCAACTACTTGGGTTGCTAGGGTCTTGACCGGCATTGGACAGTGACACTTGGTGCAAAATATTTGCAAGAAAATGTCATTTCTTTGTTCTTGAATGGGTCTTTGTAATAGAAGAAACATTTGTCAGTAAGCTTGATTTGAATTTGTTTCATTTGGAATATGGGTTCTTCTACATTTTACGCATTTTGGATCAAGATAGTCCATGTAGTTAAATTACCTCAGCGGAATCCTGTTCCTCCCAGTTTTCAATCAAACTTTCCAAGATATAATAAACATTTGTCAGTCAGCTTGATTTGAATTTGTTTCATTTGGAATATGGGTTCTTCTACATTTTACGCATTTTGGATTGAGATAGTCCTTGTAGTTAAATTACCTCAGCGGAATCCTCTTCCTCCCAGTTTTCAATCAAACTTTCCAAAATATAAGGAGCATCAGCCATGTCCTGTGCATATTCTCCAAGCATCCAAATAAGAGCTGCCTTTGCCTTTGGCTCTTGTACGTTGTTGCTGCTTATGTTTCCAACTACCGCTATACAATCATGACTCCATTGCGGATATTTCCGCAGCAGATCTTTTATCAGAACCTGTTCCAAATAACTTATACCAATTTAGCTACAGCAGTAATCACAATCAGGTCATATATGCCACAGCAGCAAAAGCTAGAACAGGAACAGAAGCGGGAAAGAGGGAGCAAACAACCATAGAAGTTTCCAAGGTCGGGAATGTAGAGGGAGTGTTTATATCACTATATATTATATGCAAGAAAAACTAATGAAATGTCACTAATTGAACTGCCAAAGCATAACATATCAAAATAAAGTCCATACTAATTAAAACTCTAACTTCGAAATGGTTAATGAAATGATACAAGGATTGTTTGAAACGTGTTTCTATTAGGCTTGATACATGCTTGAAACACAAATCTAACTTCGAAACGCCACATCGTATTTCTAAGCATGAAATGTCAGCATCAAAGGAGTTCCGTGCAGCCTTGATATATGTACATAACACAACATATATTTCACTGCATTAGGACTTTCGAAAAAACTTACCAGGGTTTCAGCAGTCACATAATCTTTCTCCATTTCTAGAAACTGAAGAAGCCTGTCGACAATTGCATTGACATCATACTGCTGCAGTGCTATCTTCCCAACAGCTCGGATGGATTCTCTTGCGATCTGAACGTCAACATTGGCAACATATTCACATAGTTCCGTCACTGAAATACACCCAAGAAAGAGATGCATCAATGGTCAATGGATATGACAGAGAGAGACATTCTCTACTGTAGAGTTGTCAAAATCTAACATGACATGAAGATAGTGGATTGTGATCGGGGTTTTTGGAGTCGGGTTGAATTTCATTAGATATGTTTAACCTATTTAGGTAATTAGGTTGTATTTGGGTTCAAATTGGGTCACCCTATTTTCAACACGTTTAACCCATTTATGTAGCTATGTCAACTTATGCAAGCCATATATTACTACTATTTTATATATGTTCTGTAGTCGATGTCAGCGTGAAATAATATGAACTATGTTTGATCATTTTAATTTGATACTTTATTTAGACAATTATAATTGTCATGTGTCCATTGCTAGTATCAACTATAAGGGCATATCATTGACATATTTGTATTTCTGAAATTGCATATGACAAAAAGGTTCCCCAATATAATTAATCTGGTAACTAGAGGGTTACCCGTTTATTAATTGGCTTGGATAAGGATTGAGGTTATTTGACCCGTTCATTGAACATGTTGCATTTTGGTGGACCCTTTTTCTAGAACCCATTGTATGACAAGAACACTAATATGGCATGATATATTTACCAGTCCTACCGCAGCACAGTAAAAAGAAAAACTATGATGGCAAACATATTCCGAGACCCAAATGAGAAGCAAGAGGGTAGCCTTACCAATTTCATATGTATTATTTTCATTTGCTACAGCAGTCAACATTTCAAGCTTTAACTTCTTGACATAGGACGGTTCATTATAGTGGCAATAAAAATGTTTGTAGTCTGACGAAAATAGCATCGGTGCACGCATCACCAGAAGATGAAGATGGCTTAACACAGCATATGACTGTTCTGTACTCCCAGTGCTCACTAGGGTAAGCAAAGGTGCTTTAATACGCTCATACACCTGAAAAGAAAGGGCAAAGAGGACGATGCAACTAGACAGTCACAAATACGAAAAACGCAATAGAGAAATCACCCACGTCAATGACTGATACCCGATAACAGAAAAATGAATGTCCGGCATCCTTTCTTTCGCTTGTATAACAAGTAAGAAGTCAAAATTTTCATTTCTACGCTAAATTACAATCTTTGTCCGAATGTTAAATATAAGTTGAAAATCGCTTCATGCTATTATGTAATTCTACTGTATTTTCGCCATGTTTTTTTATCGAAGAAAGAAATGCTATTAAGAGCAAAAGAATGTTTGAAGAATATACAACAAGATGTCCTCAAATATAAAACCATGAAGCATAAAAAAACAAAGAATTAAATAATATAAATATCTCCTATTTCTCAGCATATCAACTACGACAATGTCAGCGAAGCTCTCAAGGCTTTTCGTTCAAAGAAATCCTAGAAAGAGCACCCTTTTACCATAAGAAATTCACTGGTGTATATTAAGGTGAAAAACATATCAAAACTTGTCTTAATACCAAACACATGCAATGTCTACTCCAAACCATGCAAGATCTCACCCATAGAAACATATAACGACTATATATGCACCTGTTGATGAACATCAGTCATAGATAAGGTCAACTGTAGAAACAACTTGATGGTTGCTAAGACGACTGCGCCATTAGCATGCTGAAGCCTGTCCTCAAGAAGATTCATCATATCAAATATTTCATTGTTGTCAGATGGTACATACTTGGCCACCAACTCGAGTACAAGACACTGAGCCCATTCACTGAATTGTTTGATCCTGAATGCAAAGCGTCAAGAAAAGATAAGAACCAGTAACAAACAAAAATAAATAAGAAGAAAAATTAAATACTCAAGAGCAACATTTTAAAGCAACATTCCAGTGTCCAAAGGGCTCGCGTCTAAGCAGGGTCCACGGGGGGGTACGCAGCCTTCCCCTTCAGGGTGGTATCCTAAAGAGAGGTTGTTTTCAAGTACCCCCAACCTGAGGGGTGAGGACTTCCCAGGCGGTCAGCCCATCCTGGTACTACTCAAGACCAATGGTATTTACTGCTGTGTACAAGGGACTTCTACTTAAGCTAACAACAATGATATCGCACATATGAATTTGTATATACCAATAAATACTTTTTCTTGTAAGATACATATCAATAAAAACACATATGATGCATAACTAATTCACTGAGCACAAAAGTCCCTCGCATGTGGTGTATGACTGAAAGATATAAGCAAAACTCTTCCCTCCCTTCCTGATACATCAAGGTATAATGGCACATTGCAAACCGAATGTTTGTCAAATATCAAGAGATACAAATCTCAATGGAGAAATAGAAAAGCAGGCTTCAAAGCAATGTAAAAATGGAGGAAAAAAAATACCTTGAAAGGGCAATATGTTTGAGAAAAGGAACAGGAAGGGCATAAAGTCTATTAAATAAACAAAACGAGTAGCATGTTTTTGAAAAAAAAAAAAAAGCAAGGGCAACATGCTCGAAAAAAGGAACAAGGAGAAAATGTTTTAGACAAATAATACGAGGCATTAGCTTTATCGTATGTGCCTACGATAATGATGCGGCAACTGAAAAATGACATGGCAACAGGAATAGATGACATGATGGATGATTTATGAACTATCCTTCTTTTTCTTTTTTTCAAAATATGTTTCCTTTACTTGAGGCACTGGGTTTGTTATTGTTGTATGTTTCCTTTATGCCCTTATCTCAAAACATGTTACCCCTCTCATGTATATAGTAAAAAATGTGCCATACTGTTCTTTTTCTCAAACATATTGCTTATAAGATATCTTTGCCCGACATTAAACCAATAAGCATATATGGGGCTGTGTGAGTGAAGGTCAACAATTTACCGATTCAAAAGATAATATATAAGAGGCTTGCTAAGCAAAGAATCTCTCTCCCTGGATGCTTCTTCAGAATTAGTTGATTCTGAGCTCCATATTTCTTGAAGGGCTGATAAACAATTAGCTACAACCTGGTAGAAAAATGTATTGAAGTCTGTCACATTATGCAGCATAAGAACTCAAATATAAGTCATCAAAAGATCCAACCTAAAAAATAAACGAGGGATAAAGGGAAAAAGTGTCATCAGCAACCACAATGGTAGAAATATTGTCAATCAAAGACCACCGCAGAAAAAAGCAACATGCTATAAAACACAAATGGAAATAGAAACCTCAGAAGCAATGTTTCATTAGTTAGGGAATTTAATAAAATACTAAACATGTATTAATATGTATGGCAAGGATATGTGTTGAGCGACTGCAACGATAAATATGCATGTCTGCACGCATGTGTATTTGTGTGTGTGTGTATATCTTCCTTATTAGTGAAACAGGACATAGTGCACAGAAAGGTACTCTTTGATGCTGTGGGAACGAGATAACCCCTTGAAATTGTGACTTTTTTTTTTTTTCATTTTTCCCTCTTGTTGGAGTCCGAGCTCAAAGGAGTAGGCTTGCCATGCTGACTCAAATACCCTCACCACCTTTGCCCAGGCCCCCAGCGGTTTTGTGGTCAAAAACACTGTTGCTGAAAATGTTTCATAGGGCAATTGTCACTGCCTATGGACCCGAACCTAAGCCAAGATCTATGCCCCTTAATCAAATGAAGGTGGAAGGACATGCAGCTCAAGCCATTCAAGGGGGCCCAGCATTATATCCTATCTTATTCATTCTAATAGAACATTTGATTCATTAAGGGGCATAGATCTCATAGATCTCATGAGACCTGCCGCTATTACTACAAAAAATGAGTCCTGCCCCGTTCATGAAGGTTTTAGTTTTTGTCAAGATTGGGTAGAAACAGCTTAGTTTTCTTTTTAGCTTTTCTGGACCAGACCCATTTTAAAACTGTCTTCTAGAACACTTAGTTTCCAAGTGCGGCGCAAATAGGTTGCTCTTGCACCTAACGCAACAAGACTATGGCAAATATGAATACAAGTAAAATTTCAATGCTACGAGCTTGCACACACCAATGTGGGCATGGCCGCAAGCACAATATAAAGAGAGAAACCACAAAATCTTTAGACATTGCACCTGGGTATCTGGGTCATTGAGCATCAAATGTTTGAGCATTGCCGGGAAATCCGCATCAATGCAAGTTGCTGCAGATATATGGTACAATTTAACAACCCCCATAGCTGCAACCATTCTGACATAACTACTACCATCTTTTAGTCCAGAACCCAATGGGCCAACCAGATATTCAACTAAATTGGCAACGCGCAATGAACACAGACTCCTCAATGCAAGCCCACGGATCATAGGGTCCTCGTCATTACAATCCTTTTGAAGAAAATTAATGGTAAGGAGGGCGAGATCGGGATTGCACTTTGCATAATTGCTGACATATAGGTAACACATTTTCTTTAGGACTATGTCGGATGTGGCCGAGCACATCACCATCTCACTAAATAGTAATGAGACATCAATGCCAATGGTCATGTAAGAGATGACTTTCTTGTAGAGCTCCCGCTTGGAGTCATCAGTCCCGGGGGCTCTGCTTCCTGCAAGCTGCCGGAGTTGAAGTTTCAGATCAGAAACTTCACTTTTTCTGCAGAGCGAGAGAGATGACTAGACGTATTAAGATTCAAAATTGACAAACATGATCAAATTAAAATTATAGAAAGCGGATATCGACAGAAGTTCCCGTCATAGATGAATGCATGACCTTCCACAGAAAACATGTGAATAGGGCAAAAGCGATAAAGGGAAAGGGCAATGCTGTATTCCGATGAGCAATGATTAATGAACAAACAAATACAAACTACTGAGACGCTAGAATTTCTAATTGCTAATAAATCTCAAAACAACTTGAAGAGGAAGCAGGATAGATCAAGAACAACTTCAATGAATCAGAATAAATTATTTCATTTTTAATTGAATTTCAAAAGACTATAGGAAACATCAATAGACACTAAACCCACATCGATAGTAGCCTAGAGAGGCAGCTAAAAGCTATCAAAGTTGAGGCCCTAGAACAAAACATCATAGGTATCCCCACTTAATTACCCAAAAAATTACCTTCATTGCGTGATGTTAGCAGCGATGTGTATTCTAGGGCCTTGCGAAGAACAAAAAGGAACTACTCACATAAAATAGCAATGACTAAATTGGCGGAAAAAAGTGAGCAGAACTTGAAAAAAGCAAAACTAGACAAAACTGAGTAAAATTGTAGTTCTACTTTTCCCAGTTTTTCCCACAAAATAGGTGGAAAAGGTGAGCAGAACTAAGAAAAAGCAAAAGTAGGTAAAATTGAGTAAAAGCTCTAGTTGTTTACTAAGAAAAGCGAGAAGAAATTAATCAGTAACCAAACATGTGAAAACTAACATTTTTTAGTTTGCTTTTTTCTAATTTTGCTCAGTTTTACTTACTAATTTCTAAACTAAACTAAATATAAACTAAACTAAGGGTAAAAGATAGCTAAACAAATCGACATTGACATTTTGCATCAAAAAAAGGGAAAATTGAACGAAATTGAAAGATTTATGATCCCAAAAAGACATGATCAAACCACGTTCAATCGCCACATGCAGAATATGAGAGATCAAATCAACAAAAAAGCACATTAACTTAAACGGAGAATCCAATTGTTAAATTTGACTGTGCCCGATGCATGGATTAGCATAGACAAGATCCATATATAAGCCCAAATAGGGTTTTATCATAAAACCAATGACATTAAGTGAGATAACTTATTAAGCTTATATGTTAATCTCTTCTCTTGCACAACTCTCTCGTGGATTCTCACTAGACTGACACGTGGAGTCCGTAACCAATTGACAAACAAGGTCCACAGAGTGGGTATATACGACATCCACATAAGCCCCATAAGCTTTCCATTCTAAAACCAATCGACATCAACTAGAGTAACTCACTAAGCTCATACATTTGATCTGTTCACTCACACAACTCCCTCATGGATTCTTAATAGATTCACACGGGGAATCTGTAACCAATTGACATACGGGATCCACGGAGGTGGTACATACGATATCCACATAAGCCCAAGAAGCTTTCCATTCTAAAACCAATACATATCAGCTAGAGTAACTCACTAAGCTTATACATTTGATCTCTTCACTCACACATCTCCCATTTGAAATTCTTACTACAATCACACATGTAGAATCCTTAACCCCAATAATTCACAAAAAAGAAAAGCGAAAGAAAATACCCAGAAGGCTGAGAAGGCGAAGGAGATCGCTGAGACTGATAAGCCGGAGGAGCCATCGCCGCCGGGTAAAATTAGGGTTCGTAAATCGCAATAATTGCTCCGATTGAACTGCGATTCTAACTCCGAATTTGAATTTTACTATCTAAGAATCGAAAAATCAAAAGCTGAGGAGGAGAATTTGGTAGATCTGAACCCAAACGGCGATCATCTTCATCTGTTGGGGCTTGGTCTCCTGCGCAAAGCACTGTGCTGATCGATCTGAAACAAGTTATATATTTACCATTACAACAAAATAGATGATGGAAACTTATCACTCATGTACTTTACGTTTTTTAAATTTAATCACTTGAGTGTCTTAAATTTTAAAAATTTTGTTAATTAGATACTTCTTATCAAAATTTAATAGATTTTTATTAGAGGTGGCCATGGGCCGGGTTGGTTGGGCCCCCTAGGCCCGGCATTGTAGCAGGCCGGGAGGGCTCAGCCCGGCCCGAGCCTGGGCCCCCTTTTTGGTTTTTTTTAATAATATATAAAATTACAGAAATACAAATTCTCTTTGTATAAAAATTATTGTAATCATCGATGAATAGTATAAGATACAAATATAATCCATCACAATCATTAATAATGTTAACTATATGTAATAAAATAAAATATATAATAAATAATGGTAAATAATATAGCAAATACAACTACAGTAGTTGGATCCTACTATTTAAAAGTACAAATATATTTATTAAAAAATAAAAATAAGATATAGACGTATAACAATAAGAAATTAGTCTACACTAGCTGGGGGGTTGCTGTGCAGCCATTTAAAGTATCGGTAGTGCGGTCGTCTTCATCCTTGCTCAATGAACCCAGCCTTAGTACGTTTTTCTCCCTAGCCTCTGCGTACATCCAGTCCTTTAAGCACACTGACATCTCCAAGCTAGACGATAATAGCTTCACGCTCTTCGTTCCAAGCAACCTACCACCAAGACTAAAAGCGCACTCCGATACTACTGAAAACACCGGATACATTAGTATATCACATGCCATGGTGGAAAGCACAGGATACTGGGTTTGATTTGTACACCACCATTTCAAAATATCAAATTGCGGATTCGCCGGTGTCGGGACGAACTGGATTAGCGGCGTCCGCATATAGTAATCTAACTCGTCACATGACGTGGGAGCTTGTGTGGGCGTGAATTGGTCCAACAGCTTCCACGGAATTGACGTGTGTGCACTACTTTCATTAGATGTGGAAAACCAATTGTAGTAGAAGTAACATGTAGATTATCAGATGATAATCTCCGAGAATAATTGGAAAATCAAGTGTATAGGTCTGAATCAACTTGCGCAATGAATTTTTTGGTATCGAAATCATATTTTAATTGTTTGGAAAATATTTGGCAAACAAGTTCAAGCCTATGAGTTTACAATGAGGATCCAAAATAGTGGTAAAACAGCGTGTAAGGGGTAGTTTAGAATAATATTTATAAAACTTTGTTTTCATAGCATTAATCGATTTAGTCAACATGGGGGTTAGATTCATTTTTCGACATCCAAGACACAATATCAATCAATTTAGATATTGCTTGTAGTACGGTTGGATAATAGCAACTAGAAAAAAAGGTGGTAGCGCCTCTAAAAATGGTAAAAAATTTACAAATTTCGTTAATGGTGTCCTAGTATACATTGTTCAGATTATAATCACTTAAATTTAAATGAGTATCCTGTACAAATTTCACTAGAACATCCTTGTATTGTAGTATGCGCTCTAACATGTCTACAGTTGATGACCACCTAGTTGATAAGTCTAATTTAAATTGTTTATATATAATATAATGATATATAAGAGTTCAATTCTCATTGTTAATAAAATCTCAGCTCATTTACCCAAAATAAAATAAAAACTCTTGGGTGGTTTTTTAAAATAATATTTATAAGTATTTTTATTACTAAAATAGTATGTAAAAATTTAAAATTTTCAAAATAGCATGTAAAAATTAAAAAATCTTAAAATAACACGCCCAATTAGCGTGTCACATGGCAAGGTGTCATATAAGGTAAAATAATCAATTTGTAATATTGATTTAAAAATAAAAAA
The DNA here is from genome assembly GCA_018398585.1 of Simmondsia chinensis. Classification (NCBI taxonomy): domain Eukaryota; kingdom Viridiplantae; phylum Streptophyta; class Magnoliopsida; order Caryophyllales; family Simmondsiaceae; genus Simmondsia; species Simmondsia chinensis. The sequence continues at coordinate 36,772,283 of JAGTTD010000005.1, read as the reverse complement.
AATTAGAAAAAAACATTAGGTCACTATTTTTTTTTTAAATTTCAATTTTCTTTTTTTTTTTAGTCTAATATTTCAAATTGACCTTTTACCTTTGCTTACTTGACAAATGCATGCTGATTAGGGGTGGCAAATTTGTCGTTTCGTATCGTGTTTGTGTTCGTGTTATGCGAAGGGTATTAGAATGAAGTCAACCCGAACCCCACTCATTTATCATATGGGTCCGGAACTCTCAACTCTGATCCACTCCGATTATTAAATGGGTAACCCACAGGTTACCCATTTAACTGTAGCGGTGATTTTTTCTAATAAATGCTTTTTTCTAACTTACAAACATGTCGTTGATATACCTAATGGTTGATAGTAGCAATAAATATACGACATATTTATAATAACATATTTTCTAACATGTGCCCTAAAGAGAAGTTTAAATCTTCTCTTTCTGGTGCTGGATGATTTTATTGCAACTGTTATATCTCTTAAGGTGGAAAGAGAAGCGTTTATTAGACCTAGACCATCCATAACTATTAAATACAGTATATGACAGATGCAACGTAAAAGAAAACACCGTCCACGTAACACGGGTTTCATATGCCTACTTAGTTGTTTAACGGATATGTTATTACTTGTAGTGTTGTCGAAAATAATACTAAAAATACGACGCTCTATCCCCCACTCACGGACGGCCTCCATAATCGTACCTGTGATTATATCAGCAGTGTGGGGATAATCTAAATATGCAAAATGGATTATTCATTTTTGAATGGTGAAGGAGGAATCGACCAGTGTGCCATTACACACAAGTAAGGCACACCGGGTTTCTACTTCCAAGTGTCAAACGTCAACGAGAATATGCTTGTGTTCGCCCTAAAAATTTCGAAGACCTCAGTTTTCATCTTATTGTAAACTTTAAACACGTCCCGCTTTAAAGTGTTACGAGGAACCCTTATGATGGCGGGGTCACCGCTGTTTGGAGATACGTGACGAAACTAGGGTCTTCACCGGTGCTAAAAGGCTTTTCAGCCGTAATTATATATTTAGTTAGTTCTCGTTTATTAGTTTTTTGGGAGAACCTAAAGTTAGCAAGCGCACCGATCGCTTGCTGTACTAACTGTTGTTGGGCTTTATCTGTGTCTTGTTCGGGGTGGCACCTAATTATATGTCTAATTAATGTGCATGTCCCACTGCCCGGTGGATGACTAAAGGCCTTGGATGGGTCACATAATTTACAAATCACTTTATTATTGTTCCTATCTAAGTTGAAGTGCTTCCATACCCCACTAGTACTACGCTTACTAGTACTAGCTCTACCGGGTTGGGTTTCGGTGGTGAGCGTGGGTTCCTCTTCAATCTGTGAGTCTCCACCACCGCCACCCGACTCAAAAAAATCTTGGTCGTTGTAGTATTGTTATTGTTGGAGGTCTCAATATATGGTGTCAATGTATGGAGGTAATAGGCGTGGTTCTAAAAATGCTCGTTCATCAGTATCAAGTTCGACAACTCTACCCCTCTTAGGTACTTGAAACGATCAAGAAGAGCTGGAATTAGAACGACCAGCTCCAGATGAAGGCGCATTGTGTGCCATGGTAGTATCAATGATTAGTATTTAAAAATGTAATTACTAATGCAAATTAAGTAGAAAAAAATGCGAAACAAATAAAATTTTGATACTAAAATTACCGAAGTGAATAATGAAATTCAAACTTCACCGAGATTCTACGAGCTAGAGGTGGCCAATTTGGTGCACAATTCTTGCAAATAGAAGGAAGTAAATGAATGTAGGGAGAGAAGAGAGAATTGGATGAAGATTTGTTGTGAGGAAATAGAATGGGGAGATGGGTATTATCTCTGAAAAAGGAAGGGGAAGCAACGGCTCCCCCTCTCCCAATGGCTCGGCTGGACCCCAAATTTTTTGGGGCCCGTTGCCTGGCTTGCTCAGGCCGGGTTCCGGGCCGACTTAGCCCACTTGCCATCTCTAATTTTTATTAAAAATTATCAATGTGAAATATAATGACAATACGTGTGTGTCTTCAATTATAATGTTATAATTTTATATTGTAAAATGTTAATATAACATATTATTTTACTTATATATAGGGATCTTTCTAATATGTGTCTAAAGTATATTAATTGCATCATATTTTAGTATTTAATTGGCCAAATACAAAAATAATAATAAATTTTATATTTGGTAAAAAAAAATGAATGAATAAAAGTGCAATTAATACACCAATGGACACATGTTAGAAAATCCCTATATATAGATACTTTATGTTGTAATTCGGTGAATTTTTTCGTAATCTGCTTAAATTTTTTGTTGAAATCATTGATATATCTCATATATATAATTGTAGTTATGTACAACGTTAATATTTTATAGTGAAAATTAATCAGTTTTTGATAAAAATTTACCAAGTTGCGGCATAGGGTACCTAACTGACAAACTTTTGAGATTTTAAAGTACCTCATTGTATATATATTAAAATATTTGTATACCTAATAATAAATGTCTAAATCTTATGATACCTAAGTGATAAATTCTCAATAGAAAGATAACTATCTTTCTATACATGGAAATGATATGTACCCTAAAATTTAATTATTTATCATTTAGATATCCTGACGTTTTAAAATATATAAAATTTTATTCTTCCAAACTTCTCTAAATTTTTGTTAAAAATAATAAATTAAAACACGATTAAGACAATAAACCATTAACCCACTAAAGTTTTTTCTTTTCTTGTTGTTTGATTGCACCATTTTTAAAGGAATAATTATTAACCCAAAAATCTTTTCTGTGTTTGATTTGGCTGTAACATAAATTTTTTTTTTTTTAATTTTTTTCATTATTTTAAATATATTTAATTCATTACCTTATTTTTAAACATTTTAATTTAAAATTACAATGAACTATGACAACTTATACAAAAATTCTACATAATCACTTTTATATATTATAAAATTTGTGAAAATTTTATAATGTTTGACAATCTAAATACACAATAATAATAATATAAACTTCATGAAACTTAATTTATATGACAATTTAGCCAAACATTTGCCGTAATAATAAAGATATTTATAACAAAGAAAAATAATTAATTCTCCATTATATGCAAAGAAAATTTTACACCCATCCAAAAACTAAAAGGAATTATTGGAATCAAAATTAGAGTATCGATATTTATGTTTATTTTTTGTTTGTATGAGCACCATTTTGCCTGTTTAGTTATGGTGTTTCTAATATCTATGGATAAGACAACTAATTCAATTAAAAAAAAACATCGAGCAAAGTCGTTTGCTATAATTATTTCATGTATCCCATGGAAAATAAGTAGGAAATATAATTATTGCATCAACCATGTATCTCACATAGCAAAACTAGTAATATATAATACAACGACAAACAAGCAAATAGGCAGCGAGTTTGTATTACAAAGGTTTATTTCAAATCCAGATGGAGATGGATAAACTACGAGCTAGGATGTGTAGCACTTGAAGTTTTAGTTGCGGAACCAAACAATGTGATCCTCGGGCAAGAAATGGCAAACCGGAACACTACCGGGCTTGACTTTAAGCACTTGAAAAGCTAGGTGCTTTGGGTTCCATGCAGATGTGTCGTGATGGCACACTGCTACAGCATTGACATTCGCTCCTTCCGTGCCTACCATAGACACGGTGTAGGCTGTGGTCGCCTTAGTCTTGTGGCAGTAGAATACTGCGTAAGGATAGCTTTGTTTGTGGCAGGCAATGGCTTCATTATTTGTTGCACGTATCTTTCTAACACGGGTAATCTTGTAGTTTTGCGTCTTGTCAATGTTCCTTCCACTTGCTTCGGTTGATATCGCCTTAATATTTTTCCCCATTTTTGACGTAGCATAGTCCACCATTGACTCTAATGAAGTGGGGCAGTATTTCTCTTCCCCCTCAACACCCTTCTCCTCGCACTCCTTGACTGTCTCTTTCATACTATCAGCCTCCTTAGACTCTAGTTGAACTGAGAATCGGTTCAAAATCTCTGACATCTTGTTTGATGAGAACGGAATTGACTTTGCCTCCTCACGAGTTAAGAAGGTTGACCCGCCTGTACCCTTTGTGAGCCGAGTCCTCATATTCGACTCAGGTCTCATGTCCTTTTCCAAGAAGAACAAGGCCATGTTTGGATCATCATGCAATTGGGTCTCACTAGCAGCATACCTATATAAAAACGGGTTTGCCCCTGGCTTAACCCCAACGTAGACAGGCTTTTTCTTAGGGCCCGTCTTCACCGTGACACCGCCCTTTCCAACACCGACATTGGCCCCACCCTTGCCGTTGCCACCACCAGCGGTGACGCCGACACCATTATGTGGGCCCACATTCACATTGGTGGGGGCCCCGCCTCTTTGTTTAGGGGTGTTGACGTTGACCCCACCCTTTCCCACGTTGACTGAGGTGCTCTTGTCGTCTGTCCACTCTGCATTAGTTCAACCACATAAGTGAATTAAGAACTAATTTCATTAGAAAATTCAAAAAAGTACCCTTTTTTGTCCGAAAAAAACAAATTCTTTTTGCTTCAAAATAGCATAACCAAAGAGGGTATCAACACGCTAGAACTCTGAAGTTAAGCGTGCTTGGGCAAGAGCAGTACCAGGATAGGTGGCCTCCTGGGAAGTCCTCATCCTTAGGTTGAAGACAGTTGGAAACAACCTCTCTTCAGGGGTAATAACCTGAAGGAGGAAGGCTGCTTATATCCGGCCCCTAGACCCTGCTTAGGCGGGAGCCCTTGGGGCACTGTGTATGTTGTTGCTTCTAAATAGCATGACCAAACAAGCAGTAAGTATTTGTTTGAGAAAAAGGTACTAAGTATCACTATACATTAAAGGATCAGCCTTATATCATTGCACTTTGCTTATTATGTCAATTTAGTTTTTCTTAACACAATTGCAGAATATGTCAATTTAGTACATATACAATTAGTTATGTCAATTTAGTTATTGTAATTTAAATTATATCAATATAGTCCTAGCATGAATTTGACGTTAAGTTGCGATGAAATTAAATGGAACACTATGTCAATACGGCCTAAGAAGGTACCAACACGCAAGTACCGGATCTCACTAGAACTGCGAAGTTAAGCGTGCTTGGGCGAGAGTAGTACCAAGATGGGTGGTCTTCTGGAAAGTCCTCGTGTTGCATCCCTCATATTGGGGGTTCTCAGAAACAGCTTCTCTTTAAGGTAGCACCCTAAAAGGAGGAAGGTTGTATACATCCACCCTCGACCCTGCTTAGGCAGGAGCCCTTGGGGCATCGGAAATGTTGCTTTTCTATGTCAATACGACCACTAGGGGGCATTTGCCGCTATTGCTACAAGGCTACACCCACCACTGTTACCCCGTCATGGGCCTCGGATACCTTAGCTAAACAAACCGATTCTTTTGAACTAAATAACGAGCCGACTTACGAGCGCTCAAAATAAATTACAAGAAATAAAAGGATGAAACCTGAAAGAGGCAAAGAGTCCTTGACTGCTATGGGCATTGGAGTGGCTGGCAACATTTTCTTCCAATAAATTTCAGGTGATAACTCTGCATTGCTAACCACTACAACCGCAACCTGATAACACAGTACAACTTTTTATCGCCAATTTATTAATCGGTTTTTCTAACGGGTGTTCATGGGCTCTCGTTAAACAAAAGAAAACAGAAAAAGTTAGTAACCACCCGCTCCTTATAACTTTCTTGCTAACGAGGAACCCGGTTACCCAGTAAACCCCAACCCATGTGGCGACCTACACACCACAGGAATTAGTTAAATCAAGGATTCCTTAAGGAGAGGTTCAAGGGGAGAATCGAACTCCAGACCTTTTGACCTGAAGCAACGCTCTATCTCCTCACTTGCCTCCAATATTTCCTTTTGCAAGAATGGAAGACATAGATTGTATAATCCATAGTTACTAACATACGGTACAGGAATTAAACAAAATTTAATACGTTCGAGTATTATTCAGCTCAAAGATGGTAAAAAGTTCGTTGACTTATAAAAAAAAATATATATGATTGCAATGATGTCTATACAACTCTTTCTAAGACACAGCCAGAGTGGGGAGCGATGTAGGTATGAATATTGTATGGTTATAAGTATGAATTTTTTAATTGATCATACTTTATTCAGAAAAAATACGGACATATGTTATAAACCCGTGTTATATGACTAATATAAAAATATTATCGGTAATAATATGTAAACATTCTTTCAGAAAAAGAAGACGGATCGTATTTAATACCGCAATTAGATGCATATTTTACTAATAATATTACAATCTATTAGGCATCATGAAAAGTATAAAGAGATCAAACGAAGATAGATAGTTACACAAATAGTTATTATATTTACGCAAAAAAAGGGGGTTTTTACAAAAATTAATTTTAAAAATAATTATTTTTCACTTAATCATGATAATTTTTTTTATTTTTCAATATACCACCTTTAAAATTTTAAACATTTTCAAATAATACTTACAATATTAACATTAATAGTATTTTGTTTGGGTTATATGTGTGATTTTACGTAGGTTATATATAAAATCGGGAAAAACAAAACACATGTCGATTTTAGCTCAGTTAGTAAAGCGTTACACCGTTAAGAGGACTCTATAAGTAAATTTGAATCGCTATACTTACCAAATTGTGAATAATATACGAACATACTGAATTCCATTTAAGTCCTGTACACTTTTGCAACAAGCTCAAATGCTACGACATTTGTTTTTACGAAAAATATGCTTAGCAACTATATAATATATTTTGAGTAATGTTATTAACCTAACAAATTTGTCACTGCTAGAGAAAAATTGTTATTTTCAATGAAATTTTGTCACACTCATTTTTTGTAAGCCGCATCATTACTCAAACAATGACAAAATTTGCCATGTCAATGACAACTCCCTATATATTCAGAATTTTTTTTGGATAAGTCACGAGCGAGAGCTTGAAGTGCAAAGCATGACACATCTACAAAAAGTAAGGACCTGAGAAAAAAAAGAGAACTGACAAAAAATCAAGTATCTGACAAAAGCATACAACACCCAGAGCATAACAAAAAGAAAAGCAAACACCACAGCGAAACCCTGCCAAAAAGGAGCGCAACCTCCTACCCAGAGCCAAACCAACAATTACAACAGACCCAGTGCCTCAAGGGCTCCCCTGAGCAGGGTTTGGGAGGGGTGGGATGTACGCAGCCTTACCCCTTCAGGGTGATACCCTAACGAGAGGCTGTTTTTGAACCAATGACTACATATTCACACCGATACTTGTCGTTGTCAAAGATCATTTTTCTTACAAAGCTGAAGTACAAAAATCCCGATTCTTTTATTAAAAAAGTAAAAAAATGGGAAACAAAGCATGAGAGAACTTACACAAAGGAAAGTGAGGATTGGTATATGCAAATCCATTATCAGAATTCACTTTAACATAAAAAGAAATTAAATTCCACAAAATATGAAAAAAATGAGTGAAAAAAAATGAGAATTTATTGAGAAATGAAAGAGAGGGACACGTCATAACCTAATTACATTTATTGTGTTAAGCTCCCCAACTGTCTTGGCGTTGCTCCTTTAATGAACCTCTCTCTTTCACCCACACTTCTTTCGTACCTTATTTGAATACCAATTGTATGCCGCTCGTTCGGTTGACACGTGAATTGAATTCCTGTGAAAAGTTGTATGTAAAGCATCTGATACCATCTATTAAGATCGCCTATACAACAACAACAATAGTCCCACTGCCACAGGGGCGCTTGCATACGCAGGATCGAGAGGGTAGATGTACATAACCTTTTCTCTTTAGGGTGCTACCTTGAAAGGAGGCTGTTTCTGACGACCTACAACATGAAGAGTGGGTCATCATGGAAGCATAGAAGCTTGGAAACATGAGAACAACATAGTGTTAGAGCAGTACATAGCACAAGCCAAGCACAACGAAGCAAAACTCAAAAGGAAGGTAACTGTAGGTAAATAGTCGGCACTTACACAAGTGCTCAAGTGCTCATGAGCATAGATAAGCAAATAAGATTGGCTATAGAATACCGAACTAACAATCATAAACCAATAGGTGATTGGAGAGAATACCGAAATTTACGTGGTTCAGTTGAAGCTAACATCCACGGAAGGGAGTACAATAATTTCACTATATCAATTGGAGTTTACATGAGACGTCTCAACTCTTAATCTTTCCTCACTCAAACCCAAATGATAACATATACAACCCCTATGTATATATAAAGCCACCACATTAAAATCCTAATGTATCTGGAGCCTAAATATGATTGGCCCAATCCTACACCTCATAACAAGGCACAATACAACCACGCTCCACACATAATCTAATATTATATTTTTCAAGAATTTAATTATTGTTTCAACTTTGTAGAAAGTAGATAAAACATGTTCGGCTGTGAGGATGGGAAATGGATCTTCCTTCTTTAGGGTATTGGTCAACCGGAAAAAAGCTTGGCCTGAGCTTTGGTGGTGATGAATTGATTGTGATTGAGGGCATTGCCATGATGAATTAGGGTATTAATCGATCTGTTTTCCTGTTAATCTTAGCTCCAATTTTGCTACACTGGATCTTTCTCTTTTTTTCCTAATTCATACTGTTTAGTGGTGGTCATAGTCTTATAGTTCTTGTTGGTTGTTTGCTTGTATTTTGTCTTGTAATCTTGTTTCCTTGGTTAGTTGTATGTTTTTTCCTGTCTTTGTTTGGTTCCTAGTTTTGCTACGAGTTGAATCAGGTCTCATTTATACGGGGTGCCTTACCCTATTGTATCGCAACTTTGTCGCTAATTATATAAAAAAAAAAAAAGGAATTAGAATAGTTACTTCCCAACAAATTACCTATGGGGTAAGTGATTTACTTCTTGGTTTTGAAGAATAGTTCTTGCATTCTATCTACTTTCTACCAACCAAATAATAGCTTAAATCTATACTTTCCGATAAATTTTATTTCTCGCATTTATTTCCTGCATACCAAATGAGACATATATACATTGCAGTAGATTATTAGATTTTAGGATATGTTTGGTTAAACTGTTAAAAAACCAATTTGATTTATTTTTGTGAAAAATTGCATTAAATAAGGGTAATTTTTTTGAAGAATTTTTAGTTTTTGCTTTTCGCTTCTACTTTAAGGAGAAGCGCTATTTGTTCATTTCTACTTGAAAGTAGAAAACAATTTTTTTACAGCAAAGAAGAAGTATTATTTATCTGTTTATGCATAAAAGCAAAAAAAAAAAAAAAACCTTATATTTCTATTTCAAGAAGCTTTTCTTTCTAGGTCATATATGCTCAAACCCTAAAAAAATTGTCCTTCTTTCTTTTCTAGACTAGAAGTTTGTCCAAACAAACCCTTAATATTAAAGGATAATCGGAATATTTGTAAAAAGAATTAAGAAAGAAATAAAATTTGTTATACATACAGGAAAAATGCAACATATTTTAAAAAAATATCAAGAAGAGCAACATTCTTTGAAAAAAGACCAAGAACTCGAGAAGCGCAGCGGTTGCATTATAAAATAATGACGTGGCAACATGAGAAATGGTAGGGCACTCGAAAATATGATGGGACAAACAGAAAGATGATATGGCAAACGTACTAATCGAAAAAATGACTTGGCAAATGATAGGGCTTCATAAGCAGATAATTATATGTCTGTTTTATACCACAAGTAAGGATACATTATCGTAAGAGTGGGAGTTGTTAAGATTTAAACTTGAGGCCTACTGAGGTCTCATACAATGTCAGGAAAACAACAATCCTAAAGATTTAAAGCGTGGTTGCTGAATGCATGGTTTTATATGTTAATACACCTCGCTAAAATGCCATTTCGGCTTGAAGGAAATGCCGAAACGGTACATGTCCCTATCAGTCTAGCAGAATACTCCGCCTAATGTCACCTGACTTATACTTATGACCCTTATATACATCAACTCTATGGGTCAGGCCTGAAGGCTTGGAGAAATTTCACGGTATATCAACATTCTCCGTTAGCTGATTGGGATTTAAACATGAATAATAGATATACTTTTTTTTTTTCCATTAGAATATATTACTATATAGAGTAGGAGCTATTGAGATTTAAAATGGAGTCAATGTATACGCAAAACTGGCTTTCAGTAAATTGTCTACTAAGTTACTCTACCTAATATCAATTAAATTAGGGGACAGAACTTCACTAAATTAGATTTGTATGTGTATCTTATACATATTACAACTCCGGAAATTGCACCTAAAGTGCGATGAATTTCACACATTATTCATATAGAGCAATGTTAATCAAAATTAATTATCCAATTTATATATCCAATAAATATGTTAAGAAATACCCTGAAGGATGGGTGACCTCCTGGGCGGTCCTTACCCTCCAGTTGGGGGCACTCGGAATCAACCTCTTTTCAGGGGTAATACCCTGAAGGGGGAAGGCTGCGTACATCTGCCCCCGATCCTGCTTTTTAATGTTATTTTCATGATTCCATATTTTTAATCATATAATTGTATATATAGATTAGATATCTAAATTAAATATATTTAATATCTGGGTTATTTACATTTTAGTACTTCGACACTTTTAGAAGTAATAAAAAGGACCCTAAACTTTTTGAATTATTCAAAATGCCCCTAAATTTTTATTGTATTAATAAAAGGCCCATAAATTTGTGTCGTATTAATAAAAAAGACCTCTCTCTAGTGTGATGACTTCATTTTTCATTGACACAATTGACGTGGTAACTATTTTTTATTAATGCTAGAGTAAAATGATATAATTCAACAACTATATTTATAAACGAATTAACCAAAACAAATAGTTTTACACAATATAACATTTAGAATTCCGTGCTTATAAAGTAATAGTATGAGCATTAAAGCATACTTTTGTCATTTCACCGTAACATTACTAAAACAACAGTTGTCACATTAACTATATTGACAAAAAATGATGTCAGTAGAGTGGGGCCTTTATATTAATACAGTGAAAACTTAAGGGATCTTTTTATTAATTTAAAAAGATATTCTTTTTATTATTTGTAATAATATCGGGTACTAAAATATAAATTATATGTAATATTTCCTATTCATGTATATTAGTTACTAAAATGAGTATTAAATTTAATACATGACAGCATTTTCCAAAATCAAGGTGTGTCAGTGTCACCAGACATCAGCAACCTCAGATTTTGGGTGGCACCAAAATTTTCAAGCAGATTTAAGAGTACTAAGGCAACAACAGATCCAATGTCGTAAGAATTCCTATTTAAATGGGATTTTGTAGAGGGTGGATGTAAGCAACCTTACTCCTTCAGGGTGTAACTTTGCCGATAGGCTGTTTTTGAGAATTTCCAACCTTATAGAATTGGCAATACGAAGACTTCCTAGGAGGTCATCGATCCTGGTATTACTCTCACCCAAGCACGCTTAACTTTAAAGTTCTAATGGGATCTGGTGCATTAGTACTTGGTGAATGAACCCTCAAGCAAATTCAAGAGTGATTTAGCAAAATACCATAATTTTCAAAAATAATTTGCAAAATAACATATTATTAAATATATTTTGTAATCTAACCCAATTATCAGAAAAAGGTTGAGGCGCCAGAGGCACCTGTCTAATATAAAAAAATTATTGTCCCTTAGGGATATAGCCGAATGGTCGTGATCGCCGGGTGCCATCGAGGTAACCCGGGATTGAATCCCACAAAGCTCAAAGTGGTGTCCTCTTTAATGAGGACTTTAAGGGATTTATCCCCTCCCCCCTCCCCATAACTTTACCATCATAAAAAAAAAAAAAAAAAAAAAGTTATTTTGTTTGCGAATTTTTTTTTAACTCCTATAAGCATTATAAATAATACACTACATATTACTACAACTTGTAAGCCAAGCGGCGGAGATAGGGCACTATATAACAGTGTTCGACACACTGTAAGCCAATCGATGGAAGTCAACGTGAATGTAGTGTTGACATTTATTATAGAATATTTATTTATATTATTTTGTGTGTTAACAAGTTTTATGTAGTGTATGATGGCAAGGCCCCAATTTTAGAATACCTTATTATTCTTGACAAATTTCAGAAAAGTTGGTTAAAAAAGAGTAAAAAAAGGGTTTTTTTTTTTTTTTTTTTTTTTTTTTTTTACAATGCTTATAGGGGTTAAAAAAAAAAAATTTCCGTAAAAAAAAAGAGGCTGCAGTTCAACTGGATCCTTAAGGTTAGAGAACATGTTGAATCTAGTGATCAACCTAATTATAAGGCTCGTTTAGCTAAACGAGCATATACCTAGAGTGAAGGTATAGACTATAAGGAAATTTTTTCCCTTGCATAGAACAGTATATTGTTGGTCGTAATTGCTAGGCATGGTTATGAACCTGAACAAACGGATGTAAGACCCCTTTGTTACATGGCGACCTGAATGAGGATATTTGGATGGAATAACCCAATATGTTCGAGATGGCAAGGAGGAATATGTGTTTTGCTTAAAAACTCTCTATGGTTTAAAGAAGTATAAAATATTTTATACTTATCGGTTAAAACAAAAACAAAAACAAAAACAAAAATAAATTATTTTCAAAATATGATTTAGTTTCTAAAATACCACAAATAACGAATAGAAAATGATATGAAACATGCCCTTAAAAAAATGATTTGTTTGAGAGATAAATATTAACTACATACTTTTTTTTCATGACTAAGCAAAGTTTTATCTGAATTTTTAACGTATATAATCGAATATTGTATAAATATTAAATCACTGTGAAAGGATAAGACTACATACATATCACCTTTTCCAGTAGGTATGGCAATGGGGCCGCGTTGGTATGGGGGTGCCTCCTCCATACTCGTACCCGCCACCCAAATCCATACTCATACCCGCTAATATTGAACGGGCATCCATTACTTGCCCCATACCCGTCCAAATGTGGGTACCAAACAACTATCAACCCGCTTATAATAATTATTTAATAATATATTTTAGAATCTAATTATAATTTGCTCTAATATTTGATACAAAATTGAGCAACTAAATCAAATATATATATTTTTTAATTTTAAATAAAATAAAATACAAATTGTGGTGGGTATAGCGTGTATGGAGTGAGGTGACGCAGCAGGGTGGGGCAGGCACAACATCATGCCCATACCTGCCCCATACTTGTGGAGGGTTTTGTACTTTATACCCGACCCATACCCGCTACCCGTCTCACCTGTATCCGTACCCACCCCAAATGGGGCGCATACCCACGGAAAACAGGTTTTACCCACCCATTGCCATCCTTACTCCCTAGGCCACTTGTCGCTAAGCCTAGTGACAAAGTGAAGCAGAGAAGGAAGAGGGTTCCAGGCCATCAGGCTTCTAGCATTGTGTCGTCAAATAAAGTCCAAAGAGCTCATCACAAGCATAAGTTAAAACAACAAACGAAACGGGACTAGCAGGAATTCATTAAGGATATATCACCAGGGAGCAATATGAAGAAGCTGACCAAACCCTTTCGCAAACAGAAAACGGGGAAGTTTGTAAGGACGGGTGACACTGCCAAGATGTTGGCGAGAGCTTTCTGTAGCGAAGCATAGATGGGTGTTAGGGAAAAGGCTCAGTTTGGAGTATGATGCAAACGATCAGATATGATTGAGCTTTTTGCAAGGATAGAGTAAGGCGGGTTTTCTCTCATGCTCCATCGGTTCGTCATCTCCCCTGCTCCGAGCCCAGCGTTCTTAGTGCTGATTTGCCATGTGGTGCCTGTTTTTATTCTTTTATGCTTGGTTTTTTTTTTTGTTTTTTTTGTTTTTGCCCTACTTTCCTATTTTCGTGTTTCTATTTCCCGATTTATTCGGATTCTCTTAGGCCTCTCTTGTTCGAGTCGCTTGTTTTGTATCACGACTATATTGCTAATTATAGGAATAAAATCATTTACTTTCGGTACGATATCGAATCTAAAAGTGAATCTAGATGTAGAGCATTAAACAACGTATGGAGGCGACGGTTGCCTGCCATGAATAAATTTGGACTTCAGAGGTCTCAATCTTAACAAACAACCACCTTCCCTCCTTTATTTATTCCCATCGCTGTCTTATTTTCCAAGTTGTTCGGGCTGGAAACTGTGAAATTATATTTTACAGCAGTGTTTTTGGTTTTTATTTATAATTTGAGAAATTATTATTTAAGCATTCTGAGGTTTGAGCATTTATCATCTAGATATACTGACATTTTAATGTATACAATGAGTATCCCCTGAGGTTTGAATTTTTTATCATCTAATTATGTCGGAATTTTATGTGTTTTTGTATGAATTTGACCTATTTTATATAAGATATTCTAATTTAATACATGGTTATGTTAATATATAAAAGTCATGTCAATATTTTTTTGTAGAAACATGAATTGCGACAAAATGTTTACCGAATTGTGATGTAACTGTGTATATATTGTCAAAATAATGAGCTGTGTTAGCACAACAATAATAACAAACTCAGTGTCTTAAGAGCTCCTATGGTCTAGGAGGGATGGGATGTACGCAGCCTAAACCCTTCAGGAGGCTATCCTAAAGGGAGGCTGTGTCTGAGGATCCTCGGCATGAGAAGTATAAAGGCATAAAAGCATATAAGCATACAAGCATCTAAGTGTAAGAACATAAGAACAACAACACAGAGCACGCTTGTAGAAAGCATACAACAGTAATTGGGAAAAAATCATCAAATTTTGATGAAAATAATTAATAATTACCGACATCATGTTCCCCTTTTCCAATGAAAAATTTAAAATTTCAAGATACCTAAATGATAAAATTTTTAAACCTTAGGATATCACATGGTATATATTGAATTGTTGAGGCACCTAGGTGATAAATGAAAAAAAAAACTCATGGTACCTCAGTAATAATTTTCCTTAAAAAACTAAATTTTAAATTTCGTGGAACGATTTTCCTTATTATTGATTTTCTGTTTTCACTTTTAATCAAATTTGAGTAAAAATTAAAAAAATAGAGTTTATTTACAAGGCACTAAGGCACCGGATCCCATTAGAACTCTGAAGTTAAGCGTGCTTGGACGAGAGTAGTACTAGAATGGGTGATCTCCTGGAAAGTCCTCGTATTGCCAACCCTATAAGGTTGGGGGTTCTTGAAAACAGCCTCTCAGCAAGGTTACACCCTAAAAGGGTAAGGTTGTGTACATCACCTCTCCTAGATCCCGCTTGTGCGGGAGCCTTTAAGACACTGGGTCTGTTGTTGTTGAGTAAAAATTAAAAATAATAAGAGATTATAATTAAAATCTGATTTTTGATTCCTCAAAAATCAAAAATTGCAAATAAAAATCATACCAAACAGATCCAAATCAAGAAATTTTTTTTTTTTTTGACTAACAATGAACTAAAAAAAATATACTTAGTTGTATATAATTAATGTGATTAATAATTAAGAAAATTTAATTGTTGTTAAATATTATTAATATTCAATAATTGAAGGGTCTTACAAATTGGTGGTGGTAGTGGACAGTCCGGCAAAAGAAGGAATTAAAAAGCAAAGTATTAAAAGCCTTTTCTGCTGATTCCCGGTTTGTCTCAATGGTTGAGATAGCAGTTGATCAATTTAAAATGTTGAATATTTTAATTAAAAAAAATAATTTTTACTTATTATTATTATATTTATTTAGTATAAAGGTAATATTGATGTTTCACTAAATTTTGGAATCAAAACCTTTGAAATTCTTACTTTAACTCATGCTATCAGTTACAATAACAACAACAATAACAACAACAACAACAATTCCAGTCCCTGAAGGACTCTCGCGTACGCAGGGTCTGGGAAGGGTAGGATGTATGCAGCCTTACCCCCTCAAGGTAAGACCCTGATAAGAGACTATTTCCGAGGACTTCCAACCTAATAAATGATAGTTAAGAAGGGCATGAAAGTAGAGTATGTATAGCATGCATGAAGAACATGTAAAGTGAAAAGTGTAACTCATGCTATCAGTTACATTTTCAAAATTTAATTCTTTTTGACTTGATGATGTTATTTATGTTGGCAAATTTGCTTTGAATGCAAACAATTATATTTCATATATATATGATAAAATTTAGTTTTAATTTTAATTTAAGAATGACTTGTATTTGGAATAAAAGTAGACAAAAAATTGAAGTTATGACTAATTTATAGTCTTAAATTTTATCATAATCATGTTTATTAAAATCCCGATTCGAATATTAGAATCTTACGATTCCACGATTTCACAATTGTTGACCAATTTGAATCCTAAGTAGAATCTTAATTTTATAGAACCTTACGATTCATGAATTGTACATGAAATTAACCGATAGAATCGTAATACGATTTCACTATTCTAGTAATTTGACAACGTATACAAATAAAAAGTTAAAATGTAAAAAGATCAAGCACATGTTATAAATGAACTTATTTTATTAGCTTGTTAATTAAGTGTTTATATACATTTAGGAAACTTAACTTTAAGTTTTGTTTTAATTTTTGACCTTAATATAAATTTTAATTAGTAGCATATATCTTAAAAGCTCTCATGATTGTTGTAGCATATACATTTAATATAATCTTACCATTTGCTGTTTGATTTTATGATTTCAATTCTAAAAGTTCTAGCCGATTCTAAGCAGAATCTCGATTTTAACAACCTTAATCATAATGCTATATGCATTTAGTATGCATTTTCTTTTCTTAATTTAAATATAATATCACTACACCTTACATATTGCATATAAAATAATGCTCCATCTTCAAGTTAAAATTAAAGGAAGGAAGGAATGAACATATCCAGTATCTCAAGGGCTCCCGTTTGCGCAGGTCGGGGGGGGGGGGGGGGGGGGGGGTTGTACGCAGCCTTCCTCCTTCAGGGTGTTAACCTGAAGAGAGGCTATTTCCCAGTGCCCCCAACCTGAAGGTGAGGACTTCCCAGGAGGTCACCCATCCTTGTAGTACTCTCGTCCAAGCACGCTTAAGTTCGAAGTTCTAATGGGATCTGGTGACGGCGTATTGGTGCCCTCTTTGGTTCAAGTTAAAATTACATACGGTAAAAAAGAAAATTGGTTTTGCTACTTTGTATAAGTAAGGTATAGTGGGGGCTCTAACTTTCAAGGTTGTGCAGGCCGAGAAAGTCTCAACATTGTAGTTGAGCGTTGTATCTTGGAAGCGGCACGCCAATACTTGCTGCACCGGCTTAGATCCAAGAGAGGCGCGAAACTGTATTAAAGAGAGCGTGATCCGCGTCTCGCTCAACTTTTACATTATCGATACTTCGTCATTTCCACGTGTTCCAGGTAATATCTTTCTACAATATTATGTGCATTTGGTTCCAACACGAGACGCTGGTTCGAATCCGACATCCCTCTCCGTCATGGCATTATCAATGTAGTTAAAAGAAAAAGAGCTCTCTTTATTCCTTAAGTTTGTAAGGAGAGGGCTGTTGGGCGTATCTTTTTACCTCAAAATTAGTATATATTAAATAGAAGTATGAAAATGAGAAATGAAAAAAAATAAAAAATAGAGAAAAGAAAAATGGAAAAAAAAGAGAAAAAGTTGGGAAAAAAATTAGAAAAAGAAAATGTGAAAGAGAAATACCATAGAAATGGAAAAGAGAGAAAAGATCAAAAGAACATTGTTTTGACCCTTGCTAATGTTGCTTTTGTGTCGGGAATGGATTCGTTTTATAAATAGAGGTGTTGTGTAGAGAAGAGACAACGACAATATCATACCCAATACCTCAAGGGCTCCTGCTTAAGCAGGGTCTGGGAGGGATGAGTGTACGCAGCCTTATTCCTTCAAGGTGTAATCCTGGCAAGAGGCAGTTTCTGAGGACTCTCAGCCTAACAGGGTTGGTAACACGAGGACTTCGCAGGAGGTCATCCATCCTAGTACTACTCTTGCCCAAATACGCTTAACTTCAGAGTTCTAATGGGATCCGGTGCCTTAGTGTAAAGAAGAGAGTGAATAGAAAATGTGAGGAAGAGTGCGGGTTATGTAAAGGGGTGCCCGGGGTAGGGAGAGAGTATGACAGAAAATTGATTGTAAGAATATTTTGATTGTGAGGTTTTGGAGATATTGAGATTTGAGTGGGGTTCACCAACTTGTAGGGAGTCATGCCTTGGGTGCCTTGATTGAGAGATGAGAAAGATTTTGTAACTTCTTCTTTGCAGAACTGCGTTGTGGGAGAGTCGGTGCTTTACTGTGCGAAGATATGTTGTGTGAGGGCTAGTGAGTTACCATACAACATTACATTTGTGCGAGGATGACGGCTTGTGGGATGACTGGTGACTTGCAATTCAAGGCTACATTATGGGAGGGTTGGTGACTTACCATGCAATAGTCATTTGGGATGATGTATATGGGATATGGGGGATTCAATTAGATTGTAATTCCTTAAAATTCATAGTGGATGAGATACCCATTTAAATCCCGTGATTTTTTTACTCTAGAGAGGGTTTCCACTTAAATTTTGGTGTGTTGATTTTTGTTGCTTTCTGTTGATTTTCGTTTCCGTTAGTGCTAAATGTGTGATTTTTCGGACAAGGGTGGAGGTTATTACTAGTGGGATTCGATCTCATATGGTTTCATTAGCCCCCGGTGATTAGAACCACTAAACCAAGCTATGTTTGGTGCAAAAAGCCTATGCGACTGCTCTGGAAATTACTATTTTTCAAAAGAAAAATATTGACTAAATATTTTCTTTTAATTTTCACAACAGTAAAAGAAAAAGTTGATAAACAGGCCTCTTAAGAAAGCATGTGCCATAACACATTAGCAAACACAATGGAGTTAAGTTCTGAATTAGACTTCAAGGACTACTGGACCACATAACAGATATAATGTCTAAACCTTATTGCCTACTTAGCAGTCATGTTCGTTTCTCTAAAATTGTATATGATACTTCTTTTAACGCTTCTAATTATTAAGATCTCCTGGACAATATTTTAAATTTGAGCTTGAAATTTCATGTTAAGAGCATTAATGACAATCTTATTATCACATTATATCTGAATACTGTTATATCCCAAGTTCATTGCTCTGAGAATACCATCTTTGGCCGTCACTACGTGAAGAATCATAACAGATGCATTTCCAAGGTGTCCTTACCAAAATGTTTTGTTGGGGGAAGCTCTATTCCTCTTTTTCCGTCAAATAATAAGAGTTGAAACATAATTCACAAAAATATTTACAGTCATAAACACACAATTAAGAACAAATTGTGCCTACGAAAAACGAACCACTGACAAACCCACTACTTAATTTTCGCTTAAATCAGGTTAAAAGTTCATAACCAAAAAGTTCAGCCATTATCACTACTTGAAAACAACCCTTTGGAGACAATTTTTGTCTCTAATTGAAGTAGATTAGAAACGACATAATAATGGCGAACAAAGAAAAAGAATTATAAATGAATTAGAGACAAATTTATGATGGATAAGAAATCATCTCAATATGGGAACTACATTATTTATTTACGAGTCTAAGATAGATGCATCAATCACAAAATTAGAAACATGACACCCTATTGCGAACTCATTTTTCAATTTAAGACGATGTTTTTCCCTCTAGATTTGGAATTTTGTGATGGCACATCTCATCTCAAAATTGTCTGTATAGAGACAGTTTTGAGAAGGCATATTTGTAGCTAAAATTTAAATTTTGAGGTGGTATCTTCATTTTAAAATCTTATAGAGTAGGAATGGTTTTGAATCGCGACTCTATCGTTAATTATCGGAAAAAAAAAAAAGAAATGACCTTGAGGCATTGAGTTCGTATTTAGATTATGAGTTTTGAGACAGGGTCATGCAGTCTTAAATAACCCTTGTCATCTCAACTCCATCTCATTTTATTTAGAAACTATTTTCCATCTTAATTCTACATTTAAAATATTTCTTTGGATAAATTACATATTGGTAGACTAACGTTTGGTGAAATAATTTTTTAGTCGACAAATTTGCGAAATAATTTTTTAGTCTATAAGTTTGGACGAAATAGTATTTTAATGCAATCGCCGTTAAATCTTTCACAAAAATTTACAAAATGAACAAAACACCTTTACTAAATATTATTTACATTAAACAGAAAAAAAATAAAAATCTCTAAGTCCCAGCCACCCAACCCCACCACCTACCCACCGTCGCCTATCCAATACAACACCACCCAACCTTCACACGTCGCCCCACTCACCACCACCCGTCTTTCACCCCTCATCCTCTCTCTCTTTCTGTCTTTTTTTTTGGGGGGGGGGGGAGGGGTTAGTGGTTGGTGGTATTGTCTGGCAGTTAGGGTCAACTTCGACGGACGACGGTATAGTGTTTAGGTTGCGGTAGATTAAGTTTTTGGGAGACAACGATTGAGCGGGAGAGGAAAGAGAGAAATAGGGAAGGGGGAGAGGAAGGTGTGTGTGTGTGTGAGAGAGAGAGAGGATAGGGGTGGGCTATGGCCGAAGGGGTGAATGTCATCCTTCAAAGGTGCTGCTGGGATGAGCAACCTGTGACAGCAAGCAATGGCAGGGTGTTAGTGGGTGATGTGCCAACAATAGTAGGTGGACGTCGGGTGGAACGGCTGGAACTTCAAAATTTTTATTTATTTATTTTTTTTATTTAGTGTAAACTAATTTTTAATAAAAGTATTTTAGTCATTTTATAAATTTTTGTAAAAAATTTAATAATGGTTGAATTAAAATATTATTTCACCCAAACCTGTGGACTAAAAAATTAATTCACTAAGTTTGTCAATTATTTCTTTTAGAATTTTTTTAAGTAATGAGAGCATATTCTTTCTTGATCAAAAAAATTATTATTAACAGGTTATTTTCGTGGGCAGAAATATTACTTAACGGAGGCTGTAAATGAGTCAAGCCAGCTCGTCATAAAGCTCAAAAGCCTCGACTTGTTTTAAACTTGCTAAGCCCGAGCTTGCACAAACCTATCTTAATGCAGTATATTAGCTTAAATATGCCCGACGTAGGCAAGTTCGAGCCTAATTGAACAAAGCCAAAGCTTAAATGAGCCTAGATTGAACTTAACCTAACTATGAGAAGCTTAGTACGAAGCTTGACGATCTAAGTCCTTGCTCAACCGAGCCGAGCCAAGGTCTAATCTTTGATGAGTCAGAGTTTGAGCTTGAAGATTCGAGCTTGTTGAACTTCAAGCCGAGCTCTAGTCTTTGATGAGTTCTGAGCTCAGCGAACTTCAAGCCTAACTTAAGCCGCACTTAATGCAAATGAGGCAAGCCTCAAGCTTGGTGAGTTCGAGTGCAACTTAACTCGAATACAACCTACACAGAACCATAGAAATAACTAGCCTTATTTTCATGTGCGATGCACAACTAATGTAGAGGAGTATCACATATTACCCATCGATGAATGGACTTGGTCATTCTAAATTATCCAGTCCTAAAAAACATCATGAACTTGCCACATGAAGTAAGCATGGTTAAAATCATGCAATTGTAAAGAACATGCATGCCTCCTATATCGCAACAAACTCAGTGCCAAAAAGACTCCCGCTAAGATAGGGTTTAGCGGGACGAAATATATACAACCTTACCCCTACAAGATCCTACCTCTAAAGAAAGGCTGTTTTCGAGGACCCCTCGTATACATGCTCGTACCATTAAGACAAAAGAAATTACAACATTATTCTCCATATGCTGAATTAGTAATATAGTTGTTTTACTTCAACACATTTTTGTGCAATCATTAAACATATAGAAATAAAAAATGAAAAAAAAAAGAAAAAAGCCCGAATGGTGAAAAGATTAAATGAATATATAAAATTTGACGAATATTTTATTCCAAGAAAAGATGATCTAATCAACCTCAGAAAATAAGCTTGGTTGCCATGGTTTACGGTTGATCATGTAGGATAATTTGAAACATCCGTCTTAACACATTTACGTTTGTAATGCTTTGTTTGGCATCATAATCTTCGACCATAACTTTAATTTATTCTTCAAATATCATTGTAGGAAGCACCTTTTGTGCCTTTTCAAATAAACACCTTCTTTTGATGATTTGAATCGTACCACTAAGACCAAAAAAATTACAATTGGCGTGTAGATCACGAAACCAACAAAGACATATTCAATAATAAGTTACTTCAAACACACAAATCATCTATCAACTAGCTCTATGGTTGCATTACATTTAAAAAATTGATTAATCTAATAAAATCACGCATAAGAATCTCCTATAATCACAATGGAGATCATGAGCATATCAATTTGCACCCTCTTGCCATTTCATCCTAACTAGCATGTACATTGCAAAGCTTAAGCCTCAACTATAAAGATTTACAACCTAGCATTAGTCATTCTACTTAGAACCAATCCAAAACGACCTGACCCATACTTATATATATATATATATATATATATATATGCATATGTATATCCAAATTCATAAAGTGGAAGAGATATTCAAACCAAACCTAGAAGCATTATATTTCAAGAACAAATAGTAATTATGCAAATTAGTATTCATATGTATAGTAAAATAATGCTATAACAATACTTAGCTTTATGATATAAATTTTTTGCAAAAAACATCCGCACAACTTATATATATATATAGGGTCGCGTTTTTATAAGAAGGTGAGAGGGGCGAATTCTGGCTCTCCATTGTAATGGACGGCTAATATTTGCTAAACAATTAAAAAAAAACAACAATTTATATACAGGGCGGCATTCTTATGAGAGGGTGAGAAGGGCGAATCTTAGCCTTCCATTATAATGGATGGTCAAGATTTGTAGAACATTAAAAAAATAATAATAATTTACAGGCCATACCCTTTCATAGGACAAAAAGAAAGAATGGGTAAAGGAAGGAAATTGTTTTTTTTTCCCCCCAACAAGTCTTGGTCGTAAATTATTATTTTTTTAATATTCAACAAATATTAGCCATCCATTACAATGGAGGGCCGGGATTCGCCCTCATGCTTTCACCCCTCTCGTAAAAATGCCACCTTTATATATATATATATATATCATATTAGCATCTTTTGTATAAAATTAGTCCGATTCTCACAAAAATTCATCAAATTTCGACATAAGATGCTTAAGTGATAAATATCTAAACTTCAAGACACCCAAGTCATAAGTTTCCTTCAATTTAAAATCCACTTTTTAAATGCACAAGCATTATAAGCGAGACGGGTTGGATGAACATATAATGAATTTAACTCCTACTACCATTCCTAGAAAACCCCATTAAGGTCATACTCATTCATATACATACACAAAAATGGAGATAGGCAAGCCCCATCTCAATTTTTTTGGAACTCGAGGGTCTTGGCTATCGTGAAACTTTAGTCCTATAGCAAAACCGAACACTGTTAGATATGTCCCGTAATGCGTCGTTACCAATCCTTGGCTCGCCCTAGACGTTAAAAATGCTTTCCTACATGAGCTACTAAAGGAGGTTCTACATGTATCCACCACAATACCAAATATCCCGACCATGTGCATCACTCGTGAAAAGGCTTCCTATGACCTCAAGTAGAAGTCCCCGTTCGATACGTTCCTTTATAATCACGGGTTCACAAGAAGTGGAGTCAACCCTTCTCTCTTTATACACTGTTTAACACATGGCCTATTTGTGCCTCCTTTACGTAGAAGACATCATCCTCCTAGAAAAAACCCAACCATGATTCGTACTTTCATAGGTAATCTTTCTTCTCATCTTGCCATGAAGAACCCAAGATCCCTCCCATATTTCCTTCGCATCAAAGCCAAACCCTGACGTTTATTTCTCCATCAACAAAATATGCGATTGATCTAATAACCAAGCACAAAAATCAAAACTCCACTTAAAGCCACTTTCCCAGCCCGAGTACACCCCTTTCTTAGTGAAAGGGAATTACTTGTTGACCCAATGAGTACATGTGTGTTGTTAGGGCTTGTCAATACCCGACAATGACTCGACCCAACAACAACATATCCAGTGCCTCAATGGCTCCCGCTTGCGCAGGGTCTGGGAGGGGCAGGATGTACGCAGCCTTACCTCATCAGGGTGAGACCCTGACGAGAGACTGTTTCCGAGGACCCCCAATCTGGCAACGCATTCATGGCAAAAGGTAAAGGCAAACAAGTACGCACACACAAACATACATAGAGTAATTCATCTAGGGAGCAACAAGAGAGAGAGAGAGAGAAAGAGAGAGAGAGAAGGGGGGGAGAGCGAGAGAGCGAGAGGGAGTGCAAAGGTATCAGCAGCGTGTATCACTGCTCGGAGCTCCTATACTCGACCCAATATCTATTAACCTTGTTTTTCAATTTATGTATACTTAATAGCATTGCCTCAGTATCCTTCTTGGATCATATAGATGCTTCTACAAACATAAATTGGACTAGTTGTCTTGACAATCGTTGACCCACCCATGGAAATATTCTCTTTCTTGGGCCTAAACTCATCTCTTGGAGGTCCAAGAAGCAAGTTAGAGTCTCCAAATCCGCTATAAGATGACTAGGTTTGCTATTATTCTAGAAAATATTCTATGACAAATATCTCTACCACGTACAAACCCATTTCTTTCATGATTTACCAAACTTGTTAGCACTGACAACACCACAGCCCGGAGAAAGTACTAAAGAGTGATATCTAGGTTCAATATATACCAAACACCCAGCAAGTTGCTGGCATCTTTGCCAAAAGGCTCTCTGTTGATCGCTTCCACCATCTCAAATATAATCTAGACCAATCCTTATGACAATGTTATGGTAACAACCGGTTACACTTTCTATATACATCATAGCAGGCAACCCTATGGGTGTGTGCCTTTTACTCATATCATTCACAATATCCAAAAAGTAGTTCTTCAAGCGAAAACATAATCTCTTTCCTCTCGTAATCGTAATCCATGTACACATATCCAAGTAGCGAGAGTAATTGGAATTTCTGGATCAAAGAATATTCTAGGAATCCCACATACCCTCTGTGCGTCGACAAAGCTAATTTTATATTGTGCAATCCATTGACTCTAGTAAGCCGCTCTCCTAGAAGTTAGATCCAATATCTTCAAATATGCTACTAAAGCAAGGTCCAATGTACAATTTGTGCCACCAATATCAACATTTCATTCGCTCAAAATCAGTCTAATTACAGTGACATGGCCTGTCTTCAACGAAGATACATTCCTCCCCCTAATAAACCAGAGTTAGGCCATATCATTCGACAACAATACAACCTAGGCTCCATAATTGCCCGACACGAGAAGAATGGTCAATCCCAAGTATAACCACTAATCAGAATTATGGCCAGCAAATGCGTCATGTCAATGTCATACTCTTATAATACGAGAGGTTTTAAGAAAGGTGTCAACCAAAACTCAAACTGCCTATTGAATGGGTTAGGAATCATCACTGAGGATCAAATCTATCAACTGAAATCAGCCCATGATGAGGAACCGATGATGGAAGATCTTATATGGTACTCAATGATTTACATTTTCAAGACTATCAACAAATCCACTGACCAAATCCCAAGGGCATTAACAATTGACATTCAGATTACCTGTTCGCATTCCTCTCTCTCTTGAATCTTGCAATAACATCTCAGCTACTGAAGCACACAAAACTGCTGCTGGAGTTTAATCAAAGTATAATAAGCAGATAATAAAACTCAAGGATAACATCTCAAGATGTTAAATGAGTTGATAACGAGCCTGAAAGAGAAAACCTTGAGGATTAATGACTCTAAATGAGTAATGCTCAGCTTGAAGATCTATAAGGTTCCAGCTCATCTACGCACCCTAAATACAGCCATGCTCAAAGGTATTACTAGTGCACTAACATGTAACGGAAATGTTGCAGCATTTGCAGTAAAATACCAAGTAACGCAAATGCATCTCATTGATAGTACAAAGTTGAATCATCTGATACTGACTTTAAAGTAAACCCAATTCCTCACAATTAATGAAAAGTAAACTGAATATGAAGAAATGCAAAAGATAACTCAACGCCTAAACCTTATGAGGCAGCTGCAACCTGCTTCCTTGGTGTTGCTTGGGTACCTAAAAACCGATAAACCATGAGATTAGGCAAAGAGGAAAGGACAAGAAAATAAATACCACAGCAGATGAGAAACAAAAAAAAGGCTATTTGTGGATAGGTGGAGGACTTAGAGAGACATACCCTCTCTGAAGCCGGTCTTGAACCTCCTTGGAACATGGCGAAGATACCTCATGCGACCAGTTCCGGTGGTCTTTCTTCTGATTGCCTTCACGCTCCAGTTGTCTGCAATAAAACATAGTGTCACACAAATTAACATATGATTGGTCAATACCCAAGCAAGAAAAAGGTTTTGAAACATCATAATAATGATATCGCTTGTGATAGGTGGAACTCAAACAAGGTACCAGAAGGAGATCCCATTTAAAGGGAACACTTTTGGGGGCTATGAAGAGTCTAGATAAGAAATAAAATGCACAACAACCAGCCTATATCTAGAAGGTTATGATCTATAACCTTACTACAAATTGCTAGCCAGCTTTCAAATTTCACAATCCAATAAGAACATAAACAAATTATACGAACGGAACAAGTACAACATCTTCATTCTAAAACAAACAATACAAAACTCATAGTTAACAACAACAAAAATTCATCCAAAAAATCAAAGACTACAAGAATCATTCAAAAGATAGACACATTTCCTCTTACGAGCAGCAGGGAATCCACTGGTGCCACAGAAGCTTTTCACGTATTGTATATTTTACTAAATTCATCACTTCAACATTCATCACTTCAACTCTCACACTGTTTATTTTACCCTTATCATTTACTATGTGTTATATTTTTATTACTGCTATTTTTAACATTATCTTTTATTTTTATCAGTTGACGAACTTTTAGCTAATGTTTTCGTTTTTTTCATGTATACATAACCAAATAATACACGTACGTATTAGATTACAAACATCATTTGAAGGATAGAGCCTTACATTTTCACTTACGAGCAGCGGGGAAACCACAGGCACCACAGCAGCTCTTCACATATTCTAGATATTGCTTGATTTGTCACTATAACTCTCAAATTATTTATTATACCATATTATTTACTTACTATATATTGTATTTCTGCTACCTAACATTCTCCTTCACTTTTAATCAATGAACTTTTGGCCAAAGTATTCGGTTTTTTCATGTATATATAACCGAATAATACAAATACATATGAGATTACAAATATTATTTGAAAGATAGATACTCACATTTTCTCTTACGAGCAGCAGGAAATCCACAGCCACCACATCGACTCTTCTGAAGGTGAAAACTACGGCGACCACATCTCACACACAAAGTATGAGTCTTGTTCCTTCTCTTTCCAAAACTCCCCGTTCCTTTCCCCTACAAATCACCGAATTTCACATCGCAAATCAAAATTGAAGTGAATGAGTTCGAAAATCTAGATAGAGAGAGCTAGATAAAGAGTTACCATTTCGTGATTGCAGAAACCCTAGCTCCAGCGGCTCTGGTTGAAAATGTAGAGAAGAAAGGTTACGGTGTATATATATGGTGACTGGATTTGGGGGGCGGTTAGGGTTTTATACGAGGGAGGAGAGAGATGGGTTATTGGGCCTGGGCCGAAATTGGTTTTTGGGGTAACGTGCTGGGCCTTGGTTTAAGTTAATTCGGCCCACAATCTTTGGAACCTTTTGTCACACTGTAGCGGGCCATGCCTGGCCGAGGCCCATCTGGGAACCTGGCCTGGCCCGGCCAGGCCCGGCCCGGGGGCCTCGAGGGTCAGGCCCGGGCCCGCTACAGTGTGGGCGGGCCTGTCCGGGCCGGGTCTGGGCCCGGTTTTTTGTACTAAAGTCGTTTTTGTACTAAAGGGAAAAAAAGAGCTATAATACAAAGTCGTTTTGTACTAAAATTATTGTAATTTATTGATAAATAATATGAGATATAAATATATTTTTTTTCAAGCACTAATAATGCTAAATATACATTAAATATATATAATAAAATAAAATACACAATAAGTAATGAAAAATATCTTATCAAAAAAAAATAATGGTACATAAATAACGTAACAAATATAAGTACAACTACAACATATGGGGGTGCGGTCGTCTTTTGAGGCATATGGGGGGTGCGGTCGTCTTTTGACGTCAATATTCAAAAGTAAATAATTGACATACAAAAGTGTTGATATCAGTCGCCTTTGGGGGTATCTAGGCCATCATTTGAGGTATAGGTTGTAATGTCGTCTTCTTCATCGCTCGATGAATCCAGCTTCATTCTCTGTTAATCTCTTGCCTCTGCTAGCAGCCAATCCTTCAAGCACACGGACATCTCCAAGCTTGACGGCGATAGCTTCGCCCTCTTTGTTCCAAGCAACCTGCCACCAAGACTGAAAGCACACTCCGATGCTACTGAAGACACCGGACAACTTAGTATATCACGTGCCATGGTGGAAAGCACGGGATACTGAGTTTGGTTTGTGTTCCACCATTGTAACAGGTCAAAATTCGGGTTGGCCGGCGGCCCGAAAATATGGACCATCGGTGTCCGTAAATAATAATCTAACTCGTTACATGATGTGGGGGCTGCTGTGGGCGTAAATTGCTCCAACAGCTTCCCCGAATATGACGTGTGTAAACTACTTCCACTAGATGTGGAAGACCCTACTGCAGCAGTACTATGATTATTGGACGCTAATCGACGGGAATATTGAGAAATAAACTATGCAAGCCGTTATCGACATCGGCAATGAAAGTGTCGATATTAAGAGTAGGATTCAAATACGTAAAAAAATGTTGGCAAAACAAGTTGAAACCCGAGCGTTTACAGCAAGGGTCTAAAATAGTTGCAAAGCAGTATGTAAGAGGTAGTTCAAAATAATATTTGGCAAACTTTTCTTTCATTGCCTGAATCGATGCGAACAAAACGGGGTTGGATTCATTACCCGCCATCCAATTGACAATATCAAGCAATCTTGATATTGCTTGAGGCATGTTCAGATAGTAGCAACCCGAAAAAAATGTTGTTGCCTCTTTAAACATGCTAAAAAAGTTACAAATTTGATCTATTGTCTCCCAATTTATACCGGCCAGGTTGTAATCGCTCCATTCCGCATGATATTCCTGGGCGTATTCCATTAGAACGTCTTTGTATGGTAGAAAGCGCTCTAACATTTTTGCCGTAGGCGACCACCTATTTTGGGAGTCTAATTTGAATTGTTTATATTCTATGTTATGCAACATACATAAATTTCTAAATTTTCTTTTTCTAGTGCTGGATGATTTTACAGATATTATTACCGATCTTAAGGTGATAAGGAATGTTTTTATAAGATCTAAACCATCCGTTACCATTAAATGCAAAATGTGACAAACACAACGAATATAGAAACACTTCCCACCTAACATGGGTCTCATTTGCCTAATTAAATGTGTAACGGCTGCAGTGTTATTAGTAGCATTGTCAAACGTAATACTGAAGATACGTCGCTCTATGCCCCAGTCGCGGACTGCCGACATAATCACACCCGTAATTACCTTGGCATTGTGGGGGCAATATAAAATTCCAAAATGAATTATCCGCTTTTGCATGATGAAGGATTCATCGGTCCAATGCGCCGTTATGCACATATAAGGTTGGCCGGGTTTCGACGTCCATATGTCCGACATCAACGAGAACATGCTCGTGTTGGTCGCAAAATGTGCGAAGACCCCAGTTTTCATCCCGTGGTACAACGTAAAAGCGTCCCGCTTTACGGTGTTCCGAGGAATCCTCACAATGGCGGGGTTCACATTTCGTTGGAGGTAGTTGACGAAATTTGGGTCTTCTCTGCTTTGTGGGGGCAATCTAAAATTCCAAAATGAATTATCCGCTTTTGCATGATGAAGGATTCATCGGTCCAATGTACCGTTATGCACATATAAGGTTGGATGGGTTTCGATGTCCATACGTCCGACGTCAACGAGAACATGCTCGTGTTGGTCGCAAAATGTGCGAAGACCCCAGTTTTCATCCCGTGGTACAACGTAAAAGCGTCCCGCTTTACGGTGTTTCAAGGAATCCTCACAATGGCGGGGTTCACATTTCGTTGGAGGTAGTTGACGAAATTTGGGTCTTCGCCGGTATTAAAAGGCCTTTCATTCAAAATTATATATTTTGCTAGCCCCCTTCGATTGCTATCTTGAGAGAACCTAAAATTAGCAAGTGCACCGGTCACTTGCTGTACTAAACGTTATTGGCTCTTTTCTAGGTATTGCTCGGGGTGACATCTAAGTATATGTCTATTTAATGTGCCCGTCCCATTACCAGGTTGATGACTAAAAATCTTAGGTGGGTCACATAATTTACAAGTTGCTTTATTAGTTATCTTATTAAGGGTAAAGTGCATCCATACCCCACTAGTTGTACGCCTACTAGCACCGGTACTAGTTTCAGGCTGGGCTTCAGTGGTGGGAGTGGGTTCCTCATCAGTTTGTGAGTCTCCAACCCCACCACCACCTGACTCATAATAATCTTGTTGTTGTAAAAAGTCATAATCTATGCTATCAGTATATGGGGATGTTGGGTCTGGTTGTATAAAAGCTCGTTCTTCAGTATCAAGTAAGACAATTCTAGTTCTTTTAGTGATTCTGGGTGGCCGAGAAGAGCTAGAACTAGCACGACCGGCTCCAGAGGATGATGAAGAGTTGTGTGCCATATTAATATAAGTGATTAGTATTTATAAAATGTAAGTAGTAATACAAATTAATAACTAAAAATGCGAATCAATAAAATTGCGATACTAAAATTACCAAAATGAGAGAACAATGAAATTCGAATTTCAGCCAAATACTTTACGAACTTCGAACTTTAGAGCACAATTTCTGCAATTAGCAAAGTTAGAGAAGAGAATGAGTTGATGAATGTATAGAGAGAGAAGAGAGAATTGAAGAATTGGTGAGAAAATGAGTTGGGAAGGTTTAAGTATTTATAGGGAAAAAAAAATGTATTTTTTTTTTTAATAAGATAGCCGTTCAACGGCTCTTAAAAGAGCCGTTGGGCCTTGTGCCCGGGCCAGGCCCGCCTCACGGGCCGGGCCGGGCTCGGCTCAATTAAAAAAGCGGCCCGAGGACCGGCCCACTACAGTGCTAGCCGGGCCAGGCTGGTGCAGTTTCCGGGCCGGCCCGGCCCGTTGGCCACCACTACTTTTGTGTATCATTTTGTTTTTTCAGTTTTTAATGTCTCATATTAGTAACTTAGGGCCTGTTTGGTTTTGCTTTTTTTTTTTCGGGGAATAAGTGTTTTTTCTTAAAAAAAAGTACTTTTCTGTAATTTACAGCGTGTTTGGCAAACTGTAAAAAATGCTTTTTATTATAAGTAGAAGCAGAAATTTGGTGCTTATTTTTTTAAGCAGAAGCAAAAGTAGAAATTTGGTGGTTATGGGTGATTTTTTCAACTATAAAAGACTTCTATTAGTGTCCTTTCTCGTAATTTTATTAAAAGAAGCACTTTTTTTAATATTGGTCAAACACTTACAATAATACCATAAGTGCTTCTTTACT
This sequence comes from Simmondsia chinensis, assembly GCA_018398585.1. Taxonomy (NCBI): domain Eukaryota; kingdom Viridiplantae; phylum Streptophyta; class Magnoliopsida; order Caryophyllales; family Simmondsiaceae; genus Simmondsia; species Simmondsia chinensis. The sequence goes on along the minus strand of JAGTTD010000005.1, from coordinate 36,740,771 downwards.
GGTTGGCCAAACACAAGCTACTTATTTGAATTAACACTTTTTACAAAAGTGCTTTTACAAAAAGTGCTTTTGGAAAAAGCTGTTTTTTCACAGCAATCCCAAACAGGCTCTTAGGCAATGGCTATAACTGTTAGCTCTCAGCATTTAGTCATTAGCTGTTAGCATTTAACATTTAGTATTTAATTGTTAGCTTATTGATAGTTGTTAGTTGATGGGTGTGTTTGGTAAATTAGGATGAAAATGAGAGGAAAAATAATAAATATAATTTAATTACATAGCGTTTGCAAAGCTAAAAACTAAATTGTTTAGCTTTTAAAAAACTCTTTTTCAAAAGCTAAATGTTAACACCAAAATTTTTATCAAACAATGCTACTTATTATTTGATTAGTCAAAATGCTAAATGCTATGAAAAATGCTAGGAAAAGTTATTTGACAAAAAAGAATTTCTTAGATCTTTTTTAAAACTTAATAGAAAGATGAAAAATTGTTTCATAACAAAATATATATTGTCATTACAGGTTGATTTTTGTTATTAATCCATTTATGTCACTATAATACACAAATTCTTTTTAAATATATATCTAAATATATTTTATTCTGTAAAAAAATCTTTATACATTGTATAATTAAATACTTCGCTGCAAAAGATTACAAATCGTAAGTCAGATCTTATTAAAATGAATAAATCGAAAAAAGATGAGTGAAAAAAAGTTGAATCAAATATAACCTAAATGTGTGTTTACCTCCAAAATACAGTTAAAACCATTGCACTAGCCTCCACTAGTGGAACTTGTTTTTTGATTTAGAAATTTTGAAAGATTATATATTTAAAATTTTGTTAAATATTTAAAATATTTTTGAACATTAGGAAAACATTTTATATGTGTACATAAATATTTTGAATATTTAAACAATATTTCACATATTTAAAAAATACATTAAATATTCAAAGAACTAACAAAAAGCAGGAGGGATCCACTTTGAAGATGTTGGTGGCGACCGAAGGATGGCAACAATGACCTTGTCAGTGGGCACAGATTTTTAGTATTGCAGTAGGGATTATTGAATTTTTTTTAAATAAATTTTTGAAATTATATTTTTAGATATTTGAAACATAGTTCACCACATGACGGTGATTTTACCAATGTTGTAATAAATAGTTATATTTTATTATAATTTAATTTAAAATATTATAAAGTACTATAAAAATAAAATTAGCTTATGAAAGATAAAAAAAGTATGTTATACTCAAATCAAACATAAAGAAAGATTCATTAATATTTACTTCTTTTCGCAGTTGTACAACCAAATAAGGTGAAATGAGAATATTTTTATGGGATAAGGGTTATCCCATTAACAACTTCACCATTAAAGACTTCACTCATTTTTTTAACCCAAAATAAAACACGTCTGAAGTACAAAAATGAGGGCGAATCCAAGACGCTAGCGTCTGTGCTTTCTAGCTAGCGAATCAATACCGGTATTTGTTTGAAAAGTTTTTAGTTTTTGTTTATGATTTTATTTTAAAGGGGAAATACTATTTTATTACTATTTAAACATTGGAAAAATAGAATATACTTCTATTTAAAAGAAGATTTCTTTTCTAACCAGACATCCTTAACATTTGGAAAAAAAAAAAAAAAAAAAGCTAGCATATTTTGTCAAATTGTGAAAAAATATTTTTTTCAAAAGTACATTTAAAAGAAGCACTTTTTAAAAAGTACTTCAGTATGGGTATTTTTGTCTGAAAAATTTTAAGTTTTTGCTTTTTCTTTTTCTTTAAAAATGAAACAATATTTTACTGATAAAAAGCAAAAAATATAGTTTAACTGTTATATGCTATTATTCTAGAATATTCTAGATTGTTTTAGGGTGTTCTAGAGATTGTTCTAGGATGTTCTAGATTATTCTAGTGTGTTCTAGGTTGTTCTAGTTAATTCAAATATAATGGAGGAAAACTTAGTTCAGTTCATATTCTATAAATACATAATGGTTGCGTGAAAGTAGGGCATGCAAATAAAATAAACTCTAATCTTCTTCTATACTCTCTCTTCTCTTCTATTTCTCTTCTCTACCCCTAATTCCCTAGCAATTCTCTCGATGTACCCCTAATAGATGCATAATTAACACCCTCAAATCCAGAAAAATGCTTTTTCCTTAAAAAAAAAAAAATTTTTTTCAAGAAAAACAGTTTGACTAAACAGGTCCTTATTAGTGCTCGTGGATTCAAAAGCAAGCTATCAGTTTCCTACGACGCATTATGTGACTACGGTATTGTTCATGTAACATGAAACTCATTTGTAACATTGAGCGATGCCTCCCCAGTTATGGCAGACCAATGAGAAGGTATCCACTTTTATCTATATTTCATTATTTCTCTGTTTTGCTTGTCTACAGGCCCTATCATGCAGGCGCCGTGCCTTTCGAGACTGCTATCTCATATCTTTCATCTAAGTGTGCCATTTTAAGAGTGGAACTGCTAACATTCAAACTTGAGACATCTCTATGAATAGACTTCTAGTATGTGCAAGATTAAGGGGGAAAAAAAAAAAGGAAAACATTTGTGATGTGAAAGCGACATTTTTTAGGGTTATTTACGCAAAGGTTCCTATGCTTTTCTCGTTATGTCTACTTAGTCCTCGTACTTTTAATTGTGTCTATAAATCCAACTGTTGACTCAATTCAACCGAAACCGTTAAAAAATTCACCAACAACTTAATATAAATTTTACTCTAAGGATCAAATTTACACAAAATGAATTGTACAGGGACTAAATTGACATAATTAAAAGTATAATAGCTGAATTGACGCAATGGGTAAGTACAAGCCGTTTTTTTATAAGATTATAAACTCCTTTAAGATAGAGAATAAATGCGAGAAAGAGGTTAGTGAGCTATAAACCCGTGAAGTAGCCAAAAGGAGGTAGGGATTTTAACCACACCAATCGATAAGAAGAAATTCTTTAGCTCTTGTTTCGTATGACTTTATGTTTATGTATAGTTACTTTTTAAGAATTGAAAAACCATATTTAAAAATATTTTTTTTTTGTTTTTGTTTTTGTTTTAGTTTTCTTCCCAATATAAGTGAAAACCGAAAATATAAAATAAAAATTCAGAAAATTTATTTTATGAACCTAGTTTTAGTTTTTTCAAAGATCGAAAACAAAAAATATAAACTCAAACAGCCCTTAAGAGAAACTAAAATTTGCCTAACTTAACCTATGAAGCCAACAACACATAAGATATGCATATAAATCCAACTAATATTTCTTTAAATTAGAGTAGTTGAGCTAAAAGATATTAGTATACCCAATGCTCTGAGCAAGAGGTCTTGGGTTCAAAACTCATTGTTGTAGTCCCTCAAGTATTGGTTTCTGTTTTTAAGGAAAGATGTTATTGCAAGAAATAGTCAGCCCGTGCTCTGTCCCCTATTCGATTCTGACATGATATGCATCTCGAATTGACTGGGCCTATTTTGAAGTATTCCAAGTAACATCAATGGCCTATCTGATCATTGATGCTTGTGTCATCTTCGGGGTTTATGTCAAAAAAAGTGTCTTTCATTTGACTTTTTGTGTTTTCAAGAGTTGGCATAAGATGTGATACGTTTGGCTTTTTGTATTTCAAGAGTTGGCTCGATGGGAGGCGTCAAAATGTTTCGGGATTTTGTTGCTATGTCTTTTCCTGCTTTGGAGGGCTCCGTTTCGATGGGTGCGCCTTTTGTACTAAAAATTATCTCTCTGGTTATCGAAAAAATATTTTCTTTATCAATGTAAAAAAATTGAAATTGGATAAAAGATTTCTATTACACTTACATTGATGTTTTTGTTTTTTTATAATTTAAATACAAACCCAAGAAAGTACAATAGTGCAGGACAGGAATCGAAGATAAAGCAAAAACCCAAAAACGCCTAAGGTAGAAAGATGCCTACAACTAGACACCAGAAACAGACGAACGCCTCAAAAATGGCAAGCAAAATACCAAAGACACCAAAACACCACAGAAATGGGAAACCTAAAAAATAAATAAATAAATAAACCCAAGAATAAACCAAAAACAAATTTAAAAAAAGGCCAGGCCAAGAAAGGCCAAAACACCCGAGACAACACCCAACTGGATGATGACGACTAACAAGGATAGCCAGGAACAATGCCAAAAACATTTTAATTAGATTCCTAGATTGATGGCTTACTCCTTCTTGATCCTTTTTATGCCAAATTCGTTCTTTTCTTATTGTTTATCTTTGCAAACTGACTCACCGTGATAGATTTGTCACTATCAAAGCTCAATCCAAGTTGTTTACCTACCTCCAATGTCTCTTCAGCCTTCACCAAGTCATCCTCATCGAAGACTTCAGTTTCCTCCTCGACCTTGACCCTATCGCTCCTCTTCTCCCCTTTCTTCGATTTAGGCTTCTTGCGAGCTTTTTTTCTTCCACTAGAGTAGCTTTCTTTGTCCTTTAAAAATTCTTGAAAAGCTTTCGTTTTTCTACCTTTTTCTTCTCACTGTTCTTGGCTCTCTTACCTTTTTCTTACATATGAATAATTTCAGATTTATAACTAATATGTAAAACTTTAGACCACATTTTGTTGTAGGATTATGCGCACCGGTTGGATCTAACACCACAACATTGAAGGCAAATGCCCTAGTGGCATGGAAAATTCTTGAAGAATAATACTGATTGTTGTCACTTTGTCTTAGTTTAAAAAAAAATTTTATAACTTTTGATTTTTATAAGTTTTCTTTAAGACGTAAATTTGCAATAATAGTATTATAAACTTTTTTTTTTTTAATATCTAACTTTATAGTATGCTTTTGTATCATCATACTCTGTTACTCTTTGTTTCTATTTTTGTAGTCATCATGTTGAGTATCTTCTCTTGTCATTGTCTTTGTCATATCTGTTGCGTGTCCTATTTTGTTCCAAGGTGCTTGTAAGTAGCTGTTTTTGAATAGTGAATTGTTTCTGCTGTTTTTCCATCTCATGGACTGGTCAGTTGTATGTTGTTACGGTATCCTTATCGAGTACGTCGTTCTAGGTAGTTTAACATTTTGCGCGCTGAAGCACGGATTGCGAGTAGTCTACTGCCTTGGGCATTCTGGTGTTCAGGTTGATTGCCTTCAAATCCTGTCTTGCAGTACTGTACTTTCTCAAGTTTGTATATTATATTAAGTATATGACATACTTGTCTATTCATAATATTAAGTATGAGGTTGAAATGTGATGAAAAATATTTGTTTCTAAGTACATGGATTGACTTGTAGTGCTATTCAATGATTAGTTTGGAATTTTGGACCCATTGATTAGGTTATCATTTCCTTGTACTTATAACTCCCCCTAACCATTTGTTCCTTTGATGTTGACAAATCTCTTATTTAATCAAAATTTATAGCCTCGTTTAGTTGTCACGTGAATTAAATTTCTACTGATAGTTATATTTTTTGGGAATTTAATTCTTATGTTAACTTTATGAGAAGCAGATAAAATTTGTTTGTTTGTCACGATCGAAAATAGAATTTCCTTGGGAAGACTTGTTGAAAATAAATGAATTTTTTTTTATGAGAGAAAAACAAAGGAATTAAAACTTACTTAAGGGAGGCTAGATAAGTTACGTCATGTGTTTTAAAGGACTTGAAAATTGGTAAACTATCAACACTTTTCGCGTTCTGCCTACTTCCTGCCAACCAAACAAGAGCCAAAATACGTACTTTCCATGAATTTCTACTTCCTGTATTTATATTCTGCATACCAAATGAGGCCTAAGAGTACTTTCGATATTATTTTTTGTTTGTAATTTTTAGATTGTCATAAATTGAAAATTAGACTTTGAAAATTATTTTTTCTGCATCTTGGTTTATTTCTTTTTAGTTTTTTTCAACCTTAATTGAAAATTGAAAACATAAAGTTAATAGCAAGAAAAAATCGTTTTCAAAATCTAATTTTTAGTTTCTTAAAAACTAAAACTGCTAATAGGAAAGCATACCAAATAAGTCATTATTTATTTACTTGAATTAGTAAAGATTATTCTAAAATTTAAACGGTTAGGTAGAACTTTTAGCAAATGATTTAATATTTTAAAGTTATTTTCCGGTGCCAGTGTTTATTTAGCTTAAAGGTATCGAAAATGTATATAACTACTTTATACCTAATATATACAGTGAGAGGTATCACGAGGTTTAAAACTTTTAACATTGAGATATCTTGAATTCAAAAAATTTATTAATTCAGTATCCTACGCTGAAATTTAGTGGATTTTCATTGGAAAAACTTCATGTGGAGCATTATTTTAGGTATCTTTATTTGGAATTTAATGATTTCTTTTACCGAAAAATATTGGCAGGATACATGAATAAGGTAAATAGATGTATCATCCATCATAATCCAATGAATTGATTAATAATTCGTAGGATTTTCGTTGAAAACATCAACGTAAACACATATATATTATCGTCTTTGTATAGCGCTCCACTATTTTTTGGTGAAATTTATCTGAGTTTTGATAAAAATTCACGATATTCTAGTGCCTAGGTGATAAAATTTATTACCTCAAGTACCTTCTTTTTGATAAGTAGTAAAACTTCAAGATGCAGCCTGAGTTGCTTACCATGATCAAAACCGGGCATTCATGTGGCCTACCCTTGAAAATGGTCCACAATGATGACATCATACCTAAGTAAGTGTGTTGGCGAAATGAGATCAAAATCTGGCATTATGAATGTGGTCTAAACTAAAAAGCTGGATCCAGTAGTAGTGTCCTATATCTGGAAATAGTTGTAGGTGTTAGTCTTCAAGGATACTCCAAGTAATGGTAGAAGAAGATGCCGACTAGGAAACCTACTAATGCTTTGAACCAAGTAGTGAGTCTTAGTTTTATTGTGTCTTGGATTCGTTCCTAATCCCAAATTACATTAATGATGGCAAAGAATATCATGAGTCAAGCCTTTTTAATTGAGCCTCTAAGAAGGGGAATTGTCCCTGTTGAAATATACGTCTCAAATTGCGTGGGCATGTGAATGCGAGTCCTCCACCATCCCAACATAGTAGTCCAGAGGTTTCATGTGGTCCTGCAAGTAAGAAAAAAGTCCCTGCAAGAAAGAACAAAACGGGCATAAGATTTGGTTAAAATCAAGAATCACAATTCTTATTCGTCTCTCTTTTTTGGTTAGTCTCTCAAGATGGCCAACCAAGCCTGTACCTCAATCCTAGGAGAAACATAGGGCATACCAGATTCCTTTTACCTAATTAGTACAAAGGCTTCCTTGAACGAGAATCATAGCCCTATAAAACGAATTGGTTGAGAAAGTACCTTTAGGATCATGTTGCTATGTGAAGATATTGTCTGCACTAAGACAAAGATTTGCTTTTTGTAGGTCTTGGTTTAATGATAACCAGAGCTTGGCTTCCCGCCCAAATAGGCCGGGATGCCATCCTAGATTTCAATGCCATGTAATACCATCTCAAAAACTCATGTGCTCTATCGTGGAGTATTATGTGTAGATGGAAAAGAAGCATGGGTATTTATCTTTTAAAGGATACTTGCCAACCCAAGTATGTAGCCAAAAACGTGCTTTATTGCTGCGAAGAATATGGTATTGTAGCCCCGAGGATATAATGGATCTCAATTGTGAGGTGTTTGATAACAATTTCATACTCTAACATATCCTAATGTGAATGTTAATTTGGCTCGAAATATAGATAATACATGAATCTTCCTGATACCTCGTATTAGAGTTATTAATTCTCAAACTAGGGCTATTAAAGTTCGAAAGGAAAGATTGATTATAATAAAGAATAATTATTTAAAAAGTTATAATGGTTAAGTGATAATTTGATATTAGTTAGGATTTATAAGTAAAAAGAATATACGTTATATTTATAATAAAAAAGGAATTACACACACAAAAAGTAATTAGAAGTTAATATAAATAACAATAAAAGGACCCGTATATCTTCTCACATATCTCATTAAATGCTGATAAATCTCTTTATTTTCTTTTCCCATTTAACAGTTTCTTACAAACTCATTACTTCTTAAGGACACTGAAAATTGATGGGTATGTTAAATAATCTTACATTCTCTTCAATTATATATAGAAAAATTGTTACAAATATGTTCATTTACTAGGCACTAATGCACCGGATCCCATTAAAACTCCGAAGTTAAGTGTGCTTGGGTGAGAATAGTACCAGGATGGGTGACCTCCTAGGAAGTCCTCGTGTTGCCAACCCTATAAAGTTGAAGGTCCTCGGAAACAGTTTATCGGCAGGGTTACATCCTGAGGGGGTAAAGCTGCGTACATCCACCCTCCAAGACCTCGCTTAGGCGGGAGCCCTTGAGGCACTAGATCTATTGTTGTTGTTACAAATATGTTCAAATTTTCAATTTAAAAATTAAAATAATTTAAGCTATACAAAATCTAAAATTTTTGGCAATAAAACAATCTTACTCTTGAGATTGGTGGGCATTTGAAGTCACATTAAAGATCTTGTGATATGAGATGTGCATTTGTAGTCAAATTGAACTATTGAATATCTTGTCCGAGCAAAAATTGTTATTCCTAGAAGAATAATATGATTTACAAACAGTAAGAGTCATAAAATTTACTAGAAAACTAAGATTTTACTCTGAGAATAATAATTTTATCTTAATAATAACATTATACTAAATAGGGGTGTACTTGAGCCGAGCCGAGCCGAGCCGAGCCCAAGCCTACCAAGCTCAAGGCTAGGCCCAGGCTCGGCTAGAGGCTCGCCGAGCTCGGAAAGTTCAAGCTCGAGCCCCGCTCGTCAAAAGCACGGGCTTGGCTCGGCTCGATCTAAGCTCGGCAGGCTTGAATTAATCTTGCAATATTTTGGCTCATTTAAGCTCAATCTAGGCTCGTTTGGGATCGTTTAAGCTCGGGATTGGCTCATTTAGGCTCAAATTTGACTTTATGGGTCAATATTTAATCAAAAATATTATATTAAGAAAAGCTCGTTTGGGCTTGTTGAGGCTCGCGACCTTACGAGCTCGAGCTTCACTTGGCTTGGGTTCGGCTTGATAAGCTGAACAAGCCGGCTCGGCTCGGCTCGAGCTCGAAGCGAGCCGAGTCTTTTGAGCTTTTTGACGAGCCAGCTCACAAGGGCTCGCGAGCTAGCTCGGCTCAATTACGCCCCTAATACTAAATCCCATTAAATATTTGAAAGTAACTTTGATTTTTGAGATTAGATTGTGCATGTGATACTTTGCACCTGGAGTGTCAAAGAATAGTTTTTAAGTTAATTTTTATTGGAAATTCAAATTTCTTGGAATAAATATTCCTTTTGAAAATAAATTTTTTTTGAAAAAAAAGCTTAGCCTAATAGGTTTGTAAAATTTCATAGAAGCATTTACTTTTAGGCTGTATTTGGAGCATGTAATTGGAGGTTAGAATTGGAGCTGGGGGTAGAATTGAAGCCCAGGATTCCAATTCTGTTGTTTGGTTCACCTGTCGGAATTAGAATTACAATTACAGTGTCCAATTCCATAGAATTGGATTTTAAACTGAAAATCATACTTTCCAAATCCTTGGAGTGGGGGCATGGAGTTGCAATTTCATATTAACTCCATTGACCTAAAATCCAAAATGTCCCAACTTGATTAACCCATATCCAAAATGAATCAAAATGCAAAGACTTAGACACAACCTAAAATTTGATCCGAACCGAAATCATCCAACTCGAATGACTTGAACTTGAAATTATCGAAATTGCCTTAGCTCAAAGTCGAAGTGACCCAACCAAATTGATCTGAAACAAGAGATGACTCAAATCTAAAAAATGAAACTACTTGACTTGAATGTGATGTAAACAAGATGAGCCGAAGTGGAAATGACCCGACCAAATTAACCCAAAACTTAATATGACCCATACTCAAAATGACCCGACCATTCTCAAACTCAGCCTTAGATGACTCGAAATTTGAAATGATATAACTCATTTGTCGCAAAACAAAAATGAATTGACTAAACGAACTTAAACCTGATCATAACTAGCCTGAATCCCAAAAACATTTAATCCGTTTGACTAAAAATCTGAGGTAACTTGAACACCAAATTGTCCGACGTGATACTCGACCTAATTTGACTCCAATATCGAATAACTTGAACTCCATTTGAATCGCTCTGACCATAATAACTTGAATGTAATGTGAACCGCTCCGATCAAAATCCACCCATAGTTGATTTAGAGCTCGAAATACTCCAACTCAATTCACCAAAAACCCTTGATGATTCAAATTATTATGTAATTATAATTCCGACCCCCAATTATTTTGATGAACCAAACAATGGAATTTCAATTATATCAGAATTCCAATTTCATCAGAATTGGAATTGAAATTCCATTCCATAGTCCAATTCTAATTCCATGTGCTAAATAGAACCTTATAGTATTGTAATTACCGAATAAATACCTCATTGGTAGAATCAAGGAATACGTTATGAACGTTACGGGATAATATATCGGTAAATCCATTTTTATATAAATTATTATGAAAATAAAATAAGAACTATATTAAAGTATAGTACTTCTAGGGTTTATTACATGGCCTTCCTTACCCTCCCCCCATATATAAGGAGGTAAAGGCACTCTAGTACTTTGTCATATCTTGTAGCTCTATATATAGAGCATTTACTCTTCACTTTATTTTATCATCAATTGCATTGCTTCACATGGTATCAAGAGCCTCTCAAAGAGACTCTCCTCTTCTCTCTTCTCTTTAATTTTCTTTTCCGGTCTAAAGTACTAGTTCTCAATTGGTTATTATTTTTTATTTTTTATTTTTTCGCATCAATTTTCTTCTTCTCTCTTCAATTTTTTCTCTGTTTCTTTTACTTAAGATCTATGGCAGCCCCTTCCCCCCAAACGGTCCCAGCGCCGGCCGCCCCTGTTCCGGCCGAACCCGGCTCTCCCTATGCCGGTGCTTCACATGGGTGGGGACCCGCTGCCGCTGCGTCTGACCAGCCAGCACCCCTTGGTGTTCACCTCCCCACAACCCCTCTTTTAAACCCTAACCTAACTCATACTACAAATCAACCTTTATTACTTTCCCTTTCTAATATCTCCAGTATAATAACGATAAAACTTGAAAATGCTACTGATTATACCACCTGAAGAGAACAATTTTACATGCTTTTAGTATCCCATCAACTCATGGGTTACATTGATGGTTCGTTCCCCCTGTCCCCCAACTCATATATTAAACAGTGCTGGCTCCTCCATCCCCAACCCGGACTATTTAAATTGGGTCCGTACTGACCAAAGTCTCAGATCTTGTATTCCTGCAACCCTCTCTCGCTCTCTCTTAAACGATACTGTTCGACAACCCACATCAAAAGCCATGTGGGATGCCCTTGTCAAACGATTCCGAGACCACTCGCTGGCCAAGGAATATGATCTGAGGTCCCAACTAATCAACTTAAAGAAAGATGGCAAAATAATGCAACAATACCTTTCGGAACTAAAATCCGTCGTTGATGATCTACCTGCTATAGACTCCCCAATTTCCAATCGAGAACTAGTACATTACGCCCTTTATGGGCTTCCTATTGAATATGCTGCTTTTGCTACTTTAACTCACCAAACCACTCCAACCCCTGCTTTTGAAAGATTAAAAACTGACTTGCTTAATGAAGAAAGTGCCCAAAGCCGATACCAGGGCCGCACCACCACTGACCCACAGCATGCTTTAGTTGCTTCAAATACAAGTACCCAAGGGTCATACTCTGGTCGTGGGGGTCGTGGTCGAAGTAAATGTCGTAACAACGATCGCCGTGGCAATCGAGGGGGCCGCTCTGGGGGCCAAAATCAACAGCATAACACAGGACCCAACAACCCCAACCCACCACAGGCACGCCCGCCCACACCTGGAATTCTCGGCCCTGCACCGGTATCCTGCCAAATCTGTCATAAGCCTGGGCACAGTGCTGCATCATGTTATCACCGCTTTGATCATGTATCCTTTCCAGATCCTTCGCATTCTCTTGCTACTATGTCCATCACTGAATCTCAAGACTACAATTGGTATCCTGACTCTGGCGCAACCAATCACATGACACCCAACTCTGGTATGCTTCACACTACTCTTCCTTACAGTGGTCAAAAACAAGTTTTAGTTGGGAACGGTGCTTTACTACCTGTTAGTCATATTGGTTCCACTACCTTACAAACTCAAATGCGTCCTCTTCAACTTAACAATGTTATGTTGGTTCCCAAACTCACCCATAATTTATTATCCATAAAACAATTATGTCAAGATAACTCATGCACTATTGAATTTGACTCTGAATTTTTCTCTGTCAAGGACAAGGCTACGGGGATCCCTCTGCTTCGAGTTCGCAGTAATGGGCCACTTTACAATCTCTCACCCCACTACACCGGTCTCATGGCACAAACTCTTTCTGGAAACCTATGGCATCAACGGTTAGGGCATCTCGGGCAACCTATGTTAAATGTTCTTTGTTCTCGAAAACTGATTCCTCGTTCTCGTTTTACCGATTTTTGTCAACATTGTAACTTAGGGAAGTAACTTAGGAAAGTCTCACCGACTTCCCTTTCAACGTGTTTTACATTTAGCTTCTTCGCCTTTGCATTTAATTCATTCGGATGTATGGCAATCTCCTGTAGCGTCAAACTCCTGTTACAAATACTATGTTAACTTTATTGACGATTTTACTCGCTTTACATGGTTATACCCTATGCAACATAAATCCGAAGTATTTGATATCTTTGTCACATTTAAAGCACTAGTTGAAAACCAATTTTCCACGAAAATCAAAATTTTTCAAAGTGATAGTGGCCGTGAATTTGATCACCGTCGTATGAACAACCTATGCCGACAACATGGCATACACTTTCGTCTTTCTTATCCTGATACCCCACAACAAAATGGGGTGGCGGAATGAAAGCACCAACACGTAATAGGCATGGCTCGGACTTTACTTATTCAAGCCCGGTTACCTTACTCACATTGGGATGACGCTGCCTGTACAACATGCTTTATTATTAACCGCCTTCCTACCCCTGTGCTTAATAACTTATCCCCGTTTGAAAAACTGTTTAAACAACAACCAAACTACTCCGATTTTTGCATATTCGGTTGTGCATGCTTTCCAAATCTCACACCTCGTGCACCACACAAACTTGCACCTCGCTCTATACCATGCATTTTTATAGGCTATGCTGCTCGCCATAAAGGCTATAGGTGCTTAGATCCTCAAACGGGTAAAGTCTACATAAACAGGCATGTCACGTTCAATGAAACTAGCTTCCCCTACCCAGAACTAGTCAACCCTACACATATCACTCCACTGGGCTCAACCGCGAGTATAGTCGACCTTCTTCTCATAATCGCTATCACTCCCGGAGCTCCGCCACTACCGGCCCCTGCCCCCCTCGAGCCCTCCTCGGCCCCTGCCCCACCTGCGGTGGCCTCCACCCCTATTCCCTCCCCTTGGAGTCCACCCAACCCCACCATTACACCCACGGTCTCCCACGAAGATCTTGCCCGACCCCCCACTGACCAGCCCACCTCTCCCCCACCACCGGCAGCTTCGGCTGCTGCTCCTCCCTCCTCCCACGACAGAGTCAAGTCTCCCATTGACCCTAGCCCCATGAATCTGCCAACCAACGTGCACCCCATGTGAACTCGTCTCAAGGATAGTATTCGAAAGACAAAATATCCCTTATCTCTCTCTTTCATAACAGTCATACAGGAACCCACGTGTTACTCTCAGGCAGTCAAAAATCCACAATGGCAAGCAGCCATGGCTGATGAATTTAACGCCTTACTTCATAATCACACATGGGACCTCGTCCCCCTGCACCCAACTAACAACATTGTCGGTAGCACTTGGAAATATCGAGTTAAGTATAAAGCGGATGGCTCCGTTGATCGATTCAAGGCTCGCCTTGTGGCTCAAGGTTTTCACCAACGTGAAGGCATTGATTTCAAGGGAACCTTTAGTCCGGTTGTCAAACCTCCTACCATCCGCTTCATCCTTACACTTGCTATCACTCACAAGTGGTCCATCAAGCAACTTGATGTTAAAAATGCGTTTTTACATGGCCACCTAAAGGAAGAAGTATACATGAAGCAACCGCAAGGCTTTATTCATCCCAAATTTCCCAACCATGTATGTCGCCTACGCAAAGCCCTCTATGGCCTCAAACAAGCTCCCCGAGCTTGGTTCCAACGCTTCAGTACCTTTCTCTACACCTTAGGATTCACTTGTTGTCGTGCTGATCCCTCTCTTTTTTTACTTCGCACCCCAACAACATCACTTGCTTACTACCATATGTTGATGACATCATCTTAACCGGCTCTAACACCCAGTCCCTCGACACTCTTGTTGACACCCTCTCCTCTCAATTTGCTATGAAAAACCTTGGTCCCCTACACTACTTCCTCGATATTGAGGCGCGCTGAACTCTGTCTTCCCTCTTTCTATCTCAACATCGTTACACCATTGATCTTCTCACCAAACTCAATATGCAAGATGCAAAACCCATCAAAACCCCCTTACCCCCTCGCACCCATCTTTCCCTAACCGATGGTGACCTCCTCTCTGACCCCACAGAATACAGAAGTGCCGTCGGCGTTCTCCAATATCTCACCATGACCCGTCCTGATATTTGTTATGCTGTTAATCTTGTTTCTCAGTTTATGCATGCTCCCAGAACTAGTCACTAGCAGGTTGTTATGCGGATCCTTCGGTACCTCAAAAGCACCCATGATCATGGGCTCACCATCCTTCCGGGTATCTGCACCTCTGTTGCTGTCTATGCTGATGCTGATTGGGGTGGCTGTCCTGACACGCGTCGTTCCACCACTGGTTACGCCTTGTTCCTTGGCCCCAACCTGATCTCCTGGAGTGCTAAGAAACAAGCCACGGTCTCCAAATCTTCCATTGAATTCGAATATCGGGCCGTCTCACAGGCAGCTGCTGAAGCAGACTGGGTTCGCTACCTCATGCGTGACTTAGGCCTTCGGCACACCGGCTCCGTTGTCATCTACTGCGATAATGTCTCTGCATCATACCTGGCTGCCAATCCTATCTCAAATGATCGATCCAAACATGTTGATGTTGATTTTCACTATGTCCGGGAAAAGGTCCTCAAGGGTGATCTCCAAGTTCGTTACACCCTTACCTGTCGTCAAGTTGCGGACATCTTCACCAAAGGTCTCGGTCCAACCCTGTTCCACTACCACAAATCCAATCTTCACGTGGCTGCTCCCCCCTCAGATTGAGGGGGCCTATTAGAGTATAGTACTTCTAGGGTTTAGTACATTGACTCCCTTACCCTCCCCCCATATGTAAGGAGGTAAGGGCACTCTAGTACTTTGTCATGTCTTGTAGCTCTATATATAGAGCATGTACTCTTCACTTTATTTCATCATCAATTGCATTGCTTCACAAACTAGAACTAATACTCTTACATACTTTCAGAATCCTATATTTCATTTAGCCATTTTAGTTTTGATAAAGGAATATAAATTTTCTCTTTGCTGATAAACTTTTCTACCATTTAAAGGATTCTTTTTTTCTCTAATTAAAAAAGGAATATAAATTTTCTCTTCATTAATAAATTTTTTTTGTACCGTTTGAAGGTTTCTTTCTTTTTTATTAATTATCACAAAAGGAATATAATTTTCTTTCTTAGATTATTTTAAATTATTGTACGAAAAAACTGGAATAAACTGATATACTTTGATACCAATTTGTTAGGGAAATCTTGATGCGGAAGCGTAAACCCTAATCACTTGATTCGATTCAAATAATACGACTCACACAAACGAAAAGTAAACAAATATGTGGAGAAAGAAAGAACAAACACGAACACACAATATTTACGTGGAAACCTCTCTACAATCAAGAGGGGAGAAAATCACAGGCAGAGATGGGGATTCTTTATCGATACTAAACGGAAGAATTACAATGACGCTTCCTCCGAACGAGATCTATGAAAGAATTACAATCACTTTCTCTTAACTCTCGTAGCACTCGAATATCTTAGAGGAATTACAAAATTACCTCTTTTACTCTCAATGGCGGCGCCTCACGCTTTTTGATTGGATACCTTGATGTAAACCCTATGTCCTAATTTACAGGCGTAGGTTTGGGAGGGCCCAATCGATCGGAACGGGTTGATCGATTGGCCCTCTTACGGCCCAAAAATACCAAAAATTTTCTTAAATCACCTAATCGACCGGTGACCCTATGGCAATCCCATAAACCTAAAACAAGTAATTTGAAACGTAAACCTAACATATATTTTGAAAAACAGTCAACACCGTTTTAAACAACTTGTATATTATTAGATAAGTTATATTCAAAAATATATATTTATTCATACATTCAAAAATATATATTTATTCATACATACACATATACATATATTTATATACGTACATATATATATATAAAATAAAAAATATTAATTTAATCTATAATGTTTGACTTAGCGGCCGGCTCGGCAATCCATATTTGACCGGCCCATGCATGGCGGGAGATCAGGTGCGTGGGCACCAATCTCTCTCGTCCCTCTCTCTCTCTTCTCTCTCACTGCACCGCAACCAACCGCCCATGCATACAACTTATAATGCTGTAGCTACCTAGAAATTATCTTAAACTGTTGTCTATATAAACATCCATATGTTATATTAATTTAGTCTTTATATTTTTAATTATGTCAATTTAATATTTATACAATTGACATAACGTCAATTTTGGCCATAAAAGTATATTTAGAGCCAGTGCCTGAAATAACACTAAAAGACAAAATACTTTGAAAAGTAGCTTTTGGAAAGAACTATTTACTCAAATGACATCCAGGTCATCTTTAACATTTGTCATTCCTTTTTTTTTTTTTTTAACTTCTTTTTAGAAAAATTGAATGCCAGGTTTTGATGTAGAATACGTATATATTATTAGAATAATGTATATAACGATAACACTGTAGTGTCTCATAGAGGCTCCCGTCACAACAGAGTTTGGGAGATGGTACCTATAAGATAAAACTTTTAAATTTTAGTGTACTTCATTAGCCTGATTATTATTAAACCTCATAATACATCATCGTAAATTGAAATTTCATAACACCTATATTTCGAGATATCTAAGGTTGTGTTTGATTCAGCTTTTTAACAGCTTAAAGCTATAAAAAAGATCTAGTTGACTGTAAGGCTTATATTTGGTTGATAGAAAAGATCTTTTATATTTTTTTCACATCTTAATAGAAAGATGAAAAAATAATTTTATAACTAAGCAGAAAAATATATAAAATTAGTTTTTTTCATAACTTATTTTAGAAATATGTCTGAAAAAGACTATATTAACATTAAATATTCATCATCATTGTTGGAAATATTATCGCGTACAACTGAAAATACTATAATAGTACTGCGAAAAATGCTGGAAAATACAATGTGATGTACTACAATAATACGACTAAAAATATAGCAAAATTACAGCCCAGAATTATTGTGGAAAGACAATAAAGTTAATCTGCAAGTTACTGTAACTTAAGTAGTGCAATATATACCGAATTTCAATAAAAAACCCAGTAGTATTATGCAACAAAAATTTAGCAAGAAGAAGCAGTAAAAAACAGTAAATTTTAGTAAAATGCAGCAGCGAATTTCAGTAAAGAATGCAACAAAAATGCAATAATATTTAGTAAAAAATACAGTGAAAGAAAAATTAGCAAAAAATAGCGAAATTACCAGAACCCAACAATCAAATAATTAATATCAGAAAGTGGAGAAATCGATTAGAATGTCAGAAGAGAAAGTAATTAGAAAGATCTTACAAAACGATGACATCATGCCGTGGTAAATGCCACTGTCCTAAAAGACGATTTCGCCGTTGCTTCGGTGCGTACAGTATAACCGGCGGCCGTCCTCCAGGATTAACACGATTCGACTTCTAACGTGCACTCGTTAATTGCCGGTTAGGAACACCTCGAACTTTGCCCAAGTCGTGAAGAAGAAAACAAGAGA
The DNA here is from genome assembly GCA_018398585.1 of Simmondsia chinensis. NCBI lineage: Eukaryota > Viridiplantae > Streptophyta > Magnoliopsida > Caryophyllales > Simmondsiaceae > Simmondsia > Simmondsia chinensis. The sequence goes on along the minus strand of JAGTTD010000005.1, from coordinate 36,722,751 downwards.
GAGAGAGAATTAGGAGGTATAAAGCGGGGTTTTTTTTTTATTTTTTATTATCAACCTTGGATAGAACTCCCTTAATTATACAATCTTAAAATTGGACTAGTATAAATGTTGCAATTAACAAGAGGCCCAAACGGCTAGTAACGTCTGTGGGCATATTAAGTGCAGGCCCAAATGGCTAGTAACGTTCGTTGGGCATTAAGATCGGGCCCAACAGCTAGTTGTCATAAATTTTAGTAAAGCAAATATACCCATTAGAAAAAGATCACCCACACCCTCGCCCGAGCACAGCACGGGGGGCGGTGCGCGTGTGGTTCCCACCATTCCTCACCCAAGACTTAAATCAAATAGGTTAAGAACACTCACCCTTATAAACCCAACTACACCCTCTAAATTATCAATGTGGGATTGGGTATTTATCAATTGGGATATAACTTTCCTACTAATTTGGATTTAGCTTGTATAATTTTTCTAACAATCATTACCTATTTTTACTTGTTATCACTATCTCCATCTACTATCTTCCTTTTATGCCCATGGGTTGCTATACTCACCACTCTACATTACCATGACCAGCTATTATAATAATTCTCTCTGACTTACTATTATTAATTGATTTATATTATTGGGTCATTTTTTTTTTATTATAATAGATAAGTTTTTTTAAAACTTGTATTCAAACATTTTATTATGTAAAAAAGATTTTTCTGCGTTGCACAACCACACACAAAAGTTTAAATAGATAGATCTTATTGAAATAAATAAGCTGAAAAAAGATAAATTAAAATAGGAAAATTATCACATAGGTGCCCTGAGGTTTGAGCATTTATCACTTAGGTATTGTGACATTTCAATATATACAATGAGGTACCCTGAGTTTTAGACATTTTATCACTTAGGTATCCTGAAGTTTTAAAATTTTGTTAATCAGATACCCTTTATTCAAAAATTCCATAGATTTTCATTGGAAAATCCTAAAATTGAACATGATTTCAACAACATATAAGTATTTTTATTAGAAATGGATGATTTTTTGCCAAATAATGTGAAAATGACACATAATCATAGTAGTTTTTAGGTGGTCTACATTAATATTCGTTGAATATTCTGTCACAATTCGCTTAATTTTTTTGATGAAAATATTGGCAATAACTTATATATATATATATAGTATCCTATTCATGTATTATAAGAACATTTTTTGTATAAAATTCATCCGATTCTTACAAAATTTTATCCAATTCCATCATAGAATACCTAAGTGACAATTATAATTTCCCATTAAAATAGATGAACAAAATGCATCAAAAGTCAACAACAACAACAAAAAAAAAAAAAAAAAAAGAAAACCCCGTGCCTCAAGGGCTCCCGCATATGCTGGGTCTGAGGGGAGTGGGATGTACGCAACCTTACTTCTTTGAGGTGTTACCCTAAACAGAAGTTCTGTCTAGGATCCAAACAGATAAACATCCTAAAAGAAAGGGGGTGGTCCAGGGGAAGAGGGGCACTACAGTCCACAAATTGGTCATGCCAAGTTCCTCATAACTTAGCCAGCCAGCCAGCCCCATTAGTACACATTGTTGTAAAATGCCCACTTAACTTTCTTTTGGACCATCCAATTTCATTGCCCTCTTTGCTTTTCATTTATTATTATTATTATTATTATTATTATTATTATTTTTTGTGGTCCTTCTTTCTATTTATTTTTCTTAACTGTTTGATTGCTGTGTCTTCACCTAACTGTTTCTCAGTTTCTTCATCTTGTGTGTCCAATACTCGAAGTTGGGTCTAATTTTGTAAGTCGAAAACATGAGATGAATGAACTGGGTGTATCGCGTGATAACTGCCTAATTTGTGGATGAACAAATGAACGAAATTTCATCCTTCAATTCGAAAGTATAGGGCGTGGTTGGTGTCATTTTGCGTTTGCAATTTTTGGTTTTTGAGAAATTGAAAATTGGGTTATAGTTTGAGAGGGTACCAACATACAAGCACCGAATCCCATTAGAACTCCGAAGTTAAGCGTGAGTAGTACCAAGATGGGTGGCCTTCGGGGAAGTCCTTGTGTTGCACCCATCAGGTTGGAGGTTTTCGGAAACAGCCTCTCTTCAGGGTAGTACCTTGAAGGGGGAAGGCTGCGTACATCCACTCCCTTAGACCCTACTTAGGCAGGAGCCCTTAGGGCACTGGGAATATTGCTTTGAAAATTGGGTTGTAGAAAAGAAGTTGTATCCTTGTTTCGATAATTAGCGACAAAGTGGCAAAACATAACAGGTAACTCGAACAAGCGAGGCCTAAAAAAATCCGAATAAACTCGGGAAAAAGAAACAAAAATAGAGACTAAAAAAAAAAAGGAAAACAACAAATAAGCACTACAAGGCAGCACTGGAATGACAATAACGAAGTTGTACCGTTATTGGATTTTTTTTTTAGTTTTTCTTAATTTAAATGAAAATTGAAAATAGAAATCAAAAACCCAGAAAAGGTCGTTTTCAAAATTTGCTTTTAATTTCTTAAAACTAAAATTACACAAAAGATGATATGAAACAAGTATTTTACTTGTTAGGCTAGAGCACATTAATGGTTTTATAAAACCAATCATGGATCTTCATCTATTAGCTTAAGCTTTTGGGAAAGTTTGTTCCTTGACACGGTATCAAAGCCTTGTTGACCAAAATGTCACGAGTTCGAATCCCAACAGCCTCTACTTCTATTATTAATGTGATTTAAGCATAAGGAATGATGTGGGTCTGTACACCCATCAGCTTAAACTTTTAGGAAAGTTGGTTCCTTAATAGGTTTTATACTCCAACATACTCACACCTATCAATATCATAATCTAGTGAATTTACACTCAAAATATTGACGTGGTTCAATCTAATATCATAATCACGTACCAAATCAAGCTAACTTGCAAGAGTGCTAGGCTCGGCTTGCTATGAGCTAGAATAGACCTTAGCTGACTATTATGCTTAATGAGTCAAGCTTGATCCTGATAAAGTTTGAGCTCTTAGGGTCGTGATTCTAAGCCAATAAATGAGAAATCTCAATACAATTATTCATAAGGCCAAATTTACCCAGTCAAGCCTAAGTGAGTGTACATTGAGCTTGTCCGAGTCTAACAAAGCAAGCTTTGATCGGAGCTTGCCAAGCTAGGTTTAAACTCAGCTAAGCAAACCCGTGCCTAAGCCTACGACAAGCTGAGCCTATGCCCAAAGTTTTCAAGCACGATAAACTTTGACCGACTTCTGACTCCTAGTCGAGCTAAAAGTTTTCGAATTCGGCTCGTTTTCCATCTCTACATGTAATAAGATAAGTTGAAACCTAAATACCCAATGGTGGCTTGAGGAATTGTTTGTAGTAAACGAGTTACAAGTAACATACAACTGTCATACTTCATGTTGTACATCAAAACATGCTACCACTTTAGATAAACACTTGATCTGGGTACAAGTGCATATCTTTCTATATATTATAGAGAAATTTACCCTCTCTACAATCCTCTAAATCTCATTCCGAAAACTTCAGAATAGGTGTTTTAAAATAGATGAAAGATGAAAAAAAAAAACTAAAAAACAAGTCATAAAAGCTTTTATTTTTCCATAAAAGAAAAAAAGAAAAAAATGAGTGAATTTAGAACAACAATTAATCTTAAAATACTCCAATTATATGTCAATATACCAAAAAATAACTTAACTCTATTTTCTAACTAAAAAATAACCAAACTCTAACTTTTTTACAAAAAAAATAACCCAACTCCAATTTTTCTACCAAAAATAATCCAACTCTAACTTTTGTGCTAAAAAATAACAAAACTTTAAAATTAATTTAAAAAAATATTAAATTGATGGCTAAGTATAGCGTATGGCATGAAGCTTATACAATGTATTTTTCTTCTATCTATTTTTTATTTGGCTTGATTTCTTTTCCCACTTAACCAAACTAAATTTTTTTTTTTTTGATAATTGAGTACAACCCCACAAAAAGGCAACATTCTAGGGCAAAGAATAAGCAAAACAACTAAGGAATACAACTAGAGAACTAGGGTTGCAAATGAACCGAGCCGAGCCGAACCACAGCTTGCTCGGCTCAGCTCATCTCGTTAAGTAAATGAGACCAGCTCGGTATTTGTATCATTTATCTAACCGAGCCGCATATCTACGCTCGGCTCAACTTGTTTTTAAATGAGACCGGCTCGGTATCGGTATCATCTAGGGTTGATTATTTGGTGAGCTGGCTCGTTAAGTTCTGCTGGCTCATTATGCTCTTTTACCAGGCAAGTTAAGCTTCTTTATTAGGCTTGTTAAACTAATTTATAATTACTATTACTTGAAATAAAATAAATCATGTATGAAAATTGAAAATAAAAAATCATACATGTAACTTAATTCCGTAATGTAGACATACGAGCCAATAATCAAGCCGGCTTATGAGCCATAAATGAGCCAGCTCGTGAACCTTTCGAGCCGAGTCGGCCTTGGTTCGATTTGGCTTGTTTAGTTAAAGAGCCACCCTTAAACAAGTCGAATCGGCTTAGATAAGCCCTAGCCGAGCACTTAACGAGCCGAGTCAAACCGGCTCGAGAGTTGGTTTGGCTTATTTACAGCCCTATAGAGAACAAATCAAACCAAAAATGCGTAGAAGAAAAATATACTGTCGGAGCATCATAATTCAATATTTTTTAAATCAAATTTTTAGAGTTGGATTATTTTTAGATTAATTATAGAGTTTAGTTGTTTTTGGTAGAAAAGTTAGAGTAGAGTTATTTTTTGGTAGAAAAGTTAGAGTTGAGTTATTTTTTGGTTAGAAAATAGAGTTGGATTATTTTTAGATTAATTATAGAGTTTAGATGTTTTTGGTAGAAAAGTTAGAGTAGAGTTATTTTTTGGTAGAAAAGTTAGAGTTGAGTTATTTTTTGGTTAGAAAATAGAGTTGAATTATTTTTTCGTATATTGACATATAGTTGGGTTATTTTTAGATTAATTGTTGAATTTATAACTATCATAATGAAGTAGTTTGGATCGATCGAACTGCTCCAAACTCATACGTACAATGGGTCAAACCAAGTCGAGTATAATGAGTTAGACATGGGTTATAGGGTCAGAGGATGGGTAGGGTCAAGCTAGGTTCAAACAAAAATTTTACGATCCGTGACCCGACCCAATGTTGCCGGCCTGAATGAAGAGTCAGTTTAGATCATTTGCATAGTCAGGTGCTAATGCCCCTTTCATGTTGTTGGATTTTGTCACCCTTTGAACTGTTTTGAGTTGGCGTAGCGATAAAACAATTAATCCTAACTTGATTTTTTTTATCGACTATGTCATTCTGCTAATTTAGTCTCATATTTTTTGCATTTTTTATTTTTTAAAAAAATTAAAATTGGGTTTTAAAAATAATTTGTCTTATTTTTATTATTTTCTATTTATAATTTTTAATTTATGAGAAACTAATAATCCAATTTTGTAAAGATTTTTTCAAGACTTTGGTTTTTTTGCTTTCTATTTTCACTCGAACTAGGGAAAAAATTTGAAAAAAACTTAAAAAAATAACTTTCAAAATATGGTTTCTAAAATATGATTTTTATTTTTTAAAAAGAAAAAAAAATTTATAGATAAAAAATGATAAAGCTAAAACTATAAATTCAATAGTAGAAGAGTTCATTGCAAAACCCCACTTCTATCTTTTTGAAAATTAAAATTAAAAACAAAAAAAATGATACGTGCCTATGTTGTAGATATAACTATATCAGCAGTCTACTTTTCAAGGTCAATTTGTTCCTATTTTTGTTTGGTGTCCAGCAAACACAAGATGCAAAGAGAAAGGGAATATCCCAAAGGGGAAAAGACTACGTACCCTAGAGGTAATAAGAAACACATCAGGGGAGCTTTCTATGGAGACCTCTTCCTAACACATCACCCGACACTAAGGGCTTATGATTTGCATATGGCAAACAGGAGCCCTGCATCATAAAGGAGATTTGATGATCATACTTAGTAGTCCTATCGGCATCCATGTTGCTTGCTGAAAGCAATCCTTAAATCTTATGTTATCTGATCTGCATTTTGTTAACAATGTCCTTAAGAATCTTCTGGATTTGCCGTTGAGATCTCTTATCACTTTCTCATGGTCATTTTCAACTTGGACGTTCTTAAAACCCATACTCATTGCTTGCATGATACAATGTCTGGGAACAAACACCTCAACTACAATAACAAAAGCTTTGCCAAAGGTTTCAAGAATGCGTTGCAATGAAACAATCAGTGTTATCCCAACAACGTACCTAACAGTTGCCAACAATCTATATCTTGACTCGTCAAAGTAACATTGAAACTTCCAAATCAAAAGTCTAACACCTCACCCTTTCATATCTTCTTCACTTGGTATACACACTATCCCTCATTATCTGTGAAACCCATGTATCAACCCAGTTTTGGAATCATCATTCTTGCACCAGCCTTTTGGCTAAGACAATGGTGTAGTAGGCTCTCCCCTCTACGAACCTTATTTTTTTATCATCCCAAATGCTCCAGGCAAGAGCCATAAATTTTACCAAGCCTACATGCACTTTCTTGCCTTTGATAACCGTTCTGTGATCCTGCTCTAAAATTTTCATACCCGTTATCTGCCCCATATTTGTTCACTTGGTACAAATCCATATAAATACCCACCCTGTTACCCGTGTGTATTCACTGGGCACTCATAACTCTTCCCGTACCTACCCCATGGCCACCCTATATCCTCCCCATACACACCGCCAAAAAATTTGTATTGATAAGTTAAAACCCACGACACAGCATATAGTCGAAGATACAACCTTTGTGATTACTAAGGCAATAGAGGCAATAAAGGTAACTAAGAACTTATAATAAGATACAAAATTTAGAGACATTCAATAACGTAAAAAGTGTTGGGTATGGGTTAGGTATGAGGTGGGAATATTCGGGTTCAGCAGGGAAGTACAAACCTATGACAATACCCGCCTCATACCTACGACGGGTATTGCCATGTGTACCGTGCCATACCATTATTCTCCTCACATGCCCGTTTCAAAGGGGCGAGTACCAATGATCAGCGGGTTTTACCCGCTCCATTACTATTCCTTAGGGAGGTGCTGAGTAACGTTAGGGAAGGGGGAGAGAGTCAGGATATATAGATATATATTTAAAAAAATTAATTAAGAATATGACATAGCGAAAGGTGGCTTCATATGTCAATTTTAGACAAATAATTTATTTTATCTTAACTAGTGAACCAAAAAAATTGTTTTACAAGATTTGTGAACTATAATTTTAATTTAAAAAAGCTCATGACATTAAAATATAATTACAACATTATTTGATATATAATTGACGGAAACTATTAATTAGCTACCTTAATATTTGATCATTTATCACCTAGGTTGATATTGCATTATATAAAATAGGTTACCTTGTGATTTAAATATTTATCACTTAGGTATCCTAAAGTTTAAAATTTTATCAATCAAATATGTTTTTGTCAAATTCAATTGATTTTCATTGTAAAATGCTAAAATGGAACATTATTCCAATAATAAATTAGTATATTTATTGGAATTTGATTTTTTTTTGCCAAAAAATACTAACATGACAGATAATTTCAGCAATATTTAGATAGTTTGCATTATCATTCGATGTATTTTTTATTATAATTTGTTGCTTTTTGCTAAATGAATTAGCACAACATATACATATTTTAGTAATTATGTATTACATTAGTATTTTCTATATAAAATTAGTCAGATTCTTATAAAAATTCATTAAATTCTGACATAGGGTACCTAAGTGATAAAATACTTTCTTAGTGAATATATTAAAATGTCACAATACTTAAATAATAAATGCTCAAATTTTAGAATATCTAAATCATGATTTTCATGTAATTTATGATGCATTTTGATTATTTTTATATTAGAATCTTAGGTAGTGAAAAGGGTTGGGTATGGATGGGCGGGTAGGGCTGAGAATCTTTTGCCCGATTCTTTGATGATGGCAAATAGATTCTGTTTAGTGTTTTCGTGCAATGAATCACGTGTAACAAATTCCAAATAATTATGTTTACGTATTATAATTCATAAATTATGTAATTATTTATGTCAAAGGTTCCTATACTTTATTCGTTGTGTCAATTTAATCCTTTTACTTTTAATTATATCAATTTAGTCCTGACCGATGCAAAATGTGTCAATTTAGTTATTTGGTCAAATTTAAGTTAAGTTAATGATGTAATTTTGAAGGGCAAAATTATGTTAGATACAAGTAACTTATTATGAATTCATGCATTCACTCAATTGAACCCAACTCATGGCCGAACCATTAAAACTTTCATTAAAACTTAACATAAATTTTTTATAAGGACCAAATTGACACATTTTGAGTTATAAGTACAAGGGCTAAATTGACACAATGCACAAAGTACAAGGACCTTTAGCATAAATAACTCTAAATTATATTATTAACATAAATGAAAAAAATAGAGTTTGCTTATATAATGACTTGTATACATTTAAATTAAGAGAAAGTAGTCAATCTTATTATAAACTAAATCTTATTATAATAAGAGTTTTTTTGCAAAGAGGCATAATTTGAAAAAAAATTTAGAAAATTGGCATGTTTTGAAAAATATTTAGTAAATTGGCATGTTTTACTGTAGCATAGTGGTTACACGACGTTACAAAATTCGTGCAACCGCTGTGCACGACGTTCTGTACGTCGTGCAAGGCTACAGGCCTGTTGCACGCCGTCCCATACGGCGTGCAACAGTAACCATTTTTTTTTAGCTTTACCTCTTTAAAATTTAAAAGAAAATAATAAAATTTATTTTTAATTTAAATTATTTTAATTTTTAATTTTATAATTTGGATCACTAAATATATATACATTTTACATTAAAAGGTATATGTATATTATTATTTGAACTATTAATAAGGAAGATATAAATGAAGGACATATTTAAATGAGGAAATGATGATATATATATTATTATTTAAACTATCTTATATAAGAACTATGGTATTATAATACTATAAATAAGGAGGATGTAAATGAGGGACACATTTAAATGAAAAGATGTTGATGTTTCCAACAAAAAATTACAAGTTTTTATATTATTATTTGAACTATTTTATTAGATACATGTAACTTAAAAACTAATATATATGAATTTTTAAAATATATTTTATAAACTATATGACATGATTTTTTTAGTTTTTGAGTTACATGTATCTAATAAAATAGTTCAAATAATAATGTACAAATGCGTTAACTCGTGATTTTTATTTGAAAATATCAACATCCCTTCATTTAAATGTGTCCCTCATTTACATCCTCCTTATTAATAGTATTATAATACTATAGTTCCTATATAAGATAATTTAAATAATAATATACATATCATCATCTCCTCATTTAAATGTGTCCCTTATTTACATCTTCCTTATTAATAGTTCAAATAATAATATATATATAACTTTTAATTTAAAATGTATATATATTTAGTGATTCAAATTATAAAATTAAAAATTAAAATAATTTAAATTAAAAAGAAATTTTATTAATTTTTTTTTAAAATTTTAAAGAGGTAAAACTATAAAAAAAAAAAAAAAGGTTACTGTTGCACGCCGTACGGGACGGCGTGCAATTGGCGTGTAGCCTTGCACGACGTACGGAACGTCGTGCACAGTGGTTGCGCGACTTTTGTAATGTCGTGCAACCACTATGCTACAGTAAAACATGCCAATTTGCTAAATATTTTCCAGACATGCCAATTTTCTAAATTTTTTTTCAAATTAGGCCCCTTTGCAAAAAAACACTAATATATATATAGTAGAAAATTGGAATTATTGATCTTGTAGCGGTCGAACAAAATAGTTAAATCCACGATTTGAGATTTCATCTTCATATATATATATATATATATATATATATATATAACTTAGAAATTTAAGAAGGGAGTAGAGGATTTTGAGAGGAGCAACTTTTAATTAATAGAAAAAAATATAGAAAGACCTCCTAAACTTTATTGTGAGAATAGTATTCAGAGAGCATACCCAACAGGGTTGCTGATGTATGTGTTTATAACAATATAAAATAGAGTGAAAGTCTAAGAGTGCCTTTAGACTGATAAACATAAGGATAGATATAAACAAAGGATATTATCTTAACACGCCCCCTCAATCTGAACGGGGGGACCAATGTACAGATTGACTCTATAAAAGCGGAAGCAGTCTGTGGCCAATCCTTTGGTAAAAATATCAGCAACTTGTTTAATAGTAGGGGTGTATCGAACTTGGATATCGCCCTTAATAACCTTTTTACGCACATAGTGAAAATCCACATCAACATGTTTGCTGCGATTATTGGGAATAGGATTCGCTGCCAAATAAGTAGCAGACGCATTATCACAATATACAATAATTGGACCAGAGCGATGTAAGCCTAAGTCACGCATAAGATATCAAATCCAATCACACTCAGAAATAACCTTGGCCACCGCCTGGTACTTAGACTCGGTAATGGACTTAGCGACCGTGGGTTGTTTCTTGGCACGCCAGGAAACAAGGTTAGGACCAAGGAATAAGGCACACCCTTTAGTAGAGCGACGCGTGTTAGGACAACCCCCCAATCAGCATCAGCATAGGCAGTGACAGATGTGTATGAACTAGGAGCAATGGTAAGACCGTGATTAGGAGTGTGCTTCAGGTATCGCAGAATACGTTTCACCATTTGCCAATGGGAAGTCGTAGGAGCATGCATGTACTGGGACACACGATTAACAACAAAACATATATCAGGATGGGTCATTGTCAGATATTGGAGCGCACCAACAGCACTGCGAAACTTGGTCGGATCCGTAAGTAAGTCACCATCAGTCATAGATAGTTGAGCTCGGGCTGGGATGGGGGTCTGGACAGGTTTAGCCTTAAGCATGTCATGCTTGCTAAGAAGGTCCGAGGTATATTTGTGTTGGGAGAGAAAGAGGCCATGTCGGGAGCGCTTAGCTTCAATACCAAGGAAGTAATGAAGCAAGCCAAGGTCCTTCATTGCGAACTGGGTAGATAAAGAGGCAATCAGTGTGGTGAGGAGGGTAGGGTCAGAGCCAATTAGGATGATGTCATTGACATACAATAACAAGCACACAATACTAGTGGGGGAGCGTGAATAAAGAGAGACGGGTCTACCTTACTATAATAGAACCCAAGACTATAAAGGAATGTACTAAACTGATGAAACCAAGCCCGATGGGCCTGCTTCAGACCATATAATGCCTTTCGTAAGAGACACACATGCGTTGGGAACGTAGGGTGTTCAAACCCTGGTGGCTGACCCATGTATACCTCTTTATTTAAAAACCCATGTAAAAACCCATTTTTGACATCAAGTTAGCGAATGAACCAAGATTTAGCAACCGCAAGGCCAAGTATAAACCAGATGGTTGTAGGTTTGACAACATGACAAAATGTTTCAAAATAATCAAGGCCCTCACGTCGGTGGAAGCCTTGGGCAACAGGGCGAGCCTTGAATCGATCAACCGAACCATCTAGCTTATATTTGACCTTATACTTCCAAGTACTCCCAACAACATTTTGAGAAGGGGAAGGGGGAACAAGGACCCACATGTTGTTTTGAATAAACGCATTGATTCCTCAGTCATGGCTTCCTGCAATTGCGGGTTTTTAACAGCCTGTGAATAACATGTAGGTTCCTGGACAACCACTTATGAACAGAGTGAAAGAATATGCTTAGACTTACGTATCCCGTTTTTAAGTCTGGTGAGCATGGGGTGTCCACCAGGCATATGAGCGTCATCCACTGGAGCTGAGTCCGGGGCAGGAAGCTGACCCGGGGGGGCACACGGGAGACGCATTAGACGTCGGGGCAACAGGTGTAGAAGCAATGTCCTCCAGACCACGGGGAACAGGCTCCGTGTGAAAAACATACGGACAAGGGGAGGCAACCTCGGGAACCGAGGCAGCCATAGGGCGAGGCACAGTAGGGCCCACGACGGCTGGAGCCGTCAGGGGGCAACCCGCAGGGGGTGGCCCGAGTAGGTGACCCGTAGCAGGCGCAGGCTCGTTGGAACCGGGAAAAACATACAAGGGGCCTAGACACGTAGACGAAGAGGATGACATTGGCACTCCAGAGGAGGCCGGAAGCAGGAGGGGAATCTCTATAGGGGGGCTGCTAGATGGCGCGGCGCTACTAGACACTAGATCATTATAAGGAAAAATATGTTGAACGAAGTGTACGTGGCGACTAACATGAACACGACCCATGGTAGGGTTCAGATAACGATAGCCCTTATACTGTCCTGCATATCCAAGGAACATGCAAGGTAGAGAGTGCGGGGCCAATTTATAAGCGGTACGGGACGTGATGTTAGGATAAAACGCGCAGCCAAAGACCCGAAAACATTATAGTTAGGCGCTTGTTAAAATAGTTTCTCAAAAGGCGAAAAGTTTTGCAAGATTGGTGTTGGTAAGCGATTAATAGTAAAGCACACAGTACATGCAGCATCAGTCCAAAACTCATACTGAAATTGCGCTTGAAAAAGTAGGGTCAGTACCATTTCACTTATATGTTGATGCTTACGCTCCACCACTCCATTTTGTTATGGAGTATTAGGACATGAAAGACCAAAGTGAATACCATAGGTTCGACAAAGTGCAGCCATTTGCCTATTGTCAAACTCACGACCCCCATCGCTTTGCAAACACTTAATTGTGATGTTAAACTGGTTTTCAACCAAAGCCTTAAATTCAGAAAAGATAGGGTAAACTTCGTTTTTCCATTGCATCGGGTAAAGCCAGGTAAATCATGAATAGTCAATAATAAACAATACATAATAATGCAAGGCTGAATTAGATTGAACAAGAGATTGCCAAACATCAGAATGTATTAACTGTAAAGGTGCAGTAGTAGTATGTAAAACACGAGTGAAAGGTAAATGCTGCGATTTGCCCAAACAACAGGCGTGACAATGCTTAATAAAGCCATATCCAGAACTAGAATGAAGTAAACAATGAGTTCGTAAAATATCAAAGACTGAATGACCTAGATGTCCTAAGCGTCGGTGCCATAAATCTGCAGGAACAGTCTGTGCTATAACCAGTGAGATGCGGAGAAAAGCTATAAAGAGGTCCATTACTGTGTATCTTGAGGAGGGACGTCCCGTGGTCTTGTCCTCAACACAAAAGGAGGAGGAATCAAACTCAATACAACAGTTTTTTTCACATCACAATTGTTTAATCGATAGTAGGTTGTAAGTGAGACCAAGAACCAAAAAAACATTGGAAAGTAGTAGATCACGTGAGGGAGCACATATTTTAGAAGTACCAACACGCGTAACATGTAACAAAGAGCCATAGCCAACTTAAATAGACTTAAAACCAGTGTAAGGAAAAAGCATTTTTCAAGATACGTAGAAGTCATATGGTTAGACGTGCTTGGGTCAGGGTACCAAGTAGGATCAGTAGAGTCAGTAACCAACCTCGCCGAAAGGGAGTGAGAAATATCGGTGTTGACATAGCGATGTGGACAGAGGGATGCAGCATGACCAACTTGGTGACAAATCTGATAGACAAGAGGCCCAGCACCGAGGACTCATGGATGTGACTGACGAGGGACAGGACTTGCACTTCTTAACAAAGGTGGCGGCTGCGGTGGTGCGGTACCAATAGGGATTGGACCCGTTCCGACAGGCGGTTGCCCGTGTGACCTAGTACGCCCTCCTTGATTTCCCTGATGGTTAGGATTACGTCCACGACCCTTACGTCCACGTCCACCATGGCCTCGACCATTACCCGATTGGTCGTGGGAGGAGCCGGAGGCAGGTAACGCTTGACCATGGTCGAGAGATGTGCGAGCCTGAGTGCGAAACAAGGCAGCTTATTCATTCAAAAGTGCAGTCTTAAGCTTTTCGAACGGGAGGTCATGAGAGGACTGTTTGGTGAAGGTATTAAAGGCAGCATACTCATGGTAAACCAAAAAGGGCATAATGCATTAATTCCCGTTTAGAGACTGGGGAGTCTATAGCGGCTAGATTATCAACAATGGTTTTAAGTTTGGTAAGGTAGTCATGGATTTGTTATCTTTACGAAGGATGTCAAGTTGGGACCATAGATCAAACTCTTTAGCAAGAGAGTGATCACGAAACCTTTTAGCGAGGGCATCCCACATCTCTTTGGAAGTGGGGTGATGTATGACATCGTTAATGACTAGGTGAGCTAGGGAAGTCGAGAGACGCGGATGTGTACTTTGATCAACACAGGACCAGTTAAGATAATCAGGGTTAGATATCAGAGTACCAGTGGGTGTTTGGATTTGAGAGGGAGGACAAGGGAGGGTTCCATCAACAAATCCCGTGAGGCGATGTGCACGTAGAAGCATGGACACTTGTTCCCACTAGGTATGATAATTAGTTGGAGCGTCAAGCATAACAGTGACGAGGCTCGTTGTAGACAATGGGGGAAGAGGAGCCGAGGGGAAGGAAGGGGCCGGGTAATACGAGAGCCTGGAGAATGACGTGGGAAGGGAGCTAGCGAGAGAAGGCGCGGTGTCAGGTCCGAGAATGAGCGACGAGGAACGACTTGTATAATTTAGGGAGGGGAACGAAGTGCCATAACTGTAGCCAGGGAGAGGCATTGTCATGCCTAGAGAAGGTAGGGAACCGAGAGTGGGTGGTGTGGGGAGACGACTAATGGGTGGTTGAAGGTCAATCAATGGTGAGGAGAGGACAGGGGACAAGGTCGAAGAGGTACCGGTATTAGGCATGGATACACCAATCAAACCAGGAAGAATGCACTATGTCTCGGTTGCCGAAGAATGCCGCCGCTGGGGGAAAGAGGAGAAGTGCGGCCGCCGCTAGGGAGAGGGAGGAAGCTGTGGTGCTGCTAGGGTTTTGGGACGGCATCTAGGGTTTTCGTCCTCCCTTTCTTCTTTTTTTTTTTGGTGAGAAAAGATTATTTGGGGTTAGATAACTGTGATACCATGTGAGAAGAGTATTCAGAGAGCATATCCAACACGGTTGCTGATGTATGTATTTATAACAATATAAAACAGAGTGAAAGTACAATAGTGCCCTTAGACCGATAAACATAAGGATAGATATACACAAGGGATATTATCCTAATATTTACAATTAATTACAGCATACCCCCTGCACTTTTAATTTTGGAAAATGGCCCCCTGAATTTTGTAATTAAACACAATACAGCCCTTGCGCTTTTAATTTCAATAACACAACACACCTCCTTCACTTTCAATTTCATAAAATAACCCTCTGAACTTTGTTATTACACATAACTCACACCCAAACTTTATTACTAAACACAACTCATCCCTTAGAAATTAATAAATTTAAATTTTTTAAAATGTACGAAATTAAAAAAATTAAAACAAATGATGCAAAAAATTTGAAAATTTTTCAAAAAATATAATAATATTTATAAATTTTAACAAAAATTAGAATAATAAATTTAAAGTAAAAAAATCTATCAAATTAAAAATTAGGAATTTTCTAATTTTATAAAAAAGATAAAAAATTATATTTTTAAATAAAAGGTATAAGCTTTATATTTCTAGGCAAAAGATAAGAGGATTTTTGATATTTATAAAAAATAATTATTTTAATTAATATAGTTAAAATATTATAAATTTAGAAGATAATTAAATATTTTTTAGATTTCTATAAAAAATACTATAAAAGAAAATATAATAATTTTTTTAAAAAATAAATTCTAAAATCAAGTTAAAAATTTAAAACTAAAAAAATATGCAAAATAAAAAATTTAAAAATAAATACAGAAAAAAATATTTTTTAAAAAAATTGAAAAATAAAATTTAAAATTGTTATTCTATTTTTCATACTTTTTCCAAAAAAATATCTTTCATAATTTATTTGAAAATTTTAATTTCATACTTTTTGATTTTGAAATTATAAATATTTAAGGGGTGTGTTATGTTAAGTAACAAAGTGCAGGAGGTAAGTTGTGTGCAATAATAAAGTTTAGAGGCTATTTTATGAAATTGAAAGTGTAAGGGGTGTGTTGTGTTAATTTGCAAAGTTTAAGGGACTATTTTTGTAAATTGAAAGTGCAGGGGGTGTGTTGTATTTAATTACAAAGTTTATAGGGTTATTTTTCAAAATTAAAAGACCAGGGAATGTATTGTGATTAATTACAAAGTTCGGAAGTTTTACTATATTTTGTCCTAATTAATACATAGTATATAGATATATATATAGATGTCTTAGTGTCCGTTTAGCCAAACACTTTTGAAACAAAATGTGATTTTTCACTAAAGAAAATCACATTTTTGAGTTTTTCAACGTTTACCAAAAATTAAAACACGTATTTCAGTATCAGAAGAAATCAAATTTCCACTTTCAAACATAAGTAGAAAAATAACTATTTATTCTTTAAATGAGGAGACGATGAAAATTTTGTAATACAAAAATACCGCATTTGTAATTTAAAAAAACAAATCTAAAAATAATAGTAATTTTCTCATATGACCAATCTTTTTTATACATACAAGGAAAGCAGATAAGCTGCACAAGGGGGCGACTCTTCCGAAATTTCTTCAACCGATTTTTCCACAATGATGATAGAATTCGATCACAAGTCTCGCATACTACTTTCCAAAGATGTTACCACTTGAGTTAGTTGTACGTTTATGTTACACCAATTTAAGGTGTAACCTAGAAATTAGGGTTAGGGTTGATAGAATTGAGAAAGAGAGTGAGATGAGAGAGAGAAATAGAAGAAGGAGATGAGAAGTTAGAGAGTTTAGATGAGAAGTATTTGGTTTGTCATTGATTGCCTCCAAAGATCACTTACATCCCTATTTATACTAAATGGCACCTCTAATTACATGTAACAATACTCCCCCCAAAAGACTTCCTTGCCCTCAAGGAAGAAAAAGTTGGAATCAGCGCTGCAAGCCTCGCGCAGTTGACGTTCATCGGCTCCTTTGAAGCATTGCAGTGGATGAGGGGTTTTAAATGAAATTTGCCTAAATTTTACATGAGTTCCCTAACATTACATCAAGCATTCTACTACCATATAGTAAAATCTAACTCATCAACTAACAATCCCTAAGTTGGACTCCCTAACAACCCTAAGTAACAAACTATTAAGAGTTTGTTTGGTTTTTGTTGTTGTTGTTGTTGTTTTTTTTTTTTTGGTTATTTATTTATTTATTTGTAAACAACTTTTACATCATACCTATTTCTACGATTTTATGTATACTAACATGACCATATTCTTTCATGGCCTACCCGATCCCTTTTCGTGTGATCAGTTTAGGGTCAAGTAGGGTTATGCATGATGCGCTTCTTGTGCCAATCCCTATTCGCGGAAAGCTCTCCCTTACCTGTGTCTTCTTGGTCTTCTTGTTGACACCTTGCACTTCAGACTGTAACACATCAATTTCAATATGTAATGCACTAATTCATGGTCGAGGTACCCCAATTACATCCTTACTTGAAGTTGATCTTGTATTACTTGACAACCCAACAACTTGTTCCTTGACATCCTCCATTGGCACACACTCCTTCTCCTTAAGAGGTTGATCTTGCACCCTTAATGGCTCAGTCGCCACCTTGGGCTGATCTTGCTTAGTTTCAAGCACATCTTTCCTGATTTGGGGCATTACTTGTGTTAAGGCGATCAACCTTTGAAGACTTTGCTCAAGCTTCTGCCAAAGTGTTTCGGAAACGTCTTCTTTGGTTTCCCCAACTTCTTCTTGTGTTTCTCCAATTCCTTCACCATGAGCGAAGAATTGAATGTTTAGCGTATAACAATCGTCATAAATGTTTCTCCCATGTAATTGATTGCGTGCTCTCTCAGCATCCGTTCTCGAAATATAGGTCACTTGAGCTTCAACTTCTAAGAAAGAAATTGAAGTAACCTCAATACGTTTAAGAGAACCATATAGCCAAAAAACCTTGTGGAGAACATCCTTGGAGATAGGATATAAGACATTGAAGATTTTTACCAAGAGTGTTGCTTCCATTTATGTCCCTTGCTTAGCTTAATCGAATTAATATACTAACTACTTGCTTGCAAGCACAGCCAACAAGTTAATTATATCAATTGGTTGTATAACTGCCAATTATCCAAAAGCTTTCACCAAATCTAACAAGCAAATAGAAGCTTAACCAATGCTTACAGAAGATTTCAAGATCAAGATCAAATTCGCCTCTGCAACCTCAATCGATCCGACGCACGATTTTGCACCAACATTCCAACGCACGGAAGACCTGCACCAATGCTAACTTCCACTGGCATGAATTTTTTTTTTTTTTTTTTAACAACCACAAGTTCTCAATCAAGAATTCAAAATTGAACTCCTAATCAATTGGCAATGTGATCAAGGTATTTGATATCAAATTACGCAGCACGTTGCCTGCTCTGATATCAATTGTTACACCAATTTAAAGTGTAACCTAGAAATTAGGTTTAGGGTTGATAGAATTGAGAAAGAGAGTGAGATGAGAGAGAGAAATAGAAGAAGGAGATGAGAAGTTAGAGAGTTTAGATGAGAAGTATTTAATTTGTCATTGATTGCTTTCAAAGATCACTTACATCCCTATTTATACTAAATGGTACCTCTAATTACATGTAATAGTTTATGTGAGCAAATACTATTGTAGAAAAAAGAGTTATTATATTTTAATACCTCGATGTTTGTAGAAATAATAAATAGGCCCCTGACCTTTTTTATTTTTTAGTATGCCAAGTTTTTTTCATATTAATAAATAGGTCATTCTCCAGTGTAATAACGTCATATTTTACGGAGAAAATTGACGTAGTAGGCCTCCATAAATATCCAAAACAATATATTGACAAAAATACTTTTCTTAATGTGGTAGGTCACTTTCAATATCCTCTAAAGTGAAGAAATATTAACGGTTGGGAATGAAGCTTTTCTTTTTTAGAAAAAGAAGTCAGATGGGGGATATTCGATAACATATCGTAGTGCATATTTAAAGTGATTTGTTATGTCAGCTTTTTCTTTAGAATATAATATCATCACACCAGATAGGGTCATATTCACTAATATGAAGAAAATCTAAAATACCAAACAAATAAATTAAATGTTAGGATACTAAAATATGAATAAATTTCATGAGTTTTTAGGAGGAAAAAACAAAATTTAGTGACGGAGAGGGAAATGGGGAGGGGCCCACACCATGTTGAGAGGTGGGGGCCACCCAATAATTAGTACATCCCCCCATTCTATCTTGCCTTAAATTGCACTTCTGCTCCTAGGAATTACATTACCCTTTAATGACCCATTCTCGATAGTTGATAAAATGTGACCCGACTTATTTCATTCGCTATTTGATTTGACTCTAATTAAAAAAAAATTAAATTTTTGGAACTTGAACCTAAAAATGAACTAATCCGAATTTGATCTGACCTGAACTTGACCCGATGCGAGCTTACCCGAAACTCGAAATAACACGACCTGGATTAGACTCGATCCAAGTTTGACCCGACCCCTGATGAACCAAGATCTGAACCAAACTGTCCTATAACCCAAAATGACCCAAATAGAAGTCCAATTTATCATGGAATCTAAATAATAGGCTAATTATAGTCATTTATGTTATATTTTTACTTATAATTTTTAAGGTCGAATAAATATATTATCAAAAAATGAATCAAATTGAAATCCTATCCGACATCCGACCCAAGTATGACCTGACTCGAGGTTAACCCGACCTGAGATTGACTCGACCCGGCACCAACCCAACCTGAGACTGATCCGACCCTAGGTCGACTCGAACCCGACCCGACCCGATGCGACCCGATTCCTAGGTCTACCTTTCTCTCTCTCCCTCGCTCTCTCTATGTTATTCTCTAACCCAAATATTAGATTTGCCATCATTTAAAGGTTATTTATGCGAAATGTTCCTGTACTTTACTTATTATGCTAATTTAGTCATTATACTTTTAATTATTTTAATTTAGTTTCTGTATAATTTAAATTGTGTTAATTTAGTTTTATAGTTGAAATTGAAGCTAAGTTAACGATGTAATTTTTAACGGTTTAGTTATATAAAATACAAATGACCTGATATAAGTCCATTCGTTAAAAAGATCTTACTTCGGAAATACCTTTATCGAAGTCCAGGCCTAGCCTTCTTTCCATCTCAAATGCCTTTATCCTGGTTTGTGACTCGGCTGAGACTCTGGAGACCTACCTCAGCTCGAGCAAAAAGATCTTACTGCAGAAATTCAGAGAGGTATATGAATATTCCGGAGAGACTCTTGGTTCTGTAAACAGAAGAGTATAGATCGAGGTATTTGGATTGCCTGTCCAATGTTGAACTAAGGACTGCTTTACGGATCTCGCTAAATATGGGGGAAGTTCGTCAGGATGGACCCAAGGATGTCTGCTATGAGATGTATTGATGTCTCCATGATCCTCATTGACACCTTCTACTCTATATTTATTCATCAGATGGTCCAAGTCCAGTTTAACAAGGATTCCCGCTTGGTCCTTGTCAAGGAGGGCAGTTCAGAGTTGATCCCTGATTACTCGCGCAGAGTTGTTGCCCTTGCGGCCTCAGCCAAAATAGAAAGGGAGCAGGCCTCTGGCTATACGCATTCACATCGTGACAGTCAGTGTACCACCCCGGTGCCACATAACATACTGGTTCAACCTTCTCCCGTACAGATGACGACTGTCATGGATGTTTGTGTGGATTATGGTAGACGCCTTATATGGTCAATGAATGAAGGAATGAGCGCCTCAGAATTGTTGATGGGTCAGATTGCTATTCGTATTAACGGTCAGTATGTCGGGAGGTGGGTTCTGGAGTGCTGTTGGCCACATGCTTCTCTCCTTCCTCTACGTCCCCAGCCTATTGCACAAATACCACTTCAGGAAGTTCGAGAAAACCAACATGTTCCTACTCTTCTCCCGTGGACTGAAAGTGATAAAGCCGAATCAATACAGCCTCATGCTGAGACTTTGCCTCATCAGAACGAAGCTCGAGACATCGCTAGTGATTATGATTCAGGAACCTTTGGGCCTTAGTTTCCACCAGATTTTGAGCCCCCTACTCTGAACAGGGCAAAGCCACTTATGAAGGGGCCTAGCTTTGTTAGGAAGAATAAAGGAAAAGGGATGGCGACAAAAAGGGGAAAGGAGAGTTTTGAAAGGCAAGAAGAAAGTGAAAGAAAAGTGGGAGCTTCAAGAGTTCTTGAAGAATATGTCGCCCAAATAGTGTGCAGAAATTGACTAAGGCCTCAGGCAAGTAGAGAAAAATGAATATGCCGAAGCGGGGTGGTAGTGTTCAAGAGGTCGATAAGATCCTTGAGGCTGACCGAGTAATTGAGATGGGCAGAAGGCTAGGCCTCGACTTCGATGGTTTTGACCCAGCTACGGTGAGCGCTATTCTTGATGAAAGGATGACCTGACTGCCTTTTATCCTGCTGCAATTTCCCTGACTCTGAATCAGTCTTAGTGGTCAGTTGAGGATCTTCTTGTTTTGCCGGTTTTTGTTTGGAGCCCTGTTTGTTTCTATTTTTGTAATTTTGTACCCCGTTTATTTATCGGGTTTATAAGGGTTCGCTTGCTCGAGCGCGTGATTTGTACTGCGACCAGATCGCTAATTATCGAAAAAAAACCCATTCGTTAAGTCAATTTAAGCTCACTAGTAACCTGAGCATTAACAATTTTGTTAACAACTTGACACTAATTTTACTCTAGAGACTAATTAAATTGACAGAAAATAAATAGCACATGGACTAATTTAACACAATTAACAATATAAGGACTAAATTGACACTATGCGTAAAGTATAAGGATCTTTCGTGTTAATAATGCTTAAATTTTGCATAAAAATTATAGGGTTATTGACTTTTTAGTATTTTGATATTTTTAGAAATAATAAAAAGAACTTTAATCTTTTTAAATTAATAAACAACAACAACAGTCCCCGTGCTTCACGGGCTCCCACAAAAGCAGGGTCAGGGGGTGGATGTATGCAGTCTTCCCCCTTCCGAGTGGAAAAGAGGTTGTTTTCGAGGACCCCCAACCTAAAGATCTTGTCGTCCTGGAAGCATGGCATCCTGAAAAGGTTTTAGGTCATGTCAAAGATAACTCCAAGGCACATAATAAGGCAAATAGTACAAGGCCAATACTAGGTGAGTAAACCGAGAAGCAAATAAGCATGTCACAGGGGTTTAATCCACGCTAGAAACCCTATGCTAGCAGTGATACGCATCACTACTCTAAGTCGCTACATCGGCTACCCCTATGCTCGTTCTCCAACGAGCTCTATCTATGGCTATCTCCTCCCTTAGGTTTAGGTGGGTTAGGTCCTGTCAGAACGTCTCCAACCAACTCTTCTTTGGCCTGCCCCTCCTTGTTCTGCCTAGCGTTTTAAATTAATAAAAAGACATCTAAGTTTTTATCATAATAATAAAAAGTCTCCTAAGTTTTCGTTATATTAATAAAAAGGCCCTAAGCGTGACAGTGTCGTTTTCCGTTGACAAAGTTCACCTGATAACTACTTTTTTTGTTAATGTATAGTAAAATGAAAAAGATATTGTTCGATAACCATATATTTAAATAAATTAAGTGAAAACATATAGTTTCTATATAATATAACATCTCGAATTTTATGCTTATAAAGTAAGAATAAAGGTATTGAAGGGCACATTTGTCATTTTAATGTAACATTAATAAAAAAAAAGTTGCCAATCAATTCTGTCAATGAAAAATGACTTCATCACGCCAACAATGTGCCTTTTATTAATGCAACAAGAACTTATGGGTCTTTTTATGAATTCAAAAAGGTCAGAGTCCTTTTTATTATTTTTAAAAATGTAGAGGTACTAAAATATAAATAACCCAAAAATTTTTATTATATTTTGATACAATTCAAAATAGAGAAGTTAAGTGAGGGATAATTTTATTATAAATAAATAAGTTAAGTCCTTAATTTCAAATGTAGCCCTCCTCTAACTCTATACATAGGGGTCTTTTGTTGGAAGAGAGATAGGACGAATGACGAATTGATTTGAATCACTCTCTCGTATCTCCTCCTCTCTCTCTCTAGGGCCTCGTTTGGTTGTCGAAGGAATTGAATTCCTACAGGAAGTTATACTTCTCAGGAATTTACCTTCCTTGTCAAATTCCCAGGAATAGTATAAAAGTGTTTGGTTGCTCATATGGAAAATAGAATTTCTTAGGAATTTAATTCTTATGTTTTGTTTGGTTAACACAACAATTTCACATGAAATAATTAAAATGACTATTATGCCCATGACCAATCTCCGAACATTATTGATAGAAGGAGTAATGGGTAAACTTGTCATAGTCATAAATTAGAAGGGCTAGAATTGTCATACGGATTAAGTCATGAAGAAAGTAGAACTTACCTAGGGTTGCTAGATAAGTTACTTTCCTCGTTTTGGAGCAATTGGAGCTTACTTGTTAGAAAAATGATACAAGCTAAATCCGAATTAGTAGGAAAGTTGTATTCCAAATTATAATTCCCAATCCCACATTGATAGTTTGGGAGATGGTGGTTGGGTTTGTAGGGGATGATGTTTTTTATTCATTTGAATTAAGTCTTGGGTGAAGAAATGGAGGGAACCACACTCGCGCGCCGCCTGCCCGTGCTCGGGCGTGGGTGTGGGTGAGTCTTTTGTGCCAGGTATATTTATTTTGCGGAAAATATATTCTTTACCGTTGCTAATTACTACCGCAAGTAAAATATAGCTGTTAATTTTACATTAATCATCCAAAACCGTTTTGAACGTTGCTAATTACTACCCGATTTTAAACGGTGCTAATTACTACCCGTTGGATTAAATCACCCCACATTTATTTGCTTAGACCCATTTTTTCCAGTATAAAAGAAGGGCACTAGATCATACATACTCTGAGAAAAATACACATAAAAATCCTCTCCTAGTTATCCCATTTTCGGTCCTCTCTATATTCTTCGGCAAAGTTCAAGGCGCTCCTAACCGGCAATTAGCGAGTGCACGTTAAGGGTCGGATCGTGTTAATCCTGGAGGACGGCCGCCGGTTATACTGTATGCACCTTAGCAGTGGCGAAATTGTCTTTTAGGACAGTGGCATTTACCACGGCACGGTATCATCGTTTTGTAAGATCGTTCTAATTACTTTCTCTTCCGGTGTTCTAATCAATTTCTCCACTTTCTGATATTAATTATTTGATTGCTGGGTTCTGGTAATTTCGCTAATTTCTTTCACTTAATTTTTTACTAAATATCTTTTTGTCGCATTCTCTACTGAAATTCGCTGCTGCATTTCACAAAAATTTGTTGTTGTTTACTATTTCTGGGCTGTAATTTTAGTCGTATTGTCGCAATACATCACGTTATATTTTCACTGTATTTTCGCAGTACTATTGTAGTATGTACAGTTGTAGTATGTACAGTTGTACACGGTAATATTTCCTACATTACTTAGCAATTCCAATTTCCCACATCCTACCTACTTCTCGCATATTAAACAAGACACAAAAACGACACTTTCCATGGATTGAAATTTCACTCGTTTACTTGTTACATACAAAATGAGGCGTATGTCTCTCTCTCCCCCGTCTTTTCCTACTCTATACTTGTTTGTACTATGTAAATTTCCCTCTATTTTACAATATATACAAATATAAGCAAGAATTTTTTTCAACATTTATTCAGAATAATTTGTATATACTTATTAAAATTTTTAATATGAAAAAATTTTCGCTTATAAAAGATAACATGAGATTTGTTGCTTAGGTACCGTAAAGTTTCAGTATTTATTATTTAGGTATTTTGATATTTTAATGTATAAAATGAGATAGTGTGATGATTGAATATTTTATCAGATAGGTACCTGTGTTGGAATCCAATGATTCTTGTTGTCAAAATATGACCAACTTTTATCAAAAAAATGCTAATGTGGTGCATGATCACAATGATATGGATGAGTCATGTCAATTATTTCCATGAATTTTTGCGAATTATGACAAATATGCACTGAATTCTTAAAGAAGTTACATATATAATATATATACAGACACATATATAGGCACAAGAGGGGTGAGAACGTAAGAGGGGTGAATCTTGGCTGTCCATTGATGGCTAACAACAACAACAACAAACACAGCGCCTGCAAGGGCTCCAGCAAAAGCAGGGTCCGGGGGGGGGGGGGGGATGGATGTACGTAACCTTCCCCCTTCAGGGGGGCTACCTTAAAGAGAGGCTGTTTCCAAGGACTCCCAACCTGAGATGTTGGTCCGCAGCATGGAGCTGTCCATTGATGGCTAAGATGACCCCTTTTTTATGAGTTACTAAAAAAAAAATTTCCCCACCCCAACCCGCCCAACTCTTCCTTCCTCTCTCTCCCCCCATTGCCCATCGGATCCGCCCCCCCGCCGCTGTCCCTGGTGGCCACCACCACTCGCCCCTCCTTTCTCTCTCTCTCTTCCAATACCCCTTTCTCTCCCCCCATATCCCTTCACCCCCGCCGGCCCGTTCTTTTCCTCTTTATTCCAATACCCCCCCCCCCCCCCCCCCCCACACCCCCCCCCACCCCAAAAATAACCCTTGCCATCCAACGCTACCCCCGCCCCCTCCTTTTTTTCTCTCTCCAATATCCCTTCATCCCCGCCACCAGCCGCCGCATAGTGATGGGGGTGAAGGGGATATGGGAGAGAGAGAATGAGGTATTAAAAGAGAGAGAAAAGAAGGGGTGGTGGGAGGTTGAAGGGTTATGGAGGGAGGGGAGAAAGGGTATTGGAAGCGAGAGGAACAGGAGGGGCGGCAGTGGTGGCAGGTGGTGGGGTGAGAGAGAGGGAAAAGGAAAGGTTGAGGAGAGGGAGGGAGGGAAACTTTCTTTTTTTTGTACCCTATAAAAAAAGGGTCAATCTTATCCGTCTATTATAATGGACGGCCAAAATTTGCCCCCTCTCATGCTCTCATCTTATCTTAAGAAATTGTGCCCGTGTGTGTGTGTGTGTGTGTGTGTGTGTGTGTGTGTGTGTGTGGGGGGGGGGGGGGGGGGGGGGGGGGGGGGGGGGGGGGTGGAAATTGAAAGGAGAAAATATTGAACATTGAGGGGGCAAGATTTCAAGATCAACTTTTACATCTCTTATTAAAGTCAATGGCTTATATTTCTTTCATTTAGATCCAATGATCACTATATTTCCCTCTCACCTCTCTCCCTCTCATAAGAGTGTTGATAAATGCGATTCAATAGAAAATTTAGTGAGGAAAATTTCTGAATTTTCAAGGAGTGACGAAAATTCTCAAACACATAGAATTTGCTAATAAGTTATGTGAAAATACAATGAAATATTGAATGGCAATATGCCCAATAAGATATAGCCTGCAATACATATAGAGAGTACAAAGTCGGTAAATATACTCAAATAACCCTAATTTTGGATAACAATCTAATGTAGATCTAATATTATGCATATATATAATAAAATACATGAGATAAAATAGAATACATGATATAAATGTAAACCCTAGACATAAACTTTTTGCGCCCTCAATCTATGCAAGGAAAATAACGTGTATACTGGATTATAAAGTGGAAGCGATCTTTATAGAGAGCACATTGGTGAAGACGTCAGCAGGCCTGCTTAGTTGTAGGAGTTTAACAAACCTACCGATTACCCATAAGAACCTTTTCATGTATGTAATGGTGAATCATGTTGTTACTCAGCATGGCCCCAATGTCATTTACCAAATCTTCAAAACCAGGTTTGGGAAGCTGCTAATGATATTGATTTTGGGTCTTCAAAACCTGAGTATCTGCTGGGTTTTGAACTTCCATTGGCTACAGTGCCGCCTATGGTGAAGTCCAGCAAGGCGGGGGTAGAGAAGAGGGAAGATGGTGGCAGATAGTTAGGGTACTAGCTTTGTTTCTTCGAACAGGAATTATAGAGCACAAAAGCCTAGGATTAAAGAACAAGCAAAGTAGGATATGCAAGAATTCTTCAAGGATATGTCTCCCGAGAAATGTGCAAAGAAACAGGTCAAACTCTCTTGTAAACAGAAAAAAGTGAGTTGGCGAGAATGGGTGACAGTGCTATAGAGGTTGATAAGATAGTGCGAAGCGCACGTGGTAGTTAGGGTTGTGATCGAGCCGAGCCGAGCCGAATATCTCAGTACTCGAACTCGATTAACTACTCGGGTACTCGAACTCGATTCGAGTAGTAAATTTTGCTCGAGCTCGAACTCGAACTCGATTAACTATTTGAGTACTCGACTCGACTCGAATACTCGTTTATTTTGCATAGGAACATTATTAAATTAGCTCCATTATAATATTATTCCATACACTCGAACATTATTAATACTTACCAATACTATATTTTAACATATACAACCATAAATTACCGATATATTAATAGAAAATACGCATCAAAACCTAAGTTTAAAAAAATATAAGCAAACCAAATACAGGTTCTTTCACTCCACCACAAATGTAACATGTCATCTTTTACAAGGAATTCAATATTCCTTCTTTCATTTTACTATTAATATCACAAGCCATCCATTTCAAAAGAAAATAATATATGAGAACTACTTTATATGAGTCGAGTATCGAGTCGAGTACTTAATTGAGTATCTAGTTGAGTATTTAATTGAGTATCGAGTTGAGTTTATTCGAGTATCAAGTCGAGTATTTAATCGAGTATCGAACCGAGTAGTTCACTACTCGACTCGTACTCGTTTATTAACTGAGTATTTTTTGATACTCAAACTCGATTAACTCGAGTTTGAGTCGAGTTTTATTTGAGCTACTCACGAGCTACTCGCGGGCGGCTTCATTTACACCCCTAGTGGTAGTATGGGAAAAAACTTGGATTGACATACGATGGTGATGAATCGGATATGGTGGAGTTGTTTATAGGATGCAATACGGTTTTGGGTGTTTTGACTCCCCGTCAATCTCATCTCCAGTTTGGTACGATTGGTTGTTTCCCCTTTTCATGGCCTGTTTCATATTGTGGTGATGGATCATACACTGTCTATTTGATTTTTTCCTACCTGTTTGTTTTTTTGTCCTGTTTTCCTTTTTTTTCTTGGCCTTTTTTTGTCTTTGTTTATTGATTCTCACTTTTGTACTGTGACCGTATCGCTAATTATTGAAAAAAATGTTGTTAGAAAAATAATACAAGCTAAGGTGTTTTGAAAACTTATGAAATCTCTTTTGTGCTTTTCCTGCATAGGAAAAAGAGTTGAGGATTTTTGGCTTTATATATGGGAGTGTTTTTAAACACTTTAAATTGAAGTAAGAGAGAGAGAAAGAAGGGAACCCATGTGCATGCCACCTACTGGCTGCATTGTGCTCAGGAGAGGGGGTGGGGGTGGGTGTCCTTTTTCTAACAATACTTTTATTTTTCGAAAAATATTTCAAAATATGAATGGTTGCACCTCTTCCGAAGAGCCTTGTACATTCCCTCACAACTCCTCGTAACTTTTCCTAGAGTGCCATTTACCGCATCATCTTTTCCCAACCGACATAAGTGTAGTAGGTGACTGTTGCAACCTTTTACAGCCCTTCTAATAGTCATCTCTCATCCTATATAAGGGCTGCTTTGGCTATTGTCCAATCCAAACCCAAAACTTAGAATTCTTTCTTCCCTCTTCTCTCTTCTCTCTCGCATCAAACTTTTCGAAGTCAAATGTCTCTAATGAGAAACCAAACCTGTTCACTTTCTACAATAGCTTGAGCAATAACACGATATTCAAACTAAGCAATGGATTTGGAAATAGTGGTTTTTTCTTAGCCCACCAGGAAATCAAATTTGGACTAAAGAAGTGAGCATAACCTGTGTTGAGTGGCGTATGTCAAGACGAACACCCACCCCAATTGGCATCAACAAAGATAACAATGTTAGTAAACCAACCGGGAAGGATGGAGAGACTGTGACCAGGCATGCTTTCTAGATATCATAGGATGTGCTTTACAACCTACTAGTTCAAGGACCCTTGAAGTATGCATAAATTGTGGGACAAAGTTAAGCATAACAAATATCAGGCTGAGTTACGTTCAAGTATTAAAGAGCCCAAACCACACTTCTTATACTTAGTGGGATCTGTAAGTGATTCCCCTTCAGTAAGGGATACATTTACTCGATTTGGGAAGCAAGTTTTGATGAGTTTCACATCATATACTTTATCTTTGGTTATAAGGTTCACTTTGTA
The DNA here is from genome assembly GCA_018398585.1 of Simmondsia chinensis. Lineage (NCBI taxonomy): Eukaryota > Viridiplantae > Streptophyta > Magnoliopsida > Caryophyllales > Simmondsiaceae > Simmondsia > Simmondsia chinensis. Next base: position 36,693,533 of record JAGTTD010000005.1, on the reverse strand, counting down.
CTTGGCTAGGAGAGGATAATAACATTCTCGTCATGTTTAGTTTCAATACCTAGAAAGTGGCAAAGCATGCCTGGGTCTTTCATAGAAAACTTGGTTGAGAAGGTGGTAATTAAAGCAATGATTGAGCTCATATTAAAGCCTAAAAGGATCATCAATATCTAGAAGGAAACAAATCAAATCATGGTGACTACAACAATTAATGAGAGAAGCTTTAGCACTGTTACAGGTGAACCCCTAACTATATGAAGAGGTACTAGACCTATGAAACCACGCTTGGGGTGCTTGATTGAGGCCGTAGAGATCCTTCAAATGGAAACACTCTTGATTGAGGCATTTGGGATTGACAATCTCTGAGGTTGGCTCTTGTAAATCTCCTTATATTATAGGTTGTTGAGGAACTTGTTTTTGACATCTAGTTGACGAATAGGCCAACACTAAACAACAACAAAGGACAAAACACAACGCGCTAATATTTAGAAAATGGGAAAAGAGGTACATGATGGTCTATTTCTTTGTCTTGATGGAAACCTTGAGTTACAATGCGAGCCTTGAATTGCTTAACAAAATCATCAACTTGGGTTAAATCCACCATATATAGTCTAGGATAATATATAGACTAGGATAAAATACATGAGATAGCATATAATACACGGGATAAATGTAAATCCCAGATATATCCTATTGGGTTAAAGCCAGCATACCATAGGATACAGGAAAACACTCTAGACTCTTTGAATAGAAATTTCAAAAAATCCTCTAGACCTCATATAGTTAGATTTTAGGAGATTACTATTTATAGTGCTTCACTTAGCAGCTTATATAAACTTTTGACATAATTTATTCCATTAGTTCATGTCTCGGAATTTTTCAAATCCCAATAATTCTACTTGTAATACTAATATAATTTTAGCACGAGGTATGAAGCAAGCTTATATATTATTCGACATAACTTAAATTTTGAGAACAACTGATCCTTTGATGGAAATCAATCTATTTATTCATTGTGTGTTAACACATAGATACAAAAAGGCAGGAAAACCTATTTTTCACTGTCTCTCAAGTATTTTGAATTTATCCACAAGTTTTAACATATATTTTAGTCAAAAATAGTCTAAATGATTGGTTGAATCAAATGAACTCCATCTGGCCGTTTTAGTTTCTAATTTTGCTTGTACTATAGTTTTCAACTCAATATGTACTGAAATCTTATTAAGCCGTGTTTAATTTTAAGCAAGTTCAGCTGAACTCAAGCCCAAGATGCTAAGAAATGGTGACCTCAACTCAACCTAATAAGAAAGCAATCTTCTCTTGTTTTCTTCCTGTAATCAAGTCGAGTCAAGAAAGAGACAAATATTGGTATTGTATAAACGATAACAAAATAATCACGATAGTTTATTAAACAACTGCTAGAAGTCATTTCTTTCAATCAAACACACACCTTAACAAAACCCTAATTTCAGGACAAATCAAATAAGCTCACTCATCCAAAATGAACAATTTTTTTTTTTTTTTTTTTCTTTCAAGCCTCTTGAGTCATCATAAGTCCAAAAAGTCAAAAAAAAAAAAAAAATCTTCTTGCCAACTTTACAATGAAATACCAATAATACCCTTTAAACCCTCTTGCGATATCCTAACAAGTCCATTGCCCTAATTACCAAAATTAGCAATTTACAAGATGTACAAAAATATTTAATTGGCTTTTCAAATCTCATAAAGAACACAAATCCAACTCAAAACTCTTTTTCTATTTTCTTTTATCGACTGGGTGCTGATTCAGATATTCAATCTCTCTGAACCCTTTTTTCAAGGCTTTAATCTTGGTATTATTTCATCATGAATGAACATTTCAAAACTCGCCTCCTCTTCAGTTTCCAATTTGCTCCTTTCGTGTCGCTTAAAAACCGATGGGGAAAAAAAAAAATTTCTTGTGATGTTCTACTGGTCTAGGTTTTCCCCATCATTTTCCCCATATCAGGATCCAAGATTGCCAGAAAAAACCCCTTATCATATCTCTCGATTATCTGCTCTTTTTTATCACTCAATATCCCGAGGAAAAAATAGCGTTCATGACCGAAGAATTGGAAAATGAGACCTATCGAAGGCCGTAAGATGTTTAGCTTCGACCTTCCAACATCGTTCAATGTCCTCTGCTATTCTTTCAGCATCCATTGAAGCACCTAAAATGCCACGTTTGGTGAACCCCACAGCATACAATCCAGATTCTCCTTTCCACCCATTAGGGAATGGCCTTTTTGGTAGTCCATCTGCCTCAGAGAACATTTGACTTTCCTATAAGAGAGAGAGGAAAAAAAGAAAAATTTAGGGCCCTTCGTAACCGAAGAAAATCAGATTGTAGGAATTTATTTTCTTTTTCTTTTGTTGTCTGTATATATTTATTGATAGAAATGACGAGTGGACAATGGGTTTTCTTTGGGGGTAAATTGGGGGAGATTATCATTCCAAGCAGTCCATAAAGCTTTGGGCGATCCATCGGTCCAAATTTTAATCATGTATATTATATCATTACTTAAGTTGTCCTCTAATAAGGTATATGATCATTGGGGGAACCTATTTTCTTTTAAACCAAACAAGCCGTCAAAACAAATAACGAAGACTAAAGCTAATTTTGATTTTTCCTTAACATTTTACGGGAAAGAGAACTTTTACTTTACCAAATGGAGCCTTAAAATATAGAAGCAATGAAAAAGGAACATGAATCTTAAGCTAAGGCCCATAACATATCTTTTTCATCCTTAGTTTTACTTTATCGAATAATTCATAGTACTTTTTATCTGTTCAAATTCAGATCAGACAACATAACCAATAAAAGGCTCAACCTGTGGAAAAAGGGAACATGTCTGATTGCTATGTTGAATAATACCGGTCTGATTTGGTCTTTGGAACGTTTGGGTCTAATCGGGTTCTAATTTTAAATCAACATTTGAATATTGTAATAACGTCCTTTTTTTTATATATAATTGTCGACAACCGTAGATCTGATCCTAGACTAAGTGCTTATTTGGCCAAACTTCTTTTTAGGAAAAAATGTTTTTTAAGGCCAAACAGCTTTTTCAAGGCTTTTGAGGGTATTAAGTCCGAAAAGAAAAGTGTTTATAAATATAAGTAGAACTTGTTTTTCTACTTTTATGAAGAAACAGAAAAGTAATGCTTTATTTTTAAAGCAGAAGCAGAAGCAAAGACAAAAAAAATCTTTGAAACCAAAATAACCCTATAGACAACAATTTTTACAGAAAGCGTTTACGAAAGAAACAGCTTTTTCACAATTTGACTAAAAAGAGGCTGTTTCCAAGAACTCCCAACCTGAGGGGTGCAATACGAGGACTTCCCAAGAGGTCACCCGTCTTGGTAGTACTCTTACCCAAGCACGCTTAACTTCGGAATTTTAATGGGACTCGGTGCTTGCGTGTTGGTACCCTCTTAGATTTTTTTCACAATTTGATTGAACAGGTCGAAAAAGCGCCTAGTCGAGGACATATGTTTGACCTTGACTTGATATTTGAAAACCAAATGAAAAAAATAAAAAAATGAAAAGGGAAAAAAAGTGAAAAAGGAGGGAGTGGGCAAAAAAGGGTTAAAGGGGAAACAGATCATACCTTTAGCCAAGAGGGCACATTGCTTTTGTAGCCAGTTGCTAAGATTATTGCATCAAAACTTTCTCTTCTTCCATTCATAAATTCCACCTCCTTTCTCTTTAGCCTCCTGATTCCAGGACATACCTACCCACAAAAAAAAAAAAAAAAAAATTCAGTCTCGGTAATCAAATTGATGTTCTGTATTCATACGATGTTAAGAACTGCGCATGTGAGTCTAGTTGAATCACAAGTTGGAGTTGTGAGAGATAAGATATCACTATATAGGCTTAGTGAGCTATTCCACTCGAGGATTTTTTCAATAGGTATCGACAAAGTGGCAGTACACAACAGGTACCTCGTATAAACGAGACCTGGGTCAAACTGAACATAAGCAGGGATCAAAATAGAGCAATTGAAGGTAGGATGGAAACTCAATTGAGCTTTTATGTGGATATCATATGTGCTGACTCCATGGTTTGGGCCTAAAGGTCCGATGAAATTTAACATACAAAGTAGAAAAACGGGAATATAGAAAAAGTCTAGAACGAGCCACCTGCAAACACTCAAATTACACATACGACTAGGGGGGTGGGGAAAGAGGGAAACTAATCTATCAATGATTTCGATGGTGGAGCCACATCAAGGACCATAGGATAGAAACTCAAATACACTTGAATAACAACAATAGATGTATAAGATTTCGTACAGAAGATTATTGTATGACTATAAACACGACAACATGGTAGATTTTTGATATATAGACCAAAGTATGTTAATAAAATCATATCATGCATATAGTTGTCAGTGTTTCTATACAAAATCTAACATATTTTGTATTTTACAACTCTGAAATTTCACTAGTCCATAGGATTTACCTATGGAGCCTGACATATACCAAGTCCACATATAATGCAAGTATTTGTTCTATACAAAAACGAATTGGTGATGGGTGGAGTAGTTCATGAGTAGTATATGTTGTTCTCTGTTTTTTCTTTTACAACTCCGACGTGAAATTTCTTACTGCTCATATGCGAAATCATTAACAAAGCATAAAAATCAATTAAGAGATCTCATCCTTCATAAACTTTTCATGATTAAAAGAGAAAAGCATGCCTTTAAATCAAATCTTGTTGATTGCCATATTTGCCTAGCTCCATGGCCATCGATTTGACATAACATCCAGTGTCACAATGAGACTCCCGTCAAGGTAAAATTTGAGATGAGTGAGACGGAAGCAGTCAAATTCATACAAGATGCTACCCCTATAAGGAGGCTGTTTCTGAAGGGATTTTAACATAACAACAACAGACCCAATGCCTCAAAAGCTCCAGCATAAGCGGGGTCGAGGAGTGTTAAATTTTCATCGGGCTTTTAGGCCCAACCCACAGAGTTGGAACACAAGAGATCCACATATAAGCCCAAATGGGGTTCCATCCTAAAACCAATTGGCCATAAGTGGAGTAACCCACTAGGCTTATAAGATGATCTCTTCTTTCTCTCAACTCCGATGTAGGATTCCACAAGACTTACACGTGTAGTCTTCAACACTCCCCCTCACATGTGAGTCTATGACAAACGTACTCCTCGCCTTCTTCGATCCAATTGGATCCAACATACTGGAGAGACCCTTGGCGCATCAAACACAAATGCACCTCCTCTTCATGAGGACAAGGTGCGACAAACACGAGATCGGATCAACAACCCGCTCTGATACCATGTTAAATTTCAAGGCCCGATCCACGGAGTTGAAACTTACGAGATCCACATATAAGCCTAAGTGGGGTTCCATCCTAAAACCAATTGGCAATAGGTGGAGTCACCCACTAGGCTTATAAGGTGATCTCTTCTTTCTCTCAACTCCGATGTGGGATTCCACAAGACTTACATGTGGAGTCTTCAACAAGGAGGGGTAGATGTATGCAGCCTTACCCCTTCAGGGTATAAACCTGCCGAGAGGCTATTTTGGAGGACCTTTAACCTTATAGAGTTGGTAACACGAGAACTTCCTATGAGGGTACTACTCTTGCCCAAGCATGTTTAACTTTGGAGTTCTAATGAGGGATTTTGATATAAGAAAACATTATATTAAAAGGGGTTTTAGCTTAATTCGAGGAATAAAAATCCCATGTTTTAAAAAACTTTATAAAAGGGAAAAAAAAAGCAAAAAGTCCAAATCAAATCAAGAGAAATATAATGTTAATGCATGATTAATCATCACCAAAGTGGAATGGGGTGAAAAATGACCCACCAACAATTCCATCATTCAATAGCAAGTCATGCCTTTTCTAGGCAAAAATCTAACTAGGATCCATCAATCAATCCATGTAGCTCCCCCAAAACGATTTTATTCACAAAAAAGCAAAAAAAAATAATAATAAAATAAAAAAAAAGTAATTATTAGACTGACGATTGAAACCCAGTACCTTGATGTCTCCACTTTTGATCTTGTCAAGTGTCCCAACGTCCAGCACAGGCGTCTTTCCAGACAGGTTCTTGAGTTGAAGGGGTCCGATATGGGGTCGCGTTAGGCCAAACTTTGAGGTGTCACCCAATATGAGCCACGAAATGATTAATAGGAAAATATCAACTAGCTGTATGGGGAACCACTTGAGCAGCCACATCGATAGCCCGAACGTTGATCTCCCGAGCATTTCCCGTGGCAAGATATGTACCTTCATAACATAACAGTAGCAAAGTCAAATATCGTAACTCATTTACTCTTCTACTATATTAGATTGATTATATACCGATTATGTAACATTAAGGTCTTATTTGCAACCGCTAACTGTTAATACAGATGAGAAGTACATTCTGTATCCTACCATGACAAGGTAAAATAGTAATCAGCATTCTAAAGTCAAGAGCTCATATGTATCAGGACTCATATGTATCAGGATGTTATGCCAGAAGAGTAAGGATTACTTTTGTGTCCTAGTCATACGTGTCAAAGAACCAACTTTTTCAAAAGCATAACATGATAGATGAAGGTCTAGAACTGATTTTATACTTTAACTGTACAGATAAGAGGTATTAAAAAGTATTAAGGAACCATATGTCCCAAAAGTTTAAGCTGATAGGCAAAGGCCTAGTAATAGTTTTATACTCTAATATGCCCCCTCACGCAAATGTCAATTGGGCTTGAAGCATGGATATTATACAAGCCCACCTCATACATCGTACACATTGTGCTTAAATTACATTAATAATGAAATTGTGGGCTACTGGGATTCGAACCCGTAACCTCTTGGTCAACAAAGCCCTGATACCGTATCAGAGAACCATCTGTCTTAAAAGCTAAAGCTGATTGATAAAGGCCCATGAATAATTTTAGATGAGAAAAAAAAATTTTTTTTTAAAAAGAGTGAAAAATCAGAGGTATGGGAAAAGACCATAAAAAGTTGAGAGTACTGAAAAGTAGAGTGGGTGTTGAAGAGAGTAAGGCAGTTGCCTCCAGGACATGAGTCCATCTTTACAGAGGGAAAATCTCAGCAAAAAATAAAAATAAAAAAATAAAAAATTTATTATTAAATAAATAAAAAATTTATTATTAAATAATAAATAAATAAATAATTTATTATTAAATAAATAAAATAAAAAGAAATAAATAACAAAATCACAAAGGATACTTCTATAAGTAACTTTTTAAGCCAATATTGCGCGTGCTGGTGAATCCCAAGAAAGCAAAAAGAGTTACAAAAAATTAGTTAAATATTGAATTTATGTAATTTATATGTTAAATAATATGATAAAAATGATTTATGGAATTTATTTATTAAGTAACTTTTTCAAGATGACACCTTTTCCATAATTGGTAATCGAACTCGTAAAACAAATTAGGTGCCCCCGTAAAACTAAGGCCCCTAGCTTTTCTAATGATTCATAATGTTTGTCACTTTATTTAAATGAGTTAATCATTTTTTTTCTTTTACCAAAGAGGGCACTAACACGCCGTCACTGGATTCCATTAGAACTCCGAAGTTAAGCGTGATTGGGCGAGAGTAGTACCAGGATGGGTGACCTCCTAGAAAGTCTTCACCCTCAAGTTGGGGATACTGGGAAACAGCCTCTCTTCAGGCTAACACCCTGAAGGGGGAAGGCTGCGTACATCCGCCCCCCAGACCCTGCGTAGGCGGGAGCCCTTGAGGCACTGGGTATGTTCCTTTTTTTTTTTTCTTTAATCATTTTTCTTCTTTTACGATGCCTAATATTTTATTTTAATATTTAAAATAAGCATTAGAGACTAACGGAACAAACCAAGAGATAATAGATTAATTTAAACAAAATTATAAAAATTACGAATTCAAGAACAACAATAACAGCAGTCGTAGTGCCACGAAGGATAAAAATTAAGAATTATTTTGAAAAAAAAAAAGATAAAAGAGCAATTTAAACAAAATTAAAAATATTAAAACTAATGGAGAAAATAACTATTAATTTCCTTTTTTAAACTAATATATAATAATAAATATATATTATGTAAACAATGTTCAAGAAATGAACAGTACTTGGAACTTGAACTCACTAGCTCAAACAGCTAAAAAGAAAGGAAAAAAAAGCCTATACATAATACATAAAAATATTAATATTATTAAATAAATATCTCTACCTAAATAATAATTTAAATATAAAAAATATCATAAAATATGGTTAATTTCTCTAAAAAAAAGATTATATATATTATATATATACTTAGAATGTTAAACTTATTTCCCTCTATTTTATAAAGTATTTAATTCTAAATTAATTTTATATGAGTGTTGAATATTTTTCTTTTACCATTAAAAGGTAAATACTAAAAATATTTTGGACATAGTTCAATACCTTTTTAATATTTTGTCCAATAAAAAACATTATAATAATAGAAATATTATTAAATAAATATTTTTCACTTTGCATGCATGCCCCATGAAGCAAATAAGTGCTAAATATTTTATTCTAATATGGGCTTGTATATATCACAACATAAGTCTAAAGCTCCTTTTTTTTAATTTAATTAATTTATTTAATCATTTAATTAATTAATTAATTAAGCAACTTTAATTGGCATGAACCAAAAAGAGCACCATAACATAAGTTGAAGCTTACACTAATGTCATGATCATTATACCCCCACTTAGCTTTCCCATTTATATCATGCCAAAAAATTAAATAATTTAAAGACAGTTTAGTCCACAAAGTTACAGCCAAAATGAGCTTTTTCGTCAATTTTTTCCAAGACTCATGATAACTCAAGTTCGGTACTTACAGTAACAAAAATACATAGGTCGTTTGATTTTTACTGGTGGATGTACAAGAACTTATATGACAATTGTTGAAGCGGATAAAGCGCTACTTAGTTATATGCCATAATTATATTAAGCTTCATATTAGTAATAATTTAATGACGAGCTTCTACCATATAAAGTGTATAGGATAGTGTTATTGTCGTAATAAAAATGTTAATCTTAAAGCAACTTTATAAAAATTTGTGGCTATTATTATAAGTTATATCGGCTTGTTAATAAAAATACCAAAAATACATAAACTATTCCTATTGTAAAAATAAATTCCTACTAATTTAAAAAAAATCTAAACTATAAATTTATTTACAAACTCAATATATATAATAAAAATGGTATTTTTTTTGAAAATAATTATTTATATTATAATGAAATATGTATCATAAAAATTAAAAGTATAAATTAAAATGGAGAATTATTATTATCAGGATAAAAATTATCATTATTAAAAAAATAATATAATTTATAAAAAATAAATTTATTTTGTCAATAATAATTTTATTCCGATAAAAAAAAATCCCGTGGGAGAGTGCAAAAAGGCTGAACAAAAACTAGCCTTTTTGAAGCATGAATAGGAGTTCTAAATTTGGTACGACAAAAAGAACTTGTAAACCTATTCATTATTTAATTATTTCACCCTTTAAAATATAATCCAAATAATTAATAAATTAGTGCTAAAAAATAATTAATAAATTATTTTTTTTCCTTAATTGGCTTTTTGAGGATCAATTTGGTCAAATATTTATCTTACAAAAATATTTTTAAATAGAAACAAATGTTGTTTATCTATTTTTGAGCAAAAATAAGAAATTAGTATTCTCTTATAAATTAGAAATATCAAGAAAAACTAAAACTTTTTTAGAAATAATGCTTTTATTGAGAATAATTTGTACGAAAGTGCTTCTTCACAGTTGGGCCAAACAAGCGCTAATTATTTTATGATAATCAAAGTTCAAAACAACTGCTTTAAAATACTTTTGTGTTAATTAAAGTGCAAATTATTATAATATTTATAAAGATATCATGAATTTTTTTTTTTTGTATTACAAACTTTGAAAAATTAAGAGTGAAGATTATTATTGCAAGGAGCTATATTTGAAATATAAAAATTCAAAGCAATAAAAAAGTAAAAATGAAAAATATATTTCTGGACTTTTGACTATATTTACCATAATTTAATTTTAAAATAAGAGGTTTTAACTTCAAATTCAAGACCTCACTTACAAAAATTTTGATATTTTCTTTTATTTTGATATTTAATTATTTTTTATATTAATTTCCCATATCACAAACTTTTAAAAAGAAAAGGAAAAGAATCGGCTAAGTACATAATAACACGTTAGACATACTATTATATTGGTGCTGTAACCCATTGATTTTCTAAGCCTAGCTCAAATTTACTGGTACAACCGATGCGTTCGGGTGTGCCCTTCTTAGGGAACGACTCTAACATTTCTTTTCTTAATAGTGTAAAAACAATATGTCAAACGAGAATAGAATACACATCATACCTATGTACTTTCTGTACATATGACTCAGTAATATAACTACCGCAGAAAAAGTTTGAATAACCGATACATGAAACTTAAACGACTAGTTAAAGTGCGCGTAAACTGACCCAAAAAACCCCAACACCAAAACTTCAGAAAGGGGACAAAAGGAGAGAAAAAGGAATTAAAAGATGGGTAAAGTAAAAGATTAATATTGATTGTGTTCATGATGACAAAGATCATAACAAACCTCCAAGTATATTTTGGGCCCATCCACTAGTAGTTCTTGATCCTTTTTATTGCATTGAAAGACTTTTGAATGGACACTACGCGTTAAATGACGATTAGTTAAGGTGTTTTACTAGCTGAACTGAAAAAATCGACTATCAAAAGAATCAAAAAAGCAACAAAAAAGATTCAAAGACAGGTGATATAGAAACCGACACTTGTTATGTCCCTAACCGTATAGAGGGCATAGCACCCGTGATGGAAAAGTAACTAGCAAACCTTTGCACGATATTTCTTAGAGCAAGCCACTGGTCTTAGGCCCAATTTTGCCATGTTATATGTAGGAAAATTTTTGAATAAATAGTTGAGAATCAGTCAAGGGATATACAAATTGACCTGGCTCACGAAAAGGTGCAAAAGGAAAGAAATAAAAGAAAACAAACTAAAAGATGGTTAATGGAAATTAACCATATCAATAGTTGAGAATATGGTGGTAACCGAGACCTATGATTAAATACCATTTTCATCAAGATAAATGGGTTAAAATTATAGGAAAGATCGCCTATTGTGCAATTTATTTGACTTTCTTATTATATCTAAAACTAAAATGCACACTAACCCGAAAAACCCTGCTATGAAAAAGACAAAACCGAGCAAAAAGGTTACCCGCGTCCCTAAGCGGGTTTAAAAGATGGGTAATGCACAAAATTAACCATATGACTAGTTGACACACAAGCAAGCTCATTAGGCTTGTGATTGGCAACCGTTGTGCAATTCATGTGACTTCTTTATTATGTTTAAAACAAATATAAGTGAGTTGACCCGAGAAACCCGACTACAGAAAAGGCAAAACCGAGCAAAAAGAAAGAGAAATAAAGCACAAGAAACGCACCGTATCCCGAACAACAATAGAAGGCATCGCACCATGATGACAAAGATCCAAGCAAACTTCCATACCAGAATTACCACAACCCACAACCAAAACTCTTTTCCCCTTAAACACTTCACCATTTTTATACCCACTTGTATGAACTATCTCTCCTCCAAACTCCTCTTCTCCCTCCATCCCGGGCGCGACCTTCTCCGCATTCTCCCCCGTTGCGACGACAACCCATCTCCCTACATACTCCTCGTCTTCGACCCCTTTACATCTCACCCTCCACATACCCAGAACGTCGTCGTATTCAGCAGTCTCTACTGTCCTGTTAAACAAGGGTTTGATGTCGAAACGTTGCGCGTAGGAGTCTAGGTAGTCAATGAACTGCGTTTTGGTTGGGTAAGTTGGGTAGTTTTGTGGGAAAGGAAAGAGTGGGAGTTGGCAAAACTCTTTGGGGAGGTGAAGGCGGAGACGATCGTAGGTTTTGAGTTGCCACAACGCAGCGATGCAGTTGGATTGTTCAAGAATTATGCTTGGAACGCCGCGTTTCTTCAAACATGCTGCTACTGCTAGCCCTGATGGACCTGCACCTACTATGATTGGTCCTGTGACTAAAACGCAGCGTTTCTTAGGCATGTTTGCGTTGAAACGACGCGGATCGTTGGAGAGTTTTCCTTGTATTTCTCTTAGGTATTCTGGGGGTATTTCTTGTTGATGATGGTGTTCTTGGTGTGAATTTTCCATGGAAAATAAATTATGGGCTTTTCTGGGTGTTGTTTTTTTTTTTTTTGGCCTTTCTGAAAGTTCAAAAGGAAAAAAAAAATTTGGGACTTTCTCTCTCTAACTCTATGTGTTTCTCACACTATGTGTTTGTTGATGGAGTTGGGGATGCAATTAATGGGAGGAGGGGCTAAATGAGCATTGAATAGAGAGAGAGAGAGAGAGAGAGAGAGAGAGAGGGAGAGTGAGAGTGAGAGGGATACAGAGATGGTGATATCTCATTATATATGTGTACATATATATTCCTTTTGCTTCTTTGAATTTCTTATTTTTAAATTGGAAAATATAAATAAAAAGCCAACTTTATTGCAGATCATGTTATAAGGTTTACTTGATTGCTGTTAAGATTGAAAATTGATATCATCACAAAATTGACAATTTATAACTGAATTTATTGGAGTCCAATGATGGTGACTATTGGGCTCCTGGGAGTTATGAATGGTAAAGGCCTCTAAATAGGGCCTTTTGTGCTACGGTTGAGTGATGCAACTTGCATCTTAGCAGGACGGGTTACAACTCGTGCCTTGGCAAGTTAGGTCAACAGTCCATGACCGGGTGATCATGGGGAGTTGGAGCTTGACGAGATGGAGGCCAAGCATGCAGGAACATAACTTAGCGAGACTGACCCAGATAACCCGTTAGCAAATTCGAGGACGAATTCTCTCCAACCCGGGAAGAATGATGCAACCGCCCCTTAGCTTTTGGAGGGTTATGGGGAAAAAGGATCTTGGCAGGTCAGCATTGGTGAGATAGGTCATTTGGCGGAATGCGCATGCAGGGAAGAATTTGGATAAGAGTTTACCTTCAAGTAGAAAAGCTTAACGATTGATGGAAAAGAGAAAAGCATATGGATAGCTAATAACTACCACTGATCTTATATAGAAATTTTATTTTAATTTTTATCTATTTTATTATTTTGAGTCTAGTTAGAAAAGTTCATCTATTTAAAAAGGGAGGCTAACTACGGTTTATTCGTTCAATTTTGCATATATTTTATTCCTTTATTTGCTTTCTTATTCTTGGGTTGTGAGAATTAAGAATAAACTTATTTTTCTCTTTGTTCTTAATTCTTTTAGTAATAAAAATTTAAAAGAACTCTGTTAAACTGTTCATTCCCTCTAAATTTCCTTCCCTACACTGCATCATTGAGGAAGGGATAGAAAGCATGAGAAACAAATGTAGCCCAAATAGTGCAAGTTAGAGTGTGAGTGTAAAACTCTATTGTAATACCTCTATTCCTATAGTGAATATTGTTGCTCCCCCCTCCGAAGACATAGGCTTCGGCTGAACCACATAATTCCGGTGCCTAAATTATTCCTTTAATCCCTTTATTATGTTTATTATTTCGATTTATGGTTTAATGATTCGTGGGTGGTCTTAAAAACTAGTATCCGAGAAGGTATTAGTTATTGTGAAATTCCTAACAACTGGTATCAGAGCCCCAGATAAAACCTAAATCGGAGAATTAGCTGTTTGAGTGGGAGGAAAAGAGCGATGGCCGGTGGTACTATTCCGGCAAGAAAAAAAACACATGGTGATGAATGGTGGTGCATGGGTGTTGGGTTGGTAGCATGTGGCAGTGCATGGCGGCTTGTGGCAATGCCTAGGTGGTGCGTGAGTGTGTGTGGTGTTGAATGTAAGAAGAGAGAAACTAGATCGGTGTACCTAGGTAGTAGATTGTGGCCATATTTTTGGTAGCCGAGTGAATAAGGGATGAAAATCGAGGCGGAGGTTGTCATGCATTGGTGATGATGGTTCGACATGTGGTGAAGCGTGTCTAGAACAGGCCAGCGATGGTAGAGTCAGGGTTGGTCGTGGTGGTGACTGAGAAAGCCTAATGCCGGTGGCCGTTCATTAATGGCAGTGGTTCGCAGCAGCAGTTATTCAGGGAGATCTAAGGTTTCTTTAATGAAGATGATGACTGGAAGTCAAAATCCAGTGGTGGTCGTCGGAAATCTGACCTTGGTGTTGACTGCCTAGAAGTCGGAGGGAACGTCAGTGGTCGTCAATGTGGGGCTTTTAGCGTGGTGGCGGTTTTGTATTTTGGGGTGACCATCCAGTCCAACGGAGATGTTGGTGGTGGCTGCGAGGTCAATGGGAAGAAGTGATAATGGTGTGGTTTTCTTGAGGCATCGATGGCAGAGGTTCGACATTGGCGATGGCTGCATAGAGGATACAGAGCTCGGGTCTGGGCTTGTGAAGTAGCTGAAGAGAGAAGGGGGCAGATGTAGCCCTGGTGGTGCTTCGTGGTGATTGACGGTGAGGAAACCATTGACAATGAGGAAGCTGAAGCATTGTGGAGGTCAGTGCAGAAGATGAAAAGGACAGAAAAGAGATTGAATGCAGGTGGCAGCTTTAGTTTTTAAAACTAGGGTTTAATGTTTTGGGTCTTGGGCCAAGGTTGTGTTCACCAAATTTGAAGATCATATTAAATCCGGTGTTTTCTCTCTTGGTGTTAGTATTCCCTCCAGAGCTCAATTTTATTTTTTTGGGGTCCTGGTAGTCAACGTGTTTAGGTTGATTGGCTATTGATGCGAAAAATTGGACCAAGTTAGAAAATTAAAATCAGAGTTGACGCAATGTAATTGCATGTGAGGGGGTAGCATGGAGGACTACTGTAAAATGATGTTTGTGATCCTCATTAGTCTCCAACTAGGAGATTGTTAAGGTTGGAGACTAATTGTATCCCAAAACCGAAAATTCATGACTGAATTTATTAGTGCCCAATAATGGTGACTATTGGGATCCTAGTAGTTATGAATGATAGAGGCATATAAATAGGACCTTTTGTGCTATAGTTGAGGAAGGGGTTGAAAACAGGGAATAGAAATGTAGTCTAAATAGTGAGAGATAGAGTGTTAGTGTAAAATTCTATTGTAATGCCACTGTTCCTATAGTGAATGTTGTTGCTCCCCCACCATGTACACAGGCTACAGTTGAACCACGTAAATTGTACTATCTAAATTATTCCCTCAATCCCTTTATTATGTTTGTTATTTCAATTTATGGCTCAGTGATTTGTGAGGGGTCCTAACAATTAGTATCCTTGAAGGTATTATTTTTTTTTTTGGTAATTCAACGAAATATATAGAAAAGAAAGAAATGTTTTTACAAGCTACAAGGGGCATACCCCAGGACACGGCCGAAGCCTATAAAAAAGAACTAACATCAAAACAGAGTTCAGACATAGTTCATACATCAACCAAGAAATACAAGGAAACAAAGAGGGAACTGAGGCTCAAAGCCCCATTGTCGAAGCAAATCCGCATGGCGATGAGCTCCTCTAAATGAGGGAGCCGCAAGAAGGCGGCTCCTGACTAAATCTGTAATCTCCTCTCGCACGACCGCAGCCGATCTGGATTGAGCGTTGCACCCGAAGGTTACGCTCATACCAGATAGTGTACACTGTCGCTGAGAAGCAGAGTCGAGCAATGATGGTGCCAATCTCTCGACCCCTAAGCTGTTGAGCAGCCCCAGTGACCAGATCATCGCAAGGAAGGGTAGGCCATGCAATAGATGTACGTGAGACGACGGAACTCCAGACCGATGCAGAAAAATCACTAGCAAAGAAGAGGTGCTCATGATTCTCATCAGCTAGGCCACAGAGGACACAAACATCTTGAACTCCAAGTGCTCCAAAACGTAAAAGACGGTCTCTAGTCCAAAGTTGCTTCTGGGAAGCAACCCATAGAAGAAAGACGTGTCTCGGGATGGTGCCTTTCTCTCTCCTACTCCGCACAATCTCCCAAGCAGACTTGATGGTGAATTTCCCTGAAAGGGTCACCCAAGTGCTGAAGTCTATCGTGTCCCAAATGGGTGGGAGCTCCGAACAATCCTGTGGAAGTCTCCACTGATCACCCTCAATAACAGCTGAGACTCGAGAATCCCAAAGAAGTCCTGAAGAAGTGAGCAGTCGAGCAGGGAAGCGTTCCGAAAGACTGCTGCATGGTAGCCAAAAATCAGTCCATAGAGTGATGTCAAGGCCATCACCAATGACGTGGAAGGTCATACCCAAACAGAGCTGACGAACTAACGAAATCTGAAGCCAGCACCACGAAGCAGATTTTGGAATACGGATCGTCCAAAAACTTCATCCTTGGAGCCGGTTCATATGGACCTAGCGCGGCCATAAAGAGGAAGGGTCAGAAAGAAGAAACCAGATGTGCTTCATGATCGAAGCCTGGTTCCACTCGGCAAGACAACGGATCCCTAAACCTCCCTCTCGACGAGGAAAACACAAGTGCCTCCAAGCAAACTTTGCCCCGCTCGGGGTCAGCAAAGAGCCACGCTAGAGAAAAGCCACTAGCGTTGACTCAATCTTCCTTATCATCATCTTCGGAAGCATAAAGATTGAAGACAAGTAGACCTGAACGGCAAAGAGAACAGATCTGATGAGTTGAAGTCGGCCAGCTTACGGCAGAGAACGAGATGTCCAAAGCCAAATGCGGGAGAGGATACGATCCAGCAGGGGCTTGCAGTTAATATAACGAAGTCGGGAAGTGATGAGGGGCACTCCCAGATACCAAACAGGCAGGTGCCCGAGACCGAAACCCAGCATGCCCAGAATATCCCTCTGGGTCATATCATCAACTCCAGCTAAGAAAACAGAACTCTTTGTTCCGTTCGAGGAAAGGCCCGAGAGCACAGCAAATCGATCTAAAGCCTCACGAACCACAGTAACACTACCAAGATCACCCCGACAAAAGATCATAAGGTCATCCGCAAAGCAAAGATGCGTCAAACCAGTGCGGCGGCAGCATGGATGGTAGTGGAAACGCGAGTCATCAGTAGCTCGGCGAAGGAGACCTCGGAGACCCTCCATAGCTATAACAAAAAGGTGAGGAGAGAGAGGGTCACCCTAACGGACCCCTCGACTAAATTATTTTTTAATCCCTTTATTATGTTTATTATTTCGATTTATGGTTCAGTGATTCGTGGGTGGTCCTAACAACTAGTATCCTAGAAGGTATTAGTTATTATGAAATTCCTAACAACTGGTATCAGAGCCCCAGATGAAACCTCAATCGAAGAATTAGCTTTTTGAGTGAGTGGAAAAGAGCGATGGCCGGTGGTACTATTCCTGCGGGGGAAAAAAACACATGGTGATGAATGGTGGTGCACGGGTGTTGTGCTGGTAGCACGTGGCGGTGCATGGCAGCTCGTGGTAGTGCCTAGGTGGTGCGTGAGTGGGCATGGTGTTGAATATAAGAAGAGAGAAACCAGATCGGTGTACTTGGGTGGTAGATTGTGGCCAGATCTATGGTAGCCGAGTGAATAAGGGATGAAAATCGAGGCGGAGGTGGTCATGCATCCATGATGCTGGTTTCAACATGTGGTGAAGCGTGTCTAGAACAAGCCAGCGACGGTAGAGTCTGGGTCGGTCGTGGTGGTGACTTAGAAATCCTAACGCTGGTGGCCGTTCATTAAGGGCAGTGATTCGCAGCAGCAGTTATTCAGGGATATCTAAGGTTTCTTCGCTGAAGATGATGACTGGAAGTCGAAATCCAGTGGTGGTCGTCGGAAATTTGACCTTAGTGTTGATAACCTGGAAGTCGGAGGGAACGACGGTGGTCGTCAATATGGGGCTTTTAGCATGGTGGCAGTTTTGCATCTTAGGGTGGCTGTCGAGTCCAACAGAGACGTTGGTGGTGGCTGCGAGTTCAATGGGAAGAAATGATAACGGTGTGGTTTGCTTGAGGCATCGATGGCAGAGGTTCGACATTGGCGATGGCTGCATAGAGGATACAAAGCTTGGGTCTGGGCTTGTGAAGTAGCCGAAGAGAGAAGGGGGCAGAGGTAGCCTTGGCGGTGCTTCGTGGTGATTGACGGTGAGGAAACCGTCAACAATGAGGAAGATGAAGCATTGTGGAGGTCATTGCAGAAGATGAAAAGGATAGAAGAGAAAATGAATGCATGTGGCAGCTTTAGTTTTTAAAATTAGGGTTTATTGTTTTGGGTCTTGGGTCAAGGTTGTGTTCACCAAATTTGAAGATACCATTAAACCTGATATTTTCTCTCTTGGTGTTAGTATTCTCCCCAGAGCTCAATTTTATTTTTCTTGGGGTCCTGGTAGTCAACATGTTTAGGTTGATTGGCTGTTGATGCAAAAAATTGGACCGAATTAGAAAATTAAAATCAGAGCTGAAGCATTGTAATTGCATGTGAGGGGGTAGCATGGAGGACTACTGTTAAATGATGTTTGTGATTCTCATCAGTCTCCAAGTGGGATATTGTTACTGTTGGAGACTAATTGTATCCCAAAACTAAAAATTCGTGACTGGATTTATTGGTGCCCAATAATTGTGACTATTAGGCTCCTAGGAGTTATGAATGGTAGAGGCATATAAAACGGACCTCTTGTGCTATGGATGAGGATGGGGTTGAAAACAGGGAACAGAAATGTAGTCTAAATAGTGAGAGGTAGAGTGTGAGTGTAAAATTCTATTGTAATGCCACTGTTCCTATAGTGAATGTTGCTGCTCTCCCTCCGTGGATAGAGGCTAAAGTTGAACCACGTAAATTGTAGTGTCTAAATTATTCTCGTAATCTCTTTATTATGCTTGCTATTTCGATTTATGGCTTAGTGATTTGTGAGTGGTCCTAACAACTAGTATTCTAGAAGGTATTAGTTGTTGTGAAATTCCTAACAATTGTTGCATGAATTAAATTAGCCGGAAAGCATTTTTTTTACTTGTTTCATTCTTTTTACGAGAAGTTGTATTTTTTGAAATTCGATTATTTTGTCAATTTTATAAGAAATATTATAATATGTTTGGTTGCTAGGAAGGAAAATAGAATCTTCTTTGAGAAACTAGTTAAAAACAAGGGAAATAGAACTTACATTGGGGGGGGGGGGGGAGGTTGCTTCCTACGTTTTGAAAGATTTGGCAATTTTCACTTCTTGCATTCTGCCTGCTTCCTGCCAACCAAATAAGAGTCAAAGTTTGTAATTTCTCATGAATTTCTAATTCTTCCACCTATTTTCTGCATACCAAAGAAGGCTAGTCGTGGCCACGGGTCGGGTCAGGTCGGGCCTGGGCCTGGGCTCGACCAGCCCGGCACTATTGCGGGCCTGGCCGGGGGGGCTCCAGGGCCAGGCCCGGGCCCACGTCAATGAGGGCAAGCCTGGCTCGCTTTTTTGACAGAATTAAAAAAAAAATTAAATAATACAAAGTTCTTTTGTACGAAAATTATTATAATTCATTGATAAATAATATGAGATACAAATACATTTTTTTAAGCACTAATAATGCTAAATATACCAAAGAGGGCACCAACACGCTGTCACCGGATCCCATTAGAACTCCGAAGTTAAGCGTGCTTGGACGAGAGTAGTACCAGGATGGGTGACCTCCTGGAAAGTCATCACCCTCAGGTTGGGGGCACTAGGAAACAGCCTATCTTCAGGTTAACACCCTGAAGGGGGAAGGCTGCGTACATCCCCCCCCCCCCTACCCTGCGTAAGCGGGAGCCCTTGAGGCACTGGGTATGTTCCTATGTTCCTTTACTAATAATGCTAAATATACATGTTCAAAAAAAATAATGCTAAATATATGTAATAAAATAAAATATACAATAAGTAATGGTAAATAACGTAACAAGTACAAATACAGCGCAGTTGAGGCCTAATATTTAAAAATACAAACTTGTTTATCAAAAAATACAAAGTTTGACGTATGGGAAGTGCGATCGTCTTTTGACGTAAATATTTAAAAGTAAATAATTGACATACAAAAGTGTTGATATCAGTCGCATGGTGGGGTTTCTATGCCATCATTTGACGTATCAGTGGTGCGGTCATCTTTTTCATCGCTCGATGAATCTAGCTTCATTCTCTGTTGATTTCTTGCCTCAGCTAGCAGCCAATCCTTCAAGCACACGGACATCTCCAAGCTTGACGGCGATAGCTTCGCCCTCTTCGTTCCAAGCAACCTGCCACCAAGACTGAAAGCACACTCCGATGCTACTGAAGATACCGGACAACTTAGTATATCACGTGCCATGGTGGAAAGCATGGGAAACTGGGTTTGGTTTGTGTTCCACCATTGTAAAATGTCAAAATGCGGGTTGGTCGGCAGGTCAAAAATATGGACCAACGGTGTCCGCAAATAATAATTTAGCTCGTCACATGACGTGGGGGCTACTGTGGGCGTAAATTGCTCCAACAGCTTCTACGAATATGACTTGTGTGAACTACTTCCACTAGATGTAGAAGATCCTACTGAAGCAGTACTAGGATTATTGGACGCTAATTTACTGGAATATTGAGAAAATAAACTATACAAGTCGTTATCGACATCGGCAATGAAAGTGTCGATATTAAGATTAGGATGCAAATATTTGAAAAATTGTTAGCAAAACAAGTTTAAACCCCCGCGTTTACAACGAGGATTTAAAATAGTTGCCAAGCAGTATGTAAGAGGTAGTTCAGAATAATATTTGGCAAACTTTTCTTTCATTGCCTTAATCAATTCGAACAAAATGGGGTTGGATTCATTACCCACCATCCAATTGACAATATCAAGCAATCTTGATATTGCTTGAGGCATGGTCGGATAGTAGCAACTCGAAAAAAATGTCGTGGCCTCTTTAAATATGCTAAAAAAGTTACAAATTTGATTTATTGTCTCCCAATATATACCGGCCAGGTTGTAATCGCTCTATTCTATACGATTTTCCTGAGCAAATTCCATCAGAATATCTTTGTATGGTAGAATGCGCTCTAACATTTCTACCGTAAACGACCACCTAGTTTGGGAGTCTAATTTGAATTGTTTATATTCTATGTTATGCAATCTACATAAATTTCTAAATCTTTTTTTTATAGAGCCGGATGATTTAATAGATATTATTACTGATCTTAAGGTGGTAAGAGATACGTTTACAAGATCTAAACCATCCATTACCATTAAATACAAAATGTGACAAATGCAACGAATATGGAAACACTTCCCACCTAACATGGGTCTCATTTGCCTAATTAAATGTGTAACGGATGCAGTGTTATTGGTAGCATTGTCGAACATAATACTAAAGATACGTCGCTCTATGCCCCAGTCGTGGACTACCGACATAATCGCACCCGTAATTACCTTGGCAGTGTGGGGGCAATCTAAAAGTCCAAAATGAATTATCCTCTTTTGGAGGATGTAGGAGTCATCGATCCAGTGTGCCGTTATGCACATATAAGGTTGGCCAGGTTTTGACGTCCATATATCTGACGTCAACGAGAACATGCTCATGTTCGTCGCAAAAAGTGTTAAGACCCCAGCTTTCATCCCCTGGTACAACGTAAAAGCATCCCGCTTTATGGTGTTCCGAGGAATCCTCACAATGGCGTGGTTTACATTTCGTTGGAGGTAGTTTACGAAATATGGGTTTTCGCCGGTATTAAAAGGCCTTTCACCCAAAATTATATATTTAGCCAGCCCCTTTCGGTTGTTCTCTTGAGAGAACCTAAAATTAGTAAGTGCACCGGTCACTTGCTGTACTATACGTTGTTGGCTCTTATCTGGGTATTGCTCGGGGTGGCACCTAAGTATATGTCTGTTTAATGTGCCAGTCCTACTGCCAAGTTGATGGCTAAAATCCCTAGCTGGGTCATATAATTTACAAGTTGCTTTATTAGTTGTCTTATTAAGGGTAAAGTGATTCCATACCCCACTAGTTGTACGCCTACTAGTAGAGGTACTAGTTTCAGGCTGGGCTTCGGTGGTGGGCGTGGGTTCCTCATCAGTTTGTGAGTCTCCAACCCCACCATCACCTGACTCATGATAATCTTGTTGTTGTGAAAAGTCATAATCTATGCTATCATCAGTGTATTGGGGTGATGGGCCTGGTTGTATAAAAGCTCGTTCTTTCGTATTAAGTAAGACAATTCTACTCCTTTTAGGGATTCTGGGTGGCTGAGAAGAGCTAGAACTAGCACGACCAGCTCCAGAGGATGATGAAGAGTTGTGTGCTATATTAGTATAAGTGATTAGTATTTATAAAATGCAAGTAGTAATGCAAATTAAATAACTAAAAATGCAAATCAAATAAAATTGCGATACTGAAATTACCAAAACTAGAGAATAATGAAATTCGAACTTCAGCCAAACACTTTATGAAATTTGAACTTTAGAGCACAATTTTGCAATTAGCAAGGTTGGAGAAGTTGGGAGATGATGAATGTATAGAGAGAGAAGAGAGGATTGAAGATTTGGTGAGGAAATGGGTTGGGGAGGATTAAATATTTATAGAAAAAAAATATAAATTTTTTTTTTAAATTATAGCCATTGGGGCAAGGCCTGGGGCTGCCCAGGCCCGGGCCGGCCCTGCCTGTTGGCCACCACTAAACAAGGCCAAAGTTTGCGGGATATCTCGATTGCAGAATTTGATATGAACTTGCCTTAATGTCTCGGTAGATTGTTTTGAGAACCGTATAAAATTAACTAGGACTACCACAATCCTATTGTTTCCACATCACCAAAGCCGAGAGTTGGATGGTGGGTCTAAAGAGAGAATTGAATAAGGAAGGGAGTTTATTGATAATATGTTCAGATGAATAATATGAAGGGAGAAATGATGATCCTATTTATAAGCATGACATACATTCTTCCTCTAGCCATCATTCCCCAATAAGTAGGATAAATCCTATAATGGGATAATCCATACGATATCTCTACTTATAAGATATTCAAATTAGTGGTTTAACTTAGTCAGAATCCAACAACACATAAATAGAAAAGTCAACTTTATTACTGATGACGCTACAATAAAGCTAGCTATCCGAGATCACTTCACCCTTTTATCGTCTGTCTTTGATAACAGTTCATGCCCTGGAACTCAAGCTTGGATTTTTTTGTTTTATTTTCGTTGCATTGTATTTAAAAAACATTGGATTATTTAATAAAAAATATAGGGTTTTTTTTACTCAAAACCACCTACATTTTAGGTCAGTTTCAAAAAACCACCTAATGTTTTTAATTTTTTAAAGTCATACCGAAAATTTTCAAACTTTTCTAAATTACCCAAAAGCACAACATGCTTGGTAGGGCCAAGGAGCAGAAAGCAAACCACAATCGACCACACTAGCAGAATGCTACCATCTAATAGCACTGCTCAGAACCAAAAAAAGGCCACCCATGAACAACAACCACACCACAACAAGCCTGAAAACAAAAGCATCTAACAAAAAGAAGGAAAAAAAAAAAAACCTAAACCAACCTTTAAACAAAAACCCCAAGCAAAACACCAAAATCAGAGTCTAGAACATTCCTATTCGCTTCGCCTTGTGCTAACAATCATCCTAGAATTCTCTATCTTATTACTTTCATACATCAAGTTTTCAAGATATCTGATGATTTCCTCTTCGCCGTCAAACTGAAGACAAAGCTAACTACCAATCGCCTCAGTTTCCTCGGTGCAAGAGAGCAGGTCAACCTCTAAGGCGAGATATGAATCACTCATATTTTTAGTCGCTAGAGTTTCTGAATATTGTGGTTTGGACCCCTGCCCAACGCCATGCTTACTCTTTCTCTTTTTTCTGGGAGGTTTGTCTTGTCCTGCAAAAGAATGTTGTTGAAACTCTGAATCGGATGCTTGGGCGTGAGCTTCTTGAATCTCCATCTCCCCAATCGTACTAGAAGGGTAACAATGGTATTGAGATGGAAAAAAAGGTCAAATTTCGGATATCCCAATCATTGTCTCTTGCTTCATCAGAACTAGGCCCAGCACTTCACACTGCTTGTGGCAAGAATTAGGTGAACCCTCGATCATTCTATCCAAATTAGGATAATGACACTCCTCCCCATGTGACTGGTCCTTGGTACAAGGCATCACCAACAATCTCCCACTTTCCATGATTACCCTAGCTAAAAAAGAAGCTTAATTGATCAAACTTGCAATTGGGTTCTATTTCAAGAATCTTTAACATCCATTGCATCTTCAAGAACAACTAACTCTACCCTGTTGACATCAACACATTCTTCAACCTATAGATCCTTCACTATATTGTCACCCAATCGTGGAGAGGACACTCCAACTTTGTTTTAAGGAATCGGACCACTTGATGAATAGGAATCACTAATAGTGGCAAGATACATACAGTCAAAGCAATGCGAACTTGGCGTGATGAAGGTCTCCCTCACAAGAATTGTAAAGTCCAGATCTCTAGTTTGAAGGATATTAATACATCTTCAATCAAACTCAACTACAATGTATTAATAAGAATTTTTGCCGACGCGAGTGATTCGTAGTGCTCTCTCATGTAATCAAGACACACAACATTGCTCCAAAAGTTCCCCAATCGTATTGAAATTCTCCCTACACCAAAAGTGAACCGGGATATCTATTACCTCAATCCATGTTCTTCGAATCTCACAACACTTGGCAACAGACCAAATTTTCAAATCTTCAAACCAAGATCTTAGCCAATCATTTTCATCCTCAAACCAAACGTGCACTTGAGTTAATAAACATTGAAAAGTATGACATTTGGACAAGTAATGTTTTACAATAAGAATACAACAACAACAACATGCCCAGTGCTACAAGGGCTTCTGCTTGCACGGGGTCTGGAGGTTAGGGTGTATGCAGCCTTACCCCATCAGGGTGAGACCCTGATGAGGGACTGTTTGCAATAACAATAACTAAAGTAATTTAAGCCAAGATTATCAATCTTCGTGACTTGAGCTTGAATCCAAATTTTTTGGAAAATATTGCAAGTGAGTAATAGAAAAACATACCCGAGATAGAAAAAACTAACTAGAGATCTAGAAAATTAAAACTCAAACCGACTAATTGAGGGTCTTCGAACACAAATACCACGAAACTCGATCTATATAAAGCCAAGTAATCTCAAACACAAACAATACAACCTCAAGCAAAGACAATTTAAGCAACATGTGGAATGAAGATCATAGAGGAAGGATCAGGTTGCAAAAATGTCACACCGTAGATTTCACCACTGCCATAAATTGTTTATGCCCCCCGCACTGGTACAAACGAGATCAACTTGCACGTCAACTCACAAGATTTATACGACATCCATTGCTAAAGTATTACACTCTTGAGTGACTAGAGTACACCCTTACTCGCTCAATACTAGAGAAGAAAGAATAACCTAGAGATAGTAAAAGCGGAGAGAAGGTAATGAATTTCTCAATGTTTTAGAGTGTATTAATTAACCCTCCAAAGCACTCAATTTATAGACATATTGGTACCCGTTAGACTAATGACCAAGCAAGGACAGAGGGCGAGAAATCCAACCTAGTATGAAAGTAGCAGAGGGATATGGATGAATGAAGAATCCGACTTCCATATGGAAAGTGCGGATATCAAGTAGGTGGGAGGTTTTACAGTAAACAGTCAACATCTTAACCTCAAGCTTGAACCCTAATTATCAACCAAGGTAAGAGTTTCCATGTTTCCAATTTTTCGCAAAGACAATAAAATAACAACCGTAAAAACCTAGGTCACAAATAGCTCACCCGCCACCGGGTGGCGAAAGGTGCACACAGGTCTGTAAGGCCCACTCTAGGCTGCAAGATTTTATCACATGGAGGGAGAAAAGGATACGTAAAGTGAATTTTTTTGACAACTAGCTATCATCTACCACCCATGGTCAAAGCTAGACGACTCCCAAACACACACGTTGCTTAGGGGTAGAGTTTATCATTTTCTATTTCGTTTGTTGTTGTTTAGTGCTTGTATGTTGTGGAGAACTTCTCTTGTTTGTGTTTCGAAGGATCTTTGTTCTTATTAAAAAAAGAAAAAAGAACTGTAAAGTAAAGGTGGTCGATTGAGGTTCTATAATTTAAAAAAAAAAATTAATGATGGTTTTATGAAAAATACCATAATGTATATATAAGTGAATATTGGATCTGTTATTTACTTATTTTTATTTTTTGACATACATTCAACAAATATAACGACATTAAGATTTTAGTGAATGTATAGTACAAAAACAAAAAACAAATGTAAAATATTGTTGCGGATGCTACCATTTTTTCAGGTGTGTAGTATTCACATCAGTTCATAATGTATTGAGGTGAAAGGGTGAGAGTCAAATGATGAATTCTGGGCCATATTATCTCCCTTCTATCTAACTTCACATCCCTCTCCCCCTCCTCATTGAACGTTCTGTTCGTTTATATCCCAAATCAAATGAGTGACCCAAATTATATATATATAGAAAATAATAACAATTGAATTTAGATTAAGAAAATTTAGGTCATTGATTCTAATAAGAGGTGTAAAAGTAATTTTCAAATATTGGTTCTTTATTTAGATAATGGTTATTATTTTCCTTCTCATCTCTCACCATCCACCCCCCCCCCCCCCCCCCCCCCCCCCCCCCCCCCCCCCCCCCCCCCCCCCTCAACACACACACACACACACACACACACACACACACACACGTAAGTGTGTGTATGTGAGTGGGAAGGTGGATTATGAGTCATTCATTTAGCTGCTGACCTCATTTCTGTTCCATTTGACCTCACCCCTGGATTCCTCTTCAACCATATGCGTGGTTCTAAATTCACCTTCCCATAAGAGTCATTACACACACACACACACACACACACACATTTATATACACGCAAATCAAATTATCAAAGCCTAATTGACTAAGGAAAAGCATGATGTTCATTAAATAGAATGATAAAGACCATAATAAATATCTAGGGTATAAATAAAACAAATATTCGATGAATTATTTTTGTTAAAAATTGATTAGAATTCTTTCATGTTTATTTGGCAGATTCAATAGCTTCTCAAGCAGAGTTCGAGTATACTCCTCAAACTCAACGAGTTGAGTAGGGACAAGGAATACTCAACTCATTACAATAGTTTGATAAGGGCTCGATAAAATACTCATTGATCACTGAATATTAACTTGATAGTAGATTGACAATAGCTCGAAGAGATCAACTCTGTAGTGTCCTCAACTTGTTAGCAAGCTCTGAATGATACCAAGCTCAATTTGATAACAAGCATGACTCAGTTGCATGCACCAGACTATAACAAGCTGAATTTAGGCAGTTATCAAGTTTACTAGGGATATAAACAAACCAATCATTCAAATATATTAAAAGTGCTCTAGTTCAAATACATTTGAGTGTTAGTGAATGATGGCGTGAGATTTGCCGGACAAGTTATGGGCCAGATATCAATTCATGTTGGTGGATAGTTTATCGAGAGATGGGCTTGGGGTTATCTTTGCCCGCACCCATCTCCTTTTCCTCCCTTCCCCCAACCTATTTCTCAACCAACAATCCAGGAAATTCAAGTAAACCAACACTTTCCACTCCCCCTACCTTGTTTCAAGAAAGATATAGCCGAAACAGTTCAGTGTCATGATTAGACATTGTCTCAAGAGAACAAAGACTGGGACACCATAAGTGATAATGACTCAAGATGCTCTGGGCCTAAGTACATGTCGAGTTTTGAGCCCCCCACCTTTGCAAGATCCCCATGTGTAGATGAAATTTTTCCCAGAAATATCCCAGCGTCACTTTTGTTTATGGAGGAACCCAGCAAAGTAGGTAGAGAAGGAAAAAAGTGATGGCAAAACTTCAGATCCCTAATTTCGGTGTAACAAAAGGGGGTAGGCGATGCTGAAGCACGGGATAAAAGGGCAAGCTAAGAGAAACATACAAGATTTTATTAAAGGATATGTCACTCGTGAACAATGTGAAGAGATCAGCTAAGGCCTTTGGCAAACAAAAAAAGAGGAATTTAGTGACAAGGGCGATAATGTTAAAGATGACAGTAAGCATCTTGCAGTGAAGGGCACATGGGAGATCGGGGAAAAAAGCTAGAGCTGAATTTTGATGATGATGAATCGATTATTATTGAGCATCTTGCTTATATAGATTAGAGGATTTGGCTGTCCTCTATTCCTGTCTTCTAGTTTGTTCCTGCCTCCGAATCCTTCCCAGTGGTGTTTGTGGCTCTTAGTGTATGCATGTTTTTGCTTTGTATTCCTATTTGTATTGTTTGTATTGATTTTGATCCCCGTCCATCTACGGGGTTGATTTAGGGCTCGTCTGTACTAGTTGCCTGTTTTGTATTATATCTTTGTCGCTAATTATCGGGGAAAAAATTTTAAGCGTTATGTCACCCACGGATTTTTTTGCTAAGAATTTTACTTGTTTCACAATTTTGTACGGAATGTTCTAGATGCGCTTGTGCTTCTCGGTAACTAGTTGCATGGGAACCGTGTTGGGCTAAGTGCACGATTGGCTTGTAACTAGCTTAGTTAGGAATATTCTACAATCAAAATGTAAGACAACCTACTTGGGTAGTGCTCCAAGGCACGGTTGCCCAAGGAGGAGTGTCCCTTGGAAAATGTAAAACACATGCCAAATGAATCTAGACTTATTGCTTGCTAAATTCAAACCGTGGCACTTGAAGAGTCACACGGTTGGGACTTGCAATATTCTAGATCCTTCTATCAACCAACTAAAGTAAATGTACTCAAGCTATTATAAATACTAAGGTGGGGGATATGCCACCATAATATTCTTCCATTTCAAAAGCTCTCTCTTTCTCTCTAAACCATGTGAAGCCTCTATCCCAAATACTTGTGTGCATTTTTTGTTCTTCCAAACTTATATATTCTACTGCGTAGACGAATTCAACTACTATTTACGTGCCCTAAAAACCGAGTGAGCTTGACTTAATAAGGTACTTTCAGAGTGAAACTAAGTGGCATCACGGGACTTAACAAGGGACCTAAGGGCGAAGTTAAGGGGCATCTCGGGCCTGGACATAGTCAAAGTGTCATCCCGTGACAGTTAGTAATAAATTAACGAGTGGGAGCGTGAGAAATATGACATAAATTTGCACATAAGTACTTTCTATTAATTGTACAACTCACACGATCATCTTATGCGTCTTCCACATTAAAAATCATTGATGTGATTTTGTCCACTTCGAGATGGTGCCAGGAAAACAAGAATATTTGGATAACCTACATCGACAAAGTAGTCTATTCTACAGTCAATTTATGAGAATAGTGCAGAACTAATGGAAAGGTAGTGGATTGGGATTGTAACAGAAAG
The DNA here is from genome assembly GCA_018398585.1 of Simmondsia chinensis. Taxonomy (NCBI): domain Eukaryota; kingdom Viridiplantae; phylum Streptophyta; class Magnoliopsida; order Caryophyllales; family Simmondsiaceae; genus Simmondsia; species Simmondsia chinensis. The sequence continues at coordinate 36,664,235 of JAGTTD010000005.1, read as the reverse complement.
AGAAAGAGAAGGAAGTTAAGAATAAGATAAAACAAGAAGAAATCATTGAAAACATGAAGTGAACTCAAAAACCAAGAGATGGAAAATTTGAAAAAATGTTTTAAATTCTCAAATTTTCCAATTTTTTAGTCTTTCAGTGTTCTTGAAAAAAATTTAAGACAAAATTGAAAAATTCTTTATTTTTAAACAACCCCAAAAGATTTCCGAGCCTCACGACCCTTTATCCACACAAAATAACACGCATTCCTACTGATACGCAACGGGTAAGAGTGTCTTAAGATAAACTTTTTTAGTCATTTAACATATTGCTCCATAAAGCCAAGACGATGACGCAACAATTCTAAGAGGAGCGCTCAAAATACTGAGTCATACGCTTTCTTGATATCAATTTTCATCACCATCCTAGGGCAAAAACATGTCAACAACTTGGCCAATAGTTATATGTCTATGTTCTATTTATTCATATTGTGAAATAATTATATTACAGAATTACACTTTTCATACTAACGGTTTTTTTTTGGAACTTGTTTTTCCAAATATGGATAAGGACATACTAATCTTCAATCCAGCATTTTCTTCTGTCATTGCTTAGAAAATCTTCAAAGATTAACATACACAACTATTACTAGCACGAGGACTTCCTCTACGATGACCACAACTACCACCCTCTCAAATAAATTAAGGGCACGTTTGGGATTGCTGATTTTAGGGAAAAAAATTGCTTCTTCTGGACAAATCACTTTTCTGAGATTTGAGGGTGTTAGACAACTTCGAAAAAAAACTTTTACTTAAAAGCAGAAACAGAAATTTGGTGCGTCTTTGATTAAACAGAAACAGAAGCAAAAACTAAACAATTGAGAAAGTTTATTTCAAATACCTTAAAATTTGTTAATATATTTGAAAAGTAATTTATATATTTCAAAAATAATTTATATATTTTAAAATATAAATTAAATATAAAAAATATTTTAATAATTAATAATATATTTATGATATTTAGAAAATATTTTAATTTTTGTAAATTGATTATTTTAAAAATATTGAGAAGATATTTTATAAATATTAAATATTATTTTAAATATTTAAGAAATATTTATATATTTAGAAAATATTTTAAATGATAAAAAAATACTTAAAATATTTAAAATGGCTCATGGGTAATTCTTTTCAACTCTAAAAGACTTCTATTAGCGTCATTTCTGGTAATTTTATAAAAAAAATACTTTTTTTAACATTGGTCAGATACTTATAATACTATTATTAGTACTTCTTTACTGATTGGCCAAACACAAACAGCTTATTTAAAATAGCACTTTTTACAAAAGTGCTTTCACAATAAGTGCTTCTGAAAAAGTAATTTTTTCACAGCAATCTCAAACTGGCCCTAACTCGTTTAATTTTTTTCAAAATCATTGGCATCATTTACCTAGATCTACTCCCTCAGTCAGCTCCAACACTAATTGATGTAGCACGTAAGTGGAAATTTTGGGGAACGAAGGATTCAATAGCTTTCCCTTTTACTTTTATTAAACTCTAATAAAAATTACAAGAAAAAAGATAAAATGAATTCTAATTCTCATACTTAAGAATACAAGAACCAAAACTCATAAAATATTTCTAAACGACTGACTAATGAAAATCCTAGATTTTCTCTTGTTTAAATCGAGGAACTTTCCGAACTAGACTCAAATTCCTAATTTAGAATTAACGGTTGAGATTGTAATTCATGTGTTTAGAATCAACAGTTGAGATCACAATCCGTATACTCCTAATAATAAAAGACCAAAATAAAATAAAAGGTTAAATAACAATATGAAATTAATATTAATCCTAAACTAACTCAAACTCTAATCTTCACCGGACTCTCTTCAGCCGCGTACTCTCCTTGGCGCCAACCAACCATTGCCGCCAATCCTCACGCCATGTGCCATCATGGCTGCAAGCTTGTTGCTGCATCCTCAAGCTTTCAAAACTCTCCGCTTCTGCCAATCACGTGCCTCGCCAAGCAATATGCCAATCTCTAACACAGGGCTGCCGCTTCTCGTCTATCCATGACGTCTTTGTCCCTCTTGTTCTAGGCTTCACAATCCCGCCTAGCTTAACCTGCAAAGGATTATAGGGTGATTGCATCATTCTCTCCCGATTGGAGAGAATTCGTCCTCAAATTCAGCAAAGGGTCTTTCTGGTTGCTCTCGCCATGTAGAGTCCTCTTGTTCCTACTGCCAAGCTTTTCGCGCTCCAATCCACACGCCTACAACCCATTCCCCGTCCTTGCCAGTGACTAAGCCGCCAAGTTATCCGCCAAAGGAGGAGGAGCTGCATCATCCTCTCTCGACTAGAGAGAATTTACCCTTGAATTTGTTGACGGATCATATACGCCAATTCTACACAGCCATATGTCTTCACGCCTAGAATTTTCTTCGCCATCATTGTGAAACCATCTGCTAGTGGTGAATAAGGCTCATGGTATATGGTGACACTGATGATGGGTCCACAGTCAACATCTTCCCACCAAGCCATGCCCGTGAATAGGGATGGCAATGGGGCGGGGCAGGTACGAGGGGTGCCTCCTTCATGCCCGTACCCGCCACCCAAATGCTATACCCATACCCTCCTTATTACCCGTCACAGGTATGAAGTGAATACCTGTACCCGCCTCGGCAGGTACAAACCCATACCTGTACCCACCCCATTACCCACGGGTACCCAACGGGTACCCATTACCGGCCCCGAACCGCCCCCTGCTCACCCGTACCCGCCCTTACCCGCTTCGTACCCTCCTTGTTACCTATCCATGTCCAACTTATTACCTATAAATTCTTTTCTTTTTTCCTTCAATACAACAACAACAACAACAACAGTCCCAGTGCCTTGTGGCTCCCGCAGAAAGCAGGGTCTGGGGAGGGTGGTGTACGCAACCTTACCCCTTCCGGGTGGAAAGGAGGCTGTTTCCGAGGACCCCCAACCTGAAGTAATTGAGTGCCTGCAAATAAACCACCAATTAATTACCCATGAATTATGAGGAAAAGGAAGAAGAAGAAAAAGAAAAAAGAGAAAGAAGAAGAAGAAGAGGAAGAAGACGAAGCATGATCGGAGACTAAACTAGCCTAAGAGTCTTAAACTACCAGTCCCTCCCCGCACTAATCTACTCTGCCACCTCTGCTACCCTTATGCTAGCCCTCCATCGTGCCCTATCTGAGGCCATCTCCTCTCTCAAGTTTAGGTGGGTTAGGTCGTGATGGATCGTCTCCAGCCAACTCTTCTTTGGTCTGCCCCTCCCTCTTCTGCCTAGCATCGTGTGAAGCTGTTCACACCTCCTCACTAGGGCTGTAGTCGGTCTCCTTCTAATATGTCCAAACCATCTTAGGTGGTGCTCCCGCATTTTATCCTCGATCGAGGCTACACCCAACTTTCCTCGTATCACATCATTCCTAATCCTATCCTTCCTTGTGTGATCACACATCCAACGTAACATCCTCATCTCTGCCACCTTCATCCTCTATGTTTGATTTTGTTTCATTTGTCGACACTCTGCCCCATATAGCATAGCCGGTCTTACTACCGTCCTATAGTATTTTCTCTTTAACTTTAGTGGGAACTTTTTATCACACAGCACCCCTGATGCCATCCTCCACTTCTGCCAGCCTACTTTAATCCTGTTGCTGACATCCTCATCCACTTTACCATTCTGGTGTATCATGGATCCCAGATATTTGAAGCTCTCCTTACTGGGTACGGTTTCTGATTCGATCTTAACCTCCTCTGTGCTAGTTGCGGTGGAATAGTCGAATTTGAACTCCGCATACTCGGTCTTAGATCAGCTAATCTTTAAACCCCTCGATTCTAAAGCCCCTCTCCACAATTCCAGCTTCTCGTTTATGTCTGCTCGGGATTCCCCTACTAGAACTATGTCATCTGCAAAAAGCATACACCAAGGTACCTCCCCTTGGATGTGTCTAGTGAGCTCATCCATCACTAGAATAAACAGGAAGGGACTCAAGGCAGAGCCCCAGTGCACCCCAACTGTAATAGGGAAAGTATCTGTTTCCCCTTCCCCGGTGCTCACATTAGTATATGCCTCTTCTTCTTTTTTTTTTCAATAATAATAACCATAAATTCATACTTATAAATTGCATAAGAAATATTTTATATAAAATGACGCTACGGGTAACTCCAATATGTGATTATAAGGCGGGTATATACGAGTACGGGCCTGGGCGGGGCGGGTACAAGCCTATACCCATACTCGCCCCATACCTGTGACGGGTGTTGACATGTGTACCCTACCCGTACCCATTACCCGCCTCATCTATACCCGTACCCACCCCAAATGGGGCGGATACCCCCGGGTAACGGATTTTATCTGCTCCATTTCCGTCCCCACCTGTGAACCCTACTCGGTGATGGAGCTAACCGGGTAACTCTCGTCTCGGTACCTGACCCTTCCATTGCGGACATGTCTTTACCATTATTACAGGTCCCGATAACCGACTCTTCCACTATAGATGTGCCCCTACCGTCGACGAAGTACCTGTCACCTCTTCCGCCCAAGTTCCATCCTTTGTCGGCCAAGTTCCATCCTTTGTCGGCGTCAATACCACTGATCCGCCTTTCTATCTCGCCCGGATGTAACTCCTAGTAAGAAGCTTCCAGACTTGGGGCAAGATATCCTCATGACCTCAAGGCATACTCGGTATTGAATCTTCCTTCTCGGGTCAGGCGTTTGCGGTAACCCACTCAAGCCGGCATTGCTCTTCCCATGTTTGGCGATAAGTAATACACCAACCCTTCTGGATAAGCCTCCTTTGATAGACTCCCTACCTTATCCGATTCTTCCTTCTCAGCATGAATGGGCTCGTCATACGTGGACTCATCAAATATGGGTGAAGAAGATAATTCAAGATGTAGCACTTCATCAAAGATAGGTCCTCTCGTAGTGACGCCTATTGGTGTAAACGCCAACTCTAATTCGCCATCGACATTAGTGGTCATGGCTCTCTCTTCTGGCTTTGGGTCTTCGGACTTCAACACACTTGGTGCCTTAACCTTCTTGGGCAACAAAATTATCCTCGTTCCCTCGAAGATGAAGCTGTAGGTGTTCTTCATCCCGTCATGCATGGCACCCTATCGAATTGCCAAGGCCACCCTAACAACAGGTGGCAAGCAACCATGGCGACGATGTCACACCACATGCCATCTTTGTATTTCGACTCAATTGAGAAATTGACCAGACAATGCTTAGATATGATCCTGATCGTCTCTCTCGAGCCATGACATCTTGTAAAGTTTCGGGTGATCCTCCGTCTTCAACCCTGGCCTTTGAATGGCTTCTTCGGAGATGGCACTCTCACATCTTCCGGAATCGATGACTAGGTGGCATACCCTCTCACCAATGGCATATGCCGTCTACAATATGTTGTGTCGCAGCCAATCATCCCCTTCTGCTTCTTTAGGTGTGAAGCTAACTCACCTGACCAACAGCAAGCGACCCTCGTCCCCTACTCTCTCCACTTCCCCAAATGACTCCTACCCGCCCTGAGTTTCGTCCACCACTATAGCGCCTTGTTCTTCAAGCTCTGGGAATTCATCACGGAGGCTGATTTCCACCCTCTGTTCTTCAACGTTGGCATTGTCGGTATTGAGCCGATGTCGCCTTGGCCCGGGATCCGGTAGATCAGCATCCGATGCCGGATTCTAGATCTCGTCTTTCACCTCTTCTTTAGCACCCGGTGTTAATGAACGTCAAGGCTGGGTTCCCGATTTCAAATTGAGATTCGCCCCCAGTTGAATCAAGAAACTCTTGATTTGCCACAATTCCACTTCTACCTCCTCGAATCTCCTCTTGTTCTGCCATTGAACATCACGATCAAAAACGGCTCCGACGACAGTGCACCTCAGTCGCCCACCGGCCATCACAAAAGTCGTTCTGTACTCTGATACCAACTGATGCAGCGTGTAAGTAGAAATTTTGGGGAACGAGAAGGGTTCGACGGCCTTCCCTTTTAATTTTATTGAACTCTAATAAAAATTACAAGGGAAAAGATAAAATTCATTCTAATTCTAAAAGACTAAAATTAAATAAAATTAAAATGAAAGGTTAAATGACAATCTGAAATTAATATTAATCCTAAACTAACTCAAACTATAATCTTCATCGGACTCTCTTTAGCCACGTACTGTCCTTGGAACCAACCAGCCATTGCCGCCAATCCTCATGCCATGTACCATAGCGGCCACAAGCTTGTTGCCGCATCCTCAAGCTTTCCAAACTCTCCGCTTCTACAAACCACGTGCCCCTCCAAGCAATTCGCCAATCTCTGATGCAGGGCTGTCTCTTCCCGTCTATCCTTGACGTCTTTGTCCCTCTTATTTTGGGCTTCACAATCCCGCCTAGCTTAACTCGCCAAGGGTTATAGGGCGGCTGCATCACTAATCATGTTGAAAGATGGGCATTTCATTTGCATGAGTTTGATCACGATGAACATTTAGATTTATGATTGTGATATTCTACTTTTGTTTTCTCCTTAACTTTTAGTCCGTCTTTAAAAAAACTTTATATATCAAAAGGACTCCCCTCTTCTTACTTATCAAAAAAAAAAGATCCTGTTATCTTCAATTTGATTTCTAGTACTCCTGCTTTAAAATAATATTATTTTTTAATATTTTTTAAAAATAAAAAAATAACTTTTACTTTTATTTTGTATTTTATATTTTCTTTTAGCCAAACTCAAAACAATAATTTTTTTTAAAAAGCCTTCTTTTAATAATAATTTGGATTCATGGACTGCGCCGTTAATTATTTTCTGGTTTAATTAATTTCATAAAAAAATTTGATTTTTTTCCTACAAAATTATTTTGATGATTACTAGGCGGCGTAATGAGTTGCTGATAGAGTTATAAATATCTTATGAGAATCTCATATTTTCAGGAGTCAGTTGGGTGAGGCACTTGGCTTTGATTGTTTGGCCGAAGAAAAATAATAATTTTCAAATTAATTTTTCTTCAGGAAGTATCGTATATATCCGCTTTCTATCAGTCACGAACCATGTTCAAAGCTCTATGCGCCTTTTTCACCGAGGTTTAATTATGGTGCAGACTTTTTTCGATAAATAGCGACATAGTCGTGATATAACATAGGCGACTCAAGCAATCGATGCCAAGAGAAACCGAATAAATCGGGAAATAGGAGTGAAAAGTAGGGCAAAATCAACATAAAAGAACAAAAACAGACACTACATGGCTAAAACAGGACTAAGAGGGATGGGCTCGGAGCAAGGGAGACGACAAACCAACAAAGCATGAGAGAAAATGATAGTGGAACTGGCCAAATACCGCCTTACTCTATTCTTGCAAAAAGCTCAATAATATTCGATTCGTCTCCATTATACACCAAACCGAGCATTTTTCCAAACTCCCATTTACACTTTGCAATAGAAAGGTCGCCAACATCCTTGGCATTGTCACCCTTCCTTACAAACTTCCGCATTTTCTGTTGGCCAGAGGGTTTGGTCAGCTTCTTCACACTGCTCCCTGAAGACATATCCTTAATGAATTCCTGCCAGTCCCACTTAGATTTCTGACAATTCTTTTGTTTTCTCCATTTGTTGGAAATATAGCGTGTACAATGACAATACTGCGTATAATAATACATAAAATACTGCTGAAAATTAACCAAAAAATCCAGTAAAAATAACTAAATATTGCTGCTGAAAATTACAGTGAATGAACCGAAAAACTGCAGTAAAAAAAACCTAAATATTACTGTAAATAAAACAGCAAAAATCAGTAAAAAATTTAGCGTTAATCTTGGTGTAATGCAGTGAAATATAGCAGTAACGTTATGTCAAAATAAACGTAGTCGAATATTGAACACGACACTCAAATAATACCAAGAGGGACAACTGAATTAGAAAATATTGAAGATACCGTGCCGTGGTAAATACCACTGCCCTAAAAAACGATTTCGTTGCTGCTCCAGTGCATACAGTAGTATCTGCAGCCGTCCTCCAGGATTAACACGGTCCGACTCTTAACGTGCACTTGTTAATCGTCGGGTAGGAGAAAACGAGAACTTTGCCCGGAATACTTGACAAGAAGACGACAGAAGCCGAGAGAAAAAAAAGGAAGGAAGAGCTGTGTTTTTTTTGAGAGATAATAATAAACCTAAGTTAAACTACCCATTTATACTAATTCTAAAGCTCAACCGGTATAAGCATTCAAGTAATGGTGATTAATGTGATGCCCCCAATGACTAGAAACGGTTCATTTGTACTGATATGGATCCCAACGGCTATTAACATTTTTCGGGCATTAAAATCGAGCCCAACAGCTATTTATCATAAATTTCACAAAATAAGTATACCCGGTGTGAAAAGCTCACCCTCACCCTCACCCTCACCCGAGCACGGCGCGGAGCGGCGCAGGGGCGGGCACGTGTGGTTCCCACCATTCCTTCACCCAAGGCTTAATTCAAATGGGTTAGAAACATATACCCTTATAAATCTAACTACCCCCCTTTAACCCCCTGTTTGGCAACAGGGTAATGGGGGGTAAAGGGGGGGAAGGGTAATGGGGGGTAAATCCTTACCCTCGTTTGGCAAATTATTAAGAGGGGTAAGGGGGGTAATGGGGGGTAATTTTTTACCCCCCATTACCCCTCTTTACCCCCAATTTCTTTAACCCCCAAATTGGGGGGTAAAGGTAGTTTTTTTAAAAAAATTGACACTTTTATCCTTATTTTAATTATAACTTTCTTTACCCTTGCCCCTTTACCCAATTGCCAAATAAGGGCAACTCATTTACTCCTCTTTATCCTTACCCCTCTTAATTTGACACGTCCAAACAAGGGTAGAATATTACCTTACCTTCCCCCCCTTTACCCCTCTTTACCCTCCTTTACCCTGTTGCCAAACAAAGCATAAATTGTCAATGTGGGATTGGGGACCTTTATTTTGTATTCATAATATGGGATACAACTTCTTACAAATTTAAATTTAACTTGTATCATTTTTTGAACACCGTTGACTATTGCTTTTTAGTTGAACTTTTGTATCATTTGGAGGTTTCCTTCCTCCTCATAATTATCCCAAAAAACCAAAATAATTTTTCTCATTTTCTTTTTTGGGCTCACATTCGTTTATGAGGAAGATTTTTATCCCAAATAAGCCAAAAACTTTTGAAGTTTTGATAGGTTTGAATTTGAATCACATTGGAATGAAGGGAATATGATTCTAGATTGTTAAAGATCAAAAAGTTGGACGGGACTAGGCCATAGAATGGCCAGTGAGGTCCAGTCTTTGACCAAATTATGTTGTTCGATTCGATTTTTAGGCATAACCAACAATTTAAATTTTAAAGATGTTTATCGCTTCATACCTGTTGCGAACTGAACCAAAGATTGATAAGGATATAAACCAAAGGGTAAGGACTGCAATGACAGCAACCAATTCGGTGCAATCACAAACCAAATATCTAGGCTTAATACGGGTTTATAGTATATGTCAGTACTTGAACACTCCAATAAGCAATGTCGGTTATCTTGGCAAAATTTCAATTTCATAGTCCAGCTAGAAACTCAACATTATTTTTTCGATATCAATAATTGGTAAAACTCTTACAAAATACACAAGAGTGCAATGCGAAAAATAATAGAGAAAGATAGAATAAAGCGGAAAGGGGCTATTGCAACTCTATGCGCTTGAAAAGGCCTACCCGAACGACACAAACCTGCCAAGGTGACAAGAGGCCAGAACACCCAAGGCAGCCCACAGCGTGACAATGATTTACAAAACACCAGAATGTAGCATTAGCAGAAGACATGCAACCCAAATGGACAAAGACAATGAATGGGGTCCAACATGATGATGAGAACCCGAAACACGAGAACAAATGAAAAAAAATATCATAAAAGATTCATTCTCTATGTTTTGTTACCTTAGGATATTATAATGCAAACCATGCTCGACTTTGTTTTTTTAACTTGTCTAACTCCTTTATTATGATACAATCGTCTTATGAAAACATAAAGTCATTAGAATAGTTGCTCTTGATCCTCTTCGACCCTCAAATTTTAAAAGGATGAAACCAAACCGGTTGAGTACTAATTAGATGAGTTTAACAAATTAATGAAAATATTGACAATATTGATGCTAAGATAAAAAATGAGATCAAGACCATAGTCTTGTTAAACTCTTTCTCAAAATCCCAAATGAGTGTTTAAGGACACTTAGGAGTATGGTCGTGCCACCTTATCTCTCGAGGATGTCCAAACGAAGCTCAGATCTAAGAGTCTTAAGATGAAGCGCAAAATATCTAAAACCTAGCTCTTAAGCCCTCTCTGTGAGAGGCCAATTGAAAACTTAAGACAATAAAAATGGGAAGTTCGCGCACAAAAATCTCCAGAAAAACAAAATATGCTTCCAAAAGTTAAAAGGACTACATAAGCATTAAATGTTATCTTTGTTAAAAATAAAGGTACATTCGAAGATTGTGCTATGATCGAAAGAACAAGGGAACCACAATTACTGATACGGTGGTCACCAATTTCTGTTATGAATGGGCTAAGATTCTTGTTTCCTCGAACAACACCACAACCAAAGAATGGGTTTTAAATTATTGTTGTAGTTTTCACAAGATTCTGGACAGGGGCTATGTTCAACCTATAAAACCACATACGAGAGAAAAATGTATAACCATAGTTCCAAAGTGGTTGTAATATGTTCTGTGAGGCTGTAGGTTCCAAATGGAATCATCTATGCCCTAGATGGTTTTGACTTTTAAACATGTACCATAATTGATGAGAAATTTAATTTCTCTTGGAATCTTAGATAAGGATCGCCTTTCTTTAAGGCCAATGATGAGGTAATGAAGATTCTAAAAGCATCCCTAGCTAGTAGTCCTTAAGGGTGATGTTAAAAATGGCCTTTCTGTGACGTTTGGTAGTATTGTTTATGGTCTAAATGGGTGCATGCATGCAATAGAACCAAACACTACGAGTTTTTGACACGCGCAGACATGTCACTGAGAGCGGATTGACTGAACTAAAGGAAAAAGACCTCTTAAGACATGTCAGTTAGACAAGGATGGTCTGTTGTACGATGTGTTTGCTACATTAAAACTTGGAAAAAGCTTAGTCAAAAATCAATTAGAAAGAAAAATCAAAATTTTCTAGATTCAACCAACATTTCTTAGGAAAGCGGTCCAAACTGCTAGCTATCATACCCTCTCTAATGCCTTGAAATTTATGAAATCAGAATGGATGTGGGCCAATAAATTTGTTGTACACTCTATCTTGCATATGTTTGGATGTGTGGCATATACACATCAAAATGAAAGAACTTAAGGATTTTTTTTTAAATTTACCCCAGTGGGACCCAGATCAAAATAATAATTATTAGGTATGTTACCTTTAATAAAAAATAAAATAATCTATGTAGATTCATATAAGAAAACTAGCACTACTGTTGACTAGACCTTGGTCCATCGTAAATTCGACGTGGAGACATACAAATGTGAAAATGACTCACCTAAACTGATATATCCTCAAAAGTAAGAAACATATATTCAATGATCAAACCTAATATGCCTAAATAGGAGAAACTTTACGACGGACCTTTTAAATGAAGGGCAGGCTGATTTTGCAAAAAATTTCTGCAAATGAGATTCTTGTCGACAAGAAATTAGCTCGAACAAAATAATGATGTGTATTATTTTGGTTCAAGTCAACCGCCACCTTATATGTGCTAAGGTTGAATACTTCATGTCACTAGAGTAAGACAAGAAAATGGACTTTCATGTTCCTTACCTATTTGCTAGGCAATGCTTGTAATTGCTTGTATTTGTATTTTTATAGTAGTAGAGAGAGGCTCCTCTAGTTTCAGAGATTATGGACACGGGACAAAATCATAGTTACGTGACATCTTTCTTTTAGATCTATTATTTCCTTGATTCTTTTAGATTTTGTTTTGTACAATCGCCAAAATCTGAAGATCTAGGTCAAAGGTTACAGTATACTACACAACAATCTCCAATAGAATCCTTAACTTTTTTGAAAAAAAAACCCTCCTATTTGGGGCGAGTATATGTCAGTATCCATTTTATACTTATAGCGAGTAATGAGGTCGATGAAGACTACAAAATTATGTGAGATATATGAATACAGGGGAAGACACCTACGTACTCATTGCTCTCTATTGTCATCCCTAAATTGTGATGCTAGTACGATGCTAGTACAAGACAACACATGAATCTGAGGATAGATCGATTAAAAAATGTTAGCTGTATCTACTTTATGTATTTAAATTGGGTAACTAATTGATGATGTGTCAAAACATAACTGTGTTATAAAAATTAATTATTACAAAAAAGTAATAATGTTAAATAATTACTTTTTCTATGAGCCAATAAATCTATACCACATAACATTAGCTATATAATAACATATACAAAATGGGTGTATCCAGCATTAACAACAACAACAACAAAAAAAAATAAACTCATTTCCTCATAGTGCTCCCGCCAAGATAGGATATAAGGAGTGTGAGACTGTTTACGAATGATCTACAATCCTAAAAAGCAAAAATATAACAATATTTATAAAATCTAAGTCAAGTAAAGTAATACTAAACATACAAACAACGACAAAACAACAACAGATGGTGTATCTAACAATACCTAGAGTAATTAGCTAGTGATTAATAGGGTCACTGATGAGGCATTCATTTGTCAAACATTCTAAGCCACTAGTACATGCTTCATTAGGGACACATTGATCGGCCTCTTTAATCATCAAATATACACCCTTTTATTATATCACAATTCCTAACATATATCATCAACAACAACAATAGACCCAGTGCCTTAAGGGCTTACGCATAAACGGGGTCTTAGAGGGGTGGATGTACGCAGCTTTATCCTTCAGGGTGTAACCCTGCCGAGAGCTTGTTTTCGAGGACTCCCAACCTTATAGGGTTGGCAACACAAGGACTTCCCAGGAAGTCACCCATTCTAGTACTACTCTAGCCCAAGCACGGTTAACTTCGAAGTTCTAATGGGATCCAATGCCTTAGTGCCTGATAAATAAACCCTATTCCGAACATATATCAAAGATCGTATTATTTGAGTCATAAATATATTGAATTATGTAATATCTAATTTCAGAATTGTAAGTTCACTTATATCTCTCAATTTATGGCTGATGAGCACGTAACTTAGCACCTGACCATAAACTCACTTATATCTCCTAATTTACGACTGGTGGGAGTGTAACTCAACCCCGAACCTTAAGTTCACTTATATCTCCCAATGTATGGCTGGTGGGTGTGTAACTCAGCCCCCATTCTAAATTCACTTATATCTTCGAATTTATGACTGGTGGGCGTATAACTCAACCCCCTTGCCTTAAGTTTACTTATATCTCTCAATTTCTAGCCAGTAGGCATGTAACTCTGCCCCCAATCTTAAGTTCGCTTATATCTCTCAATTTATCACTTGTGAGCGTGTAAATCAACCCCCAGCTCGAGGTTCACTTATATCCTCCAACTTATAACTAGCGGGCATGTAACTCTACCCCCTAGCGGGCATGTAACTCTACCCCCAACGTTAACTTCACTTATATCTGCCAGTTTAAAGTTGAAAGCTAAGTTACACACTCACCAGCCATAATTATAGTGATTCTTCATCTACAATGACTAAAATCGAACTGAATTGTGCCATTTATATTAAAATTTACAGTCTTTAACAACCATACCATTAGAAATAAATAATTAGGCTGAATTCCTACCATCCTCCCTAACTTAAATGGACTAGGGTAATTTTTGGCTGATTTCCTACTATCCTCCCTGACTTTGATGCTATACTCTCTCTTGCCAACCTAATCCTGATACTCCCTATTTTATTTTCAGCTTCTATAGTCTTCTAGGTCCTATTAGCTCTGTTTGTATTTTGTTTGCATTCCTAGTTTCTTATTTGTGATATGTTGTTTTTTCTAGTCCTTTTCAGGCCCCGTATCTTTAAGGGTGTCCTAGGTCTCGCCCTGGTTGACTAGCCTATTTTGTGTCACGATCTTGTCTCTCATAATCAGAAAAAAAAAAAAAAAAGAAATAAATAGTTAGGAGAATACCTTTTTATAATTTAAGTATAGATACCTAAACATTTGGTAAGCAAGCCAGGTGTTTAAACTAGAGTAATGTATGGATATTTATAATTAAATAATTTTAGGATAAATTTGAATTGCATGATGAGGAGTACTTAAATACGTACGTACATCGATCAATCTTCATGACATCAACAATATCTTGTGGTCATCAATCGATGGTTCACCGACCAATATTCCTTGCATTTATTTATTCTAAATTAATTATAATAATTAATTCTGGTCATTCTTATAGTATAAATTCTTCAAGTTTTTTTAGCTAATTAGCACTTTTTAAAAAAAAATTTAGAAATTTGGTATAATTTTAAAAATATTTAACGAATTGGCACGTTTCACTATAGTAAAGTGGGTGCACGACGTACGGAACGTCGTGCAACAACGTATGGCGTGCAACAATGCCCAAATTTTATTTTATTTTTTTTTTTAGTTCTACCTCTTTAAAATTTAAAAAAAATTAATAAATTTTTTTAATTTAAATTATTTTAATTTTTAATTTTATAATTTGAATCACTAAATACGTATACATTTTAAATTAAAAGGTATAAGTATATTATTATTTGAACTATTAATAAGGAAGATATAAATGAGAGACACATTTAAATGAGGAGATGGTGATATGTATATTATTATTTAAATTATCTCATACAGGAACTGTGGTTTTATAATACTATTAATAAGGAGGATATAAATAAGGGATACATTTAAATGAAGAGATGTTGTTGTTTCCAACAAAAAATTACGAGTTTACGTATTTGTATGTTATTATTTGAACTATTTTGTTAGATACATGTAACTCAAAAGCTAAAAAAATCATTTCATATAATTTATAAAATATATTTTAAAAATTCATATATATTAGTTTTTGAGTTACATGTATCTAATAAAATAGTTCAAATAATAATATACAAATACATAAACTAGTAATTTTTTGTTGAAAACATCAACATCTCTTCATTTAAATGTGTCCCTCATTTACATCCTCTTATTAATAGTATTATAATACCATAGTTCCTGTATAAGATAGTTTAAATAATAATATATATATCACCATCTCCTCATTTAAATGTGTCCCTCATTTATATCTTCCTTATTAATAGTTCAAATAATAATATACATATACCTTTTAATTTAAAATGTATACGTATTTAGTGATTCAAATTACAAAATTAAAAATTAAAATAATTTAAATTAAAAAGAAATTTTATTAATTTTTTTTTAAATTTTAAAGAGGTAAAACTAAAAAAAAAAAATTGTATACATCGTGCACCCACTTTACTACAGTGAAACATGCCAATTCGCTAAATATTTTTAAAATTATGCCAAATTTTTAAATTTTTTTAAAAAAAGTGCTAATTAGCAAAAAAATTCAAATTCTTCAACATTTATGGATCAGTCTAAACTTTTGAATAACTGAATTTTTAATAGGATATAGATCAGTAGCATCTTTATCCAAGATTTTAGAAATTCGAATCTCATCAATCTTTAGCTTTAAACTCCATTTGGTAGATGGAAAATCCTTTTTCTTGGAAAACATTTTTCATTGAAAAAGATTTTCTAAAGAAAATTAAATTCTACTTTAGATTTTTAGCCATTTGTTTTAACGGGAAACTTGTTTTCACTTTATAATGTTCCTTTGTATATTTTAAAAGAAAACGTCTTTCACCAATCATCATATACCTTTTATAGCCAACACAAACTTGATCTGATCCAAAATTCAAACCGATAAATACCTTGAGACTTTAGAATGATGATTTCCATTGTACAACAAGGGAATCAATTTTCCACCTTTTTGAGGGAAAACCTTTTCTTTCTAAACAAATCGAGCCTTAACATTAGCAGAATTTGAGTATAAAATATGAGATAAGCATGTATTATCCAAGGCTTCAAGCTCAATAGGTTTTTGCATTAGAGAACATGATAAAGTATAAAATTATTATTGAGATTTCACCAATCACTTAAGCTTTCAAATAATTAATTCTTTGACAGTTATATAATTAAAGTGTACAATTTTTTTGATAATCAGCATCAGTATATGGTCAAATAAAAAAAACAGATATAACGCATAAAATCAATAACACTCAAAGCAGAAAAGAAACAATATATATATATATATATATATATATATATATATATATATATAAAATAAATAGTTCCACATATTTTGATTCACTCGTTTTATTGTATCTTTTCTTTATTTTGTTATGTAATGAACTATCTTGATAGAGCATCTTTTTTTTTTCTACTAATTAGAGAGACAACACTTAGTATAAAATCAGCACACCCACCAAAACGGAGCTCGAGAAAACACCTAAAACACTGAGAACTATCTTGATAGAACATCCTTGACACACCATCTTTTGATTATTAAAAAAAAAAACCGATCACGAGTAAGGGATGAAGGAGGAATAAAAAAATGCGATAGAAGCATACAATTATATCAAAGAAAATTGTTAAATTTTACCGCGCCTTCAAACCCGGCCAACAGAGTTGGCTCACTCATAAAATCCACGTATTAAAACCAATTGGCGTTATATAGAGTAACCCACTAAAACAACATTCTCAATGCTTCAAGGGCTCCTTCCTAAGTAGGGTTTGTGGGTGGATATACACAGGACTTCACAGGAGGTCACCCATCTTGGTACTACTCTTGCCCAAGCATGCTTAACTTCAGAGTTCTAATAGGATCCAGTGCTTGGGTGTTGGTATCCTCTTAGGTTAGGTAGAGTAACCCACTCCCCTTTGTAATTGATCTCTTCACTCTCACAATTCCAATATGGAATTCTACTATATAGATTCATATGTGTAATCCTCAACAAAAATCACTCAACTATATATTAAGAATATTAAAAATAATTTATTATACGAATTTTATGATATATATATATATATATATATATATATACACACACACACAATAGAGTAGTGCTCTTTATTTAATATATATATATATATATATACACACAATAGAGTAGTGCTCTTTATTTAATGCACATCACAACCTTAACTACCATTCCTTCCTTTGCCCACCTCTTCTTTAGTTATCTTGTTCTTTAATTTTGCTTGCCTACTTGGGAAATATATGATAATGAGATTGTGACTTGCTCATTTCTAGCCATATGTCTTAGATTTCGAGAATCGATCAGAACTGTCGGATTCAGAATAAGAGCATTCAAAATAACAAATCAGGTCAACATAAAATAGTATTAGTTTATATATTAGAAACAACGAATGAAAAGGAAAAACAGGTCAAAAGGTTTTAGAGATATGACGATACTGGAGGAGGATAGATGCCACTTGTTAAGTTTTTTGTAATATTGGGTATTTTTTTTTATTGTATAAAGAGTACAGTTTTTGCATACCAGTATTGTATCGAGAAAGTTAATTATGTAATTGTGTATCGAAGTATCTTTAAATGAGACGCCTCCTGTTCAAATTTTAAGCGCTATTTAGTATCATTTTTTGCTTAGAGTTTTTGGTTATGAGAAACTAAAATTCTGGCTATTAAGAATATTTTTGTTGCTTTAGTTTTTTTTTTTTTTTTTCCTGTTTCATTCAAACTAGAAAAATATTAAAAATAAAAACTAAAAATAGGAAAAAAAAATTCCTTTCATAAATATGATTATTAAATTGTAAGAAACTTAAAACTGTAAATGATATCTAACATGCCCTAAAATATTCAATTTTAATTATTATTATATGAGAACAAAATATACATATTTAGTATGTTTTATCATATTTTAGCACAATTAAATTGGATTATTATTATGATCAATTCAATAATAATGAATGAATCTACACCCCTAAATTCTAAGGGATTTGCTCAAATAGTTAGGCACTTGAACATGTATAGGCCTAATGAAGTGTCATGCCTAAAGGTACAAAATTTCTTTAAAAACATCCGATAGAATTAAAACGACACAGTGAAGATTAACATGGCCCTTACACAAGGATGGCATGATAAAATTGGGAATAACCCGAATTTATTTGCTTCAAAGGAATGATACTTCAACGAGACATCATCATCGAATCAAACTCTACTAATATTATCTCTTGGCTACATGTCTCATGCTCATGCAGATGGAACTTTCTAGTAAATAAGTTCATGTCTTTTTTTTTTTCAAATCCAATGATATTTCCTTTATACATCCCTACGAAGAAGCTAACTCTATAATATTGTTTCAGGATAGATTGAGCAGGTTGTTTGAGCTATGAGCCAAACTCAATTTCCTCAAACAAGATTGAATAGGTTCTTTAGGATGAGAACCGAACTCAAGCTCTAGCTGAGAAGTCAACTGCGGATGCGTTTGGTTTTGGGCTTTCCTGCAAAACAAGCAAGGCTGTTAGAGGGACTCGCAGGGTGAACCGCGGGAGACCCCTCCGATGCCTAAGTCAGTAAACATCGTGGTGATAATAAATATACGTAAAGTAAATAATATGAAATAAATAAGGGGTTGCTTTGAGGGGTTTCAAGAGAAAGGGGGAGGAAGCCCCCGTTGGAGGACCTAGGAGAGAGTGGGGCAGGAAGCTCGGGTGAGCTTGGTGAAAGTAGGGTAAGGAGGTGGTATTTATAAGAGGAGAGGAGGCGGTTTGAGGGTTGGCGATACCGTGATCGTAGGTTGGCGGTACCATAATTGTAAGGAGTTAGCTTAACGTGGTGGGTAGAGACGAGTGTCTAGTACGGATTGGCTAGGCGGGTGGTGGTTGGTGATTGGCTAGATGGGTTCGCGGCATCGGGATGCATGTACCCGCGGTGGAGCAGGTGGAGCTGGGTGCCGTGATCATAGGTATTGGCAGCTATGCAGAGTGCCGCCAAGCTCGTACCGCTATGGACTCGCGTTGGATGCTCATGTACACGGTAGGGTAGGCGGGACGAGGTCATAAGGGTTTGGCGGTATGACGGGTTCCATTATGCCGCCATGGCCTTTCATCAAGTATGGGCCGTTAAGGGTCTGTAGGCGTTGTCAGGGGTTCGCTGCCAAGGTCTAGTGCCGCCAAAAACCTGCTAGCTTATTTCCCTAGCAACTATACCATTTCACATTTATCAAACCATTTTCATAACTCGCTTTCAATCATAGTGCACATCAGCTCTTCCGAATCTTATTCATATTGTACTTCATCGTAAGTATTTCATCGTTATCAAAACTAAAAATTTTCGAGGTACAAATCACTATGTGGGGCAAAGGATCCATCGATACCACCTACTAGTCCTTTACTCTGGCCTCAACTTACCCATTTACACATAGAAAAACTAATGAGTGGATAAGACATATAACCGAGAAAATAGTCCAAAGCACACACAACAACAATGATAACCCAGTGCCTCACAGAGGCTCCCACCATCTCAGAGTCGAATAGTAGGGCAAGAAGTGCGCAACATTACAGCTATGAATTAATACTCTAAAAAGAGACTATTTTCGAAGTACAGTCAAAAGTAGACAAACAAAAAAAATACCCCCAAATGCCTAATTTATATCCTCTAATTAAAAAAAAAAGAATAATAATATGATGACAAGGATAATACTAAATATAGTAATGGGGGAATTTTACTTTTTAAGTTCCTCTTAAATGGGAACTTAGAAAAAAAAAACCCCACCCTATACACCTATTGCTTATAGCCTTTCAAAAGCCTACGTGTGCCTCTATTCTATGCCCTCTATATTTATATTTTAGGGCTCTCGTCTTTACCGATTACGTTAATTTGGTTCTTATAATTTTAATACTGTCGATTTAGCCTATGTATAATTGATATCATGTAAATTTGGTCCTTAGAGTAAAATTTATATTAGATTGATTATAAAGTTTTCAATTGCTCGACGATTGATTGGATTAAATTGAGTCAATCTATAGTGGGTTATTTGCATCTAATTTGATTGTTTCGTCAAAAATTATGTTAATAATTTAATTTGAATTTGATCAAAAATTAAATTGACATAATATAAATTATAATAGGGTTAAATTAATATACTTAAAAGTATAAGAATTAAACTGATATAATAAGAAAAGTAGAGGTTTTTGATGTGAATGATTTTATATTTTATTTATTTATTTATTGGATTTTTTTTTTTTGGGATTTTTTGGGGTGGGCCGAAAGTTAGGGCCCACAAATGAGACGGCTTAAAAAGCCCAACTCGAACAGCTTTTGCTGCACCTTCAATACGCGGCCATGACGGATACCACACGCGCGCGTGGCCCGTGGTCACACTCTCCATATTGCAATCTTTTCAAAAAGGAAAATGTTTGATTCATTAAGAAACGTTTTTAGCATATGACCCTAACTTTTGTGGTATTTGTTGTTGAGAAAGAATATAAGATGCAATAATATTTGAATAATTAGATTAATGTTCTGAATGTGCGGAAATAGCCTTCCTATATGGTAGCAGCCTATAAGGGTAAAACTGTGTATGTTTCACCCTCCTCGAACTCTGTTTTGGCGAGAGCCTCTCTGAGGCACTGGGTTTGATTTTTGTTGTAAATATAATGTTATTTAATAGTTTGAAGTCGAAAGAGTTGAAGGGAAGGAAGATAACTTATTTGTGGAGCTAGCCCTAGATTCTTGTCACAGCCATGGGCCAGTGTGATTTCACAAGGTTGTCATGGATGTGAATGGAGTGTCATAGTATCGAGTAGCATGGGCTGGCTGTCATGGGAGCATTGTCGTAGGCAGTTGTCACAGACAGTGGGGAGGTGCACACAGTTAACTAACATGGGTCACCAATAGGCGCGCATCAAGGGAGGCCCAACGCACTTTGTCAGTGCCCAGTCACATCACAGGCAGGGCATCATAGTGCTTGTCACAATCCCTGGTCACAATGCAGGCGCGCGTCCCAGGCACGCCAGTCACACTGTTATGTGCAGTTCTTGTCACAGCTGGGTATTGTTAGTATAGTTTAGTTTTAGGTTGTTACAGAGTTATGTTAACGTACTTAGTTAGTTTTACTATAAAAGGGGCCATGGAACCTCTTGTAAATCATTCATCAAACATTAATACAATTTTTAATACTTTTCTCATCTCTAATTCTCAATTCTATCTCTCACATCTCATTCTAATTCTTTCTCATCCCATATTCTAGCTCTCCTTCATTCTCATCTTATACTCTAATTCACCCTCTCTCTGTCCCAAACCTTAGGGTTGTGACAATTCCCAAGACCTCCGTACAAGTTAGCAAAATATGGGGATCATGTACTTTTGGTGAAGGTAAGTGATTTTATTGTATGACAATCAATTGAGTAGTATCTCTGTATTTATTATGAGTCTCGTAATATTTGCTAGTTGTTACAGCTTATGTAAACCGCGTAATCTTTTATTGTATTTACTTTTCAGTGCTGCAGATAGGCAGGCGACGGCAAGTGCAGCAAATCTTCCTATTCTCTTGCCGGTCAAGTGCCAATGTGGGTCGCACGAAGAAATTCGCACTTGGGCACTACATGTGGAACACCTTGTATTTTTTAATAGAGGTAAAGATAAGGTTAAGAGATCCTTAAGGTTGCTCTCTCAAAAGAGGAAACACCCAAGGCCTCAGCCCGTGAAATAGAAAGAAGGGCTCGAGATAGAGCATGATCCTAAATAGAAACACTTGAACCCTCATGACTGGCATTGGCTAACCAGCCAGCTGAACTATTCGCTTCTCTAAAAATATGAAACCGAAGCACTGATAATACAGATGTCTTCCATTGTATGATTTTGAATTTTGAATTTTGAAAGGCCTAGTGTGGATTATGGTCAAATGACCTAATTCATTGTATTCCAATTTAGTTGAAGTAATGATTTTTCACTCTTGTGATGATAAGTCAAAGATAAATAACTTGTGGCATACACAAATTTGCCAACTAATCATATACATGATAAAAGTCTAATATGCATACTTGAGCTTGCAAGATATGAAGCGCTATATGATATATTATAAAATAGAGCGGGAACTTGTCACTTAGAAACTTACTTTTACCTCCATAATGTGGCATTGCAGCAAATTGTTAATCCACCGCTTCATACGGGGTTTTATTTTTGGCACAACAAAACCCAACAGTCAGGGTTGACCACCCCTTCTTGGTGACAGTTCTATTGGCTCCACATGTTTATCTGTAAAAACATATGTAATATAAAGGTCCGATATTTTAACAATATTACTATATAGAGTTGATTATATATATATATATATATATATGAGATATCATTAAGCTAACTTGGACACCTCATTTATTAAGAAAATACCATCAATCAAGCTTGCACTGCACCACTGTATTTTCAAGCACCTTTCTAAGAACAGCTCTAATGGAGAGTTACTAAAACCATTTATTGATAGAAGCAGAGAAAAAGTCTTACTTAATCACCGATCAGCTGCCCTCTTGCTTTCATGAAAGGTAAGGACGACGAATGACTACCCTTGTGTTTAAATACCATTGAGCATCAATAATGACCATGCGAAATTTTCGAGGAACCAAAATCACTCACCAAAGTACTTAAATGACAATAGTGTTATCTCTTTCAACATGAACACCCTAAAATTCTAGTTCAACTAGCAGGTATTTTAGCCACTGGAACAAATGTTGATCGCATTTTTAACACCACACGCAGAAGATTTGTCAATATAATACTTGACGATATATCCTATGGTTGTTCTATACATGGTAAGGAATATCATATTTCAATAAATAAACTCCGCGATAAGAATGTTGCTAATCATATATAGCGATACAATTTCATTTCAAATCGGTTACCCGACCTATTTACCTCCTCGTTTCAATATGCCTTGGAGCGTTTTATTTTCTTGTTTGAGATACTTGTTCCCCCTTATTAGAGTATAAAACTATTCATGTGCTTTCATCCATCAGCTTAAGCTTTTGGAAAAGTTGGTTCCTTAACACGGTATCAAAGCCTCGTTGACCAAGAGGTCACGAGTTCGAATCTCAGTAGCCTTTACTTTTAATATTAAAAATATTTAAGCACAAGGTATGAGATGTGCCTGTGCGCTATCCACGCTTCAAGCCCAATTGGCATTTGTGTGAGAGGGCTTGTTAGAGTATAAAACTATTCCTGGGCCTTCATTCATCAGCCTAAACTTTTGAAAAAGTTGGTTCCTTGACACTCCTATAAAAAAAAAAAAAAAAATTTTTAATTTTTTTTTTTATGTCGGTGAGTGTGCGATCTTTGCCTCCTTCCCTGCTACCAATGTGTAATGACGACGAATATCTTATCTGACTACTAAAAAATATATAATATAAATTATAAATGATGCTAAATTTATTAAATTTTTTTTTATGATGGTACAGAGAACATTAAGGGGTCTATGAGACTCACTTAGTCCTTCATCATAAATAATTCTATTAAATTCGATATCGAGACACCCAAAATTTTCGGTTCTTGTGTGCTCCGAATCCTTCTAGCTGTCAGTCTATTTGCCACTCTATTTCTTTCACGATAACATGGGACATTTGCACATCTCTATATTTCACCAGTCAATCAAATTATTTTCCATGATCTATAATTTGCTAGGAGCAGGTAAATACTTTACGAATAGCTTTCACAACAATAAGATTGTCACCCTCTACATAGATATGTCTAAATCCTTTACAATGTCAAATCCCAGCCCAAGCAGCCAAAACCTCGCCGCTGAAATAGGAGATTCTTCGAAACTTCTCCGCTTGTGATCGGCTATCTTGCCATGATCACCTTGAATAAAATAATTACATAGCACTATCAAAATTTAATTTGACCCACCCTCTCTTAGATTTCAATTATTTAGCCCTCGCTCTTCTTCTCACGTTCCCTACATAGCTAGTGCTTTTCTTCTCGACACTATCCATCGTGTTTCTCATCCTCCATTTTGTAGCTTTAAATTTTGCCATTAAAACTACTTACTTAGCATTGGTTTAATGACCACGAAATAGTTTATCATTGCGAAACATTTCCATACGGATCACATAAGACATATCCACCAAACAATTCCTTTGTCTCCAATTCTTCTCTTGTTATTCGACAATGTCACGTTGTATTTAATGTTCTAGAAAAAAGGCTTCCATTTTGCTTCGAGAGGAGTGGAGAGCAAGTACTTCTGAGTGGAGTGAGGAGCAAGCATTGAATTTGA
Organism: Simmondsia chinensis; assembly: GCA_018398585.1. Taxonomy (NCBI): domain Eukaryota; kingdom Viridiplantae; phylum Streptophyta; class Magnoliopsida; order Caryophyllales; family Simmondsiaceae; genus Simmondsia; species Simmondsia chinensis. Next base: position 36,640,001 of record JAGTTD010000005.1, on the reverse strand, counting down.
GTGGAGTGGGATGCAAGAACTGACTCCAAGTTTTCCTATAAATTTGATGGTTCCTTAGTTTAAAAAAAAATAATAAACTAAAATAAAACACTAATCTCCTTCTCCAATCTCTTCTCCGAATATTCAAACCTATTACTTTAATTCAATTGTTGAATAAGTTGGGGCGTACTCCAATCCATTGCCTGAGAGTACAATCATGTGGCGGTTCCCCTGCTAACCTTAAGAGTTGGAGTGCCAACTGATCCCATTTGTATCAGTGCGGGAGCATAAATGACTTAGAGCAGTGGTGAACTCCACGACGCGGCAATTCTTCAGTTTGATCTTTCTTTTCCACTTCTCTCTTCTTTCTGTCATTCAATTATCTTGTCTGGAGTCATTTTTCCTAAGTTTAGGTCTACAATGCTCAATTAGAGATCTTCCGATTGAAGTCCCTCTGTTAGTCAATTGCAAGTTTCAATTTATCTATCTCAAGTTTGATTTCGATTACCCGTTCGATTTATTCGACCAACAAAATATCAACTCATCTTTCCCTAAAAACACCTAGGAGCGTGATTCCCACGCGCCTAGTAGAACTCTTAGCTCCATGATGATACCATGTGGAGAATACTATCCAAGTACTTAATTTTTATCTTTTTCTTTTTCATTAATTTTTCCGTCCCACTATATATTATCCTTGATGTATAAAATATTAATTAAATTTATATGCTTTTTTACTTTATGTTAATTAAGAATATCAATTTATGGTTTAACAAACTTTATCTTATAAAAAAAAAATATTACAAACCCACTAGAGATGGTGCATTGTATCATATGAATTATTTTATAATAAATCTTGCATCATTCATTTCATAGGCATAGCCCACATGATCTAATCTACATGAAATAATTGATTGTCTTTTTTGGAACCTTCATTATGGTTGAATTTTGTTTGATTTTTTCTTTTATAGTTTTTTAATTTCTTAATCTGAGATAACACTTTGCAACAGTAAGGCTGCATAAAACATATCCCCTAGATCCTGTCGTAGCGGGAGCCTCTATGATGATACACTAAGTAGTTGTTGTAGTCCACGATAACTTTTATCAGTATTTTTTTATGTGCTGGTATTCTTTTATTACGGAGTTTATTTTGGACTTTGTTTGGGTAGTTAGGAGCTTAATTTATCTTGTATAACTGAGAAAACAAGGCAATCAAATGGAATCACAAAATACGAGAAGGAAATGGTAGTAATATAGACGCCCTTCATGCTATACTACAAAAGGCATTGTCATACTAGTACTCTGTTTAAGAAGATTGTCTGTAACTCCATGATCTCTCTTTATGTGATTGATACAGACTCTCTTGGTGACCCTGTTTTGATTATTTATTTAGTTTTTTAAAATAAGTCCGGGTTTTCTTTCCTTTATGTGTTCGGCTTAAGTTTTAAGTCGAAGATAATTTTTATCAGTGTATTTTATGTATTGGTTGTCTTTTATTCTAGAGTTTTATTTAGGACTTTTTTTCTGGGTGATTAGGAGCTCAATTTATCTTGTGTAGCCAAGGAACAAACTCAACCAATTGCAATCATGAAATACAAGAAAGTGGGGGTAAAAATCGACGCCCTCTGCCCTACGGTAGAAAAATGCCCTTTTATGTCAGTACTCTTCTTGAGAAGATCGTCTGTAACTCCACAATCTCTACCTTATTGTTATTGATGCTGATGCTCTTACTGGCCCTGTTTTGATATTTATTCAGCTTATTAAACATTTATATTAAATTAAATGAATCTTCTCCATTTTTCCGGCAATTAGGATGTTCAGGCTAGCTGACACGCACCTAAGAGGGTCCCAACGCGTAAGCAACGGATCCCATTAGAACTCCAAAGTTAAGCGTGCTTGGGTGAGAGTAGTACCAACATGGGTAACCTCCTGAAAAGTCCTCGTGTTGCAGCTCTAAGATTGGAGGTTCTTGGAAACAACCTCCCTTCAGGGTAGAACCCTGAAGGTGGAAGACTGCATACATCCACCCCCAAATTCTGCTTAGACAGGAGGCCTTGTGACACTGGACATGTTGTTGTTTTGCTTTGAATATTTTCCATTACAAAAAAAAGCTTTTTAATCATGCATTTAAGATCCTGCACTTACCCAATATTTCTTTTTTTTTTTTTTTCTAACAACAAATAGAAGAAAGAATATGATTCTATTGGAGATCATATTCATAATGCTAAATATTGATATCATTACAATGAGTAGGCCCTTTTTATTATATATAAAAGAAAATAATTAATGTGGGTATCCCATGATTAATAAAATTAAGGTAATAATTAATGTGGGTACCTATAATATATAATAATTAAGGTCAATTTTAATATATATAATCTTTATCAAAACTAGAAATTGAGAAGAGATTTTATTAATTAGGGATAAGAATAATCATAGGAGAATGATATTATTGAACTCCACTTAATGAGAAGCAGATGATGCTCTTGAATTTATATTTATAAGTGTGAGGAAAGAATATTCACAACAGATACAATACATCAAAAATAAAATAAAAATCTTGGACTCAACTGTCGCGATGCTCGTAATTTTGTATGGGAAAAAGCTAAAAAACATGAAAAAAAAATGGGCACGAAAAAGCCACGAGAAGGGATTCGAACCCAGGCCTCGCGCATGTTGGGCTCACCCATCACGGTAAATAAAATATTTAAATTTTTTTAGATGATGTCCACTCGTGCGCTTTCGTCCCCTATTTTTTCATGACGTATAGCACTACTCAATTTTATGACATTTTACTAAATATCACCTAAATTTCAGGTACAATTTTAAAATTCACCTAGATTTTGTCATTTTTCAATATCAGACCTACGTACTTTCGAAAATTTACATTAATTTGACTTAGTTAACATACATTAATTTTTGATAATGTGGATTTTTTCAAATAATAAATTATTTTTCTAAATATTTACAAATTTTTTAATTTAAAATATTTTTTAATATTTAGAAAAATATTTTTTTGAATTTTCACAATTATTTTATTTTATATTCCAATTTTTTATTATTTTTGCTTTTTTTTTAGAATGCCACATCAGTAAAAATTAGCATGTGTTAATGGTTTTACATTTCTTGGAATCTATAACATTGAAAAATTAAAAAAATTTATATAATTTTTTAAAATCATACCTAAAATTTAGCTTGTTTTCAATTAAAAAAAAAAACCCTTAAATTTTCCTTTGTACTTTACCACGTCTTATTTGATGGCATTTTCTACTAAGGGCCCCAAATATTTTTCAAGTTAAATAGGATTAGAAAATTTCTAAAATACCAAAAGAATATATATGTATATATATGTATATGTATATGTGTGTATGTATATGTATATGTATATGTTTGTATGTATATGTATATTTAAGCTATTAACGATTACTCTCTGTATATACTTTTGCTAACGAAGAAACACCGCTTTAGAATTGGTTGAACTTTCTTAACCTAACTCTTGTATTGGATACCCTAAGAGTATTATATCATATCGGTTTCTGCTCGTAGCTTTAGATTTTAAGCAACAAAAAGTCAAGTCTGGATAACTATATTTTATATTTGTTTTTCCACTCAAACTATCAAAAAAAAAAAAACTGAAATTGAGAATTCAAAATTAGAAAAATTAGTTCGCAAGATATAGTTTTTCACTTCTAAAAGGATCAAATTCATTGTCGCTTGGAATGACGACTTCCATTTTTCATAGAAGGGAAGTCGGTTTCCACCGACTGGGTGAAAAACATTCCCTTTGAAAATTTTTTTCGTTAAAAAATGCACGTCAAACGATTGAAAAAAGCAAGAACCAATTCTTAGAACCTATTTTCTCCCAGAAAAAGTAGAGCCTCAATGTGATCCAACTGTGTTTTCATATTAGTGATGCTTTAATTTTTAATATTTGTATTCTATCATGATGTCTTATTATTATTCACCGACTTCTTTTCTTTTCAAAAGTTTAAAGATAGACTGCTCTACGTTCGTCCATGACGGATGGGGAAACCAGTGAGAGAAAGAGGGGCTATGTCCGATGGACTATCCCATACGGAAAAACCAAAACTCGAAAACCCAAGTGTGCAAGTCCTTTCCCAAGCCTATTAGTGATCTATTCAAATTAATCTAAGCCACACTGACTGCTAATAAAACGAATATCTTCCACAATGGTGAGGATTCTACTAGAGATTCAAACCTACCCCCGAGCAACCTAAATAATCACTTCACTATCACCTTCAAGAATGATCTTATCAGATTCAAGCCCTATAGTATGATATAAAGCATCTCTGGCTACAAGTACTTCTGCCACCATTAGAGAAGGGTGAATCTTTTTTAGGGTTGCTTAGTAGTCAATAGTGCAACTAATGCCAACACCCAAATAACCAATGTTCACCAACCAATTTGATGATCTATTAGCTTCTTTATAACAGTGTTTGAATAAGATTTAATCATACTGAAAACTTAAAAGCTTGATACCTTCCACGATAGGAAGTATATCCACTGGAACTGAATATGAACCAAGAACTGCCTTGATGACTGCCTCATTATCCCATTCCAAAACAATTTTATTTATACCCAATGGAAAAGCGTAAAAAGGAACATCTCTAACAGCTACCGTCTCTACCACAATAATAGAAGCATTTCGCAATACTCCATCATTTATAAAATATTGTTCGTTTAATTTCTCGAACATTAAAAAATACAAATAAAAAAGGAATATTAAACATAACCAAAGTCTAATTATAAATATTTTTGATGGGTAGGCCATATAGATGAGCCAATAAAAAGAGAAGAACGAGGTGGACCTTTAAGAAGTCAAGTATTTTTATTTTAAAAAATTTTTATTTTTTAAATAACTCCTAAGAATTAATATATAGTAATAATATGAGTTGACTATATGTTATTGTTTTACTATATGATTACACATAATTAACCGAAAGCTAACCCCAAAAAAAAGAAAAAAAAAAAAAAAGAAAGAAAACATTGTGGGACGGTTATATAAAATTCCCATTTGAACAAAAAAAGTTTAATGGATATTATTTATGGACATACAATATCTAAAAAATATTAAGATTATTTACGCTGAAAGTTTCTATAATTTGCTCATTGTGTTAATTTAGTGTTTGTAATTTTAATTATGTCAATTTAATTACTGCACAAATGGTATTGTGTTAATTTGGTCCTCTGAGTTAGAGCTGGCAAAATATGACCCGACCTATTTGACCTGCTACCCGATCCGAACTTGACCCGACAAATTTTAAATTTATTGGGTCCCGAACCCGAAAATGAACCAACCTGAACTTAACCCGACCAGACCCGATTGCCAGGTCTACTCTGAGTAAAACCTATGTTAAGTTGTTAATTAAATTTTTAATGATTCCGCTGCAAGTTGGGTTAAATTGAGTCAACATGCAGATTTATAGTGTGTTATTTCCATCTAATATGATTGTGCTGTTAAAATATTACGTCATTGATTTAACTTTAATTTGAATGAAGAACTAAATTGATACAATATTAATTGTAAAGAGACTAAATTTACAGAATTAAAAATATAAAGATTAAATTGACACAACAAAAAAAGCTGCAAGTAGCTTTAGTGTATTAAATACCTAGAGAAATCATTAACTTGTGAAAAAAATAGTTGAATTAATTAAATTTATTTTATGTAATCTAATAATTTTTACGGTGTTATTTAGTTTACACATTTAGTATATAAATATAATATATTTATTATTTTAATTAGTCGAATCATTCTGATATTAAGTGGGTATGTGAAAAAATAAGTAAAGCACCTAACTTCGGAAATAATATTTAGTTTACAAAATTTACAAAATAGTATTTTACAACAAAAGTTACATGTATTTAATAAAATAGTTTAAACGACAGTATTATGTTAAATAAAACCTATATGTACTAAGGGGATTCTCCTCTTTTCAATTATCGAAAAAGGAAAAAAAAAACGTTTGTTAAATAAGTCTTTCATCCGACTATTTTTTATTAAAAGTATCAGAACATTGGAGCTCATATGTGGAACTAGGGGTGTAAATGAGCCGAGCCGGTTCGCGAGCCCTCACAAGCCTGCTTGTCATAAAGCTCGGCTTGCTTTTAACTCAAGCCGAGCCAAGCAGGCTCGTTTAGCTTATCGAGCTAACCCCGAGCCTAGTGAAACTTGAGCTCAGCCTAAGTGAACCTCTTGTACTTCAATATATGTGCTTAAATATTTTCCAAATGAAGCCACATTAGAGGCTAAATGAGCCAAGCCCAAGCTTAAACGAGCCCAAACGAGCCTATATTGTGCTTAAATGAGCTGAAATATTGCAAGCTTAATTCTTGCCGAGCTTAGATCGAGCCGAGTTGAACCAAGCCCGAGCTTTTGACAAGCCGAGCTCAACCCTAAACTTTCAAAGCTCGACGAGTTTCGAGCCGAGCTTAATGCTAACGAGTCGAGCCTGGCAAGCTCGGGCTCAGCTCGGCTCAAATACATCCCTATGTGGAACGAGGAGAATAGCGAGGAAATGGTGAGTTTTACCAACAAAAAATAACAAATTTTTATACCGTCATTTAAACTGTTTTATTAACTGTAAGAAATACTTTAAACTAAAAATTACTTTATAAATTTCATAAATTAAAAAATAATACACTAAATCTTGAGGTGATAGTTGATAAAAAAAAAAAAAAAAAAATCCCCCTCAAGGGTGATAAACAAAAAGTCTTATTTCTTGGAAGCAATGCACACTGAGTAAATAATTAAAGAATGCAACTAAAGTTACTTTATGGCATGTTTTTAGTTATCATTACATAGTATTAGGGGCACAAAACAAAGAAGAACCACAAAAGAAGGCGACAGACAGAAGATGACAAACAGTGGGCATCAAGCCATAGCTACGAGACAGGGAGAGGCAGGCAATAAGCGAGTAGGAGGGCAGCAGCAACAGTGAGTAGAGAAAGAAGAGAAACAGCTCTCAAAACTATCGGCAATGACTTTTTTAAAGTACCTTTCTTCAGTTTTTAAAAACAATGTTTATGTTCTCTGAAAACCAATATAGTTACATGACAAACAAAAACTAACAAAACAAGGTTCCCAGTTAAGAAAAGAACAGGAACATAGTTTTTAAACGAAAAAGAACGAACCTCTCACTTTTACCTAATGGTTGTGCCAACCATAAGTTTTAACTATAAAAAAAATGGCATAATGGGAGTGTGTAGCTTCACTATGAAGTATTCCACATAGTGATCCATAAAGCCAAAGCCAATTAGTAGATCTTGTGTGTTGAAAATAAAGGATCAAAAATATACCTTACATTATTTTTAAATAAAATAAATAAAAAAGAAGACATGACGTTTATACTGTACTTAAAATGGTCTTGTGAATGATATTCGTTTTTTCCAGTTTCAAGGTGATGCTGGTCCTTTTTCATCATTGTCTTAGAAAAGCTAACAGAGCAGCGGATTGGTGTGCTGGCCAGTGTCATGGTCTTCTTGGTTCTATGAGTTGGGAATATCTGCTGGATCGATCTCTTCTTTTGCTTTTAAGGGTGAAGGGTTTAGGTTTCTCTTTGTTTGAGCTTTTAAAAAACTGAGAGTAAGGTTTTAGATATAATCTTTTTTGGTTTTGGATTTTATGTTTTTTGTTTTTTATTATTAGCAAAAATGATGAAACTGAAGACCAAAAATAAGAAACAATAATTTTCAAGACTTATTTAGTTTCTTGAAAATCTGAAACTCCAAAAGAAAAAAAGATAGAATCTGAAGAAACAACAACAATAATAAAAAACATAAGAACAAAAAAACTATGCATTCACTAGTTCATCTTTTTGTATTTATATTTAGAATATGTTATTATTCTTGTATATAAGAATTGTTATTTGACTCCACTCGACTTCGAGATGCTCGACGTATATTCTTAGTCTAAATGTTGGTTGTTTCAGAGTTCTCGTAAACACACAGAAAGTTATTCTATTCTTTCACTTCTCTCCTAGTTTTTGTTTTCACTCACATATTAGGCATGTCGGGCAAGGAGAGTACTCTAAGGCAAAGAAGGATCGGCACGACACTGGACGCGACTTGATCAACGGGCTATGCTCAATATTGATATACTTTGTGAAAGTTCGTTGCTTGATATGACATAAAACATGTAACTCGTTTATGTAGAAAGTTGCCCTTTACGTATGACTCTTTTGAACTCTTATTTCCGATTCTAATGCATTAGGTTACTTCTTCTTCAGAAAATGTTTCGAATGACTTCTTCTCATTCTTCTTCAAAACCATCGTAAACTACATTTTATTACCCTAAGATTTGGTGCATAAATTTTTCCATTTGCAAATTTTTTTTCCAACTTTTTAGCCCCCAAGCTACAGTGAAATAAAATTTTAATCCAACTACCAATAAAATCAAAGTACAACAATGATAACAACCTAGTACCGCCACAATAGGGTGTGGGAGGAGGGCAAGACGTATGCAGACTTACTCCTAAGGGGTGCTACTCTGAAGAGATGTTGTTTCCAAAGGGCCCCGGCCTTTACAGAATTTCAAAGTACACTTAAATTTTTTTTTTTTTTGATAAATTGCGACAAAATTGCGATACAAACAAACCACTCGCTAGGCGAGGCCAAAAATGACAGACAACCATAACAAAACGGGGACCAAAAATAGAGAACACAAAACAAAATGACAGACCAACAGGTACAGAGGCTCGCCTCAAGCACGACATAGCAGACACCGAGAACAAATCTAAACAAGATACAGGGACCAAGACAAAACAACGTGCTAGATCAAAACTTAGATAGGGACCTCAGCTGAAGTTGAAACAGAAAATCAGCACATGAAACGAAAGTAGGACTGATGCTGTCCATTTGCTTCGACACTAAAACCCATCTACATCATTTAGCAAGTATATTTGCCACCATAGGGGGGTCGAACCCATCAAAATTAAAACCAACCCTTTTTCCCGGCTTACATGATCTTCTCATCATATTCCACTTCCGTAATCTTCTCATCATAATTAGCGTTATTTACCTGATTCCCCATTTTTCGTTTTTTCTTTTTCCTGGCTGTCTTTGTCGATTTTCCTGCACTACTCCTGGGTGACATGTCCTTCAGAAATTCATGGAGCTCCTTGTCACAGGCCGCCTTTGGCTGACACTATCCCCTGTGCTCAATAAATAGACATATGCCATATGGGGTCTCCTTAACCTGTCCGATACTAATTCGCATTGATTGTGTTCATGTATGTCCGTGGTATGCCGTGTATTTCGTCTCTTGAAAGTGCATATTGCTGCTTGTTGACCATAGGGAGTAGGCTGGCCCCCCAGCCTCAGGGACTTGGGCGCGGCACGGGTGATATGCGCTCATCATGTGACATCCTACTTCTCTTTTTCCTTCATCTTGCGCTTCAGTGCTCTCTTGCCCCTCTTTGATGTCATTAGTTTTTTCCTTCCTCCACCGAGAGGTGCTAGGCCCTTCTATAGCTGGTATCGTCACATTATAATTCTCGGGCATACTATCCTCTGTATGCAAGTGTCTGATTAATATAGGGGGCTCAAAGCCTGAAGGGAATTCCGGACTAGAGGCAGCGGAGTCATTATCACTATTGTTTCCCGGATCTTCATTGTCCTGATGTGTTATGTGAGTATGAGACTGTGCTGATAGAGCTTTATCACTCTCGACCCACGGTAGCAGAAGAGGCCGATTCTGATTTTCTTGTACATCCTGAAGTGAAAGTTGGGCCATAGGCTGTGGACCGTAAGGGCTGAATGTGGCGCGGGGGTAGAGGTATCCCAAAAGCCACCTCCCAAGTATCCGACCATTGAAATGGAAAGAGACATTTCCTAACATCTGCCATTCGGCACCTAGCCCTTCATTCATTGCCCTTCTATCCGAAGTTCTCGGCTCCTCACAAATAGCCACACCATCCGTTATCCGCTCAAAAGTAGGTTGAACCCGTGCCGTTTCCAAAGCTGCTGTGAAATAAATATTAAATTGTGATATAAACAAAAAGAAGAACCACTAATAGGTTGCCACATCACCCAATAAAAAAGATAAAAAAAATGCAACATAATAAAATACATATACAAGTGATGCTCAGTATAGAGACCAAATTATTTTAGATAAGCAAACAGAGCAACTGATTGGATGTCAAATACTAGTTATAGGGATACTATGCAATCTGTGAGTGATTTCGCTAGGGATGGCGGTGGGGTGAGGCGAGGAGGCTACAGGGGGTGCCTCCTCCATACCCGTACCCACCAGCTAAATTTTGTACCTATACTCACCCCATTACCCGCTATGGGTATGAATTGGATGCGCAGACCCCCTCTGGCGGGTACAAACCTATACCCACACCCGCCCCATTACCCGCGGGTATCCATTACCCGCCCCGTACCGCCCTAACTTGCGCACGAAATGATTATTTGTATCTATCTGTATTAATTATTTAACAATATTTTTACAAAAAATCAATTATATTTTTTATAATATTAATAAATAATATAGGTAATTAATTTAAGCACATAATTAACTTTTAATTTGAAAGTTAATTATATACAACATGGAATGGGTATATGGTGAGTATATGGTAGGGTAGGGCAGGTAAGAAGCGGGTCGGGGGCGGGTATAATACTATACCCGTACCTCCTCCATACCATGGCAGGTACAGGCCGAGTACACCCAAGTCATATCCGCTACCTGCCTCACTTATACCCGTACCCTCCTCAAACGGAGCAGATACTTGCTGGTAACAGGTTTTACATACCCCATTGCTATTCCTAGATTTCGCTTAGCAGAAATCTGTTCTCATCATTTCAAAAGCCAATACTTTAAAGCTCCGTCTGAGAAAAGGACATCGTTGAGGCTTTGTCTTTACACTTAGTTTAAAAAAATGTACAAAGCGATGCTCTTAATAAAGAAGCAATCAAAGGGATGTACATGGAAAGCTATTTGTGGCTGCTTCTTGCCCTTATATGATTGCAAAGCTCCGCCCTATTAAATAACTTCAAATGAGAGCTTTTTCTTTATTATAATAAATAAATATTTTAGCAAAAATAATATATATATATATATATATATATATGGTGGCATTCTTATAAGATGGTCAAAGCGTGAGAGGAACGAATCCTGGCCATCCATTGTAATGGACGGCCAAATTTTGTTGAACATTAAAAAAAAAAAAATAATTTATAGCCAAGATTTGTTGAGTATTGAAAAAGAAAAAACCGAATTTATGTCTCTTACCCCTTTCTTTCTGCTCCATGAAGAGGCATGGGCCGTAAATTATTATTTTTTTAAATGTTCAACAAATCTTGGCGATCCCTATATATATATCCCTATATATATATATATATATATATATATATTAGAGCTCCGAAATTAAGCGTGCTTGGGCGAGATTAGTACCAAGATGAGTGACCTCCTGGGAAGTCCTCGTGTTGCACCCCTCAAGCTGGGGGTTTTCGGAAACAACCTCTCTTCACGGTAGCACCGTGAAGGGAGAAGGTTGCGTACATGCATCCCCCCAGACCCTGTTTAGGTGGGAGCAATTAGGGCACTAGGAATGTTGCTTTTGCTTTTTTTTTTTTTAAATATATATATATATTTTTAAAAAAAAAGAAAAGAAAGAACCCTAAAACACTTAGCTTTATGCCCTCAGCAAATTTTAATTGTCATTGTGCAGCAAGTGATGAATCTTGTGTGATAAAGACATGTATGATTTTGAAACTTGTCACTCTCTTTCTCTCTTTCTTAAATATTTTTGCATAATCTAGATTGCGAGTACACCCTATTAGAGGGTACCAACATGCAAGCACTAGATCCCATTAGAATTCTGAAGTTAAGCGTACTTGAGCGAGAGTAGTACCAAGATGGGTGACCTCCTATGAAGTCCTCGTGCACCCCTTGGGTTGGGGATTCTCGAAAACAACCTCTCTTCAAGGTAGCATCCTAAAAGGAGAAGGCTGCGTACATCCACCACCTCCGACCCTGCTTAGAGGGGAGCCCTTAAGGCACAAGGAATGTTGGGAATGTTGCTAGATTGCAAGTACAAAGCTTGTATTGTATCGTTTTGTATTGTCCTTGAAAGACATATCCGAGTGATTGGAAATTCCGGGAGTCAAAGGCACCACCTAGATTTGATAATGTTGGTGGCATTTTCCCCGTCCCCAACTTACCAATGTAAAAGAATACATATTATTTTTTTATTTATAGTTTTTGATTTTTAAGAAAGAAAAAATTAGGTTTTGAAAATCATTATTCTCGTTTTTTACTTCAACTAGGGGAAAATAAAAATTAAAAATTAAAAGTTATTTTCAAATGATGGTCTTTAGTTTCTAAAAATTCTAAAACTACAAATATAATACGATATCAGATAGAATAAAACTCAAAATGCAAACAAAAATGATATCAAAGAGGTCTTGAGTTACGAAAATAACTTCCCCACAAAAATGAACATAAAATTATTATATTTGATCCGATCAGAACATCATTTAACGAGAGTTTTATATATTATTTGTCGTTTTCTTATATGTAAAAAATGCAAGTGAAAAGAAAATTTAAAAACTATAAACTAAGTATGAGAATCATGCCTTCCACTCCTCTTTAAGGAAATCTTTGCTTTGTTCACACACACTAAAATTAAAGTATTTATTTTTTAGTTAATATTTTAATTAATATATTTAAAAGCCATGAAATGTTACTTTTAATTTTTCCAAGGTTCAAAGTGCATTTAGTGCTGCTAGCAAAATGCAAAGATGAAGTACTTGCATGTTTATATGTATAGTACATATCGATCAGGTTTGGTGCAGTGATAAAACTATCAAGGTTTAGGGTCTAAAATAGAAGTACCCAAATCTGAATCTTACCAACCCCACTTTCCGAAAAAATATTTATGTATCCATATGTACATGTTACAAGAGATTATCGGTTTTAGTTATTTCTTTCTCGACGAAGATGGGTCTCTTGTCATCTCGGAAAAAAAGATGGGTCTTTTTATGCAAAGTCAAGAAATACTTCCAAGTGGGGTGACCGATTCTAAGGGTGCATATGGATCCATCATCAAACTAGATGGACTGCTATAGACCAAAGACTAAATAAAGATTAGCATTGGGTCCGAGGAGGAACTGCATTTGGACTACATTAGTATGGATTGGACTATTCAAATTGACTAGTTTCGACTAAATTTTGAAATAATCTAACTTTTCGTCATGGTTGAAGCCCTAAAATTAAAAGTCAGAGATTCAAATCCTCAATCCCGTACTTGCCAAACAAGGGCCAAAGCATATCAAGTTTTTCATAAGTTCATGTTCAGCCGTGAATCACTATTTACTCTTCATACTAATTACATTCATAGTCCTTGACCAATCTTCATTCTAGCCCTCACGTTCATCGAGACTACGGTTCCTCTAGTTCACATTAAAGCGCCTTAAGTAGCCTTCGAGGAGGTTGAAAATTAAAGCAAGAAAAACCATCCAAGGATAAGAGCAATCTCTATGAGCCTAAAAGACAAGCACTCAGAAATAATTAATGAAAATGCCTTTCGCACTTGAAAAGACAGCGATCACAACAACAGATGGAATTTTTTCCTAAAGCAAGGTGCAGTTACTAGGACATCAACTGGAGAACCACTCCAACTCCCACTCCCACTCCCCTATGTGCCAATGGCTAGAGCATACATGCCCCATTACTAGCTTAGTAGAAGAAACTGATCCAAGCTAACATAAGAAAGATGATAGCTTTAATCAAACTAAATCAAACACCAATTAAATCCAAAACACATGATCGAATACCAACCACACTGTAAGTCAATCAAACTCAATCTTGCACTGAATTGATCAGATCAGTCTAAACCGGTATTTGTTTAGCCCTAGCAAGTTCTACTCCAAGTGGGTTCTTACAAATCATAAAGCTTGATTAGTGGGTGATTAAGATTAATAAGTGGGCATGAAGTTATCTTAAAGTTAGCTAATTATGCATGCATAAGTATAGGCTTTTTTGGGCCTAGATGCATAGCCTAACTAGTTTCAACCAATCAAGGCCAACCAAACTGAGTTCAAAGACTTGTCTTTTACATCATCAAAATAGCATTGTATAGGCAACACATTAATGCCCCACTAGAAATCATTTTTTATTTAGAGTGTTCGGTTTTTAAGAAACTAAAAATTGGATACTAAAAGCAGTTTTATATGGCTTTCGGTTTTCTCTTTTATGTTTTCTCTCAAATTAGGTAAAAAGTGAAAATAAAAAATAAAAATAAAAGAAATTCAGTTGTAAATTTTGGTTTTTAGTTATCAAAAGTGATATGATACCTACCTTAACGAATTTTGGTTTCGAACCCCTTACTATAGAAAGACAATTGTATGATGATGGAAACTCCTCGGGAGTGACTCCGGTACACATGGAGGAGTCTAGCAAGATTGGGAAGGAATCCAACATAGTTAGGCAGAGAAAGGAAAAAGTCTTGGTGGGACGTCAGACCCAGAAGTCAGATGCGACAAAAAGGGATAGGAGAGCGTTGAAGCGAAAGATGAAAGAGCAAGCCAAAAGGGAGTTACAGGATTTCCTAAAAGACATGTCGCCCCGAAATAGCGCGACGAGATCTACGAAGGACTTGAGCAAACAAAAAATAAAAAAAGAATCGAGTGGAAAAGGGCGACAATGTTAAAGATGCTGGCAAGATCCTTGCCACAGAGCGCACGCTGGAGATGGGGAAAAGGCTAGGGCTGAATTTTGATGGTTTTGATCCGCTTTCACTGAGTGCCTTGCTTCAAGAGATTTATGGCTTCGTTGTTTTATTTTCCTATGTTTTGGTTGGTCTTGTTCGTGCGTCTTGCCTAGTTGTATTTGAGGCTCGTTGTGTCTTTCCTGTTTTTGCTTGTCTTCCTGCTTGTATGGTTTTGTTGTTTTGATTCCCGTTCCATTAAGGGTTAACTCAGGGCAACCATGGTCAAGTTGCCTGCCTTGTACATCGACTCTGTCGCTAAAAAAAGCATATTTTAAAAAGTAAGCATTTATTTACTACTTTTATACATCATCATATGGTTGCGATGGGGCTACTACTCACAGGTCCAAGAGAGTGTTACTGAGTTTTTAAATCAAACCCTCTATCGAGTTCTTGTTTATGATTCGAATTGGGTCGAACCATATCCTGATAGCAGTTCTAGTGTTCTTCTTACTATCATATATTATTGCATTGAAGTGATTGAGGAGCCATTGCTCGAAGTAACATTAAAAGAAAAAATATTTTCAAAACTAACTTTGAAAAGGGATTATTTTCCTAAATGACATCCATGTCATTATTTATCGATTTTTTGTTCTTTTTTTTATTTTTTCGTTTTTACTTTTTTCAAAAGAACTTGTTTTAATTTTTTAAAATTTATAATATCTTTTGGATTATAATAATTAATTATTTATTAAATATTTAATGCAAATGTAAATTTAATTTAAATATTTAATAAATAATTTAATTTACCATATATTATAATTAACAAAATTTTATAAATTAGAAAAATTATACATGTATTGAAAACTGTGCATTAAAATCTAGCTTTTTGAAATAAAGGTAAAGAAAAAGCAAAACACCAAATGATGACATGGATTTCATTTTTGGAAATAGTTCTTTTTAAAAGTTAGTTTTGTAAAAAAAAATTATTTCGGTGTTATCTCGGGCTATGGCTCGAGATTGAGAACGAAAGGTAGAATTCTGGGCAACGTTTAGCTGCTGAAATCATCCCCTCCCATTTGGGGACCGCTCCCCTTTCCAAACAAATGTGTGGCTCTGTTAAATTTGACCGAGCCTAGAGTTGGCATACATAAAATCCATTTATAAGCCCAACGGGGGGTTCTATCCTAAAACCAATTTGCATTCAGTGAAGGAATCCACTAGACTTATAAATTAATCTCTTCACTCTCACAATTTCAACATAGCATTCTTATACAAGACTCATATGTGGAGTACTTAATAGGCTCATAATTCTTCATCTCATCTGAGTCATACTATATGTGTGCAGGGGTGTAATCGAATCAAGTCGATGCAAGCCGAGTATCTCAGTACTCGACTCGAACTCGATTAACTACTCGGGTACTCAAACTCGATTCGAGTAGTTAATTTTGCTCGAACTCGAACTCGAACTCAATTAACTATTCGAGTACTCGACTTGACTTTTGTACTCGTTTATTGTGCATATGAACGTTTAACAAATTAACTCCATTATAATATTATTCCATACATTTGAACATTAGTTATACTCTATTTGGATATTCAATTATTGCAAACACTATATTTTAACATAAGCATAAATCGCTGACATATTAATAGCAAATATGCATCAAAACTTAAGTTTCAAAAAAATACAAGCAAACCAAATACAAGTTCTTTCACTCTACGACAAATATAATATGTCATCTTTTATAAGGAATTTAATCTTCCTTCTTTCATTCTATTATTGTACACAAGAACTATTTCATATGACTCGAGTATCAAGTCAAGTACCAATTCGAGTATCGAGTCGAGTATTTAATCAAGCATCGAGTCGAGTATCTAATTGAATATTGAGTCGAGTATTTAATCGAGTGTCGAACCGAGTAGTTGGCTACTCGACTCATACTCGTCTATTACTCGAACTCGAACTCGGTTAATTCGAGTTCGAGTCGAGTTTTATTCGAGTTACTCACGAGCTACTCGTGAGTGACTCGGATCATTTACACACCTATATATATAGACTTGTGATTTACGCAAGCTCTAGGCATTTTTAATGATCTTTCGGTGGCGAAACGGCCATGTTCTTGGTACACAAAATTACAAAAGTCTTCACTTTGCATGCCCACGAAGAGTTAATTGAATTGTTTAGTGGAGCATTTTAATTACAATTTATTTGATTAAAATGCTCCACTAACTAAACTATCCTCATAAGTTTTTCATGTTCATCTTTCTCTCTCTTAAATATAATTTAAATTTTGGTTACGTAATGGACTAATTCTCTTTTAATCTATAAGTATTAATGATCAACGTTTTTTCTCTGTCCAAAACGGGATACAGAGCAATCATTGATTGAATCACCCACTTCGATTTGGTTTTAGCTATTTTGACATTTCAAATACGTCTATTACCTGAATTTAAACCATTCGTAAATTAGAGATGAGAATTAATAATGAGCCAGTCAAAAACTTAGAACTAGTTTTAATACAAGTTTTTAGTCAAAAAAATATATTTGAAACTGCAAAGTTGGGTGTAACAGGACTGAAACCCTTCAAAGCTTCGGTTTGGCAATGGTTTGCCCCATTTGCGTTGGGGTCTTCCTTACTTTTTTTGTGTTATATTATTCTCTAAACAGTTTTATGCTAACGAGAAATCCACCTCTTTATAATTACCAATAAGAGATATAATTTTTGAAACAGTAAACAATAGTTGACCTGCCATTTTGACTGTGAATGACTAATGTGTATTGTATGATATTGGTCAAAAATGACATTATACATTATATTTCGATTAGTTAAGTTTACTCATTTTTATGACAGCTGAAATGGTAAGATATTTTCAAAATACAAATACCGTCCATGGGACTTGACTCGACTTTGACTTAATTTTATAAATATTTTTCTGTTTCTACTTTTAGGATTAGGTGCCCTCGGAAATAGCCTCCCTTCAATGTACCACCTTATAAGGGAAAGACTGCGTACATTTCACCATCTCAACCCCACCTTGACAAGAGCCTTTTCAGACACTGAAATTATTGTTGCTGCTGCTGTTGCTATTGTTATAAACACCGTTCGTGCAATACGCTCTGTAAAGACTAGTTGCCAAGAGAAGTGAAACTTCTACATATAGGAACCACTTAAACCTTGAAGTGGGGGCTTAAGTGGCTTCCCATATAACCATAATTAGTGGATGACAAAGCACTTTATAGCTTGGTTAGTCACCAATAATAGTTCTATATTACATGTACTCTAGGGTTCTAGCTAACTTTTTGCTTAAGTTGCTAGAGAAATTTATAAGATTTTTAGGCATTGTTTGGCCCATATAATTGGAATTGGACTGTGTAATTGGAATCTCAACTGCATTTCTGGTGAAATTAGAATTGTAATGGAATTGAAATTCCATTATTTGGTAAATCAAAGGAATTATAGATCAGAATTATAATTCCATAAAGATTCGAGCCATCGCAGGTTTTTGGTTAATCAAATTGAAGCATTTAGAGTTTTGAATAAACTAGGGTCGATTATAGTCAGATCGAATCACCTTGAGTTTGAATTATTGGAGTTTTAAGTCAAACCGGGTAGAGATTTAGTCTCATCGAATCATTTTGTGTTCGAGTCATCTCGGATTTTCGCTTAATCAGGTTGGATCTCTTCAAATTTCAGGCTAGAATAGATTAGGTTTGAATGATTTAGGTCATTTTGAGCTCGAAACATCTTCATTTTGGGTCAAACAGGTTGCATCATTTCAAATTTTGAATTCGGGTCAGGTCAAATTCGGGCGAGATGGGTGGGGTCACTTCAAATTTGGGGCTTTCAAGTCAATTTGATCGAGTCATTTTAACTTTGGGCACAGCTTGATTATGTCACATTCAAGTCAGGTAATTTCTTTTTTGGATTCGAGTAATCCCGGATTTCGAGTCAATCGGGCTAGAACACTTCAGACTTTGGGTTACGTTGATCAAGGTAATTCTAGGTTCATGTCATTTGAGTTGGGTGATTTTGAAGTCTAGGTCAAATCTTGGTTGTCTTAAGTCTTTCGATTTTGAGTTATCTTAGGTTTGGGTTCAACAGGTGAAGCACTTTTGGGTTTCAGGTCAATGAAGTTACTATAAAATTACAATTTCTTACCCCTAACTCAGGGAATTGGAATATATAATTTTCAGTTAAAACCCAATTCCATACAACTGGGCAGTGGAGTTGGAATTCCAATTCCAACAAGTAAACCAAACAACTCCGAAACAGCCTCCCTCTAGGGTAGCACTCTAAAGGGGTAAGGCTACGTACGTCACTCCCTCCCAGACCCTACATATGCGGGAGCCCTTGAGGCACTGGGTCGGTTGTTGTTGTTGTGGTAAACCAAACAACAAAAGCAGTCATATTGGTGTTACTGACCCAAGCCAAGCTCAATCAGCTCGAGACTCATCTCGTTTACATTTAGCTCGGCTCGACTCAAGCTTGGCTTAAAGCTCGCCTAGCTCGGAAACTTCAAGTTCAAGCTTCGCTACAAGCTCGAGTTCAGCTCAACTCGGTTGAGCTCGAATCCTGCTCGGTAAGCTCCGAACTAAGCTTACAATTTTTAGACACTTCATTTGACATATTTAAGCTAATAAATTATATTAAAATATGCTCAGTTGAGCCCTTTAGGCTCGAGCTCGAAACAAGCCAACTCGGTTCATTTACACCCGAAAAAATTCACAAAAAAAAAAGACAAAATATAAAATGGCTTTCTAACAAAAGAGGGAAGAGCTCAAAGCACAAAGGTAAAAAGCAAAATTGAAGAGTACAAAATACCAACAAATACAACAACCGACCCAGGAACTCAAGGGCTCCCGTATATGCAGGATTAGGGGGGAAGGATATACTCAGCCTTACTCCTTTAAGGTCTTATCCTTAAGAGAGGCTGTATTTAAGGACCCCTAGCCTGAGAAGGCGAGACAAAACACCAACAAATAACACATGAAATAACCTAGGAGCCTCCCCCAAAAACAAACACTCAAAGAGAAAACAGGTGAAAAAAAAAAGAACAGAAAAACTCAAGGGGTAATTTTTTAGAATTTTTTACCAAAATGGCACTATTTTAAAAAAAAATTACCAAAATGGCATACCTCCAAAAATATTTACCAAAATGGCACTATTTACCGTAGCATGTTCAACGGACGCTGTTTGAAACGGCGTTCGCCCATGAGCCATTTTTTTTTATATATTTACAAACGGCGTTCACCTATGAGATGAAAATATGTATAATTTTGACAAATTAATTACGAAGAGGGAATGCTAGTTCAGATGGTGGGAGTTTAAATAACATGTGCGTAAGGTCTAGTGTTCGAATCCCACTCCAGCTCTTTTTTTTGCCCTTTTTTGCATTCTAATTTAATTAGATAAATACAATATTAATGCAATAGTTGCATAAAGTGCATGCGTGCTCAGATGGTGAAAGTTTGAGTGATATGCTTGAGGTCAAAGGTTCTATTCCCCACCTTACTGAATTTTTTGCCCTTTTTTTTAAGTATTTAATATATTTTTTAAATATATAAACTATTTAGAAAATATTTTAAATGTTTGAAAAAAAATTTTAAAATATTTTAATTTTCTTAAAAAATAAAATATTGAGAAAATATTTTATAAATATTTCAAATATTTAAAATATTTTCTAAAATATATAAATATTTTCTAAATATTTGCCCCTCCCAGACCCTGCACAAGTAGGAGCCTTTGAGACACTGAGAATATTATTATTGTTGTTGTTTCTTAAATATTTGAAATATTTTTAATATTTTATTTTTTAAGAAAATTAAAATATTTTTAATATTTTTTTCAAATATTTAAAATATTTTTTAAATAGTTTATATATTTAAAAAATATATTAATAATAACAATAATAACAGTCCCAGTGTCATTTAAAAAATATATTAAATACTTAAAAAAAGGGGCAAAAAATTCGGCAGGGTGGGGAATCAAACCTTAGACTTCAAGCATATTACTTAAGCTTCCACCATCAAAGCACACAACCACTTTATGCAACTATTGCATTAATATTGTATTTATCTAATTAAATTAGAATGCAAAAAAGGTTAAAAAAAAAAGATGAACACAGGATCTCACGTGCATGTTATTTAAACTCCCACCATCTGAGCTAGCATCCCCTTTCTATAATTAACTCTTCAAAATTATATATATTTTTATCTGGCCGTGTGTTACTCATGGGTGGACGTCGTTACAAACGGCGTCCCCCCACTAAATATAAAAAAAAAAAAAAAATGACTCATGGGCAAACGCCATTTCAAACGGCGTCCATTGAACATTCTACAGTAAATAGTGCCATTTTGATAAATATTTTTGGAGTTATGCCAAATTTTTTTTTAAAATAGTGTCATTTTGGTAAAAAATTCAATTTTTAAGGGATAATTGTGATCAAGGTGAAGCAAAGTAAAACTTCAAAAATGTTTACACAAATTTGCCCCCATTTTATAATATAGGAATTTATTACTTAGATACCCTTATATTTTCGTTATTACTTAAATATCCTCATATTTCACAGTAAGTTACCCTGAGGTTTGGAAATTTCAACACCTAGGTTCCCTATGCCAAAACCTAATGAGTTTTTGTCAAAATACGCCAACGTTCACCAGAAATACTACTATCTTACAAAGGATGCCTAATTGATAAAATATTTGAACTTTAGGATATCCAAGTAATGAATATTTAAACCTCGAGGTTGTATATATTAAAATGTCAATATACCCAAGTGATAAATACTCAAATCTCAAGATAGCCAAGTGATAGATGGTCAAGCCTCATAATATCTAAGTGATAAATCTCGATTATATAATTAACTTTATCCTTATAACTTTACCCAATCGCCAAGAGATACATCTACTCTTTAATAAACATACCCAAACAAGTATATAATAACTCCTTATCGTTCGCCTCTTTACCCCTTTGCACCACTTACTCTTCTTAATCGACATACCCAAACAAGGATAGCATAACTGTAAAATCCCGTGACGACTCTAATGTTTCAGCCAATAGTTCCGAAGCTGGGCCATATGAAGTAGTATCTCATTGCGCCCTTGGTTTGTGACGCTGCTCGTCATTATCCATGGCGGTGCGATTTCAAAAAACTCCCTTATCAGTTCTTGAAAGTCTCGAATGTTCTCCTCGGGCCGCTTGCCCCCGTTCTTCTTCTTCTTCCGCTTGTCACATTTTGTGAAGACGAGGGTCATTGGGATCTGAGAAAGAAAATCGTTGCCTGATCAAAGATTTTTTGATAAGCATAAAGCTACAAATATTTATAGCAATTTACCCACCAGCTTAAGTTTTTGAAATAGTTAGTTTCGTATGAAAATATTTTTGATCGAGAAGTCACGTGTTTGAATCTTGACAGCTCTCATATCAAAGAACCACATTTCCCAAAAGTTTAAACTGATGAGTGAAAAACCAGGAATGGTTTTATACTCTGACATCTCACTCTCAATTTTAAGATAATTTCATCATAAGATGGGTCTAAGCGCTATCCATTTTGCAAACTCGGTGGACATTCGCGTGAGAGGACACTGTTAGAGTATTAAAATATTCATGTGCCTTCACCCAACTTGAGGAACTATATGGTATTGTTTTCTATTGCAATTTTCGGCTTTTTAGAAACTAAAAACCATATTTTAGAAATGAGTTTTTTCTATTTTTTGGTTTCTTAATTTCAAATTTTTCCTAGTTTGACTGGAAACTAAAAATAGAAAACCAAAAAACCATTCCAAAACCATAGGTCTTTTACGTCTCAAAAATCAAAAACTCCAAATAAAAAATGATATCAAACACATTCTAGACTTTTAGGATAGCTGGTTCATTTAGGACCGATTGTTCTAAAGTCACAACCATGATGATGTTTTACCAAAGACCGGCCAATATGGTCCGAGGTCCTTAAATTTAGACCGAACTAGTTTCAGTCTGGTCCAGTCCGGTCCAGTCAGAACTTAGTAAGACCGAATACCAAATAGAAGACCGATCAAAGAGTCGCTAAGTCGATAATTATTATGAAGGACGAACATCGATCCAAGCCTTAAACAGGTCAAAAACTGAACCGGCAAACTATTTTCTCAGTCCAAACTGGTTCGGTTTGACCTGGACGGTCTAGTCATTCATCCTGTGCCTCCCTCTTATTTAATCTTTGGTCTAATCGGGGGAATTTATAACATAAGCATCTTAAAATTTGAATATTTATCACCTAGATATCCTTATATTTTAATATATATGGTAAAGTATTATAAGATTTGAAAATATTATCATTTAAGTATCTTATGATAGAACCCAGTGAACTTTCAACAAAATCTAGCTAGTTTTTCACTAGAAAATATTGGTGTAGTATATGACTACGATATTCAAACTATATCAATGTTTTTAGGGAAAATCCAGCGGATTACAATAAAGATTCACTGGATTCTAATCAAAGATGCTTATATATCGCCAAAACAATTTGTCATGTCAACACTTTTAGATAAAAATTCATTATATTTTGACAAAAGAAACCAAATATTATTGGGAACATGTTTGAGATCAGCTTTTCCCACAAAGATCCATCGAATTTAGGAAGAGGGTATTTGATGGACAAAATTTTTGAACTTCAAGGTACAAGTAGGAAAAACTTGCTTTCCTTTGCTAATGAGTTAGTGATAAAATTCTTAAATTTCAGGCTATTTCTCTATCTATATTGAAAAATCAGAGTACTTAGGTATTTAATGCTCGAATCTCAGAATATCTAAATAATAAATTATCCTTAAAAAAAAAAGCAACGCCATTGTTTTGACAAATAAGTATCGTCAACGGTAATGGTACTGGTGACAAGATAAAAGTTCAGCTATTGTTTTCATCCAAACTAACCAGTTGAGAGATTAACCTTATTCTGACCGAGCCAACTAGCATACTCGAGATCGATCTTTCTAGCAGGGATGCTTGCATCTATCAGAAGGAACACCGAGACTAACGATGACCGGTTCAGAAAATAGTGCTTTGTGAACTTGTTCCAATCTGTTCTTACTTCCTCAGGTGCTGCTGCGTACCTGCTCGGTTCAGGTTACACTTTTGTTAAGAACTTCACATGTGAATATAATTAAATAGACCCACATTGTAGTTATTAGAAACAAGAGATCAATATACAGGTCTGTTTGGTTAAACTTCTTTTTTGTAAAAAAATGCTCTTAAAAAAAAGTGTTTTTTAAGGGAAAAAAAAAAAAGAATTTTTCTATGATTTGAGGGTAGCTGTTGGCCTAGAAAGAAAATTGTTTTTAAATAAAAGCAGAAATTGTTCTTCTGCTTTAAAGCAAAAGTAGAAGAAAAAACTAAAAGATTTTGACAAAAATACCCCTATTTCCAGCACTTTTTACAAAAAGTGTTCCTGGGATAAACAGTGTTTCATAGCATGACCAAACAGGCTCTAAGGAATTACTTCACCTAATATCAATTAATTTTAGTATGTAGGCCTTTTATGTGCCAACTCTATGGGTCAGGCGCAAGATCTCACGAAAGTTTAGACTGCCGATTTACCATACCAAAGCTAGCTACCTTGGTCGAAACTTATTATCCAGAAATTAGGATTGAGAAACTCATATGCATGTTATTTTGAAGATACAACAAGTATTCAAAGAACAACATGAAACGACTAACACCTTCATGTCGAAAAGCCAACTATTCCAAAAGCTTAAGCTGATAAATGAAAGCACAGGAATGGTTTCATACTCTAAAATGCCCCTTCACGCGAATGCCCTTTGGGATTGAACCGTGAAAATTGCACATGCTCACCTCATACCCTATGCTTAAATTATGTTATTATTGAGAGTGGGGCTATTAAGATTCGAACTCATGCAGTGTATAAAAAGGCGCGCCTAGGCTTTGAGGCGCACCTCCATCGCCTCACAAGCCTCAGGCGAGGCGACTTGGCGCGCCTTTTGTTTTTTGGTATATTTTGCCTTAAATTTAACATATTATTATATTATGTGTGTTTTTATTGTGTTACATAATTTTTGTAAAAAAGCTTATGTTGATATATTTACAATTTTTGTAAAAAAGCTTATGTTGATATGTATAATACAGCGCCTTTTGATGAATATCAATATCTTTTAGCGGTATTTTTCTTAAGCACTATATAGATTTTTAATTAGAGCTGTTACATTACATAATTAATTAATTTTTTAGCTTATGTTCATAAAATATTTTATAAATATAGAATATGAATGCAAATTACGAAACTGTGCGCCTCACTTCGCTAAGAAGCGCACTTCGCCTTGCGCCTAGGCATTAGGACCCCCTATCGCCTCAATGCGCCTTGCGCCTTTTTATACATTGAACTCGTGACCTCTTGGTCACGAGGCTCTAATATTATGCCAAAAAACCAACTATCCAAAAAGTTTAAGCTAATGGGTGAAGGCCCAAGAATAATTTTGAAGCTCTACTTGAAAGACATCATGAAGAAATTATCTTAGAAACTGGCATAATTTGAGGCGGCATATCAATTCAAAACCTGCGAAGAAAGCCAAGAAGGTGATGCTCATGGTGTAAATGAACCAAATTTTGATAAATTATTCGTGTGCAAAATCAATAAGGTCCCATGCGTGTTCTTTTTGGGGGCTTGATAAGTTGTCAAGTGGAGTACAAACAAGCTCGATAAGTCTAACAAGTTGAGTTTGAATAGGGGGTGCTCGAATCATTAACATTCACGACCACTTTGATAAGGGCGCGTAAGAAACTCGATAACGGCTCATTAAGAGCTCGTTAACGGCTCAATATTAGCTCAATAATTAATCAATGATGGCTCAATAGTAGCTCAATTTAGTAGTGAGCTTGACTCAATTGGACAAATGAGTCGAGCATCAAGCATGCTAGTATCTTATGGAATTGAGTTCAAATAAAGGTTCAAGAACTCAATAAAGGTTCGGCTCGAACTCGAACTTGTTAAAAGTTGTTGAGGACTCCACATGTAAATGTAATTGAATCGCACATTATAGCTGTGAAAGAGAAGAGATCAATATACAAGCTTAATGGATTAATTCACCTTATGCCAAGCGGTTTTAGGATGGAACCCCACTTGGGCCTATATGTATATCTCATGTGTGCTAATTTCGTGGGTCGAGCCCAAAAGGCCAGGTGGAAATTCAACAAAAGCATATCCAGGAAAATATACATTCAACTTTAATAATCAATCAGAAGACAAATTCTATGTTAGTAAAACTGAATATAGGTTATCAAAGAGAAATGAGGCGGGTCGGATTCATACCCGTATCCAGGCAAATCTACCAGATACCAGCTATCATTGATCCGAAAATGGTTGATGCATTGTGTCTTCCCTGCAAACAACAACACGATTTGTTCAGATCACGATGAACGACGATCAAATGCACTTCAAGCAACATCTTTCATATAGAATACCATGGTATTTCGACTTTCGAGCGGGTGAAGTTAAGAGGGGTAAATGGGCAGCGTCAAGCTTAAGGCTCAACTCATTTACATTTTATACGGCTCGAAGCTCACTGAACTTGAAATTTTCAAGCTCGAGTCCAGCTCAGCTTGGATTGGTTGAGCTCAAACTAGCTCAACGATTTGCAGACTAAGCTTGCCTTATTTATGCTCATTTCAGCTCGATCTAAGCTCGTTTGAGCTCGTTTAGGCTCTAGATCAGCTCATTTAGGCTCTATTGGGTATATTTAAGATGATTTGTATTAAGATAGGCTCATTTAAGCTCGTTTAGGCACGTGGACCCACAAACTTGAACTTCATTAGGCTCAACCTCAGGCTCAACTGAGCTCAAGCTCGAAACAAGCCAAGCATTTCAAGGTTTATGGCCCTGGAAACCCGGTTCCTCTCATTTATACCACCAAGCAAGGTATAAACCCATGGGAAGAACAATCGGAGAAAAATCTTTCCTATCAGATTCAGCTTGTCAGTCTAAATATTACATGTATAAAAATCATTGACAAGAACAATAAAAAATGCAGCAAAATAACATAATCTATCGCAATTTGTTATCGAGTCTTTGAAGAAGGAAAATTGATTGCCCCGAGAAAATCCAGATTGTGATTCACGATGCACAAACGTTGTTGGAAACCAGAAAAGAGTTTATATTTCTCATATATTTCGAGAAGGAAATAGAGATACATACTGGATAGGTAACAAGAAGCATCGATTATATGGGTCAAGGAAATTGTTCAATGTATTGTTTTTGACGATGCATTAGGTATAAAACTATTCTTGGACTGTCACCCATCAACTTAAACTTTTGGAAAAGTTCGTTCCTTATCATAGTATCATAGCCTTGTTGACCGATAGATCAAGATTTCAAATCCTAAAAACACAAGGTATGGGTGGGCATACATGCATTAACCTTGTTTCAAGCCCAATTGACATTTGCGTGAGGAGGCATGTTACAATACAAAACTCTTCTTAAACCTTCACCCATCAACTTAAACTTCTGAAAAAGTTAGTTCCATGACTAGAAGATCCATCAAAAGATCTTCTTCCTAATGACTATCCCTCTAACTCCCGAAAGAACTACCACAAAACTAAGATTTTACCTATGACAAATAACTCTTTTCCTGGCATACATACATTTGTCTTAGGGACATTAAAGACAAGTACAAGGACGCCAATAACCAATGTGCGTACAGCGGAAGGGGAGACATACGCTTTCCCCATTACGGTCAAGGTACATCACGGATCAGCCTTAAATCCCGTTTTGTTCATTCTGATTATGGACGAGCTCACTAGGCATATCTAAGGGGGCGTGCCTTGGTGCATGCTTTTCACGGATGATATAGTTCTGGTAGATGAGTCTAGAGAAGAGGTGAATGAAAAGCTGGAACTTTGAAGAAGGGCCTTGGAATCAAAAGGCTTACGACTCAGCAGATCCAAAACCGAGTATATGGAACTCAAACCTGTACCTCAACCAGGTCAAGCATAGAAGAAGTCAAGATTGGATCGGAGTCCATACTAAGAAAAAACTGTTTTAATATTTGGGTTCCATGGTGCAACAGGACGGTGAAGTTGACGAGGATGTTAACAATCGAATTATAATAGGCTAGCATAAATGGAGGATGGTTTCCACGGTAATATGCAATAGAAAGTTCCCATCAAAGTTAAAGGGAAAATACTATAAGACGGTAATGAGAACGGCATCACATGCAAAAGTTGAAGGTAGTAGAGATGAGGATGTGTGGACACACAACGAAGGATAAGATAAAAAATGACGATGTAAGAAGCAAATTGGTCGTGGCTCCAATCGAGGATAAGTTGAGGGAGCAATGTTTGTAGTGGTTCGAGTATGTTAGGAGGAGACCGAACTCTACCCCTGTCAAAAGATGCAAACAACTCCATACTACACACGAGAGGAGAGGACAGGCCAAAGAAGAGTTGTATTGAGATGATTCGACATGACATCACCCATCTGCACCTAAATAAGGAGATGACCTTAGATCAAGTTGAGTGAAAGGTTAACATAGGTATAGGCGATATAGCTATTTAGAATAGAGGAGCACAACTAAGCTAGTCTTAGCGCCCTTAGGCTTATATGTATGCATGTTTGCTTATATTTGCTATTGTTGTGTGCTGTTGGTTGCTTGTGGGGTGTATTGTTGCTCCACAATGCTCTATGCTTTGCTGCTGTTGTTTTGTTGCTTTAGTGCTTATTACTATTTTATGCTCTCTCTGTGCTGTTGTTTTTATGCTTTTTAGGTTGAGGGTCCTCAGACACCGCCTCCCTGTAACGTAACACCTTAAAGGGGTAAGGCAGGATACATCCTCCCCCCCCCCCCCCCCCCCCCCCCCCCCCCCCAACCCCACCCCAAGCCAACCCTGCATTGGTGGTAGCCCTTGAAGCATTGGGTTTATTGTTGCTGTTGCTACTATTGTTGTTGTACATATATAGGATGGCGTTCTTATGAGCGTGGGAGGGGCAAATCCATAGACGGCCAAGATCTGTTGAACATTAAAAAAAATATATAACAATTTACGGCCCATACACCTTCATGGGGCAAAAAGAAAGAAGGGGTAAGGGAAGAAAAAATTTTTTTTTCCAATACTCAACAAATCTTGACCGTAAATTAATTTTTTTTTTTTCATGTTCAACAAATCTTGACTGTTCATTACAATGGAGGCCAAGATTCGCCCCTCACGCTCTCACCCTCTCATAAGAATGCCATCCTATATATACATACATACATACATATATATATATATATATATATACACACACAAACACACACGCGAGGCTCAGGGTCTAAAGCATAAGATCTACACAACCGTACCTCTATAAGGTGCTACCATATAGAGAGGCTATTTTCAAAGGGCCCCTAACCCTAGAGTGGACATCCAAAATATAGTTGTTAGTTCCTAAAAATTAGAAATTGCAAACAAAAGATGTTAATCCATTGCATTTTATATTTTCTATTTTGTATCCCATATTATGTGTTCTGTACTCTTAACAAACCACTGGATCTTTGTGTCACGAGACAAAATCTTTTATGAATAATAATTTTTCCATGCGCTGAAAAATTGGTCCTGAACACGGACCTCAGCGGCGCACAATGGCAAACTTGGGGGTTTTGACCCCCTAACAGGGCCTCCGGTGGAAGCAGACCTCAATTTTGGGGTCCGCAGTACAATCGGCCAGCATAAGACCAAATGCCAGGAGCATTTGGTTGCCACCGAGGGCCACGAACAGGAGGCTGCAGCCAGGTCAGACGACCCAGCACAACTGGAAAAGGGGATTCAGATAGTGCAGCCAGCAGCACGGGTTTGATCTATGCCTGTAGAATATCAAGACAATGTCTATGATGTTCCAAGTCAAAACTAAGTATGATCGACTTAACGGTCAAGAGATAAGAGCACATCGATGCTAGTATACCGTACCCCTAGGCATGCATGTCTATTTCTATTACAGTTATTGTTTTGTTGTCTATTGTTGCTTAAATGTCCGGTATTACTTTATTTAACCTTTTTTTTATTTTTTAGTATTGTTCTTTCTTCTTCTCTCTTTTCTTATCTTACCTTTTAAGGTTGGAGGGCCATGGAAACATCCTTCCTCCAAGGTCGCACCTTATGGGGGTAAGGCTCCGTACAAATTCCCCCCTCCCCCCTAACCAAAAAAAAAAAAGACCCTGCCATGGACGGGAGCCTTCTGAAGCACAGGGTGGTGGTTGTTGTCGTTGTTGTCTGCAATGTTCCAAGTTCTATGGGTGATTCACGTGCAGACCTGCCATCAGTCAACTCCGGTATAACGTCCTATTTGACACTACCTGTCTAATACACAACTTATTGCCACTCACTCTGCTTTTATTGGAGCCATCATTTCCAGTAATGATCTAAAGCATTTTTCACAGCTCAAGGCCATGAAACAAGAAATTGCAGCACTAGAACAAAATGGTACTTTGACTCTTGAATATTTGTCTCCGGCAAAGAAGGCTATTGACTCAAAATGGGCGTACAAGATTAAGTATAAATCCAACAGAACTATAGAACCCTAAAAGGATGGCTTGATTGCAACAGGATACACACAAGTTAAAGGGATCGATTATCATGATATTTTTGCACTGGTGGAAAAATTGGCTACAATTCAGTGTCTGTTAGCGTAGCCCCAGCTCACAATGGGCCATCCCATCTATTCGATGCTAACAATATCTTCCTTCATAGAAATCTTTGATGAAAAGGTATGTATACAACAGGGGTTCAAGGGTAATCGCGAAAGCTGTGTACGTCGCCTTCATAAGTCACTATATGGGCTCAAACTGGCCTCTCAAAATTGGAATCAAAAGCTTACTTCCTTCCTTTTAAATTTCAGGTTCCACCGGTCTAAGTCTAATTATTCATTCTTCACATTGTCTCGTGGAACTCTTTTCTTGTGGTGCAAATTTATGTGGATGATGTAGTTGTCGTAGTGAATGGTGAGGTTTGGGTCAAGGAGCTCAAGCGGGGCTTGCATCAGGACTTCAGTATTAAAGATCTTAGACAACTCAAGTACTTACTTCCTTGGTATAGAGGTGGCTCGTTCTTCTGCTGGATTATGCTCAATTGAAGAAGATATATGCTAGATATACTCGATGAAGTCAAGATGCTTGAAGGCCGACCCCCAGCCACGCCCATGGTCCAGAACCATCACTTGACATACAGTTCGAGAGCGATCAGGTGGAGGCTGCTAGGAAATACCGTCAGCTTGACGATCAACTTCTCTACTTGACTATAACAAAACCTGATATCGAGGTTCCATGGGGTGCACCACTGGTAAGTGGGGTGGAATGCCACTCCCACCACCCCATGTTCGAACCTCATATACACCCCTCCCCCCCCCCCCCCCCCCCCCCCCCCCAAAAGTGGGATAATATGATAAAAAAAAAAAATTTGATATCAGTTATGCGATCCACATACTTAATCAATTCATGCATCATCCTTGGAAACCACATCTCAAAGATTCCATGCAAGTTCTTCGGTATCTTAAGTCTACACCGAATACAGGAATTTTCCTACTAGCTTCTAGTGATTTACGACCATGGGTATATTGCAATGCTGACGGCATCGAACCACTCGGTGTTCCACCATAGGGCATATTTTTTCTTGGGACGTTGCCCATTTCATGGAAGTTGAAGGAAAAATATGTTGTTTTTCGATCATCAATAGAAGCGAATATTAAGCCAAGGCTATTGTGACTAGTGATATTATTTGGCTACATCGGTTATTACTCGATTTAATGGTTCCTAATGATCACCCAATACTTCTCTTTTGTGACCATCAAGCGGGCCCTACATATAGCCGGTAACCCCATTTTTCATGAACAAAAAAAACATATTGAAATTGATTCTCATTTTGTTTGTCGACGACTTAGGTCCAAAGATATAGAGACTTCGGTTGTGCGGTCTAACGAGCAGCTCACCAACTTTTCACCAAGGCTCTCGATGTTCCCTTGTCTACTCTTCTCCTATCTAAGTTAGGCGTTCTCGACTTCCATGCTCCAACTTGAGAGGAAGTATTAAGATTCTTTTTATTTTGTATTTTATATTTTATAATTTGTACTCCATATCATGTGTTTTTGTATTTATTAGAGTCATTCATCCTAGCATTAGAGCCACAGCATGAATCATGATAGCATTAGTATCGTTCACTTGGCTATTTACTAGGACAATTAGTAGAATGTGAGTGTGTCATTTAGGGTAGAAAATCCCACGGCAATGCTAATCTTCTCTGTATCGTTCCAATTTTATCGGATGTCTCTGAAGAGACTTCGGTTGCATTAAATATTCATACTCTTGTAATGTAACACACACATTTTAGGATTTGGGGCCGTTTAGAAATAGCCTCCCTACAGGATAGCACCTTGTAGGACAAAAGCTGCATACATCTCACCCTCCCTAGATCTGGCCTTGGTGGGAGCTTCTTTGAGGCACTGCGTTTGTTGTTTTTGTAATATAAATGGCATCTTGATTTCCTCAACTTCTACAATAAAACGATACCAGAGATGCATTAACCCCCTGTTTGGCAACCAGCCCATTACCCCCTTTACCCTCATACTTATAAATTTTAAGAAAAATTTAGACAATTTTGTCCTTATCTTTAATTATATTTATTAGACTTATCCAAACAAGGATAAATCACATTTATCCTCCCCGCTTTATCTCTCTTTATCTACATTTATTCAGTTGTCAAACAAAGCATAAGAAGTACAAGAGCAAACATACTAGGCTTTTTGGAGGTAAGAGCAAGCTTTCTACGACGAACAAGAGAATTTACTTGAATCCGACCAAAAGACTAAATTGACACAATTAAGAGTACAAGAACTCAATTGACACAATGAGAAAAGTACGTGAACCTTATGCGTAAATAACCCTAAAAACTACATATAGAAAACGATACCAAATAGGTATTTAGAAACACAAACCGGGCTTTTTGGAGGTAAAAGCTAGTTTTCTACGACGAACAAGAGAATTTACTTGAATCCGAAGGACTAAATTGACACATTCACAAAATGAGAAAAGTACGCAGACCTTGTGGGTAAATAACTCTAAAAAACTACAAACAGAAAACGATACCAAACAGGCGTTTAGAGAACACAAACCGGGCTTTTTGGAGGTAAGAGCAAGCTTTTTGCGACGAACAAGAGAATTAAGAAGAGAAGATTTGCCCACATTAGACCTCCCCACCAGCGCAAACTCCGGCAACCCATCACCGGGACACTCCTCACTCTTCACACTACTCTTCACGAACTCGGCCTTCTCCACCTGCGCATTCACCGCGTACTTACTCACCACTATGTTCGACCCCTTCAAAACCCTAACACTATTGATCATCGAATTCGACTCGGGTCTTTCGGTGTCGGGAGGGACGAAGAGGTCGTCGATTGAGATTCGAACTTGAGGGTCGAGTTCATCCGATTCGCGGTCTAATTGTGTTGTGGGGGGTTGGGTTGCGGCAAGGGAGGAGAAGAACTGGTGGCGCCGGCGGTGGAAGGCCGTGGAGACGGCTGGGAAGAGGTGGGGTTTAGGGGTAAGGAGGGGATGAAGCTTAGGGAAGTGAGTGATGATCATCTGGGTACGAATTGGGGTTGGGACTGGGGGGAGTGAGGAAATGGGCATAGAAATGGCGGGATGTGAGAGATGTGGAGGAGTTCATGAAACACAGAACTAGGAGCGTAAACAAACCGAACGTTCGATGTATTATCCATGTTCAAAATTGATTAAGGCTCGTTTATATTTATTATAAAGACTCGATAGCTTATCGAGCTGAGTTCGAACAAGGGGGTGCTCGACTCGTTAACGTTTGTGAACAACTCGTTAAGGTGCTCGATAAGAGCACGGTAAAAGTTCGTTAAGGGCTTGTTAACAGCTGATACTAGTTTAAAAGTGGTTCGATAATGACTCCATAGTAACTTGAAAAGCTTAGCTCGGTAGCATGCTCGACTTTATGGGAAGCATGGCTCAAGTGTAAGCTTGATTGGGCTCGGTAACGAGCTCTACTCGGCTCGATAAGCCTAATGACCTCAGCCGAGCCGAACATCAAATACACTAAAAATTTATTGAGCTCGAACAAAGGTAGAAAACACTTGATAAGAGCTCGGCTTGAACTCGAGTTTGATAAGCTTTAGCAAACTCAAGTTCGAACAGGGGGGGCTCAACTCGTTTACACCCCTGGGTGTATTTGAGCCCAATCGAGTCGAGTCAAGCCGAGCCCATGCTCGTCAGGCTCAACTCTTCGCTGGTTTACATGTAGCTCGTTGAGCTCAAAAACTTCAAGCTCAAGCTCCGCTTGTCAAAGGCTCAAGCTTAGGCGCCCCTTAGTTGAGTTCAAACCCAACTCCGTTAGTTTCAAACTAAAAATTTTTAATTTTTCAACTCATTCAAGCTCAATCTAAGTTCGTTTCATTTCAGGCTCGCCATTTGACATATTTAAGCTAATAACTTTTATGAAAATAAGGCTAGCTTAAGCTACACGTTCAGCTCAATAAGCTAAACAAGCCGGGCTCAGCTTGCTCAAGCTCGACAAGAGCCGAGCTTTTTGACAAGGACTCACAAACTAGCTCGGCTCACTTACCCTCTACACCAAACCCCAGGTAAAAAAACAAGTTAACTCTACTATAATAAAGTCTTAGAAAGATCATGTCTTAAAACTTGGGATGTGATTTCGTGATCATCATAAAGAAGATGAGTTATACCTTGTTTGATAATTAAGAAATTGGGTAAAAAGGTAAAAGCAACATTCCCAACACCCCATGAGCTCCCGCCTAAGCAAGGTCCGAGGGAGGGGGGGTAGCACCCTGAAAGGAGATTGTTTTCAAGAACACCCAACCCGAGGGGTGCACAAGGACTTCTCAGGAGGTCATCCATTTTGGTATTACTCTCACACAAGCGCGCTTAACTTTGAAGTTCTAATGGGATCCAGAGCTTGCACGATGATACCTTCTTAGGTAAAAAGATTAAAAAAAAAAAAGCTATAGTTTAAATAAAGACATAATTATTTGTCAAACAGGGTAAGAATCTACCTGTTAGCGTTAATCCTCGCTCTTTTCCCCCATTATCTTATCACCAAACAAGAAATAAACGGAATTGTAAAGTGTCATTCTCTTGTACAACTTATGTAACTTTCGTGTGATATGTAAAAATAATTATAAAAAAAAAAGCCCCATAGTTAAGAATTTGAGAATTTAGCACTTAGTTATGGTTTTTGACATCTTAATGTATGAAGTATTTTAGAAACTTAAAAACAATATTACTTAGGTGACTTATGTCAGAATCTATTTAATTTTGTCAAATTCGACTAACTCTTATTGAGAAAATAATAATATGGTACATAATTGCAATAATATATATGAGGTACATTAATGTCTTTTGCAAAATTCAGTGAACTATTACAAAATTGTACTAGATTCTGACGAAAGTTGTGATACAATATCTAAATTATGTGTAATGTAATTATTTTCATAAAAGCTGTGACAAATTTTAATAGAGATACTTATACATAGTTAGAATTACATGTCACGACAAAATTTTCAGACAAAAATCCACCAAGTTTTGACGAAAAATATTTGTTTGATGAAACTTGTAAAGTTCAAGATATATGAGGTGTGAAATATTATTAATTATGTGGCAATATCAAACTAGGGATGCCGAGCTAGTATATTAATAGATAGAAAATGTACAAGATAAAATAAGCTAACCCAATCATAAAGATATATGTGTAAATAATAGATATAGATCTAGTAGAGGAAATAATATCGTAATATGCCCCCTCAATCTGAACAAGGGACCAATGTGCAGATTGGCCTTGTGAGTGCGGAAGTGATCGGTGGGAAGACCCTTAGTAAAGATATCAGCAACCTGTTTGGTGGTCGAGGTATATCGAACCTGGAGATCACGCCCTTGAGTACCTTCTGACGAACGTAATGGAAGTTTACATCCACATGCTTGCTATGATCATTAGAACTTGGGTTAGCAGAAAGATAATTGGCCGAGATACTGTCACAGTAAACAACAATCGGTCATGTGTATCTCAACCCAAGGTCACGCATGAGATATCTAATCCAGTCACTTTATAACCACAACTTGAGCTACGACTCGATACTCCGATTTAGTGGTAGATTTAGCAACAGCGAGTTGCTTTTTAGCACACCATGAGAGTAGGTTTGGCCCAAGAAAGAGGGCATAACATATGGTGGAGCATTTGGTGCCCAGACAACTATCCCAATCAGCATCAGCAAATACGATAATAGTGGTGTAGGACCTGGGTGGTGTGGTGAGACTGTGATTAGGCTTAAGCTTAAGGTATCATAAAATTCGCTTTACCATCTTCCAATGAGAAGTCCCGAAAGCATGCATAAATTAAGAAACACGGTTAACAGCATAACAAATATCAGGTCGGGTCATAGTTAAATACTGAAACGCCCCCTACCGCACTTTGGTACTCAGTAGGATCAACAAGTAATTCCCATTCAGTTAGTGAAGGCTGGGCTTGGGTTTGAACTGTCGTTTGCATAGGTTTGAAGTTAAACATGTCATATTTAAGCCGGAGGATGGTAATATTAGGATAATATTTCCTCTACTAGATCTAGATCTATTATTTACACATATATCTGTATGATTGGGTTAGCTTGTCCTATCTTGTACTTCTTTCTCTATTAATATACAATCCCAGCATCGCTAGGTTGGTATGCCATACAATCAATAATATTTCACAATAACAGTATATTTGTCTTCTATCATTACAATAGAATTTTTAACTATAAAATGCTAATATAACATATTATTTCACTAATATGTATATGTATTTCGTTATAATTCAGTAAAGTTGTGTTTGGAGTGTGGAATTAAAGCCTAGAATTAGGGTTGAGGTTGAAATAGGGGCCCAGAATTTCAATTCTGCTGTTTGGTTCACATGCAGAAATTGGAATTACAATTCTACTGTCCACTTCCATTGAATTGGATTATAACTGAAAACCATATTTTCTAATTCTTTGGGGTCGGGGTCAGGAATTACAATTCAGTATTAACTCCATTGATCTAAAACCCGAAATGATCCCACTTGATTAACCCAAATCTAAGATGACTCAAAATCTAAAGAATTAGACACAACCTCAAATTTGACCCAAACCTCGAAATCACCCAACTGGAATAACTTGAACTTGAAATGACCAATATCACCTTAGCTCAAAGTCCAAAGTGATCCAACCCAAATGACCCCAAAAAATAAGATGGCTCACATCCGGAAAATGAAACTACTCAACTTAAATGTGATATAAACAAGCTGAGCCAAAGTGGACATAACCCGACCAAATTAACCTAAAACTTAATACGACTGTACCCAAAATGATCCGACCCATCTCAAACTCAGCCTAAAGCAAGCAAGCGACATTCCTAGTGCCCAAAGGGCTCCCGCCCAAGCAGGGTCTGGGGGAGGGGGGATGGATGTACCCAGCCTTCCCCCTTCAGGGTAGCACCCTGAAGGGAGGCTGTTTCCGAAAACCCCTAACCTGAGGGGTGTATGAGGACTTCCCAGGAGGTCACCCATCTTGGTACTACTCTCGCCCAAGCACACTTATTTTCAGAGTTCCAATTGAATCTGGTACTTACGTGTTGATGCTCCCAGCCTAAGATGACTCGAAATATGAAGTATACAACTCCTATGTCCCAAAAATAAGATGACTCAAAATTTAAAGTGTACAACTCATTTGTCCTAAATCTAAAATGACTCAAAATTTGAAGTATACAACTCATTTGTCCCAAAACTAAGATGACTTGATCTTGAAATGACCTAAATGAACTCAAACTCAATCATAACTAGTTTTAATCCCAAAAGACTTAACCCGATTAACTGAAAATCCGAGATAACTTGAACACCAAATAATCCAACCTGATACTCGACTCGATTTGACTCGAAACTCGAATAACTCGAAATTAAAGTGAATAGCTCCTGCCATAATAACTTGAACGCAATGAGAACCGCCTTGACCAAAATTCAACTGTAGTTGATTTAAACTCGAAACACTTCAAGTCAATTGATCAAAAACCTTAATGATTCGAATCATTATGTAATTATAATTCCGACCTCCAATTCCTTTGATAAACCGAACAATAGAATATTAATTCTATTCGAATTTTGTTATGACCCAATATATTAATTAGGTCAAATTTTATATATTAATCATGAAGATATAAGAAATTGAGGGAGAAAAAGATTAGATTTACTGCAGAGAGGAGGGAGAAACAGAATAGAAAGAAGTTGAGGGAGAGAGAGAATGAGATACTAAGGGAGAATTAAAAAAAATTAATTGAAATTTTATTCAATAGCAAAGTCATGAATACAACTAGTTCTACCCTTCACTTATATAGACTAGGAGGTAAAGAAAAAGAGAAATCTGAATTATAACAGGAATCTAACAAAAAACATAAAAAAATTAGCTAAAAACAAATTAATCACTATTCCGGCCAAATCTAAATTTAAAAGTTAGTAAATCAATTTAACTTTTAAAATTAGATAGTAAATCAATTTAACTTTTAAATTTAGATTTAGCTCATTTTAATATTAAATTGTTAAGGTATAACAAATTTCAGTTTCATCAGAATTAGAAACTGGAATTGCAATTCCACAGTCTAATTCTAATTCCATATGCCAAACAGAGCCTAAGTTTTTTTTCGTAATCTTCTAGATTTTTGTTAAAACATTGATATAATTTGTATATATTGTTGTAATCATGTATCACGTCAATGTTTTATGATGAAAATTGATTTGATTTTGATAAAAATTCACCAAGCTCTAGTATGAAGTACCTAAATGATAAAATTTTGAAACATGCGGACCTCATAGTATATATTAGAATGTGCGGGTTATTTATGTGATAAATATTCGAACTTTATGTCCTTAAGTGATAAATTTCTTAAACTTTTTCCATTAAAAAGTAACTTCTTCACAATCAAAGGAAGCCTATACAACTTATAATATATTTGATCGCTCCATATATTATCTTATAACAAGGTATAGTATGATTGATAGAAAATGATTTCTTTCAAAACAAATAAGCAGTATTACGGGCCGGGGGAATGTTTTCCGTTGAAATAAACAACAGCAAACTTTAATTTCTTTGGAAAATCTTTTTTCAAAGGAAAATGTTTTTCAGGGAAAGAGTCAACAACAACAACATTCCCAATACCTCAAGGGCTCCCGCTTGCGCAGGGTCTGGGAAGGGTAGGATGCACGCAGCCTTACCCATCAGGGTGAGAGCCTAACGAGAGACTGTTTTCGAGAACTCCCAACCTAATAGATGAATTTTCAGGGAAAGAGTACTTCCCCCAAAACAAACAGAGTCTGCATGATGAATTTTTAGATTTCAAGGTACCTCATTTCATAAATACATCCGATATATAGTTGATAAATGCTCAAATTTTAGATTATATAAGTTATAGATAATCGAACTTCATGATACTATATAAAAAGTTACTTAAAAATTTCAAGTAGGGATGACAAAGGGCCGGGTAAAACCCTTGACCCGTGGTTCTTCTTCCCGTTTGGGGTGTTTACGAGTATAAGTGAGGCGGGTAGCGAGTATAGGTCGGGTGTACCTGCCCCACCTTATACCTACCTACCGCTCCATTTTATATTTAATTAACTTTTAAATTAAAAAATACGTGCTTAAATTCAATTACCTAAATTATTTATCAATGTTATAAAAAAATATAATTGAATTTTTAAGAATAGTACAAAATAATTAATACAGATGAGTATGGATAATAGTTTCGTACCCATATTAAGACGGGTACGAGGCAAGTAATGGATATTCATTGGATGCCCGCTAGTAATGGGTATGGGTTTGTACCCGCCAGAACGGTTATGGGTATCCACTTCATGCCTGCACGGGTAGCGGGATGGGTACAAGGTTGTTAAAATCGGGATTCTACTTAGAATCGATAGAGGCTTTTAGAATCAGAATCTTAGAATCGAATCGAAAATCGTAAGATTCTACTAAATATATATTATAATTATTTTTCGTATTAATATTAGTTATATAATTCAAAAAATTATTAATAAGACATTTACTTACATGGGTATATACATGAAATATAATCAAACATGATAAAATAATTATCATGCAACATATATATGTCATTTTATGTTATAATAATCATGAGAGTTTTTAAGAAAGACGCTGCTAATCAAACTTTATGTTAAGGTTAAATCATAAAACTAAACTTAATTTAAGTTTCTTAAAAATATATAATGCTTAATTAACTTTTTTTTGCTTCAAATTAATAAAGTAAGTTTGTTTACAATATATAGTTGATTTTTTTATATTTTAACTTTTTATTTGTATACGTTAGTAAAATTGAGGTTGGATCTGTAGAATCGTAAAATCGTATTATGATTCTATCCATTAATTTCATGTAATATCAATGAATCATAAGATTCTACAGAATTAAAATTCTACTTAAGATTTAGATCGGTCAACAATTATAGAATTATAGAATCGTAAGATTCTAATATTCAAAACGGAATTTTAATAACCATTGTGGCAAGTACGGGTATGAGGAGGCACCCCCGTATTCACCTCACATCCCATTGTGATCCCTAATTTCAAGCTAGATTTTTTGCTTAACATTCCAATAAATAGCTAGCCGATTAATTGAATCCCATAAACCGCTATAAAAATAGCGGCTAACCGATTTTAAATGGGTACTTCTAGTTAATAATTTTTCTTAATTTAATAAACGATTAGCAAATTAATAAGCTATACGATACAATTAACCAATAACGAATACCCGATGCATGCGAAGAATATATGTCATATGGATAATTTTCTTACACCCTATTTCGAACTTTACCACTTTTCAGATGCCATTTCTTACAATTGTTGCTTTTGCATCTAGAAATAAAGGTCTCTTTGGCCAAGCTGTGAAAAACATGATTTCTTTTAGAAATATTTTTTATACGAGCACTTTAATAAGTGATTTTAATATAAATATTATTCTCTGAAAATTTTTAGTTTTTGCTTGTACTTCTACTTTAAAAGAGAAGCACTCCTTACAAGTAGGAAGAATAACTTATGCTTCTATTCAAAAACACTTTTCCTTCCAACCAAAACATCCGTGACAAAAAATATATTTTTCCTTAAAAATCTTGGTCAAGCAGGCCCTAAAGCATAATATAATTACCCCTAACGATATATCGTGTTAAATTGATTTAGTTTTTTTTTTCCTTCATATTCCACTATAACATTGTATTTAGTGTCAAGGAACCAACTTCTCAAAAGTTTAAACTGATGGATGAAGGCTCATGATTGGTTTTATACTCTAATATGTCCTCTCACACAAATGCCTAGTGGGTTTGAAACGTGGAAGTTGCATAGGCCCACCTCATACCTTGTGTTTAAATTATGTTAATATTAAAAGTGGGGTTGTTGGGATCCGAACTTATGATGTTTTGGTTATCTAGTCTCTGAAGGAACCACTTTTCCCAAAAACTTAAACAAATGGGTGATGGTTCGAGATTGATTTTATACTCCAACATATAACATCGTCAAACACTCTTGGACTATTGAATGTGTTGTTTTTGAATACCACTTGATTCCACTCATTGTTATATGTCTGGA
This sequence comes from Simmondsia chinensis, assembly GCA_018398585.1. Taxonomy (NCBI): domain Eukaryota; kingdom Viridiplantae; phylum Streptophyta; class Magnoliopsida; order Caryophyllales; family Simmondsiaceae; genus Simmondsia; species Simmondsia chinensis. The sequence continues at coordinate 36,598,722 of JAGTTD010000005.1, read as the reverse complement.
ATACAGCGGCGTACGTTGTGCAAAAAACAACATTCAATCGATCAAACTAAAAGTTTAATCAATCTAACGTTTGGTTTAGGTAATTGAATTTCTGTATATTTTATGTAGTTGGACTTCATTTCACCGATTTATCGAGGAATCAAGTTCAAGAACCGCATCAAAAATTAAAACTTCTGGCGTGTGTATCTCTTTTGGCTATCTTCTTGACTCGTTATTATACACAAACTTCAACTTTAGTTTAGCTCAAAATACGACACATTAATCAGATCATCTAACGAATAAAAATTTATTCCATAATAATAATTGTAAACATCTGAATATACAACTAAAAAAGGCATGTCAATACTAGATTGACATCCAATCAAGGCTATGCCTAATATTCATTTGCAGGATTTAATTTAAACGGAATCCTGCTTGTGAAGAGAGACACTGCTACTGATATAGAGGACTAAAAGATATCCCTAAATAGTTCTCCATGAGACTCAATTCAAAAATTTACTACCTCCTGCTGACATTCTTGTGCCGCCAGAAGCACCCATGCCACCGCTTGTTGAGCCACCTGTTGAACCACTTAAGCTGCTGCTTGTGGAACCACTCAAGCCACCTCCACTTGGGGCTCCCAGGCTACCACCTGTCAAACCACTTGAGCTACCGCCTGTGGAGCCACTTGTGCCTCCTCCTACGGAACCTCCCAAACTACCACCAGTCGAACCACCTGAGCTACCGCCTACAGAACCACCCATGCCACTTCCTGTTGAGCCACCCAAACCGCCACTTGTAGAACCACCTAAGTTACTGCCTGTGGAACCACTCGCTCCGCCTTGTGCTAAGCCACCCAGACTACCACCAGTTGAACCAGTTGAGCTACTGCCCGTGGAACCACTCGCGCTACCTCCCAACGAGGCACCGAAATTTCCACCTGCTAAACCACCTAAGCCACCACCTATAGATGAGGCACCCAAACTACCACTTGTTGAACCTGATCCCCCACCTCCTGCTGAGGCACCCAAACCGGCACTTGTTGAGCCACTTGCACCACTTCCTAAGGAGCCACTCGCGCCACCCTTTGTTGAGGAACCTAAGTTACCACTTGCTGAACCACCGGTATTGGATCCGAGAGAACCACTCGCTCCACCCCCTGCCGAGGCACCTAGGCTGCCACCTGGCGAACCACTTACACCACCCTTTCCTGAGGCACCTGTACTACCACCAAATGAACCACTTATTCCAAATCCGCCCGAGTTGCCAATTGGTCCACCACTTGAGAAACTACGTGAGCCACCACCCATTGCACTACCTGACAAGCCCTCTAAGCCACCATTTCCCAAGCCGGCTGCACGACTACCCAATGCACCACCCCCTAAGCCACTTACACCACCGCCACCTATAGCACCACTTCCTAAACCACCTGCACCACCTCGTAATCCACCAATCATCCCACCCATTTTTGCAGCATTAAGTGCGCCAGCTGCTCCCAATAGGCCCTCCCCATTGCCCCCCAAACCGACCGTTCCAGCGTTACCTAATGCGCCACCTCCGCTACCTCCAAGTCCACCACGCAACCCTTCACCACCCGCTCCCATCATCCCACCCATCTTTGCTGCATTAAGGGCAGCCGCTCCTCCCCCTGCCATCTTCGCAGCATGTAAAGCAGCTGCGCCACCACCTGCCATCTTAGCAGCCTGAGCTGCAGCTGCCATCCCCATCACTGCCTTAGCGGCTTTCGCTCTGGCCATCGCTCGAGTAGCATGATGACCATGGAGGAGAACTGTTGCATGACATCCTGTTATCCATAACTGCAAGACACATTCAAAAAGTCAAATCCATAAAGTCAAACTACAAAACAAACAAAAAGAGAATAACAATATGCATTAAAAAGTTCAGCTGAAAATTTACAAAGAACAAAAGGGCAAATCGCAGGAGATAAGTCGACTCCATTGGCTTTTGATCTGCAATTAATAAAATAAAGTTGCAATGTAAAAAACTAAAGGTAATTAGATGAAGGACAAGAGAAAAACATGACATATTTATAGGTATTTGAAATGTACTAACAATAGAATTATTTATTTATTTTCAAAGGAAATTAAAATTAGAAACTTAATTATCATGTGGAGTAAATTTTGGTTGAAAGAGTAGTTTAAGGATAGCCTTTGCTCACAAAGGGCATGCTACTTAAGTTTGTGGTCAAATAGCATTAAATCTTTTTTCTTTTTTTTAAATAAAAAATACGAACAGACATTTAGTAGTCTTTTTTAAGAAAAGAATAATACAAGGCAGTTTACGAAGGGGATGGGTGATAAGGTTTGATCTCGAGCCACTCTGAAACTAGAGTAGGATAGTTACCACTATAACAACTCTTAGATACTAAAAAATGAAATGAAAATTACAAGGACTTGCATATTACGGGTACAAACTTAGTTATTGTATTTGTTGTAATTTAATCATTCTACAATTTAAATTGCATCGATATAGTTATAGGGTAAACTTGATGTTGACTTGGTAACGAATTTTTAGTGGAATACTGTCAATATAAAAGTATTAGAGTTTTCCCATGCAATGCGCGGTGTGTGATTATATTTTAAATAATAATATTTATATGTTCTAATTGATAAATTATATTATTAATATAAACAAAAAAAAACTTTTCCAATAATTTAAATTAAGAGAAGAGAGTTGATCTTATCGTAAATTAAATCTCTTAAGTATAGATACATACATAAACCGGGGAATGGAAGTTTAAAGGGGGAGGTAGAGTGATAGTGTAGGAAAATGCAAGGATTGGGTATTTGAGCCTTTTGAGAGGGGAAACTTATAATTAATATATAGTACAAAAACATAGACTGTATAAAGTACATATTAAAAAGAAACCACAATTCAAAAAAAGAGAAAAAGAAAGAAAAAAAACAACGGTGAGCTTAATATTGTAACAAGAATTAGAAACCCAAATAAGACTGAATTAACACGCTTAAAAATATAAAATCTAAATTAATACATTGAATAAATAAGCGGAATTACGGAATACGTGAACCCTATATATTTTTCAAGTAGTTCAGGTCAAATTTTTCTTAAATAAAAATAGTAAAACTATGTCATGTTTTGTAGTATGGGATTTTTAGTAGTAATTTTATATCGTGTTTGAGTTATCGATGATCACTAAATAGTCTCTAACTGTAGAATATATTACAATTAGGGGTGTACACAAGCCGAGCCGAGCCCAGCTTAGTACCCCTTTGTTGAACTCCAGTTAGATAAGTCTTATTCAGCTCGAGTTTGATTAGAGCGATCTTATCAAGCCTTCGAACTTTTGTTCAAGCTTGACTTAATAAGATTTTATCATGGTTGATATTCGACTCAACTTGGCTCAGCTCATTAGCCTAATCAAGCCAATTCGAGTTTATTTCCGAATCAAGTTGAGCTTGTTATTGAGCTGAATCAATCTCATTACCAAACCAAGCTTGTTATCAAGTTGAGCTCGCTATAAAGCTAAGATATTTGAGTTACTATCAAGCCAGTATCCAACTATTTTCAAGATTACATTGGATATTAACAAACCCTTAATGTGCTCTCTTAACAAGTCCTTAATGAATTTTTAACGAGCTTTTATCGAGCTTTTCATAAGCCTTTATCAAACTGTTCACGAATATTAACAAGCGGATCAACCCTCTGTTTGAGCAAGACTTATTAAGCTTATCAAATCTGCTCAAACTCAACTTAATAAGGTATATAAACGATATATATATATAATTCATTAAATAAAAAAAAGTAATTTAATGTTCAGTTCTTTTTGTAAAAACCACCTTAAAAATTCGTCATTTTTCACTTAATCATCATAAATTTTTTTAATTTTTCTGAAAAATTCTTTCAAAAGTCTAATAATTTTGAATCAACCATCTTAAATCACAATGTTACTTGTTTGTTACTAGCCGGTGGCTTTTATATAGATTGTATAGTCTCCATTAAACATGACTAGCATTTTCCATCCCCTTCCCCACTATGGTTTCAACCCCGCCTATTCAATCTCCTCGGGGAGGGAGAAGAGTACATGAATGTTTTATTTGCTTGACTAGTTTCAATTCGTATTTCATGTTCATTAAAAAATAAAAAAAAAGGTGAAATAAAATCCACGCGAAAGTCTTGTAATATTTGACGGATATTTAACAACTTAATTTAAGGTAGTTGATTGAAAAATTTAGACTTTTTGAGGAGGTTTTCTGAAAAAGTAAAAGTTCGGTGGTTAAGTGAAAAATGATAATTTTTCAAGGTAGTTTTATGTAAAAAACACGATATAATTTTTGAATTTTTTTTACCAAACTTCCCAAATTATAGGTGTGGTTTCAAAAAATCCCATAAAATTTCAAATCTTCCAATGTTACACCCTAATGTAACGCCGTTAATATCCATTAGTTTTTGTTAACGTCGTATTTTAAAAAAAAATTTAAATATATAAATAAATTTTCTAAATATTTAAAAATATTTTAGATATTTGAAATATTCATTAATAAATATTTTAAAAACTATTATAAATGAAATTCAAAATTTTTAATTATTTTCTCTTTTTTAGAATGCCACATCACCAAAAACTAATGAAAGTTATCAATGTTACATTATGGTGTGACATTGAAAAATTTTAAAAAGTCTAGATGTGACATTAAAAAATTTATATAATTTTTTTAAAACTGCATCTAAAATTTAAATGACCTTTGTAAAAACAGCCCGTTGCTTTTTACTTTTTTGGGTGGTTAAAAGGGGAAAAAATTTTAAAATCCATTCATTTTTCTGCTAATTATGCAATTTTAATTTTAATTTAAACTTAAAATAAAAAAAATATATGATATTAACCTATTTGTAGTATGATTTAGTAGATGCCATACATTCTTGCAAATGGCCTCCTTTTTCATCACACAAGTAAGAGACGGCTATCATTTAATCAACTCTCTCACCATTAATTTTATATAATTAAGGTTCTAGGGCTATTATTTTAAATTAAAATAGACAATTTCTATTATTGACTTAATAAAAAAAACTATAAATATGTCACCCTATTTTCTCTTTTCATATCAATTTAAAAATCTCACTTTCTTCTTTTTATTTCATTTGTAGAAAGTCGATTAATGGTGTCGTTACGCCTGCTGCAACAAGCCACTCTTGTCCATGTGAGATTCACTTGTGAATTCTAATGAAATCAAATTTTTAGTTTCGATTTTGTTTTTGTTTTTTTGTTGTTAGTTTGGATTGGAGGAAGGGGGAAATGAATGAGAATTAATTAGTTGACATGATGTTTTTGTCGAATTTGTTTTATTGCAGTTGATTGTGACAGGATGTATTATAAGTACTTCTCAAGAAGTTTCCAGCCAGACGGCTTGGCATGCTTCCCATCAAGCATCTCACAATGCATCGTGGCATAGTTCCCATCAAGCTTCTCATCATGCAGCATGGCATGCTTCTCATCAAGCATCTAGCCAAGCAGCGACCAACACTGGTGCTTCTCAACAAGGCTCTAGCGAGACAAAGAGTAGTCCAGGTACTTCTCAAGAATCATCTATTACTGCTGGGAGTAGTGTGGTTGCAACTCAACAAGCCTTTGGTCATGCAGCTCATAGTATGAGTGCTTCTCAACAAGCCTCTCACCATGCAACTTCGCACACTGCCCATCAAGCATCTCATCATGCTCCATGGCATGCCTCTCAACAAACCTCTGGCCAGGAAGAGAGTAGTGCTAATGCTTCTCATCAAGCCTCTAGCCATAGTGGGAATGCTTCTCAACAAAACAGCCAGGCAACAAGTATCGCAGGTACTTCTCAACAATCCTCCAGCCATATGGAAGGCGGTGCCAATTCTCAAGGTGCAAATATGGCAACTACAAATAACAATGCAACTGAAAAGTTAGCCCAAAAAGGTAGTGGAAAAGTTGCTTTACAAGATTCAAACATAGCAAATAATGCAAGCCAAACAAATTCCAACACCAAGAAGACAAGTTGTACAAGTATAGTGGATGGTGGAATTGATAAACAATCCAACGCCCAAAAGGTTGGTAGTGCATCAAGTTCTTCTCCACAAGTGTTCGATCAAATAGGGTCGCATGCCTCCTCAAAGAATTCCCACCATGCAACATGGCATGCTTCTCAACAGGCTTCTAGACAAACAATAAAGAGCACGGATTCTTCTCAACAATCCTCAAGCCAAGAAAAAGAAGACATAGGCACTCATAGACAAGCCTTTGATCATGCAGCTGATGGCACAACTATGTCTCGAGAAGCTGCAACCCAACCGAGGGATTATTGGAATAAACATGTTGGCAACAACACCCAAATGCCTAAAGCTATTACTAGTAGCTTACATGGTGAGTCACACACCCCTTTTTAAAATAAATAAAAATAAAAGCAAACTCATTTCTCATGTCAATATATAAAATAAGGTAATACAACTTTGCTCGACTACTTCTAAAGTCTTCTCTTGAATTGCAAATGTGGCAGGTAGCCAAACCAACAACTTAGGAAATAATATTGGACAAAACAATGGATCTTCACAATCTTTATTGCATACACCGTCCAATGGTAAGAGTGGTGAGTACTTTCAATCATCATCTCAAGGAAAGAACGATGGATCTTCCCTCTCCTCATCCAACAACGCAAAGAGTGTGTCTTCTTATTCCTCATCCCAAAGTCGTAGCATTGGATCTTCACAGTCAAAATCTCACATTTCATCCGGCGGTAAGAGAAATGAAGCCTCTCAATCATCATCTCCAGCTGAGAGCAATGAATCCTTTCATTCTTCATCCCACAACAAAAAGGATGGATCTTCTCATTCCACATCCCATAAAAAAAGCAATGGATCTTCACGATCTTCATCAAAGACCTCATCTAATGGCAAGACTGGTGAAGCCTCTCAGTCTTCATCATCTCAAGGCAAAGGTAGTGGATCTTCACACTCCTTGACCGACAACGCAAAGAGTGGATCTTCTCGTTTATCATCTGATAGACAAAGCAATGGATCTTCACAATCTTTGTCCCATACCTCATCCAATGGCAAGATTGGTGAAGCATCTCAATTGTCATCTCAAGTAAAGAGCGATGGATCTTCGCATTCCTCATCCCAAAACACAAAGAGTGGATCTTCCCATACCTTGTCTCATGGAAAAAGTAATGGATCTTCACATTCTTCGTCACAAACCTCATCTAATGGCAAAAGCAATGAGGCCTCTCAATTTTCATCTCAAGGAAAGAGCAATGGATCTTCACACTCATCATCCCACAACACAAAGACTGGTTCTTCTCATTCTCCATCCCATGGACAAAGCAATAGATCTTCACAATCTCCATCCCAGATCTCACTCAGTGGAAAGAGTGATATATCCCCTCAATCATCATCTCAAGGGAAGAATAATGAATCTTCTCACTCTTCATCCCAAACTAAGAACAATGGATCTTCTCATTCATCATCAGAGGGTCAAAGCCAAACTAAGAAGAATGGATCTTCTCATTCGTCATCCCAAGGCCAAGGCAATGGGTCTTCACCATCTTCCTCCAAGATCTCATCCAATAGTAAGAGTGGTGTAGCCTCAAAATCATCTCAAGGAAAGAGTAGTGGATCTTCACACTCGTTAACCCACAATGCAAACAGTGGATCTTCTCATTCTTCATCCCATGGACAGGTCAATGGGTCTTCACAATCTTCATCTCATACCTTATCCAATAGCAAGGGCAGTGAAGCCTTCCAGTCGTCATCTCAAGGAAGAAGTAGTGGATCCTCGCAATCCATATCCCACCAAACAAAAAGTGGATCTTCTTACCTTTCCTCATCACATGGACAAAGCAATGGATCTTCACAATCCTCAACTCAAACCTCATCTAATGGCAAGACTGGTAAAGCTTTTCAATCGTCATCTAAAGTAAAGAGCAATGGATCTCCACACTCCTCATTCCACAACTTAAAGAGTGGGTCTTCTCATTCCTTATCCCATGCGCAAAGTAATGCATCTTCACAATCTTCATTGCAAGCCTCATTGGTTGGCAAGAGCGGTGAAGCCTCTCAATCATCATTTAAAGGAAAGAGTGACGGATCAATGCAGTCGTCATCACACAACAGAAAGAGTGGATCATCACATTCTTCATCCCATGGACAAAGCAATGGATCTTCACAATCATCATCCCAAATCTTCTCCAGTGGTAAGAGCAATAGATCCTCTCAATCATCATCTCAAGGGAAGAATAATGAATCTTCTCACTCCTCATCCCATAGTAGGAAGACTGGATCTTCTCATTCCTTATCTCATGGTCAAAGTAATTCTTTATCCAAGATCACATCCACTAGTAAAAGTGGTGTAAATTCTCAATCATCATCTCAAGCTAAGGGTGGCGGCTCCTCACAATCATTAACCCCTGGCACAAAGAGCGGATCTTCTCATTCTTCATCCAAGGGACAGAGCAACGAATCTTCACAATATTCATCTCAAAACTCATTGAGTGGAAAGACTAGTCAATCCTCTCAATCATCATCTCAAGGGAAGAATAGTGAACTTTCTCACTCCTCGTCCCACAATAGGAAGATTGGATCTTCTCATTCCTCATCTCATGGTCAAAGCAATGGATCTTCACATTCTTCGTCCAAGATCTCATCCACTAATAAGGGTGGAGACTCTCAATCATCATCACAAGGAACGAGTAGTGAAACAAAGAGTAAAGCTTCTCATTCTTCATCTTATGGACAAACCAATGGATCTTCACAGTCTTCATCCCAAATCTCATCCAACGCTAAAAGCAGTGAGGCATCCCAATCATTATCTCAAAGAAATAATAATGGATCCTTGCACTTTTCATCTCACAACACAAAACATGGTTCTTCTCATTCCTCATCCGATGGACAAAGTAATAGACCTTCATCCCATAACTCATCCAGTGGTAAGATTAGTGAATCCTCTCTATCATCATCTCAAGGAAAGAGTAATGGATCTTCACACTCCTCATCCCACAACACAAATAATGGAACTTCTCACTCCTCATCACATGAACTTGACAATGGCTATTCACAATCTTCACCTCAAATCTCATCTAATAACAAGAGTAGGGAAGCCTCTCAATCGTCATCTCAAGGAAAACGTAATGGATCTTTGCACTCCTCATCCCACAACACAAATAGTGGATCCTCTCATCTTTCATCCCATGGACAAAGCAATAGATTTTCACATTCTTCATCACACATCTCATCTAATGGCAAGAGTGATGAAGCTTCTCAATCATCATTACAAGGAAAGAGTAGCAAATCACCGAACTCCTCATCCCACGACACAAAGAGTGGATCTTCCCATTCCTCATCTCATGGGCATAATAATGAATCTTTACAATCTTCATCCCAGTCCTCGTTACAAGGCCAAAGTATTGGGTCATCTAAGTCTTCATCAAAAGACAAAGAAAATGGATCAATTGAATCCTTATCCCAACACCAGAATAGTGGATCTTCACAATCCTCCCCTCATGGTCAAAGTACTACGTCTTTCCAATCCTTTGGGAAACACCAAAATAGTGGAACTTCACAATCATTATCCCATGGACACAGCAGTGGATCCTCAACTTCTTTGTCGCAACAACTAAGAGGATCTTCTCATTCCTCATCACAGGCCCATGGTGGTAGTTCTTCTCAACCTTCCGCTCATAGCCAAAGTCATTTATCATCCCATGGACATAGTCGTGAATCCTCAGAGTCCTCATCCCAACACCATGTGAGTGGATCTTCACATTCCTCATCACAGGCTCTTCGTAACAAATCTTCTCATTCTTCCACCCATAGCCAAAGTCATTCATCATTCCATGGACATAATAGTGAATCCTCAGAATCTTCATACCATCACCATGTAAGTGGATCTTCCCATTCCTCATCACATGCTCATAGTAGTGAATCTTCTCAATCTTCCACCAATGGCCAAATTCATTCTCTATCCCGATTCCTGACTTCTTCAACCATGACTGATAGGCTACCTCGATCCTTAACTTCAACAACAACTACGAGATATGGAGCGATCGCAAGCAACAGCACTGCAGGCCCTCATCAACCCGTATCATCTCTTTGTTCCTTACTTTTTGTTGAGCGAGAGCTAAGCTTAGGGAAAAAGATGAACCTGACCTTCTCTAAGAGCCTCAATGGGGCCATCTTCCTATCCCGTGACATAGCAAGGACAATGCCCTTTGCATCAGACATGCTCCAAGACCTTATAGCCTACTTCTCAGTTAGAGAAGACTCAAAGGACGCTCAGATGATCAGTGAAACTATTAAGTTTTGTGAGAATTCTAGCAAGGATGGTGATGAGAAATGTTGCAAGTCTTTGGAGTCAATGGTAGACTTTGTCGTGTCCATCATGGGGAATAATGTTAAGGCAATCTCTGCAAACATAGAGAAAGAAGGGACAATGGAATATAAAATTTCAAGGTTTAGGAAAGTTCCTACTAATGCAGGGGTTGCATGCCATAAGCTAGCCTTTCCTTCGGCTGTGTTCTTTTGTCAAAGCTTTAAGAAAATGACTTTGTACATCACTAACTTGGTCGGGCCAGATGGAACAAAGCTTAATAGCCCTGCAATTTGCTACACGAATACGTCTAGATGGGACTCTCACCATTGGGTCTTTCAAATACTCAATACCAAGCCCGGAAGTTGCCCTATTTGCCACTTCCTCCTTGATGATGATGTCGTTTGGATTCCCAAGTAAGTGCATAGTGCTAGGTAGTTTGTATTGTATCTTCTACTTAAAATTATACCTCATCAACATTTTTGTAGTATAGGATACATCAAAAATTTTGTACTATAGGATACTTTTTTAAATGAACACGGATGTAGATTACTTCTGGTAGTGAAATATGTGTAAATGTCAATGAACCATCTATCCAGAAATCTTAAGCTGATGGGTGAAGGTCCAGGATTGGTTTTATACTCTAACATGCCCCCTCACGCAAATGTCCATTTGGGCTTGAAGCGTGGATAATGCACAGGCTCACCTCTTATCTTGTGCTTAATTGTTTTAATATTGAAAGTGAAGGCTGTTGAGATTCGAACTCCAGACCTCTTGGTCATCAAGGCTCTGATACCATGTCAATGAACCATCTATCCCAAAAACTTCAGCTGATGGGTGAAGGTCCATAATTGGTTTTATACTCTAACATGCCCCCTCACACAAATGCCCGTTTGGGCTTGAAGCGTGGATAATGCACAGGCCCACCTCTTACCTTGTGTTTAATTGTTTTAATATTGAAAGTAGGGGCTGTTGAGATTCAAACTCAAGACCTCTTGGTTATCAAGGCTCTAATACCATGTTAATGAACCATCTACCCAAAAGCTTAAGCTGATAGGTAAAGGTCCAAGATTGGTTTTATACTCTAACAGTAAATGTATTTGTACTATCAAATGCAGTTTTGAATAACACCTTCTTTTTGGGATTTCTTAAATAACACCTTATAAGAAAGGAAAAACAAGAGGTGTGACATGGAACTTCGAACACATTCTCTTTTTAAACATGTTGCTATTTATCTGCTTTTTTTAAAATATGTTGTTCTTTTTGTGTATGTAGTTAATATTATACCTTATTTATTTCTAGTACATAATGCCCTTCAAGTGTATCTTTGCCTATTGTTAAGTATTATGTTGATAACTTTGTGGAAGGAGCGTGCCATGTCGCGTCGAAATTGTATTTGTCTTCGAACGTGACAAACTATGGAAAATGGGCCAAGCAGTTGAAATGATTAGTCGTGTTAAGTTTTGTTAAAATTGATCATGTTATGATGTGCTAGGGCGACCCTATAAGTTCTCGATATTTTCATATTGTTTTGTTATGCCGTGCCAAAGTTTAGCATCCCGAGTGGCAAGGACGAATTTAGATCGTGGCTGTGTGGAAAACTTAAACGAATATGATATACAATGATACCAATTTGTTAGGAAAAACTTAATGCAGAAGTGTGGACCCTGATAATTTGATTCGATTCAAATAATATGACTCACATAAAACGAAAAGTAAACAAATATAGAGAAAGAAAGAACAAACACGAACACACAATATTTACGTGGAAATCCCTCTACAATCAAGAGGGGAGAAAACCACGGGAGGAGATGGAGATTCTTTATTAACTGAACGGAAGAATTACAACGATACTTCCCAGAACGAGATATATGGAAGAATTACAATCACTCCCTCTGAACTCTCGTAGCACTTAAAATCTTGGAGGAATTACGAAATCACCTCTTTTCTCTCAATGGCTGCGCCTCACACTTTAATTGGATCGCATAATTGGAGTTAGACTCACCTAAGCCGAAATCCTAAGCCCTTATTTATAGAAGACGGCTAGGGTTTGCGGAAAACGACTCCCCATCGATCGGCCCTCTCTTGGCCAAAACTCCCGAAAATTCACTTAAATCACCCGATCGATCGAGCTTCCTTCCCGATCGATCGGTGACCATACGGCAACCCCATAAAACTAAAATAAGTAATTTGAGACATAATCTAACAAATCTCCACCTTAGCTCAAATTATATACATAAAAGAATTTCCTCCACCTTCTCCACTAAACCCGCACACACGGGGTTAACCCAAACAAGCTTAAGTGAACATCTCTAAGAGGTTATCAGCAACGCCAATCTTCTTCTCTGAATTGGCTGTTGACACATCTTCTTAAACAGTCACCTGCTGCTGAACTGTGTTACTCAACTAAAACTGAACTCCCTCTGGCTTACACACCTGACCTGAATCACAACCAACTAATGACATCTTCTGTGGAGACAATAACGAAGACTCACCAAACGTGACACGTCGACTCGTCAGGAATTGCTTGAAGCGAAAACCTTTCTGCTTCCTATAAAGCCCTTGTTCACATACCACCAGTCCTGTAGACTGACCACACAAAGAGCCCCTCACACTGTGCTCAGACAGACCCCTATCACCTGAATGATCCAATCTCAAACGTCCTAAATTTGCGATCTCTGGTTCTGTCAACAATAAGGATGATGAAGATACTGCAACAGATCTAACAAATGTGGAATCGACAAGCTCATACAGCGTACCTAACCTTCTGCCCTTCATAACTTTCAATGCACCCTTAACAACCCTCAAAACTCCACCTTCAGTTGTGTACCTATACCCTTTAGACTTAAGAGTACCTAAAGAGATGAGATTCTTCTTCAAATCAGGAATATGACGAACATCGCTCAAAACCTTGATAGTGCCATCGAACATCCTAAAAACTAATTGTTCTTATACCCAGAACTTTGCATGGATTATCATTACCCATCAAAGCAACTCCATCTTGAACAGACTCATACGTGGAAAACCAACCCCGGTTGGGACAAACATGATAGGAGCAACCCAAATCCAAAATCCAACTATCTTTCAAATTGGACTGAGGTTTAGACACAGACAATAAAAGATCTTCATTCTCACCATCTATAACACCAGCTGCTATGGATCTCTGGTCAGACATGTTATCTGCTTCTAATTTTCTCTTAAGCTTGTAACAGTCTTTCTTAATGTGCCCTTTCTTATGACAGTAGTTACAGGTTAGGTCTTGATACCTAGACTTAGACTTGTTTCCACTATGATCATACTCAGTTCTCCCCCTCACAAATAAACCACTACCTGAGTTATACACAGAATCAGATAATTCTTTATCTACTCGTTCTTTACTCAGTAGGTTTCTCTTAACTTCATCAACAGATATGGTTTGTCTACCCCCATAAACCATGCTTTTGACAAAACCCTTATATGAAGCAAAGAGAGAACATAACAATAACATTGCCTGATCTTCATCCTTAGGAACATCATCCAATTCTTTCAAATCTTGAATAATTGAATTAAATTCACTGACGTGGTTCTTAAGTGACGTACCTTCTGACATACGAAACGTGAATAACCAGCGCTTAACTACGAGTTTGTTGGAGACAGACTTGAAACAGAACATATCATGCAATTTTTCCCATAACTCCTTAGCGGTCTTTACTTCCAGAACTTCTGTCAAAACATCATCAGTAAGACACATCTGAATTGCAGTGAGCGCCTTCTCATCTAACTCCTCCCATTGTGCTTCTGTAAGATTCTTTGATTTCTTCTCTCTCCCATCTAAAGCTTTCTTCAAGCCATTCTGAGTCAAGAGGCCCTTAACACGAACCTGCCATAAACTGAGGCTCCCTTGACCACCAAACTTCTCAACTTCGGATCTAATTGCCGACGTCATATTATCAAATCGAAATAAACAAGGCTCTGATACCAGTTTGTGAGGAAAACTTAAACAAATCTGATATACTATGATACCAATTTGTTAGGGAAAACTTAATGCAGAAGCGTGGACCCTGATAATTTGATTCGATTCAAATAATATGACTCACACAAAACGAGAAGTAAACAAATATGGAGAAAGAAAGAACAAATACGAACACACAATATTTACGTGGAAACCCCTCTACAATCGAGAGGGGAGAAAACCACGGGCGGAGATGTAGATTCTTTATTAACTGAACGGAAGAATTACAACGACACTTCCCAAAACGCGATATATGGAAGAATTACATTCACTCCCTCTGAACTCTCGTAGCACTCAAAATCTTGGAGGAATTATGAAATCACCTCTTTTCTCTCAATGGCGGCGCCTCACACTTTAATTGGATTGCTTAATTGGAGTTAGACTCACCTAAGCCGAAACCCTAAGCCCTTATTTATAGAAGACGGCTAGGATTTGCAGAAAACGACTCCCGATCGATCGGCCAAGTGCCGATCGATCGCCCTCTCTCGGCTAAAACTCCCGAAAATTCACTTAAATCACCCGATCGATCGAGCTTCCCTCCCGATCGATCGGTGACCATATGGCAACCTCATAAAATTAAAACAAGTAATTTAAGACATAACCTAACAATGGCAACGGAGATGAGCAGTATTGGTTATGGGAAAGAGGTCGAGATAGAAGCAGAAAGAGCAATTTGTTATCGCTGGGCCGCATTTAATACTACACTCTTTAACTTTTAGTTAAAGGCGCCCCGACGATATTAAAAATTGCTTTGGATTTACCAATACCCGTTTTTAATCTTCTTCTTATTATGTCAAAGATTCCTGTATTTTATCTAGTGTGTTAATTTATTCCTTGTACTTTTAGTTGCATCAATTTAGTCCTGCTGCAATAGATATTGTGTCAATTTAGTCCTTAAAGCAAAATTTTATATTATTGAGTCTTTAATGAAATATTTAATGGTTTGGACGCAGGTTGGATTAAATTGAGTTAACAGGTGAATTTGTAATGAGTTACTTGCATATAACATAATTGTGCGGTTAAAAATTACATCATTAGTTTAACTTTAATTTAAGTAAAGGACTAAATCGACATAATATTAATTGTAGATGGACTAAATTAAAATAATGAAAAGTATAAGGATTAAATTGACATAATGAGAAAAGTATAGAGAACTTTTTGAAAATAACCCTATATTTTAAGTTTGAAATGATGGAAGAAATTGCACCTATATATAACAACTATGACTTACATTTATGCTTTTAGAAAACTAAAAATCAAAAATGGTAAATAAAGTGCTTCTTGAAAAGGAAACTCAATTGCAAATTTTTTTTATATGTATATTTAATTATACCTAGGGGGTACCAACACACAAGCACCGAATCCTATTAAAACTCCGCAGTTAAGTGCGCTTGGACGAGAGTAGTACCAAGATGGGTGACTTCCTGAGAAGTCCTTGTGTTACATCTCTCAGGTTGGGGGTTCTCGGAAACAGTCTCCCTTGAGGGTGCTACCCTGAAGGGAGAAGGCTGCGTACATCCACCCCCCCCCCCCCCCCCGGACCCTGCTTAGGCAGGGAAGCCCTTGGGACATCGAAAATATTACTTTTTATATGTATATTTAACTATGCATTCAAACATTTTTTCAGTATGTAAGAAAAAGTAAGGTTGAGAATTTGATGTTCTTTTGTTTAAGAAGGTAAGGAAAATGCATTGTGTCTTTTATTCTAAACGATCTTCCTAATGCATCTGTCCAAATAATAGAAGAAAGCTGACTACTTGGCAAGTAAGAACAAAATACCGAAGAAGACACCGAGTTCCCTTGATTGGCTATTCGGTTAACAATCGTGTTAGTTTATTTGAAGTAATGTTGGAACGTAACAGCCCTCCTAGTAAGAGTATTGATGAAAATGTCCTTCATAATATTTTGGATCCTCTATAGCACTAAGAATACATCTGTTAAAAGCCTTAATCACAATTGTGCTGTCCAACCTCCATTTGAATTTTCTCGAACCCCATTTGTATGGAGCAATAAAAATGACTTTTTCTATCCTTGAGAGAAAAACGAACTTTTCCATAAGGAGAAAAATATGTTTTCTTCAAATACTGTTAAATATATATTTATATGAGATAATAAAATAAAAAAATGACTGATAAGCAGTCAGCTCATTATATAATTTGAAAGGCTTGGCCTCTTCAAGCTTAAGTAGAGTCAAGCTAACTCACATAAGTAAATGTGTCGAGCTTTGACCCAGTAAAGTTCAAGTTCATTGGCTCATGATCTTAAACTCAATTTAGAAGCTTAAATGTACCCCAAGAGTGAAGTTCGAATCTAGATGAGCTTAGCTCAAGCCTATTTTCACAGCCCTGGTCAATATGAGTTCAAACATGGAAAGTTTAATTCACAACTCATTGAGCTAGGTTTGAGCTCAATCGAACTGAGCCAAGACAAGCCAACCCGAGCAGCAAAATGTGACAAACCGAGCTCAAGCTCAAGATTCCAAACTCAGCATGTTTCAAGTTGTGCTTGTGCCTAAGTTAGAATGAACTACTATCCTATTTTGCCAAATTATATTTTGTAACAGTGCTTTCAACGGATATATTTTTATTCGAAATTTTTTTAATTTTTGCTTCGACTTTTATTTTTTTAGAAAAAAAAAGTTATTTTTCTACTTAAATTTAAAAATAGCTTTTCCAATTCAAATATCCCAAATTTTAAAAAAGATATCTTCTGTAAAAGAATATGTGGTTTTTGTATTAAAAATCACCTAAATTTTAAGTGCAATTTTAAAAAATCATGTTGATTTTCTAATTTTTTTAATATCATGCCTAAACTTTCTACAATTATTCAATGTCACACATTAATAGGACACCATTAACATACAGTTTTTGCTTACATTGCATTCTCAAAAAAAGAGGAAATAATTAAAAAAAACTTAGAATTCACATCTAAAATAATTTTAAAATATTTAAAAAATAGTAGAAATATTAAATTTTTTTGTAAATATTTAAAAAAAAGAATTTATGTATTTTAAAAAAAAATTTCTAAATGTTAAATTAGTAAAAATTAATGGATGTTAACAATATCACATTAAAAATGTAACACTGAAAAATTTTAAAAGGTTTAATACAACATGACAAAACTAAAAACTATAAATAATTTTTTAAAATCACACTTAAAATTTATGTGATTTTTAGTAAAAAGATACTTTTAAATTATTAGTCAAAGCCAATGTAACCCCCTCAACTTCTAATTTCATCAAACATACCCCCTGAACTATTGGTTAATATTAATATAACCCCCTCAACTTCTAAATTATATCAATAATATCCCTGAACTATTAAAAAAGATCAATTTGATTCAAATTCAAATCAAAGACATCCAAATAATTAAGAAAATTAAGAAAAATATTGGTTCAAATACGCTAACATTTGGTAATACATTTTATAGATCACTAAAATTTTAAATATTTTTGAGATATCCTAAGTTTTCATAATTGTTTTTCAAATATTTTCTTTATAAATCCACTAAAAATCCAATAAAGTATCCTCTCATATAATTTAAAATATCTAAAAATATTTAAAATAATTTTTAATTTTAAAAACTATTAAACTCCCTTAAAACTACCAATAAATAATTTTAAAAATAAAAAAATGAAATCATATTTTTATTTTAAAAAATTTTTTAAATGTTTTTTTTAATATTTAATATTTTTATTGATCAAAATAAAGATTAATATTGTTTTAAATATAATTAAAATTTTACCTTAGTTATATTATTTTTCAAGTGTCAAGTTAGTTTAATTTAACGTAATCCTAAAGGAGTTGTGTGGATAGCATATGGAAAAGAAGGTTATTGTTAGGAATATGCCTCAAATTCTTAGTTCTAAGGCAAGCAAGGAGTACCCCGATCGATCGGTAGAAGACACCGATCGATTGGGAAAGGTACATAGACAAATCCCGCGTCCGAAGGGTCCCCCGATCGATCACGGGGCTATAAATATAGCCCTAGGTTTCATGTGTTACGTATCCAATTCAAAGTGAACCACTATCATCCTTGAGAGAGAGAGAGAAGTGAATTGTAATTCTTCTATTCTCAAATCAATAAAAGTATCCATATCCGTCCGTGGTTTTCTCTCTCTCGATTGAAGAGAGGTTTCCACATAAATCTTTGTGTTCCTATTTTTGTTCTCTTTTATCCGTATTACTTCTCCTATGTCATAGTATTTAATTCATATTAAGTACTTGGGATTCCACATTTCCTCACAAATTGGTATTAGAGCCCTTGTAGTTCGTGTTGGTACTATGACGTCAGCGATTAAATCTGAAGTAGAGAAGTTTGGTGGTCAAGGGAGTTTTAGTTTGTGGTAAGTCCATGTTAAAGGTCTCCTGATACAGAATGGCTTGAAGAAAGCACTGGATGGAAAAGAGAAGAAGCTGGAGAGTTTATCCGAAGCATAATGGAAGGAGTTAGATGAGAAGGAACTTACAACTATTCATATGTGTCTTACAGATGATGTTCTAACAGAAGTCTTGGAGGCGAAAACCGCTAAGAATTGGTGGGAGAAGCTGCAGGAGATGTTCTGCTTCAAATCAGTCTCCAATAAACTCGCAGTCAAGCGCCAGTTATTCACGTTTCGTATGTCGAAAAATACATCTCTTAAGAACCATATTAATGAATTTAACTCTATAATTCAAGAGTTAAAAGAATTAGATGATACCCCTAAAGATGAAGACCAGGCCATGTTGTTATTATGTTCACTCTCAAATTCATATAAAGGCTTTGTAGAAAGCATGATATATGGTGATAGGTCAGCTATGGCAATTTGATGAAGTAAAGAGGAGCCTAGTGAGTCAAGAACAAGTAGATAAATAATTGTGTGACTCTGTGAATGACTCTGGTAATGATTTATTTGTGAGAGGTAGAATTGAGAATAGAAGGTCTAATGGTCGAAAGAAGTCAAGGTCTAAATCTAGACACAAAAAATTGTCATGTAACTTTTGTCACAGGAAAGGACACATAAAAAAAACTGGTATAAGCTTAAGAATAAGCAGAAAGAAGATAACAGGCATGACCATAATAGGGGTGATAAATCTGCTGAGGCTAGTGTAGTTGAAGATGAGGGAGATGCTGATGTCCTACTAATAACCGAGTCACAAACCAGGTCTAAATATAAGTGGATCATGGATTCGGGTTGTTCTTACCATATTTGTCCTAACAATGCCGCGTGTAAGGTGAAGGGTATTGGAACAGTTCATGTGAAGATGTTTGATGGTACTATCAAGACACTTAGCGACATGAGACACACTCCAAACCTGAAAAAGAACCTTATCTCTTTAGGTACCCTTGAGTCCAATGGGTACGGGTAGCTAGCTGAAGGTGGAGCTATACGGGTCAATAAAGGTGCATTGATTGTGATGAAGGGTAGAAGGGTAAGAACCTTGTATGAGCTTGTAGGTTCTACCGTGACAGGGACAATAGCTATTTTCACACCGTCTATGACAGATACAGAGATCACTAAGATGTGGCACATGAGGTTGGGTCATATGAGTGATGAAGGGCTGTCAGAGTTGAGTAAAAGCGGTCTGTTATGTGGTCAGTCAGCTAGACTGATGGATTTCTGTGAGCATTGTATATATGAGAAGCAGAAGAGAGTCAGCTTCAAACAGGCAGTGCATCAGACTAAAGGAACGTTGGACTATATACATTCAGATTTGTGGGGACCGTCCAGAGTTGCTTCTAAAGGAGGTTCCATGTACTTACTAATGTTCATTGATGATTTTTCAAGGAAAGTTTGGGTCTATTTTCTTAAGCAGAAAAATAAAGTTTATGAAGTCTTCAAGAAGTGGAAGACACTTCTTGAAAAACAGACAGGGAAGTAGATAAAGATATTGA
Organism: Simmondsia chinensis; assembly: GCA_018398585.1. Lineage (NCBI taxonomy): Eukaryota > Viridiplantae > Streptophyta > Magnoliopsida > Caryophyllales > Simmondsiaceae > Simmondsia > Simmondsia chinensis. Next base: position 36,578,581 of record JAGTTD010000005.1, on the reverse strand, counting down.
GGACTGATAATGGTCTTGAATTTGTTGAGGGTGATTTCCTCAAATTCTGTGAGAACTAAAACATTGTCAGACACATGACTTGTACAGGTCGACCTCAACAGAATGGAGTGGCAGAAAGATTGAATATGATGTTACTGGAGAAGGCTCGGTGTATGCTTTCAAATGCAGGATTAGGGAGAGAATGGTGGGCAGAGGCAATTAACATGGCTTGTTATCTAGTGAATTGATCTCCTCATTCATCACTTCAGTTGAAGATTCCAGAAGAGGTATGGTCTGGTTCTCCTATTGATTATTCCCATTTGAAAATATTTGGTTGTTCTACTTATGCTTATGTTAATGATGGAAAGCTAGAGCCTTGGGCCAAGAAGTGTATCTTTATTGGCTATACGTCAGGTGTGAAGGGATATCATTTATGGGATCCAAAATCTCATAAATTTTTTGAATAGTAGAGATGTTACTTTTGATGAATCTGCTCTACTAAATCTGCCACACATGCTCTCCTTAGTTCGTGAATCAGTTCAGGCGCAGAAGCCTGATGAAAGTTAGACACAGTCAGAAAGTTTCGATCAGCAGCAGCTAGTTCAGTTTGAGAGTATGCAGGCACCTCCAGTATAGGTTTCTGATGAGGATGAAGCAACGGAAACAGGTCAGTAGGTCGAGCAGCATACAATTGTAGCTGGTAGGCAGAAGAGGCAGATTAGGCCACCACAGAAATATAGGTATGAGGAGATGATAGCCTATGCCCATACTACAGCTGAAACAGTGGAAGATAGTGAACCGTCTTCATATTCAGAAGCTGTATTGAGATCTGACTTAGAAAAGTGGCTAATGGCCATAAATGAAGAGATGGAATCACTTCAGACGAACCAGACTTGGCAGCTAGTCAAGCCTCAAACAAGAAAAAGAATAATTGGGTGCAAATAGGTCTTCAAACGAAAAAAAAGCATTCATGAAGTGGAAGATGCAAGGTACAAGGCTCGGTTAGTAGCTAAAGGCTACAGTTAGGTACATGGTATTGATTTTCATGATATTTTCTCACCTGTTGTTAGACATTATTCCATATGAGCGATACTTGCTTTAGTAGCTATGCATGATTTAGAGCTTGAGCAGTTAGATGTGAAAACTGCATTTTTACATGGTGAGCTAGAGGAGAGCATTTACATACATTATCCTGAAGGTTTCGTTGTTGAGGGTAAGGAAAATCATGTGTATTTATTGAAAAGATCTTTATATAGCTTGAGGCAGCCACCTAGGCCATGGTAGAAGAGGTTTGATCAATTTATGACTAGTCATGCGTTCTTCAGAAGTAAGTATGACAGTTGTGTGTATTTCACAAAGACAGATTCAGGCTCTTTTGTTTATCTTATGTTATCCGTTGATGATATGCTAATTGTAGCTAAGGACATGACAAACGTTTATGATTTGAAAGCAATATTGAAAAGCGAGTTTGAGATGAAGGACTTAGGAGCAGCTAAGAAGATTCTTGGCATGGAGATCAGTAGGGACCAAAAAGTAGGAAAGTTGTACTTGTCTCAGGAGAAGTACATTGAGAAGGTTTTGGACCGATTTCACATGAAGGATGCTAAACCTGTTAGCGCTCCTTTAGCAGCTCACTTTAGGCTTTCAACATTGGGTTTACCTCAGACTGAGGAGGATGTCAGGTACATGCCACAGGTCCCTTATTCTAGTGTTGTGGCTAGTATTATGTATGCTATGGTATGTACTCGCCAGATATTGCTTATGCTGTGAGCAAAGTGAGTAGATACACGGGGAATCCAGGAAAAGAGCATTGGCACACTATCAAATGAATTCTCAGGTACTTACGTGGCACTTCTGATGTATGTTTGGAATTTAGGAAGAGTAAATGTTGTTTAATAGGATATGTTGACTCAGACTATGGTGGAGACCTCAATAAGATAAAGTCTACTTCTAGTTATGTGTTTTGTTTGGGAGACAGTGCTATCAGTTGGAGAGCCTGTCTACGATCAGTTACTGCACGGTCGACTACCGAGACAGAATATATGGCAGTTACAGAAGCATTTAAGGAAGCCGTTTGGTTGAGAGGTTTGGAAAGTGAGATCAGTGTTGATCAGGGTACTGTTGGGTTTACTGTGACAGCCAGACAGCAATTCACCTAGCTAAAGATCAGATGACGTATCATGATAAGACGAAGCACATTGATGTCAAGCATCATTTTATTTGAGATCTGATAGATGAGCGGAAGGTGGAGTTGAAGAAGATTGGTACTGAAGATAATCTAGCAAACATGTTCACTAAAGTTCTTCCCGGCAGGAAATTTGAGCATGGCTCGAACTTGGTTGGGCTCTCGGTTTCAGTTTGTCAACCCTCGTTGTGGGGTGTTATTAGAGAAGGTGGAGATATTTTATTTTGGTGATTGAATTTGAGTCAACGTGAAGATTTGTTAGGAATATGCCTCAAATTCTTAGTTCTAAGTGGAGGCAAGCAGGGAGTACCTCGATCGATCGGTAGAAGAGACTGATCGATCGAGTAATATACGTAGACGAATCCCACGTCTAGAGGGTCCACCGATCGATCGGGAGTCTATTTTTCACGGGGCTATAAGTACAACCCTAGGTTTCATGTGTTACGTATCCAATTCAAATAGAGAAAAGTGAATTGTAATTCTTCTATTCTCAAATCAATAAAAGTCTCCATTTCCGCCCGTGGTTTTCTCCCCTCTCGTTTGAAGAGGGGTTTCCACGTAAATCATTATGTTCTTGTTTTCGTTCTCTTTTGTCCTCGTTTGTCCTCGTATTTGATTCGTATTAAGTACATAGAATTCTGCATTTCCTCACAGTTACCAAAGTTTAAGTTATTGTAAAAATATTTTGAAACCTCAAGACATCTGAAAATTATATCATCAAATCTAAAGATATCTTAATCAAATTTTATGTGAAATTTTTTAATTGTCTTGGATGTCTTTGATATAAGTTGGGGGAACAAATTGATTTTAGTTAAAAGCTCAAAGATGTCTTTGATGATTACCAAAAAAAAAAAAAAGGTCTTTGATGAAATTGAAAATTTAGGAGTCAGTTTAAGGCTCGTTTGGTATGCGAAAAGTACGGATTTTTTGCCTAACTTCTTCTACGTAAGTTTTAATTCTTTGTTTTTAACTAATATCACCAAGAAAGTTATATTTCTCATCTTAGCAACAAACGTTTTTATCTGCTTCATGGGAAATTAACCTAAAAATTGAATTTTCATGAAATGCAACTTCGTGCGAAAATTTAATTAACGTAGCAACCAAATGAAGCCTAATTTTAACTAATAGTTGGCAGGATCTCTATGAATGTTATCATAAAAAAAAAGGATTATTTACGCCAAAAGTCTCTGTATTTTGTCCATTGTGTCAATTTAGTTTCTATATAATTCAAAATATATCAATTTAGTCCTTAAAGAAAATTTTATATTAAGATTTTAATAAAATTTTAATAATTCGGTCACTAATTGTGTTAAGTTGAGTAAACGGATAAATTTATAATAAGTTATTTGCATCTAACATAGTTTTACTATTCAAAACTACCGCATTAACTTAACTTAAATTTGACCAAAAGACTATATTAATACATTTTAAATTATTTAGGAACTAAATTAATATAATTAAAATATAAAGATTAAATTAATAAAATACAGAAACATTTAAGGTAAATAACCCAAAAAAAAAAAAAAAATTGATAGGAGAGTAAAGCCACTTGATACCCTTTCACTCGCTCACACATAACACGTTATAAACCCTAAACCCCAAATCGGCCCCCTTCTCTCTCTCTCTCTCTCTCTCTCCCCGCCACTTTCTCACCCCAAAACCCTAACCCTAACGCTAACCCTAACGCCATGGCCGACCTCGAAGCTCCTCGCTCTGAGAAGAAGCATAAGAGCAAGAGCAAGAGCAAGAACAAGGACGAAACGGAAGATAACACTAAAACGACAGGCCTCGACAACGGAAACGACACTCAATCCGGTGATTTCCTTATCAAACCGCAGAGTTTTACTCCCTCTATTGATACTTCTCAGTGGCCGATTCTTCTTAAGAATTATGATCGGCTTAATGTTCGAACGGGGCATTATACTCCTCTTCCCTCTGGTTTTTCGCCTCTCAAACGGCCCCTTGCTGAGCATATAAGGTTGATTTTCACTTTCTGTGTTTGAAATTAGGGTTTTTGATTGGTTTGTTCTCTGATGTTAGCGTAAAATTTTGAGCATTTGTCCCTTGAAATACAAGTTTTTCATTTATTTTCAAACTAAAGTAACTCTGTATCTGCTTCTCTGTTTACTGTTGCTATGAATTAGCTTCATCTGTGTTAATAGCCATAAACTTTGCACATTTTCCTTGAAATTTGAAGGATATTGTCTCCCTTACATATATTGCTAGTTTTTGTTTTCTTTAATTGCACTTGTCTAAGTAGCCTTCGGAAATAGCCTCCCTTCAAATAGCACCCCGCAGGAGTAAGGCTACGGATATTTAAGGCTATGGACATTTCACCCCCCAGATCCCTTCTTTACAGGAGCTTTTCAGGCACTGGGTTTGTTGTTGGTGCTGTTGCCGCGTTTGTCTAAGTGCTATTGTTTTTTAATAAAGGATTATCCTTTGGAGGATGAGAGAAACCAGACTTAAACCCGTGAGCTCTGTCTAATACGAAGTCTTATTGATTATGCTTTCATATCATCTTTAAAAAATCTATTGGTTTATTTTTCTTCTTATTTTTGTTGTTGACCTATGAAGTGATAAATGCAGATGACAATTGGATTGTTGGGTCAGTGTAGTGGTTTATCCATCCCTCAAGTATAAGGTTTTGGGTTCGAAGCTCATTTCTTCCTCCCCCAATTGTTGGTGGCCCTGCTTTGGGCAGTTTTGTACCTTCATATGTCGTAAAAAATTTGCTAAGGACAACTCAAGGAGCTAGAATAATTTGTAGTAATGTTTTAGTTCAGAAATATATTGATTTTTGCTCTCATTTTTTGGGTATGATTAGGTATGGAGTCATAAACTTGGATAAACCGGCAAATCCATCATCCCATGAAGTTGTTGCTTGGATTAAACGCATTTTGAGGGTGGAGAAAACCGGTCACAGTGGTACTTTGGATCCCAAGGTCACTGGTAACTTGATTGTTTGTATTGATCGGGCAACACGGTTGGTCAAATCTCAACAAGGTGCTGGAAAAGAGTATGTTTGTGTTGCAAGACTGCATTCTGCTGTGCCCGATGTTGCCAAGGTAGCGAGGGCACTAGAAACACTGACGGGTGCAGTATTTCAGCGACCGCCTTTGATTTCTGCTGTTAAGAGACAGCTTAGAATAAGAACCATATATGAAAGCAAGTTACTTGAGTATGACCCAGATCGGCATTTGGTTGTTTTCTGGATTAGTTGTGAGGCAGGCACGTATGTTAGAACAATGTGTGTTCATTTGGGGCTCTTGCTCGGTGTTGGAGGCCATATGCAAGAGCTAAGGAGAGTTCGATCTGGGATCATGGGTGAGAAGGATAACATGGTAACAATGCATGATGTGATGGATGCTCAATGGTTGTATGATAACTATCGAGACGAGAGTTACTTAAGGAGGGTCATCATGCCATTGGAAGTTCTTTTAACAAGTTATAAGAGGTTGGTCATTAAGGATTCTGCAGTAAATGCTATTTGCTATGGTGCGAAGTTGATGATTCCTGGGTTACTTCGGTTTGAGAATGACATCGAGGTTGGAGAAGAGGTCGTTTTGATGACTACAAAGGGAGAGGCGATTGCATTAGGTATCGCCGAGATGACCACCGCCGTTATGGCGACTTGTGATCATGGGGTGGTTGCGAAGATCAAGAGGGTTGTTATGGACCGAGACACTTATCCGAGGAAATGGGGATTGGGTCCTCGAGCATCAATGAAAAAGAAATTGATTTCGGAAGGAAAATTGGATAAGCATGGAAAGGCGAATGAGAAAACTCCAGCTGAGTGGATGAGGAATGTGATCTTACCCACCGGTGGAGATTCTATGGTGGCTAGTGCCGCTGCTGCAGCTGAGCCAGTAAAGGCCGAGTCCGAGGCCGTTGTATTGGTAGAAGAAAAGAAGGAAAAGAAAAAGAAACACAAGGATGAGAAAGATGGTGACGGTAAGAAAAGAAAATTGGAGGAAGACGAAAGTGATTCTGTGGCAATCGTTGCGAAGAAAATAAAGGTTGAAACTGTGGAGGAAATGGTTGATTTGAAGAAACCGAAAGACGAGAGTGAGAAAGAGGCAGATGCTGGTGGTGAGAAGAAAGAGAAGAAAAAGAAGAAGAAAGACAGTTCGGAAGCTGAAACTCCCGATGTAGAGAAGTCAAAGAAGGAGAAGAAAAAGAAGGATAAGGAGGAAACGGGGGCGTCTGACGAGGAGAAATCAGAAAAGAAGAAAAAGAAGAAGAAGAAGAGCGAAGACGCTGAAACTGGTGATGATGTACCCAACACGGGTAAAACCGATAACGGTGATGAAACAAGCAAAAGCGAGAAGAAGAAGGAGAAGAAGAAAAAGAAGCATAAAGATGCAGGCGACGAATGAGGGGAGAGAATACATCCAGATCTCGTTCTATGACTCACTGTACGTTCCATCTATCCTTGTACTTCGTATGAGTTATTGCGGATTTTGTATTGCCCTAGGAATTTCAAACTATTTGGCGGTTTCAATTTGCTCGTTCTTCGTTTCTTTTCTTCTTCTTTGCCCCAATGTTGAGTTTTGATTAGTAATATGCTTTATATATTTAATCCGTTTGTGTTCATTCTGTTCTAATTGTCTTGTGTTTCTTTTGCTTCTAATTTGTTTGATAGTTGCATATACATTTACTTGACCTTTCATCATAAGCTTTTTACGGCCTGTTTGGGCAAGTTTCTTTTTCGGAAGAAATTGTTTTTTAGGATTTGATTGTGTTTGGCCGGGAAGAACGTGCTTTTAAATAAAATCATAAGCTATTTTTTGTTTTTGCTTTTAAGCAGAAGGAGACGAATATTGATTCTTCTTTATAGCAGAAATGGAAGCAAACACGAAAAAGTTTTGGAACAAAAATACCCATGTTGAAAGCATTTTTAACAAAAGCAATTTTGTAAAAAAAAAAAAAGTGCTTCTAAAAAATAGTTTTTTCACAGTTTGGTTATATAGGCTCGTAGTCTAACAAAACATTATCGGATAATGACCCATTAGACTACTCGACTTGGGGCACATACTCAAGGCCAATCGTGATTCCAAGAACCAAAAGTAGTGTTTAAGAACCCCTACCCCTATTTGTTAAGGACCTTGTTTTGAAAATTAATTATTTTATCTGTCTTTTTACTGTATATCTCCATCTATGATCGGAAAATGCATTGTAAACGGCTATATACATGTGTAACTTATATGACCCACATATTAGCTGATGCTACAATACAAAGTAGATTAACTCAATATGCTTAAGATGGCTTGAACACTTGGTGATTAAAAAAGAGGCTTACTGATCAAACTTACTTTAAGCCCCTAAGAATTCAGTACCAGCCCTGCATTTATTTCCATGAAGACCTTCCTTACGGTCACGTTGGATAACCTTTGCAATTAGAATGGACAACCAATTATTGGTATGGTCAGTTTGGCCAAGTTTTTTTTTTCTTGAAAAAGGTCTTTTTTTTAAGATTTGAGGGTGTTTGACCTGATAAGAAGTACTAAGATGGGTGAGAGTAGTACCAAAATGGGTGACATTCTGAGAAGTCCTTGTATTGCAGCACTTGGTGGGGGGTTCTCGAAAATAGTATCTCTTCAGAGTAGCACTTTGAAGGGGGAAGGCTGTGTACATCTATTCCCTGAGACCCTGCTTAGGCGGGAGCCCTTGGGGCACTAAGAATGTTACTTTTGACTTGAAAGAAGTTCTTTTAAAAATAAATAGAGCTCATTTTTCTGCTTTTAAGTAAAAGTAGAAAAAAAATATTGTCTCTTTTTAAGCAAAAGCTAATTTTTTCCAAACAAAATATTGAAAATATTTTTGTAAAATTGCTTTTGTAGAAACTTCATCTAAAAAGTGCTGCTTTTCCACAGCTTAACCAAATTGGTCTGGCTTCTTATCATTGGCGATAGAAGTGTAAATGAGCTGAGCCTAAACTTGCAAGGCTCTTAAGTTTTGCTCGGAGTCATTTCGTTCAACTTGAATGTAGGCTCAGGCTCGGGGTACATTTTCTTTCGAGTTGATGTGCCCAAGCTTCTTAAGGATTGGGTTCGGCTTGTAGAGCCTTGATTACATGGATTAGCTAAGCTGGGACCAGCTCAGTGACGACCGGAGCTAAGCTTACAAAATTCTTATAGTTGCTCGTTTGTCTCTTCAATCACGGGGATGGGTCGACCTATTTACTGTAGTGCACCTGACCACAGGTTGAAAAAACAAAATTGTTTTGACTTGATTCAATCTGACCTGCAAACTAATCAAGACTCATTTTGATCCATGCTTAACTTATTGTTGTGAATTCGGGTCCTAAATCAAATCTGAACTCAACTCGAAAATAGGATCTTGTCCCAGCACTAAGCAACGAAAACCCACAAACGAAATAATGCGGAAATAAACCAAAAACACCGAAAAATGACGAAGAATAATGAAGAACACGTGATATACGTGGCTCAGCATCTCAGCGATGTCCTACTTCACGGGCCTCCGTTTTCAGAGGAGTCAAAACCACTATCAGTAATTTAGAGTTACAAATACAGACAGAGCATCAAGTCTAAAACGAAAACCAATACAGAGATTAAAGCAAGAAAGAACAAGAGAAAAGCCATAACCGAGCGACATGAGCGAATAGCCTAGAGCCCCAAACCCTAGCTGTATCGTTGAAGACGACCTCATCTGGGACAACGCATCGCCTTGAACCGAGCATCCCGAGCTTCAAAGGTTTACCACCGTCTTCTTCGTCTTCAGCCTCCAACTCCAGTCTATGAGCTTTCTTTCACCTCTGAACTTTCTCTCACTAGAAAGCCCCCTTTTTCCGTCATGTTTTCTCCTTTCTCTCTCTCTGCATTTCGTTCTACAGAGACCCCACCATGGGTCTCACCATTTTTGCTCACTGTTATTTTTGCTTCATCTCAAATGCTCTCTGAACAAAATCTGTAAAGTAACCCCCTCATCTCACTGTTAGTATATAAAGCAACAGTGCACAGGCTCCTCCAACAGAGCAGATAGTGACATGCGGCACAGATCTAACGGCTCACACAGCTGGCTGGCACGGGTATCTGGGTCGGTTAATAACCAACGGATAATAATAACAAACTAGGTATTATTTTTACCCGAAAGAAAATACAATATATTTTTCAAATATTTTACCCATTTTAGAACCTTATTTCAAATTAATAAAATTGTCTATAATTTCTATTCCCCAAATTAGGATATTATCATACAAGTTTACCTCCTACGAGCCTAAACAAGGCGGGTGGCTAAAACCGATAAACGACATCCTAATTTCCCGATTAGAAATTCTTCAACAATTTTAACCTTTTATTTAGTCAAGACGCTGCAGCCTATTATTACTGATGAACTTACATAACTCAGTTACATCCTATAGTGGATATCAAATTTCATGGGACCATAATCCAACAAACTCCATCGTGGTCTTATGAAATTAACTCACAACACTCCTTCAAAAATAGAGGCCATTTCGAAAAACGAGTTTCACGCCAAGAAACCAAGCATGCTTACACAACAACATGGGCACAATCATGATAATCAAGTCTATCACAATATCAACACGAAATCCAAGCTAAACATGCAATTCACCTAGAATTCAAGTTAGCCAAATCAATTCATACATTGCATCACAAGACTCCACCATGAACATCTATGACAATAATCCAACATGAGCAAACAACTTAATAACTATTACTCAAAATATAAGGTACCTAAACATAACCTTAATGGCAAACAAATGGTCAATCCAAGGTTCACATTAAACCTATACCTTACCCTTTTCCCAATACTAGAAAAGAAGGCATAAAACAATGATCATGAGGGCATAGAAGTCTCCAGGACAGCACAAGTCCACATATGGTACAATCATATCATGTTTTCCCAACTCTTGGCTGAAATTCAGCAAAACAATTTAAAATCATACTAGATTCTACAAAATTCATCACCTAATAGCAGATTTCAGCAACAAACAGTCCCACAAACTGTATAAAATCAATATGAACAACAACATATAGCCCAAAATCTGTACATGGCAATATGGACAGCAACATAGATACATATCAGCATGAATGCAGTCCAAAATAGCAACAAATTCAACTTGAAACAGTCCACAACAAATCACACAAAACATTGAAAAAGCACATAATTCAATTTCTGAACAGCACAGTCAGCCACACTACAGTAGCACCAGCACCATGCCAGGGTGTTCAAAACCAACACCAAAACAGAATCCTAACCAAGGACTCCCATCCGACCACCAATCGGGTCAGGCTCAAGCAATTTAACTCCAAAATCGCTCCACCAAAACAAGAATCTACACCGGATTCTCAACCAACCATACACGAGGCCGAATAAGTGATTAGCACCGAACCGCTCCACCAATCAGATGCACCTAGAGCTTTCTCACTTCAAGACAAATCGTTAGTCTCAAGCATAAACATCTTTTCCACAACAGGAAACAAGGGGATGTTCAAACAACAACGAGAAATCTATGCTACCTAGGCCACCTAATCTAGTGCCCAAAACCAAGACACTTAAAACACGTCTCAACTACCACGTAGGAGACAAACCAGAGCTTTAGACCCAAACCGACGCTCAAACCGAATGACCCATCTCCGAAACTAGTCCAACCCGACTAGAGACAACCAAAGACTTCAAGAAGTTCATAACCAATTAGACACTTCTAAGGTTCCAAAAGAAAACCAAGTTTTCTCAACCGTTTAGGGATATCCAATGTTCTACACCCAAGATAGTTGTCCTCCAACCATCTCTCAAGAAACATCTACCCCGCACGCCCCACCACCTAGTTAAATCCAAAACAGGCAGTAAAAGTCCTCAATTCAGGTCAAAACAAAGCATCCAACGTCTGAACCAGCACCCAGTTCTAACTGTAAAGCCAAACCTAAATTTCTGCTAGTGATTAAACATTTTCCTTTTTTTTTTTTTCATATCGCACATATGTTCTTCCTTTTTTTTGGACTTTTATCATACTACCACATACACAGTAGTAGCCGAAAAATAACAATCAGATTTTTCGAAAAAACAAAAGCTCGCTGATTGTCTCAAAACAAGCGTTCTTGTTAAAACCCATTTGGAAATCTGGACTCTAAAAATTTCACAAAAAATAAGAAATGGTTCAGACCCTATTTCTATAAACATTTTCTTGGTTCTTTTATTTCTCTCTAAGAAATAAAGAACATCTCAATTTTTCAAGAAAATCCCAGACAAAAAAAAAACAACAAGACAATCAAACTTAAACCCTCATTCTGGTTCTGTTTCATTGTGTTTTCTTGCTCACCGTGCAAATGGACACTGAACCAAAGCTCTGATACCACTTGTTGAGTTTTAGTCGCAAAAACTTTGGATCTTTAACAAAAAACTTTTGATCTTAAAGTAACTTTAGGGAATATAATTATAGACTTTCAAATCTAACACTAAATCTGTAACTGCAGTAAAATAAGTATCAAATGAAAAATCAACACACACACGACAAAGAACACCAAGATTTACGTGGTTCAGCCTTTAAATAAGGACCTACTCCACGGCTCCCTATTTCTAGGGAAGTCTCTTTACTATAGTCAAGTTTCAAGTTATTACAGACCAAATCACCAAGACAGTAATGAAATACAACCAGATCTCAAAGTTCCTAAGTTAGAAACATTTACTGTACAAATATAAACCAGAAAGGAGGAGAGAAACTCACAAAGAAGCCATCAATGGCTTCTCGAAGCTCCAAAATGACAAGATCTGAACATGCAAGCCTTAACTCCCACGGATCTACAAGATCGCCTCCAAATCGCCTCTGGGAGAAGAGAGAGAGCGAGGTTGCAGAAAAGAAAGGAAAAACTAGTGAAAAATGGAAAGGTTGTACAGAAACCCTAAAAAGGGTCCCTATATATACACATGGGGCAATCAATCCGTGGCAAGGCTGCACGGTCCATCTAAGCCGTTCATCTCAAGGCAATCAACGGTGGAGATCATCCCCAAACAAACACAATCAGGGGCAATAGATGGGTGACACGTGTCGCCTCATTTAAGCCTGATTTGGGAAGCTTCTCTAGCAAGCTTTGAGCAGCAACGGTACAAACATGGGCAAGCAAATGGACCGGTAAATATAGCATATGTGTAAGGGCAATAAGGTCAAATACCATAATGACCTGATTTAAAATCAATTTATATTTACTCTTATACATATTAATATTTACATTATATACCACTCAACATAATATATACCTAATACAATATGTATTCCGTTGTCTATTTGATCTATAATACTTGAACAATACTTAACTAAAATAATATTTGTCATAGTTAAGTTATATAGAGATCAATAACACAGCACTTATGTTAGGCCCTGTTATGAGACAGGGGTCTAACTCGTCCGTCTCTTTTCTCCTCTGTCGTTCTACGGGCCATACGGCGGTGTCATGTATTAAAAAAATATGCTTCTTTTTATTAAAAATTCCTCATGGTTACATTTCATGTTATATTATGGATATATTATGTATATATAATTGATCTATTTTGTACTTCGTATATAAATGTGGTTTTTAAGGGCAAATTATAGAAAGACCCCCTGAACTTTTCAATTAAATACAACACTCTTCCTACACTTTCAATTTCATAAAATAAGCTCCTAAACTTTACAATTAAACACAATACACTCCCTAAATTTTTAATTTTATAAAATAACCCCCTGAACTTTATAATTAAACACAACACACCATCTGTATTTTCAATTTTATAAAATAGCCTCCTGAATTTTATAATTAAACACAACACACTCCCTGCACTTTTAATTTTATAAAATAGCCGCCTAAACTTTGTAATTACACACAACACACCCCCCAAACTTTGTTCTTAACACAATTCACCTTTTAGATATTAATAAATTTGAATTAAAAGATGTACGAAATTAAAAATTTAAAAACAAATTATGAGGAAAAAATAGGAAATTTTTTTAAAATATAATAATTTTTTTAACTTTGGTAAAAATTAGATTAATAAATTTAAAATTAAAAAGTATATCAAATTGAAAATTAGGAATTTTCTACTTTTATACAAGAGATAGAGATTTTATACTTTTATGCAAAAAATAAGAGCTTTATGTTTCTTTTTCTGATGTTTATACAAAATAATTATTTTAATTAGTAATAATATTATAAATTTAGAAGATAATAAAATATTTTAAATTTTTATAAAAACTACTATAAGATAAAATATAATATATTTTTAAAAAAATGAATATCAAAATTAGATTAATAAATCTAAATTTTTTTAAAAAAATGTACGAAATTAAAATTTGAAAATAAATTCTAAAGAAATTCAAAAATTCAAAACCCAAATTAAAAAGTATTATTATAATTTTCAAACTTTTTTCAAAAAAATATTTTTTTCATAATTCGTTTAAAATTTTTTAGTTTCATACTTTTTAATTTCAAATTTATTAATGTATAAGAGATGTGTTATGTTTATTATCAAAGTTTGGGGGGGTAAATTATGTGTAATTACAAAGTTTAAAGGCTATTTTTCAAAATTGAAGGTACAGGGAATGTATTGTGTTTAATTGCAAAGTTCAGGGGGTGCATTGTGTATATAACAAAGTTCAAGGGTCTATTTCATGAAATTAAAAGTGCGGAGAGTGTGTTATGTTTAATTATAAAGTTCAGTTATTAAATTGAAAGTGCAGGGGGTATATTGCATTTAATAGGAAAGTTTAGGGGTGTGTTTATAATTTGCCCTATTTTTAATGATTTTTTTTTTTGTTTAAAAACATGTTGAAGGATGAAAACAAAGTCAAATTCGGGTTTGACCACCTAGATCCACAGTGGGTTTGACTCGAATTGACCATGGTAGGTTTATCTTGTTTTAGACTCGCGATTCGGTTTGACTCAACTTGCCTAGGGGACGACCCAACCTAGTTGAACTAGGTCTAAGTTTTTCTTTCCAGATTCAACTCACCTGGTTTGACTTTCCTTCAAACGGGTGTGATCTTTCTCACCCTATTCATGCAGCCAGGTCGAAATGGGTGACTCGAGTCGATCTGGGTCAACCATATACATCCTTTTTTTTATGTTTTGTTTTTGGATAACATCTACTTGCTCTGTCCAGTTGGAAATTTATTATTTATCACTTAGATACTCTGGTCTAGTGCATGCACTGGACGGAGAGATAAGACGCTTTTCCGATAACAATAAGGGTACACCAGGGGTCTGCTTTGAGCCCCTATCTATTCATTCTGGTTATGGACGAGCTCACTAGGCACATCCAGGGATGTGTACCTTGGTGCATGCTTTTTGCAGATGGCATAATATTGGCGGGAGAGTCGCGGGAAGAGGTAAATGAGAAGCTGGAACTGTGGAGAGGGGTACCAGAGTCGAAGGGTTTACGACTAAGCAGAGCCAAAACCGAGTACATGGAACTCAAGTTCGATACCTCCATCATGCCTAGTCAAGAAGACGTCAAGATTGGATCTGAGACCATATTGAAGAAGGAGATCTTCAGATACTTGGGGTCCATGATACAACACATCGGCGAAGTTGATGAGGATGTCAACAACCGAATTAAAGCGAGATGGCATAAATGGAGAATGGCCTCCGCGGTACTTTGTAATAGAAAGTTTCCCTTGAAGCAAAAGGGAAGATACTATAAGACGGTAGTGAGGCCAGCCATGACGTATGAGGCGGAGTGCAGGATGATGAAACAACAACATACACAGAAGATGAAGGTGGCGGAGATGCAAATGTTGCGGTGGATGTGTAGACACACAAGGAAGGATAGGATCAGAAACGACGTCATAAGAGGCGAATTGGGTATAGCCCCCATTGAAGATAAATTGAGGGAGCAACGTTTGAGGTGGTTCGGACATGTTAGAAGGAGACCGGTCAACGCTCCAGTTAGGAGATGCGAACAGCCCCATACTACACTAGGTAGGAGAGGAAGAGGCAGGCCAAAAAAGAGATTGTTGGAGACGAACCGACAAGACCTCACCCACCTAAACCTTTGGGAAGAGATGGCCTTAGATAGGGCCCAGTGGACGGCTAGCATAAGGGTAATAGATGAACCAATTGGAGTAGGGTAATCTAGCTTATTAGTGCTAGACCTTGTCTTCCTCTTGGTGCACTTATGTTGCGTAATGGCTCTTATGAGCTGCTACTTGTCTACTTATCATTTGATTTCTGCTTGATGTGATTTGCTTTGAGTTTATTTGTTTTGATCGCCGTGTGTTTTGCCTTGTTTGTTTTGATCGCAGTGTGTTTTGCTTTACTCATGCTTTGATGCTCTCCTACTGCCAGGTCACCATGCTTTATGCTACGAACCAGGTTCTCAGGTTGGGGTTCCTCGGAAACAGCCTCCCTTCAGGGTAGCCCCCGGAAGGGGGAAGGCTGCGTACATCTACCCCCCAGATCCTGCTTTTGCGGGAGCCCTTGGAGACACTGGGTTTGTTGTCGTTGTTGTTGTACTTAGATACTCTAGTTAAGTATCTATCTACTCTTTGAGGTACCTAATATTTAAAAATTTTATAACTAAGTTAAAGTTTGAAAGTTTTTATCAATCAGGTACTTTTTTGCAAAAATCTAGTGGATTTTTATTAAAAATAGCTAACATAAAATCAAGCTGGACATTAACCCTAAGCAGCCTATTGGCGCCCCTAAATTTTAGAGGCTCCGAGCTTTGGAAAAAGTTTCTAAAGCTACAACTGTTAATAATAATAAGTTTATGATAAAGGTTTCTATAATTTGTTGCGTTAAAATTAATTGTTAAGAGAAATATTATTATATATACCGGATCATATTTTAGACATTTGTTTGGGGGGCCGATATTGTCAAAACTGGCATTCTATAGAAATATTTACAACAATGTATAGGTGTTTATCATTAAGTTATGATCTTTTTATTGTAAATGCTAAGATGATACATTATTTTGCTAAATATATAGTTCTCTTTTGTCATAATTTAGAGAAATTTGTGTCATAATTCATTGGATTTGCTTTGAAAATATTAACATAGTTTATATATCTTGTATATATCGACATTTAAGATACTTGATTTTGTTTTTAAAGGAAAACCTTTTAGTTCTGGTCATGTGGTCACTCAAATTGACAGAATTTTGTTGAATGGATTTTAAGGAATAATGGGTAGTTCAATTCTAACAACCATACGAGGGGTAGGAGGAAAATGAGAGGTAGAAATGGGATCAAGTGGACACATTCAGATATGAATTGGATGAAAATTTATTTTGATAGTTCAATAAAAAAAAAGATGCATCTTCTTATGATTTTATTGTTCGGGATTGGTGTGGTAGATGTGAATAATTATATTTGAATGAATATAAGAGTATATGGGAAGCCTCAATATGTAGGCAAACATCAAGAACCAAAAGACTGAAAATATCCCTAGGGTTACATAAGTCAAAAGGCAAAAGAGTAAACTGCAAAATCCTAGGAATATTTTAGAATATAGTCTAATAGGCCCCCTCAATCTGAGCGGGGTGATAGCACGCGAAGATTGGCCTTGTGTTGGAAGAAGCGATCAACCGCAAGACCCTTGGTGAGAATATCAGCCACCTGCTTTGTGGTTGGAGTGTAGTGAACTTGAAGGTCACCCTTGAGGACTTTCTCTCGAACATAGTGAAAGTCAACATCCACGTACTTGCCACGATCGTTGGACACCTGGTTAGCTGCAAGGTAAGAGGCGGAAACATTGTTACAGTAGACGATCATAGGTCCTGGGTGCCGGATAGCCAGGTCGCACATGATTTACCGAAGCCAGTCACTTTCAGCAATAGCCTGAGCCACAGCCCGATACTCAGATTCGGTCGTACTTTTGGAAATGGTTATCTGCTTTTTGGCTCTCCATGAAATGAGGTTTGGTCCAAGGTAGACGACATAGCCAGTGGTAGAGCGACGAGTGTCAGGGCAACCACCCTAGTCAGCATCGGCGAAGGCTGTGATAGTGAGAGTGCGAGTGCGAGCAGGTTGTAGGAGAAGACCATGATCAGGAGTGGATTTGAGATACCGAAGAATACGCTTCACAGCCTGCCAGTGGGGATCGCGTGGAGCATGCATAAACTGGGAAACCAGGTTGACAGCATAGCATATGTCAGGACGGGTCATAGTGAGGTACTGCAAGGCACCCACTGCACTCCTATACTCAGTAGGTTCCTCAAGCAGGTCCCCGTCACTCAAAGAGAGATGTGCTCGGGTGGGTAGGGGGGTTTTGACTGGTTTGGCATCACAGAAGCCAAGTTTGGTGAGCAGGTCAACAGTGTATTTGTGTTGGGAGAGAAAGAGCCCCTAGAATTGCGGGTGGCCTGAATACCGAGAAAGAAGTGTAACAGGCCAAGGTCTTTCATCGCAAATTGGGTCGAGAGGGACTGGATGAGAGACGTGAGGTGCGAGTGGTAGGATCCAGTGAGGATAATGTCATCAACATAGAGGAGGAGACAGGTTAGATGAGAACGTGTTTTATGGATGAATAGGGAAGGATCAGCCCGACAACAGATGAAGCCAAGACTAAGAAGGAACGTACTGAACCATTGGAACCATGCCCGAGGAGCCTGCTTCAACCCATACAATGCTTTCCGAAGTCGACATACGTGATTAGGAAACTTTGGATGTATGAAGCCTTGTGGTTGTTTCATATAAACTTCTTCCTTAAGGTGACCATGTAGGAATGCATTTTTAACGTCCAACTGCTGTATGGGCCAGTTGTACGTTACAGCAAGTGTAAGTATAAAGTGTATGGTGGTCGGTTTAACAACAGGGCTAAAAGTCTCCTTATAATCAAGACCTTCACGTTGATGAAAGCCTTGAGCAATGAGGCGGGCTTTGAACCGTTCAACCGAGCCATCTGCTTTATACTTTACTTTATATTTCCAAGTACTACCTACAAGGTTTTTCGAGTGGTCATGTGGGACAAGATCCCAAGTGTTGTTAAGAAGTAAGGCATTAAATTCATCTGCCATGGCTTGCTGCCATTGGGGATTTTTAGTGGCCTGCGAGTAACATGTGGGCTCTTGAATTACCGTAATAGATGATAGGGAAAGTGGGTACCGAGTTTTACGGATCCCATCCTTAAGCCTAGTACGCATGGGATGCACATTATGAGTAGGGGGAGGCGGTGGGGATAGTGGGTCAGACACAGGACTAGGGTCAGACTCGACACTCGGAATAGGTGATGAAGGAATATCGTCACTGGATACTAGGACCGGAGACTCGGGAGGGGAGGAGGGGGTTGCGTTGGGCGGTGGTAGAGCGGGCAGGGACTGCGCATGCAGTCGGGCCGGGTAACCAATACCAGTGGGGACGGGAGGCACCATAGGCACCAGCTGGGGTAGCCCACGGTCAGGGGGTGCTGTGGCAGGTTGGGCCGGGGCCGGAGCCGGAGACACCGATGCAACACCCGGGGAAGGGGAAGTGCAAATTACCAACGGTGCATTATGGGAAGCATTAGTTTCGGGCACATAAGGGCTAACAAGTTCAGGATAAGGGAATCTAGATTCATCAAAGACTACATGCCTACTAACATACATTCGTTTATTTAAGACATCAAAACACCGGTAACCTTTATATCGAGCCGCATACCTGAGAAAAATGCAGGGAGTGGACCGAGGGGCTAATTTATGAGGGGCACGGGATGTGATGTTGGGGTAACAAACACACCCAAAGACTCTAAAACGATTATAATCAGGGTTGGTATGAAAAAGTTTTTGAAAGGGAGAGAAGTTAGAAAGATTTGGTGTAGGGAAACGATTTATTGTAAAACATGCCGTGCAAAAAGCGTCGTCCCAAAATTCATAGGGAAGTTTTGAGTGAATTAAAAGAGTCCGTGCCATTTCAGATAGATGCCGATACTTGCGTTCCGCCACCCCATTTTGTTAGGGGGTATCAGGGCAAGATAGTCGAAAGTGAATTCCAGCATCCCGGCATAGCGCATTCATGCACCGATGATCGAATTCACCCCCACCATCACTTTGGAAAACTTTAATTTTCATATTAAATTGGTTTTCAACTAAATTTTTGAAACCGGTGAATATGTCATAAACTTCAAATTTGCGTCGTATCGGATAGAGCCATATAAAGCGGGAAAAATCATCAACAAATAGAACATAGTATTTAAATGCGGAATTAGAAGAGACAGGCGATTGCCAAACATCAGAATGTATAAGTTGCAAAGGCATAGTAGTATTATGTAGCACACGCTCAAAAGACAGTTTTCTAGATTTACCCAAACAACATGAGAAACATTTATCTAGAAACTTAACAGAAGGACAAAAATGTTGTTTACATAAAGTATCAAGAACAGATTTGCTTAGATGCCCTAGTCGCTGATGCCATAATGCGCCGTGAGTGACCGTGCAAGGAGCCCAATATCATGTGGTGAGAAGTTATATAGTGGTCCATTACTGGGCACTTGTAGAAGCGGTGTCCCTGTAACTCGGTCCTTAACACAAAAGGAGTTTGAGTCAAATTCAACTCGACATTTATTTTCACAACATAATTGTTTAATCGACGGAAGGTTGTAAGTTAAGTTAGGGACGAGCATAACATTGTTTAAGTGAAGGGGTGTTTTAGATATTGTAGTAGAGCCCACATGTGTTACAGGCAATAAGGCCCCATTCTCAACAAGAACACCTTTATGACCAGAATAAGGAAGTAGATTATAGAGGATACCTGGGTTCGGCGTCATATGATTGGAAGCAGCCGAGTCAGGATACCAGTTGTAGTCATGTGGTTCCCCCACCGTCATGGCAGCGAAGGATTGGCTGGGGTCCGGGAACGAGGAGTTGTCAAAGCGATGAGGACAGGTAATGGCAGTATGACCAGTTTGTGAGCAGATCTGACAAAATTGGGGAGCGAGGCCGAGCACACCTGCATTAGAATGGAAGGGGGGACCTACCGGAGGTCGAACAGAGTAAGAAGCACTAGAGGATGGCGCCCCGGGGTGGGACCCGTACGGTGGGCCGGTATGGGGTGGCTTGCCACCGCGGCCCCCACGGCCCCCTTTCCCCTTCCTACCACAACCACGGCCGCGGCCACCGTTCGTGTGGTTTGGTTGGGGGGGTTGCCTGGAAGCAACCATGGCATGGGCGGGGTCTGGGTTGGTACGACCATTGTTACGGTTTAGGGCACCTTCCTCATTAAGTAAAGCAGATTTTAACTCATCATATGAATACAGTTTTGAAGTTTTTCGAGTAAAAGTTGCAAAAGCTGCGTATTCAGGGGTTAACCCATGAATAGCAAAGTGTTGGAATTCTCTAGCAGACACAGGTGAGTCAATGGCAGCTAAATCATCGGCAATTGATTTAAGTTCAGAAAGGTAGGCATCCATGGTTTTGTCATCTTTACGTAGGGTTATGAGTTGAGTTTGAAGGTCATACTTCTTAGCCATGGAGTGAACCCGAAAATGCTTAGCCAAGGCATCCCACATGTCTTTGGAAGTTGGATAGCGGACAATATCATTAATAAGGGAGCGGGAGAGAGTGGCAGTTATGCAAGATCGGAGACTCTGATCCTGTGGGGAGAGTTATTTGAGCGGGGGGGTAAGATCCATCGATAAACCCTAATAATTGGTGTGCAAGTAGTAACATGTTGAATTGTTCTTTCCATGGGGGATAATCAGAAGTTGATTCGAGTTTAATTGTGACAATGCTAGTGATATTGGATAAAGGAAGAACAATTGGGGAAGCGGGATGATTATAGATATTAGGGTTGAAGTAATTTGAAATTAAGTAATTAAGGTTTAGGTAATGGGGTGGGGTGGCTGGCGGCGCCACACCGGCATCCCCACCGACATGGGAGAGAGTCGGGGAGAGAGCCGGGGCAAAGCTGCCACCATCGACTAGCCGGAATCCACCGGACAGGGTGGGTCCGGCAAAACCAAAACCAACACCAACTGAGGGTGCAGCGAAGGCAGGAAAGGGGTTCGACAAGGATGGGATGCCCAGATTAAGTGTCGGGTTCGACAATAACCTCCCAAGTGGTGGTGGAGTACCGGAGATGGCGACACCGGCATCCACCGACTGAGAGAAAGAAACACCGGTGGTGGTGGTTCCGACAATGGAGGTGTCGGTCACCACCCCCGGTGGGCTAGGAGCCGCGATGGTGGGCAGAGTACCGACATGGGGAGGGCCAGGCTCTGCCATTTAGCGGGCGCCGCTAGGCTGGGAGAAGGGGAGGGAGGTTAGGGCATTAGCGTAGGATCGATTTGGATTAGAAGCCATTACTCAAATAAATTATGAAAAAAAGAACGAAAAGAAAGACAATAATAGAAGTAAATTACTAGAGAATTTAACACTTCAATTGCATAAAAAAAAAAGGACCAACAAACAACAAAAGAAAAGAAAAGAACAGCGGAAGAAAATAGAGAAAAAAAGAGAATCAGAGTAATTGCTCTGATACCATGTGAATAATTATATTTGAATGAATATAAGAGTACATGGGAGGCCTCAATATATAGGCAAATATCAAGAATCAAAAGACTGAAAAATACCCCTAGGATTACACAAGTCAAAGGGCAAAAGAGTAAACTGCAAAACCCTAGGAATGTTCTAGAATATAGTCTAATAGTAGAACCCTTGATTTTGACTGGGGTAGCACTGGTAATGCTCCTATTATTTTGTCGGAGACTTGGGCTGCCAGAGAAGGGATTGAATGATGTCGGAATCTAGGTTTTGACTGTTTGTATATTGAAGGGGATAATCTTATGGTTGTTTGAATAGTAATACGCGAATTTCTTTGTCCTTGACAAATTACAATTGTTATTGAGGATATTTGGGATATGTGATAAAACTCATACATACGAGCCTTGAGTCAATCAACATAAGAACGACAAACAAAAAGACAAAAAATGGTACATCAAAGCTCGAGAAAACGGGATTAGAAAACAAAAAATAAGCGAAAGCTAACATGCACTAAATTGTCTCAACCAACTTTGGAGAGGACTTGTATTAACTTTATAATCCATGAACTTTATAAAATAAATTTTTACTTGAAAAAGTTACGTATATTTAATAAAATAGTTCAAATAATAGTGTATAAAATTATAAAATTGGTCCTTATTTTAACTTTTCTTCATTATCAATGTCACAAAATTGCGGTTCATGTGTAGGTGAGGGAAATAATAATCTAATAGTGGAGTTATCAACAACATAACGATAAATTTTACCTGCTTTCACACTCTTATTTGGACTAATTTATTGAAATATATAACTTTTAAATTAAATTATTTTATAAAAATTAAATATTAAAAAATTAATACATTTAATCTCATAATATTAATATATAATTTCCTTTAATTTAATTTGTACATTAAAAACTGCCGGATCATGTTATTTTTTGGGTCATGGGGTATGGCTGTGTCAGTTTTTTTACAGAAAAAAATGGTGCTTTTCTATAAATATAATTTAATGTATTTATTTTGGTCAATAATATAAATTATGGTAAATTAAATATCAGCATCTAAATTTAATGTATTAATTTTTTTAGTCACAAATTTTATGAAATAATTATTAAATTTTAAAAATTACATATATCTAATAAAATAATTCAAACAATAGTATAAAAAATAAAAATGAGGTCTATTTTACATATTTATACTCCACTATTTAAACTATTTTATATAATAAATATAATTTTTGATTAAAATATTATTTTATAAACTAAAAAATTAGTATACTAAATCTTTGATTACTAATATATAATTTATCATATAAATTAACTATAATAAGTATTCAGTGATATAATCAGTATGATTTGCCATGATTATAACCCAAGAGAGAACCATGCTTTTAGCCGTCCACTATACTATTTTAAACAAATTATTTATTTATTACTTAGGAATCTAGTGCTGTTGATTTTCTTTTACTTAGCTATTTTAATATATAATAAGGTATTATAAAGTTTAAAATTTGTAGGGTTATTTATATCAAATATTTCTGTATTTTATCTATTATATTAATTTAATCCTTATATTTTTAATTGTGTCAATGCAGTCCTTGAATAATTCAAAATGTGTCTGTCAAAGAACCATCTCACCCAAAAGTTAAGCCGATAGGTGAAGACTCAAGAATGGTTTTATACTCTAACAGTGTCAATTTAGTAAGCGTGCTTGGGCGAGAGCAGTACCAAGATGGGTGACCTCCTGGGAAGTCTTCACCCTCAGGTTGGGGGCACTCGGAAACAGCCTCTTTTCAGGGGTAATACCCTGAAGGGAGAAGGCTACGTACATCCGCCCTCCCCCCCACCCAAACCTTGCTTAGGCGGGGAGCCCTTGGGGCACTGGGTATGTTGCAAGGTCAAGTTTAAGTTAAGTTAATGTCGTAATTTTGAACGAAAAAATTATGTTAGATGTAAGCAACTTATTATAAATTTATCCGTTTACTCAATTTAGCCCAATTCGTGACTGAACCATTAAAATTTTTATTAAAAACTTAATATAAAATTTTCTCTATGAACAAAATCGACATATTTTGAATTGTATAGGGACTAAATTGATACAATTAAAAATACAAAGACTAAATTAATACAATAGACAAAGTACAGAAACTTTTAGCATAAATAATACAAATTATACTTAATCAAAGTTTAATGAATTTTCTTTTGAAAATACTACTATATAAAATATTTGTGACAATATTTGGAATCCCTTTACACTAATTTGTTGTTTTTTAATTAAAAATTGCTACATAAATAAATATATTTCATCACTAAATAGATACCTTCCACCAAAGTTTGTTAACTTTGAATGTCGATGTAATACATACACATATATACATGGTTAGAATTATATCAGCCTGTGGCAGAACTAAGACCTGAAACAGTTGGGCTCAATTATAATACGAATTATTATTTTTTGTTAGGTTATGTCTCAAATTACTTGTTTAATTTTTATAGGGTTGTCGTAGGGTCACCGATCGATTGGGTGATTTAAGGAAAGATTCGGAAATTTTGGCTGAGAGAGGGTCGATCGATCGGCACTTGGCCGATCGATCGGGAGTCTTTTTTCCGCAAACCTTAGCCGTCTTCTATAAATAAGGGCTTAGGATTTCGGCTTAGGTGAGTTTAACTCCAATTATGATCCAATCAAAGGTGTGGCGCCGCCATTGAGAGAAAAGAGGTAATTTCGTAATTCCTCCAAGATTTTGAGTGCTACGAGAGTTCAGAGGGAGTGATTGTAATTCTTCCATATATCTCGTTCTGGGAAGTATCGTTGTAATTCTTCCGTTCAGTTAATAAAGAATCTCCATCTCTGCCCGTGGTTTTCTCCCCTCTTGATTGTAGAGGGGTTTCCACGTAAATATTGTGTGTTCTTGTTTTGTTCTTTCGTTCTCCATATTTGTTTATTTCTCGTTTTGCATGAGTTATATTATTTGAATCGAATCAAGTTATCAGGGTTTCACGCTTCCGCATCAAGTTTTCCCTAACAAGTTGATATCATAGTATGTCAGATTTGTTTAAGTTTTCTTCACAAATTGGTATCAGAGCCTGTTTATTTCGATTTGATAATATGACGTCCGCAATTAAGACCGAAGTTGAGAAATTTGGTGGTCAATGGAGCTTCAGTTTATGGCAGGTTCGCGTTAAGGGCCTCTTGACTCATAGTGGCTTGAAGAAAGCTTTAGATGGGAAAGAGAAGAATCCAGAAAATTTGACAGAAGCACAATGGAAGGGAGATTCGGTTTGTGAACAAGGGCTTTATGGGAATCAGAAAGGTTTTCGCTTCAAGCAATTCCTGACGAGTAGACGTGTCACGTTTGGTGAGTCTTCATTGCTATCTCCACAGAAGATGTCATCAGTTGTTTGTAATTCAGGTCAGGTGTGTAAGCCAGAGGGAGTTCAGTTTCAGTTGAATAACACAGTTCAACAGCAGGTGGCTGTTTCAAAAGATGTGTCAAGAGTCAATTCAGAGAAGAAGATTGGCGTTGCGGATAGCCTCTCAGATATGTTCACTTCAGTTCTGTTATGTTAACCCCGTGTGTGGGGGTTTAGTGGAGAAGGTGGAGAAAATTCTTTTATGTATGTAATTTGAGCCAAGGTGGAGATTTGTTAGGTTATGTCTCAAATTACTTATTTTAATTTTATGGGGTTACCGTAGGGTCACCGATCGATCGGGAGGGAATCCGATCGATTGGATGATTTAAGGAAAGATTTGGGAATTTTGGCCGAGAGAGGGTCGATCGATCGGGAGTCGTTTTCCACAAACCCTAGCCGTCTTCTAGAAATAAGGGCTTAGGGTTTCGGCTTAGGTGAGTTTAACTCCAATTATGATCCAATCAAAGGTGAGGCGCCGCCATTGAGAGAAAATAGGTGATTTCGTAATTCCTCCAAGATTTTGAGTGCTACGAGAGCTCAGAGGGAGTGATTGTAATTCTTCCATATATCTCGTTCTGGGAAGTGTCGTTGTAATTCTTCCGTTCAGTTAATAAAGAATCTCCATCTCCGCCCGTGGTTTTCTCCCCTCTCGATTGTAGAGGGGTTTCCACGTAAATATTGTGTGTTCTTGTTTTGTTCTTTTGTTCTCCATATTTGTTTACTTCTCTTTTTGCGTGAGTCATATTATTTGAATCGAATCAAGTTACCGGGGTTTCATGCTTCCGCATCAAGTTTTCCCTAACAAATTGATATCATAGTATATCAGATTTGTTTAAGTTTTCTTCACATTTTTCTATGGGGACCTTAAGCCAGTGGGGTTAACTATTATAGGAATTATTATTTTTTCATGGGAATATGATACTTATTTCTTGTATTACTTGTAATTACACAACACAATTAAATCTATTTTGGTACTCGAATATAGGCAATTACATACTCTCACTTATACGTGACTCTGCCACTGATGTCAACACCTTTCAACAGAAACTTATCAAATTTCAACAAAAACACATTGGATTCTAAAACATTAACCCAAGTGATAAATTCAGGAATCTTAGAATATTTTATTGTGTATTTTAAAATAATAGAATACCTAGTTTATAAATAGGTTATTTTTATTTTAGTACCCCAATTTTTTTAAAAATAATAAAAAGGACTTTAACCTTTTTAAATTATTAAAAAAGCCCCCAAGTTATTGTCGTATCAATAAAAAAGCCCCTCTCAAGCATGACGAAGTCATTTTTTGTCGACAAAACTGACGTGACAATTACTTTTTATTAATGTTACAATAAAATGACCTAAAGTACGCTTTAACACCCTTATTATTACTTTATAAGCTCAAAATTTAAGCTGTTGTGTCATGTAGAAGCTATCTAGTTTCGCTTAATTTGTTTCGAAATATGGTTATTAAATGACGCTTTTCTCATTTTACTGTAGCATTAATAAAAATCTAGCTGTCACATCAGCTCTTTCAACTAAAAATGACATCATCACGACATAGAGAAGCCTTTTTATTAATGCAACAAAAACTTAGGGGCCTTTTTAATAATTCAAAAAGGTCAAGATCTTTTTTATTATTTTTAAAAATATCGAGATACTAAAATGTAAATAACTCCTATAAATATGCCAACTTTAAAATACTGATAAATAAAATTATAAAAAAAAATTAATGAGAGCCAAAAGCGTATGGAGGCAGGGCCCAAGTTGATCCTTCCCTCTCAAAGTAAGAGCCTTTATATTTACTTAAAATCTATCGCTAATATTCTCTCTCTATATATTCTTTGCCTTTTGCAGTTATGACCTTCAATCCATTCTCTCTCCCCCCCTCTCTCTCTCTCTCTCTCGCTCGCTTTCTCTCTCTAGCTCGTGCTTTTTGCACTTTACGATCATCCTTTATACAGAATACTAAACACACTATCTATAGATAGTCTGTGTTAGTGCATCAGGAGAGACAATCTCATCTTATGGGGATCAAGAGTTGGAGCAATTCAAGGAGCCAAAGCGTTGCATTCTGCAGGAGCAGCTCAAGAGGACAAAGTATCCGGTTAGGGCAACCTGAACAACAACCGAAGTGGAAACTACTCTGGAGTCGAATTAAGAGAGAGAAAGAGAGAATCTTTAGATTCTCTCATGCCCCTGCACAGGCGACGTATGATCCTGATACTTACTTAAAGAACTTCGACGATGGAGTTGGATGCTTAGAGCCTGAATACTTGACCCGGTCATTTTCAGCTCGGTTCGCGGATCCATCCATGATTAGTAGGAAGAATAGGATGCTAGATTAGTATTAGGATAGAATATAGTGATCGGAATAATCCTGATGTTGAGCGTCAAGGTTTACTGTGGTGACTTTTAAAACTAGTTTAGAATTTTTATTTTTATATTTTGAGAAACTAAGACCTAACAAGATTTTTTTTTTCTTGTTTTGATTTTTGATTTTAAATTTTTAGCTTAAGCTTAAAAAAAATGATATTGTACAAGCTCTAATTGCAATGTAGCTTGATTTCTAATTCAAATTTCGTTTTTTTCTTGTGGTGATTATAATTATATTAATATAACCATTTTTTTTAGATAATTAAGAATTTATTAATATAATAAAATGGATACAAGTCATCCAAACATTCCAAAAAATCAAACGAGACACTCCACCCAAACGAACACCCCAAAACACCTAAAAACCAACAAATGACCAAAAGACTCAAAAAGCATGACGGATCACCCGAACTCCAATCCAAGAATAACTCCAAAAACTATATATAATATTAAATATGTATTTAATAACCAGTTTTATTTTTCATGAATTATAAAATACTAAATTATTTACTTTTTTATTGCACACATGAATAACATATAGTTAACTTTCTAGATTTGCTATTACAAAAGATGCCTAGATTATGAGTAAAAATTTTTTTAAAAAAAATATTATTCACTAACTTTAGTTAATCCCAAAGACAATAATATGAGCTTTGAATCATTCTTTTTTATGTCGTCTAGTAGGCTTGAAATATGAATAATGTACAAAAATATATTAATATTTAAAGTGGGGCTGTCGAAATACGAACTTGTGATCTCATTCAACAAGATTCTAATACTATAAAAAACAATAACTTTTTTGAAAGTTATAACTGGTAGTAAAAATTCTGGAATGATTTACATATACTCCAATAGCAAAGACATCGTCTTCTCGATTTCCTAACAAATGGTGAGCATCATTTAGTTATCAGAGAAAAGGGTCTCGGGACATTCTCTTTTTTATCTCTCTTCTTACTTGTAATTTTTCTTTTTGCGTAAATTACACTTTAATATTCCGGGGTTGGTGAAGTACCTTTAAGTTCATAAATTTTGTGTTTTAAGTGATTATACTGAGATAATTTTTAAGTACAACCATCGGAGATTACTCGATCGGATTTTATAAACAGCAGATATCATACGCAACGGTGGATCCAACTGATACGTATTGAGGGCACGTGCCCACAGTGGATTTTGGAAAAATACATATTTAATATTATATATAGTCTATTTATTTATGTAAAACATTAAATTCTTTTTTCATTATTTCTTTATTTTTTTTGCTATTATTTTTGTATTTGCTAAAAATGACAGAAGTTTTTGCAAGTTGTAAATGAAACACACTAACATCATATATATATATATATGTATATATATATATATATTAGGATTATTTACGCTAAAGGCCCCTGTACTTTGTCAATTATGTTAATTTAGTTCTGGTACAATTCAAAATGTGTCAATTTGGTCCTTAGAGAAAATTTTATGTTAAGTTTTTAATGAAATTTTTAATGGTTCGGCCACGAATTAAATTAAATTGAGTAAACGAATAAATTTATAATAAGTTACTTACATCTAACATAATTTTGCCTTTTAAAATTACGACATTAACTCAATTTAAATTTGACCAAAAGACTAAATTAACACATTTTGAATTGTTCAGGGACTAAATTGGCATAATTAAATTGCAAGAACCAAATTGACACAATGAGATAAAGTACAAAGACCTTTGACGTAAATAATCTTATATATTATATACTTGAACTATGTACTTCAAAGTATTACAACCACAGATCAAAAGCGTCCTAGTGAACAAATTTCTAGATTCACCACTAGTCATACAACAAAAGTGCGATATCATACATCGAAAAGGTGATGTCATACATAAAAAGAGTGACCTAAGCACCAAAAAGGTGATGTCATAATCTGAATTTTGGATAAAAAATCATTTCACCAAACTAATGAACTAGAAAATTTAAACGCAACGTTTATGAACTTAAAAATTAATTTATTAACCTTATACTATTAATCAGATCAAAAAACCTCATACTATTAAAGGTTGTTTATATTTTAATACCCCGATATTTTTAGAAATAATAAAAAGAACTCTGATCTTTTTGAATTAAACAGGCCCTAAGTTTTTGTTGTATTAATAAAAAGACCCTCTTTGGCTTGATGACGTCATTTTCTGCAAACATTACTGACGTGAAAACTGCGTTTTTATTAATGCTATAGTAAAAATGATAAAAATACCCTTCAATAACCAAACTTTTAAACAAATTAAGCGAAAATAGATAGTTTCTACACAATACGATATCTCAAATTTCATGCTTATAAAGTAATAGGATCTTGAAGGGTATTCTTATCATTTTACTGTAACATTACTTCAAAAACAGTTGTCACTCAACTCTGTCGACGCAAAATAATATCATCAAAATGGAAAGGAACCATTTTACAAAAACGAAAAAAATTAAGGATCCTTTTTATTAATTCAAAAAATTCGTAATTTTTTATTATTTTTAAAAATATTAAGGTATTAAAATATAAATAACACTAATATTAAAGTATAATTGGCCTCTCTCTTTTTAGATCATGGGTGTGTGAGCTTAGAATTGTATATGATCTTATCTGTTTCAAAATGACTGCACTCCCCTTTCACTTTCTCTTTTCTTTTTGAAAGAAGAGGGAATAAAAAGATGCAGATCAGATACATTTGTTAAAAATAAATATGTCGTATACTTTATTATATTGGATTTGTTTTTAATAAATGTATGATAACATAACATGATATAAAGAGGTCACACATTTGTTTTTAGGGTAAATTACAGAAAAGTCTCTTTTTTTTTGCTTCAATAAAAGAAAATTCCTCTCACAAATAAAATCACTCACTAAACCTCCTCACTTTTAAAATTTTATCACTTTACCTTCAATTAACTTTTTTTGATCATTTTGTCCCTCAAAATAAAAGGGGTTAAATGTTTCATCTTATTTTTAGGTGGGGATTTTGTATTTTTAGGAAAAAAATGAGCATTTTTTACCCAAATGGCACTATTTAAAAAAAATTTACCAAAATGGCATATTTTCAAAAATATTTACCAAAATAATACTATTTACTATAGCTTGTTCAACGTACGCGAATAAGTAATACACCAACAGATAAAAATAAATATAATATTAATGCATTAATTATAAAAAGGGGATGTTAGCTCAAATGGTGGGAATTTAAACAGCATGCGTGTGAGGTCCCATGTTCGCTTCCGTCCACTGTTGAATTTTTGGCCCTTTTTTGCAAGTAGTGCAATTACATAAAAAACACATTAAGGGCTGAATTTTTGGCCCCTTTTTTTAAATATTTAAAAATATTTTAATTTTCTTAAAAATTAAATATTTTTAAAGTATTGAAAAAATATTTTAAATATTTAAAAAAAGGGCCAAAAATTCAGCGGGCGAGGAAATTGAACTTGGGATCTCACAGCATATTGTTCAAGCTCCCACCATCTAAATAAACATGCCCTTTGTGTAACCATTGCATTAATATTACATTTATGTCAGTACACTACATTGTAAAAAAGGCCCAAAAATTCAGCGGTAGACGGAATCAAACATGGGAACTCACGCGCATGTTGTTCAAACTCCCACCATTTGAGCTAACTTCCCCTCTCTGTAAATAATGCATTAACATTATATTTACTCATGGGCATACGCCGTTACAAATGGCGTACGCCGTCTGGACCCAAACGGCGTACGTTGAACAAAGTATAGTAAATAGTTCTATTTTGGTAAATATTTTTGAAAATATCCCATTTTGGTAAATTTTTTTAAAATAGTGCCATTTTGGTAAAAAAAATTCAAAAAATGAGGTTTTCTATGTTTATAAAAATTATAATTTTAATTAATTATAGTAATGATCTTATAAGTTTAAAAATAAAAAAAATGTTATAAAAATTTTATTAGATAAAATATAAAATTTTTATTTAAATAATTTTAAAAATTAGGTTAATAGATTTGAAACTAAAAAATATAAAAGAATTAAAAATATATAACAAATTTAGAAAAATAATCTTTGGAAAATGTTTGAAAAAATATAATAATATTTTCTAACGTTGATAAAATTAGATTAATAAATTTAAAATTAAAAAAGTGTATGAATTAAAAATTAGGAATTTTATAGTTTTAGTCAAAAATATAAATTTTATGTATTTATGCAAAAGATAAAAACTTTATGTTGTTATGCAAAAGATAAGAGCATCCTTTATTACTTACATAAATATAATTATTTTAAATTAATTATAATAATAACATTATAAATTTAGAAGATAATTAAATACTTTTTAAATTTAAAAAAATAATGTAAGATAACATGTAATAATTATTAATTAAAAATAAATTTTAAAATTAGATTAATAATTTTAAAATTAAAAATTGGATGAAGTTAAAATTTTAAAAAGAAATTATGAAAAATATTTTTTTTGGACAAGTTTGAAAAACCAAAGTTAAAAAATATTATCATGTTTTTTCAAACTTTTTTCAAGAAAGTGTTTTTCCTTTATTTGTTTCAAATTTTATTTTCATAAATTTTTAAATCTAATTTGAAATTACATTAAACAAAAAAATATTATATTTTATCTCATAATATCTTTTGTGAAAGTTTTAAAAATATTTTTTATCTCGTAAACTTATAATATCATTATTATAATCAGTTAAAATAATTATATTTTTATAAATATAAAAAAATTCACATTGTTTTGGTTAGAAACATAAAAATTCCCAATTTTTGCCGTAAAACGTAAAACGCCCTTCTAAAAAAAATCAAACACTCAATTTCCTCACTTTTGAGAGCCAAAAAAAAGTTAAATGGGGGTAAAGTGATGAGTTTTTAAAAGTGAGGGAGTTAAATGAATGATTTTATTTGTGAGGTAGGTTTTCTATTATGAAAACAAAAGATAAGAGGGTTTTGTATAATTTATCCTTATTTTAAACTTAACATGGTAACTGGGCCTGTTATTATTGTTGCAATTGTAAACTTAACATGGTAAAGTGTATGGTGCATTTATTTTTTGCCAAAAGGCAGGCACAATATTCTCATTATATCAAAAAAGAAAATATACAATCTGTATCAAAAACCTATATAGGCCCAAGGCCCCAACTAAAAACTCAACACAAAAACAATCTCACTACGATAAAACTAACTCACAAAATTTATGAAATACCAAACTAATTTCTGAATTTCACAAATCACCCAAGTCGGATCCCTAACTTGATCTCGGAACATTGCTGCGTTCCTCGTAGCCCAAATTGTGTAAACTGCTACCCCCAAACAAGCCCATTTTGCAACTGATTCCGAAAGGGGACTTCTAAACTTCTTACCAAACCAATCAAAGCATTGTTTGAGATTCGTAGATAAAAGGATCCCACTCCATCGACAAATCTCTCTCCAGACACTTTTAACCCACTCACATTCAAAAAATAAATGCTCAGTCGTTTCCCTTTGCATTATGACACAAAGCACACCGACTAGCAAGCACAACCCCCCGCTTCTGCAATCTATCCTCAGTCAACAAACCATCCGACATTACTAGCCATAAAATAAATGTTTAGGGAAAGAAAGTTTACCACAAATGGTACGCCCCCAATGTATTTTCTCCTTGTTGTCTCGGATGAAGTTGTAAGCTGCGGTGCACTGAAAAGAGCCACGGTACACACACTGCTGCAACACTCAGACAACCTCCTGAGCAGATACAAAACGGTCCAACAGCATGTCTCCACATTGCAGCAACATTCTCCAATAAGCAGAGTCATTTGACGTTCCACCCATTTGCCAAAAGTCACACCCCTTCATATAAATCACATGTATCCAACGAAGCCATAAAGAATCTTTTCTTATCTTGAATATACCAAAGGGTCCGCATCAACTGAGATAAATTCCAATTTTGGATCTGTTTAATACCAATGCCCCCCTCATTTGTAGGCCAACAAACTCTATCCCACGCACGAGGAATAAAAGCCCGAGACTTCTTATCCATACCGCACCATCGGAAGACTGAAAATATTTGCTTTAATTCTTGTACCACTCCTTTAGGAAAAAGGAAAATATTGCCCCAAAAAGACATAATACTCATGAGGACCGAATTAATTAGCTCCTTACGACCCGCATACAAAAGCTTTCTATGTTGCCAACCAAAAATACGTGCCCGCATCTTATCGAACAAAGGCCCAAATTGGTCAATTCACAGTCGAGACCTGGAAATTGAAATTCCCAGGTACTTCAAAGGAAGGTCCTCAATTCGAAAACCCAACCCTTGAGCTATCTCCTCTCGGTCCCTATGCTCAGCCCCCACAAAACATATGCCACACTTCATTAGATTCGGTTCAAGTCATGACATGCTCGAGAAATGAAGGAAATTATTCCATATAGCATTAACTGAACCTCGATCCCCTCTATAGAAAAGGAGAAGCTCATCGGCAAAGATGAAATATGTTAAGTTCAATTTCCGACATTTGGGATGAAACCTATAAGATATATCGGACCCGACTTCCAACAACTCTCTCGACAAATAATCCATACATAAGATAAAAAGATACGGTGAGATTGGATCACCTTGACGCAAGCCTCGAGCACCCGGAAAAAATCCCACAAGTTCACCATTGAGTTGAACTGAAAAACTTGGAGTTGTAACACAAAGCTTGATCCACTCAATGAATTTCAATGGAAACTGTAAGCCTTCTAATAAATCAAAAAGAAAGCCCCAACTCACAATATCATACGCTTTCTTGATGTCAATCTTCATGAAGCAGCAAGGAGACATTTGCTTTCTATTACAGTACTTGATAATCTCTTGACCCAAGAGAATATTATCAAACATCGATCTACCACGAACAAAGGCTCCTTGAGCAAAATTTGTCACTTTACTCAAAACATCACTCAAACGAATATCAATGATCTTTGATATAATTTTATAAATCACATTACAACATGCTATTGGTCTACACTCCTCAACAACTTGTGGATCATCTAATTTTAGGATCAAGCAAAGGGTTGTAGTCTTTAAACTTCACAACAGCTTACCCTTCTCAAAAAAGTCTAAAACGGCTTTAGTCACATCAACTCCAATAATATCCAACAAGAGCGGTAGAACTTTGCCAAGGACACCATGGGGACCCGGGGACTTCGATATCGGAATAGACCGTACCACCTCTCTAATCTCTTGATGGGTCATGGGCCGAATCAAATGAACAGCATCAATGGGACTAATCAACGAACCAGCACGAACCAAATTCAGATTTATCTTACTAACGTTCTCTTTCCTAGTGCCAATTAAATCAATGTAAAAATCAACAAAAACCTTTTTAACTGCTTCAGGCTTATCAACTCTAATACCTTCACTATCTAAAATATTCCAAATAGCATTCCGTTTTCCTCTTGTTTTAATCGATGAGTGGAAAAAAGAAGAGTTCATATCGGACAAGCTCAAGTGTTGAATCTTCACTCGTTGTTGAAGATATTCTTGCTTGGCTTTACTAAGTCTCAAAACTTCTCAACGAGCAAAACAGATCTGACGAGACAAACCTTCTTCAACCGCACTATCCCTTTCTTGCAAAGCAAATAATGTCTCACTAGCTTCTTGAACTTTGGCTGCTATCCCAACAGGGAAACACTTCTGAAAATCTTTAAGTGCCTTCTTAACCATCTTGAGCTTTGTGTGAACAATATATTGGGGAGTCCCAATGACCGGTGAATCCCACACTGAACTGACTAACCCCATGAATCCGTTCATCTCACATAACCAGTTAGCCATGAAAGGTCGAAAAAATTTATCATGTAGCTCCTTGCCCCTGATAACAAGCGGAGAATGATTAGAGACACCCAGCGCTAAACATAAGACTTCAAGTTCAAATCTCTCATGCGAAATGTTATTCCCAAGAGCTCTGTCAATTCGGGAACGGATGCATGCTGGTGGATCCTGTTGGTTTGACCACGTAAAGAAGCAACCAAAGTGGCGCAAATCTGATAACCCGAAGTACTCCATACAACTACTCATATCACGTATATCTGAAAGCGAAACAATGCCCCCTTCATGGTCTCCCATGCTTAAGATAGCATTGAAATCACCCAATACAAGCCACCGTAAAGTACTTTCTTACAGGCTATACAAATCTTCCCAAAGGCCTTTTCGATCTTCTTGACTATTGAATCCATAATAGCAAGATATGACCAACTTACCCCACTGTGGGACTTCACGAAACGACACTGCAATATGAATCACTTGTTGCCAAGTACTAGGAACACGCACTTTAGCAAAAGAAGCATCCTAGAGCACCCAAATTCTACCTCTATCTACAACTTCATAATTCCACCAAATATGAAAATCTTTAAAATATCTTCTATGTATTTGCTCTGCCTTACTCCACTTTATTCTTGTCTCTAAAAGGGCACAAAGTCTTATTCGATGCTGAAAAATAAAATGATGTACTTCAACAGCCTTCACTCCCTAGGACCCGATCATTTTAAGTGATGAAGGGAAGGAAAGAAGCATCCACGGCATCGTCCACGACTCCTGCATCCTCCTCCGGCACCGCAAATTTATTACTTGAGCTTGTACTAGGTAAGATCTCCTGAACTACTTGTTTACCTCTCGACCGAACAGTAGACCAGCCCTATTGATCCTCATTTGATTAATTCTGGACTTGCACAGATTGTTTTGGTCTCCAAACCCTGCTTACATTCAAACAATCTTTTTCCTTATGACCGACTTGCTTACACTTTGGGCACCAATGAGGCAACCACTCATACCATACCTTTTGTTCATACAAATCACCATTTGGCATTTTGATATGAAGGCTCTTCTTTAGCGGTTTAGAAATATCAATTTCAACAAGAATACGGGCATAAGAAATTCGTTTTCTAGTAGCTATCATATTATCCTTATATAAAGGTTTCCCCAGTCGACTAACATCTTGCTCAATGTTTTCGGTTGCCATAATTGCAGCCTAAGATTCGGTAAATTGATCCAAATAGGCACAAGACTCGTATCCTTCATGTTAAATCCAAACTACGGAGACCACTGTTTAAGTAGTAAAGGAAATTTCCGAATAGTATAAGGGCCCTCTTCGAGTACTTTTTTACAATCTTGTATTGAGTCAAACACAAACAATATCCATCCGTCATCATGTAAAAGGACCCGTGGCTCTGCCATAGATGGCCAAAGAGAAAGGATAGAGTCTCGAATTACCTTGTATGGCAACGAGCCCCTAACCAAATACCCGATCAGGGCCTTCTCCCAGTAATGTTCTCTATCAGATGTGTCTTCTTCAGACAGAATAACCTCAGTATCATTGCCCTCCTGAGAAATATGACTGAGCTGCATCCCTTGTGCTGGAGCCCTATTATCACTAAACAGTTGTATGATGCATTTATTACCGGAATGGACAACAAAGAAAAGCATGACTTAAGGTGTTATCTAGTTCGACCAGTTGTATCTAGATTTACAAAACTACAATAGTTTATTTTTTTAAGAATGGTTCAAAAAGAATGGCAAAAATATGCTTGGTGTTAAAATTTTACAGAGCCTTAGGCTCGACCCATAGGTTTGGCACAAATGAGATTCTAAAACCAATTGGCATTAGGTGAAATAGATCATTAAACTTATATGTTGATCTCTTCTTTCTTGCAATTCCATTTTTTTTTAACTAGGTTGACATGTGGTTTCTTTAACATTGGAATGTGAATGTGATACGAAATTGGATCAAAGACAACCAAATCAATCAAATTGAATCTCAATAAACACAATTACTCGGGGATACGGGGCAGTAAATGGCTGCCCCGTTGTAAGATTGTATATAAGTATGTAGTATTTTGTGCTTACAAGTATAAGAAAGGGGAGGGAGATAGAGAAGAGATTTGAGGGAGAAAGAGAAACACACATAATCTCATCTAAGCTCTAATCCTTATTTATATATAAAAAATATCTAAGGGTAGGTGACTAAGCATGCCACCTAGGCAATGATGTGGCAGCTGCAAGACTATGTCGAAATGAGGGACTCGGGAATATCTATATCGATACCCCTAACCTATTTTGGCTCGCATCAAAATGAGTCAAATCAAATTGTGAGCAATCGCAAGGTGGCACGTCACAAAGTTATAAAGGCTAGGTTCAATTTTGGACTTTAGTAGCGCTAAATCAGCTTACTAAGCTTAACAAACCAAGCTCGAACCTAGTGGTGATCAAGCACATAGGCTTGCAAAGTTAAAAGAGGTTTTAGCCTAAATATCATAATCGAGCCTAGGTCAAGCTTAAATGAGTCTAAATAAGGTGAGTTTAATTTGACACTCATGTGCTGATGCCGAGCTCAATCGATCCAGCCCACAGCAAGTGAGCTCGACTTTGAAGTTTCCACGCTAATTATTGATGAGAAGCGTTACAAGCCTAACAAGCTCGAGTTCAACTCAACTTATACCCTCTTTAATTACACCACTCACAAGTTTT
Organism: Simmondsia chinensis; assembly: GCA_018398585.1. Classification (NCBI taxonomy): domain Eukaryota; kingdom Viridiplantae; phylum Streptophyta; class Magnoliopsida; order Caryophyllales; family Simmondsiaceae; genus Simmondsia; species Simmondsia chinensis. The sequence goes on along the minus strand of JAGTTD010000005.1, from coordinate 36,540,765 downwards.
ACTTGGAAAACATAAAACTTTTGCACATATCCTAGTGTAGAATACACTACTCACCAAACCGATAGAGTAACAGGCCTATCAACCCTCATCTGGATTAACCCTTTTCGAAAATCCCTTATGAACTCGTAATAATTTCAACATGATAGTACGAAGTAGTAGGAACATACCCAGTGCCTCAAGGGCTCCCGCCTACGCAGGGTTTGGGGGGCCGGATGTACGCAGCCTTCCCCCTTCAAGATGTTAACCTGAAGAAAGGTTGTTTCCCAGTGCCCCCAACCTGAGGGTGAGGACTTCCTAGGAGGTCACCCATCCTGGTACTACTCTCGCCCAAGCACGTTTAACTTTGGAGTTCTAATGGGATCCAACATGATAGGTTACACCAAATTGTATCGACCATAAGTAAAATCAGACTTTGCACACAAGCCCAACATTATCTTCTTTACTTTATGCCCTTTTTCCTTTTCTTTTTCCTATGTGGGATACTAGCTTTGTGGTTACAATTTTTCTTAATTTTTCTTGTATATTTTTCTAACAGTTATTATAGCAATTAGTAGTATTTGACCAAGTATTGAAGAGCGTCTTCGATGGGGTCTTTAATAGTTGCCTGTTCCACTCTATAACCAGCCATTCAAAGTGAGGACGAAGACTAGGATAGTTTTTTTTGATAATTTGTGACAAAATCGCGACCACAAGCAGGCCACTCGCTAGGCCAGGCCTGAGTCCGACCGCAACAGCACAGGGACCAAAAACAAAAAGCACAAAACAAGAAAACAGAAACAAAAGCTCCCCTCAAAACACATCACAGCAGCCACCGAGAACAGGACCAGACAAGACACAGGGACAACGCTCACAGAACAAACACACATAGGGGCCCTAACTGAAGAAGAACTAGAAGGCGAACAGGAGCAAAGAGAGCGGAACTGAAGCCTCCACCCAACACCCAATCCCTTTATTGCGCAAGAATGTCTGCCACCATCGGCGGGTCGAAGCCATCAAAGTTGAAACCCACCCGTTCTCCTATCTCTATTACCCGCTCTGCATTTAGTATCCTCTCATCATACTCCTCTTCCGTGATCTTCTGAACTCGATTTCCCCTCTTCTGTTTTTTCCTCTTCTCGGTTATCTTAGACGATTTTCCGGCACTATTTCTGGGGGACATTTCCTGTAGGAAGACCTGCAACTCCCGCTTCTCTCTTTCCTTCATCTTGCGCTTAATTGCTCTTCCCTCCCTTTTTGTTGAGCGCAGTTTATCCTTTTCCCTCCAGTCCAAGTTAGATCCTTCCATGGACGGTGTTATTACTTGATGGCTCCACGACATACTGTCCTCTTCTTGAGAGTTACTGATCGATACTAGGGGCTCGAATCCTGGAGGAAATTCCGGTCCAGAGGTTAATGAATTATTATCACTGTTACTCCCCATAGCATCGATCAGGAGTAGTTAACTGAGCTCGATGTTGATCAGCTAAAACTTCAACATCCTCGACCCATGGTAGTAGAAGAGGAAGATGGGCCGCAGGCTGAATAGCGTAGGAGGTGGGGCGCAGGAATGAGCATTGCACAGCCCATCTTCTCATGATCTGACCATTGAGGTGGAAGGAGACATGCCTAGACTGCTCCCAAGTAGCATCCATCTCTTTATTAACAAGCCTCGGGATAGGATTTCCAAGCTCCTCACTATGTAGAGGAGGTTGGACATGTGGAGCGACCCTTGCAACGATAAAGCACTCGTTCCTTTGAGTTGACTGAGTTGGCCAAGAAGCTTGTTCCCTGGCCAATCTAGCAGATGTGACTCAGGATAGGATAGTTTTTATTACTTCGTTCATTTATTTACTTTTTAGCACAAGATTCTTGGTTTTCTAGTCTTTTGGTTTATTTCGCTTGTATTATAAATTAGGTTCTCCTCTTGTGAATAAAATATCCAAGTGTTTGGATCAAAAGAAATATTTATCCACATCTCAACATGTCTATTAAAGTTTTGTGAATCATGGATCCAAGTCTTATTCTATTTTGTTATTTCATGTCTTTGTTTAATTCAAAATGTTCTTGAATTATTTTATTTTGTATTTTGTCTAAAGTTTTATTTAAGATGTTTTTGAATTATTTTATTTTTAAATTTATAGTTTAACAAAAGTTGAACTAGAATTTGAAAGCTTTTGAATAAAATGATTCAACTTGAGATTACGTGCTTGTTTGACCGTGTTATATTTTTATAAAAATGCATTTTATTCGGTTTTTTAGGTGTTTGTCTATGTATATAAAAGTACTTTTAAATAAAAATAGAATCTATTTTTTTTAATTTTTAGTGAAAAAAAAATATTGATTCTTTTTGATAAAAAGTTAAAATTTTGACACAAAAATTCCTTGCTTATAATTTTAAAAATTAATTCTATAAAAAACTAATAATTTTATTGTTGGATTTGGATGTTTCCTATTGTAAATATTTGTTTGGTTAAATGATAGTTTATGCCCTTGTCCTCTGGGAAAAAAAAATTTATAATTCAGTAAAAAAGGTATTACATCTGCCTAAAATGGAAATTAATTTGCAAATTATTTTTTAAAATTATTAGGGTTATTTACGCGAAAGGTCTCTGTACTTTGTTTATTGTGTCAATTTAGTCCTTGTACTTTTAATTGTATCAATTTAGTCCATGTACAACACAAAACGTGTCAATTTAGCCCTTTGATCAAATTTAAGTTAAGTGATTGACGTAATTTTGAACGTTAAAATTATGTTAGATACAAGTAACTCATTATAATTCATCCGTTTACTCAATTTAACTTAACTCATGGTCGACCCATTAAAAATTTTATTAAAACCTTAACATAAACTTTTTTATAAGAACCAAATTGATACATTTTGAATTGTACAGGACCTAAAAATATAAAGACTAAATTGACAAAATGAATAAAGTACAGGGATCTTTGACGTAAATAATCCAAATTATTGTATTAGAGAAAGTGAATATAACAACACTTTATAAATACAACAATGACTAATCGATACGAAATTTAAACCTCAAACTGAAATGCTATAGACCCATTCGGGGGTAAAAAAAAAAAAGTTTTTTATTTTATTTAACGCATGTTTGATAATTTGTTTATTGTAATTTTTACTTTTAGAAAAATAAAAAATATATTTTAAATATAATTTTTCCTGTTTCTGTTTTTATGTTTATAATTCCACTTAAATTAAGGAAAATGTTTTTGTTGAGTTTTAGTTATATAACTCTTAGATCTTCAAGAAAACTTTGACAATACGTTATAAAAACTCAGATCTAACTTTGAACCTGTAACCGCAATATAGCAAGTATCAAATAACAAAAATCTACTCAAACACACAACGACAACACCAAGATTTTACGTGGTTCAGCCTTATAATAAGGACCTACTCCACGGCTCCCTATTTCTTGGGAAGTCTCTTCTTATTTGTCAAGTTCAAGTTATTACGGACCAAAAAACTCAGAAAAACAACTTAAAACAGACAGACCTTTCAAGCTTCGAGTCGGTTCCGGAAATAATGCTGAAAAATAAAAAAATAAAAAAAATAATGCTGAAAAAAAAATAATTCCAAATCTATTGTTGAACCGCGTTTACAAAACGCGGCTATACTGAACCGCGTCAAGGTGATGCGTTTAAAATACATAAAAACCGCGTCTATAAAACACGTTTTATATTCATATAAACCGCATTCCCAAAACGCGGTTCATAGAGGAATAAACCGCGTTATAGAAAAGCGGTCTTACCCATAAACTGCGTTTACTAAACGCGGTTTAGGTAATAACCACGTTTACTAAACGCGGTTTATCCGCAGTACACACAAACACCGTTTTCATCGCTTATAGTCGCCATTATGCCGCAATTCGTGATGATCGTCACATTGATCCCATGTTCCTCTCAATGAAGCTCCAACATTATAAGTGGAGGTGGTAAGAAATTAGGAAAAGTTATCAATAAAAGGCTATTAATTCAGTAGTGATCAAATAGCTACGACAATGATACTTAAAGATCTCCGGTGTATAAAGCAGAAGAAGGGCGACAGCAGATGACATGACCGACAGTGAGTAGGGGTGTAAACGAACTGAGCGTTCAATGAGCTACTCGTGTTCAAAATCGATTAGAGCTCGTTCGTGTTCATTAGGAGAGCTCGATAGCTTAACGAGCCGAGTTCGAGCAGGCCAATAAGCTTAACGAGCCGAGTTCGAACAGGGGGTGCTCGGCTCGCTATCGAACAGTTTGATAAGGGCTCGATAAGAGCTCGTTAAGGGGCTCGATACGAGCTTGTTAAGGGCTCGGCTCGACTCATTGCGGTTTACCCTATTAAACCGCGTTCATATGATACGGTTTTTATTATCGTAAACCGCGTTATCAAGACGCGGTTTTTATTATGGTAAATCGCGTCATATTCGCGGTGTAAACCGCGTTCATATGACGCGGTTTTTATTATAGTAAACCGCGTTATTAAGACGCGATTTTTATTATGGTAAACCGAAACGCAGTTTTTATTCATCTGAAACGCATTTTCTTAACGCGGTTTACTATAACTGCGTTTTGTAAACGCGGTTCAACAGTAGATTTGCAATTTTTTTTTTCAGCATTATTTCTGGAACCGACTCTCAAGCTTCTAAGGTAGAAACCCTAACCGAACAAAAAACAAAGGTGATAGGGAAGAAATACTCACAAAAAGAAGCCAACAAAGGCTTCTCAATGCTCCAAACTACCAAGATCTGAACTAGGAAGCCTTCACACCAACGGATTAGGAAGATTTCCTTCAATCGCCTCAGAAAAGAGAGAGAGAAGCGGTGGCTGATGAAAGGGAGAAAAATGAAGAATGATGTACGGGAACCCTAAAAGGTTGCCTTTATATAAGCACAGGGCAGGACAATCCGAGGCAATGCTTCCTAGCCAATCTCAGCCGTCCAACATCAACGCATCATGGTTCATACTCACCCTAAAGAAACACAAACTGGCACACCGGATGGCTGACATGTGTCAGCCATCATTTAACAGATCTGGATAGCTTCCTCAGGAAGCTTCGGTCAGCATGGGGAATAGCACGGGCAGGGGCACGGTCAGGCAAATAAAGCAAACGGGCAGGGGCAGATTGGTCATCTTACAATATGACCTGATTTAAGCTAATTAAATTCTACCCCTTTACATATTAAAATTTACAATACATGCCACTCAATATTACATCCTTTGATCTATAACACTTGAACACTACTTGACTAAATTAATAACATCATAGTTAAGTCATATACGGACGAATTATACAACAATTCTCCACCTTGGTACCTATATGAACTAACTACTAAACATTCCCTAGTAATAAGGAGCAAACTCACTTGATTGGTCATCCATGATCCCAATCGCTTTGAACCAAGTTAATGCATTTGATTAACTTGTCCAAAATCACAATTTTCGTGCCCATATCCACTGGATTTACATCAGTACAAATTTTTCGCAGTTCAACAGTGTTCTTTTCGAGCATATCATTAACAAAATTCCTCTTAATAGCTAAGTGCTTAGTCCTATCATGAAAAACAGGGTTTTTACACAAAGCAAGGGCTGATTGACTGTCTGAAAATAGCAAAAGAGGCCCGTAATCTAGGTTAATTTCTGATAGCAAGCCCCTCAACTAGACACCTTCTTTGATAGCTTCTGTTAGGGCCTCAATTCAGCCTTTGTTGTTGACAGAGCAGTCATAGGCTGCAACTTAGACTTCTAGCAGATGGCTCCACCATTTAGGGTATAAAGGCAAGCACTAGTTGACCTTCTTTTATTTAAGTTCCCCCCAAAATCAGAATCAGTGTAACCTATCAGCTTAAGGTCTGTTTCTGACCTACCAAAAGTAAGTCCCAGCTTATAGGTTTGTTTAATGTACCTTAACAGCCACTTAATCCCATCCCAATGTTCTTTTCCTGGGTTACTCATAAACCTAGACAAAACACTTAAAGGAAAAGCTAAGTCTGGACGTGTACAAGTCATAGCATACATTAGAGAACCTATAACATTAGCATAAGGGACTCCTTCCATCTGTTTCTTATCTATTTCATTCGAAAGATACTATTCAACTGAGTATTTGTACTGACTTGCCAAGGGCAACTTCACAGGTTTACAATCAAACATATTAAACCTATTTAATACCTTTTCCAAATACCTTTGTTGTGACAGATGCACTTTCCAGCAGCAAGACCCCTAGTAATTTCCATACCAAGTATTTTCTTGGCCTTCCCTAGATCTTTCATGTCAAACTCAATAGAAAGCGTTAGCTTTAAATCATTAATACAGTTCATAGATCTACTAGCCAAGAGCATGTCATCAACATAGATAAGTAAATACAGTGCATCAATAGTATCAGCATGTTTAAAGGAAAAACAAGTTTCATGTATTGATCTGCTAAAGCCCCTACTTCTCATAAATTGGTCAAAACGTTTGTACCATTGTCTAGGGGATTGTTTCAGGCCATACAGAGACCTTTTAAGCAGACAAACATGATTCTCATAGCTAGGTTCAGTAAAACCCTCAGGTTGGGTCATAAAAATCTCTTCATCCAGCTCACCATGAAGGAAAGCTGTGGTAACATCCATTTGTTCCAAAAACATACTGAACTTAGCAGTTAGTGCCATAAAGATTCTTATGGTGGTATGTTTAACAATGGAAGAAAAAATCTCATTATAATCTACCCCTTCTTTTTGTGAAAAACCTTTTGCAACTAGTCTAGCCTTGAACCTTGGCTGTCCAGATGATGTATCGGGTTCTTTTACCTTATAGATCCACTTAGAACCTACCAACTTCCTACCCATAGGTTTAGGAACCAAAACCCAGGTTTTGTTCCTTTTGAGGCTCTCCATTTCCTCTGTCATGGCTCTAAGCCACTGTTCAGAGGCAGCCCCACTAATGGCCTGTGAATAGGTGAGAGGTTCTGACTCTACATACTCTAAGGCAGTGTTTAGGACATATGCAATACAATCAGCAGTCCCAAACCTAGCAGGTGTCCTAATTTCTCTCCTCTCCCTGTCCCTAGCAAGTTCGTAGTTAGTTATATAACTCTTAGATCTTAAAGAAAACTCCGACAATACGTTATAAAAACTCAGCTCTAACTTTGAACCTGTAACCGCAGTATAGCAAGTATCAAATAACAAAAATCTGCTCAAACACACAACGACAACACCAAGATTCTACGTGGTTCAGCCTTATAATAAGGACCTACTCCGCGGCTCCCTATTTCTAGGGAAGTCTCTTCTTATTAGTCAAGTTCAAGTTATTATAGACCAAAGAACCCAGAAAAATAACTTAAAATAGACAGATTTTTCAAGCTTCTAAGGTAGAAACCCTAACCGAACAAAAAACAAAGGTGATAGGGAAGAAATACTCACAAAAGAAGCCAACAAAGGCTTCTCAATGCTCCAAACTACCAAGATCTGAATTAAGAAGCCTTCACACCCACGGATTAGGAAGATTTCCTTCAATCGCCTCAGAAATGAGAGAGGGAAGCGGTGGTTAATGAAAGGGAGAAAAATGAAGAATGATGTACGGGAACCCTAAAAGGTTGCCCTTATATAAGCACAGGGCAGGACAATTCGAGACAATGCTTCCTAGCCAATCTCAGCCGTCCAACATCAATGCATCAACAGTTCATACTCACCCTAAAGAAACACAAACTGGCACACCGGATGGCTGACACATGTCAGCCATCATTTAACAGATCTGGATAGCTTCCTCGGGAAGCTTCGGTCAACACGGGGAATAGCACGGGCAGGGGCACGGTCAGGCAAATAAAGCAAACGGGCAGGGGCAGATTGGTCATCTTACAATATGACCTGATTTAAGCTAATTAAATTCTACCCCTTTACATATTAAAATTTACAACACATGCCACTCAATATTACATCCTTTGATCTATAACACTTGAACACTACTTAACTAAATTAATAACATCATAGTTAAGTCATATAGGGACCAATTATACAACAGTTTTTTTTCATTTTCCTGCTATTATTCTTTTCTCATAATATTTAATTCTGCGTATAGTTATAAAATAGGGTTATTAACACCAAAGATCCATGTACTATACTTATTGTATCAATTTAGTCTTTCTACTTTTAATTGTACCAATTTAGTCCTTGTACAATTGAAATTGTGTCAATTTGATCCTTACAGTGAAATTTATGTTAAGTTATTAATAGAATTTTAATGGTCTGGTCATGAATTGTGTTAAATTGAGTTAATGGATAAATTTATATTGAGTCACTTGCATCTAACGTGATTGTATCGTTAAAAATTATGCCAATAACCTAACATAAATTTGAGTAAGAGGCTACATTGACGCAATATGAATTGTAGAGGGAATAAATTGATACAATTAAAAGTACAAGGACTAAATTGACATATCAGAAAGTACGGGGACCTTTTGTGTAAATAACCCTATAAAATATTTATATTCTTCTTATTTTTTCTTAAATATAATATTAATTTGAGATCTTTCAATTTCAATAGCTAATTAATTGCTTTATAGTTTGTACTTCTAATTTAGTGTTATTTACACCAACGGTTCCTATATTTTACCTATTGTGTAAATTTGGCCCTTTTACTTTTATTTGTATTAATTTGGACCCTGTATAATTGATATTGTGTTAATTTCTTCCTTAGAGTGAAATTTATATTAATTTGTTGACGAAATTTTTAATGTGTCGGCCATGGATAGGTTCAAATTGAGTTAACTGTGGATTTGTGATGAGTAACTTGTATCTAACGAGATTGTGCCATTAAAAATTACGTCAATAACTCAATTTGAAGTTGACCAAAGGACTAGATTTGACACAATATAAATTATAAAAGGACTAAATCGAAAAAATTATAAATACAAGAATTAATTTGACACGATGAAAAAAATATATGAACCTTGATTTAATTAAAAATATGAGGATTAATTGCAAAGGGACTAATTGATATAAAGTACAAAAACTAATTTGACATAATGAGAAAAATGCGGGGCCTTTGGTGTAAATAACCCTCTAATTTACCCGCCAAGGTCTTGCCTCAGTGGTTGGAGGTAAGTGAAGGGATACAATGTTGCCTTAAGCCAAAAGGTCTGCAATTCGATTCCCCTCTTAAACCTCTTCTAAGGAATCCTTGACTTAACTGGCTCCTGTGGTATTTGGGTCGCTGCATGTGTTGGGGCTTACTAGGTAACCGGATTCCGTGTTCCGAAAAAAATAACCCTATATATTTATTATTTATCCTTCTAATCATGATTATTTAGGACTTATATGTGAGGATCATCATGATATAGGGGACCATTTAATAATTTTTACAAACTTAAGGGCTGATTTCAAAATATTTTATGCTCAACCAATCATTATCAAAACTTAAATACAACAACAGACCCAGTGCCTCAAGGGCTCCCGCATAAGGGGAGTCTAGGAGGGGTGGATGTACGTAACCTCATCCCTTTAAGGTGTAACCCTGCCGAGAGGCTGTTTCCGATGACTCCCAACCTTATAAGATTGGCAACATAAGGATTTTCTAGGAGGTCACCCATCGTGGTACTACTCCCACCCAAGCACGCTTAATTTCAGAATTCTAATGAGATCTGATGCCTTAGTGCCTAGTAATAAACCCTATTATCAAAACTTAAATAATATCATAAATTTTGCTAGTCATGATGGTAAGTTGTACTTCCAAGTTCCAACCGATAGCAGCTTTAATCTTTCTTTTTTTTTAGAAATGTTTTTTTCTTTTATTTAATAAAAATCACCAAAATTTTATATCTTTTCAATGTCACATCTAAACTTTTTGAAATTTTTTAGTTTCACACCTTAATCTGACATTATTAGCATCCGTTAGTTTTTACGTATGTGGCACTTTAAATGAAAAAAGAAACTAAAAAAAATTTAAAACATCTAAAAACTTTTTAAAATGTATTTTGTATATTTTTAAAAATATATTACATATCTACAAATTTTGTAAATATTTAAAAAATATGTAAATATTTTTAAAATCATATTTGAAATATTAAAAAAAATATTGAAGGTTTAGAAAATTAAATATTTATAATATTTTTCTAATATTTAAAGTATTTTAGAAATATAAATATTTTTAAAATATTTATAATATGCATTTAATCATTTATAACATTTTTAAAATATTTATGATATTTTTCAAACATTTATAATTTTTTTAATATACATAATTTATTTTCTAAATATTAAAAATATTTTTTAATTATTTAAAAGTTTTTAGATATTTAAAATTTATATTTATATCTATATTTTATTTAGGAGTTGATAACTACCCTTCCTAAAAAATTAGCAATCTCCTTACAACATACTTGGTGCCCCAAAGGCTCCCACCTAAGCAGGGTCTGGGGGGACGGATGTACGCAGCCTTCCCCCTTCAAGATATTATACCCCTAGGGGTATAAACAAACAGAGTGTTCGATGAACCACTCGTGTTCAAAATCGATTAGGGCTTGTTCGTGTTTATTAGGAGGGCTCGATAACTTATCGAGCCGAGTTCGAACATGGGGTGCTCGGCTCGCTAATGTTCACGAGCATTTTGATAAGGGCTCAATAAGAGCTCATTAAGGGGCTTGATATCAACTCGTTAAGGGCTCGTTATGAGCTCGATAACAGTTGGTATTAGTTCAAAAATAGTTCAATAATAACTTAAAAAGCTTGGCTCGTTAATGAGCTCGACTTAATTGCAAGCTTGGCTCGGTTTTAAACTCGATTGGGCTCAATAATGAGCTCGAATCGACCCGATAACAAGCTCGACTCAACTTGAGAACGAGCTCGACTTTGCTCGATAAGCCTAATGAGCCGAGTGTCAAACACACTATATTTTTATCGAATCAAGTTTGAATAAGGGTTAGAAATGCTCGATAAGAGCTCGGCTCAAACTTGAGCTCGATAAGCCTTATCGAACTCGAGTTCGAACAAGGGGGTGCTCGACTTGGCTTGGCTCGTTTACACCTTACCCCTGAAGAGAGACTGTTTTCGAGTGCCCCCCAACCTGAGGGTGAGGACTTCCCAGGAGGTCACCCATCGATCCTGGTACTGCTCTCGCCTAAGCACGTTTAACTTTGGAATTCTAATGGGATCCGGTGACGGCGTGTTGGTATCCTCCTTAGTTTGAAAAAAAACAAAAAATAGCAATCTCCAACCCCTAAAATTCTAACCATTTATAAGAATAAAAAAAACAAAACTAATTTATATTTTACAAAATAACCACCTACGCTCTTATTTCAAGAAACATAAGCATCAATTTCTTATTTATCGCTACAATGATTTCTTACAAAATTTTTAAGCCTTCAGGTGTAAGATTGTAAGTATGATTCTCTGTATCTTTTGATTTTTTTTAGTAGTTACTTGATTTCTATATTTGTATTGAATTGTTTATATATGATTTCTATAGAGTTCATTTACCAGACACTAAAACACCGGATCTCATTAGAACTCCAAAGTTAAGCGTGCTTGGGCGAGACTAATAATAGGATGGGTGACCTCCTGGGAAGCCCTCGTGTTTTCAACCCTATAAGGCTGGGGGTCTTCAGAAACAGCCTCACGGCAGGGTTATACCCTGAAAGGGTAAGTTGCGTACATCCACCCCTCCCCAATCCCGCTTATGCGGGAGCCCTTGAGACACTGGGTCTGTTGTTGTTGTTGTTATAAACTCTAAAAATTGCTTTTTTTAACCATAGGTTGGGTATTGGGGATGATACAGCTATGGGCCCCAACACTATAGCTGGCGCTACATCACCGGACATGTCAACACCTATCAATTAGTAGGATAAGTATGGTTATAAGTATGGTTTTGTTTAATTTAATTAAGCATATTTAGTTAGATTAATATAGTATATATTTGGGGATTAGGTTAGGTGAGAGAGTGTGATTTTCTGCCAAAAACAAGCTTGTCTCTCTCTCTCTCTCCCCCTTCTCATGTCTTCTTCTTCTTCTTCTTCTTCCTCTATCTAAACCCTAGGCTCTTTATATCATACTTTTATACCTAAATACTTGTAAATCCCATACTTATAGTGAAATACAAATACCATACTTGAGTTGCTTTGCCCTATTATTTGTTAATTTTTACTGGGTTGATTTGTTTGGCTTGAGTGGTTGAGTTTGATTGCATCAATTGGTATCAGAGCCTCCCGATCCTCGGAGTGAACCCCTATTGGTATCATGAGTAATATAGGGACTTGGGAATATTTGATACAGAAGACCATACAAGTGATTGCAGTTCTTTGTTTGTGAGATTGAGTGTGGCACTTTCTTTTAGAGGCCACTACTCTTCTAATTTCTTCCAAAAGGTTATGGCAATTATGACAACGTATGCGTGCCAACCTACCAAAAAGTTGTGATTTCCTTGGAATATTTGAATGACACACCTGATAGGTCCTGAAATTTGGCACAAAACATTGCCGGGGTAAAGCAGTTAGGCTTCCTGAAGATCATGGGTTTAGAATATTCGTGGTATTGCACGTTGTGTGGCATCTATATCTATATTAACAATGCTCATGGATTATTTTTCTCATTTTTTATTTTTTTCCTTTCTCAGTAGTATAGTCCAAAATTCTCTTACTGGTACTATAGTTTCTTTTTGTTGCCTTGTAATTGGATTATGTTGAGGCCTTAGTGTACTGGTAGAACTAACAAGGTTACTGCAAAATATTACTCTTTATTTGAAGCACTAGTGAAGTACTATGAATGGGATTATCCCCCACAAAGGATACAAGCGGAAAGGAACAAAGAAGGATAGGGAGTTCAATTTTTCAGTGCCGATGTCTTGCGACTTGAATCGTCACCTAGTGCAACCTAATTTTAGGACCAACATCTTGCAAGGTCACTTTCGTCTTGAACCTCACAAGGGGTTGTATAGTCTTCCACTTGGACACATACCGAACTCCAGATCTCGGCAACTCCTGCGGTTTGGCGCGTTTAATCGGCCATGCGCTCGTCCTGGATATTCATAGGCGTTCTAGAAGGCAAGTCTTAATCCTTCATAGGGAGCGGCCAGACTCCCACATCTATATAAGTGGATCCCATCAAGTGTGTGTTACCGCACACCACCAAACATATGGATATGGGTCCATTAAGAGCTAAAGCTCAACCTTACCCCTGGTAACATACAGAAAGTGTCCGTCATGTGCACGTCGTGCTTACGCCGCCAACATACGGCATTGGACCTGTCTCCAGACAGTGTCCGTCATGTGCAAGTCGTGCTTACACCGCCAACATACAGCATTGGACCCGTCTCCGCACTGTCACACCATAGGGAGGGACAATATAAAACACAGTGCATATCTTGAATGAAACTATGACTTTTCACATTGAACCTGATAAGCCCAGGTTGGATACATCATAGTTTATTCGTGTACAGACTTCAATCCCTTCCCCCTCGATGTTTTTACAATCATTTTACGACAAAGGCCTTTTGTCAATAGATCCGCAAGATTCTTTTCAGAATTTACATAGTCTAGTGATATCACTCCACTTTCTATTAGATCTCTCATGATCTTATACCTGAGACGAATGTGTCTCCTCTTGCCATTATGAACCTTGTTCTCTGCTACAACAGTTGCAGCTTGACTGTCACAGTAAAGTGGCACTAATGGAGCTGGAAGCCCCCCACAAAGGCACTTCAACACTGTATTACAACAGAGCGGTACTTCAGAGTTGACTACTGCCAACATCAATCACGAGTTGCTCTGACCCCCACATTGAGGTACCTGCAATGAGCTGTTAAACAACTAGCTCCATCGCCTACCAACTTCAATAAGAGTCAGTATAACACATTAGTGGAGTACACCTTATATTAGTAAAATTACATCTCCACCCCAAGTACTCACATAGTACGTATATCATATATACAGTTGGCACGAAAACCACATACCGCAAATTGTCACTTTCATATCTCATCATAATTGTGAAGCATTATCACTAGTTTAGTTCACAAAGGACCATATACCCATTTTCATCGTACTTAGCGTACATGCGATATTACTATTAAGGGTAGTTCATGTCTTACCAATGTTGTACCAAATTTTTGGTGATATCAAGAGAAAGAGGTTCATAATACCATAATTCACAAGATGCCCTTTACAACTCAACTTATGGCAACCCAAGCCTCTGCAAGGCTCTCAAGCCCAAGTGCTTAGCATCATTAAGCTATTTACATCGACTTTGGACAATCGACAAACAATATTTCCACCATAACGAATTTTCATGAGCTAGCTATAACTAGCAAATAGCGGTAGAAACACAATAGTCAGAAAAGATTATCAACTGACAATATACCTTATAGGCTCTTGGGTGCTTTTACAGCGCCCCACAATGGAATGTATCACACTGCATTCTTAGGCCGTTAGATTTTTCTACCAGCCAACTGAGTGTTAAGAAGATAACTAAAACATGCAGGTTTTAGCGGGGTGTCAGAAACATAATGTAATTAGTAGAATGTCTCTCAACGAGATCAAACACCCAACACAACAAGGAGTCTATTACAACGTAAACCCCATTCATGATGCTTCGCTAATACTTCGACAATTTAACTAGAGCACTTTAATATTCATTATTTGGATCCATATATGCAAGACTAGATCTATCACTGATAAATGATATATAAGGATGAGTGTTGTCTTATTCATCAAAACATGACGCTATCAATCACCTTAGCGTATTTAGCTTGTGACTCAATGCCACGGTTTTCTCTTCATCAAGTGAACGCCTAGGGTCATATAGTATGTCATCAAAATACGCAATATGAGCATTCAACATATGATGATAACTCAAATAAAGTATCTAGACACAAGCTAAATACCAAACCCACATATGATTCAAACATATCATGTATTTCCGGACTACAAGTTGGAATTCAAGAAAACAACTTAAAATGATAGTATATTGCCCCAAAAAAAAAGCAGTTGCAATATTATAGCAAGAACAAACTCAATACTGCACAAATTCAGCAGTTAACAATTATAATCTGCAGTATGTACATGACATACAGTGCTTGCACATCTGAAACAGCAAGTATTACTCTAGTGCTGCAAAATTCAACATGTAAAAGTCCATAACAGCATGCACATCAACATCTTACAGCCCAAAGCAATATGTAGCAGTGCATTCAACAACATACAACATGCTTTTTATCATTTCAAGTTACATGTGACAACATATTCACAATACTTCAAACATAGCCATGGGAAATACATGAGACACATCATCATGGAGACTAATGTGCAAATCACATATAGTTTTTAACAAGATCTCACAAGTCCTATTAGCTCTTTTCAAGAACCATTTATTTCACTTGGGTCACTCCAAATATGCAAGAAAATCAACTCTCACATACAAGGTTAATCTTATAGTTAAAACTAAAGACATACCATGCTCTACCACATAAGGGATTCAAGATTGTGTAACTTGACATGCCTAACCTAAGAGTTGCCAACTCTAGGTTCAGGACTTTATTCTATCAAGTTCACAATCAACCTCAAGTGTTAAACATGTATTAATCACAACAATCACACAGAAAATTGAAAAATCACACAATTCAATTTTTCGTACAGCAGGCTTAGCCACACAACAGTAGCACCAGCACTATATGACCAAGTTTATATCAAATTTTTATGTCCCTCTTTGGGAACCTTTTTAAGCCTATATTAGAAACTTGGTTACATACAACTTGTTACAGCTAGAAAAGGCCCTTTATTCTGACTTTTGAAGGCTTACAAATTATTTAATGGTGGAAAAGAAAACAGATTTGATAAGATGTATTAGCAAAAGGCGAGAGCAATAAACAACTGCTAATACAGGTAGAGATGCTTTTCTTGGCAGATCACCAGCTGCTTCTCCAATGCAGCTGACAGGAAATTACTCTGGAGATACTCATCATCTTATGACTATCTCAAGCAATTGATGGGAATTACCTCTTTTCTTGAATGGAAATCAGTGTTTTTAGTCAAGATGAAAAGAGAATCAGAACCACACAATAAAGAATTTCACTGTTCATGAGTTTCTAAGGAAGTTAATCAGAACCAGAAAATAAAGACTTTGACAGTTCATGAATTTCTAAGGAAGTTATAGTCTTATAAGGGCTTAAAAGCACACCAATGTCACAGCACAGCTCAGCTGATCATAAATTCTGATTCATGGTTGTTACCAAAATGGAGAAAGACATTTCAATACCGATTCACATATTAAGTTGCCAGATTCCTCTAGTAACTCCACTTTTAGCTAAAAAGGTACATTAAAGACAAGTATCTATTCACAAGTGGTGACATACTAGCGATACCCAGAAACCACAGAAATTCAAAGCAGATCTAAGTTTTCTTCTTTCAGATCTGTTGAATAATATTTCAAGTCTAAGTACATACTAAAATTCTAATCACTCATAGTTAATTGATTAAATCGTCTTTTAGATTGTAGGAAAAATATGACGTGTATAACAGCAATACTGCATATAACGACGTGTAAAATACTTCGTAAAAATACCATTGTAACTACCGAAAAATAACCAAGAATTACAGTATAAATATCAGAAAAAATACTGCTGAAAGATGCAGTAAAATAGCCGAATAAGTGCAGTAAAATGACTGAAAAAATACTTGTAAACTAAACAGTGAAATTATACGAAAATTAGCGTTAGAAAAACTCGATACAATGCAGTAAAAATTCCAATAAATTTGTATCGAACAAACCGCAGCCGAACAATAATTAAGTCATACTTGAAAGAGGGAGAGCAGATTAGAAAATACCGAAGATACCGTGCCGTGGGAGATACCACTGTCCTAAAAGACGATTTCGCCTCTGCTCCGGTGCAAACAGATATGCAGCGGCCGTCCTCCAGGATTTACACGGTCCGACCCTTAAAGTGCACTCGTTAATTGTCGGGTAGGAGTACCTTGAACTTTGCCCATAATTTGAGAAGAGAGAAAAGCTTCACATACTGTTAGTCCTAAATGATCGGGAGGAGCAAAATCAGACTTAAAATCGACGATAACACGCTCGGCTTTAGCGGCGGCGGGGTGAAATGCGGTGCGAGCCCTAGAGACGAACGAGGAGCCCTCCATCTCCGGCGACGGTTACGCCATTGATGTTTGCGAAGATTACGGTGAAATCGACGCCGGGAATTGCTCTATGTATTGGATTGGATGGAAAAATAACTGTAAATGAAAGGAGAAGAGGGCGGAAGAGAAGGGGGAGTGGATGACAGTGGGAGGGAGTCATAAGAGTGTTGGTGGTATGTTAAATAGCATAGGCATTAAAATCGGGTGCAATAAATTTTATTGACTATAAACGGACATAATAAATTACAACGGCTATATTGTTAATAAATTTTCAACGGTCATAAACTTAATGACATTAAACTGTTATGGGTAAACGGCTAGTAACGGGTCTTGAGGCCAACGGGCGGGCCGGGCCGGGCTGGGCCTGGGCCTGGGCCGAGGCCAACGGGAGGGCAAGGCTATAGCGGGCGGCGCGGCCCGGCCCAGCCCGGCTACAGTACGGAGGGGCCGGGCCGGGCCTGGGCCCGGCTTTTTAAAGAAAAAAAAAATTTAATAATACAAAGTCGTTTTATACTAAAATTATTGTAATTCATTAATAAATAATATGAGATACAAATACATTTTTTTTCAAACACTAATAATGCTAAATATACATTAAATATATATAATAAAATAAAATACACAATAAGTAATGGTAAATATCTTATCAAAAAAAAGAATGGTACATAAATAACGCAACAAATATAAGTACAAATACAAAGTTTGACATATGGGGGGTGCGGTCGTCTTTTGATGTCAATATTTAAAAGTAAATAATTGACATACAAAAGTGTTGATATCAGTCGCCTTGGGGGGTATCTAGGCCATCATTTGATGTATCGGTTGTACGGTCGTCTTCTTCATCGCTTGATGAATCCAGCTTCATTCTCTGTTGTTCTCTTGCCTCTGCTAGCAGCCAATCCTTCAAGCACACGGACATCTCCAAGCTTGACGGCGATAGCTTCACCCTCTTCGTTCCAAGCAACCTGCCACCAAGACTAAAAGCACACTCCGATGCTACTGAAGACACCGGACAACTTAGTATATCACGTGCCATGGTGGAAAGCACGGGATACTGGGTTTGGTTTGTGCTCCACCATTGTAACAGGTCAAAATTCGGGTTGGCCGACGGCCCGAAAATATGGACCATCGGTGCAAATAATAATCTAACTCGTCACATGATGTGGGGGTTGCTGTGGGCGTAAATTACTCCAACAGCTTCCACGAATATGACGTGTGTGAACTACTTCCACCAGATGTGGAAGATCTTACTGCAGCAATACTACGATTATTGGACGCTAATTGACAGGAGTATTGAGAAAATAAACTATGCAAGTTGTTATCGACATCGGCAATGAAAGTGTCGATATTAAGAGTAGGATTCAAATACGTGAAAAAATGTTGGCAAAACAAGTTGAAACCCGAGCGTTTACAACGAGGGTCTAAAATAGTTGCAAAGCAGTATGTAAGAGGTAGTTCAAAATAATATTTGGCAAACTTTTGTTTCATTGCCTGAATCGCTGCGAACAAAACGGGGTTGGATTCATTACCCACCATCCAATTGACAATATCAAGCAATCTTGATATTGCTTGAGGCATGGTCGGATAGTAGCAACCCAAAAAAAATGTTGTTGCCTCTTTAAACATGCTAAAAAAGTTACAAATTTGATCTATTGTCTCCCAATTTATACCGGCCAGGTTGTAATCGCTCCATTCTGCACGATTTTCCTGAGCGTATTCCATTAGAACGTCTTTGTATGGTAGAAGGCACTCTAACATTTCTACCGTAGACGACAACCTAGTTTGGGAGTCTAATTTGAATTGTTTATATTCTATGTTATGCAACCTATATAAATTTCTAAATTTTCTTTTTCTAGTGCTGGATGATTTTACAGATATTATTACCGATCTTAAGGTGATAAGGGATGCTTTTATAAGATCTAAACCATCCGTTACCATTAAATGCAAAATGTGACAAACGCAACGAATATGGAAACACTTCCCACCTAACATGAGTCTCGTTTGCCTAATTAAATATATAACGGCTACAGTGTTATTGGTAGCATTGTCGAACGTAATATTGAAGATATGTCGCTCTATGCCCCAGTCGCGGACTGCCGACATAATCACACCCGTAATTACCTCGGCATTGTGGGGGCAATCTAAAAGCCCAAAATGAATTATTCGCTTTTGCATGATGAAGGATTCATCGTTCCAGTGTGCCGTTATGCACATATAAGGTTTTTTTGGGTTTCGACGTCCATACGTCCGACGTCAACGAGAACATGCTTGTGTTCGTCGCAAAATGTGTGAAGACCCTAGTTTTCATCCCGTGGTACAACGTAAAAGCGTCCCGCTTTACGGTGTTTCGAGGAATCCTCACAATGGCGGGATTCACATTTCGTTGGAGGTAGTTGACGAAATTTGGGTCTTCGCCGGTATTAAAAGGCCTTTCACTCATAATTATATACTTAGCTAGCTCCTTTCGGTTGCTCTCTTGAGAGAACCTAAAATTAGCAAGTGCACCGGTCACTTGCTGTACTAGACGTTGTTGGCTCTTTTCTAGGAATTGCTCGGGGTGGCACCTAAGTATATGTCGGTTTAATGTGTCCATCCCACCTCCAGGTTGATGGCTAAAATCCTTAGGTGGGTCACATAATTTACAAGTTGTTTTATTAGTTGTCTTATTAAGGGTAAAGTGCTTCTATACCCACTAGTTGTACGCCTACTAGTAGAGGTACTAGTTTCAGGCTGGGCTTCGGTGGTGAGGGTGGGTTCCTCATCAGTTTGTGAGTCTCCAACCCCACCACCACCTGACTCATGATAATCTTATTGTTGTAAAAAGTCATAATCTATGCTATCATCAGTGTATGGGGGTGTTGGGTCTGGTTGTATAAAAGCTCGTTCTTCAGTATCAAGTAAGACAATTCTACTCCTTTTAGGGATTCTGGGTGGCCGAGAAGAGCTAGAACTAGCACGACCGGCTCCAAAGGATGATGAAGAGTTGTGTGCCATATTAGTATATGTGATTAGTATTTATAAAATGCAAGGAGTAATGCAAATTAAATAACTAAAAATGCGAATCAAATAAAATTGCGATACTAAAATTACCGAAATGAGAGAACAATGAAATTCGAACTTCAGCCAAATACTTTATTAACTTCGAACTTTAGAGCATAATTTTTGCAATTAGCAAAGTTAGAGAAGATGGGAGATGATGAATGTATAGAGAGAGAAGAGAGGATTGAAGAATTGGTGAGAAAATGAGTTGGGAAGGTTTAAGTATTTATAGGAAAAAAAATATATAACTTTTTTTTTAAAAATAAAATAGCCGTTGGGCCCCCGGCCTGGCCCGCTACAGTGCGGGCTGGGCTGGAGAGGTTTCCGGGCCGGCCCGGCCCGTTGGCCACCTCTACGTACTACTTTCCCGATATGGGATACAACTTCCAAAAGGTTAGCTTGTATCATTTTTTCAACATGGCTGACAGCACACGATCCCAAGCTGCATTTCGTGAAATGGAAGAAGGGGTGAGGGCCACTCTCACCTCACAGCAGGAGAGGCTACGTGATGCATTGTGGGCTCAACAGGAAGAGATGAGAGCTGCGTTCACTGATAGACAAGATGCACTAGAAGCTCGGATGACTCAAAATATGGAAGAAATGAACCGATCAATTCAAGGGTTATCGATACAAATGGGCTCAATCGCCAGCATTATTGGTGGGTTACAGGCTTCGATAGGGGATCGGGGTATTCTCGCCCCAGACCGGATACCGACACCTGCCTCACACACATCAAAGGAGGGTGTGAGGTTTCGGGCAGCACCAACCGGGCAGACATCCCAGCCGCAGACCGAGACGGTCGTCCTCGACAGTAATGAGGTCGGAAATGGTAACTATCACTTCCCTACCCACTTTACTAAAATTGATTTCCCTCGTTTTGATGGTATGGATGTTAGAGGATGGTTGTTTAAATGTGAGGGATACTTTAGTATGGATAGAACTCCGGAAGAGGGTAAGGTTAAGCTTGCTAGTGTTGCCCTCGAAGGAGATGCGCTTGCGTGGCATCGCGCCTATGTGAGTGCGTGGCCACAAGGTAGTGTGGTTCCGTGGAATGTCTATGCTAAGAGTATTAGTGGTCGATTTGCGGTTAATAATGATGATCCTTTAGCTGACTTGAGTCTATTGAAGCATACGGGTGCCTTGAGTGAAAATTTGAGTAATTTTGAATTGCTTATTAGTCGATGTGGGTTGAATGAAGCACAACGTCTTAGCATGTTTTTGGGAGGATTGAAGGTAGAGTTGTCAGGGTGGGTAAGAATGTTTAAACCCACTATATTACAAGAGGCGATAGAATTGGCGCGGCTACAGGACCAAAATTGCACTCATTTGGCGCAATTGGCCAGAAGAAACACCAATAAATTATCCCCCACCCTTCCCACACCTGTTAGTTCTGTCCGTCCTAGCTCGAGTAACGCTAATAAAATGCCCCCAACCATGCCTAGCCCTATTACAACCCAACGGCCCCAAAGCTTAAACACATACAACACCCACATAAAGAACCGTATTAGGAGTCAAATTCCATTGACTTCCGCGAAGGTAGAAGAGCATCGAGCTAAGAATCTTTGTTTCTATTGTCGTGAGCGTTTTAGTCAGGGTCATAATTGCTCAATGAAGAAGAGGTTTCAGATGTTTTTGATTGAAGTAGATGAGAAAGAGAGTGCTCCTATGGACAGTGAGGTCTCGGAAGCCCCCGAGCCCGATCCCGACCCCAACCCGGATCCCCACATCTCGATACATGCTCTTGAAGGGATCGCACAATGTCAAACCATGAAAGTCCGCGGTTTTTGTGAAAAGCGAGTCATTAGCATTCTCATCGATAGTGGGAGCACCCACAATTTTATTGACTTCGCTTTGATTCAACAGTTGAGATGTCAGGTGGATGCTTCGCATAAACCGTCTGTGACCGTGGCGGACGGCAAGTAGTTGTTATGTAAGGGCTTGTGTAGGAATTTTCAGTGGCGGATGAAGGATATAGATTTTGTGTCCGATTTTCTTGTCATCCCACTCTCGGGGTGTCACGTGGTTTTGGGGATACAATGGCTCCGAACCTTAGGGAAAGTGCAATGGGACTTTAAGGAGCTCGTTATGGACTTTGTTTGGTATGGGCGCATGGTTAACTTGCGTGGGGCACCTAAGGAACAGCTTAAAATCGTGTCGGAATCATCTTTGAGTCATTTACAAGTTTCTGCAGCATCTTTGTTTGCTGTCCTGGTGCATTATGCTGCTGAAAATGCTGTTTTGGACCCGATTTCAGCACCCGAACAGCACTGTTTTGCATTACAGCTTTCAACCAAGGCAGCAGATGACCTGGGCGAGGAATTGAGTTCATTATTACAAGAGTTTGATGCTTTATTTGTTGAGCCCACGCAACTACCTCCATTTAGACCTGATTTGATCATCATATTGTTCTTAAGGAGGGAAGTAACCCAGTGAACCTTCGCCCCTATCGCTACCCAACTTTTCAGAAGGATGTAATTGAAAATTTAGCTCAAGAGATGCTCAATTCAGGGGTAATTTAGAATAGTTCCTCACCTTTCGCTTCACCGGTTGTGTTAGTGAAGAAGAAAGACGGCTCGTGGCAGTTGTGTGTAGATTATCGAGCACTTAACAAGATGACGATTAAGGACAAGTTCCCAATTCCCATTATTGAGGAACTACTCGATGAACTTGGGGGCCCAGTTTTCTTTTCGAAGCTCGACCGCAGCTCGGGGTATTGGCAAATAAGGATGGCACCACGGGATGTACCGAAGATAGCTTTCCGCACACATTCGGGCCACTTTGAATTTACAGTCATGCCTTTCGGATTAACGAATGCTCCTTCGACATTTCAAAGTGTTATGAACGATATTGTTCGTCCTTATTTGCGAAAATTTGTGCTGGTTTTTTTTGATGATATATTAGTATACAGTGCTTCATGGTCCGAGCATATAGCCCACCTCAGAACCGTGTTTGAAGTTCTGCAGCAGCACGGGTTTTTCATTAAACGCAACAAGTGTTCGTTTGCGGCACGCAAGATTGAGTACTTGGGACACTTTGTTTCAAGTGAAGGAGTTACAGCTGATCCTGAAAAATTGCGAGCTATTCAAGAGTGGCCCCGCCCCACAAACATAAAGCAACTTCGTGGATTTCTTGGGCTCACAGGATATTACCATCGTTTTATTGCCCGATATGGTATGATGGCTTGACCATTGACTGCTTTACTGAAGAAAGGAGAGTTCATTTGGTCTACCGAGGCTGAGGGAGCGTTAGATTTGCTGAAGCAAGCTTTGATGTCGGCACCTGTGTTAGCCTTACCCGATATTTCTAAGGTATTCGTGGTTGAAACCGATGCGTCTGGAATAGGGATTGGAGCCGTTTTGATGTAGGAGGCACACCCTATCGCTTATATTAGTCGGGTGCTTGCACCGAAGCACCAGGCTTGGTCGGTTTATGAACGTGAGCTGCTTGCGGTAGTGTTCGCGGTTGATGAATGGCAACAATATTTGACCGGGCACCATTTTATCATCCGCACAGATCAACAAAGTTTGAAGCACCTCCTAGAGCAGAAATTACCGACACCCTTTCAGCATTTCTGGCTTTTGAGGTTGATTGGGTTTGATTATGACATTGTTTACAAGCGCGGTAAGGAAAATCGAGCAGCTAATGCATTATCTCATGTTAGTGGCACGGAAGTATTGTGTTTGGCCATGTCTGTGATTTCATCAGATTTCTTCGAGCGGCTTCAGCAATCATGGCAACTCGACCCTCTTTTAGCACAGATTATCCGAGACAAGGAAGAAGACCCATTGTCTCATCCAAAGTTTTCGTGGCAAGGTGGTAAGCTAAGGAGAAAGGGAAGGTTAGTTGTGGGCAATGACATCAATCTACGACAGTCAGTCTTACTTTGGCTTCACGATTCACCGGTTGGAGGGCATTCAGGAATTGAAAATACATATCGTCGGATTCGCACTCTTTTCTTTTGGAAAGGGCTGAAGGGTGATATTAGGTCATATATAAGGCAGTGCAAGACATGTCAGCAGCACAAGTACGAGATAGTCGCTTCACCGGGCTTATTGCAACCGTTACCGGTCCCCAATACAGTTTGGAGCAGTGTTTCGCTTGACTTCATTGAGGGTCTCCCTCAATCCCACGGTTACTCGGTTATACTTGTGGTTGTTGATCGGTTAAGCAAGTATGCCCACTTTTTAGCACTTCGCCACCCCTATTCGGCAGCCACGGTAGCTCAACTCTATCTCGACCAAATTTTTCGTCTACACGGTATGCCAGAAACTCTTATTAGTGACCGGGACCCTATCTTTGTGAGCACGCTATGGAAGGAAATCTTTACCCACTTGGGCACCCAGCTCAACTTATCTTCCTCTTATCATCCACAGACAGACGGGCAGACTGAGGTGCTTAACCGCTGCCTTGAGACCTACCTTCGATGCATGGCCTGTGAACGTCCACGAAAATGGAGTCAGTGGCTTCCTCTAGCAGAATGGTGGTACAATACCACCTTTCACTCGGCTGCCCATGTAACCTGTACGAAGTCTTATATGGGCAACCACCACCGATCAACCTTCCTTACTTACCAGGGGAGTCTCAAGTGGAGACAGTTGATTGCAACCTTGGAGCACGGGAGGAGACACTTGCCTTGCTGAAATTTCATTTGCACCGAGCCCGAAATCGCATGAAACAACAAGCTGACATGCATCGCTCTGACCGCCAGTTCGAGGGGGGTGACTACGTGTGGCTGAAGCTACAACCCTGTCGCCAACACAGTGTTGAGTATAGGGCATTCCATAAGCTATCCCCTTGATTTTATGGGCCCTTCATAATCGTAGATCGTGTTGGAGGCGTGGCCTACAAGCTCAACTTACCTCCACATGCCCATATTCATCACACTGTCCATGTCTCATTGTTGAAGCGTTGTTTCTCGATTCCGGCCCTCAGCACACCTTTACCGGACATTTGGCCACCGGTAGCAGCACCGCCCCAGCTGTCGCGTATATTGGATTGTCGTCTTGTGAAGCGTCGTGGCGTGGCTGCTACTCAGTACCTGGTTCAGTGGGTTAATCGACCCCCCGATGAAGCAACATGGGAGTTTGCTTACGACTTTCAGCGCCGATTTTCGGATTTCGACCCTTGGGGTCAAGGGGGCGGCATTGATACAGCTATGGGCCCCAACACTACAGCTGGCGCCACATCACCGGACACGTCAGCACCTATCAATTAGTAGGATAAATATGGTTTTATTTAATTTAATTAAGCATATTCAGTTAGATTAATATAGTATATATTTGGGGATTAGGTTAGGTGAGAGAGTGTGATTTTTTGCCAAAAAGAAGCTTGTCTCTCTCTCTCTCCCTTCTCATGTCTCCCTCCCCCTATCTTCTTCTTCTTCTTCTTCCTCTATCTAAACCCTAGGCTCTTTATATCATACTTTTATACTTAAATACTTGTAAATCCCATACTTATAGTGAAATACAAATACCATACTTGAGTTGCTTTGCCCGATTATTTGTTAATTTTTACTGGGTTGATTTGTTTGGCTTGAGTGGTTGAGTTTGATTGCATCAGGGGAACAGTATGCATTAGGGCTTCGGTTTGGAGAAAACAAAGGAATAGAAAGTACTTTATACATCTTTTTCTCAAAAAAATATTGTAAGCTAAATATAATATTTTTTGTTTAAAATAATTCTAAATTTAGATTAATATGCTTAAAATTTAAAACCTGTGTCAAAATTTTGAAAATAAATTACAAAAAAATATTTTTTTGTAAAAATTTTCAAAAAATTTAAGAATATTTTTTGGACTTTATTTTTCAAAATTTTTTTAGAAAATTATTTCCATAATTTATTTTCAAAATTTTAATTTCTTATTTTTTAAAATTTTAAAGTTATTAATCCAATTAAATTTTTTTTTTAACAAAAGAATATTTAAGTTTATCTTATAGTAATTTTATATGGAAATTTAAAAATATTTATCGTCTTCTAAATTTATAAGGTTCTTACTATGATTAGTTAAAATAATTATTTTTTTATAAGTATATAAAACAAGCCAAAACCCAAAATAATACTAAAATAAAAAATATTTCTAAAATTAGCTTTCAAAAAAAAATATTTCATCAAATGGCATCCATATCATTATTTAGCTTTTTTATTTTTCACTTTTTTTTACTTTTTTCTTTATTTTATTATTTTTTTTCAATATATTTATAATTTTTTGAATTTATAATACTTTTTTAATCATAACAAATAAATTAAATTAAATTATTTATTAAATATTTAGATTAAATTTGTGTATAAATAATTTAGTTTAATTTATTTAGTATAATACATAAAATATTATAAATTAAAAAACTATAGATTAAAAAAATAAAAAAGTAAAAAAAACCTAATGAGACATGGATGCCAAATACAAATACTTTTTTTAAAATGTTAGTTTCGGATATTTTTTATTTTAGTGTTATTTTGGATAATGACTAAAGTACATATATTAAAATATTAATGCCTCTGCATGATAAATCATCAAACATCATATTACTTAAGGCCCTCTTTGATATTGCATTATGTTATGTCTGCAATTTTGTTTTCCAAGAAATTAAAAGTCAAGTTTTAAAAACATTTTTTTCCGTTCCAGTTTTGGCTTTCTATGCACCAAAAAAAAAATCTAATTTCAACACCTCTTTTTAACTTCTGAAAAACCAAAAATATGCAAGCATAAAGCAATATCAACCAAGCCCTACGTGGAATATTCCTACAATATTTTACAGTTGCTGTTACTGTCAAAACAAAAATTGATAATGACAGAGTAACTTTGTAAAATCTTGTAGTTATTATTTATTACAAGTCACATCATTACTTTGGCAATAGCAATTATTGTCTAGACAATAACAACAAACCTCTTTTATTCCACAACAAAATGAAAGCCATGTTTTTAACATCAGTAAAGCCGGGGGGAGGGGTATTGTCAGATTTGACCCGCATCCAGATATCAGCCAACTGCGACCCCAACCATCTGGACTCGGGATTGGCAACCCAATTGATCTCTAATGACCAGGACTAAGTGCACCATAAGTAATTGGAGGTGCATCAAACCCACCCTGCTCCTCCACCACATCCAATTCTCTCCCCTCTTTCAAATACCAATTATCTTTACAAGGCATATACTTAGCCATTTTCAACTCAGGACAATATTTGGGCTTTGCAAAGAATTTATCACATTGGGCCGACGACTTTTGGGCCGGAAGGCCCAATATACAGTTCCCCTTCACATCGAGAACCCTTTTTTCAACCAACCGCCTACATGTAGGACCCACCTCGGTAAAGTAATTATCAGTTAAAGTGAGGTTAACTAACCGCGGCAACTTACATACCACTTCCGGAACATGGCCATAAAACTCATTTTGAGCTAGAATTAAAAACTGAATACTCTTTAAACAGCCGAATGAAAAGGGTATCAGCCCGGTTAGGTAATTCTTTTGTACGTCGAAAACTCGGGCATTTTTTAAGTACCCGATTTCGAAAGGTAAACACCCAGATAATTGGTTGTTTAGAAAGAGGATTTCACGAAGATTTTTTTGAGCAAATTTGATGGAAGTTGGGATTTGGCCTGTGAATTTGTTGTTTGCAAAACTGAGATAAATAGAGGGGATTTGGCCTAAGTTAGAAGGGAGAGGTTGAGCAAAATTGTTGTTGTTGATGAAGAATGCATCTACTTGAAGAGAGAAGATTTCGGGTGGGACCCGACCCGAGAACCGGTTGAATCGGAGGTCTAGGAAGGTGAGTCGGGTTGCCCGGAAGACCACGTCCGGAAATTCACCTGTAAAATGCGGTACTAGAGTTAAACGGGATTCAATATGTATCTTGAAATTTGAGCATCTATTACTTGAGATCGTAACGCAATATGCACAATAAAAACCACTGATGTTTAAAAATTTTGTCAGTTGGGTACCTGTACTAGGATTCATTGAATTTTCGTGAAAATTCGACAATTTTTATCAGAAAAAGATATTGTGATACATGATTAACATGTCTGATATGTCAGTCTTCTTAGTAAAAAAAAAAAAAATTATTGTACGGAAAAAATTCATCAGGTTTTGATGAATATAACGTCTAAGTTGTATGTCATGTCAATATTTTGGGGTAAGAAATCATTATATTCAAACAGAGATGCTTAGAATCATGAAAATCCGTTAAATTTTAGTAGAGAAAACCTAATGATAAGATTTATAAATTTAAAATACTTAAATGATAAATTTGTTTAAAACTTATAATTCTTCATAATATATAATAAAATGTGAAAAATACTTAGATAATTCCTCAAATTTCATGATTCCTATACCCCACTTTTCTCTAATTGAATTTGGGTGTGAGGGTAAAAAATTTTATCCTGTTTAATTATAATTCTCTGTATCTAATTTCAGACATGTTTTATGAAATTTTAGATATTTTTTATTTTTAAATAAGATAATTTATTTATCCCTTTTTATTTTTACTTTAATCCTCTCTACACTCTTCTTTTTACCCCTCTTTGTTCTGATTTACTCAGTTATCAAATGGAAAGTAAACCCCTTTTTGTCGATTAGTAATGAAGTAAGGAGAGGTAAGGGTAATGAAAGTAAGACCTTGTTTGGTATACAAGAAGTAGAAATTTATAGGAAGCACGGATGTTGGTTGTTGGCAAGAAGTAGGCAGAATGCAGGAAGTAGAAATTGCTAAGTAATTTTCAATTCCTTTAAAATGCAATAAGTAACTTACATAACCCCTGAGTAAGTTCTAATATTTTTATTTTTATTTACATTTTAGTACCCTGATATTTTGAGAAATAATAAAAAGGATCCCAACCTTTTTGAGTTATTAAAAGGCCCCTAAGCATTAATAAAAAGGCTTTTCTATGACATGTCATTTTTAGTCAACATAGATGATGTGACTAGGGTTTATTTACTAGGCACTAATGCAACCGGATCTCATTAGAACTCCAAAGTTAAGCACGCTTGGGCGAAAGTAGTACCAGGATGGGTGACCTCCTGGGAGGTCCTCGTGTTGTCAATCCTATAAGGTTGGGAGTCTTCGGAAACAGCCTTTCGGCAAGGTTACACCTTGAAGGGTAAGGCTGCGTACATCCACCCCTCCCAGACCCCGCTTATGTGGGAGCCCTTAAGGCACTGGGTCTGTCTTTTTTTTATATAGATGATGTGACTGCTCTATTTTGTTAATGCCACAAAATGACAAAAACATCTTTTCATAACCATATTTTGAAACAAATTAAGCGACAATATATAGCTTTTACATAACACAATATTTTAAATTTTATGCTTATAAAATAATAATAAGATAGTTGAAGCATATTTTAGGTCATTTGATTATAGCATTAATAAAAAGCAATTACCACGTCAGCTCTATCAATAGAAAATAACATCATCATACTTGAGAGGGATTTTTTTACTGATATGATAAAAACTTAGAGGTCTTTTTAGTAATTCAAAGAGGTCAATGTCATTTTTATTATTTTAAAAAATATTCGAGTACTAAATTATAAATAACCCATTTTAATAAATTTTATATAATTTTACAACTATTTTTACAAGAAAAATTATTATTTAAGTAATATGAGGTTTGACCATACATCATGTAAGTTTTCTAATATTTCATTATATACAATAAATTCCTTGAGATTTAAATATTGTATCTTTTAATGTTATTTCGGGCACCGACTCTGTTCTCTGACGAAAACAAATTACCTGAAATTTTTTACCCAATTAGCATAATTTTGAAAAAAAATTACCAAAATAGTATACTTTCAAAAATATTTACCAGTGTATCTGTTGTTACTAAGATCAAGCTCGAACAAATATGGCAAACGTGTAATCCCAGCAGGAATAATCCCACTAAAATTATTCGAATTCGCATGAAATATCGACAAATCCGGTAGCTTATCCAAGAACCCATCTAAGCTTAGATCCGGCCCGTATAACCCCGCCCCGTTAAACTGAATCCCCGCCAATGCTTTTTGCTTATACTTGGGATTCATCGCGCAATTCAATCCTTTATAGCTACAAATATCGTTTCCTTTCCATGATTTTAGTATCCCTGTTGGATCAGTTTTGACTTTTGTTTTGAATTTCTTGATGATCGGCGCAATTAGCGCAATTCGCTCGCTTTCGTATCGCGGTTTCGGTGGCGGCGGCGGAGGATATTCTGCGGTAGCGTAGTGGTTTTCCGGCGGAGGAATGTTGATTTCTAGGGTTTCTCTGGCGGAGATTGAGTGGGAAAATAGGAAAATAATTAAAGTGGAAAATGAAAATGCTGAGAAAAATGCAATCTTTTTCATTTTTTGGGGGGGGATTTGATTTCTTATACTTAGAAATTTTTGTGTATTGGAGTTTGCATTTTAGCAAAAGATATATATATAGGGGGGACTTTATTTAAAAATAATAATAAAATAAACTAATTAGTTATAAATGTTAAAAGTTTGTGTTTTGTGTCTTATTTACACTAAGGCTCCGTTTGTTTCGAGGGAAATAGTTTTTCCCCAAAATATATTTTCCCTAGGAATAGGTTTTTCAAGGAAAATCAAATTCCAATTAACATTTTTCCTTGTTTGTTTCAGCGGAAAGCATGCTCTCGCTTTATAATATTGCTTATTTATTACAAAAAATAATCTTCTATCAATCATACTATACATTGTTATAAGATAACATAAAGTAGTGAATAAGTTATACAGGCTTCTTTTAATTGTAAAGTTATTTTTAATGAAAAAATACAGAAAATTTATCACTTGGGGACCTAAGGTTTGACCATTTATCACCCATATAACCTACATATTTCGAAATATACAATGAGGCCCCTTGGTGTTTCAAAATTTTTTCATCTAGATACCGAGCTTGGTGAATTTTTATCAAAATCGAATTAATTTTCATCATGAAGCGTTGATGTGGTATATAATTACAATAATATATAGAATTAATGTTTTTAACAAAAATTCAGAGATTACAAAAAAAATTCACTAAATCATGATAGAATATATATGCATATTAGTGAAATAATATGTCATATTACAACTGACGTATACCCCAAAACTTTTTAAAACACTTAGAATGCTAACTTCCCTTCTTTTATAAAGGAAAATATTTTCCTCATTTGGGAGGAAAAGCTTTTCCTTAGGAAAACGTTTCCGTCAAAAACTTGGCACCAAACAGCGGAAAGTAGGAAAACCATTTCCGAGAATTTCTTTTTCCATCGAAATAAACGGAGCCTAAAATTTTTTGTAATTTTCTCATTATGACAGTGGTGGTGACCGTTGGGATTTGAGATGAGATCCAGAGAGAGAGATGGGTGGCTACGCGTTGGCGGGGTGGTGGAGAAGAGTGGCGGCAGTAGGCAGTGGCTGTGGTATTGGGTGGCCGTGGTGGTGATCATAGGGATTTGAAATGGAACAGAAAGAGAGAGAGATGGGTGACGATGGAGGTGGCAGTGACCATTGGGTGGTGGGAGGGCTCCAGATACGATGAGCCTCTTAGAACTATTGATTAATCTTACTTAAGATCCAACGATGTAAATTTAATTTTCTCATATTCTCACAAAACTTTCATTCTCATTTCAACCGCTTCAATTTAGTTCTTTTGTCAAATTCAATTGAAGTTATTGACGTAATTTTTAATGGCACAATCACATTAGATCGCAAGTACCCCACTACAAATTCACACATTGACTCAATTTAAGTGGACTTATGGCCAAACTATTAAAATTTTCATACAACAACTTTAAATAAATTTTACTCTAAGGACCAAATTGACACAGTATGAATTGTGTATGGACTCAATTGGCACAATTAAAAATACATGAATTGAATGGACACAACATAATAAGCAAAGTACATGAACCTTTGAAGTAAATAACCCTTGTATTAATTTAGTCCTTTTATTTGAGTTAATTAAATACATATATAAATTATATTGTAGCAAATTAATTAGTTTTGTTGTGAAATTGAAGTTAAGTTGACAATATGATTTTTAATGTGTCAGTCGTATTAGATGGAAATGATTATAAGTGAATGAATTGAATGTTCTATAAACAGCTCATATTTGAAATTTACGACTCTTTCGAATTCATTAAGGAGGCTCGATACTTTATCGAGCTGAGTTCGAGTAGATTTAATAAGCTTAACGGGTCGACTTTAAACAAATGGTGCTCAATTCATCAACGTTTGTGAATAGTTTAATAAGAGCTCTTTAACTGTGCTTATTAAAAGCTCATTCAGAAGCTCGCTAAAAACTCGTTAATAGCTACAATTAGCTCAAAAATAGTTCGATAATGGCTTGCTAGCAACTCGAATAGCTTTGCTCGGTAACAAACTAGATTCAATCATGAGCTCTATACAGATCGATAAAGAGCTCAAGTCGGCTATTGAGTCGAACCGAGCTAAGTATCAAACACACTAAAATCTTATTAAACTAAGCTTGAACAAAGGTTTGAAAAATCGATAAAAGCTCAGCTTCAACTTGAACTCGATAACCCTTATAAAGCTCGATTTCAAACAGTAGGAGAATGGTCGACTCAACTGGGCTCATTTACACCCCTACAAAGGACCCGATGCAAGTCTGCTTATTGACCCAATTTAAGTTCAATAACCAAATTACTGAAAACAATGCCATTGTTTAACGTAATTTTTATTCTAAGAATAAAATTGAAATACTATAAGTTATATATGAACTAATTTAACGCAATAAGAGATATAAAAAGTAAATTTACATAGTAAACAAAATACAATAACTCACCTCGTAGACCTAAAAAGAAACAAAAAGAATAAATAAAAAGAGAAAAAAGGATATAAAAAAAGAAATATTACGCTCAGGCCTCGCTCTTGTGGGTGCGACTGCTTTGGATTAGACTTTTATTGCTAATTATCCGAGAAAGAAATTATTAAGAAATTATTTTTCCTAAAAGCTTAAACTGATGGGTGAAAATCCAGGAATAATTTTACACTCTAACATATCCCCTCAAGCGAATGCCCATTGGACTTGAAGAATGAATATTACACATGTCCACCTCAAATCTTGTGCTTTAATTATTTTTGATATTAAAAGTGGGGGTTATTGAGATTCGAACCCGTGACCTCTTGGCCAACAAGGCTCTTCAAAAAATTATTTTTTTAAAAAATTTATACTGATGGGTGAAGGTTTAAGATTGCAATCATATACCAATTAATTTGTGTATTTGATGTCGTCAATAATTACTGACCCACTTTTAAAAAATAATGAGTCAATTTATTTCCTCCAATAGGACAAATTTATATCAAGTTGATATGTTAATTTTATATAAAATTTAATTTATATGATAAATTTATTGCACTTGAATGTGAGTTATTTAATGCATCGGTTTGTCATATTCAGGATTATTTATATTTTAGTACCTTAATATTTTTAAAATAAAAAAAAAGTTTTCAACTTTTTTAAATTAATAAAAATGTCCTTAAGTTTTTGTCGTATTAATAAAAGAGTCCCTCTCTAGCGTGATGACGTTATTTTTTTATTGATATAACTAATATGATAATTGATTTTTATTAATGCTATATTAAAATAACAAAAGAACCGTTCTATACTCTTATTCTTATATTATCAGCACAAAATTTGAGATATTGTAATACCTAGAAACTATTGATTTTCGCTTAATTTGCTTAAAAATATAGTCATTGAAGGGCAGTTTTGTCATTTTATTGTAGAATTAATAAAAAAAAGTTGTCACTTCAATTTTGTTAATGACGTTATCAAGCCAGAGAATATAAATTTTATTAATACAACAAAAACCCAAGAGCTTTTTTAGTAGTACGACAAAAACGTAGGGCCTTTTTATTTATTCAAAAAGGCTAGGGTCCTTTTTATTATTTTAAAAAATGTTAGGATATTAAAATGTAAATGACCCTAATATTTATGTAATTGTTGGAATTGGTACTTATGTTTTATTTTGGTTAAAACAATTTCTTATATTTTATTTTACGACAAAATTAATCATCTATCTTTTACTTTCAACACAATGTCGATCACTAAATAAGGGATCAATTTAGCCGTAAAATAAAGTACAAAAGATGATTTTATTCAAAAAAAGATAGATGACTAATTTAAATAAAGTACAAATATAACAGATCAATGAAGTAAATAACTCTCTAATTTGTTTGGGAAAAAAATTACATACAAGCACAAATTGTTGCATTAAAATAATTTAGAATAGCATAAAAGAATTTATATTGAAACCGTCTCAACTAGAGAAAAAAATCACTGGAACCAATCAGTGTCTCAACCGCTATGAAATTTTGAAATTCCAAAATCTAATCCTAGCCTCAAAACTCCATATCATGATCTCTCATTTCACCATGTAGTTTTGGGACAGTAATGCAAAAAAGTCATCAACGGTGGAACTTTAGGACAACTGAAGTTGCAAACATTTAATCAAAGAGCGTGATAAGCATGCCTCCCTTCATGCACGACAGCTCAAGTGAGCATCGCTCAACATAAAACAAAAGAAACCTCACAAGAAACACTTTTAAACAATCTTTCATTCTCTTCTCCTACCCGAGTGCTTCCGAGGTACCCCTTTACCAAAACTCACATGTCTTGTATTTTTTCTCTATACCTTTCTCGCTACTTATCTTTTCCCCAACAACTAGCACCATTTTATAGAAAAATTAAGCTAAATCAAAATTCAAAATTCAATCTTTTCTGGTTAAATATCGATCGTTCCTAAAACTCAAAAAAAAAAAAAAAAAAACCATATCTTAGGTCTTTGAAACATGGCTTTTAGTGTTGCCCAAGGGACTTCTGATCCATCAGGAATCTATTGTCATATCATGGGTGTACTATTATGAGTGTTCCTTTCGGACTTTTAGTTTTTGTTTGTCTTGTTTTATGGTGGGTGGGTTATGCAGACCTTATTCGTATGCCTGATTTTCACCATGTATTGATATTGTACATCATTTCTAATTTCCACCTTAGGGCTTTCATCTTTTTTTTTTTCAACTTTTTCCTTTTTTTCTTGCTCTTCTTCATTTTTGTATTTTGTTTTTCCTTTTTTATTTTCTTCAATTTTAACTTTTAGATATACTAATTTTAAAGTAATAACACATAATATAATAATATTTGACATATTTTGCCATTGCTTTGGTGGGTTTGTTTGTATATATATATAAAGTGGCGTTCTTATGATAGGGTGAGGGTGTGAAAGAGGCAAATCCTGACCCTCTATTATAATAGACGGCCAAGATTTGTTAAATATTTAAAAAAATAACAATTTACTGTCAAGACCCCTTCATGTGGCAGAAAGAAAGAAGAGGTAAGTAAGGAATTTTTTTTTTTTTTTAATACTCAATAACTCTTGGCCATAAATTTTTATTTTTTCTAATGTCCAATAAATCTTAACTGTTCATTACAATGGATGGTCAGGATTCGCCCATATATATATATATATATATATATCCGAGGATTTGAATAATTAAATTAACCCAGGAAACCTACCACTAGAATTATTCAAATTATGTTTCTTTGATTTGATATTTTCAAAGTCTAAAAAGTTTTTTTTTTTTTCTTTCCCTAATATAAGATCTCCCCATTAAAAAAAAGAAAAAGAAAATCATATCCCAATTATTATTCTAAATATCAGGATTGAAATATTCAACCTACAAGCCAAGTTCTTCATTATATTTCATATTTGACATATATATTTATATTTTTTTTTTTGGCAAGTGGTAATCCTTGCTTAAAACAATAGAGCTGGTCAAGGTATGATTAGGTGTAGGTGTAAACGTCTAGACTTTTTAGGGTATGTTGTTGTACTTTAGGAGTTGGCATGGTGGTACGCGTATAGGTGTCTTGGGCTTTCTCAGGGTCCACTTCGTTAACCCTTTTGGATGCTGGTAACGTTGGATGCGCTGGTTTTATATTAAGAGTTATCTCTCTGATTATGAAAAAAAAAAAAAAAAAAAAACCTTTTTATTCACTTTCAAAAGGTTCCGGCTGTTGTAGCTTCGGTATTTTTGTCCTTGGATCAGGTTGGAGCGTTGGTTTTGGGTTTTTGTTTTTTTATGTTTTGTTCGGTTCTTTGTCACACTTTCGCTGTCCTTCAGGTCTTGCTTTGTGGGATACCGACTTTTCTACGCGAGTTTCTTGCTAATTACCAAAAAATTTTATTTTCAAGATTAATAGTTATCCATGAGAATAAATAACAAGTTATCTATGCATATACATTATTATATTTATAAATTTTTACATGCTATCAATTATATATTTATGCATGATTTTAAATGTTAGTTAGTCCGTCATGTTGGCCTAACAGCCCCACTGCCTTTTATAAAATTTAAGTTGACTTAAATGTATAATTACATAAGTATATCTTTTTTAAAGTAGTAAAAGCCGGTTAAATAAAAATATTAATATTAATTTGCACTGTAAAATTTATATTATCTACATTGAAATAAATTTTTAGTCTAATAATTAAATGTAATTAATAAATGGTGTAAATGTTAAATATTAGTGAAAGAAAGGAATTGTGGAATAATTGGATGCCCCTAGAATAGGAGCCCTTTCGTATATTTATAATGTTTACAGAGAATATTCCAGAGAATATTAATTACAAATACGGAAATTCCAAAGGCTTGATTTATATACAAATATAACTCACTATACAAATATAGTCTAATATCCCCCCTCAACCAAAGCGTGAGATAAACGAATGCAAAGGTTGTGTCTGAATAGGAGGAAGATTTGCCGCGGTAGATTTTTAGTAAAGATGTCAGCTATCTGTTGTGATGAAGGAATGTGGAGAACCCAAACAAGACCCATGAGTGAACGCGCTCTCTAACGAAATGAATATTTATCTCAATATGCTTGGTGCGAACATGCTGCACTGGATTAGCAGACATGTACATAGCCGAGACATTATCGCAATAAAGCAAGGTGGCACGTGGAAGAAGAAGACCGAGCTCACCAAGAAGTGAGCAAAGCCAACAACACTCAAAAACGGCATTTGCTACCGCCCCATACTCGGCCTCGGCACTGGAGCGAGAGACTGTAGGTTGGCGTTTAGAAGACCAGGTAATAATGTTACCTCCTAGGAAAACACAAAACCCTGAGGTAGAACGGCGAGTATCAGGACATCCGGCCCAGTCTACAACAGAGTATGCCACAAGTTGATCCACACGAGAAGGAGAAACAGTGAGCCCATAATCAATGGTGCCCTTGATGTACCCAAGAATACGTTTAACTGCCATCCAATGAGGTAAGCGCGGAGCATGCATAAACAAACATACTTATTGCACAACATAAGAGATATCTGGGCGAGTAAAAGTGAGATATTGAAGAGCACCAATTGTAGATCGATATAAGGTAGGGTCAGTCATAAGATCGCCGTCATCGATTGAAAGTTTGGACTTGGAATATGTAGGTGTAGCTACGGGCTTGCAGGAAAGCATGTTGGTCTTATCAAGTAGATCATGAGCGTACTTGGACTGAGATAAGAAAAGACCGTCTGAAGAGTGAGTAACCGAGATCCCAAGAAAATAATTAAGACGACCCAAATCTGTCATGTCGAATTCAGCGCGTAGAGAACGAAGTATAGCTTGAAGAAGCATGATAGAAGATGCAGTAAGAACTATATCATCCATATAAACCAATAGTATAGCCATGTCACCACCACGACGTAAGACAAATAGGGATGAATCAGACTTACAACCAGTGAAGCCAAGTGTGTGGAGAAAGGTAGCGAAGCGAGTGTACCATGCCCGGGGTGCCTGCTTAATTCCACAGAGAGACTTGTTTAACTTGCAAACTTGAGCAGGAAATTGAGAGTTAATGAAACCTGGAGGTTGCTTCATATAGACTTCTTCATTAAGATATCCATTCAAAAAGGCATTCTGAACATCAAACTGATGAATGGGCCGCTGGCATGAAGTGGCTACAGCAAGAACCGTGCGAACTGTAGTGGGCTTAACAACAGGACTAAAGGTTTCACCATAGTCAATGCCATACCGTTGTGTGAAACTTTGTGCAACCAATCGAGCTTTATATCGTTCAATTTCACCTGTAGAAGTTTGCTTAATGCGATAAACCCATTTAGAGCCAACAATGTTGCCATGAGCAGGTGGAGGAACAAGATCCCATGTGTGATTACGAATTAGGGCATTATATTCATCAAGCATTGCATTCTTCCAATTATCATCTGTAAGGGCCTACTTATAAGAGAAGGGAACCTCGGGTAACATTTTATGAGCAAGCATAGAGGTTTTAAGAAGGGGCTTTACAATACCAGCTTTGGAGCGTGTCATCATAGGATGAAGGTTTCGAGAAGCATCCCGAGGTGGGCTCGGCGCATCCGTTATGAATGGAACAGGAGGCGAACCGGGAACCTGTGTGGTGACCCGTGATGTAGCGAGCTCGGCTAAAGTAGGAGGTGAACCGGGCACCATTGTGGTGACCGGTGGCCATACAGCAGGCTGCAGGGAGGGTGGTGCAGTTGGTGGAACAGGGACGGCGCCGGCGAAAGGGGAAGAGGCAAAGGTGATGAGAACACCTGATTGAGACGTTTCATCGTGTCTTGAGAAAAGGTACCCAGCCAAGCGAAAGGAAAACTTGTTTTATCAAACACAACATGCCTCGAAATAATGACTTTGTTAGTATAAAGGTCTAAATATTTGTACCCCCTATGATTTGGTGGATAGCCCAAAAAACACATAAAGTAGACCGATGTGCAAGTTTATGTGAAGCAGTAGCAGTTAAATTAGGATAGCAGGCACTTCCGAAAACACGAAGGTGAGTATAATCAACCTTTTGTTTATACAGGCGTTGATATGTGATCTTTTTCTTAATAGCAGTCGAGAGTAATAAGTTGATAATATGAGTAGCAGTAAAGACAACCTCAACCCAATACTCAAAAGGCATGCAAGCTTGAAAAAGAAGAGTTCGCATTATATTACCAATAGTTCTGTGCATATGTTCAGCTTTCCCGTTCTATTGGGAGGTGTAAGGGCAGGAAACCCTATTGATAATGCCCCTTTGCAGGAAAAAAAAAAAAAAAAACCATTAAAGTCACAGTTGATATATTTAGTACCATTATCCCATTGAAAATTTTTGATTTCCACACCAAATTGATTCAAAACAAGATTACGAAACTGAACAAACAGATCAAAAACCTCAGATTTGGCACGCATAGGATAAATCCACACAAAATGAGAATAATCATCCATTAATAACAAATAATGCTTAAAACCACTGAAACTGATAACAGTTGATGTCCATAAATCAGAATGAACAATATCAAAAGGATGAGTAGTACTAGTTACAGACTTTTGAAAAGGTAAACGACTATGCTTACGGAGTTAGCAAGCATGACACAAACTGGACTCAGAGAAATTCGAACAAGAAATAAATTTTTGTTTAACTAAAGTGGACAAGACTGGCTCCCCGGGATGGCCAAGTCGACGATGCCAGAGAGATTGTGTGTTTTTGGAAGCAACTAGGGAAACATGTGGGGAGGATGCCACCAGCTGTCCGGGTTGACCAGGTCGACTGATTGAGTTTGATTTGGGAACAGAGAAAAGAGGCCCCGAGCTAGCACAACGAATAATGAGGGACATCATTTTAGCATTTTTAATGGAGAAACCACCCGCTTCAGATTCTAAAAGGCAAGAATTATCTTTACAGAATTGACGAACAGAGATTAAATTAGTGGAAAGACCAGGGACATAGAAGACATTATGGAAATTGAAATGACCAACAGGTGTAATAAGAGAACCACATCCAATCCCAGCAATCGATAAACAAGCGCCATTACCAACTAATGTTTTATCATAACCATGATAAGGACGAAGAGACGTTAGCAAACTGGGGTAATTAGTCATATGAGACGATACACCACTATCCATTATCCAGGGAAAATCAACTATAGGAGTAGAATGAGCAGTAAGAGATTGAAAAATAGTTTGAGAAGACGCAAATCCTGAATAAAAATTAGATCCAATGGCATAAGAATTAATTGTAGGATGAAAAAATGGTGGATATAACGAAAAAATGGTGGATATAACATATGCTCACCATAAATAGGAGCACTGAAGAAAGGTAGCCCGGGTTGTGAAGTAGAACCAATCATTGCGTGGTGACGAGGGAAGAGAGTAAGACAAGCTTTGTGCTATTGTAATCGTCCCCGAAATTTCAACCTGAGGGCAATGTCACAGAGAAGTAGCAGCGCTGGAATTTGGTGCGGGTAATGTCACAGAGAGGGAGAGAGAGGAGACGAATGGCCAGGGAGGGTGGCACAGCTGGTGTTGGTGTTGGTGTTGGTGTTGGTGCGGCGGCTAGGGTTTGTTTAGGGTTTCGGTTCTCTCTCCCCTTTTTTGGAAAAAAAAAAGAATGAAAATTGAAAAGGAGGCTAGAGTTTGCCTTTACGAGAGGGCCCGGGAGAGCTCTGATACCATGAAAGAAAAGAATTGTGGAATAATTGGATGCCCCTAGAATAGGAGCCCTCTCGTATATTTATAATGTTTACAGAGAATATTCTAGAGAATATTACAGAGAATATTAATTACAAATATGGAAAGTCAAAAGGCTTGATTTATATACAAATATAACTCACTATACAAATATACTCTAATAATTAGTATTTCATTCTATTTTACATGTGTATATATATGCATATCTACATGTATATATATATACGTTGAAATAAATTTTTAGTCTAATAATTAAATGTAATTAATAAATGGTGTCGATGTTGAATATTACTATTTCATTCTATTTTACATGTGTGTGTGTGTGTGTGTATATGTGTTTGTATTTGTACTTAGGCATCGTATGTATTTGTACATGGCATATTAGGATTTCTTCATTTAGTAGATTGGTATTGATGAGGGGATACTTCTCCCTCTTCCTCTCTTGTAACTGGCCCATTATGAACTCCTGACCATTATCACTCCTTACTTACTTCACTTGAAAGCCAAATTGAGTTCTAACCATGCAACAAAAATTCATAAGAATTTTGTGAGTTTGGGATTTCTCCCTCATAAAAAAAATCCATGTACAACGACTAAAATCATCAGCTATAGTGAGAAAATAGCTAGCTCCAATCTACGACTCAATTCGATAAGGTCTCCAAATATCGCAATGTATAATTTCAAAGGAAACACCAGTTATTGTAACTGACAAAGGAAAGGGCAAGTGTGCCTGCTTGGCATGATGACAAGTACCACAAATAAAATTTGTTTTCTCAACATCCAAATGTGGAAATACTGATAACCTAGTAAAAAGAATGTGGCCCAAACGGTGATGCCACAAAATAACCTTCTTATTATTCTGATCTGAAAAAGCTGCGGAAGCCACTGATTGCGCTGTCAAGAGGTATAGCCCATCCCTTTGTTTACCTGCTCCAATCAGCTTTCTAGAGGGTAGGTCCTGTATGTAGCAAAAATCAGGATAAAATATTAACGTACAATTCTCATTTTAGGTTAATTTACTCTTGGACATTAGATTATAATGAAAACTAGACATGTATAGAAAATTACTAAGGACAAGATCCTCTGAAATTCGAACCTTTCCCACATGAGTAACAGAAAACTTTGACCCATTAAGCAATTTCACTGGTCAAACTGAGTTATTAACAGGAACATCAAACACAACACACAACGAAGAGATGATCTGAAGCACCTGTGTCAATAATCCAACTATGGGATGAATGCTTAACCTCACCTTTGAGATTTATACTAGGAGATCCTATAACAGGTCCAAGTAATGCTATAAGTTGCTGATATTGACATGAGGAGAGGCAGGCAATGGGGCTTTCAGCAGTATTGCCTTCGGTCGGCGCAGCCACCCCTCGTCCTCCTCCACCCGAATTCTTGATTCTCCAACCGGGAGAATAACCAACCAACTCGAAACAACATTCTTTGTTGTGCCCCCTGCTTCTTACAATGTGAGCACGTGAAATGATTAGTACGAAAAGAGGAATTGCCTAATATGGGCATCCATCACCAACCGCGGCTTCCGTTGGTGCCTTTGCTGCCAGAACCGCAACCTTGGGACCACATTGGTCCTGGCTGCCACAAGCTGCTATTTTTCCTCCTGATATTAAACAGAATATGCATTCCCAACTGAAGTTAAGGGCTTAGTATTCATTGATTGGGACCTAACGGTGGAACATGAGACATTGAGCCCCATAAGCAAATCAAGTAAACGCTTCATATCACGTATGGCCGAAAAAGCTTGGCCCGACCCATAAGTACAAGGTGGAATTGCAACTAAGGTATAAAGTTCACCCCACAGAGATCTTAGCTTGGTAAAATAATCAAAAATGGACATAGTTGCTTGTTTTAATTGCGAAATCTGGTGTTTAATTTCATAAATGCGGGGAACGTTGCTTTGGAAAAAGCATTCATTCAAATTCAACCAAATATCTCGGGAAGTTTCAATGTACGCGATACTAGCATTTATCACTTTTGAAACTGAATTTGTAAGCCAAGAGGAGACCACTGAGTCACAGGTACTCCAGTTTTTGAAATCTGGAGGATCTTCATCTAGTTTAATAACAGTCCCATCTAGAAAGCCAATTTTATGTTTTGCCTTAAAAACTCTAAAAATCGCACTTCTCCATGCTGGAAAATTGGGCCTAGTTAAAACATCTTTAACAAGCATAAGTCCCGGATGATCCTAGGGATGCCAATAGTAGGGAGAACTAGGATCTAGAACTTCCCCTGAAACAGCAAATGGTGCCTCAATTTAATTTGGATTTTCTTCCAACATTATGAAAGAAAATCAATAAAATAACACAAATTAAGAACAAGTAAATATGCAAGAAAAAACTCACAGTGGCCGAGATGATCGGCGGCAATAATGGGTCGTTACAAGAAAGGAAGAGGGAGAAATGTCCCCTTATCAATACCAATCTACTAATTGAAGGAATCCTAAGAAATATGCAATGTAAAAATACATAAGATGCCTAAGTATAAATACAAATGTATGTGTACATGTAAAATACAATAAAATACTACTTCAATAACAACAATAGTCCCAGTGCCTGAAGAGCTCCCGCGTGAGCAGGATCTAGAGGGGGGTTGGAGGTAGGATGTATGCAGCCTTACCCCTTCAGGTTGGGGCCCTAAAGTGGGGATGTTTCTGAGAACTCCTAACCTGAAAGGTACGAAGAGCTTAGAAAGTATAGAAAGCATAGAGATCAAAGAAAACATAAAGATCATGGAGATCACGAGATCATGGAAAGCATGGAGGCATATAAGCATGTAAACATGTAAGCATGGAAGCATAGCTTCAAAAGCAAAAGCAAAAGCAAACGAACATCTAGAAGAGAGATTTTACATGCGACATAATGCTATCAAATAGAGAAAATAGAGCGTATAAAGAGTATAAGAAGATAGAGAGAGAGGAAGTAGAGATAGTAGGGAGGGAGAGGGGGAGAGAGAGAGTATAGAGTATGCAAGCAGCCTCGTGGCACTAGAACGAGCTTATAGGTGCTCGATGTTCCTATACCGCTATATCAGCTACACCTATACTAATCCTCTACTGAGCTCTATGTAGGGCCATCTCTTCATTTAAGTTGAGATAGGCGAAGTCCTATCAAATTCCAACTCTTCTTTGGCATAGCTTCAA
This sequence comes from Simmondsia chinensis, assembly GCA_018398585.1. NCBI lineage: Eukaryota > Viridiplantae > Streptophyta > Magnoliopsida > Caryophyllales > Simmondsiaceae > Simmondsia > Simmondsia chinensis. The sequence continues at coordinate 36,497,038 of JAGTTD010000005.1, read as the reverse complement.
AATACAATGAAATACTAATATTCAACACATGCACTTCTTTTTTTTTTTAAAAGCAAAGAAACATGCACTTAAACATTGTACCTCAATTAATAGGAAAAAGGGAGAATTGCTTAAAGAACATCAGAGCCACAGTCATAAGGGATCATTTAAGAAGTATCATATCAATCATACTATTGGCAGCACTTGCCTCCGTTCACATACTTGACCTGGTTCCGCCCATGACACGGTTCAGGGGTCGGTCAAGTCCAGCCGAGTTACAAGTCTGACAAGAATCAGGATCCAACGGGTCAAACTCGGGTCAGATCCAGGTCAAGTCTAAACATAAAAATACATAATAAACACTTAAATGTAAAATATACACAAGCAAAATTATAATTTTATTAATAAAATATAAAACATCAAGGCAACACGGGTCACACGTGAACCGTGTCACCCACACGGGTTGAGTCGGGTCGGGTCAAGTTCGGGTTTGGCAGCTCCAAATTTAAAGTCGTAACCCGGCCTGTCACAATGGACTTGTCGACCTGTCAACAAACCGGGTTGGATCGGGTTGGGTCAGGGGTCAACCCAATCCTTTGGTCATCTTTAATTAGAGATTGTAATTCTAAATTTTATAAATCATTAGGATCCCGTTTATTTTATCTCTAGTTGAAAGAGCTAATTTTTCTTTTGGGCTGTATAATTGTTGCTTGGGTTTTAATAGTTTGTCTTGGGCCCATTTTATCTCCCTCCCCCCCCCCCCCCCCGGCGGCGGGCCCATCTACCTTTGTATAGGTCTCTTATTGTAGTTATTATATACTTAAATTTTATATATAACTGATAAATACTCAAATTTTATATATTTAAATAGTAAATGCCATCTCACTTAATGTATATATTCTAGAAAATTTGTTAATTTATAGTTTTTATTTAACTATGAAATAAAAAATATATAATTAAAAAATTATTCTATGAAACACGCAGAACTATGTAAGTTTAATGTCCCCTACTTTCAAATCCGGTAAGTTTCTGCTAGAATATAGTAAATTTTAGATAGAAATTACTAACGTAATATATGATCTCTATTACATGTTCTGTTAGGATTTTTTTAAACAAAAATGTATTGAATTTCCAATAAAACGTCACCGACTTGAGTGTATGGTACCTATGCATTATTAAAACTAGTGGAGCCTAAATTTACTTGATTTAAAACTTAGCTCGATAATATTCTATTTTAAGTGAAAATTGCCACGACTAGAGAACTCAAACTCAATAACTTTTAGTTCCAGTTGGGTGCAACTTAACACAGCGAACTTCAAGCTAACTTAACGAGCTTCAAGATAAGCTAAACTCATTTAGAATTGATGGATTTCAATTAGACTCAGTCAGATTTATTTAAGGCTCAATTAGGGTTATAAGCCTGTGAGCCAAAGTTTTACTGAGATCAGACTCAAGTCATATGGCAAAATAAGCTGGCATTGGGCAAGTTTTTGAAAGGTTGAATCAATTAAAGTCTACACATGCGAGTTAAATAGCAAAATTTGCACCAAAGTTGAGACAAAGAACACATCAACCTGTTTGGTTAGCAGGCCATGCACGTAATGCCAGTTGGGTTTGGGATGACTCTTTATGAGCGTGTTTGATATTATTTTTTATTTTTTTAGTTTTTAGTTTTTTGAAAAACTGAAAATTAGGCTTGAAAATGAATTTTTATCTAGCGTTAAATATTAATTTTAATGAAATTTGAAAGTAGAAAATCAAAAGCAAGAAAACTTTCTTCAAGAAACATGAGTTTTAGTTCTCAAAAATCAAAATAATAAATAAAAATAATAACAAATAAGTTGATACATGAATCTTGTATCCCAACCTTTATACGCTATTACACTGTACAAGAAGTACCAACTTATTTTTATAGCAAAATGAATAGTTCGAAACAGAAAAGATATGCAAAATGTTAAAACCATGACGTTCTCAATGAAGAAGTCCCATCGTTACACTTCACATGATGCATACATTTCTATCGACAGCAAGCTCTCGTCAAATTTGACAAGTGTTTACCTAAAAATACTAACATGGCAACCACATTAGCACCTTCTAAATTAAAATTACACACTCAGGGCCTGTTTGATAACAGAAAATTTTTCAGTTTTCAGACGTGTTCAGCAGTCCAATTTTCTAGTTGGAGAAGTTGGAAAATAGTTTTCCATTTTTTTTATTCTTCCACAAATTTGAAAACAATTTAAAACTATTTTTCAAAGTTTTTTTCACAAAATCCCCCCCCCCCCCCCCCCCCCCAACCCTCCTTTCCCATTTTCATACTACTCACTCATTTTAGAATATTTTTATGTATACTCCTATCTCCTCCTCCTCCTCTTAAGTAAATGAATTTGGAGTACTTAATGCTAAGTTCCCGATTTTAAAAGCAATAAATAATTTTCAAGGCAGAGGACAAATAAGAGGATTATGCGGATTATTTAAGTATAGACACTCATCTTTGCAGAATGTGATAAAGGGCTTTAGGGATGCTTAAGGCTAGGTTCCTTTTCTTAAAACTGATACCAAACTAGCCACTAAGGTAAGGGTGTAAACAAACCGAATGTTAGATGAACTACTTGTGTTTGAAATCGATAATGCCTCATTCGTGTTCACTATGAGGGCTTGATAGCTTATGGAGCTGAATTCGAGAAAGCTAGATAAACTTAATAAGCCGAGTTCGAATAGGAGGTGCTCAGTTCATTAGCATTCACGAACAGTTTGACAAGAGCTTGTTAAGGGCTCATTAAAAGCGCCTTAAGAGTTTGTTAACAGTTGATATTGGTTCAAAAGTGGTTCGATAATAGCTTAATAGTAAAGTGTCAGTAGCGAGCTCAACTTAATAGCAAGCTCTGCTCGGTTTTAAACTCGATTGGGCTCGATAATAAGCTCGACTCTACCGACAACATGCTCGACCTGACTCGATAAGCTTAACTAGCCAAGCCGAGTATCAAACATACTAAAATCTTATCTAATCAAGCTCGAATAAGGGTTGGAAAAGCTCAATAAGAGCTCTGCTCGAACTTGAGCTCGGTAAGCCTTATCAAGCACGGATTCGAACAAGGGGGTTCTCGGCTCGTTTACACCCCTATGTTAAGGAGACAAAAATTGATTCCTATATCATACATTACTTATGTATCACTCTCAATTTTCAGAAAATTAATAAACAGGAATCACTTGAACGCATTTTCTTGTTTTCTATATTGCAAAACTGAAAAAAGAAAATTGCAGATGAATAGGAAAATTGGAAATAGAAAAGGAAAACTGTTTTTTGCTATCCCACATTGAGATTGTTGTTGTTAGGGGTCCTCGGAAACAGCCTCTCTTCAAGTTAACATCCTGAAGGGGAAAGGCTACGTACATCAATCCCCCAAGACCCCGCTTTTGCGGGAGCCCTTGAAGCACTGGGATTGTTGTTGTTGCCACATTTGAGAGGCAAAATAGTTATAAAAATTAATTGGTAGAAAATTGATAAATTTTTGAAAATATATGAAGGAATTAAGTTAAGTGTTTGATTTTAAATGATAAATTTACCCTAAATAAAATCATATATAAATTTTTATAGGTTAAAAAACTATTAATCAAACTTTCTATGTATATAAATTGTAGGGTTTTTTTTTTAAATAATTAAAACACCTATATTTTGGGTAAGGTATCAGAAAATTACCTAATTTTTTTTAATTTTTTAAAGTCACACATAAACTTTTCAAAAAAATTTCAACATCACACCTAATGCTAACACTGTTAATTTTTCGTCAAAATAAATACAAAATTATCAAACTATGCTCAATAAAACTTATTTTTTTCAATGAATTATAAATAAGTTTACAAATAAAAAAACATTTCTTAATTTTTTTGTGGCAAAAGTCTGCAGCAGCGCACCGAACCCTTAACAAATTTACAAATTCAAAGATTAATGATAATTTTATCATTTATAAAATACATTACTTAATATAATTTAATTAAATTACCCTAAACTTAGTATTATATACCCCAAAACGTGGCATTTTGTTTGATAAAAAGTTAATAGTGTTAGCATTAGGTGTGACGTTAAAAAGTTATTAAAAAATTTAGATGTATCTTTAAAAAATTAAAGAAATTAAATAATTTTTTAATATCTTACTTAAAATATAGATAATTTTCAATAAAAAAGAAACTTTAAATGGTATAAAAACGTATTAAATTTCGTTTAATTTGTGCCATATATATTACTCACTTTGCCGTGCCGTTACCCACAATTTATTTTCTTCATTAATTTTCATCCCCAATTCGCAGTTCTAGGGTTTGGCTCTCAAATTCCCCAAAATTCTCTGCTGCTTGTTATCTCTGCAGATACGAGAGAGAGAGAGAGAGAGAGAGAGAGAGAGAAGGATCAAATTGGGAAGAAGATGGGGACCGTCGAAGTAGAGGACATGGAGAGGAAACAAGCACGGAAACGACGCCGTATTGTCTGGGACGTTCCCCCGTCCCATATAGTACTGGTTTGTCTTCCTTTTTCTCTCTCATAATTAGGGTTAGTGTTGGGTTTTGTCTCAAACTTTTGTCCAGGTTTCGAGCAGAGGTCTATGGTGAAGCAGAGAGACGGACCGGGCATGGACCGGTTACTCATCTCTGTTTGAGCCGTTTCAAACAGAGAGAGAGGGAGTGAAGGATTCTCTTGTAATGCTTCAATTTCGATCTAATAAAAGTTTTCTACTTCTGCCCGTGGTTTTTCCCTTTCTTTGAGGATTTTTCACCTAAATATTGTTGTCTTTGTTGCCCTTTCTCCCTTTCTGTCTTATTTGCTTTTCAGATTTCATTTAGTATCTAAATTGAACCCAGATCTTGGGTATTTTTTGCCTTACAGTTAGGGTTATGTACCGCTTGAATTCAATTATTGTGGGTCTTGTAAGAAATCTCACGTAAGATGATACGAACTGAAATGGAAATAGATTGAAAACTAATATAAAGTGGTAAAATAGTGAAAGTAAGGTAAAGAGATGAGAGAGGAGATAAAATATGATATTTGATTTCATTGATTGTTTGGAATACAATAACACCCTTTTAGGCTAGGTACGCTCTACCTTTTATTGGGCTATTCTAATACTATAAACCCAGATATCTAATTAGGGCACGTATCACAGGTGTTGTAGCAGAGAAAATATTAACATATGAGCCTAGTGCTTTTTAGGGGTGGAGGCCCTTCGGAAATAAGCCTCCATTTAAGGTAGCATCCTATAGGGATAAGGCTGCGTACATTTCATCCTCCTAGACCTTGTCTTTGGAAGCTTCTTTGAGGCACTAGGTTTATTGTCTTTGTTGTTGGGTTACTCCACCAAATGCCAATTGGTTTTAGAATGGAATCCCGCTTGGATTTATATGTTGAATCTTACGTGTGCCAGTTTCATGGGTCGGCTAAAGGCACGGTGAAATTTAACAATTACACCATTGAATATGTGCAGGATAATGGGGCTCCTGTTGCAAACGAAGATCCGGAACGACACGTGTCACCACCGAAGAGGGATGATGATCGTGAGGGGCATTATGTCTATGTTGTCGGCGAGAATTTGACCCCAAGATGTAAGTTTGCAATATCTATAAAAAAAAAAAAAAAAAAAAAAAAAAAAAAAAAAAACCTTAAGCTGTGACGACTGATGAATGGTTTTATGCTATAGTGCACCTTGTATGTTGCGCTAAAATTATGTTAATAGTAAGAGTGGGTACAATTAGGGTTTGAACTCAAGATTTATCGGTTGGATAACCAACTATGCAAAAACTTAAAGATTTTTTCACTTGGGTGTTTTGAGGTTTGAATATTTATCAATTCGGGTACTCTAATGTTTCAAAATATATAGTGAGGTGTCCTGAGGTTTGAATATTTTTCAAGTACTCTAATATTTTAATATATACAGTAAGGTATCTTGAGGTTTAAAATTTTTTATGAATAGTACCCAATTTGTAAATTTGTATCAGGCTTCACACACATTCATGGGGTTTGTTAGCGGTTAGGGGTTTTAGATTTCTAGATAAATCAACATTTCTATACCTGACCCAAATTGTGTACCCAACTATTATCCATATCTGCTGCATGTAATTATTTGAAAATTACTTTCTAATTCAAGTATATTGTTCCTTATTACTTGATAGACAATTGAGCACATAAATAGAATATGTATATCTTGTCCCTTTTTAAATAGTTAAATATAAATTGTTGTGAGGTGGATGTGAGGTAAGTTTGGTGGGGATAGGGCAGCTACAACGTTATAGCAGTACCTGCCCCATGCCCATGGCCGGTATTTCCGCATGTACCATACCCTTACCCGCTATTCACCAGAATTGCACCCATACCCTCCTCAAGCGGGTTTTACCGGCTCCATTGTCATCCCTAGAAGGGAGAGAACGCCCACATGCTTTTATACCACAATTGACGCAGTATGCATCCTCCCGCATATGAAGAGACATTTTGTAATCTCTCCTGTTTTGTGATATACTAAAGTTACCCGTATCTTATTTTCATATGTTGTTACCTCTATGTGAATCTTGTTAAGATCCTTTGTCTGTCTTTGGGAGTGGGATGGGGAAGCTTGTCAAATTATTTTTGTGATCATTCAGTGAGCATTCAGAAATAGCCTTTCTATAGGGTAGTACCCTGAAGGGGTAAGGTTGTGTGCATGTTATCCCCCTTGGACCCTACTTTGGCAGGAGGTTCTTTGAGGCACTGGGTTATTGTTGTATTAATTGAGCACTTGCGTTTCACTGCTGAGGATAAGAGGTTCTTTTCCTGCTTGGATTGTTGAACAGATAAAATCGTTAGCAAGATGGGTGAAGGTTAGCCGTCAAGTGTCCCATTTCGCTCCAGATGTTCTATTTGTATGGTTATGGTTGTGTCATGTCAGAGAGTTGCTGGTGCTGTAGGCACATTTGGCCAAGTTTTGGAATGCTGGGACCGGCAAGTACAGGAGCACGTCGCAATCAAAGTGGTTCGAAGCATCTCCCGGTATCGGGATGCTGCAATGATTGAAGTTGATTTTCTTCAGCATCTTTCAAGGAATGACAAAATTGGATCACAGTATGTCTCTTGCACACATTTGAAGAGAGTTACTTTTGAATGTAACAACTTGCAATAAAGAATCAATTTCGGTGGCATAAGATATTTGAAATTAAGTGTACTTGTATTCATATTATTTTTTCCATTAAATCCAAAAGCGTATTTTTTCTGCAGCTGCGTACAGATAAGGAACTGGTTTGACTACCGTAATCACATCTGTATCGTAAGTATTCCAACTACAAAACTATCCGATCTCTCTTTTGTTTTCTGTTTCTTGCTTGTGTCCTGGTTATTATATGGTCTCCTGTCGTTTGAAGGATATATCTAATTGGTTAAAATGTTGTTGTCACTATCATTCTATTGGAGGGCTCTATGCTATACGTATGGCTAATGACAGGCTATTCCCACATTGGGTTGGGGGCTGATTTTCCCATATGTTGGAACTATAGTTCCATTGTTTTCTACTCCCAGATCTTCCATTTGTTTACTTGTGCAAATTATCATTGATGATTTAAACTAAATATAAATGGAAATTGTAATATTATGTTTTCGTTAGTCTGTAGTCAGCAATCAGCTTTTAATTCATCGCTGTTTCTGGAAACTAAACAGAACCGTCATTTTGGGTGCTGTTTGATGATGCTCTCAGGTGTTTGAGAAGCTTGGACCGAGTTTGTATGATTTTCAAAAGCGAAATAGATACTGTCCATTCCCCATGGATCTTGTTCGGGAATTTGGACGTCAGCTTTTGCAATCCGTGGCATGTGTGTGGATTATCCTTGACCCTTTTTATTTATGCATCTTGTACCGTTAACCGTAACGATTCAGCTTAATTTTGTTTCCATCATGATTCGCTTTCAGGGTTCAGCTCATCGTTTTTGATCTCTCTATTTACGTGTTTCCTATGTTTCATGGCATCCAACAGATATGCATGATTTACACTTAATCCACACTGACCTGAAGCCAGAAAACATACTACTTGTGTCTTCTGAGAATATAGAGCTATCTAGCGCCGAGGTATTTGGCCTTTTGTACTTGAAAAAAGATGTAAACTCGGTTTTGGCATTAAATTCATCGTTTGCCATGACGCAGAGAATGTCTTCAGATAAAACGCGTTTCAGGTTCTTGCCAAAATCAAGTGCCATTAAGCTGATTGATTTTGGTAGTACTGTACATGATAGCCAGCATCATAGCTCAACTATTTCCACCAGGCACTACAGAGCGCCTGAAGTTGTTCTAGGTAACTTGTTGACTAGTTGGCAAGTAGAGGTGTATGGACTGTTTATTTGCATTTATCTTTGCTGTTTTCTTTTTATTCTAGATGTGGTGTAATAGTTGCTGATTTTAGAAACATAATGTGAGCACCGTTGTGGAATATTAGGGAAAATCTTGGCCATGCAGAATGTATGCGCATATGTTGAACATGAGTCAAGCACCACAAGCGACTACTAGGTCTTTAATTTGGCACGAGCTTAATTTTTTATTCTATAGTTTATCTAAATATTGCTAAAGAAAAGATTAATAATATATAAAGGGTTCCCATTTTGTGCTTCGGGTCTTAGAATTCTCAAGACCGGCTGATCTCAACACCTTTACTATTTTTAGAATCGAAAATGTTAAATTTTCTGTTGAATCAAATGCAGCCTATAAGTTGCCTTTTATAGTCCAATAACACTGTATATCATCCAATTTCCTTTCTTCTACCTGTTGCAGGACTAGAATGGAGCTACCCATGTGACTTGTGGAGTGTGGGCTGCATTCTTATTGAACTTTGCTCTGTGAGTCCCGTGTCCTGTTTGCATGTTAACATTTCTTCACTTAACGTATATGCGAGTTGCAGATCTCTGAAAGTGCATGGTTTTGTTTTAGGGAAAAGCATTGTTTCAAACACATGAAAACTTGGAGCATCTAGCAATGATGGAGAGAGTTTTGGGACCTCTTCCACTGCAAATGATAAGAAAAGCCAAGTAAGGGCTGGTTTGGAAACTTTTCATACAATGTCTGTGCTATTTGGTTTGCGCGAAAGAGCCTTAGAGGGATATTATGTTTGCGAAAATATACAACATAGAATGTTTGGAGGAGGTACGAAATTGTCCTAATTAGGGTCATTGGGTCACCAACATTTGGGGGAGGGGGCAAGATGAGCTTCAAGCCCAATAGCCCTCATGTTTGAGGGGTGGGTAGTCTAACTAGTAACTATGACACCAAACCCAACTCAGAACATATGGGCAACATGCATTGAAGAACTTTCTTGTGTGTAATTGTAAAAGATACCTTGTTCTATTTTCGAAACATGTTTTACTTGTTCTTTTTATTTGTTTACAGCATCTTACCCTCATGTAAGGTATTTTTGTTCTTCTTTTGCATCTATGAATTGATTTCAGGCCTCATATTGAGGATATCTTTTGACTCCCCTTTTGTCTGCCTGTTTGTTTCTATCCTTTTGTCAGGGTCAGTCAAGACCCCAAGACGCGCAAGCAATTGCTTGGGGCATCTAAACTCTGAGTTCCTTAATTTGGCACATATCTAAATTTTTATTTTTATAATTTCTTTAATTGATATTTATGTCACTAAAGTAAACATTAATATAAGGACCCTACTGTCAAAAAAGAAAAATGAAAGGCCCCGTTTTAAATATTTGCTTCAAGTCCAAAAACTCTCAGGATCGGCCCTGCTTTTGTGTCCAGTCATGCTCCAGTCTAGTTTGCTTAGAAAGATATGAAGTTTTATGTGTTACTGTGTCTCTCAGGTATACTTTGCTTGCTGAAATTGTTCTCTCTCATATTCTGCAGCAGAGGTGCTGAGAAATACTTCCGTCGAGGATTGCAATTGGACTGGCCTGAAGGAGCAGTTTCCAGGGAAAGCCTTAGAACCGTAGCGAGGCTCAAGCAATTGAAGGTATTCGTTTTGGAGGGCTCGATAGTTTGTTAAACCGACTTTGAATAGACAGTGCTCAACTCATTAACTATTGCAAATAGTTAGATAAGGGCTTGATAACGGTTGGACGTAGCTCAACAATGATTCGAATAGTAACTTGAACAACTTGGCTCGATTAGGTTAACGAGCAGAGTTGAGCCGAGTATCAAACACATTAATATCTATCGAACACAGATCGAGCAAAAGCTTGAAAGCTAGATTGATAAGACTATCGAGTTGGCGTTGGCTCATTTATACCCCTAGTGAAACGAAACTTATATTTGTATTCCATCTGTATACGGGTGTTGCAGGATATGGCATCGCTGCAAGTAGAACAGGCAGGATCTCGTCTAATTGATCTTCTATACGGGTTGTTGAGATTCGAACCCTCGGAAAGGCTAACGGCTCGAGAAGCCCTGAGTCATCCATTCTTTACTGGCCCAGTTTGAGTTTGAGTGGATAGATAATGAGAAAAAAGGATAATGCCTAAGTTGTATCTTGTATGTATGTAGCTCCCTAGATTAAAATTATTAGGAGACTGAAATTGTTACTATAATGTCCACTAGTCTCTCCTGTGTGTTGCACGGATGATGTTTTTATTTTAATTATTTTTAATTTATGTATTTATTATTTGCGATCAAAAATAATACTCTTACCTTAATTTTAGTATATAGGTATAGTAGTTTTGTGGTGTATAAGAATTTTTAATGATTGTTTTTATTTGGTTATTAATAGACTTAAGGAGTATATTATAAGAATAAGTTATTAAGTAATTAAAATAGATTATACTTTAGGATTGCTGGATTAGGAGTGAGAAGACATTTAGGAAGGGAAGGAACTTTGCAATAGTAATAAATAATAGTAATAATAATATGTAGAAGATAGATTGAGTATTTTTTTTTATCTTTATTTTGACAAATGAAAGGTCACACCTCTAGAAATTGAGGGATGAAAGCTTGAGTAATTTTTAGGAGATGGGCAATTTTACAATAATATATTGTATAGATGTATGATTTTCTTATCATATATTTTTGGCAACATGGATGAAATGGATTTGTTTTTTTTTTTTTTTTGGTTAGGCCAAGAGAGCCCGAAGGCAAACTAATAATTTCGATTGAAAAGTAGGGTTGATAGAACAACGGGTGGGGGACAAGCCACCTAGTCAATGATTACAAGAAACCCCCAATGTAACTTGGCAGCGTGGATGAAACGGATTAGTTTGTGGTTAACTGTGATCTCTAAGTATCTTACGGTGGAAACTTACTATTATTTATTCTCTTTTTGAATAGTTTAGGTTGGATATTGACACAATATGAGTCAGAAAGACGGACAAATCAAGAAGACAAACAAAATCCATGAATTTAGACGCCCAAAAAACATTGAAATATGAGGGCGAGAGGGAAGTGCTTCTATTGATGACTGGATGGTGAGTCTACATCAAACACTCGGCAGTTGAAAACTTGTTATGTTTCTTTGCAATGTAGGCATGCAAGTTCCTTTGGAGCATAATCTAGTGGCAGAAAATACCGAAGGCACCCCCTGAGTTTGATCCCCACTTGGGACTTGTGGCTCCCCTTTACGGGGCTTTTAAGCCCCTGACATTACCAATAGGAAACAAAGAATGGAAGCACATAAAACCACAAGAAATACCATAATACTAAAAATAATATTTCACCTTTGAGTCGAGTCAGTAAAAACTAAATGTTTTTCAAACAAGTCCCTTTTGACTATATTCTTCAACAATAACAACCCAATGCCTCAAAGAAGCAACCTTCAATGCAGGGTTTGAGAATGGTATGATATATGCAATCTTACTACTATAGGGTGCTATCTTATAAAAAAGCTATTTTTGAAGAGTCTCTAACCTTCAAAAAACGAATCGTAACATTCTTTAACAAATGTTTTGAAAAATAAAGTTTTTTATGGCTTTGACAAGGAGGCCCTTGGTTTATGGTTTTGAATGTCATGCAGCAGCAGTAGTAGCAGATCCAGTGCTTCAAGAGTTCCCACATAGGCAAGGTCTAGGAGGGGTGGGATGTACGCAGCCTTACCCCTTCAGGGTGTTACCCTAACGAGAGACTGTTTTTGATTTGGTAGTTCATATTTTACGTCATACTGTCACTTTTTTTTCCCCCTAAACTCTGTACTTCTCTCTCTCGAATTTTTCAATTTATGTTGTTATATCGTTTTTATTTTAGCAAAATTTAGTTAATTTATGATCAAGAAAATAAAAAATTTAGGTAAATCTTTTTTTACATGATGAATATATGACAATATATGTTTTATTTCATGAATTCATCACTACATGATAATTGTTCAAGCGAGGATAAAGATAATAGTAAATAAGAATTGTTTTATCATGAGTCAGGAGTTCGATTCTTACTAAGGATATGCTCATGACTTACCTGCTAAAGGAGATTGTGGGCCTCGTTACCAAAAAAAAAAAAAATATATTATCTCAAAAAATGTGTTTTCTAAAAGAATTTTTTTTTTTTTGGCAAAGAAAAAATTTTGACCAAACAAGCCATAGTTGTTCACATCACGCTTCCAAAAGGAGGAATATAACAAAGATTTATTGTAATAAATTAAAAAGATATATTAAAACTTCAAGATACTTAAGTAATAAATGTTTATAAACTTGCAATACTTGAGGTGTGTAGACTGTCTCATAACGAATCAAGACCAACCATTTTACCAAAAATACAATGCGACAATGATTTAGCACAATTTGCTATCTAAAAACAAGAATTAAAATATTTCTTCAAAACTAAAAAAATGAATTACAATGCTATATTTATAGGTAAGAACCATTTTTTTTTTTTTTTTTTTGATAATTAAGTAGATAAATATTGAATTAATTATTGCTCTGAATCAAAAATAGCTAAGTTATCATATGAACTAAAATAAAGGTAATTAAAACATCCTATTTACTGGAAAAAACAATAGTCTATATTCTAATTCCATCAATTAGTATAAAAAATCTAATAAAAGATCATTTCTTTTACAATCATTAGATCTTTTTTTTTTTTTTTCTATGCAACATCAGTTAGCAGTATCACCAATAATCACCACAAGAACAAATGCCATCATGAAACTTGTGAAATCTATTAGCGTCTCTGACCAAGAACACCTTCTTCAAAACTTTAGACAAACCCTTTATGAATTCATGACAATCTCCACAAACTCTCAAATTTTTGAATACTCTTATTATGCCTCCGCTCTTCGTTCCACCTCGAAGTAACGCTAATCCTATCGCTAATTTCTCGCTATGAACTCTTAGATTTTCCTCCTTCGATTCGTTTTCGATATCATGCAACGCAAATCGTGTTTCGTGAGAATAACCCAACTCTTCTTTCAACCTTTTTTCCATTTTTTTCAACACTTGATGGATTTGGTATGTAAGGGGATGTGTATCATCTCCTCCGTAAAAGAAGTGAACCTCTTTGTCAATCTCGACCCAGCTTTGGCCTGCATTTTTCTTTAGTTGTTTCTGTTTTACTGTTTCTCTCAATTTTTGACACTCTCTCCAGTACCCCGCGTCAGCATATATGTTTGACATTAGTACGTAATTAACCGGGTTATCCTTGTCCAGTTCCAAGAGTATGTTTCCAACTTCTTTTCCCATTTCAACATCTCCATGAACACGACAAGCACTTAGCAAGGTTTGCCATACACCGATGTTTGGCTTCATTGGCATGCTCTGTATAAGGCTTTTCGCTTCTCTTAGGCGCCCAGCTCGACCAAGGAGATCAACCATACAAGAGTAGTGTTCGACCTTTGGCCTGACCCATCGGTCGCTGCACAACGTCGAGAAGTACTTTTGACACTCGTCTATCATTCCCGAATGGCTACAAGCCGAAAGGATAGCCAAGAAAGTCACACCATCTGGCTTTATATTCTCTAACAACATTTTGTCAAAGAGAACCACTGCTTTTTCTCCAAGACCGTGTTTGCCATAACCCGTTATCATAACTGTATACGAAACTCGATTTCTAACCCCCATTTCGTCAAAAAACCTCTCGGCTGCCTCCATCAATCCGCACTTAAGGTACATATCAACAATTGAATTCGCAACTGATTGCTCTAAACCTGAAGGAACCTTAGTAGCATAACCATGCATTTGCTTCCCTTGCTCAATGAAAGCCAAATCGGCAAAAACACCGATTAAGCTCGAAATAACAAATCCATCGACCTCGATGTCACTTTCTCTCAGCCTTCGAAATAAGTCCATAGCCTCAAAAAGACGACCCTCTTGCGCATAACCTAGAACAAGAGCGGTCCACGAAACCACGCTCTTTTCCTCGATATGATCAAATAGCTTACGTGCTTCAACTAGGTACCCGCATTTCACATACATATCGATAAGCGCACCAACAATAGCAGTCTGATACGAGACCGGGAACCCTCTCGTGATCAGAGCTGAATGAATCTGAGTTCCACCACCAATACTCCCGATAAAGCTACAGGCTTTTAGCATAGTCGTGAATGTGAACTCATCAGGTATCAGTCCTTCATTCTGTAATCTCCGAAACAACACCAAAGATTCATCACCATTTCCTTCTGTACTATACCCAGCCAACAAAGTATTCCAAGCTATTAGATTCTTAACCGGCATTGCATCAAACGTTCGACCCGCTTCACTAATCCTCCCACACTTCGAGTACATATCAATAACCGAATTACCCACAACCTCGTAACTCTCAAACCCCGTTTTCACAATCAAACTATGAACTTGCATACCATTTTCCAGGTTACCCACTAACCCACTCGCCTTGAAACAAGTAGAGAATGTGTACTCGTTCGGCTTAACTTCCGAAAAACTCATCTCATACAACATAGACAACGTTTTTTCCGCATTACCCGTTTGCAAATACCCACACATAAGCGCGGTCCACGAAACTACATTTCTTTGAGACATTTTATCGAACACCTTATGCGCGTATTTCATATTATAACATTTTGCATACATATCTATAAGATCATTGCTTATTATAAGATCCAATCCAAACCCCATTTTCACTACAGCTGCATGGGCTTGCATTCCTTGATCTAGCAAGCAATTTGCTGAACAATTTCTCAAAAACTTTGCTAATCTTACTTGTTCTCTTCTTATTAACCCTAAGGTTTGGTTCATTTATAGCCCAGTTTAGAAATTACTGGTAACTATTTTAAAAGTTTAAACTGATAAATAAAGATGCACAAATGGTTTAATAATTTGGTAGGAATAAAAATTAGAGAAAAGGGAGATAGAAAATTGAAAAGATAAATTGGGGAGAGAGGAGAAAGAGATACAAAGACGGGGAAACATTGGTTTGAATTTCATTACAATCCTCTATTGTAACTAAAACTAAAATTAGGGGCTTAATTGCAAATATAAGAGAATGTCTACGAGTTAACTAATATAATATTATAATTTTTTATTAAAAATTACCTAAATTTTAGATGAAGTTTTAAAAGATTACTCAGATTTTTTAATTTTTAAATTTCATGTCTAAACTTTCCAAAATTTTTAATGTCACATTTTAATATAATTTCGTTAACATCCATTAGTTTTTGTTAATGTGACATTTAAAAAAATATTTTTTTAAATATTTACAAACCTTTTTGACATAAAAAATATTTGAATGTAAATTTGAATTTTTTTTAATGTTTTTTTTTTTAAAAAGTCACGTCAGTAAAAACTAATAGATGTTACCGGCATCAACTTTAAGGTGTGACACTAAAATTTTTTGGAAAACTTAGGTGTGACATTGAAAAATTAGAAAATGTAGGAGATTTTCAAAAACTGTATCTAAAATTTAGGTATTTTTTAGTAAAAAAATAATATTAAAAAGGTAATGTCCTTTCGGCCAAAAATGGTAATGTTCTTGTTAGAGCAATTTTGTGAAACTTTATAACTATTATTCATTCTAAGTTATATCATTGCTTTGTAATAACACTTATTGCCCTACCAATAACATCCACCCTATTAAAATCTATATTTTCAAGTTTTAAGCCGTATAGTACTATAACATGATCCCATGAGCACATGTTTATTGGATTTGAATAATGGATAATTTACAAACCGACATCGTACTTTGCATTGAAATTATATTGATATTAAAAATAGAGACTATTGAGATGCAAATTTGTAATTTTTTACCAATAATGCTTTAATACTATGTCAAAGATCGAATTGTCCAATAAACTTAAGCTAATACATAAATCCCCTAAACAATTTGCTCTTAACAACCGGGGGATTTTTTTTTAATGAAAACCACATAAATTTTAAATGCGATTTCAAAATACCACCTAAATTTTCTAATTTTTAAATCTCACACCTAAGCTTAAAATTTTCAATGTCATATCTTAATGTTAAAGCTGTTAATATTCATTAATGTTGTTGACGAGGCTTTTGGAAAAAAAAAAATATATATATATATATATACTTTTAAAAATTTAAATTTACATTCAAAATAATTCTTGAATATTTTAAATATTTAAAACAAGTATCTTAAATGGAGTCGGTTCCGAAAATAATGCTGAAAAATAAAAAAATACCAAAAATAATGCTAGAAAAAAAATATTTACATATCTATTGTTGAACCGCTTTTTTAAAAAACGGTTTACTTCACATTAAACCGCGTTTATTAAACGCGGTTTATTACGTGATAAACCGCGTTTAGTAAACGCGGTTGCAATTAATTACAAGGTCTAAGCACTAATGTCTTGCTAGCCCAGTGGTCACGGTCATTAAATGGAAAATGCCTGACGTGGGTTCGATTCCCACTTAATGCAATATTTTTTAATTTTGGGAGAAATTTTCTAAGCTTTTTCTTAAATTTAATAGTTAAACACTAAATATACAATTTTAAAATTATTTTTAAACTCCTATGAGTCACAAATTTGGATTTACCTTTTTAAAATTATCTTCTCTTTATTACATGGATAAATAAAAGTATAATATATGTGAGAGTCTTTATACAAATATTATAAATGTGGGAGTCTAATTAAAATTTAAATTTCTATAGTACTTTCCTAGTTTGAGTAGATGTGCTTTATCTATTTTTTTGAGTTGTGAAATGATTAAAAAAATGTTGATTGTGAATTTTTTAATAATTTTTATGATTAAGTTATTATTTTTAATTCAAGCCCCCCTTACTCTAAAATTCTGGATCCGCCGCTGCCCCCACTTACAGTTACCACTATGCGTGATGATCGTCACATTGATCCTATGTCCCTCTCAATAAAGCTCCAACACCATAAGTGGAGGTGGTAGGAAATCAGGCAAAGTTATCAAAAAAAACGCTACTAATTCAGTAGTGGTCAAATAACTCCGACAATAGTACTTGAAAGATCTCCGGCATATAAAGCAGAAGAAGGGCGGCAGCGTACGACGTGACCTGCGGTGGGTTAACGAGAAAGAGGCAGAGAGACGGTGAGAGCCGGGGCGAAAGGTACGCGTGAGTGAATGGGTCGGGGTTATAGATCCCCAGTAAACCGCGTCTAAAGGACGCATTTTATTAAAGTAAAAACCGCGTCTAAAGGACACGGTTTATTAATGTATAAACCGCGTCTACAAGACTCGATTTATATGTATAACCGCGTGGTTTATACGTAAAACAAACGCATTAATTTGACGTGATTTATTATAGCCGCATTTTGTAAACGCGAATCAACAGTAGATATGGAAATATTTTTTTTTCAGCATTATTTTTGGTATTTTTTTATTTTTCAGGATTATTTTCTGAACCGACTCAAATTAAAGGTATAAAAAATTTGTAAATATATAAAAATAATATTTGTACTATAAAAAAAATATTTTTTAAATGTCATGTCAGTAAAAATTAACGGATGTTAACATTAAAGTGTGACATTAAAAAATTTTGAAAAGTATAGATATGACATTAAAAAATAAAAAATTTAGGTAATTTTTTAAAACATCATATAAAATTTAGGTGATTTTTAATTAAAAAAAAAATTCAAACAACTTTATAACTGTTTCCTTTTCAAAACAACCCCACTCAATTCAGCAAAAAACCCCAAATGTCTAGCACCAAATGATACAAAACTTGAGAAATTTGGAAGAATCATTCATACCCATATTGCAAAAATGCAAAAACATCACAGAACTCAAGCAAATCCACACCCAGATCATCAAATTTTCATTGTTTTCAAGCAATTTCTTGGTGACCAAAATGATTGATATTTGCAGCAACAATTCATCAGTTGATTATGCTTCTCTTCTATTCAATCAAATCAATGAACCCAATATTTTTGCATTCAATGCTATGATCAGATCTTATTCAATCAATCACAATTATATGTCATCAATCACTTTGTTCAGGCAAATGCTAGCATACCCACATGATAAAGCTGTGATTTTTCCCAATAAATTCACTTTCCCATTTGTAATTAGATCTTGTGGGGGTCTTTTGATTCATGGATTGGGTAAACAAGTTCATGGGTGTGTTTGTAAATGTGGGTTAGAGGATAATTTAATGGTGGAAAATTCTTTGTTGGATATGTATGTAAAGTGTAGTAGTTTGAGCGATGCGACGAAGGTGTTCGATGAAATGTCTCAGAGAGATGTTGTTTCGTGGAATTGTCTTATAACGGGTTACGTTAGGTTAGGTTTGATGAAGAAAGCGCGCGATTTGTTTAATGAAATGCCGAGTAAGAGTGTGGTTTCTTGGACGGCTATGATTTCTGGGTATACGCAAATCGGTTGTTACATCAGTGCCCTTGATGTTTTTCGGGATATGCAGAAGGAAAGAGTTAAGGCGGATAAGATTACTGTAATCTCTGTGTTGCCTGCTTGTGCTCAGCTTGGTGCGCTTGAGTTGGGCAAATGGATTCATTTTTATTGCGAGAAAACTGGGCTTTTGAACAGAACTTCCATCTGTAATGCTCTGATTGAGATGTATGCGAGATCGGGGAGCATCCATCAAGCTCGTCAGTTGTTTGATCAGATGCAGGAAAAAGACGTTATCTCGTGGAGTACGATGATTGTAGCACTAGCGAATCACAGTAGAGGAGATGAAGCAATTGGGCTTTTTGAACGGATGAAGCAAGCCAAAGTAAAGCCTAATGCAATCACCTTTGTTGGGCTCCTCTCTGCCTGTGCACATTCTGGGTTTTTACGTAAAGGTTTACAATACTTTGACCATATGAAAGACGATTACAAAATCAAGCCGAGTATCGAGCATTACAGTTGCATGGTTGATATGCTTGGCAGAGCCGGGAGGCTCGGCCAGGCACTCGAGCTCCTAAGAAAGATGCCAATGAAGCCTGACGCGAAGATCTGGGGCTCGTTATTGAGCTCTTGTAGAACTTACAAGAACATTGACGTTGCAGAAATCGCAATGGAGAGGCTGTTAGAATTCGAACCCAATGATACAGGAAATTACGTGTTGCTATCGAATATTTATGCAGAAATGGCGATGTGGGAAGGTGTGTCGAAGATGCGGAAACTGATAAGGAGCAAAAGCATGAAGAAGACGCCGGGATGTAGTTTGATTGAAGTGGAAAATGTAGTTGAAGAGTTCATTTCTGGGGATCATTCAAAGCCTTTCTTTGATGATCTTCAGCAAGTGCTAAAGCTGCTAAAAGTAGATGATCAGAGTGAATGTCAGGATATTGTTGAGTTGATGTCAGAAGATTGGCAATGAATTAGAGTCATTATTCATCAAAATATTTTCAATTAATACCTTTTTATCTTTTCTCCTTTTAGCTAAAGAAAATGATCTCGTTCTACAAAGTTGTATAAATTTTTCACTTCGCTAAGTTAAAGTTGAAGAGAAGCATATAATACGAAATTACAACGGAATATGTTTTTTCCGCCATGAAAGAAAATGTTTCTGTTTCAGTGAGGGGAGCTCAATTACCCCTTCATGGAGAATATATTTTTCATAATTGTATAAAGTTAAAGAAATGATATAATTAAGTTAAGACAAAAAGCATTTCCCATCAAAACAAACTGAGCCTCAATGTCACACGTTTACCAAGGCATACAATAAAAACAATATGAGGTAGGGTTGTAAAAAGAGTAGAGCCGGCTCCTCATAAGGCTCCAAAAGCTCAACTCGTTTTGAGTTCGAGTTGATCCGAACCAATTTAATTCGCTTAATAAGCCAAGCCCAAACATAGTAAAGCTCGAACTTGTAAACTCATGAACCTAAGCAATTGATTAATTTACTAAGCTAAATATGCCTAATTAAGTCTAGTTTGAGACTAAATCAGCCAAGCTCGAGCATAGAAGAGCCTGAATTGAGCTTAAATAAGCTAAAATAAGGTGAGCCTAGCTTATAGCAAACCAAGCTAGGTTCAAGCTCAACTACGCCAAACCAGACTTGAGCTTGAAGCTCAAAGCGAGCGCTTTGAGCCGAGCCAAGCTTATGCACCTCTAATCCAAACCTTAGTTCATTACAAGGTGTGTCAGTACAGGAATCAAATCAAACTACACCACCATACCCTATTTCAAATCGTATCTTCATTAAACTCACATAACACAAGATGAACAACATTATGTACCGAATTCATAAGGCAAAAACTCAAAATTCAGCGAGGTCAAGAAAATACACTGAGAAAAAGACTTCCACAAACGAAAAGAAAACCGAAAACAAAAAATGAAATTTTTTTTCTATTTGTAAACAACAGCTAATCCCCTCAACCAAACAGTGAGAGACCACATATGACAATTACAGCATATACACTACACTCCATGAAAACCGAACCCATAAATCTCTGCATCATCAAACCGAGCTCTAACACTCGACCTGCTTCTTCGGTCCAATCGGCCCCTTGTGCTGCTGAAGGCGACTTAATCGCATTTCTCTCTCCTCTTGTCGAAGCCTTTTGTTTCTCGGACAGAAGTTTCCAGAGTATAAACGTTACATTAGTGAGAAAAACGAGAAATAATGGTCGGAATAATATGATGCTCCTCATGATATTGGTGCCGAAAATAGGGAAACCCGAGTATGACAAGACAACTAAAAGAGCCATTGTTATAGAACATAGCATTCGGGTGCAACCCGTTGTGGACATCGCAGAGTTTATTTGATTTGAATTGAATATATCAGAAGGAAAGATCTTTCGGGATGAATGTTGGTGCATAGTGGAAGCTGAAGATGATGATTCTGGTTCAGTATTGGCATCAGAGCAAGGAGTTTGACTGGGGTCGAGTTGGGGCTTGCTCTTGACCGAAAGTAGGTCGTCTTTTCTTCCATTGCTGAAGGTCTCGCTTTGGTGTTCAGTACTGTTATCGTGCTTAGGCGGCGTATGATTTGACAATGTTTCTTCTCCATTGCGAGGAGCTGCAAAGAGCAAAAGAGTTATTGAGCTTTCGGTGAATCTTAGCGAATTCAATTGACAATAAGATGCAGCAAACCAAAAGCTAATTAATTCCTAAATCACTAATAAACTCTTGGATTCAATTCATTCATAATATCTCCATAAAGTACTTAAGGAGGCCAATTTATAGTGTAAGTACCCTAAATCCGAAAAGATAAAAGAAATCTCAAAGAAACCTAAATCTAATTTAACTAAGAAATAAAAATAATTAAAAATCTTTAAAAGAATATAATCCCTGTCCAATAAGAAACATAAGACAACTCTGAGTAATCTTGATCTAAATTAAATAAAATCCTTAAGCTAAACTAATATCTAGGAAATATAAAAATTACAAATATATTAAAACTCCATATCCAAATATCCTCACCAATCCCATATTTTGCAATATCCTCGTACTGCAAAAAAAATCAGCGGTAGGTTCGACTAGTTATGACTAAATAACGATATCTCTAATAGTTAATACAAAAACGTGTTTAAATGCAATACTATTTCATGAGCACATCATCATTGCAGGATTGATCAACACTGACGCCCAGGGAATGACACGATAGATAGAATTGTTGAAGACGTAAATGGATGAGACCTGAAATCGTAGTACTTAAATTAACGCTTGAAGAAGAGGGGACTCTGTGTCAAAATTTTACACCTAATATTCGCATACCCTTGAAGTTGTTGGGAATTGATTATGTATGTAATAAAAAACCAATATCCGAGTCCATATATCTTCCATCTCTGCGGCGACTCCTGGATTCTAGGTACAATTATTGTTCATTGTCGTGCAGCATTTAAAGTACCTCCATTATTACAAAATCTTTCTCATTCAAGGCAACATCATATCTAAATTGAAAACGCGCACATTCCTCGGTGAAGGGGCTTCAAATAGACAACCTAAATACTAGGGTTGACAACTAGTCATATATTTAAAAGTTAGACCTCCTGTAAATGCAATACACAAATAGAATACAGCATAGTATCCGATAGTCCTAATACATGTAAAGTAAAACTACACTAGAAGAATTTCTATCAGATAATACCACGGAAAATCAGTCAATTTGTGTCTAACAAGGACTTCTGAAGTAAGCGTTTTTCTTTTTCTTTTTTTTTTCTTTTTTTTTTTTTTGTTTTTTTTTGGGTGTGGCCAAAACACTAGGTCCATGAGGTCCACAACCAACTTTCTCAACTTCCCTTCGAGAGAACATAAAGTAATTTTCTCAAGATTGATAGCCTAAATTTCCTATGGAACTCGACTTATGGTCCATAAGTCAACAATTTCTATGGAGAGGATTAAGAAAGAAGCTAACTGATTTTATGCACTTCAGTATAATAAATCATGTGTGAAATATGCAAGAGTCAAATCTCTAGATATTTTCCATAGAAAATTTGGCTAAACTTATTCGCCTGACCAACAACCACAAAAACAAAAATGTTCGAGAAAGTTCCGTGTGTATAATTTTTAGTTATCTCAGATTGGTGACCCTTCCACAAAAGTACCCTAGGCTGATATCTGTTGAATTTTTTTTTTTTTAGAGTAGCTTATTGCTGATGGTGCACCCTCACCATACATAATTACTAAAGTGGAGCCCAGATGGATAGAAAAAATACTTAAGTAAATGGTCTTGGATAAGAGGGACGGTAAAAGAGGATACAAACTGTGCAACGAACTAAAACACAATGTTTGGGAGGAAGCCCAAAAGAGACATGATATCAAAGCATGGATATTAAAGGAAAAAGCAAAGAAAATTCTCTCTCTAGATCCCGCAACAAGGGGCATTGGCAAGTTTCCTGGAAGCAGTAGAGAAGTCAAGAAACTGCTAGGAAAGGAGGGATAGCATGGGGCAAAGTAGGGCTTGTCAAATGTGATGGTTAATGTCGTGTAGTGTTCATATTATACAAGAGGTTTCATAAAAGAGCCAACCTAAACTCAAACCCGTTTATTAAATGTGTCAAGAACCCTCAACCTTTACCCGATGCAATTAGTAAATGGCTAAGACACATTTCATTATAAGATTGACTTTTTCTTGTTACAAGCTAGTTTGTCAGTTTACAAGCATTGCTAATGACAAGCTTTTACAGTTGAGACTTAAAATAAACACCGATATTTATAATAAACGAGTTAAACATGTCAAACCAAATTCAAAACAGCTCCAGAAACCCCGACCACTATATTTGTATCGTATTCTTATCGTGTTATCATGTCGTGTCAGATTTGTAGCTCTAGTGCAAAGGGTTTCAAAGGAAGCTAGAAAGCCAAATGATGGGTTATGGGGGGAAGGGAAGGCAGGAGATGGGGCGGGAAGCGCAAATCAGAAGAGAGACTAGCCAATGCAAGACATGGGCAACGGAACAGGGGAAGAGAGAGCAACTATTAGCTTTTTCTTCCTTTTTGTAAATTCTGGAGAACATATTTTAGAATTAAATTTATCCAGTAACCATCAAGACATATCATTTGTTAAACTAAAAATACGGTGTTTTGATAAAAACCGTATCCTACTGTTTAAACTCATCACTTATCAAAACCGTATCCTACTGTTTAAACACATCACTTTGAGTATGCTGGTGACTAGAATAGCCATCTCACCAATCATGTATTCTCAGCTCTCTCTTAATCATCGTCCCCTAGAACAACCCCCTAATGGAGTAATAAGAAGCAACACACAGGCCCTATACGAAAGTCTTTGGAAGTAAAATTTAGGAAAATTATCACTTAGATACACTAAGGTTTGAACATTTATCATTAAGGTACCCTGACATTTCAATATATATAATAAACTACCCTGAGTTTTAGACATTTTATCACTTAGGTACCCTAAAATTTTAAAATTTTATCAATCAGATACCCTTTTGTCAAAAATTTGATAGATTTTTGTTAGAAAATGCTAAAATTGAACATGATTTCAACAATATATAAGTATCTGCATTAGAATTTGATGATTTTTTGCCGAAAAATGCAAAAATGACATATAATTATAGGTGGTCTACATCAACATTCAGTGAATATTTTATCACAATTCGTTGAATTTTTTATGAAACATTGGCACTAGCTTAGATCAACATTTTTTGTAAATTCTTATAGAAATTCATCAAATTCCGTTATAGGGTATCTAGGTGATAAAATATTCAAATCTCAGGGTACCTCATTGTATATATTAAAAATGACATATAATTATAGGTGGTCTACATCAACATTCAGTGAATAGTTTATCACAATTCGTTGAATTTTTTATGAAACATTGGCACTAGCTTAGATCAACATTTTTTGTAAATTCTCATAGAAATTCATCAAATTCCATTATAGGGTATCTAGGTGATAAAATATTTAAATCTCAGGGTACCTCATTGTATATATTAAAATGTCAGGGTACCTAAGTGATAAATGCTCAAACCTTAGGGTTCCTAAGTAATAATTTCCCTAAAATTTATTAAGAAAAGTTCATGACAAATAGGCTCAATTTTCTTTGAGAAAGACACGCTTTGCCAGGATTGATTGCGAAGCTTGACAGGAACTCAATGGAAGATCCATAGATTTGAGGAATTTTGTCCACGGGCAAATAAGTCTTTCACGGAAATTAGATTTTACTAGACGTGCCCTCAAAGACCGTAATAACAGTTCACTGATATATATTTGATATTCCCAGAGACAACATACATTACGTGGAGATCGTGTCTCATTCATAAAGACGAGTTCCAAATCCAGCCCAGCATCCAAGGTTTACCATTAAACACCTTCACCAAGACCAAGAATGACTATTTAACTCAGAGTCTCAAAAAGCAATTCCACCAATCAATAGAGAGCAATTCTGCAGACACGAAGCTGTATTACTACTAGAAAGGGGAGTGGAAATTCCATATCATACATAGAGATATTTTGTATGTGCACAATAAAATTATCAAAGGTTTACCATCAAAACATCTTTACCAAAATCACAACAGCTATTTCCTCCGAAGTCTCGAAAAACTATTTCTCTAGTAATTAGAAAGAATTTGCTATCTTCAAGGCACTATTACTATTACAAAGGGGAGGCTGTACAAATTCACTCGTACGACAGATAATAGATTACTTGCATCAAGAACACTTTACGTTTTAAGTCCTTCATACTTAATTCAAACTAAATGGGCAATTGAGACATATCAATCTTTCAAACAATCGAAGTAAACCATGCCTCGGAGTGTATAATCTCACAAGCCAAGTGGGTCAAAGTGACAATTTTCATCAAAGGCCATCAAACATGCATCATCCCAGTGCGAAATTTTCATCCAATGTAGGAACACTAATATACTAAAAAAAAAGTGTGTTGAAACAATCCCATTTAACAGAATCCGTACATTGACTAAAATCAGAGGATGGGATGTAGATAGTAACTAACAATGGCTTAACTCCATGAAACTACAACATGATTTGAATCCCTGAACACCATAATGGAATTCAATTTCTAGCATAATTCAACATGATGTGCCCTGAAAACTTAAATAGATGGACTAACCCTGTAAATTCAGAAGCATCTAATATTTTTGGTAACTGAGGTATCCATGCCAGCTTACCTGAACCTCCTGCACCTTGACTAATCCAAGGATTTGAACATTATCTACTTGGAATTTTGTAGTGCAACATGGTAATGTGGGGCCCATAAACCTAGTGGTTGGCCCCAATGAATTATTTGCACCAATGCCAAGATTCAAATCCCATACCCGAGATTTCATCAGGCGTCATATCGAAGTGTCTTACCACTTGAGTCAATTCTTAAGGTTCAAACGGAACTAATATTTTGGTCACTCAAGTGTCGGCTTACATGCACCTTGACTAATCTCTAGGTTTCACGTACAATCCACTCAGAAGCTTCCTTCATACAACATGCTGAGTTGGGGCCCACAAACCTAGCGGTTGGCCACAGGGAATTGCTTTGCACCCAACGCCAAGATTCAAACTTCAAACCTTGGTTATGAGGTGCAAAATCAAAGTGCCTTACCACTTGAGTCAATTCACTTATTGGGACTCGTTAAATTTTCACCGGCTCTTAAGCCTAACCCACAAAGTTGACATACATGAAATCCAAATATAAACTCAAGTGGAGCTCCATCTTAAAACCAATTGACATTAGGTGGACCCGCCCACTAGGCTTATATATCATTCTCTTCACTCTCACAACTCCAATGTGGGATTCTTAAGAGACTCACATGTGGAGTCCTTAACACAACTACTGTGGTTCCAAAGGTGCAAATTCATCATTCAACATGTACAATCAAAATACCAACGACTTCAAAAACTACACTAGCAATTCTCAACAGCATATTTTGCTAACAGAAGAATAATCTAACAAATAACAAAATACCAGAGGATCACTGATTGGGGAGACAAAATGGTCCCATGTCCTTTAAATTTTTACCTAATTTTAGTCATCATATAGGGGCCAAATTCTGTCATAAAATAAAACACTAGTTATTATTTTGAACAAAAGAAAAAATAGAAACCAATTTGACCAAAATTACAAACATTAAGGACCATTCTGAACAAAATAAAGATGAAAGACCAATTTGAACAAACTTAACAACATGAGGAACCAATGGCGTAAATAACTCAATAAAACACATAAATCAAGAAAATACCCTCCTTACTATTTTATACGGTATGTCATTCATTTTTAAGCTCGAGATCACTCATGTTTGTATTTGATACGATTGTTCACATCACCGGCCATGTCAGCCCAGCTGCCACGTCATACCCAATTGCCACCTCACCTTAATAGCTTTTTAGTATAAAGGTGATTAGATTAGGGTAGAGATCATGCTTGATGAATGTGCTTGTGATTCTCTCTCTCCCCCAATCTTCTTCTACTTTTCCCCCCTTTCCCTACTATACAATTATATACTTATACTTTATACCCAATACATATACTTGTATAGCCAATTACTATCAATATAAGAGTTCTATTGGCTAATTTGATCTTGAGTTGCTTGATTGAGTGTGAGCTTGTCCTTGATTGATTGGAGAATTGTGGATTAATTGTTGGTTGGTAACATTTGGTATGAAAGAACTCGCTCCTCGGCTTGCTCATTGTTGATCAGCTCAATTCATACATATGAGGCTTATACAAGAGACAAACGGTTATTAAGGTATAATCCAAGTTCTGCACATAAGGTGTTTGATGAAATGCCTTAAATAGTCATTCATCAATAATCCTTGGCTATAGGAAGCAATGGCCTACAATACTCAATCTCAAGCTACAATTCGGGGCATTGAGGAGTCACTATATGCCACACTCGATTGGAGGTTCACGACTATTGATGCGAAGATGGAAGAGAAGTAACATGTGGTATCAAATCAATTCAATTGCAAGAAGTGTTCATGGTCGATCGACCTTTCCGGCTTGGGTAGAATCACCCCACAGTGGTGACCACCAATCGGGATCTCCAATGTCATTGAGGGAACATCAGCGAGATGATCCATTAGCTGAATTGACAAAATTGAGGCAATCTAGACCATTGGCCGGATACTTTAGTGCATTTGAGTTGTTAATTAGCCCTTGTGGGTTGTCTGAGGATGAGAAGATCAATGTATTCATGGGTGGATTATGAAACTGTCTGGATGGATTAAGCTATTTAAACCCAAGACCTCACAAGAGGCCATTGTGTTGGCTAAATTACAAGCAAAAAGAACTGTGAGCATTTGGAGCGTATTACTGATAAAAACCCCTCACATTTGACCCCCATCCTTCCATTACCTAACTATACTAGTAGAGTTGGCTCGAGTACCACACAATCAGCCCCTAACCCACCCACCCACATAATCACACCCGTGCCCCAAAGCTCTAACACAGCCCAAACTCCCTCAGAGAACCAAATTAGGTGTCATCATGGGAACCACAGTGAAGTGGAGTCCAAACCCGAATTCGAAGTAGAAATAGAAGGTCAGATTTTGACCTATGCTCTTGAGGGTCTTAGTAATTGTCAGACAATGCAGGTTCAGGGTTATTTGGGGGATTGGATTATCAGTATACTAATAGAAAGTGGGAGTACACACAACTTCCTTGATTCAGACACAGCAAAACATTTGAGCTGCATCATTGATGATCTGATTAAGCTTCCGGTTATGGTGGCCGATGGAAAACAACTTGTGAGTGAAAGTTTTTGTCATAAGTTTAAATGGAGAGTTCACGAAGCTAAGTTTTGTTTTGCTTTTCTTGCTTTACCCCTTTCGAGATGCCACATGGTGCGTGGGACACAATGGTTGAGTACCTTAGGCAAAGTTCAATGGGATTTTAAGGAGTTAACCATGGACTTCTTATTGTACGGTGATCATCATAAGTTAAGGGGGTTAAGAATGATGGCTTGAAGAAGGGTTCGGATAGCACGATCACTCAAATTCCCGATCAACCGACCATGGCTTATGTCTTCTAGCAGCAAACTGAACCAAAAGTGCAATTTTACAGCATAGTGGCAGCACCAAAATCAGAAATGCACGACTGCCCGGATCTGACAGACATTTTAGATAAGTAAGCCGATGTTCTTGAGGAGAATACTACATTTCCTCCTCACCCAGGTGAATCAATGGTTGAAGTGACCGATCACAACCTGACAAAAATTTTAGACGAGTATGTCGATGTTCTCGAGGAGGATGCTACTTGGCCTCCTCATCATAAGTTGATCGCGATCTTCAGGCCCACCTCCCTAGCTTCGACCCTTGGGGACAAGGGTCATTTCGTGGCGGAGGTATTGATACGATTGCTCACATTACCAGCCACATCAGCCCGGCTGCCACGTCATACCTGGGGTACCACCTCACCTTAATAGCTTTTTAGTATAAATAAGGGTGATTAGATTAGGATAGAGATCATGCTTGATGAATGTGCTTGTGATTCTCTCTCTCCTCCATCTTCTTCTACTTCTTCCCTCCTTTCCCTACTATCCAATTATAAACTTTATACCCAATACATATACTTCTACTTGTATAGCCAATTACTATCAATACTCGAGTTCTATTGGTTTGACTGAGTGTGAGTTTGTCCTTGATTGATTGGAGAATTATATTCGCCCACACTTCCATAAACCACCGATATGGGATGGGGTCTTTTTCCTGTATCAGATTGATTATTGGTTGGTAACAGTATTATAGTTATATTTTGGTTGCTCATATACGTCATTTTACCAACAAAGAGACATAAAATCGTCTTGAAAACTCGAAGTTACTCCGACAAGAACAATTTTACCCTAACAATAACATTACCTGTGATTGAACTCAATAAAAGAAAAGAAATGAAGAAAATACCAGCAGATTGTTGAGTGGGGAGAAGAGAATCAGGGTTATGGAGGTGGGGAATCTGAGAGGAATCAGGAAGCGAATCTAGGGTTTGCTTGCGACCGGCGATGACAGCAAGACGATCTTGGCCTCCTTCAAGAATACGACGTCGTCTCGCTTCCCGGCTTCCATTCGCCATTTCCCAACTCTCTCTCTCTCTCTCTCTCTCTCTCTCTCTCTCTCTCTCAAGCTTTACTTGGTGAGTCTACTCTCTCTCTCTCTCTCTCTCTCTCTCTCTCTTCTCTCCTCCATTTTGCCCTTCCTGTTTCGTTTACTTTAGGTATTGTCCTGTACCGCAGATATTTGTTTTAACGTCTTGTTTTGTATATAAAAAGTAAATATGAAAAATATAATTTTATAAAAAGTATAGGTTTAAGCTCGCCCTACTCGACTTCGCGGTCACATACGGCCTAACGGTGGCCAACACCTTCTTCAGAAAGTTTGAGCAACCCATTGTCACGTACCAAAGCGGTGCGACAAGAACACGAATTGACTACATACTATTAAGAAAAAGGGTGCAAAGAGACTGCAGAGATTGCAAGGCTACCCCAGGAGAAGACCTACCTACACAATATAGGGTGCTGTGGGCTAATAAAAAGGCCAAGAAGAGAACCAAAAGAATCTGCAAACCCGCCCAGACGCATACCTGTTGGAGGGATTTGAAGGGGGAGAAGTATAAGGTATACAAGGAAAGAGTGGAGGCCGAGCTCGGGAAGGACTTTAAGGGAGATACAAACCAGATGTGGAACCAACTGGCCCAAAAGATTAGAGGACTGGCATGGGAAGTTCTCGGCACGTCAAAGGGAAGGGTACCAAGCAACAGAGAGTCCTAGTGGTGGTGCGAGAAAGTCCAAGAGAAGATTAAGGTGAAACGAGTTTGTTTCAAAGAGTGGGATCATAGCAGAGATGAGGATAAGCGACATAGGTATCTTCAAACCAGGAGAGAAGCAAAGCGAGCAGTCAGAGAAGCACAATCAAGAGCTTATGAGGATTTCTACAAAATGATGTAGACCAAGGAGGGTGCGAGGGACTTATATAGAATCGCCAAAGCTAGAGAAAGGAACACTAGGGACTTGGATAGAGTATAATGCATAAGAGGGGAAGATGGACAGGTACTCGTGGATATGCATCTAATTAAGGCTAGGTGGAAAACGTACTTTCACGAGCTGTTAACTGAACAAGGAGGGACAGAGATATCCTTAGGCGATCTTCAAACATCCATGGAGCATCAAAACCACTGTGACTGTAGGCAAATTACCCCCGAGGAAGTCAAGGAAGCCCTGAAATTCATGGGAAGGGGTAAAGCAGTTGGTCCAGATGGCATACCCATTGAAGTATGGAAAGGCCTTGGACAGAAGGGCATCAGTTGGCTAACTATAAACTATTTAACCGAATCTTTCTAGGGGAGAAGATGCCTGAGGAATGGAGGAAGAGCACATTGATTCCAATATAGAAGAACAAAGGCGACATTCAGAGTTGCGCCAACTATCGGGGTATCAAACTAATGTGCCATACTATGAAGTTGTGGGAACGGGTCATAGAGAGGAGGTTAAGGCAACAGACAGAAGTGTCCGAGAACCAATTTGGATTTATGCCCGGGAGATCAACAATAGAAGCCACCCACATCCCGAGGCGGACGATAGAGTAATACAGGGAGAGACAAAAGGACCTTCACATGGTTTTCATCGATTTAGAGTAGGGATGACAATGGGGCGGGTAAAACCCGTTACCCGTGGGTATCCGCCCCATTTGGGGCGGGTATGGGTATAGATGATGGGGGTAACGGATACGGGTAGGGTACACATTTTAATACCCGTCAAGGGTATGGGGCGTGTACGGGTATGGGCTTGTACCCGCCCCGTACCCACCCCGCCCCGCCTCGTACCCGCATGTATCCGCCCCGCTCTTCCCCATACCCGCATATCCCCGTTGTGTTATTTTATATAAAATAAATTTCTTAGGCAATTTATAATTATGAAGTCATGGTTATTATTAAAGGGAAAAAGAAAATAATTTTATGTGTAATAAGTTGGACAATGGATAGGTAACAAGGTGGGTATGGGGAGCAGGTACGGGGTGGGTACGGGCGGGTTGGGGCGGGTAATGGATACCCGTTGGGTATTAGCGGGTAATGGGTATGGGTTTGTACCCGCCGCGGCAGGTACGGGTACCCACTTCATACCCGTGGTGGGTAATGGGGCGGGTACGAGTATAGAATTTGGGTGACGGGTACGGGTATGGAGAAGGTGCCCCCCGTACCCGCCCCGCCCCATTGCCATCCTAATTTAGAGAAGGCATATGATAGAGTGCCAAGGGAGGTCCTTTGGAGAGTTTTGGACAAGAAATGCATCCCCGTGCCATACATCCAAGCCATTAGAGATATGTATGACGAGGCAAAGACTATGCTATATACAGTGGATGGGGAGACAGACGCTTTCCCGATAACAGTAGGGATACACCAAGGGTCTGCTTTGTGCCCCTATCTGTTCATTTCGGTTAAGGACGAGCTCACTAGGCACATTCAGGGATGTGTACCTTGGTGCATGCTTTTTGCAGATAACATACTACTGGTGGGGGAGTCGCAGGAAGAGGTAAATGAGAAGCTGGAACTGTGGAGAGGGGTACTAGAGTCTAAGGGTTTACTACTAAGCAAAGCCAAGACCGAGCACATGGAACTCAAGTTCGATCCCTCTACCACGCCTAGTCGGGAAGACGTTAAGATTGGACCTGAGGCCATATCGAAGAAGGAGAGCTTCAGGTACTTGGGGTCCATGATACAGCACAACGGCGAAGTGGACGAGGATGTCAACAACCGGATTAAAGCGGGATGGCATAAGTGGAGGATGGCCTCCGCGGTACTTTGTGAAAGAAAGTTCCCCTTGAAGCTAAAGGGAAGATACTATAAGACGGTTGTGAGGCCAGCCATGACGTATGGGGTGGAGTGCAGGGCGATGAAATAACAGCACACACAGAAGATGAAGGTAGCGGAGATGCGAATGCTGAGGTGGATGTGCGGACACACAAGGAAGGATAGGATCAAAAACGACGTCATAAGAGGCAAATTGGGCGTAGCCTCCATTGAAGATAAATTGAGGGAGCAACGTTTGAGGTGGTTCGGACATGTTAGAAGGAGACCGGACAACGCTCCAGTAAGAAGATGCGATCAACCCCTTACTACACTAGGCAGAAGAGGAAGAGGCAGGCCAAAGAAGAGATGGCTGGAGATGATCCGACAAGACCTCACCCACCTAAACCTTCGGGAGGAGATGGCCTTAGATAGGGCCCAATGGAGGGCTAGCATAAGGGTAATAGATGTTCCAGTTGGAATAGAGTAGTCTAACTTACTAGTGCTAGGCCTTGACATCCTCATGGCGCACGTAGGTTCTGTACTCGCTCTCATGAGCTGTTACTTGCTATTTGTCTACTTATCTTTATCTCTATCCTTATCTTTATCTTATATTTTGATTTTTGATTTCTGCCTGATGTGGCTTGGTTTGAGTTTGTTATTTTGCTCACCGTGTGTTTTGCTCTACTCATGCTTTGTTTGCTCTCCTACTGCCAGGTCTCATGCTCTATGATGCGGACCAGCTTCCCATGTTGGGGGTCCTCAGAAACAGTCTCTCTTCAAGTTAGCCCCCTAAAGGGAGAAGGCTGCGTACATCTACCCCCCAGACCCTGCTTATGCGGGAGCCCTTGAAGGCACTAGGTTTGTTGTTGTTATTGTATAGGTTTAAGCTCTTATTTGATTTACATAAAGTAGACAGAATGTACTAAGCAATTTCTAATTCTTTTAAAATGTATGAAGTAACTTATCTAATCCTCCAGATAAGTTCTAATTCCTTCATTATTAAGGTTGCGTTTGGTTCAGCTTAAAGTTGTGGAAAAGTTCTTTTTGACTTTAGGGCTTGCGTTTGGTTAGCAGAAAAGATATTTTATATCTTTTTTACAGCTTAAATAGAAAGATGAAAAACTGTTTTATAACTAAGTAGAAAAATATGCAAAACTAGATCTTCTTCACAGCTTATTTTAGAGAAATGCTTTAAAAATATTGTATTAGCATTAAATATTTAGCACCGTGACCTATTTTTACTTGTTATCACTACTCCCACAGACCACCACACTTTTTATGTCATGGGTCACTACACTTACCACTTTCCACTAGTATGACCAACTATTATCATGATTATTTTTTATCGACTATAATTAGATAATTTATATTATTAAGTTATTTTTGTGATTATAGTAGGTAAATTACCTTTTAACTTGTATTAAAATGCTTTATTTTGTAAAAAAGATATTTCTGCACTGCACAACCAAACACTTTATTATAAAAAAATAGAGATCTTATATGGATAGATTTTATTGAAACATAAAAGTTAAAAAAGATAAGCTAAAATAAGTTAAACCAAAAGCACCCTAACTAACCTCCAAAATAAAGTTATATTTTTCATATTGACAATCAAATATATTTTACCTAATTTCTAAAAATTTAATATAGGAATTAAATTTTCAGGAAATAGAATTTCTCGCAGGAATTCAATTCGTGGGCCAATTAAACAAGGCCTTAGTATTTAGTTTTTTAATGATGAGAAAAGCATTAAACCCTAGTATGAAAATTAATTTAGAATTAAATACATATATCGAAATTAATTTAAAATTATTTCATTGAGGGAAATAAATCTAGTAATATATATATATATATGAGAAAAAATATAAATTTTTTCTTCTAGTTTTTTTTTCCTTAAATAATTTATGATAATATTTATAGAAATCCTTGGCACTATTGGTCAAAATCAAAGTGACCCCTGAACTTTTATTTTCATCAAAAACATACCTTCAACTATTGGTCAAAATCAATATAACTCTCCCAATATCTAATTTTATCAAAGACGCCCTTTAAACTATTGGTGAAAATCAATACAATGGCCCCAACTTCTAATTAATCTTAAATACACCTCTGGGCTATTATCGAAGATCAATTTAATCTCCTAACTAAAATTTTATCAAAGAATTCAGAAACTATTTTAAAAAATAGAAAAAAAAGTTCATGTATTCTGATATTTGGTAATATATTTTGTACGTGTCCGAATCTTTTAAAATATTCTTGAGATACCCTAAATTTTCATAACTTTATTTTCAAGTATTGTTCACATAATTCCATTAGAATTTCATTAAATTATACTAATGTGACATATAAAAAAAACTTCAACACAATTTAACTGACATTTATATTTAATATAATTTTAATTATTAAATAACATTTAAAATAATTTAAAATAAAAAAATACATAAAACTCCCTAAGACTACCAATAATGAATTTGAAATTAAAAAAAAAGTTATATTTTTTATTTCTAAAATTATTTTAAATTCAATAATATTTCAAATTGTTTTAATTATAAATGATGATTTCTGATAAATCTAATGATATTTCTTCCTTTAGTCAAATTATTTTTTAAGTACCAAGTTATTTTAATTTAACAAAATCCTAACAGAGTTACAAGAATGGTACTTGAGAAAAAAGTTACCAAGTTAAGGTTATCATAAAAATATTATAAAATCTCAGGACACCTAAAAAATATATTATCAAATCGCAAAATACCTAAACCAAATTTTTTTTTGATGTCCGTGATAATTGTTTTGAAGTTAAAAGAATAAATTGATTTTAGTTTATAGTTTAGAGATGTCTTTGACGAAACTAAAAGGTTGGGAGAGGGATGTCAAATTGACTTTAACTAATAGTTCAAGGTATATTTGATAAAATTAACAGTTTGGATAGTCACTTTAATATTGACCAATAGTTTAAGGGGTCTCTATGCATATTATATTTTATTCTGCAATAAAATTAGTTTCTCGTATTTTTAACCAAAGAGGGTACCAACACGCCGTCACCAAATCCTATTAAAATTCCGAAGTTAAGCGTGCTTTGGCAAGAGCAGTACCAAGATGGGTGACCTCCTAGGAAGTCGTCGCCCTCAAGTTGAGGTCACTCGGAAACAGCCTCTTTTAAGGAGTAATACCCTGAAGGGGGAAGGCTGCGTATATCCACCCCCCAGACCCTGCTTAGATGGGAGCCTTTGAGGCACTAAGTATGTTGTTGTCTCGTATTTTTAATTTTTTACCCAAATTTGGTCACTAGATGAAGGACTAACTTTTTTACAATTTATCAAAAAAAAAATAACTTTTTTACAAAATAAAACATTTGGGACTATTTTAAATGAAAAAAGAATTAAGAGAATAATTTGAATAAACTTATAAATATTAAGATCTATTTTGAACGTAAAAAAAAAGATAATAAACTAATTTAAATAAGGCTTAAATAACTCTTGAATTATGCTGTCATTAAGGGCAAAAATGATCTTTTTTTTTTCTAGAGAAAATTTTCTTGTTTTGTCTATCTATTTTAAATTATATTAATTTATTTTTTGCGCACTTAAAACTAGAGTCGGTTCCGAAATTTATGTTTGGAAAAAAAAATAAAAAAATAGTGCTGAAAAAAGTAAGTACTTTCCAGACGTAAACCGCATTAATATATCGCGGCTTTTTTTTTTAAATAACCGCATTTGCTTAAAACGGTTAGTTCAAGAAAGAACCGCATTAATATAATGTTGTTCATTAATAAACCGCATTATCTTAATGCTGTTCATACATAATAGAACCGCATTAAGTTAATGCGGTTCATGCATTTTCAAAAAAACCTTATATTTTTAAGGATGAGCTTGTTTATTGTTTGGTTGAGAATTAGGATCAACCGTGTTAAGTTAGTGCAGTTCTTTCCTCATAGAACCGCATTAACTTAAAACGGTTCTAAAATAATAGAGCCCCGTTACATTGATGCGGTTTATACTAAATTATACCGCGTTAAGTGTACGCGATTTATGTCTGGATAACTTTAATTTCTTGCCATGCACACGTGGACCGTATGAAAGTAATTATTTTTTTTCAGCACCATTTTTTTTTTTTGGAACATTATTTCCGGAACCGACTCCTTAAAACTATTTCAATCAATATGAGATTAATTTTTTAATTTCTAACTAAAATTTTAATAGCACATCTCTTATATAAGCGTTGACCCTTTTTTAAATATGTGAATCACATGTAACCGCTAATTAATGTTCTAATTTTAATCAAAAATTAACATTAATTTTGGGGTTGTTAACATCAAAGGTTGATGTACTTTATCAATTGTATCAATTTAGTCCCTATACTTTTAATTGTGTCAATTTAGTCCCCGTACAATTCAAAATGTGTTAATTTAATCATTTGATCAAATTTAAGTTAAGTTAATAACATAATTTTGAACAACAAAATTATGTTAGATGCAAAAAACTTATCATAAATTCACCTATTTACTCAATTTAATCCAACTTGCAGCCGAACCATTAAAACTTTCATTAAAAACTTAACATAATATTTTCTCTAAGGACCAAATTAACACATTTTAAATTATATTGTATTCAATTAATACAATTAAAAATATAAGGCTAAATTGATACAATAGACAAAACACAGAGACCTATGGCGTAAATAATAAGTTATTTAGCTTCAAACTCTAGACATGAATATTCAAAAGATGGTAGCTCCTACTTATCGCCCATAAAAGTGTAAATGAGCTAACAAGATGTTACTTCTTTAACACTTCGAGTGTGGCTCCAATAACCTCATAAGCTTTTTCATCTACTGTCAATTGATTTTAAGATAGAATCTTACTTAGGCCTGCATTTAGGCCTGACAAAATTTCACATGATATCAGATCAAGTTGATAATCTTGGACTCTTGTTCAACGCACCTAGTTCTCAAGAAGAGGGGTAGGTTTAAATTTGATGCACTACGAGACTCAAATGAATGATTCAATTGGCCAGGCAAAAGCATAGGGTATTGGTTGAAGACTCAAATGCAAGGTGTTATTAAGGACTATATGTGAATCTAATAAAAATCTTGCACAAAAGTTGTAAAATAGACTACTTTATCTAATAACAATTAAAATGGACTCTATATTTGCAAGTACAAGTAGAAGTTTGGCCAAACAGGCTCTAAAACAACAGTCCAAAAACAAAGTATTAAGCTGAATTTTTCATAAGCCTAATCTACTGGAAGCTTATAGCATTACAATAATGCTGCAAACTACAAAAGACCAAAACTGGAGAATACAAGCAAGAGTTGCTGAACTCCATCATCAAAATCAAAAAACTTACCTAAAAAGTATTTGGTATCATTTTCTATTCGTAGATTTCGTAGTTAAGAAACTAGAAACCATGTCTCAGAAAATATTTTTCCATGTTTTGGAGTTTGGTTTTCAATTTTTTTTCCTAATTTGAGTGAAAAAATTTGAAGACATAAAACCAAAACAAGAAAATCATTTTCAGAACCTAGTTATTAGTGCTTGTTCGGTATCATTTTAACTTTGCAATTTTTTGGTTTTCAAAAGCTAAAAACCTCGTTTCCAAAATAAATTTTTTTTCTTGTTTTCGGTTGCTATCAAAAAGAAAGAAACTGAAAGCAAAAATACCAAAAACTAGAAAAAAATCATTACCAAAACACGGTCTTTAGTTTCTGACAAGATAAAACTACAAATAGAAAATGATACCAAACAAACCCTCAATCTCTTAGTAACCAAAAACTACAAATAGAAAACAATATCAATTAATCCCTACACAATTCCAATAAATGACCAATACAATTTCTCTGTGGTGCAAAATTCAGAGAAATTACTAATGCAAGTCACTCATCTACATTAATGTTAGTTCAGATGTACTTAACTTGTTTCATCTTCTGAATCAGGAGCTATTTCACAACTTCCTTTCCCTTGAGCGCCACGGCTCAACGAGCTTCCACTGCTGTCCGAGTCAGGAGCCACAGCAGGCTCGATAGCAGTGTTCCGTGTCGGTCTTTGCCTCAACCGGTTCTTCAGGCCAGGACTCCGTGTGATCAAATCATTTCGTGTTCCAGTCATCAGAGGAACAACAATATGATTGTTGTTGTCTTTGATGTCAAAATCACTCATATCGCTATCACTATGTTTCTCGTTCTTGTTTTTGATGGTATTACCGTTGTAGTCATCATCCTCGTGATCAGTTTCATCATCCTTAGGATTTAGAGATCGTCTGGCCAAGTTTGTGTCAGAAGAGCCATTGCTCGTTTTTCTATAATCTCCATGTTTCGTGTCATGGCTCTGTTCTTCTGAAGCCTTCCGTTTCCTAGATCAAGACAGAAAGAATATGATGACACAAGACACAAGGATGCCAGCGCGACGATGGGAAGAGGTGGAAGGAAGGAGACCAATTGAATTTCCATTGATTTAGTGTCTATTTGGACAAGCTTTTTGTACAGTAGAAAGATTTTTTTTTTTTTTTACTGAAAATGCACTTTTTTGAATTTTGTGCACTGTTTGGCAAAAATGCAAAAACGCTTTAGATAAAAAGAGAAGTTCAAAAATAATACTTCTTGTTTAAAACAGAAACAAATACATAATCAAAAATTTTTAAGAGAAACATGCCCTCATTCATAATTTGAAAAAATTGGTCATGAAGAAAATAATTATTTTCATAGCATGGTCAAATAGGCACGTTCAACTTAAAAGAGTGATGAACTTAGGACATGACCTACATCAACTTAGACCAGAATCAAAGCCCTACAGAAACCGGCAGGAAGCAACCAAAAGTCTTAAACTTTGTATTCATCTCACAGTCACAAAGCCTCGAGAGAGGTTAAGGCTCCGTTTGGTTTAGGGAAGTCTTTTTCCGTTCTATTTCTATTATTTTCTTACATAAATAAGTTAGCAGCTATAATTTAATCAAAAAATATCTTCTTCCATGGAGATATAGTTGACTTCTTCGCGAGGAAAAAGGAACAGATTTTCCTTGTCGGGAGATAAATGCTTTTCCAACTTAATTGCACTTCCTCGATCTCATACCAATCTCAAATGGGCCTAATACAAACTCCATACTAATGTATTCTGTAAAAAGAGAAGTTTCAAGAACAAACATTTTTCATCAAAAATATTTTAAGAAAAAGAAAAATTTTCTCCTCCAGCAAAACCAAGTCTAATTTCCTTCAAGGGAATCAAAACAAAACCTACACATGTCTCACCATATACACACTGCCTTGTGAGAAGGTTGGTGGCTTACTGTGCAAAGCTATATTGTGTGAGTGTTGGTGGCTTTGTGACTTACCGTTCAAAGTTACATTGTGGGAGGGTCGTGCAATAGTCAAATTGATAATGAAGATTGTAATATGGGTTTGGAAGTTATGATTAGAGATTGTAATTCCTTAAACTTTCATAGTGGATGAGGTACCTGTTTGAGTTCCGTGGTTTTTTTTCTCTCTAAATGATAGAGGGCT
The DNA here is from genome assembly GCA_018398585.1 of Simmondsia chinensis. Classification (NCBI taxonomy): domain Eukaryota; kingdom Viridiplantae; phylum Streptophyta; class Magnoliopsida; order Caryophyllales; family Simmondsiaceae; genus Simmondsia; species Simmondsia chinensis. The sequence continues at coordinate 36,457,126 of JAGTTD010000005.1, read as the reverse complement.
TCCACATAAAATTTTGGTGTTTTGATTTATTGTTGTTTTTGTTAATTTTTGCTCCCGCTTGTGCTTGACTGGGTGATTTTCCCAACAAAAAGGCACTATTTGCACCGTGCACCCAAAAAAATTCATTTTGATCAAATTTGGTTAAGAGCGGTTTTTTGAAGAAAAAGATCATTGGTCTAATGGAAAATAGTTGGCACAACAACAATCATATAAAGATGAGAGCATTCAACTGAATGCAAAAGTGTCAAACTTACTTTGTTAGTTGTATGGCTTGATTAATGGTCCGGTCATATTCATCTGCACATTCGTCAACAAACCCGTTATTCTTAAATCTTGCAGAACTGAAGTATGTAAGACAAATTTCCCTGCTCAAGTCTCCGAAAGCAGAAGATTGGCAGCAAGATTGCTAGCAAATAGATGAATGTCACTCAAAGAATAACATATTTGGCATAAGAATCCAAGGCTCCGTTTGTTTCAAACAGAAAAACATATTCAGTCTCACAATTCGCTTCCTTACAGAAGTAGTGAAGAATTTCAGAGACGTACAGTAAAATTTTACCAGGCCTTGGATTAACCCACAAATTTAGCATATATGAGGTTCATACATAAGCCTCAGTAAGAGTCCATCATAAAACCAATTGGCATTAAGTAGAGTAGTTAAGTAGGATTCTATTCTATGTTGATATTTTTCTCTCACAACTCCAAATTCCAATGTGGGACATTTTAATTATACTCGCACATAATGTTCTCAACAACACTTACAATGAGGATTCAAAGACTGCCTCTTCAATCGGTGATGTTTGGTGAGTTTTCCTTCTAGATTTCAACAATGCAAATCTAAACCTATGTACTTTATTATATCAACCAGGATAGATTACCGTATCACTTAAAAGTTGCTGCAAAGAAGATTTAACATCTGGAAGACTGGAACAATCACAAAGCAAGTCCAAATGAATTGTCAAGAAATTATCAGCATAAGCCAGCATTTCATTAAGCATCACAACTCAACAGGTATAATAACAAAATTTTGCACCTGTTTGGTCAAGCTTCTTCTCTGAAAAAAGTGATTTTTCAGAGGGGGGAAAAAACACTTTCCCCAAGATTTGATTGTTTGACCTAGAAAGAAAAGTGATTTTAAAAAGAACTAGAAATTGTTTTTTTCACTTTTGCGCAAAAGCATAAACGTAGTACTTCTCCTTTAAAGTAGAAGCAAAAGTAAAAAAGTTAAAACTTTTCCATACAAAAATGCCCCAATTGAAAGCACTTTTACAGAAGTAATTCTACAAAAAAGAGCTTCTAAATGAACAGTATTTTCACAGCCTGGCCAAACATGCCCTTACACAGTTGAAGTTCAAGCATACCAAATGTGTAGTTAACCGGTCTGCGAGTACGGCATGAACGGGTGACACCATCCACATAGGAGCGGTAGCCATTCAAGAGAGACTGTTGCCTTTGCTCTCGTTTCAGGGCCCTCTCTTTCTTCTGAAAAGCAAAATACAAAGACATGGGAGAAGAAGACATAAGGATGAGATCCATACAAGAGCTGAAAGATCAATGTATCTATTCTTTACCTTTTGCAGTTTCTCGAGTTCGGGAATAGCATCAGTTTCAATAGTTCTACAGACTGCAACTTCAGCTCCGTCTTTTCGAGATGAAAATTCATCCTGCACTCAATGTGATGGAGATCAATGATAAAGAATCAAGATTTAGATTTAGGATATTTATTGATAATTTGAATTGTTGTAAATTTTATTTCTTAGGATATATTATTAATTAAAGTTACTTTAGGGTATCTTGGAGGCTTTTAGGATTAGTTGATGTGCGGAGAGATTAGAGTGCTTTACTTGGTTAGCTTTATATTTTTGTATTTCTTTTGTTCATTAAGGACATCTTATCCTTAACGTCTTGTACATCATTTCTATCTTAATGCTATTTCTTTTGCTATCAAAAAATTAATTATTTTAGGATTAGTATTTTTCCATTATTAGATTAGTTTAATAATATCAGTACAGGAGTTTCTAATCAATTAGGATTTTAGTTTTGTATCTCTACAAATATTGAAATAAGAAAAATCTAATGCAGACTATTACACTATTTTAAATGAACTCAAATATTTCTATTTCTTAAACACAAAGTTGCTTATAACTCAGTACAAGGATACTTGGTTAAATTTGCAGAGGGTCGTTCAACCATCCTCCTAGACAAAGGGATACCAAGGAAACTCTTCGAATAAGCATAGTGATGCTTAATCTCTATCGCAGTGACATAATATTAAATGCATGACAAAATATAAAAACGAAACAGAAAAGCTATTATTACCTACCAAAAGCTGACGAAATTGATTGAGGTTGGTTGCAAGAGTCTCCCAATTAGCAGTAGGTTGATTCAAGCACTCTTTACCCCTATGCTTCGAATTTGATCTAGTCCTGTGTACTTCCTTGTACAATCTATGACCAATAACTGTGTTTCCATCATACCTACCAACAGAAGAGAGATTATGAGCATCCTTGATGCTAGGACTGACATAGACTGTCGCGTATCACAAGATTTACCAGTAACATATCCCATTTTTCTCTCCCCCAATCTTGTCTTTGCGGAAACAAGAAAGTTGGGTCCCTTGCTTCAGAGCATCATTAATATACGACACTGCATCGGCTTGCTGTGAACACAAGAAGCAAAAACAACAATACATCTCAATTGATAGTCCCAATCAGTTCAGTAACATGCTTAGAGTTAAATTAGATAAACCATACAGTTTTTACTATAGAAAACTGTTACACATAGATTAAATAGAAGACTTATCAACATCAACAGATAAACATTCTTTGAGAGTTAACATGCTTTGTATCGTTGTTTGTTTATAGAAAAAGATTTTTTAGTTCTCTATTTTCAATTTCCACTCAAACCGGGAAAACACAGAAAACAAAAAGCAAAAAATAAAAAGATTATTTTCATAATATAGTTTTTTGATTCCTAAAAATAAAAAAATACAAACAAAAAAGATACCAAACAGGCCCTAAGAGTGGCAGCACATCAAAAAATAAAAACGCATGATCAGTAAATAAAACTAAAAATATGATACCTCAGCTCGGACTTCGCACAATGCCTTTAGCATAAGTAAACGAACAGTAGGGTCGAGTTTTTTGTATCTAAGTATCTCCTCTCTGCGTGGGAAATAATGGAAAATTATGCATGAAAGTTAACATTAAACTGGATAAATGAGACGCAGTATCAGTTGAAGAAAACTTAACAATACCCTTTAGCTGCTTTTAGAGGAATATCCCCTTCAGCAACCTGCCACAAAGGAATGCAAGAAGCTTCTGATTATGTCCATCTAAGGCATGAAGTAAAAGCAGTTAAAGCAGTCGTAGGGTAACGCAACAGAATTACCTACCCATGGCCACCACATCGCGAGCTTTTTACAAAGAACTGTTACCCAAGCATCTGGAGTGGACAAGTTCTTACTACTAGGTGGTATTCCCTGTCATTAGTAAAATTGTGTAAGCATTCAGTACATACAGCAAAAGTCAGACTGATTTTGAGCAAAAATAATCTATTTAACTCCCTGTCATGCTCTGTTCTGAAAGCACCAGAAGGGAATAGGGTGTAGACGAGCCGAAGCAAGCCAAGCACCCCCTTGTTCAAACTCGAGCTCCATGAGCCTTATCAAGCTCGGGGCATGTTGCCCGCTTGATCTATTGTTGCTTTGTGCTTTGCTTGAGCTTTGTGCTTTGATGCTTGAGGCCTTACTGTTGCTTTATTATTTCATTTGCTTTTTCTTTTTAAGGTTGGGGGCACTCCAACACATCCTCTCATTAGGGTAACACCCTAAACTGGTAAGGCTACATATATCTCACCCCCTCCCCCCCCAAAAAAAAACTCTGCTATGGCGGGGGCTCTTTGGGCATTGGGATTGTTGTTGTTGAACAAATTGATAAAATATTAGTACTTCGATACTCGGCCCGACTTATCTCGTCTATCTAATCAAGTCTAGTCAAGCTTGCTATCAAGATGAGCCGAGCTCATAGTCAAACCAAGCTATTTGAGTTACTATTAAGCCATTGCCGAACCATATTCAAGGTAATACTGACTGATGATGAGCTCTTAACAAGCCCCTGTGAAAATTTTCACAAATGTTAATGAACTAAGCATCCCCCAATTGAGACTCGAGTCTTTAAGCTTATCGAGTCTACTTGAACTTGACTCGATCAACTATCGAGTCCCCCAAAAAGAATACGAACAAGTCCTAAGCGATCAAACACATATTGTCCATCAAATGTAAACCCCAGTGGGGAAGTGTCACGGCCCATGTCAAGCCCATGTTAAAATCATGTCAAAGGCATGCCCTTTTCATCACTTGGACCAAGCCAACGGCCCAATTTTGCTCTTCTCATGCGCGGCCCAATTTGCAACGGATGGCCCAAGCACCAAGCAAGCTTCTAGACAACTCTTATAAAATATCTAGGCATATGAAGAGTTTTCCCTCCAAATCCCTTGTAATCCCAACCGGTTGCTTTTATTCAAGTCATTAAGTTAGTTGATGTAATTAAGTAAGAAGCATCTAGAATCCTAACTCCTAAGTAGTATAAATATGAAGCTAAGTTATGAGTTGCAATCATCTACAAAATTATATGAATGAAATTACTATCTTTTCTCTCTAATCTCGTATTCTCTTCTCTCTTCTAAAATTCTCTCCTTTTCTCATCTTCTCTTCTTATCTCCTACTCTCTTCCTCTCTTTCCCTTTCACGGTTCCCTTTTCTTAAATTTATCCAAGTCACGGACTTAGGTTCGTGACAATGTGGTATCAGAGCCATCTTATGATCTGTTAAGCTGGCCATCACAAGAAGTATGTCTTCATCAGGAAATACCGAGCCCAACTAATGGGTTGACGCTGTTGAAGGAAGGTTGGACCGTTTGGAGAACCTTGTTGAGCAACAAACCCGAACTAGCACCAAATTGAAGACCACAGTGGAGAACATGGACCTTCATATGGAAAATATGGGGTTGGAAATCAGGACTCTAGCCGAGGCTGTCAATCGGTTGGTGAAAGCCCAAGAAAAGAGGCCCGAATTTGAACCTATAGCCCCACCTGTGGTTGCCCCCGAATTCACTGCACCCGGAGGATCCCGAAACTATGGCCCGACAGGAGATGGGATTTTACCGCATCCCACACGCTATTCGGAGCCCAGGACCAACCATGTCCCACCTCGGGTCATGGAGGAAGGAGACTATGGCCGAAGCAACGGAAGCAACCGCACATGGTCCAACCACACACTAAGGCTTGAAATACCGAAGTTTGAAGGTTCAAATCCGAGAGCTTGAATTCGAAAATGCCTTAAGTATTTCCGTTGGTATCAAGTTCCCGAGAACGAGTGGGTAGAGTATGCATCAAGCCATCTTCACGACTACGGGGATGTGTGGTATCGTGCTCTTAAACTTAAACATCCTCAAATGACATTGCAGTTTTTCATGGATGAACTTTGCAAACGTTTCGGTGATCGCTCACTTCAAGATGTCGTGGAAGAATTTAGTAAGATGACTCAACATGGACCGGTAGTAGAGTACGTTATAAGATTTGAAGAATTGAAGACTTGGATGTTGATTCACCACCCGACCTTAAGCGAAGCGTACTTCGTCTCAAGTTTCATTAGCGAGCTCAAACCCGCCATGCAAGCCTCCGTCAAGGCCAATCGCCCCACCGATCTCAGCATGGCTTTTGAACAAGCCAAACTCCAAGAAGTAGCCATAGCTGAAATCAAGTCCTCAACCTTGAGCAAGCCCTTGACCAACCTCCTTAAAAAGGGGGAATTTCGTTGGAATGAGGAAGCCGAACGAGCATTCGAGGCCTTCAAAGAAGCAATGACAACAGGCCCGGTCCTTGCACTTCCGGATTTCTCCAAGCCCTTTGTCCTAAAAACCGATGATTGCGAAGTGGGGATTGGTGCAGTTCTCTCTCAAGAAGGCATGCCTCTTGCCTACCTTAGCAAGGCCCTTAGCCCACGCCACCTTGGGCTTTCGGTCTATGAGAAGGAGCTTCTCGCGGTGCTCATGGCCATGGAGAAGTGGAGACATTATTTGATGGACCATCATTTCATAATCAAGGCGGATCACGCAAGCCTCCGCCATCTACTTGAGAAAAGAATTACCACGCAATTGCAACTCAAGGGGATGTCAAAGATGATGGGCCTTCGTTATAGCATCCAATACCGCAAGGGAGCTGAAAACTGAGTCGCTGACGCACTTTCAAGGCATGATGAAGAAGAAGCCACTACCACCTATGCCCTCATGACCACTTCGGCTCCTCTTTGGGTGCACGAGGCTCAAAGCTATGAGAACGAGGCCCACACCGCCAAGTTGATTGAGCAACTCATCCTTGACCCAACAAGCAACAAGCCTTATTCATTTGAAGGAGGCCTCCTCAAATACAAGGGGAGACTTTATGTGGGAGAAGGAGGAATGAGAGACAAAGTACTTCATGACTCTCCCATGGGGGGTCACTCCGGATCTCTTGGCACGTTGATGAGGGTCAAACGCATGTTCTATTGACCCAACCTCAAGAAAAGCGTTCATGAATGGGTGGAGAAGTGTGACACTTGCCAACGCACCAAGCACGAGAACGTGGCCTACCCAGGATTCCTACGACCTCTACCCGTGCCCAACCAAGCATGGGAAAGCATTAGTTTGGACTTCATAGAAGGGCTGCCCAAGTCAAGAGGAAAAGACGTTATTTTGGTGGCTGTTGACGGGCTCACCAAGTACGCACACTTCATGGCCTTGGCTCACCCATATACCGCAACCAAAGTGGCCCAATTGTTTTTGGACCAGGTTTACCGTCTCCATGGGCTACCCAAAGGACATCATTTCAGACCGAGATGCATCCTTCCAAAGCCTCTTTTGGAAGGAACTTCTGCGCCTATCCAGAGTTGAGTTGAAGATGAGTAATGCTTACCACCCTCAATCCGACGGACAGACTGAACGACTGAATCAATGCCTTGAAAGCTACCTCCGAGCCATGGTCCTCCATAAACCGAAGCAATGGTCCCAATGGCTTCCCTTAGCCGAATTTTGGTACAACACTCACTATTACTCTTCATTGAAGGCTACGCCCTTCCTTGCTCTCTACGGCTATGAACCAAGGGTCCTTGCCCCTGACATTCCTTGCATTTCCGCAACCGGGGATGTTGAAGACTTCACCAATGAAAGGCAGAACTTGATCAATCTACTCAAAGAGAATCTGAAGGAGGCACAACAGTGTTATAAGCATCAAGTAGATCAAAGAAGGAGTGAAAGAACCTTTAAAGTGGGAGATTGAGTCTATCTCAAGCTGCAACCTTACAGGCAAACATCCATAGCTCTTCGAAGAAACTTGAAGCTAGTAGCCCGTTATTATGGCCCGTACCGCATCCAAGCCCGAATTGGGGAAGTGGCATACAAGCTCGAGCTTCCAGCAGGTTCCAATATTCACCCAGTGAGCTTCCAGCAGGTTCCAAGATTCACCCAGTGTTCCACATTTCCAGACTGAAGAAAAAAGTGGGAGACAACATGCGCATCACTTCTGACCTTCCTCAAATTGGCAAGGACGATGAAACCGAAGTCACTCCACAAGCCATCCTCAACCAAAGAACCGTGACACGCAACAAAAGAAGAATCAAGCAAGTACAAGTTCAGTGGAAGAACATGGGAGATGATGCAATCACTTGGGAAGACTGGACCTTCATTCGCAAGCAATTTCCATGCTTCAATCCTTAAGGACAAGAATTGTTTGAAGGGGAGGGCATTGTCACAGCCCATGTCAAGATCATGTCAAAGGCTCACACTTTTCATCACTTGGATCAAGCCAACGGCCCAATTTTGCTCTTCTCATGCGCGGCCCAATTTGCAACGGATGGCCCAAGCACCAAGCAAGCTTCTAGAAGACTCTTATAAAATATCTAGGCATATGAAGAGTTTTCCCTCCAAACCCCTTGTAATCCCAACCGGTTGCTTTTATTCAAGTCAATAAATTAGTTGATGTAATTAAGAAGCATCCAGAATTCCAAGTCCTAAGTAGTATAAATATGAAGCGAAGTTATGAGTTGTAATCATCCACAAAATTATATGAATGAAGTTACTATCTTTTCTCTCTAATCTCTTATTCTCTTCTCTCTTCTAAAATGCTCTCCTTTTCACATCTTCTCTTCTTATCTCCTACTCTCTTCCTCTCTTTCCCTTTCACGGTTCCCTTTTCTCAAATTTATCCAAGTCACGGACTTAGATTCGTGACAGGAAGCTATCCTTCAGTTCCATAACATCAGCAAATAATTTACCGCCCAAGTTATCCCAATCAAGCAGAAAGTTACTCCAGAACCTCATAAAAACTATGAGCAAGCAGTCCCATTTCTCAATTAAGAATGAGTATATTTCAGTAGGCGAATTCCCAGCCCAGGCACCACAGATGGTCTAGATAATCAGCGCCAGGTTCAGTATCAGTTACATTAATACAGCTCTAAAAAGGTCCACATCTTTCACAGAAACAAATAAATATGCACCATCATGCAAGAAAGGAGGCATGGAAGGAAGTCAGACATCCCGTGAAGCTATTTCATGGCAAATATCAAGAGAAGAAAGGATTTCATATATATATTAATGCATATGTTTTTATCGAATTATTAATGCATAACATTGACACAAGCTCCTCGTGCACTGAGGGCCTTGGACACAACTGAAGCAAATACAATAACAATGGATGGTCAATGTTCAACTTTAACACATAAAATAAGGAAAGTATAATCTTGCCATACAATCCTGTTGGGAAAATTACACCATCAAGCACAAGCGAAAGCAAAAATCAACAAAAGAACATCAAAACAACACACCCAAATTTAGGTGGAAACCCTCTCTCAACTAGATGAAAAACCATGGGACCCAAACGGGTGCCCCATCCACTAAGAAATTAAGGATTACAATCTCTAATTGCAACCCCCAAACCCCATATACAATCATCATATATCATCAATCTGACTATTGCATGGTAAGTTACCAATCCTCCCGCAAAGTAACTGCTGCATGGCGAATCACCACTCTCTCACAATGTAGCTTCTGTTCGGCGAGCCACCAACCCTCCTCAATGTAGTTTTGGATAGAGGAAGCTACAAACTCTCAAAATGACCCTCAATCATCACACAACTCTCAATCAAACCTGTCACTCTCCCCTTGCCCGGGTGGCCCCCAGGCACCCCTTTGCAAATCCCACAAAAGCCCCACCTCACAATTTTTCTCACTTCTTTTTTTTCTCCACCCTTAAGCCCTTTTATAATAGAGTTATTTAAATCTAATCTCATTCAAAATATCAACAACGACAACAACAATCCCAGTGCCTCAAAGGGCTCTCGCATAAGCAGGGTCTAGGAAGTAGATGTACGCAGCCTTCCCCCCTTCCGGGAGCTACTCTAAAGGGAGGCTGTTTCTGAAGACCCCCAACCTTATTTAGGTAACTTAATCTAAATCATATCTCACCCAAATCTCAACTATATCAAATTATAACCAATATTTAATTTTGAGGTAAATAATATCCTAGCAATCAATCAAGAAGCGCCACAGGAGTATTACTCATGTCACAACAAATAGATCGTTAATCATCAAAAGATCAGCTTCTGAGTCAAAATTTATACACAGCTTTCACAGCAACCACATTTAATTTGCTAGGATGAAAGCCGACATAATTGCGTTAATGGGTTACAGAAACTCGTAACAACATTCTAAGAGGCACCCCAAAATGTTTAAGAGAATAAGACGCATTTATAAAGAATCGTCTCTAGGTAAAGTTTACAGCATCCATCTAAGAGGAGTTGCTTCCCTAAAGATATATCTGACGTGAAGAAATTGGTTTCATATATTATACATATTGTTCAAACTAATTCACATCAATCAATTACAGAGACAGCATCTCCATTAAATGCAGTAAAGCAGTACAATTTTGCATGCCGTATTATGCTCTATGGATCCTTTGGCAACAACAATAACCCACTAAAGTACATTTATCAAAACCTCAAACAACAAGAGATCTAGAAGTAAATATGATTAAATTTTGTAGATCAGATTCAATTAAAACTCAATCCTTCTATGTATTTTGCCAACAATCTCAATTACTTAAATAAATCATGTCATTCGAGATGTAATTAGTACATGAATTTCAAAGCTTCAATATGAGGATTCTCTGACATTAAATAAGAGACAGCTAACTCATAGGCATTGAAATCATTTCGCAAAACCGCAACCCCCACACCTCTTGCGATTTGCCTTCATACATTCAGAAGGTTATCCAGATCATGAGTAAATCAGATAAGCATCCATCTAAAATACTTAGTCCCAGAAAAGGGATCAATCCCAGCAAAGTCTGAGTTTTACTTCCATTGTTTCAAGATTATCAAACCCAAAGTTGATCAATGGTATTGTTCATGACATCCTTCTTAGATTTAATGATATGCGGATCACTAGATAAAAAGAATGTTCCATTCATTTTAGAATTCTGATTAGAATTCCAAGCTATGAACGTTTGGCAAAACAAAGCCATTAAAATACAAATATCACACTAACACGCATGCCATCTTGCACAAGTTGGAATATGACACGAGCTCAAAAGTTTCCTACACTGGCCTCTCCGTTAGAGTATAAAACCATCCCCGAGGCTTCAGCCATGAACTTGAGCTTTTGGTGTTGGTTCATTGACATGGTAACAAGGCCTTGTTAATAGGTTGTAGGTTTGAATTCCAACCATCCCCGATTTCAATATTATTTTGTTTCACCACAGGGTGTGAGATGGACATGTGCACTATCCACTCTTCAAACCCAATGGGGATTTTGAGGGGGCATATTAGATTATAAAATCATTCCTAAGCCCTAATCCATAAGCTTAAGCTTTTGAGATCGTTGGTTCCTTGATACTATCCCTCAAATCCATGAAGATACCAACAGTCCAATGAAAGAAAAGTAGTTTATTGTACCTCATAACTTAATTTACTAGCAATCATTTGTTGATTGAAATATGTATATATAGGAGTAATCCATAGTTGCTTGTATTCTATTATGCCTTAAAGTACCCATATTTGAGAATGATATATGAACATTGTCACACTTGAATGCTTTAGACTACACTTGAAGAAAAAAAGAATATCAAATACATAGACAAGTCCGACCTTTTGATAGATAAATGTGTCCAAGTCTACCCCAGTATGAGTAGTGTAGGCAGCAAAAGAAACATTAGAACATTAACCCCATTCAAAGTTCATGGGTCAAACAAGCACAATGGCATATGCTATTACGAAATACGACGACATTGATCTCATGGACATGAGCATCAGAACGATGGGATCAAGTGTAGCATTAGGTTAACTAACCATCAAGCATGAGGTTTTGGGTTCAAAAATCATTTCCCCTCACCAAATGTTGGTGGCCATAATTAGGCTTGCCACTAAAATAATGAGCATATTAACAAAAGACAAGTGCATCTGTTTATTACAGAAAAAATAAATTAATCACATTTTAGGCTAGGTAATTTTTCCTTGTATTACAAAATTATGGTTTTAGCCAGTGGTCTCCTACGCCGAATTTATATATAAGCACCAATTAGGGTTGTATGCTATGCATCAAATAAAATACAAATGATGAGTCCCCCCTCCCCCTTCAATGGGACTGTCATATCCTAGTTAAGCTTCAAAAAGAGCAATCTAGTCACTTTTACTCGTTTTAACTACATTAGTATCATGCCTAGATAACCAACAGACATGATGTATAATCGTTTTTAAGCGTCAAGAACATACATCAAATAGTGTTCTTAATCATGAAAAATAATACAACATTCACTAACACACGACAAACTAGAAAAACGCAAGACAATATCATCACCAAAATAAGCGAATACCTTCAAAAGCGCTATATGAAGCTTTGCAAGCGAACCATTTGCCTCTATTAAACCTGTCTCAATCTCCTCTGCTGACAGTTTTAGATCACTCCCAATCACTGGCTTGAAAACCTGTCCATGAAACATGTTAGAGTTTCCATACATTCTTGGACCTTCACCCATCAGCTTAAGCTTTTGGGATAGTTGGTTCCCCGAAATGGTATATGAGCCTTATTGACTAAAATGTTATGCGTTCAAATCTCGACAATCCCTATTCTAATTATAAATATATTTCAAGCACAAGGCATTTCACTAGCTCAAATCTCAATGGGCATTTACATAAGAGGGAATGTTCGAATATAACATTTCTAAACCTTCACCCATCACCTTAAGTTATTGAGATAGTCGGTTTCTTGATAAAATGACCCAACCCAATTTTCATGTCACTCCCAATTACTAGCTCAAAAATCTGTTCATAAAACCACCCAACTGTTGTCACAAACCCCAAATCTAATACCACATTAAATAACCAACTATCCCAAAAACTAAAGCTAGGTTAAGAGTTCGAATCCCAACAACCCCCGCTTTCAACATTAACATAATTTAAGCACAAGAAATGGAAGAGCGTGTGCATTATTCAAACTTCAAGCCCCAATAAACATTTGCATGAAAGAGCGTGTTAGAATATAAAATCATTCATGGACTTCCACTTATCAACTTAAACTTTTGGTATAATGGGTTATTTGATATAATATCAAAGGTTTGTTGACCAAGATGTCATAGTTTTAAATCCCAACAGCCTTTCCTCTAAATATTAATATAGCCATAATAGGCATTTGCTTAAGGAGCACTATTAGAGTACAAAACCATTCATGGACTTTCACCTATCAATTTAAGTTTTTGCGACAATTAGCTCCTTGATAAAACTACATATAGACCCAATAGACTTGACCTTATATAAGTCCGTACTCAGCTATATTAGGGATGGTATCAATATATTAGAAATAGTATCAATGTTGATTTTATTCTGATATTATTATGATTATATTATATAATTATTCCTTCTCTCATTACTATAAATATATGCCTCAACAACCCTATTGGGCATGTTCACTAACTCTCATTCTCACATGGTATCAGAGCATACCAAACCCTAAACACTAATCCCTGCTCACTAAAAAAAATCAACATTGATACTATCCCTAATACATTGATACTATCCCTAACAAGCTATTACAAATATACGAGAGGACACCCTCAAATGTTAAGTTGCTCTTCATTTTATGGACCCAACCCATCATTCAAAAATCAGAAATTTCAATCTATATATCATCGGAATCCCTAAAAAAGTTCTTACGCTTAAGAAATTGAGCACCGACGCCAGCTCCCACCGTTGCCGAAGCTTGCGCGTATCATCCTCCAGTACCGAAACGACGCCGTTTAGTCCCTCACCGGGAGCGCCAATATCAGACATGGGCGAGGGTAATGGGAAGTGGGTGATTCAGATTCAGATTCCGAATTTTTAGTTTGGATTTGGAGAGAGGGAGAGAGAGGGGTGGGGGTTTTAAAGAGGAGATGGAAATCTCCCGCCTAAATTGTGTACCTTTTTTTACTGTGGAGTGGAAAGTGGTGGGATAATGGGGCTTTTCGCTATGTTTGGTTGTAACTGTTAGTTGATAAATAATGTGTTTGATGAATTAAGATGAAAAGAATGAGTAAAATGATAAATAGAATTTGAATGCGTAGTGTTTGAAAAGTTAAAAGCTAAATGTTACGAAAAAAGGTAACAACAAAACTTTTACCAAATAACGTTATTTGCTGTTTAACTAGTAAAAAGCTAAAAGATATGAAAAATGCAATGATAAATTGCTGGCCAAACATAGCTATTGAGGAGGGGATTTTTTTGTTTTCTAGCGTTACTTTTTTTGGTTTTCGTTGGTTTGTTTTAGAGAGGTGGTCACCGGGTTGACTTGGAACTCAATTCATTGGTTATAATGGACCCGTCCGTGTAATGGGTAGGGAAGGTTCGAATGAGGGGAAAAAAATCACTGATCTGGTTTGGCTCGTGGTACGGGTCTTAGATGGGTTGGTTTGAATTAGGTTGCAGGTCCGACACAAGTTAAACTTGTCACAAGTGAAAGCCGGGTCATGATTGGATCTGAACCGGGTTTGAGATGAGTTGGTTCGAATTAGGTTGAGGGTCTGACACGGGCCAGACCTGTCACAAGTGAAAGCCGGGTCATGATTGACTCAGGTTTGACTGTCTTTTTGCCCTTTTTTTGTCAGCGCACTTTTCTTCTAATTTAAAAAATACAATAAAGTAGTACAATTAAATAATACTTATATTTATAAAATATTAAACTTAAACAATATATATAGTGTATAAATTATAACATAACATTAAATTATAAATATTATTATAAATTATAACTTAACAATATATGACTTCGTTGTTCTGCCTTTTGGTTGGTCCTGTTTATGTCTTTTACCCAGTGGTGTTAGAGGCTCATTGTGTTTTGCCTATTTTACTTGTCTTCCTGTTTGTATGGCTTTATTGTTTTGAGCCTCGTTCTTTTTCAGGTTGACTCAGGGCTCGCTTTGTCAAATTGCGTGTTATATACCGCGACTCTATCACTAATTAACAAAAAAAAATGTAAAATGATGACTTGTGATCATTTCACATATCCAATCACATTAATTACCCATGAATATAACATAGGTCATGACACTAGTTTGACCCATAAGGATCTAATAACACATCGTTACCAAGTTAGTCCCATGTTTAAGACAGGTCAAAATGGACCCATTCACCCATGCAGGTCGGGTCAAGTTTGGGTTTGGCGAGCAAAAAAAGTGACTTGTGACCTGACCTGGTACATGGTACAGGTCAGGTCGGGTATTTTGTGGGCCGGGTCAGGTCCCGTTGACCACCTTCAGGCTTTAGTTTGTTTTAGGGTTGTTCAAAGTTGTGGTCCAATAGTTTCTTAGTGTTTAGTTATAAATTTATTTAAATCAATCTTTTACATGTTGAGTTCATTCAATTAAATTTTTTATTTTTAAATAAACTCTTAAGTCTCATTTTATGACATATTTGAGTTAATTTTTCAGAAATGTTTGCCAGTATTGATTGTTATATAAGAAAATTAATTTAATCATAAAATAAAATATAAGTGACTATTTCAAAATCGAATAGGATCTAAGAGCGTAACAAGAAAATTCTAAGTTGAGGATCAAGAATTAGGTCGAATGACAATCAACGTGGTTCAAGTTTTTGGCATGAATCAACAATTAAATACTAGTAAGGGCTGATTTCTTGTCCTAATATTAGCATGCAATATATGTACTTAGGAATTTGGGTTTTCAATATGCTCCTCGTGTTAAACATAAAGTGGCTGAGGTTCCTAGGGTAGCCCAATGGTAGTTGGGTAGGAGTTCTACTCCTAAGTCCCTAGTTCGAACCTCATCTACCCCCAAGTGGGTGAATATGATTAAAAAAAAAAAACATAGAGTGGCTATGAATGCCCTAGCTCCCACGGAGAACCTTGTTAAATGTAGAGACGTTTGCTCCTCATGTGTGTCTATTCCGGTGTAAGTCATGAGTCAATTGATCATGTTTTCTTTTTTGCCTCGGGCTCAGGCCTCTTGGTTTGTGTCAAGTCTCATGGTCATTATTTTTTATGTGGGCTTTGGATGTTTTTATAATTGGTGGTCAGATTTATGTTCTCACTTCTCTACTTCATCTGGTATTCGTGAGAGGATCGCCTTCCTGTGTTCGAAAATTTGGAAAGCTCGTAATCTTCGTTTTTCTTCAGCGCAAAGATAGCTCTCGTTCTCACGCTGTTGCTGAGTTACAGTATATTGAATTGTGTTCCTTGAGCTTTTCTTCATCAGTGTTCATGCCTATTGCCAACTGGCATATTGCTTCTCTGCACGGCCGCTCTTCTGGTTGTGTATGGCTCTTTTTTGATGCTATGTGGTTTGAAGGGTCGAGTGTGGGTCCTATTGCGTTGGTGGCTCTTGATGCGAGGGGGGTGATTATTGGTCGTTGGTGCACGAGTGTGCACGTTAGAGACCGATTTGTGGCTGAAGCTTTAGTAGATAGAGGTGCTTTGCTTCTGGCACTCCATCATTGTTCTTTTGAATTGCAGAATTATTGTGAATTGTATCCGAGGCGCTACACCACTACCTTGGAAGCTTCAAGCAACGATTCATGATATCTTAAAATTAAGTGTTTTATTTTCTTCTTTTCCCCGTCGTTAGATTCCTAGGTCTATAAATTCGGTTGGCCATTGTATAGCCGGGCGCCATGTTAGGAATAGATGTGATCATAGGTTGGATTTTACTTCTCTTATATATTGTCCGACCTTTGGGCTTTGTTTTGCTAAAAAGAAAAAAAAAATAACATCTCCTTTTTTCGGTTTTTTTGTATTAATTGGTTCCCATAAATTATAGATCATGCGTTAATACAACATAGGACTAAAATGAGCTTATAAATAACGTTATATTTCTTTTAATAGAAAAACAAAACGCACAATGATAGCCCAAAATGCAACATTTGGAAACCTAATTCATGCGGTGGCAATATTGTAATTAAAGGTAGAACCAAAGGCTATTCCGTCCTATTTTAAAACTTTGAGCATCTGAGACATTGTCTATATTTCGCCTACCTGTTGTACAATTGCTTGTGCCACTGACCAATGCACACACCGTTTCATTTGCACCGCCTTTCCCATGACATGTGTCTCTCATCCAATGACTACTTAAAGACTCGTTTCGTTTTCTCCTTCGCCCAACCTGTGTTTTTTTGAGAGATCTTAGCCCTATATTCCTTCGTTTATCAACGACTGAGATACGATTTTGGGGGTGCGGTGCGGATCGAGGTGGTTGTGTATTTAAGGAGGGATGAGAGAGAAAGTTCAGTGTAATTATTCATTTTTCCACTTGCTTTCTCCTTCATTCCCAGTAGCTGCTCTGCACAAACCCTAACCCTAACCTCTTTTCCTGCTCATCTATGACAATTCAGAGGTTATGGTAAGAAGATCTAGTTGTACCAGGGTTTGATTTTAGAGGTTCCTGCCTTAGAAGCTTACGGTTTGTATGTAATTTGTATAAGCGTACGTAATTTTGGCTTGTAGTTGTAATAATCTCTAATATACTGGATAAATCTCTCTAATAGTAAGAAACCCTCGACTATGACCAACTTTTTTAGGTTTGAATGTTGGAATAGGTGTTATAGAAAAACCCAAATTAGCTAGTATTAAATATTAAATAAATAAAATTATTTTATTTATTTATTGTCTGATTATGTTTTATGAGTTAAACATGCGTGTGATTGTTTTCTAAAAACGTTCAATGAAATGGACATTGTCCAAGATGACATGTCAGGTTTAGTCTAAGTAGTCAATAAGATTGAAGCACAAAAGGACTTACATCAAACTAGTGACGTGCTGTCAAAGTATGTTTGTAGTCGGTGATAAGTTTGGACAACTTGTTTGATATGACTATAATTTGATACTTTTGATGACTTGTCTTAGTCGCGTGGATAGGGATCTAAGAGTATTATGTTAGTGTTTTCAATAAGACTAGAACACTAAGCAAGACCATCTGAATTAGTTAACTCTTTAACTGCTATCAGAATTAATTAATTTTGTAAGACGATAACTCTAAATCCGGGAAATAGTCCAAACTCATGTATGGAATGTTAATTGCTTTGATACACTAAAATAATAAGGTTATCGAGTATAACCAGGATCTTATGTCATTGAGCAATTGCATGAAGTGTAGCAAGAACGGATATTTTACTAGGAATCTACAATGTAAGATGTCCCTTTAGTTGATTCGTAAATATAGGAACATATTCTAGAATCTTTGGCCAAAGTATTCCATATGTTTGACATTTAGAATTAATACGAAAATTGTTTCTGTATTATGAATTGTTCGAGAAGGGCGAGTCGGGAATTATAGCGATAGATGTGAAAAAAATAACGACAATAGTTAAAGTTGTTTTTACTCATGAACATCTAATAGAAGGGTTAATTGTCGCAATAATAAAAATTATGTGGAAAATTATAGAGAGAATATATATTTAATTATAAAGTACAGTAAAACTTATTTAGTGGAATTGAGTTTTACTCAATGGTAATCAATTGTTATCATGGAATGATAATCAGATTTGGCCCATTTAGAGCTAGAGTTACATTGTCCCTGAGGTCCCTCCGCAAGCATTAACTTAAACACTGTTTGAAAATATTTAAAAATAAATTTATAAGATGAACAAATTAATTTTGCTAAACATAATTTATAAGATAAATAAATTAATTTTATCAAATAATATTTATGAGATGAATTTTATACACGTGGGAATTAAAAAACAGCACAGACTGGGGGCACAGCTGCGTGAAGTGGCATGCGCGTGTGCACGAATTTAAGAAAAAGGTAGAAATGCTCAATCGGTGTTACCTGCTTAGAGCCAATCACGGCGCGAAACGTGTCGCTCCGAGAGAGATTGGATTGCTATCTGTGTGCATTGGATCTGACCAATGCATGACTGCTATTTTGTCGTGAAATATGAGCTGTTTTTTTAGTTTTGGAGCCTAGTTTTTTCCACGACGAAAATCCTAAAATTATTTTAGGTATTTTTAGAATTATGGTTTAGCATAATTTTCTGAAATTTTATTTTTTGGAACGATTAAAGGAAAAAATTTTATTCTGTAATTTTTCCTAAATTAAACATTTTGGGAGCCCATACTAGCAACATATCCAGTGCTCCAAGGGCTCCTGCCTAAGCAGGGTCTTAGGGGGCAGATGTACACAGCCTTCCCCCTTTAGGGTATTACCCCTGAAGAGAGGTTGTTTTCAAGTGCCCCTAACCTGAGGGTGAAGACTTCTCAGGAAGCCACCCATCACAGTACTGCTCATACTTTGAAGAGGTTATTGCGAATAAGACCTTGAGGTGTCAAGAAACTCTTGTTCTAATTTCAGATCTTCATGTCGGAGTTTAGATTTACGTTTTAGGTATGTTTAAATTAAGTATTTTATATTTAATTTGCTTTCTTTTATCTCGGTTATTCTACATACCATGTTTATACTTGCTTTATTTGAATTTTTTTTTATTGTCATATTACGAGGCTATTAGAGTAAGATCTATACCTAACTAAATAGTTTAATTAGATCAGGGTATTAGTTATAAAATTAAAAATTTTAAATTATTTGTCCGCTACACCCGCTCTAGTCATTTTCATTTAGGAAATTTTTTTTGAAATTCGTTCCCAACACTAAACCATGTAAAAAATCCGGTGTTCTTGTTCTCTGTTCTTGCATTGTATAGTTGTTTGTGGGGCGTTTGGGTTGTAGATATGGTTTAACAAACATCATTTTAAAGATAACACCAACAGGTTTATATTACACGGTGGGATCTCAGATATCTTACTAGTTTTATTGGTCAACCAATTGGTCCAAATTCGCAAAAGCCCCAAAACACCCAGTTAAACGCAACATTTTGTCACATTATCAAGGAGGAGAAAAAAAAGCTAACCAGCCATTTCACAATGCATCCACCCTTACCCTCCCACCTACGGACGCGCACCAACCACCACTGCCTTTGCCATCCTCCGCCCCAATGCAATCCCTCCCCTAACCCTTGCCCTGTCCCTCCTTCACTCACCACACAACTGTTGATGGGTATTTGTCGGACACGCGTGCCACCATCACCATGCTTTCGTCTCGGAGGTTTTCACTAGGTAGGCTACTGTTTCAACACAACCATTTCACCGGATCCTGTCTCGTCATGTTTTCGCTAATATTCGCCTCCTTCCAAGGGACATCATCAGTAGCGCTTGCTGTTATAGACTCTCACTCATCGTCATATCCATGGAAGTGATTTGAGGCCAGTCCCTTGACTTCAATTTCATTGGTGTATCACCCCTATCTTCATCGCCGCTCCCTCATTACCCCTCCCAACACCCGTATTACCTCGACTATGCAACGACTTCAATGTGAACACTACATTGGCCTTGCCATGTCAGTGTCAAAGGCATCAATAATGGAGGGGCCAATAGTGAGGTAATGGTGAGACACCAATAAAAGCGGGAGTTAGGGTAGGGCTTGGCATCGACATTCTAAGACGCTATTGGAGGAGGATAAAGGAGTCGGGGCAAGGAGGGCAGGAGATGTCTGGGAATTTTAGGTATATTTAAAGGTTTGTACTTAAAAGGTGTCATTAAACAGATGATGTTAGACACTGAATTTTTTATTGCAAAATTATTTCTTCCTTACAGTGGACAAAAAGTTCAAATATATCATGTTAAAAAAAAGTTCAAATACACAATTAACGAATTAAATCAACTCATAAAGGTATCAAGTGATGTCGTTTTCTTGTTAAATTATTTTTTTCATTTCAAAAGAAAACAATATTCCCTTAATGCTTTTCCCTATAAAATTCGATCAAGGTAATTTGAGTACCGTAACTTTTCAAAATATTTTAGAGATACCGTCCAATTTTAGTAACTTTTTTCTACATCCCCGCATAACGGTGTTAGAATTGAAAGAGGTAGAAATGGCAAGGGGTGGGGTGACTGTGTGAAGGTCAGGGTAAGCTGCGACACACAGGTTTTGAAGGCAGGCAACTGTGGGGTTGGTGAAAGCGGGTGAATGTGCTGGTGGTGAGGACTATGCTTTAAAGGGATTTGTGAACATTTTGACACATATCGGTACCTTTATGTTTGATGTATTAAGGTTTAAATTATTAGGCTTCGTGAAAATACTATTTTTGTACAAATGTTATAATATATTTAATAAAATAGTCAAGGTGACGATGTGAAATCGCTTGACAATATCACTTAGATATCCTAACTTTTTTTTTTATTTATTGAACACAACAATGCCCGAAGGCAGCCTAAAAATTTTATTACTTAGCTACTCATGAGTTTTAAATTTTTATCAATTAGAGTCCCTTCTACCTAAGAGGGTACCAACACGCAAGTACTAGATTCCATTAGAACTCCGAAGTTAAGCATGCTTGAGTGAGAGTAGTATCAAGATGGGTGACATTCTGGAAAGTCCTAATGTTGCACCCCTTAGGTTGGAAGTTATCGGAAACAGCCTCTATTCAAGGTAACACCCTGAAGGGGGAAGGTTGCGTACATCCATCCCCCCAAACCCTGCTTAGGCGGGAGCCCTTGGGGCACTAGGAATGTTGCTTTTAGAGGCCCTTCTACCGAATTTGATAGATTTTTGTTGCAAAATGCTATAGTGGAATATGATTCCGATAATGTATAAAGATTTTCATTATAATTTGATATTTTTGCCCAAAAATATTAATATGACACATGATTTTGACAATAGATTAATAGATTACATCATAATTCGACAAATTTCTTGTCATAATTCTTTAAATTTTTACAGAAAATATACACAATTTTTACGTATTAGTATAATCATGTGCTAAATCAACATTTTTTATAAAATCGGGTAGATTAGTATATAAATCCATGAAATCCCCACATAAGGTTTTTAAATGATAAAAACCAAACATCAAAATGTCTTATTATATATATATTAACATATTTAAGCAATGTAGATGAATGTTGTCTCTCCCTACTATATCTACCCTTTCTCTATCTCCCTATACTCTTTATACGCTCTATTCTCTTTGTTTGATTGCATTATGTTGCATGTAAGATGTTTCCTCTAGATGCTTGTTTACTTTTGCCTTTCGCTTTTGATGCTATGTTTTTATGCTTACTTGCTTTCATGCTTTCATGTGTCACGAGCCAAGGAACCGAACATCCATTTTTAGCTTTTATTATTTTGAATAAAAAATGTAATGTAAAAATGTAAATTAATTAGTAAAAATTTAGTTTGAATTTTGAAAATGGGCGCCGGTTAAGGATGTGGCTCCCTTAGGCTAAGATTACTTTTTTGTAAAGCATGGGCTAAGCATTAAATAATTTGTGAGCTAGTAGGGGGTCTAGGAGCATAGGGGTGCCGGTTGGGTGTTCCCTCCCCAAGCTCTACATAAACATGTATTACCCTTGTATTTTGGCATCAAGTAATCAAGTGCAAATTCAAAATTCTCTTCTCTCTTTCTCTCACTCTAACCGTCTCTCTTCTCTTTTCCTTCTATCTTCAAAATTTCTCTTCTTTTCTCTAACTTCTTCTCTAAATTCTCTTCTCAATCTCTAATCTCTTTCTCTCTCTCGTTCATTCTCCCAAAAATTATCCAAGTCACGGACATAGGTTCGTGACAAAGTGGTATCAGAGCCATCTTCCGATCGAAGAGGGCATATCCTATCCCTTAAATTCATTCGGCTAAAACCGAATCAAAAAAAAAAAAGGCTATCACAAGAAGTATGTCTTCAACCGGACATACCCAGACCAACGAGTGGGTTGATGCCGTGGAGGGACGGTTAGACCGCTTGGAGGATCTCGTCGAGCAACAAAACCGAAATAGCACGGAGATGAAGGCCACCATGGAGAATATGGGGGCGGACATTAAGGCCCTAGCCGAAGCCGTTGGTCGATTGGTAAAGGCCCAAGAAAAGAGGCCCAAAGTCGAGACCGTGGCACCAACCGTGGGTGCCCATGAAGCCACCGCCCAAGGAGGGTTCGGGAATTATCCTCGGACGGGAGATGGGATACTTCCGCCACCCGCACGCTCTTCAGAACTCAGAACCAACCATGTCCCACCTCAGGTCATGGAGGAAGGAGACTATAGCCGAAGCCATGGGAGCAATCGTACATGGTCCACCCACACGCCGAGGCTCGAAATTCCGAAATTTGAAGGTACGAACCCGAGAGCATGGATTAGAAAATGTCTTAAATATTTTCGTTGGTACCAAGTTCCCGAGAATAAATGGGTGGAATATGCCTCAAGTCATCTTCATGAGCATGGGGACATATGGTACCATGCGCTTGAGCTTAGACACCCTCAAATGACATGGCCATTTTTTATGAACGAGCTTTGCAAATGTTTTGGGGACTGTTCACTTCAAGACGTTGTGGAGGAATTTAGTAAAATGGCTCAAAACGGGCTGGTAGAAGACTATGTCATGAAGTTTGAAGAATTGAAGAGTTGGATGTTGATCCACCATCCGACACTAAGCGAGGCGTACTTTGTCTCAAGTTTCATTAATGGGCTTAAGGCCGCCATACGAGCCTCCGTCAAGGCTAGCCGCCCCACCGATCTTAGTATGGCCTTTGAACGGGCCAAACTCCAAGAAATTGCCATAGCCGAAATCAAGAACGCCACCAAACCGATCACCCAACCCAGCTTCAGTGTTAGGCCTGTCCAGAGCAGCCGGACAGCACCTTCGGCCGCGCCCCAGGGCCCGGCTCAGTCCCAGGGTTCCGTGTCAGAGCCCAGCGGAGCCCGGTCCGGTGCCGGCTCCTATACCGGGTTCAGCGCGTCCAAACGAGAGCCCAGCCAATGCTACAAGTCCATGAAAAGTACTTTTCGGGGCACGTTTGCAAGAAGACATTACAAAGCATGGAGGGTGAAGAGGTTGAAAATGAAGAACAAGAAGAGGAAGTTGCGGTTGAGGAGGACACCGAAGGGGAAGAAAATGGGGCCATGAAAATTTCTCTAAATGCACTCTCGGGCCGAGTCACACACAACACTTTGAGGTTGAAGGGACAAATCAGGAAACGAGAGGTAAACATTTTGATCGATAGTGGGTCTACCGACAGTTTCCTTGATGCTAGCGTGGTTCGGGAGCTACAACTCAAAACCGTGCCAACTGTTGTCATGACCGTGACGGTGGCAAATGGGGAAAGCCTTGTTAGCTATCAAAAGTGCCCGGGCGTGAGGTGGAAGGTCCAAGGCACAACGTTCGTTGATGACTTGAAGGTACTTGAACTCCGAGGCAGTGACATGGTCCTTGGGGTAGATTGCTCCAACGCTATGGGCCCGTGACATTTGACTTCACCAACCTCAAATTCGCATGCTACAAGGAGGGCAAAGCAGTTCGGTTGCAAGGTACGTCCGAGAGAGCTTCCTTGCAATCCATTTCGGGTAAAGGCCTAACCAAGTTCCTTAAGAAGGCCGGACATGTAATGGGTCACCTCTTTATGGCTACCGCCGTGGAGGTTTCTAATTCGACTGCCCATCCGGAGATCGAACGCATCCTTAACCGGTACCAAGATGTTTTTGATGAACTGAGGAACCTTCCTCCTCCTCACTCACATGACCACTGCATTCCGACCTTGCCCGATGCCAAGCCCGTGAACATAAGGCCCTACCGTTACCCACACGGGCAAAAGAACGAGATTGAGAAGCAAGTCAAGGAAATGCTAGAGGCCTCCATAATACAACCAAGCCGCAGCCCGTTTGCTTCACCGGTACTTTTGGTCCGAAAGAAAGATGGGTCTTACCGTTTTTGTGTGGACTACCGGCAATTAAACAACATAACAGTGAAGGACAAATTTCCGATACCGGTAATTGATGATTTGCTCGATGAACTCAAGGGCTCTTCCATCTTCTCCAAAATCGATCTCCGAGCCGGTTATCATCAAATCCGAGTGTGTGAAGAAGATCAACACAAGACCGCCTTCGGACCCACCAAGGGCACTAAGAATTCCGTGTCATGCCCTTCGGGCTCACTAACGCCCCCACCTCCTTCCAAGCCTTGATGAATGAAGTCTTTGAACCGTATCTCCGCAAGTTCGTACTCGTGTTCTTCAATGATATCTTGGTCTACAGCCCGGACCTTTCCGCACATCTTATGCACTTGACCAAGGTGCTTGAGACCTTGCGCATGCATCGCCTCTATGCCAAACGAAGTAAGTGCACCTTCGACCAAGACCGGATTGAATATTTGGGACACGTGATCTCAAGGGAAGGGATTGCAACCGATGAAGGCAAGATCGAGGCAATGAAGAAGTGGCCGAGACCGAAGAATGTCAAGAGCCTTCGTGGGTTCTTGGGGCTCACCGGGTACTATCGAAAATTTGTTCGTGGGTATGGTACCTTGAGCAAGTCATTGACAAACCTCCTCAAGAAGGGGGAATTCCATTGGAATGAGGAAGCCGAGGGAGCATTTAAGGCCTTGAAAGAGGCCATGACGACAGCCCCGGTCCTTGCACTCCCTGACTTCTCCAAGCCCTTTGTCCTAGAAACCGATGCTTGCGGAGTGGGAATAGGTGCGGTCCTCTCACAAGACGGTAGGCCCCTTGCCTACCTTAGCAAGGCCCTTAGCCCACGCCATCTTGGGCTTTCGGTCTACGATACGGAGCTTCTTGTAGTGCTCATGGCCGTTGAAAAGTGGAGACATTATTTGATGGATCATCACTTCATCATCAAGACCGATCATGCAAGCCTCCGCCACCTACTTGAGCAAAGAATTACCACACAGTTGCAGCTCAAGGGGATGTCAAAGATGATGGGCCTTCACTATAGCATCTTGTACCGCAAGGGAGCTGAAAACTGAGCCGCTGATGCACTTTCAAAAGATGAAGCTACCGCCGCCTATGCCCTCATGCCTACTTCGGTTCCTCTTTGGATGCATGAGCTCGCCCAAAGCTATGAGAAAGAGGCCCATACCGCCAAGTTGATAAAGCAACTTATCCTTGACCCGACAAGCAACACGCCTTATTCCTTTGAAGGGGGTCTTCTTAAATACAAGGGAAGACTTTATGTGAGGAAGGATGGAGGGATGAGAGACAAGGTACTACAGGCACTTAATGACTCTCCAATGGGGGGTCACTCTGGATCCTTTGGCACCTTAATGAGGTCAAATGCATGTTCTATTGGCCCAACCTCAAGAAGAGTGTCCGAGAATGGGTGGAGAAATGTGATGCTTGCCAACGCATCAAGCATGAAAATGTGGCCTACCCAGGACTCCTACAACCTCTACCCGTGCCCAATCAGGCATGGGAAAGCATCAGTATGGACTTCATCGAAGGGTAGCCCAAGTTAGGAGGTAAGGATGTCATTGTGGTGATCGTAGACAGATTTACCAAGTATGCTTGCTTCATCGCCTTGACTCATTCATATACCGCAAGCAAGGTGGCCCAATTGTTCTTGACCATGTCTACCGACTCCATGGTTGCCCAAGGATATCGTTTCAGATCGGGATGCATCCTTCCAAGGCCTCTTTTGGAAGGAACTCATGCGCCTAGCCGGAATAGAGTTGAAAATGAGTAGTACCTACCATTCGCAATCTGACGGGCAAACCGAGCGGGCTAATCAGAGTCTTGAGAGCTACCTCCGAGCCATGGCTCTCCACAAACCGAAGCAGTGTTCGCAATGGCTTCCCTTAGCCGAATTTTGGTACAACACTCACTATCACTCTTCGTTAAAGGGCACGCCGTTCCTTACCCTCTACGGTTATGAACCGAGGATCCTTGCCCTTGACATCCCTTGCATTTCCACATCCGGGGATGTGGAGGACTTCACCAATGAGAGGCAAAACTTAATCAGTTTACTGAATGAGAACTTGAAGGAGGCGCAGCAACGCTATAAACGAAAAGCATATCAACGAAGAACTGAGAGGACCTTTGAAGTTGGTGATTGGGTTTATCTCAAGCTACAACCTTGCAGGCAAACCTCCGTAGCTCTTCAACGAAACTTAAAGCTGGCAGCCCGCTATTATGGGCCCTACCGAATCTCGGTCCGGATCGGAGAAGTGGCATACAAGCTCGAGCTTCCCGAAGGTTCCAAGATTCATCTAGTATTCCATGTCTCCAGGTTGAAGAAAATGGTGGGATAGAACGTGCGCATCACTTCGGATCTTCCTCAAATTGACCAGAATGATGAAACCGAAGTCGCTCCACAAGCCATCCTCAACCAAAGGACCGTAACACGCAACAAGCAAAGAGTCAAGCAAGTACAAGTCCAATGGAAGAACATGGGAGAAGGCGCCATCACTTGGGAAGATTGGACATTCATTCGCAAGCAATTTTCGAGCTTTAATCCTCGAGGACAAGGATTGTTTGAAGGGAAGGGGATCGTCACGAGCCAAGGAACCGAACAACCATTTTTAGCTTTTATTATTTTGTATCAAAATTGTAATGTAAAAATGTAAAATTAATTAGTAAAAATTTAGTTTGAATTTTGAAAATGGGCGCCGGTTAAGGACGTGGCACCCTTAGGCTAAGATTACTTGTTTGTAAAGCATGGGTTAAGCATTAATTAATTTGTGGGCTAGTAGGGGGTCTAGGAGCATAGGGGTGCCGGTTGGGTGTTCCCTCCCCAAGCTCTATATAAACATATATCACCCTTATATTTTGGCATCAAGTAATAAAGTGCACATTCAAAATTCTTTTCCCTCTTTCTCTCACTCTAACCGTCTCTCTTCTCTTCTCTTTCCATCTTCAAAATTTATCTTCTCTTCTCTAAATTATCTTCTCAATCTCTAATCTCTTTCTCTCTCTCGTTCATTCTCCCAAAAATTATCCAAGTTACAGACTTAGGTACGTGACATCATGCTTCCATACTTATTATGATTTTATGATCTTTACTATCTCTATGCTTTCCACACTCTTCGTACCTTTCAGGTTGGGAGTCCTCAAAAACAGCCTCTCTTTAGAGTCCCACTAAGAAAGGATAAGACTGCGTATATCCTACCACCTAGACCCTATTTACTCGGGAGTCTTTTAGGCACTGAGACTTTTGTTGTTGTTGTAGACAAATGCCATAAATAACTCATTGTCCTCAGTGACCGAAAAATTACTCTCATTTCCGATTCTCCATTACACGGGCGACACCTTCAACCGTCAAACTCCTCTCTGTCCCTCTCTCTCTCGCTCTCCTGTTGATCGCGATAACTGCTTCTTCAAGCTCAGAAGCCCTAACAATGGCGGATGCAGAGATCCAATTCGACAAAGAAACCACTCTTCTCTCCCGCGTAGCCATGAACCACCTCTTCCTCGCTCAATTCGAAACGTTTCGAGCTACGATTCTCAGTCTCCGCCTCCGAAACCCTCAGCTTGCTCTCTCTATTCTCCAATCTATCGTCGTCAATGGCGGTAAGCTCGAAGGTATTATCTACTCGTCTAATTGCTCGTCTCCTGCTGTTCTTGCTTGGTTATGCTCGCTTGAACTCTTCCAGTTTGATAGCGCGTCTTCAATTTGGTCAATTCCTTGGGATATGGTTAAGTTGCGAGTTGAATTGTTGTTGTATGTACAAATTGTTAGCGCCAGGGTTTCGGAGAGTGTAAAGAAGGTTGTGGATGAGGGTTTGGAGGATGAATTGAGGGGTTTGAATGATTCGATTCGTGTTTTGGATAAGGTTATGGAGGTGGGATTGAGGTGGTTGAGGGAGGATTTGGTTGTGGACGATGAGAGAGTAAGTGGAGGAAGTTCTGGTGATGGGAAAGTGGAGGAAGAAGAATTAGTGAGTTTGCGGAGGGCGATGTTGGAGAATGCTGATGTTTTCAATGCGTTATGTTTGAATTTGCAAAGGCAATTGCCTGAATTGGAACCTGATGATTCAGGTATGGCGATTACTTTGAGGAGAAAAGGGGGCGGAGTGTTTGGGGAGGAGGATGTGAAGGTGTTGAAATTGATACAAAAGTATGTACAGCTAGCGCATTTGGATGAAATGAAAGCTTGCTTGGATAGAAGTGATGTTGATGAGGCGGTGTCTCATGTGCACTACCTTCATTTGGAGTTTGGAGTGGATGAAGGCGAGTACCGGTATGTGTCCACTTGTTCTTGATTCATTACTGGTTTGAAATCACGAAGGCTATTATTTAATGACATTTGATCTAGTTGTTGCGCGATGATACTTCTGTTATTGCTTCTCTCTCTCTCTCTCTATATATATAAATGACATTTGATCTAGTTGTTGCACGATGATACTTCTGTTATTGCTTCCGCATACATTGTACTTTAAATTTTTGATTGAATATGACGCTGAATTCTAATTTTTTGATTGAATATGGTCTTTTATTTGTTTAAGGCTTAAAGCATACTGATAAATGTTTTTACATGTTAAAACTTAAAAGCCAAGGCCTTTGGTTTAGTGGTTAAACGCTGCCAAAGTGGGGCCCCTAAGACAAGATATCTTAGGTTCAAGTCCTTATCCTCTCGTACCTACCTAAAATTTCCCACTGAAAGAAGTCCGTGGTAAAAATTATTAGTGATATCTTACTTACTGTATTGTATTTTATTTATCCCTCTGTTAGCATTTCCTCTGCAGCCTCTCGTATGATCCGTGAGCCATTTTCTTTCCTTCAACAAAAATAATCCCCTCGATAACATTTTGCTGTTGCTGGAATCCTGATGAAGTATGGGATTTCAATTTTCTATATTCTTTCCAGTCCTAAGTGTATGATTTCGAGGTCCAACTCTATTATATTGTGGACTGTGGACCGGACATGCATAGGATAATTTTAATCTAGAAAAATCGGTGGCTTGATGTCCTATTCTGAAACTGAAATGAAAGCGTGTTATTGGGACCATCTACACATAAAAGAGAAACAGAAAAGAATATGGACCCTACCAGTCAAGGAGTACATTGTCCCACAACATCACCAAAAAATGCGGAGTTCACTTTGACAGTGTAAAGGAACATACCTAGTGCCTCAAGGGCTCCCGCCTACGCAGGGTCTGTGGGGGGGGGGGGGGGGGGGGGGGGTGTACACAGCCTTCCCCCTTCAGGGTGTTAACCTGAAGAGAGGCTGTTTCCCAGTTCCCCCAACCTGAGAGTGAGGACTTCCCAGGAGGTCACCCATCTTGGTACTACTCTCGCCCAAGCACGCTTAACTTCGGAGTTCTAATGGGATCCGGTGACAGCGTGTTGGTGCCCTCTTTGGTAGTTCACTTTGACAGTGTATAAACCAAAAATGAACAACTGAATAGCTTTATTTATGCCAGCTTCAGATTTATTATGAGAATTTCCAAATTTGGTGTAGATCTAGCTTTGAACTCCGGGACAGTAGCTTAAGCTCAACAGACTCAAATATTCTTGGTTTGTTTTAATATTCTTTTGGCAAAACTGAGATTAAAGATTGATTTGCCTCAGTAAGTTTGTTCTTAATTTCTTCTGTTGTTCCCTGACGAGGTGTCAAATATCTGATGTGCTTCTAGATTGCTTTTAATAGTGTTTTGTCTTTGCTGTTAAAGGAAATCATTTTGTTTCTCTTGATGTCTGTGTTAGAATGGTATTTCAAGATTTGCTCAAAAAGATTTTGTCAGAAAAAGATGGACTAGGAGATACTTGGCGTGGCACAAGGGAGAAATTGTTGTTGGTTTATTGTCAAGCTGTTTCTTCGAACTGCACACGTCTTGTTCAAATGATTCAGGTGGTGAATTTATTCTTTGTCATGACTTGTTTACTGGTTGATTTTGATAGTTAAATGTGTATTGTGCGAATCACCAAGAAAGGTTCCTTCTTTT
Source organism: Simmondsia chinensis (assembly GCA_018398585.1). Taxonomy (NCBI): domain Eukaryota; kingdom Viridiplantae; phylum Streptophyta; class Magnoliopsida; order Caryophyllales; family Simmondsiaceae; genus Simmondsia; species Simmondsia chinensis. Next base: position 36,426,909 of record JAGTTD010000005.1, on the reverse strand, counting down.
CCCGCTTCTTGGCTAATCAATTAGGAGGAGGTCGAAACATAATTTTAGATTCAGTGTCTTTAACCATAGGTGCTATGAAGTATGCAGCATTACTGCCATTTTTATGGTCTCTTGCATTGATTGTGTTCTATTTCTTTACCTAATATATTATGAAAATATCACTGTTTTTTATGTTCTATGATATTTAATCACACTATGTACTGTGTTCTGCACTTTTGTGCTCTGTGTAACTGTTGCACCCTATGATATTGGGGAAAAAGGACGTCTTTGACCTAATGGTGGGGCTATAACATCTTTGTTAAGTTCACCATTTTGGAACGAGTTTTTGAAATTGAACCTAAACTTGGCTAAGGACCCGCAGTGTGACCTATTTCAAGCAAGTTCTAGGGTTATATGTATCCATAACCTAGTGCCTTATTGTGTATGACTTCAGTCAATGACAATACGTGTAATGGTTTTTTGCTCTACATTTTGATATAATGCCACATCTTTCTAAAGGATACATGATTTTGCTTTTGTATTGGAGATTTTACTTGCTAAGCTTTGTGATCACCCCCTTTTTATCATGCTTGGGCGAGGCATAGTGTTAAATATTGTTGTAGATCAAGGATCCTAGTGATTGTGGCATTGGAAGTTAGCAACAACGTTAGGAAGCTTTCCTTCTATTTTCTATGACTTTCATGTTTGACTTTATTGTAGTTGCTGAAGTTCTATACTTGGACATTGCTGATTTGGACCTTTAGCCATCTCCATTCTAATAGAGGGCGCAATTTCTATTAAGTTGGTTCAGCCCTTACTTTAAATTTTTGTTACTTTATCTATCATACCCATCAGATTGCTTATCTGATTTATATAGGTCATTAACCCATTTGTTTGTTTGGTATTGGATCTTGAAATTGCGTTGGAGTAACATTTTGTGAAAAATCCTATACCATTCAGTTGGTAAAATTTTCCCGTTCAGTTTAGTGAGAAATTAGGGTATTGCTCCTGGGAAAATACCATAACGCACCTGATTTTTCTTTCCAGGCTATTCAAGATGATTTACTGGCTCAGGACATTGACAAGCTCAGGGCTGAGGAAAACCCAATTCCACTTCCTCTTCAGCAGCTTCTAAATTATGGTGATAAGCTGAAGCTTGATAGTGTTCTGAATGCTTATTCCCCATCTTCTGAACTGGGCATCACTTGTTGCCATAGAGACTTGTATCATTATGCCCGTGTTGCTGGTTTGCACATTTTGGAGTGTGTTATGGATGTTGCCCTTTCTGCTGTCAAGAATGAGCAGCTGCACAAAGCGAGTCATGTAAGCCCTTGCTCTAAATATGCATTATGCGTTCATAGCGTAGTAGTATGGTGGAGCATGGCCTGTGTTACTTTCACTTTGTTGTCTATCATGTTTTGTAGGGTTTGTTCATGGTTTCTTAGCTGGATGACATGTCCGTATACTTGGCAGGTTCTGTCATTGTTTCCTAGGCTTCAACCTCTGGTTGCTGTCATGGGTTGGGATTTATTGTCTGGTAAGACAGCAGCACGCAGAAGACTAATGAAACTGCTGTGGACAAGCAAGTCACAGATGCTTCAGCTTGAAGAGTCTGCTCATTATCAAAAGCAGTCAGATGAGGTAGATTTATTTACTTGCCTATTCTTTTTTTGTCCTTTTGTCTCTTAGCAATTGCCTAGTTACGACATTTCTGGTGTGATTTTATGTGTATATTTGCACTTTACATAATTTAGAGCAACTTACAAAGTTATATTGTTTTTATCTTGACAGAAGTCTTGTGTTGAACATCTGTGTGATGCCTTGTGCTATCAACTTGATCTCGCCTCGTTTGTTGCTTGTGTCAATTCTGGTCAACCATGGGATATCAAATCGTCACTGTTCTTTTCTGGTCGAGGACAGATGGAATTCAGAGATGAATCTGCATGTTTAGATCCTTTTGTTGAAAACTTTGTGCTGGAAAGACTATCCTTTCAGAGTCCTCTCCGGGTAAGATTTTGGTAATGCTAAATGTCTCAGACGTCATTATCTCACTGCTCCCCTTAATAGTTTATGATGATCTTATTTCCTCAGTCACGTTTGTAATATGTTTGGAAAATTTTGCGAGAATGAACTACTCATGTTGGTTTATGGTAATATGATACTTCAAGAGAAAAATTAAAGAGAACGGTGAAAAAGTACAGACTTAAGGAGGACCAAAAATCTTATGAAATTGAAATTTGGATCACATTTTTTCATTGTTGCTTAAAAAAATGGACCACTTTCGAGTGTCCTCTGTAAGAATTGATCAAGCTATTGAGATTTTGAAGTTTGGTAATTTTTATGTGTTAAATTCATTCTTTGTAATCAGTATTGAGTGCATTCTGTTTTTAGGCTTCAAATATCCTCCATTGCTTCCAGTGCAAAAACAGGGAGGGGACTGTCCACCATCTCTCACTGTGAAATGCTAGATGTTTGTGTATAGTTAGCTCTCCAGTGTTTTGGCTATTTTTTGGATCACAAAGAAACGCTGGGGGTTTTTAAGAGGGAGGGAAGGGTTTGGCTTTTGCCATTGGTTGATCCTAAAGAAGCTGTCCATCGACTGTTTTCCATGAAATGTGACTGATTGCTGTAAGATGAGGTGCTGTTGTCAATTTTGCTCTGGCTGTTTTAGTTGCAAGATATGAGGGTTTTAGTATTGTATGGATCAAGCTTCTCACCGCTAAATCTTTCTCCTAGCATCTTATTTGGCGTAATCAATATTCTTTACTCTGCTTGCGTTCTTTTGTTAGAATAAAGACTTTTTATGGTCTCTCAAGGGGCTTAACACCGGAGTTAGCTATCCTTTTAGGCATTGTCGACTGGGATATGTGTTATGTACTTCAAGAATGGAGAAATACATGATCATGTGCAGATTATTTTTAGGTTTTTGTCAGATATGGGTGCCTCCTAGCACTGTAAAAGTTGTACTTTTGATCCATGTCCACAAAATGTGGAAGAGAAACATGTGTTATTAGGATTGCAATATTTTGGTGTATTGGATAGAATAGAAAAATTGGATGTTCAGAGACCAATATACGCAGGGGATTCTTTTTATCTTGTTAGCTTTTGGTTTATGTATTTTTGGTTCTTCACTTTGAGTACATCTTCTTATTAATAACTTGTACTTCTTTTTCTCGTTTAGTAGAATTTCTCTCAGCAAAAATAAAATAAAAAATGTTGCTATGATTTACTATATGCTTACCCAGCTTCCGCAACTTATGAACAGATTTACTCTCCCTTTTGGTGTCAAGTATTTAAGTGAAGGTTTTAATTATGGTCTGAACTCTTTTTTTTGGATAGAAATTATGACCTGAACTCTTTTAAAATTTTTTTTTTAATCAAAAAAAGAAATATCATTAAGAGAGAAAGAATATATAAAGATTAAGGACAAGATGTTCTTTAAAAAAAATAAAAATTGAAGATGTAGTAAATAACATAGAGCCCTCCAATCGCTCTGCAAATCAGCTAAAGCTATATCAGCAAAGCCACTGAAGCTCTTGGTCCACAAAGACCCTAAAAAGACCACCTTTTTTAGCAAGGAATGAACTAGTGTGTATTGGTTTTTGAAAATCCTGGCATTCCTTTCTAACCATATGCACCAAAGAATAACAATCTTGGTCGACGAGAATAGCGTTTAGACTTCTTTCCTCTTCCTTATGCTGTGGAATTTCATCATAAGGATATTGTCATCTGATCTTGGAGCCACCCACATCTGGCCAAAGAGAGACAAAAATCTGCACTATAAATCTCAAGCCATTGTACAATGCAAAACTAAATGATAGTGCGTCTTACCACTTTGGAAGCACATAACACAGATTCCCGGATACAAAGCTATGATCTGAACTCTTGTGCGGTAAAATATCTTGTCATGCTTCCAATCGATAAGAAAAATTGATATTTGTAATGCTCTAATCCTGAATGGGATACATGTATGGAGTTTGGCCTATTTATAAATGATTTGATGCTTACACCAAAAGTAACAAGGTCTTCCTCCTTTGGGGCTTTAGTTGTCCATTTTGGTCCAATAGTGGACTTCCCACTTTAGTGGCAGTGTTGGGTCATTATATTTGGTATTAGAACCATCTCCTTTTGTGATGTATGGGCATTGGTGCGATGTATTGTGTAACTTTTGACACCTTCGGTCTCGCGAGGGAAGATTTAAGGCCAGTGGCAGTGGTGTGCCTCTGGACCCGCTCTTCCTAAGGTGCATAGATGTTTTAGTAGGGGGTTTGTAATACCCCAATGCCACATTGGATAAATGTGTGTAGTTTGGCCACTTTGTAAGTGATTTGACATTTACACTGAAAGTAACAAGGTCTTCCTCCGTTTGGGCTTAAGTTTCAATCACTTATACATTGGCCAAACACCACACATCTATCCAATGTGGGATTGGGGCATTACAATATCTTTCAGTAGAAATGGTTTGAAGCACCATTGCTGGTTATGGCATCGTAAAATTTTCTAGCCTGCTAGGATGCTTTGTGAAATTGAAATAGTCTCTTTGCAGGTATTATTTGATGTTGTTCCGACCATTAAATTTGAGGATGCTATTAAATTGATCAGCATGCAGCCAGTTTCTTCTACCGCTGCAGCGTGGAAAAGGTAAGTTTTAGATTTTTCTCATGTGCTGCACTGCTTTTACTAAATTGACTGTTTGTCCGGGATGTAGGAGATTGAGAGCATGAAGACCTTCAAATAGAATTTAGGGAAAAAAAGAGAAACAGTAGTTGGTGTAATTTTTTTCTTGAGGTCTGATGTTCAGACTTGTTCTCAGGTGCTCACTTAATAATTAACGGCTGAAGCTTTGGACAAGGGGGCATGTGCAATTTTTTTTAGTTTGGTTCTTTGAATTTGTTGTTAAACTGAAGTGCCAAGGTCAAGTAAGTTTCGTATAAAAACTAGATTGAATTACAGTATAGATTTCCCTTCTTTTCTAATGAAAAACATGACTAAACTTAGATAGGCAGTGAACTCAACCAAAGCACAAAATGCTGCTCAGTCAACAGTTTAGCCAATGATTTAGAAAATATGTGGTTGATCTTGAGATTGAGTCAAGCTATAGTCAATACTGAACTATCAAATGTCAAGTATGTCTGTAAACACGTTGCTAGGTTTGGCAAAAGCTTTACTCAATTTTGAATCAAGCAACATATGCAGAATAAGACGATTATTCCAGTAGGTATCCCCGGCTAGGTCTGGCAAAAGCTTATTGCTTGAGCATTCTGTGAGTGCAAGACGTGCTTTTGGCTGCTGTATCAGGACACCTGCTTGAGCTGTAACCTGTAAGGCGTAATTTTTCTTTCTTAAGCGATTTGTTTATTTCCGTCCTTCCATATTCTGTTTACTCTGATGCATTTCCAACTTTTGCTTGCATTGAGTTAAATGGAATTACGTAGTTTTCTGGAATGTGAAAGTCAATAATTTTTTTTGTTCATGGATGGGAAAGTAGATTTTGAAGAGACAAATGAAGAAACAAGGTAGGGGACAAGGTGGCTGTGGAGAATAACAAGCAGCATCTGTCAAGCTAACATAGTTTTCTAATCTCGCTTAATATTTCTTAGTCATTTCTCTCAAGATGCTAAGTACCAAAGAAAAAATTTCTCTGAAGATGCCACTAGTATAATCTCATTACATAAGCCATAGCTTTACTTCCCTCAACAAATGATTAACTAGAAGTGCTTACCCTTTGAAAATCGCAGTCAATATTCTTGTTGAGCAATTCCTGCTCTGAAGCTTGTTAAAGTACTGTATATCGTATCAATTGGGAAAGATCCCTGGTTTTGATCATAGAACTTCCTTTCCAGCATATTTGAAATACAAACATTGATTTGTGTGTGTGTGGCATTTTGAGCTGCAAGAACAATTTAATCAATGGCATGCTTGTCCAGATGTACGTCCCGTCTGTGCGTATATGTGTATGCGACCTCCACTTCTCTTTTCTTTTCTTAATAGAAGAAAAGAGATTCTTTCATTCTAAACTGAAAATAAGAGGGTTGGGAGGGAATGAAAATAAGTTTCAAAGGAATGAAACTTACTGCTATCCACAGGGTTGGGCTGCTTTTTTGGCCTAGTTTGGGTTCTTTAGGATGTCGGAGCTAGCCAGCTGCATATGAGGCAATGAAATTGTTAATTCATCGCGTCTTTCAAGAAGTTAACAAAATTTTATTGGTGCTCTAGACCGTTTTGGGTGACTTTTTTGTGCTTGCCCTTGGAAATAAGAGTGACTAAAGTGTAGCCCCTTTGGATTGTTCTTTTCATCCGGTTTAGCAATTTCATGTCTCTCATTTTTATCTTATAAGAAACAAAAGCAATTAAGACATGATACAACAACAACAACAACAAATGCAGTGCCTCAAGGGCTCCTGCCAATGCATGGTTTGTTTTTTTTTTTTTTTTTTTTTGGGGGGGGGGGGGGGGATGAGATGTACACAGCCTTATCCCTTCAGGGTTCTACTCTAAAGAGAGGCTGTGTCCAAGGACCTCCAACCTGGAAAGCCAACGAAGACATGATCTAGAACCAAAAAGGAAAAAAGAAAGCATTGAAACTGAAAAGTCATTTATTATGTCCTTAGAGGTCCCCTTTGCAGTCGATGGAAATTCTTTGGACCTTTAGATGTCTTTTTCTTGCATAGGTTTATAGCAACGATAACCATTCGTTCATGGGATCTTTATAGTTTTTTGAGCTCATGCCCGTTCATGGGTCATCTTATCCGGTATTCTTTTTGCTAGTAATCATAGCATCAGGCATCTTTGTACATATCATGCATGTTTCAGGATGATCTCTCTTTCCAATGATTATTTATAGTTTCCAGATCAGCATGGACTTGGCTAATCTTTTTGGTACAGTAGGATTCGTGTTTGATGAATCTCCCCTGCTGTTTACTGCCATTACCATCAGTTGCAGAGGATCAGATATCATTGTGCACATATTTCCTCCTTTTTGAAGACACCTTTAAAAATTTGAACCTCAGACCACATGCCAAGTCTTAAATGCCATGATGTTCAGTTCTTGCTTGATTTCATATGAGTGTGGCCAAGTGTAGGATTTTGATGTTCATCAGTTTGAAAGGCCCTATATGGTGGTTGCTCTCTTACCTCTGGTTATGATTGATGAAGAGCAACGGAAATGTTCTCCTAGTTGCCTTCCAAATTACTTCAAATGCGGGCTTGGGTGTTGAAGTTCTTTTTGCATATTAATTGCACTTTATTGTACATTGATGAAAATACGTGAATATTATGGCCTAATTTTTGGATGAAAATTGCTTTGGTAGGATGCAAGATGTTGATCTGATTCACATGCGTTATGCTCTTGAATCTGCTGTTTTGGCATTAGGATTTATGGGGAAGAGTGTTGATGAGGTCGATGAGAACCATCCTCGGACAGCGATGTGCTTTCTTAAGGAACTACAACATCATTTGGAGGCAATCAGCGATGTTGCACGCAAGGTATGTGCCTTGCTGTATCTTAACTTTGTTTCTTCTCAACCTATTGTAAGCCTTTCATCTTCCCATCACCCAAAAGTGCAAGGTTTCATGGTACCCAGGGAACCCAAAATGCTATGGATTTTGTTCAAGTATGATATCTGATACTTGTATTCTGAAACAAATGCTTTATTTGCAAATAACCTATCAAGGCTCCCATAGCCGGTTGGTAATTTAAGCGCTTATGATGGTAATGGGTGCAAGTAACATTGGGATGAAAATTTTCAGTTAAGGCAGATGTGGTAGAGAGGCTGATATATTGACTCGAAAATCTCACAGGGATTTTTAAGGGAAACAACAAAACCGAAAGTGACGATGGAGGAATTGAGATAATTTTGTACTCAATGCAACTATCTCAGTGGTTCTTTTTGCTATCTTTTTTTCCTTTTTGACACTTGTTGTCTGATTTGCTATATGGAAACATTTTGGTGAATCTTTGTTTTTCCAAATATTGCAGATATTTACAGTGAACATTATTATCTCACTCTTGCATGTGGACGGTATCTTGGTTGATCTAAAGCACTGTGATGTACCAAGAAGCCACTCTATTGATCTCAGTTTTGCCCAAGAGGGAAAGGAAATGGTGTTTTCTTTTGTAGAGCTTCTTCTTGATATCTTGCTTCACAATCTACCATCACAGCATACATTGGAGGACGTTGATACTAGTGGTGAGAGACAAGCGTTACAGTGGAGAATATCCAGTGCTAGGAGTTTCATTGAAGATTGGCAATGGCGTTTGTCAGTACTACAACAACTTTGGCCCTTAGCTGAGCTCAAATGGAAATGGAAAGAGGCATTGACTATACTCCGTGCGGCTCCTTCGGAACTACTCAACCTGTAAGCTCAATAGCTCCTTCACTGCCTTTAAATTGTTTTCCTCGTCATAAGCTGGTCGTGATCATTGTAAAGATTCTTACTATCTGTTCAAGATTATATGACACCACCTTAGGGTGCATTTGGTTCAGCTTATTTCAGCTTATCTGTTTCAATAAGATCTGTCCTTTTAAGATCTGTATCTTTTTATAGTGAAGTGTTTGGTTGTAAAGTGTAGGAAGATCTTTTTTTCTAGAATAAAGCATTTCAACACAAGTTAAAAAAGTAACTTACCTACTATAATCACAAAAATGACTTAATAATATACATTATCTAATTATAGTAGGTAAGAGAGAATCATGATAATAGTTTGTCATAGTAGTGGAAAGTGGTGAGTGTAGCGACCCATGACCATGAAAGGTGTGGTGGTCGGTGGGAGTGGTGATAACAAGGTCACGGTGGTGAAGATTTAATGTTAATATAGTGTTTTTAAAGCATTTCTTTGAAATAAGTTGTGAAAAGGATCTAGTTTTTCATCATTTTCTACTTAGTTATAAAACAACTTTTTCATCTTTCTATTTAAGCTGTGAAAAAGATATAAAAAAGATCTTTTCTGCCAACCAAACACAAGCCCTGCAGTCAAAAAGAGCTTTTTCACAGCTTTAAGTTGTTAAAAAGCTGAACCAAACGCAGCCTTTGTAGAACTTTCTTTTTAAAAGGAAAAAAAAAAAAGAGTAGAAAAACTTGTTCATGGCACTGCTGAGCTTGGTTTGCTACATCTTGCTTTGCTAGGCTGCATATCAGCTTTTATTGTGAAACTTTGCATTGATGTATTATATGTTGATTATTTGTGTAAATATATTCTGCAGGACATTGATTTTTTCACATGTTAGAGCTGTGATAAAAAATGACTTTCTTTATTTTGCAGCTGCATGCGAAGGGAAAAGTATGAAATTGGCGAGGAGGCTGTTCAACGATTTTCTTTATCTCCAGAAGATAAAGCAACACTTGCTTTAGCTGAATGGGTGGATGTTACCTGTAAAAGAGCATCTGTAAGTGGTGCATTCCTGTTTATAAGCTAGTCTTTCTTGTTTTGGGATAAATTTCATTAGATTGCCAATATGGCAACAATTTTTCTGAATTCTGTTAAAACTCTGTTTGCATGGAAATATTCCCAGAATTAATATTGACATCCGAAGAAGAAGGGGGGTGAATATCTTTTTTACTTTTTTTGTTAAAGATTTATCTTATGGGATGTAAAGCTTGGCTGGTGAACGTTTTCCTGTTGAAACAAACACCGGTTTCTATCGAAGTCTTGAAGGCTGAGGTCCAGTGGTAAAATGCTGTAATGGTTGAGGCCATAGGATAAAGGGATTATAGGTTCAAATCCCCCTAACACCTCTTACCTACCAAGAGGGTTTTCTTTATAAATTGGTGTAATAGAAGATAAAAGAAGTTTTAGAGGATAGCTTCCCATCTCCCTGAAGCAACTCTATAAGCCACAGATGCGGATTTCTATAGAAGGACCCAAATGGACATTGCTGTCAGAAGCATGTGATAAGATACTCATGGTTGTTTTTAGGAATTGATTTCTCTCCCATTCGTATTTACTATGAAAGTGCGAAAATAGAGACCTGTCAAGGTCAGCAACATAGTTTGTTTCATGAGATCAGACTGGGTAGGGATGATAATGTGTCTTATTTGCAGTTTGCTGACCATGCTATTCTCGTTCTTGAGTATAATATCCAAGGTTTAAAAGCAGTTTTGACCCACGTTCATTTGTTTGAACACTTCTACAGACTTAAAGGTGAATTTGGTTGAGTCAAGTATCTCAGGCATCAACTTAAGTGATCCGATTGTGAGCCCATATTCTTATGCGGCAAAGCTACCAATGATCTATTCTGGTCTTCCTTTAGGTGTTAGTCTGAGGTTCTCTAGCTCTTGGCTGCCCTAGTAGAAATTTTGCTAATAGATAGGGTGGATTAGAACATGGTTTCTAATCTCAAGGGGGTTGTCTAACTATTATCTAGTCTTAACATTCCAGTCTTCCTATTTACCACAGTTCTCTCTTTAAGATCCTTGTTTCTGTGGGAAATCCTCTTTACTGCACTCCTCTCTTGAAGATCTTTGTTTTTCTTGAAGCGCATTGAGTGTATCTCTGGTGAGGTATGGACGAGATTTGTATAGTTCATCCACTTAGTCGGTGTTAAGGTTTGTAGGTTGCATTATCATGGGAGGTTGGAATTGGTAATTTGGTATCTGAAAACATGTCCTTTTGGGTAAGTGGTTGTGAATATGATGATTTCCTAAGGAACTAGATTTCTTTGTGGTGACTAAGAGTAAGTTTGGTCTCCAATAGAATGGGTTGAAATATTGGATTGTTTGACTTGGTTGGCTGCTACGATGTATGGAAGTTCACATGACAGCTTTTATCCTTTATGGCATTTCCGTAATTCTTTCTAGTATGATGCGTTTATTCTCACTTTCTCATAAGATTTGGGTTTCTCCAAACGCTGTGGATAGTGTTCTTTTGACTTGATATCATGGAGTGGGGAAGAAAAATGATGTTAAGATGCTATTCCCTGTTGAAAAATTGGGTTAGCGTGGAATGCATAGATTGAAATTCTAGTACACGTAGGTGGATTTCTTATGGGAGGTGTTTTTGTGGGCTCAAGTAAAGAGCTTTAGGGGATGTGCTAGCATAAATTTGCTTGATTTGCTGAGAGACTTGGGGGGATTTTATGCTAGTTTTGTGAATTTGTTATTCTTTTTATTTAAATACATTTTGTCCTCAACGCCTTTTAAATTTCTTCTCTCTCTTAGTCCAATTCCTTCTTATGAAAAATATGGGCATGTTGAAGGGGGCATTTTGATACTTGGGAAGAAATTTATGAAATCAAACACCAAAATCTAGCATCTTAATCAGTGTGGATGATGAAATTGAAAAGCACGTACTTTTTATTTTTAATATACATACCCTGCTTGAAAAAAAATTCTTAAAAAGGACCTTTTGACTATGGCTTGTTTAAAGGATTTTTAATTTATTATTTAAAAGCAGGACCTCATAGTACTATAGCACACAACTAAAAAAGTTGTAATTAGTCTTAATACTTGTCTCTGTCCACCTTAGAGATTTAGTATACATGCGATTTGGCTATCAATGACAATTTTATGGTGGAAAAGATTGACTTAGTGTACTTCTGATTTGGCTATCAATGACAATTCTATGGTGGAAAGTTCCTTTAGTGGCGTGCAATGCAAACAATTGGTTTGGAATATCGGCCTAATTACATTGGTGGGTGTTGCAGCGGATTCTATAACATTTATGCAGCAACATTTTCTTTCAAGACTATGCCTTTCCTTTTAGTAAATTTAGAGAACCACGGTCAAAGAAAATGAAAACTATAGATTCGGCTGATACTTTTCTCTGATCACTGTATCCTGCGTCATGTAGTTTCCATTTTGTAGTGCATGTCAGGAACAAAATAGTTATTTATGGTCAACTTCTGGCTGGGACTGGTCTGAACTGGCTACAACAACAACAACCCAATGCCTTAAGAGCTTCCGTCTGAGCAAGGTCTGCCGCTGGGGGGGGGGGGGGGGGTTGAGATGTATGCTGCCTTACCCATGCAGAGTGCTATCCTAAAGAGAGGCTATGTCTGTGGGCCCCAACCCAAAAAACAAATGGTAGAGGCAGAGTACAAGTGAAAATTACGAAAGTAAAAAGTTGAAAGCAACAAGTAAAAAGTAAAAAGTAAGTCGACAACAAGATAAAGTAATAAGGACGCAACAATGCAAAGCAGTAAAAAACCAGTAACAAAATAGCAACCCTACCACCAGCAATCAAGCAAGCGACTGTCAACAATATCTAACATGAGAGCCTAGGGGATCTAAGCACTAGTCCTGTAATACCCCTCCATCCTAAACCACTACATTAGCTACATTTGTTCTAACCCGCCACTTAGCTCTATCTAAGGCCATCTCCTCATTTAGGTTTAGTTGGGTGAGGTCATGTGTAATCGTCTCCACCCAGGTTTCCTTGGGCCTTCCTCTGCCTCTCCTCCCATTCGTAGTTTGGAGTTGTTCGCATCTCTTGTCCGGGGCAGTGTTCGGTCTCCTCCTAACATGTCCAAACCATTGCAGGTGTTGCTCCTTCAACTTATCTTCATGGTCTGAACTAGTTGACGCTGTGAAATGTTTATCATGTTGTCTGATTGCGGATTTATTAGAATGAATTTCTTCTATCATAATTTGCTATAAAATTTTCCAAGTATCAAAGCCATAGCATAACATTGTCATCATGTACAGTACTCCGCATATATGGTTGAACAAATGTCGGTGTGCTTGGTTGGGATTATAGTATTGTGAAAACTAAGATGTCTTACGTAGAATCCTTTTGCTTTGTATAGTGAGAGCTATTAGACATGACCATCACTTCTTCACTAGACATTGTTGTATGCTTGTGCAATGCATTTATTCACTCTTTAGCTCGAGTATTTCAATTGTTCTTATCCTGGGTTCCTTAGTGTTTTTTTTTTTGAGCTGAGGGTTCCTTTTTTTTTTTTGGTCATTCTCAACGTTGTTCTCTTAATCCCATTTTCTTTTCTTTCTTGCCCCATATTCCGATTAATACTGTAGCTACATTTATCTTCAAGGTTGAGGATGCCGTTTCTCGTGCTACTAATGGAACAACTACAGCGCAAGAGATAGATTTTTCATCATTATGCTCTCAGATTGGTCCACTGGCTGCAGTAAGCATTTTTTTGGTGCTTTTCTTATTTTTCTTTTTTCTTCTGTTTCCTCATGTCTACATACTTGAGGACTTCTTTGACTATGTATTTGATGATTATGTGCTGGACTACATGTGTCAGATTCTTCTCTGTATCGATGTTGCTGCTGCTTCTGCAATGTGTACAAATATATCCCAGCGACTCCTGGATCAGGTGATCCTCCAGTCTGACTAGTAATTTGTGGTTGAAGGACTTCATTATGCCTTATTAATTTAGAAAGAGGGAGAAGGGAGTCTTTCTATTGAAATATGTGATTGCGCACTCGTGGCATCAGCTTAGTGATCTCTTACCATTCTGTTTGATCTGATGTGATAATTTGGCATAGATGATGGGATTCAATCATTTACATGATTCCTCTCAGAAGTCCTTTTGGCATTGCCATCACTTTGATTGAGAGAATGTGCAAAGAGTTAATGATGAGTTGTAAAAATTACAAACAAGCAACATTAAAAAACCATGATCTAATAGCATAAAAACCTCCAACAAATTAGTTAAGGTTATGTTAGCAAAGCCCCCTAAGCTCTTTGTCCAAAGAATTTCTAAAAATACCACTTTTTTCCTATAAAAATTTAACTAGCATATGCTTTATTCCTATAAGAAATTAACTAGAATATGCTGGTCTTTGACCGCCTATTATTTTGCTCAAATATTTTCCCTTTTTTTATGTCACATGTTGCTGAACATCTCGGAGGTTTTTCTTACCCTCTATCTCTAGGGAGTTCATATCCCGCACCATGAGCAGTTGAAATCCTTTTACTCCACCAGGTCAGGAGATCCTTTTCTTGACAAGCTGTCTGGAATTTTATCCTTCCCGTGCTAGATCCATGTCATCATATGGTTTCTAAGCATTGCTTCTAGAAAATATATTTCTTAACCCCATGCCCCCTTTTAGCGTAGTTCATACTTTTCTCAAGCTTATAGGGGCATAGAATGTTAAAGGGGTTACTGCCGAAAAGAGTATTATGTTCCGCCTGTTAAATAGAATCGGTTCATTTTTAGGTTAACTGTTATTCTTTACCTTCTTAAAATGGGAGTACCTTCCCGATAGTTTAATATCCCTCGTCGTCTTGACCAAACGTCGATTCTATTGGAGAATCCATGACGAAAGGTCATACCGCAGATTTACAGTAGTTGTTATTTATTTAGCGATACTCTTCTCTAAGGTGCTGGGGGATCTGAAAATTAAGAGAGCAGAAAGAGAATCAGAAAGAGAGAAAAGAAGATCGACTTCTTCATCCCTATAAATTTCTCTTTCCGTCATAGTAAGATCTCTTTTCCTATGCGACCAAAAAGAAAAGAGATTTGTTTTCTATTTCATTATTTTTTCTCTCAATGTTCTGAAAATTGAAGAGAGTGCTTCTCTGTCTCTGCTAAGATATCAGTTAAATTTATTTCTGGTTTATCATGATGATGTCATAGCATCTATTTGGAGTACGTATTGGGCCTGCACCATTGTGTTTTACAATGACTTTCATCGTTGTAAGTTCTCACCCTTAGTTCTTTACATCTACTCTGTGTTTTAAAATTTCTGTATTATGCAGGCTCAAGTGATGTTGTCTGAAATATATCCTGGAGCTTCTCCCAAGATTGGTTCAACTTACTGGGATCAGATTCGAGAAGTTGCCTTAGTTTCTGTGGCAAAACGACTACTCAAGCGTCTACATGAATTCTTAGAGCAAGTATGTTTTCAAACTTTATTCTTGGGAAGGGCTTTCTAGTTACTGGTTGTTGGAGAACTGTACGCTGGGATGCTTTTTTCTTTTCTTTTCTTTTAGATCACTGATGCTTATTTTACTTGTTGGATTATGCTTCGACTATCTAGTCAACATGGCTGGGCACTATGTCCTCGTAACAGAAGTTTAATGGTCCTTATGAGAAACAAGCTAAACTGTGTTACAATTTTAATAATAGTACAGCGTGCTCTGTCGCTGCATGGATGTTTTACATGTAAGTCAGTTGAGAGCCTTGTGAAAGAACACCTTAAGTCGGGGATTGGCCGTCTGTCTAAAATGACTGGTAATTATAGGTGTTTTTTTTTTGGGGATCCTTTATCGTGCATATTTATGGACATGGGACATGGGACATGGATTCTGGATTCTTTGTTAACCATGTACTTATCCCAGTTCTCTATATTGATAGGTTATAGCTAGTTATCTCATATGGGATGAAATTAGGAAAAAGCTGCATTAGTTAAGTGCAAATGCTCTATCCGGAAGTTGCTGTCTTGTTGCATGATACCGGATTGTATAGAAATTGTTTCAGTACCTGGTCTAAAACTGGATAGAATGATGTTGATGACTACAGTCCATCTTTGAGCTTTCTTTAGAGGGTTTGGTGATGATATTGTTAGCAAGGTAGGTACGTCACAGTACGTTGGGAGTTTGGTCAGTAGACTACTTCTGGCAGATGCACCAAAGGAAGCGTCAAATAGGATTTAAACTAAGAACCGACGCCACAGCCAAAAAGTTCAGCCAGTAAGTGGATGTTGTCCACGTGTGCATCTGGAACAAGCGCACTTGAAGCAGGGCTTTGTCTGACTCGAGAAGTTCAAATTGCTATGCTTAAACTGGAAAAAAAGTGTTTGCAGAAGCTGACTGAAAGTGCTACAAAGTCCTGCTGCCAGGTCTCCTAGTGTGGTGGTTGAAGCTATTTAGAAGTCCTGTTCTTTTGCTATAGGAATCCTCTTACTGACATTACCAAGATGAATAAAGAGGAGAAAACTGCTTGCCCTTATTGAGATTCTCAAGTTGCAAAATAAACTTGAAGTGCTGCTTTGCTGCTTTCCTTCTTTTTCCCTTTGTGTTTTTCTCAAAGTTCTCCTGTTGTATTGTCTCGTGTATGATTTCTTGCTGCCTACTTTTTACGTTCTTGTTCTCTGAAAATCTTTTGCTGTTCATATTCCAGATACACTGAGAAATGGGAAACTATTCTTTTACTCTTGGGATTTGGAAAATGATAGTGTGGTTTTTTCTGGAAGCATCATGCGTACAAATCTTCTTAATATGTGATGGCAATTGCAGGTTTCTTTAATATTGTCATCCATAAAGAATGAAAGACTCATGTGACATACATTAGTCAGTATGTCTAAGTTTGAAGCTGCAAAGAGCAGAAGTCGTAAATGAATGTTGCTTGACTAGTGAGTACTGCCTATTTATGTGATGCCCTTATATGATACCAATTGTAAAACACAGCTTAAAATTGTACACTGGTTTTTGGGCACATTTTACTTTGCGCCTTAAATTATACGTAGTGAGTTTTCTGTCCATTTAAGTAGCAGATACTATGAGCATCACGTCCACAACACTGCATTCACCTTCTACTTGAGGTGTTGTTTGAATCTGCTACATAAAAAGATTGTGTTGGTGCTCTATCTCCATGTACCCAAAATTTCTGAAATATCTCATGTTCTTGTAGATATTGTTGACTTTATTTTGTCTATCTATATTTCCAGGATAATCCTCCTAGCCTTCAGGCTATTCTGTCTGGGGATGTTGCAGTGACTTCCTTCTACCGGCAAGGACAAAAAGATCGTGCTCTTGCAATGCTACATCAGATGATTGAAGATGCTCACAGGGGCAAGCGGCAATTTTTGAGTGGTAACTACTGCATTGTTCATTTCCCTAGCAGAAACTTTAGTCTGAGGATGTGTTCTAAATGTAATTTTACGAATTTCTTTTGTGATTGCTGCATTAATAGATATGATTCGAAGTTGAATGTTGGTCCTTCCAATTGCTGATGGAGATCAAGGATAAAGAATCAAGATTTATATATAAGATAATTATTGAGAATATGAATTGTTGTAAATTTTATCTTTTGGGATATATTATTAGTTAGGATTAGTTTATGATAGAGTTTAACTTTTATTAGCTTTATTAATAATATTATTATTATTATTATTATCATATTAGGAGTTCGTTGTTATCCGTTTGGGAGTTTATTAACTTAGGATTCTAGTTTCTTTTCTATAAATGTTGATGTAACCGGAGCCTAAAGGCAGATCATTAGACTATTGAATTGAAATAAATTCTTTCCTATCTTCTTTAGTCACAGGTGTTGCTTAAAGCTAAGTACAAGGATACTTAGTTGTTTGGGCACATGTTGTTCAACCGTCCTCGATTAGGGATGCTTAATCTCTCTAGCAGTTGCCCAAGTCCGCTTTGTTTGTGTTTACTCTTGCTGCATAATTTATTTAAATTCACGGAAACACAAATAACAGGCTGGAAATAAATAAGCGGCTTTAGCTTTAACTTGATTATTAAAAACCACCAAAGGATATATTGTCCTTCCAGATATTCTATACTGCAGCCTTTTTTTATTTGCGATGCTATATAAATTTTGTATGAGGTCTGGATGGTCACTACTGACTAGCATGCAGTACTTCGTTGTTAGGTTGCTAAGAGAGAGTTTCTCTCAGCACTACCCTTCTGTCATTGTGAAAGGTTGGGCTTGTCAACATTTTGTTTGGCCCAAGCTCAGCTTGTCATGAACTAGAAGCTTAGCTCATCTTGGTCGAGCTCGAACCTAGCTAGAGAGCTCTAAGCTAAGCTTGCCTCGTTAGAGTCATTTAGGCTCAATATTGGTTCATTTAGGCTTGAGCTCTACCAGTTTAGCTTGAACTTGGTTCTATTGGGCATATTTAGTCACATTATTTGCTCAAGATTGAGTCATTTAGACCCCTGATTTGTGAGCTCAACTTTACAGGCTTTGACTCAGCTCATTTTAGCTGAAAGAGCGAGCTTAGCTTGGAAAGAGCTCAAAATGGGCCAAGCCTTTCATGCTAAATAACCTTACAGGCGAGCTTTGCTCATTTATACTTGTAGTGAAAGACACAGAATCCTTTAAAGCAGTATTCTTTTTCTTTCATGTCCTATGACACTCCTTTGCTTCTCGAGAAGTTTTTTCTTTTACCCTGTAGATGTGGAGGCATTCGGAGCTGTCATTGACAATGCAAAGCAGGCTGTAAAATGAATCTTGATAGAGTCATGAATCATTGCATAGCAACAAGAAACCTTCAATATCCCAAAAAGAAACTATAGGACATAAGCAAGTTTGAGAATCGTCAGAACTGTATGCACTGCAGAGATTCACTGACATATGGTTTATGTTCGATTGCTTAAAATCTCAGGTAAACTTCACAATCTTGCAAGAGCTATCAATGACGAAGAACTAGGGACTGACATTGTGAAGGGTGAGGGCACATCCATAGAGCAGAAATTTCTTTTGGATTGGGACAAGGATGGAGTCCTGGGGCTTGGGTTGAAAGCTTCCAAACAGACATCTTCTTCTTCAGCACCTGGAGAGGATAATCTGCAGCCTGCAGCATATGACATGAGAGATGATGGAAGACGGCTTTTCAGTCCCTTAAGTGTGAAGCCAACAACATATCTTTCACAGTTTATTCTCCATATTGCTGCAATTGGTGACATTGTTGATGGCACTGATACAACACACGACTTCAACTATTTCTCACTGATCTATGAATGGCCCAAAGATGTAAGATAATTCTTTGCTGGATTATATCATCTTGACTGGGATCCCTTCTTTATTCATGGTTAACATTGTTTAATTTTCCGATAAAAAAAAATGTTGTTTAATTCTTAGTTTCTCTAATCAGCACTTTTAGGGTTTGTGCTCCTTGATCTTGCTGTAGACATGGGGAGTGGCTGCCGATTGTGTCTCTTCTACCCTATATTCTAAGCTTAGAGTGGGTGGCGAACTTGCTTGGAGTGGTCTGGAAATCTTTGCACGGCCAAATATGAGATCACCATTCAGTATATCTAAATTGTGAAGGTATTAATGGGGGCATAAGCTTCGTTTTGGTTGAGTGAGAAAGATGTGGCCCATGTGGACAGATTTGTTGATTTCTGCAGAAAGTTGTAGAATAGCTGTTCGATAATATTCATAGCATAGGCTTCAATAACCATGCTTCATCTGGTAGAAGGAAGCTTTTGTGAATATATGAACAAAGTGGAAGGAGTTTGCAGTACTTAAAGTAGAAGTAGGAGGTTTAAGTGGATGGAGGAGAGTAACGGCGGTGTATTAGCTTAGGAAAGTTCTTCATATTTTACCGAGATAAAGGGCCTGGCTAATAGGGTAGGGCCATCTAGTATGATGAAAGATGGTGTCATCTAGATGCATTATTATGATTCCACAGTGGAAGTGAGCCTCTAGTGTCTTCAGTCCTGTGGCTTTTTTTATTGCTAGCGATTCAGAGTGCACACGTGTTTCAATTGCTTAATTTTTTTTGCTTGATGGATGGAAAATGTTGTGGAGCAAACGATAGTCTCATAATGCATTTGTGGCAAGAAATAGTTTTGGCTGCATTGTGTAGCTAATAGATGTTGATTCTGAGTAGTGAAGTTGATGGATTAATTTTGAGGCCTTGTACTGAAGGACCAATGACAATGTGGCTTGAGGGCGATACTGTTTTTTGATTGTTATTAAAAGGAAGATTCAGGACTCTCCTGTGTGCAAAGGATATATTTGAGTTTCTGGTGCCTGATTTTTTTTTTTTCATACTGGAAACTGTGATGTGGTTATTTTCCCAACTCTTCCAATACGCTCTGCAAAAAGATAGGGTATTCCACCACTCTCAAAATGTAAAGTGATGTGGTTTTGTTCAAGAATCGAAGGTGATTTTGTTTATACTTATTCTTGAAGTAGAAAGATAGCGTTGAAAAATATTTTTATTGACCAACTAGGATTGGCCCCTAGGACAAATAGAATTTGATCCCCTGGGGCATTCGGTATTTTTAAATAGAGCACTTACTCCGCATAGATTAGCTGTATGGGCATCATTGCCAGATTATTAAAAGCTCGTGGTTTCCATAGTTTTGGGGCTATTTACATCATTAATTCTTTGATTGGTGCTAGGAAAGGGAAAAATTCATGTCATTCACCCACAGACACAAATAGACGCAACATAAGTTCCATATAAATTACTTCTCAATACACTTACCTTGTGTGGGACTAATTAGGCATCAATTAATACTGACCCCTCCGGGGAAAGCTCTCCATTCTTGGTTCTCCTGGGCCTGAACCAATGAATCAACATATGCAATTCTAAGTCTATAGGAAGTTGTGGAGGCCCTATGTTGTTTGGTTTGATATTTAAAGTGTGAATTTCACCCTTCCATCGAGCAGGGCGAGTGTAAGTTCTTTTTCCTTTTGCCTGCGATGCCCATGTATGAAGGTAAATTAATTGAAGGACCCACACAAGTCATGCCAAACACAATTTGAAGAAAAGAAATATTTATCTCATATAGCTTTTGTCCTTTTGTTTTTTTTGGGGGTGGGGGGGTTGGGGCTGGATGTGGAGTAATGAATTTAAAACTCTCAAGGTAGTTACATTTCTTACCAAAATATGCTGATTGCTCTCTTTCCATGTGGGTCCACGGAACTCTTAGAGCTCCATTGTCGATTTCATTCGGTCTCTCTGTTCCTGTCGTACCCTGTACCAGGCCAAGGAAGCTCTATAAATCTGCAGTCTGTTGAGATTCTGTTGAAATGTATTTGGTTTCTTGACTTTGGTAGAGGTACATCTCTTGGCCATACTATAATCCGTCTTCTATGAGAGAGTATGTTATTCAGTTAGCAGTTTAGGGAAAAATCTACTTGTTTGGCTGTAATCCTTTGGTTTGTGGATCTATTGTTATGCTTCAAGCGGAAAGAATTATTATGTTAGGGTGTCTGTTGGTGTATGATATTATTGATTTAGTCTGTCACCTAATAGCTTAACATCTTAAGTGAAATAATTCTTAATTCTTCGAACTCCAGAAATGATGAAGTCCTCGCGCAAAAGTGTTTTGTGGCGACACTCAACTTTCTTTTCCTTAAGAACGTCAATCTTAGGATTTTAATGTACCTTAATACCTTTAGAACTGGCTTCATGCAAACGTTGTGGCATAAACCGGATCTCAACTAAGAAAAGGTAATCTCATCAAAGCCATTTTATGATTTAAAAAAATGAAATAAAAATTAAAGCTTTAGTCAAATATTGGTGGCTAATCCCTGAGCTTCATCTTTCATACTTACCGGAAAAAAATCCTCATTTTTCATGCATGTTTGCCTGTTTTTCTTTGCAGCTTGTTACTCGTCTTGTGTTTGAACAAGGGAGCACGGATGCCGCTGAGAAGGTAGCAGATATTATGTCTTCTGATTTTGTCCATGAAGTCATCTCAGCTTGTGTACCTCCTGTGTATACTCCCCGTTCTGGTCATGGTTGGGCATGCATTCCGTTGTTTCCGTCTGACAGAAAGAGTGGCCGTGGAAGTAAGTTAACACCATCATCTACAAGAGCAGCTACCTTAGGACATGAACGTCGTGGCTCGCCAGCAGCTGGAGTTTCTCGATACCCTCTTCAGTTGGACATTATAAAACATTTGGTCAAGATCTCCCCAGTCAGGGCTGTCCTGGCCTGTGTTTTTGGTAGTGGTATATTGTATGGTGGCAATGACTCATCTGTTGATGAGTCTTTTAATGATGAAGTGCTTTATTCACCTGATGCTGATAGGCTATTCTATGAGTTTGCTCTTGATCAATCTGAGAGGTAAATGCAGTTTCTATGCATTATTCAAGCAAGAACACTGCAGTTTCACTGGTTTTATTTGACAACCATTGTCATTGACAGATTCCCAACGTTGAACCGATGGATTCAAATGCAGACTAATCGGCATCGTGTTTTAGAGGTAGCTGTAACATCCAAGGAGATGACCGATGATAGTGAAATCACAAGCAGTAAGAAGCATACCAATAAGCGATCTCGGGAGCATGACAGTGATACTGATTCGGAATCTGGTGAAACTGGTGCCAACGGTGGCATGGCAACAGCTGTTCCTGACGTCAAGGATGAAGGTACTGCAGATAATCATCGTATTGATGAAGATGATGCAACTGCATACCTAACTTTTGATTGGGAAAATGAAGAGCCATATGAAAAAGCTGTGGAACGGTAATATGCACTTTTCTCTTCAATTACATAGTTTGAGCATTTATTGGTGTCATACATTGTTTCTTTTGTAGGTTCGGTCAATATATTGAATTGTTGCTTACTACTTGCTAATTTTATTAATGTTTTGGTTTTCATTATTCTGTATCCTATGTATAGTTGCTTATTGTTTTTCTGAAGTGGATTTGGGTTATTAATGTATGGTCATTTATGAGACTGTCTTTTCATCTGAAGTGGATGCTATATTTTTCATAAAACATCCCTGCTTTGCAGCTATAGCCTTGCACTTTACCTAAGGGGGGTGGAAGCGTTCTCTTTTTTTTTTTTTTTTCCTTTTTTGGGTAAGTGGGTGGAAGCGTTCCTTTCTGCTGATGTTTGCGTCACCTGCAGTGAGTAAAATGCTGGCCATTGTCATAGGCTGGATGGGAATGGGTGCGTAGCATTTGTAGAAGCTGTGCATTTCAATATTATGTGAAGCTAACATTCGCATATCAGATCCGTTTTTTTAGTTGGTCCACTGTTCTTCTACTTTGTAATTCTCTTTTTCCTTCCTCTATTGCTCTGGCTTTCAGTGCAAATTCCAGACTTGTGTCTTGAGTATTTACCGGTCTGGTCAAGATTGAAACCCTCTTGTTTGATTCAATCTTTGGTCCATTATGGATCTTAATCAGTCTGGACTGGTGAACACTTTGAATGAGATTATATGCCATATAAGGTCTAGAGATTTTTTTCCTGGAAAGGTCTGGAGATTTTTATATCTGGAAAAACAACTAGGAAGATACAAGTTCCAGAATTAGCTATTATTGTCCGCAAAATCTCTTCTTCTTTTTGTCTTGAGTGAGGATAAAAGGTCTCAAAGTATTGGGTGCAAATTCATTCATGTTAGCAAATCCTTGCTTCCCCAATTTTCTTCTAGTATTTATTGTGTCTTTCATTTTTGCTGGGTGTTTCGTGATCAGTTACGTCCTCTCTTTTTCAGGAGGATCTGAACGATCTTGAGTTGTTACATGGAGTGATTTAGTATTTTTTTGCTTGCATAATCTTTAGTTATTACATGCTTTAGTCTTTTTAAATATCTTGCATGATCTATCTTGCTGTTTTTAGATTTTATTGTTTGTGTCTTCCCAAACTACCACCTCAAGTTATTGAAGGTTCTCGGAGTTGCTGTTATGTTTGGCTGTTGGTGCTAGTAACATATATACTATCACCAGCATCTTGATTGCCTTTGTTTAATTTGTCTGCTTTTTCATTTGTTGCAGACTAATTGAAGAGGGAAATCTAGTGGATGCTCTTGCTATGTCTGATCGCTTTTTACGCAATGGAGCATCAGATCGGTTGCTCAAACTGCTTATAGAAGGTGATGATGATATCTATGTAAGCTCCGGGAGTTCGCATGCATGTGGAGGCCATCATATCCTGAGTAACAGTTGGCAGTATTGCCTTAGGTTGAAGGACAAACAACTGGCAGCCCGCCTGGCACTCCAGTACGTATGAAGTGCTTCTATGCTTATTTCGTTCTATATTTCTTTTGAATATGTCCAGAGCAATTCTTCATTGCTTGCCCCCTCCCCAAACCCCAGAAAGAAGTATACAAATGCATAAGCGAAGGGTTAGAAGACTTTGGATACACGTAGTGCAAAAAAATTTGACAACACTAAGGTTGATTGAGGACTTACGTATGGACGAGGAGGGGGAAGGGGATAGTTTTTTACCTGATCCCATTCAGGGGGAACCAAGGCTTAGAAGATGATAATGATAATATGATGACCGAATAAGATTATCAAAGTAAAGAGATGTCCAGATGTGTCACGACCCAACTAAACAATGGGCCTGTGACCTATAAGCCAAACAAGAAAGCTAATAGACACCATAGGCGAAATGCTAGTAATATTTTCTTGAATAAGCTTCGTTAAGGTGTTGATATTTAATAGGAGAACATTGTTATAAGTCCAAAAACATTTCAAGTCAAAATTTTGAAATTTCTAATAACTGGAACGGAGTTCAATATAATGACAGTATTGACGTCATAGAATATAAGAGAAAGTCCCACTGTGTCTTTTTGAATAATGGTAAATAATGGGGTGAGTACAAAGTCCAACAAGTCACAAATCCGCCAACCAAAAATAAGGAACAAGCATAGTTTACTTTACAAAATACATAATATGAAAAGTAAGTGTGAATGGACATTTGAAATTATGTAGTGAAACTTTGGAGAAATGAATAAATAGGCCATAAATTCCTAGCTTTGATTGCATATAATTCCTGCAATGGGGCTAGGAATTGGCTGCCTTAAAACGGTTCCCCCCAGCTTTGGGTTCAAGGGAATGTTCCCAGACTCAAAGCTGTCTTTCCCTATTATTGTGGGGCACAATCTGCAAAATATGACGTAAGAATGCAAAATACAAAATACATGGCACATTTTCATATCAAGGAACATACCCAGTGCCTCAAGGGCTCCCGCCTACGCAGGGTCGGGGGGGGGGGGCGGATGTACGCAGCCTTCCCCCTTCAGGGTGTTAACCTGAAGAGAGGCTGTTTCCCAGTGTCCCCAACCTGAGGGTGAGGACTTCCTAGGAGGTCACCCATCCTGGTACTACTCTCGCCCAAGCACGCTTAACTTCGGAGCACATTTTCATATCATAGAACATAATTCAAACCATGTTCTCAAACTACCATAAATCAAAGAAATATCACGTAACCAATGTCAAAGTTCATATTTCATGAACTTAGAGGAACGGGTAAGCTAATAAGTATTATGTTAAAAGGAATCATCGAGGAGGATATTGAGAAAGCTGTGCATAGTTACAAATAAATAGATTAAATATACTTACAAGTTGTTAGCCAAATGCACGGAAGATTTAAATAGATAAGCCACTTATCAAAATAAGGCTCCCTTGAAATTTCGAAGTGCAGATGTACCGTTCCTAGCCTTTGACACCTCCCTTTCTCAACTAATTATCACTTGCTTTAATTGGTGAAAATGTGAAGTGTGGACTATGAGAATTGGTGAGAGGGTGCTGTTGGTAGAAGAGGGGAAGGTAAGCCAAATGCGGTGTGCAATAAGGGGCATAAGCCCAAGGTTGCATGACTATGGTAACAATAGATACTAATCTTGGGGTTTTGGGAGGTCTTCTATTCTTGAAGAGATTGTAATTTTACCTTTTCTTGGATTAATTCATGCGAACCGAGTGTTAGAATTGATACGTCTATTCATAATAACTATAACAATATGCCAAATAATTATATGTTAAAGTGAGGTTGCCAGAGTTCCAGTGGGTGGATAATTTGTGATTATAAATAGGAGGTGATTATCAAAGTTCAATTCCTTACAGGATGTCTTTTAAGCAGTGAATTCCAATACTGACATTTTCAGACTTTGAGCATTTCAGGGCGTCTTCTGGAAAATGATATTTGAATTATTATAATTGCACTATAATCATAAATTACCATCTCTTTTTCCCCTTTAGTAGAGTGCATTTATTTTACTAATAATTTGAAAGGCATGCGGAATATGAACACAGAAACTGAAATATGTGCTTACTCTAGATCTGATAGAAGGAACTCTGTGAGAAAGACCAATAGCACAATCAGAGTTCTTTAAACATTGGTAACATTTAGAGTTGGCCCTGTGGATATCTGCTCATGGTAATATCGAGTGATAAATCGTGTCTGTCCTGTAGACAGAAAGAAGTATTTAGCCAAGTGTTAACTCTTCAGTTTCTTATAAGGTTCCGTAATTTATTTGCAACCATATACAAAAAGCAGAACAACCGAGGTTGTTCTAGAAGCAGCATGCTCTCCCTACTCTCAACTGCTTGAAATGTGGAGAAGAAATCTTCTACAATCAAATTTTGTTGTCGAACAACACTGGAAGAGACAGCCATGGTTCTTATGGCATCAAAGTTACACATAATTCTCATGGCAAGACTACAATATATACAGCTAACAACAGCAACTGATTCTTAATAGTGACCGTATTAAGAATTGCAGTCGAAGTGAGATTGTCCAGCGGGGCGTGTAGCAGTATGATGTTCCGTTTGTTTATTCTTCCGTGTTTCTTAAATATTTCTTTGATTTCTGTTTTTCTAAAAGCTTCACTATCTTAAGCCTTCTTATTGATTTTTTCTTGTTTGGTACAGTTCCTTAATTCATCTTCTACAATTTGTCTTGGTTTTTGGTGTAGGTATTTGCATAGTTGGGAATTAGATGCTACTTTGGATGTCCTCACCATGTGCAGCTGTCATCTGCTTCAAAGTGATCCCATTAGGGAAGAGGTAGACATATACCCTGACAATATATGTTACTTGCTATATGCTATAGCTGAACCTTATAACATATGCTCTCATGATTTTTCTTATGCACACAATGTTATCTATGCTTGTCGCCCAGTTTCACTAGAAATTGACAATCAAAAAGGGGAAATGAACAAGTCAGGACTACAATCTGGGGAGACGTCTCTGCTAGCTCAGTTGTGCTGTTTTTATCAGCAAAAGGACATTAGTTTGAAAAATGGGCGCTGACTGGAGAGTATCCTGATTATGACATCAAGATGTTAGGTCATGTTTGGTATATGAAATTGGAGCCTATAATCGACTTGACCTGGTTTGAACCCGATACGATCTAACTCAAAGTCAGATTCGACCCAATCTAATTGCCCAAAACTGAAGATGACTTAACAAAAATGACCCTATTTGAATAGAACCTAACTTGGATGTGGCCCAACCTTGTTGATCCAAAACCCCTTGCTGATCCAAAACCCAAAAGGACTCAATTTAATTGACTTGAAACGTGAGATGACTCAACCACAAATGACCTTATGCAACTCAGTCTTGACCTAAATTGTGCCATACCTTATATAACTTAAAATTTGAATTGACATTATCCGATTGACTCGAGACCAAGTTGACCTGAGCCAAAAATGACCTAATCCAACTCAAATATAACCCATTCTGACCTGAATCCCAAGATACCCAACCTAATCAACCCAAAGTCTGATATTATTCCACAATGAAATGATCCGACTTGGCTGTAACACATCCCAAGTTGACTCAAAACTCGAGAAGATTTGTACCTGGAATGATCCGGACCGGAACTAATCGTAGCTTTCTTTAATCTGGAATGATCCAACTTGATTGACGCAAGACCTGAGATGAGTAGAATAGTTAAGGAATTATAATTCCAGCCTCATATTCCTTTGATTATCCAAATGAAGAAATTTCA
Source organism: Simmondsia chinensis (assembly GCA_018398585.1). NCBI lineage: Eukaryota > Viridiplantae > Streptophyta > Magnoliopsida > Caryophyllales > Simmondsiaceae > Simmondsia > Simmondsia chinensis. The sequence goes on along the minus strand of JAGTTD010000005.1, from coordinate 36,399,639 downwards.
ACATTTTGATTTCAATTTCATCAAAATGAGTTTGGAATTATAATGTCACAATCTGATTCCAATTCCATATGTGAACTGGGTTTTGTTCCATTGCCACTATTGTAAATCCTAATTGGGGTTTCCCACCTATAGGTAGGGGTGTAATCAAGCCGAGCCAAGCCCGAGCCCAGATGGCTTGAGGCTCGAGGCTCGGCTTGGCTCAAACCTGGCGAGCCTGCTTTAGCCTGACTTGAGCTCGGTTTGGTCAAAGCTCGGGCTCGGCTCGAAGCTCGTCCATGATTGCTTATTACTATTCCAAAAAATAAAGCAACAGAAATATAAGGTTTTATAGGTATAGAAGAGGAGCATCAAAGACTCTAGTTGATATGGTTGATGCCTTATACTTTTACCAAGAGGTGCATGGTTTGAATACCCACACTAGCATAATATTTCGAGGTTTAAGCGAGCTTGGCAAGCCCAAGCTTGGCTGGCTCGAGCTCGGCTCGAACAGGCGGCGAGCAAGCCCGAGCTGCTTGAGCTTGACAAGCCAAAAGCCGAGCTGGAGCATTCACGAGCTAGCTTTGCTTGGTTACACCCCTACTTACAGGGGTGGCGTTGTGATGTCAGGCTGAGTCATTATAGAACTTCCCAGACCCAGTCTGTTTCAATATGACTGAATCCCTATTCTCTTGAGATTGTAACCCATTATTAGAATTGCATCCCCATGCATCCACGTTGTTACAGTGAGGATAGTGGTGATTCCGTGAGCTTTCCCAACTTTTATTTTTGCTTATGAATATTTATCTATTTATTTATTTACTTGTGGTAGGATATAAAAAATGAAGGTGATTTAGGCCACGTCCTACCAAACATAGACTTAAGAGAACACAAAGAATAGGATAAATTTTTTAGACACAAGGGTTTGTTGATGTTAACTTTATTTTGCTGGATTATATTGTCTTGGTTGCGGGCTGCTGAGATATTAACTGTTCCCTTTGATTATCTGCCGTAAATAATTTTGGCTGTTGTGTTAGTTCTCCTCTCATGAACGTCCTGTATTCAGGTTGTGCAGAGGAAACAGGAACTGCTAAGGTACAAGCATATATTATGCGCAGATGATCACTACAGCAGTTGGCAAGAGGTACCCTATTCTGCTTTTAGTTGCAGGTATTTTTGAATTGGCATATCCTTATTCTGCTAAATTTTACTTTGCGTCTTTTTTTCCAGCTGGAAGCAGCATGCAAGAAGGATCCTGAGGGATTGGCACTCAAGTTAGCAGAGAAGGGGGCTGTATCAGCTGCACTAGAGGTGGCTGAAAGTGCAGGACTGTCAATTGATATGCGGAGGGAATTGCAGGGGCGGCAACTTGTAAAGCTCCTTACTGCGGACCCGCTTAATGGAGGGGGTCCTGCAGAAGCATCACGCTTTCTTTCTTCATTACGTGACTCAAATGATGCTTTACCTGTTGCAATGGGAGCTATGCAACTTTTACCTGACCTTCGATCAAAACGTCTTCTTGTAATTTCTTCATCCTCCACATTCTTTTTTTTCATTGTCTTTTTATTTTAGGGGGGAAATGAGCAATAGCTACCCTCCATGGACGTAAGCATGGGCCTGGCCTTTTAGGTAACCAGTTCTTGGCACATCTTCGAGAAAGTGGACCCTATTTTAGTTCCTGCGGCAGTCAGGGATCATCCTAAATTGCAACTGCAGTCACTCTGGCTAGGGGTCGAGCCATAGCCTAACCCTGCCCCTGCTAAAGGCCCTAAAATCAAGAGTCTTGAAGGAATCACCGACCAACCTGTCTGGTCATAATCATCTTCATGTTTCCATTGGCATCATGATCTCTCTCATTTCCATCTTCTCCTCATAATGCTAGTGGATTAGTGGAAATGTTGTTCATGAAGTTCCATTTCATCTTTTTTGAAGGTTCACTTTTTCCTGAAGCGGAAAGACAGTAATTTATCCGATGCCGAGGTATCAAGGTTGAATTCATGGGCATTGGGACTTCGGGTACTTTCTGCCTTACCATTGCCATGGCAGCAAAGATGTTCTTCTCTTCATGAGCACCCACACTTAATTATTGAGGTTCTGCTGATGAGGAAAGAGCTGCAATCTGCTTCTCTGGTCTGTATTATCTTTCGATCTTTTTCATGCCTTATATTTGCATATGTTATTCATTTTTCTTTTTCTTGGGACTTACCACATGCTAGCATAATGTTTTATTTATTTTGCAGCTCCTCAAAGAATTTCCTCGCCTGAGAAATAACAATATGATACTTAAATATGCTGCGAAGGCCATTGCCATCAATGTTAGCACTCTTTCCAGAGAACCTCGAATATCTGTTTCCGGTCCCAGATATAAGCACAAAACTAGGACGGGAACTCCTACAAGGTCATCTTTGACTAGCAGTTTAAGTAACTTGCAAAAAGAGGCTCGTCGGGCCTTTTCCTGGGCCCCACGCAATACTGGGGAAAAGCCTACCCCGAAAGATACACAAAGGAAGAGGAAAAGCTCTGGTTTAGCTTCTTCTGAAAAAAGTGCTTCAGAAGCGTTGAGTGGAATTCAAGAGGATCATGTTCCATCATATACTGCGGATGGACAAGAGCGGCTTCCTTCTGTCTCAATTGCAGAAGAATGGATGCTCACAGGTGACCCAAAGAAAGATGACAGCATCCGTTCTTCTCACCGATATGACAGTGCTCCTGATATCGTACTCTTTAAGGTCCATTGTGAAATAGCACCGCATCTTTTCTATTTGCGTGACCAAGCAAGTTAATATCAGGCTTAATGTTATGTGACTGGAACGTATTTAAGGACCAGTTTGAATAATCTCCTGAGCTTTTAGGGACTAACCTGCAGAAGTTTATGCAAAGATTTTATTATGAAGCAGACAAAAATAAGGAATTTTGTAGGTAATGGAACGCATCTGCGTCGTTAAGTGTTTGATACACTCATTTTGGAGGCACAATAGTATTAGTCTACTTCGATTACATTGGCATCTAACTGAGCATAATTTGATAAAACAAAGTCCTAAAGGAGGACTATATTTTAAGGGGTAAATGTTATGGTATAACTTATAACTACCAGCTTTGGCTTTCCTAGGATTCCTAAAATATTGTGCTAAGTTTTGGCTTACATGCATTGAATTTTGTTGCTTTTTTGTAACCCATCTTCCTGCTGCACTAAAATAGGAATTGGGGAGCTAGATATTTAGGGATATGTCATTTGATTATCATGGAGATCTTTTTGTGCACTGCAGCTCTCATGTTTATTTCCTTACTGCCTACGTTGTCAGTGCTGCATTCTAGGAGGAAGTAACTGAAACCTCTTAGTATTTGGTCTGCGTTCAGTTTGTGCTTTGAATGTGCACTGACATAAGTATTCTAATGTGCTTATGGCATGCATCCTTTATCTGCAGGTCCTTCTTTCCTTGTGTTCTGATGAATCAGTGTCCGCAAAGGGTGCAATGAACTTGTGTGTTGATCAGATGAAGAGCATTTTGAACTCGCAACAATTGCCTAATGATGCCTCTGTGGAAATTATTGGTCGCGCAAACCATGCAACGGAGACATTTGTGGAGGTAGATATATTGAAACCTACCTCTTGAGCTTCATTTAAGGAGCTCTTGGTTCTCCCATGAATCCCGTGCTGCTACTGCTCATGTTGCAGAACTCATGCGTCTAGTGCTCTAATGCAGGGGCTGCTTTATGCCAGATCAATCCTTAAAAAATTGGTTGGAAGCGGCGAGTTGTCAAGCTATTCTGAAAGAAGTAGGGATGTAGATGACTCTTCCTCAGATGCTGGAAGCTCTAGTGTTGGTAGTCAGAATGCAGACGAATTATCTGAGCTTCTTTCACAAGCAGACTTTTGGTTACGGCGGGCAGAGCTGCTTCAGAGCCTTCTGGGTTCAGAAATTGCTGTTTCCTTGGATGATATTGCTGACCAGGAGACATCTGAACGCCTTCGTGACCGGTTGATTGAGCAGGAGCGTTACAGCATGGCTGTCTACACTTGCAAAAAGTGCAAGGTACATACTACCTGTAAAGTTTTTATTAAGTTACTGTTAACTATTGCTTTTAAAAAGAGTCGCTGAAAACTATGTATCTTGCCATTTTCACAACATTGTTTTTCTCCTTTCAGATCGATGTCTTTCCTGTGTGGATTGAATGGGGACATGCTTTACTTCGTATGGAGCACTATACACAAGCCTGGGTGAAATTTGTGTGAGTATACTTTTCTTTTAATATTATTTAACTTGATGTTCTTTGTATCTTTTATGATCAGTCGGAATTACCCTCCTGATCTCTGCGCAGACAAGCTCTTCAGCTGAAAAGGAATGAACCTAAATTTGAACCTGGTCCAGTCATTCAAAGGATCATAGAAACTATCGAGGGTGGCCCACCGGTTGATGTTTCTGCTGTTCGTTCCATGTAAGATGACATGCTTATTAGATATGTCATTTCTATATTTTTCTTCCTGGTGAGAGTGTCATTTTCTTTGCTTACTTGCATTTTGTTTAGTTTTTAGGGGCGGATGTGGATCTTCTGTTAATGTAGGCGAGAAACATGCGACTACAAATCACATGCAACTTGTGGCTTTCTATTACAGTTAAACCATTGGATTGGCATCCTTCAGCGTGTGCATCACACATGGTTTTTATCATTGCTGCACTCACGATCACTGTTGTCTCCATGCGGTTGTAGTGCAATGGCTAGGCTGATTTCCGTAACTTAATTGACATCACATCATGTAATGCTATTTATTTGATTCCATGATTTCAAGGCCCTATAAGTGATTCATGGAATTTTTCACAGCCAAAGAAATTTTGATGACCATTTCTGTGGAATCTGACTAATTCAATGTGCACTGTAGGTATGAGCATCTAGCCAAAAGTGCACCGACAATCCTGGATGATTCTCTTTCTGCAGATTCGTATCTTAATGTTCTACACATGCCATCTACCTTTCCTCGTTCAGAAAGGTCCAGACAATCTCAGGGGCCTGCAAATAGCTCTACAAATGGCTCAGATTTTGATGACGGACCACGCAGCAACCTGGATAGTGTACGCTACCTTGAATGTGTGAACTACCTACAGGAAGTAAGCTTTCGACAAAATCCACTTTTCCTAATGAATAATTTGATTATGTTTCATAAGGATAGCATGTAGAAAAGGATACATGTCATAATTTTTCAGAGAAGACTACAGATAGGTATCGTCTAATATGAGAAAAGATACTTAGACCCATTAGATTCTATCTAAATGCTCAAATGTCATTTTCTATGATCAGCCTTCCAACGACTGACCCTAACACCACAAGAAAATCACCTGCAACCCCCAAGCGCTCGCCACTTATACCTCCGCAAAGTGACAACTGGTGTTGGACTGGCATAGTTATAAATTGCAGTTGCAGTTGCAGAATTGCAAAAGGTGGTTTTGTGGAGTTGCATAACATTTCAACATTTTCGAAGGGTAGTAAATTGTTATGCAACAACTTGGCTAATTTTCATTCTATAATGGTCGATAGCTTGGGGACTGTTTGCTGTCCTTTCTTTTTTTGCATTTTTGGTATTTGAAAAACAAAATAATTTTGGACATGGCTTCCTTTTTTCCCCTTTACTGTTTGAGTTCTGTCTGAAGCCTTTAAAGCTTAAAATATGAAGCCAAAACCGCGCAACTAATGGTTTCCGGGACCTCATTTTTAGTTTTGCAAAAACTTAAAGTTGCAAATAAAAAATGTTACTAGGTGGACTTTATGTAATGGCTATTTGATGTAGCACAACTTGCTAATCAAAACACAACTTAATTTTTATTTTCAAAACTTTAAAATAATGAATTAAAAAACCCTATTTATAGAAAGCTAAACCCTAAAAGAATACTAGATAAGATAAATCCTAATTGTAATAGAAAACATAAGATAAAAAAAACTAGATTAAATAAAACTGTGCTGCATCATTCTCTCACCTTGAATAAGAATAGTTTGTCCTCGAACTAGAAGAAGGGCTTCACGAACCGCATGGTGAACTGGACCTGGGTAAGTCTTGTAGCAATTGAGGCTTCAGAGTATGATAAGCCCCATCAACAGGAATCGTAACAGAGTTGTCAAATCCATTATAGGTTATGCGATGATTGAATTGCCAAGGATGTCCTAGAATGATATCACAATCTAGAAGGCCGCATACAAAAAAGTGTGTGGGAAAGAGCAAATTCCCAAGTCTCAAATCAATCTTCACTGTAGAGCGCATGGTCTTCCCAACATCGTCATGTTGGAAACCAAAGAGTCGAGTAGGGCGGGAACGTTCCTGTGGTACCCCCATTTCTGTACCACTCGTCTAGATATCAAATTAAAAGCAGCTCCTGTGTCAACAATAGCATGTACGGGTGTTTTATGTCCACACCAAGCGGCTACCTCAACATGTTTAAAAATCGTAGTGTGTGATCCAGGAGGTCTATGATCCTTATTCCTGGACTTAGGGTAGTGAGGAGCAGCAACACAAATAATTAGCTTCTCATCTTTGCTAGTCTCATCTTTTGATCCTGAATACTCAATTGCCTCAACTGTCTCTTCCTTTAATTCACCTGTTTCTTCGTCGTTAGCTTCAGCTGATGCCGTATCTTTAGATGAGTTAGGCTCTACTAGAGTCACCATCTTTTTAAACTTCAAAGGGCAATCTCAAGCTGGGTGTCCTTTTACGTCACACTCATAACAGACGATAGAACTTCTATGTACCATATCTGACCGATGACCTAAAGCTTCTCGTTGCGTCTTCCATTTACGTTCTATATTCATGGCATAAGAAGCAGCCATGTCCACAAACTTGAATGTCATACCATACAACTCTACCTGAATATGAGATTAAGACCATCAATATATATCTTATGACATGGTGCTCAGACTCCTGAAATGACCAACGAGTGACAAGTTTTTGAAACTCATGTGTGTATGAATTGACATCTTTATTTGTCATCTTCAAAGAACATAGTTTGGAATATAATTCTCGAGCATAATTGAAAGGAACAAAGTTTTGAGTCCTGGCTTCTTTTAATCGGTTCCAAGTCAAAATCAGACCTTGGAGACCTGGGTGAGTCTCAGTATAAGTCCACCCAACTAAGAGCATAGCCCTTGAAACAAGTTATAGCAAAACTAACTCGATCTTCTTGTTTAACCCCTTTACAAGTGAAAATATTCTCCATGTAACTAATCTAGTCATAAAGTTCTTCAGGGTTCCCTTCCCCCTCAAACTTTGGCAATTCCAATTTCAACCCATAATCTGACTTGTGAGTTGGATTAAGATTACCTGAATTAAAGTCCCAATGCCTTACTATTAGCCGGGTCATGTGTGCAATCGCACTTGAAGTGCCATCAGGTTCCTCAGGGACAACTTGCTTCCCATAATGATTGATGGTCTTCCTAAGTTCTTGCAATTCTGCCAGAATAGAAGACTGAGACTCCTTAATATTTGCTGTAAGTTGCTTAAAACGCTCCTCAACTTGACTGCACCATAAAGCAAGTTCAGCTACTTGCTGTTGCAACTACACAAAATCGTCGTTTTTCACCATGGTTGACATATGAGGAATTAGGGTTCTGATTGAATTAGGGTTTGAATTTGGGGAATTTCGACTCAAGATTTTCGAACTAGGGTTTCAGGTTAGGGTCTTCAAATTAGGGTTTTCGAAAACTAGGGTTTTCAAAGTAAGGTTTCAGGTTAGGGACTTCAAATTAGGGTTTTCGAAATCTAGATTTAGGGTTTTTCGAACTCTAGGGTTTTCGAAATCTAGGTTTAGGGTTTTCACTAATCTACGGTTTTCAAAGCTCGGTTCCATTGGGGTTAGGGTTTCAATCGAATTAGGGTTCAATATGAGGCTAAAACTGAAATTGGTTTAGGGATTTGCTTCGAATTAGGGTTTTTTGGGTGAGGTATGGTATCAATTTGAGGATTGGGGAACAAATTGAAGGTAAATCGTGGTTCTAGGGTTTGAATGGCAAGGTTTCAATTTTTTAGGGGTTTGAAGCTTTGTTCGAACTAGTGTATGGATTTCGATTTGGGCGATGGTGGTGGTTGAGTAGCAGAGGTCTTGATGGCGGCGGTGGTCGAGTGGCGGAGAAGTGGCGTTCGCAGCAGCTAGGGTTTTCTTTGAGAAGGGCAATTTTAGTAAAAAGGGATAGGTACCACTACACCATGACAATGACAGGGAAAAGATACTAATCACCGGTAGTATCACGTACAAGCAGCGGCACTGGGGTGGCAGCTCTGCGGAGGGGTCTAGAACAAGAGCTCTAATACCAAATTGATGTAGCACAACTTGCTAATCAAAACACAACTCAATTTTTATTTTCAAAACTTCAAAATGATGAATTACAAAGCTCTATTTATAGAAAGCTAAACACTATAAGAATACTAGATAAGATAAATCCTAATCCTAATAGAAAACTAATAAGATAAATCACAAATTCAATAGAAAACTAATATCTTAAATATAAGATAAGATAAAAAAACTAAATTAAATAAAACTGTATTGTATCACTCTTATTTGATTAGATTGGCACCAAACTCAGAGATGAACCACTGGCAATGGAAAGGGTTGATGCACCCATCCCCAGGTGCAAAAAACCCTGAAGGTGTCACTGGTTTCAGTTTCATTAAAGGCTATAGTGTAGATCTACAAGATTATTCGGCACCGTCATTCTTTGTAAGCTAATGGTCACCCTCATTGTGGCCCCAATTGTTTCCTGAGCCTTTAGTTAATTCCTGTGGGGAGCTGATGGATACAACAATAACAACAACAATCCCAGTGCCACAAGGGCTCCCGCATGAGCAGGGTCGGGGGGGCGGTGGATGGAGAAACAATATTACTGTGTACGACGGATGGGTGGGAAAGCATCACAAGGGATTGGGAAGGGGTGTTTGGAGGGCTGGGTGGTGGTTTGAGAGAGCCAGAGGAAAGAGGCGTTGATGGAATTGGAGGATGGGAAGGGGATCACTAGTAAAGGGGGAGAGGGCGAGGAAGGGAAGGGCACAAATACACTTAAATCTCGGCTGCTGGATTTGATCTAAGGGCTGCTATTGATTCCTTACTGTCCTATAGAAAGGGCTTTTATATTCTAGACAACCCCATTACGTGCGGACATGCTTACATTAAATTTCCATTCTTTTAACATGTACATTTTTTTTTTCCTAGTGACAATTTCTTTGTGGTAGCATATGTTGAGCTATGTGGTGTCTTTTTTTTTTTTTTTTTTTTTGGTGGGTTGGGGGGGGGGGGGGGGGACATATACTGAGCTAGAACATACTGATGCAACTAATTTTAAGTTGCATCTAGTTTTGCATTGTTTTCTTCTTTTTGTTCTTGTCACTGCTGGAAGCTAATGATTACTCTAACTCATAGCCTGTTTTGTCAAGCTTTTTTTGGGAAAAAGTGGCTTTTTATGAAAAAACACGTTTTCTAGGATTTGAGATTTTTCGGCCTGGAAGAAAAGTGCTTGAAATAAATGCGGAAGTTATTTTTCTTCTTTTTTTTTTTTTTTTTGCCACAAGGCAAGCGCATATAGTGATCTATATATATAATCAACCAAAAATTACAGCAAACCCTCTAAACTACCTTACTATCCAAAACTACTTCTATACAAGTATCACTCTATACTCCTATCCTTTAAACTCAAAAAATTTAGACGATACCAAACATAGATTTTAATCTCCCTAATTAATTGTTCTTCTTTTAATAGAAGGAAAAAAAATTATAATCCTTTAAAATAGAAGGCGGAATCAAAATCTAAAAATTTTCAGAAAATATACTCCTACTGAAGCACCTTTTACGAAATCGCTTATACAAGAAGCGTTTTTGAAAAAACAGAGGTTTTTTTACCACTCAACCACATGTCCTTAGCTTTCATCTTGGGTAGTCAGAGAAAGTTGTATTTTCCTCTAACCTCTTTATCTTAATGGTCTTTTCTTCTGTTTCTTGCAGTATGCACGCCCACAGTTGCTTGAATTTATGTTTAGGCATGGTCGCTATAATGAGGCCTGCATGTTGTTCTTTCCTCCAAATGCTGTTCCCTCACCTCCTCAGCCGTCATCATCTGTGACCGTCACATCATCTTCATCTCCACAAAGATCAGATTCTTTAGCAACTGATTATGGCAGCATAGAGAATTTATGTGCGTTATGTATCGGACATGGTGTTGTTCCTGTTCTGGAGGAAATAATTTCGTCAAGAATAGAGTCTGCAGTTTCACAAGATTCTGCTGTAAACCAGCATACAGAAGCTGCACTAGCTCGTATTTGCAATTTCTTCGAGACCCATAAGCATTTCAATTATCTCTACAAGTTTCTGGTAAATAAATTCCTCAATTTTTCATTGTTGTGGATTTGTAATATGCTTTTGTAACATTGATGGGTATTGGGTCCCAATACATGCTTGTACTTAAGTCTTATCTCATTAAAGAATGAGAGTAGTGATCATGATGAATCCATTTGAAAATACCCTTCATTTACATCAAGCAAAATGGTTGTTTCGTGCCTTTGTTTCCTGAATCTTGATGTCAAGGTGCATTTCACACAGTGTGTGGCTTGTTAGCCCATGACAGAACCTCTGTTGGGATTTATAAAGCAAAATGGGGCCTTTAATGATATCTCATATACGAACCTCATCGACTCTGATTATATATCAAAAGACTTGCCTTGAAAACTTGTGGGACCCAACTATTTTACTTTCTCTCTGCATTACTGTGTAGGATTCATGTGTTTTCATTTGAATAATTCAGGTGATAAAGAAAGATCATGTCGCTGCTGGACTTTGCTGTATTCAGTTGTTCATGAATTCCATGACGCAAGAGGATGCTATAAAGCATCTGGAAAATGCCAAGGTAAGCCTCTCCTACGGTGAAAAAAAAAGCAGATATACTATTTCTCATTGTTTCTCTTTCTCTCTCTTTCTTAGGCCTTCTAATGTTTGCTTGTCATCTTTTCTCACACTACATTTGTTTGAGAGTATTTTTGAGGGAATTATAGCATCTCTGTGTTTATAATTCTCTTTCTATTACATCTATTATCCGGAATCATTTTCCCATACACTGCATTTATTTGAGAGTAATTTTTGAGCGAGTTATAGCATCTCTGTGTTCGTAATTCTCTTTCCATTACATCCATTATCTCGGCTTATTTTCCCATATACGACATTTATTTGAGAGTATTTTTGAGGGAGTTATAGCATCTCTATGTTTATATTTCTCTTTCTATTGCATCTAATATCCAGGATTATTTTCCCATACACGACATTTTATTTGAGAGTATTTTTGAAGGAGTTATAGCATCTCTGTGTTCATAATTAGGGGTGTATTTGAGCCGAGCCGAGCCTGAGCCTGCCAGGCTTGAGGCTCGGCTCGTTTGCATTAAGCTCGGCTTGGGCTCGGCTCGAAGCTCGCCGAGCTTGGAAAGTTCAAGCTCGAGCTCGGCTCGTCAAAAGCTCAATCTCGGGCTCGGCTCGGCTCGATCTAAGCTCGGCAAGCTTGAATTAATCTTGCAATATTTTGGCTCATTTAAGCTCAATCTAAGCTTGTTTGGGCTCGTTTAAGCTCGGGCTCGGCTCATTTAGGCTCAAATTTGGCTTCATGGGTCAATATTTTATCAAAAATATTATATTAAGAAAAGCTCGTTTGGGCTCGTTTAGGTCCGCGAGCTTACGAGCTCCAGCTTCACTAGGCTCGGGCTCGGCTCGATAAGCTGAACGAGCCGGCTTGGCTCGAGCTCGAAGCGAGCCGAACCTTTCGAGCCGGCTTACGAGGGCTCGCGAGCTGGCTCGGCTCATTTACACCCCTATTCATATTTCCCTTTCCGTTACATCCATGATCCTAGATTATTTTCCCATATACTACATTTATTTGAGAGTATTTTTGAGGGGCTTACTACATTTCTATTCATAATTCTCTTTCCATTATATCCATTATCCTGGATTATTTTGCCATATACATTTATGTTAATTCTCCACAACACATTATATATCATCGTCGAATCATTGTTTTTTTTTTTGCGTAGGTGCATTTTGATGAAGGTTTGTCAGCACGATTTAAGGCGGGAGAGACGAGCAAGCTTGTCACAAAGGGCATTCGGGGGAAAAGTGGCTCAGAGAAGCTTACGGAGGAGGGGCTTATCAAACTTTCATCTCGAGCAACTATCCAGGTATGAGTCTAACCTACAAGAATAATGGTACAATTAGTTTAGGCGCTCAGGAATGCTTAAGATTCAATCAATAATGTATCAACAAATTTTTCTCGTTGGTGGCAGTGGTAAGAATAGACGACAAATAAAGTACTTAACTTTTTGATTAGAACGTACTTAACTTTATATGCAAAATATGACTAAAATTAAAATATGAGCAAATGCCAAAAAATGAAAAATAGAGAGTATTCAAATATAAGTTATACGATGCTGTAAAACTTAGACACATAAGAAACATTTATGATACAATTTGTACAAAATATATCCATCTTAGAAAAAATCATATAATATGTCAGGTGCAATCTTATATGTGGTAAAAATCAGTATTATCATTTAAGAATTTTCCAAATCACTAGGGGCAGTTCCATAAGGCTAGATCCGCCATTGGATTCAATCCTTTTGGGCTTCGCCTTTGTTCTCCATTCTTTGGAGGTTTTCTTTTCCTTTTTGTTATTCTCTTCTTGGGATTAGACCTCGTCCTTCTTCGAACGGGTGAAACTAGACTAGGGATCATGTTCTTGCTAGGTATGGAGTCATGTACAACAACAACAACTGTCCCAGTGCCACATGGGCTCTTGCCAGAGCAAGGTCTGTGGGGTGAGATGTATGCAGCCTTACCCCTTCAAGGTGTTACCCTAAAGAGAGGTTGTATCTGAGTGCCCCTAAATCTGGAAAGCAAGAAGCAGGAGGCAAACGAAACAATAAAATAATGAAACAACAGTAAAGCATGGAGTATCAAAGCACAGGCAAAGCACAAAGCAAAGCAAAGCATAGAACACTAAGCATACATTAGAGAAATAATAGATCACGCCGACAACAGGCCCCAAGCAACCATAGTATGAAGACTGAGGGTGCGATTGGCTCGATCTGTTGTGCTCCTCTCTCCTAAATTGCTAAGTCATCTACTCCTATTCTATCTCTCCACGCCGCTCTATCTAAGGCCATCCTGATCTAGGTTGAGGAGGGCGAGATTGTGTCTAATCGTATCCATCCAGTTCTTCTTTGGCTGCCTTTACTTCTCCAGTGCATAATATAGAGTTGTTCGCATCTCTGGAAAGGGGCAGTGGCCGATCTCTTCCTAATATGCCCAAAGCATCGCAAATGCCGCTCCGTCAGCTTATCTTTGGTTGGGGCCGTGCCCAGTTTGCCTCTTATAACATCATTTCTAATCTGGTCCTTCCTAATATGCCTATAAATCCATCATAACATCATCTTCATCACCTTCAACTTCTATGTGTGACCCCGCTTAACCGGCCAACATTCAGTATCGTAAGACATGCACATTAATTATCTGGAGCTGGTTGTACTTTGATGCATTGGTTGTATTACGACCAAATTATTTGATTAAGAGAATAATAGAAATTAGAGGGGGATCTCCGACACGACCTAACCCACCTAAACCTAAGGGAGGAGATGGCCTTAGATAGAGCTCAATGGAGGGCTAGCATAGGGGTAGCGGTGTAGAGTAGTGCGGCGAATGGCTGGTAGTTTAGGATTTCTAGGCAGTCATAACCCCAGGCAGTGCACTTATCTTCTGTTTTGTTGCTTTTTGTTTATTCCTCTATTATTGGACATGTACTATTTGCTCTACTATGTGCCTTAGTTGTCTTCCGTGGGATATATTTTATAGTGCTAGTTTTACGCTGTGTCCTGTGCTGATGCTTTGTTGCTTCCATGGTTTCCAAGATACCATGTTGACGACTCGATCTTCAGGATGGGGTCTTCGGAAACAGCCTCTCTTCCACCCGGAAGGGGGAAGGCTGCGTACATCCACCCCCCCAGACCCTGCTTAGTGCGGGAGCCACTGTGGCACTGGGACTGTTGTTGTAGGGGGATCTCCTTTCAAAAGCATACGTTGCCTCAATTATAAACCTATTTTATAAATAAAACTAGGGCTCTGAACATAAATATAAGGAAAGGAAAAAATAGTAATGCAATAAAGTTAAGATCTTTGAATTCTAAATTATTGTACCTTTATCCCCTTTTCGGTCCGTATCAGATTGTCATGTCCTAGGTTGAGCGCTCGCATAAAACTCTCAACCATTCATGGGTGCCTCCTTGTACATAATTTAAAGGACTTTTGGAAATTCCTAAGATGTATATTGTATTATTTGGATAGGAATTCATACAAGATGAGAATATAGTTTAAAATAGACATTGCTTATCAGACTTTCATGGAATTTTGGTTCAGTGCTAATGGTTTCCCATCGCCATCAAGTGATTTTCTGCTCATTTACTTCCGGTTTTAGAGGTTTTTTTCGCTGCAAAAAGTGCTGAAAATTATCTTTTAGGATTCTTACATGCTTTTTAATGAAATTACAGGTTGAAGTCGTGAGATCGCTTAATGACACTGAAGGACCTCAGTGGAAACATTCCCTTTTCGGAAATCCAAATGACCAAGAAACCTTCAGGTCAGCTATGTTTTCAGTCCCATTCGCTGTAATTATGTATCTGCTCTGTGCGTAGCAGTATCTAAAATGCAGGACCAGAACTGGTCATCAGGGGTATCAACATCCAGCTAGCTTAGGCTCTCTTTGACATTGCTTTTTATTTCCTATTTTTGGCTTTTTTAGGAGCTGAAAACAGGTTTGAGACACAATGTTATCTGGCTTTTGCTTTTCTATAACTTGTTTTTAGTCAAATTAGAAAAAGAATGGCAAAAAGAATAATTTATTCCTCTTTTATATCTTGCATCTATATTACTTTTACCCTGGTGGATCTCTTTCTTGTATAATAAGTATTTGAAATCTTGGGTTACTAGTTGGTGTATTGACCATATTGAAAATAAAAAAAGCCAAAAATTAGAGAAATCATTTCCAAACATATGGTCTGTAATTTCCTAAAAAACCAAAGACTTGCAAACTGAAAATGATACCAAACAAGCCTTAAGCCTTGCTATATGCTTCAATTTTGAGAAGAGACTAGTTGAATATTTCACTTGGTTTCACAAGTTACCTTTTCTTTGAAACTTGTGCAGAAGAAGGTGCCAGATTGCAGAAACTCTTGCAGAGAAGAATTTCGACTTGGCTTATGGAATTGTCCATGAATTCAATCTTCCAGGTAGAGTGAGGAATGGCTTTATTATATCATTGATGCAATCTTGTTCCGGTAATGTCTCATATGAACTTATGGCTCGAGTCTCTCTCTCGTGTGCTTTCCAGAGGTCAATATATATGCTGCTGTCGCTGCATCGCTTGCTGAAAGGAAAAAAGGCGGGCAATTGACAGAATTCTTCAAAAATATCAAAAGGCTTATTGATCCTGAAGACTGGGATGCGGTACTGTTGCTTCGAATGAGCTATTATTTTACATTAAATGATCTTACGCTTTTGTCAAGGAATCAACTGTTCCGAAAGCTTAAACTCATAGGTGAAGGCCCAACAATAGTTAGATACTCTTAATATATATCCTTGCGCAAGTGCCCTTTGGGCTTGAAGTTTGAATAATGCATATGCCTTAATTTATATTAATATTAAGAGTGGGGGTTATTAGGGTTTGAACTCAGGACCTTTCGGTCAACAAGGTTTGGATACCGTATCATGGAACCAACCATCCCAAAAATTTAAGCTAATGGATGGAGACGTAAGACTAGTTTTGTACTTGTTATAGCTTGCACGAATGATATGTTTGCATACTTGCGAAGACGAAGTTCACAGATGCAACAATATTATAATTAGCGTGATATGCGATTTGTTGCATGAAACACTGGAACATTGGAACTTCAGTTCTTGAACTTTGAAACCTAGAAATTTGACATGTATTTTAGTTTTAACTTGCCAGCTTCTATAAAGATTATGGTTTCCTTAAAAGAGGCGGTGTTGTCAAAAGACTAATATCCTCTTTCAAAATTTTTTCAATTCTAGCTTGATTATTGTATTCATGCATAGGGGCGTAAACGAACTGAACATTGAATGAGCTACTCATGTTCGAAATCGATTTTGGCTCGTTCGTCTTCGTTGTGGGGCTTGATAGCTTATCTACCCAAGTTCAAATAAGGAGTGCTCCACTCGTTAACGTTCATGACTAGTTTGATAAAGGCTTGCTAAGGCAGTAAAGCTTATTAAGGGCTTGATAAGAACTTGTTAACAGCCGGTATCAGCTCAAAATGATTTGATAATGGCTTGATAATCATTCGAATAGCTTAGCTTGGTAGCGAGCTCAACTTGATAACATGCTCAGCTCGATTATGAGCTCGACTCTACTCGATAACAAGCTTGGATTGGCTCGATTAGGTAATTTAGCAGATTCGAGCGGAGTATTAAACACACTAATATTTTATCGAACGGAGCAAGAGCAAAGGTTCAAAAGTTCAATAACAGCTCAGCTCGAACTCGAGCAAGATAAGCCTCTTTGAGTTGGAGTTCGAACAAGGGGTTGCTCGGCCCGACTCGGCTTGCTTACATTCCTATTCACGCAACTCTTACCATTCATCATAGAAGACCGTGCGTAAATCGTGAGAAAATGCAGGTATTGGGGGCAGCAATCAACGTATATGCAAACAAGCACAAGGAGCGTCCGGATCGGCTCATAGACATGTTAAATAGCAGCCACAGGTAATAAAGCACATTCATTTTATCCAACTTTCGTTACTTGTGCGTGATTCATGGTTCAAAGGAATTTTGTGTATGAGCCGCAGCTTTTCCTCTTAGACGACGCTTTGGTTTGAAGGAAAACATTTTTTTCTTTCAGAAAATATCTTTCCCTTAAAATATTTCATTTTTCTAGCTAAAAAAAATATTTTTATTCTTTAATTTTGTTTGGGATTCATGGTTGGTCAAGGTAAGATTAAAGTGTGGCATTGCTCCGATGTTACTCAAAAAATACCCCCTCCCCCCTTCAGTTTGCAATTTTTAGTTCTCGAGAAATTGAAAGCCTAAGTTTTGAAAAGAATTCTTTCTGTTTTTTGGTTTTGTTTTATTTTGTTTTTTTTTTGGTTTCAGTTTTCAATCAAATTAAGAAAAAGTTAAAAATAATAAATCAAAAGTTAGTTCTTTAGTTTCTGAAAAGACTACAAACAAAAAACCATAGGAAACAAAAGGCTTAGAATTTGAAATCTACCACACTGGAACTACGTCTTTATTTCAACGAGGATTAATGTCGATGTCATGGAATTGGATCACAATTTCCGATTTGTTTAGTAATGTTATTACCAGAGCAAAAGTTTTAGTGTCAAGGCAACTTAGCGGAATTTTGTGGCTATTTCTCACTACATATCATATAACTTTTTTTTTTTTTAAATTTTTTTCGGAGGGGTTTTAACAAACATTATTTGCTTCACAGGAAGGTTCTGGCATGCGTTATATGTGGTCGTTTAAAGAGCGCCTTTCAAATAGCTTCTAGAAGCGGAAGCATAGCTGATGTTCAATATGTCGCGCATCAGGTTCTATTTTTTCTTTCAACTTCCTTTCCCATATTTTTCATGACTCGGAATCTCACCTCTAGGGAAAATCCGAAAAAAACATAATTAAGGGTCTGTTTGACCTGGCTTCTTTTCTAGAAACAAAGTGCCTTCTCTTTTTGAAAAGGAACTTTTTTTCAGTGTAAAGCCTGGAAAGAAACATGCTTTTAAGTAGAAGCAGAAAATATTTTTCTATTTTTTTAATTAGAATCAGAAAATAGTGCTTTTTTTTTTAAAGTAGAGAAGGAAAAAAAAAATCGAACTATATACTCCTAACCAAAAGCACTTTTATGTAAGAGTTTCTACAAAAAGTGTTTATGAGAAAACAGTCTTTCCACAATGTGACCAAAGAGGCTCTGAATCGAGTAGTTGATCAAACGTTTGTTTCGTTTACACTCAACAGATTGATATTCTATATTCTATACTAATAGCTTTGTTTTCGTTAAATTTCTATTGGAATAGGCTTTGCATGCGAATGCGCTACCAGTTCTTGATATGTGCAAACAATGGCTGGCCCAGTACTTGTAACACTTTTCAGGTATATATATATTACCCCCCTCCTCACACCACCTTAACGAGCTCGAGTCCAAGCCAGTGGTGGATGAAGAAAAATTTGTTCACTGGGGGCATATTCAAGTTATCAAAAAATTTGTGTATACCGAAAATATTGAGTATATCAATAAACCGAGGATCAAGCAATGCTAATATCTAAAATTTCGAGTATATCAAAAATATTGATGTTGTTTGTGTTATTTGTTGCCTTTAAAAACTTTTGTCGTTTTACAGAAATCAGAGCAAAAAGATTTAAGGAAATAGTGAAAATGGTTGGGCAATGTATTTTTTTACTAGAATTGGATTCACAAATGGTCCAAGCCGATCCCTTATCGGGCTTTTAAACTTTTGTTCAAACTCAATTTGATAAGATATTAGCATTGCTTGATGCTCGGTTTTACTTAGCTCAGAAGTTTGGTTGAGTCAGAGCTCATTATTGAGCCATCAAGTAGAGTTTGGTACAAAACCAAGCTATTCTATCTATTATTGAGCCGTTATCAATCGAAAATCAAGCTAATATGAAGCAACCAATGAGTTCTTAACGAGCACTTATGAATCTGGTAGCGATTGTGAACTAGTCGAGCAACCCCTTGGTCGAACTATAGTTGCTGGAAACTATTTTTTTTTTTTTGGTCACACTTAGACATGTGATTAGACTTTTTGAACTTGATATAAACACAATTTAAACAATTGTGAAATCATTTTGATAAGAAGGTGCTTATTTGATGATTCATTGACTAATTATATTGTTGGATTTAAAGAATAATTGAATTGTGTGAACATATTAGAGTTGATTTTCTTGATCTCATTCATTACAATACTTAATTTTATTAGTTATTGCTTAATGTTAACTTTGCTCTGCTATTTATATTTCAATAGTTCAATCAATCATATTTTATCAATTTCTGTAGTATAATATGTAGTAATAGAAGCACTTCTTCCACGCTCCTAAACTCGTAAACTTCTATGATGCGCTTTGTCTTTCCAACTTCCGTTTCCTCTCTTACATCCGCTTCCGCTTTGTGCAACTATGGTTTGTATTCCACTCGTTAAGCTTATCAAGCCTCAAAATGAACCAGACCGAGCACTAATAGATTTAAAATGCGAGTAATTCATCGAATATTTGGTTTATTTATCCCCTAATTCGCAGGCAATGGATGTTGAATATCAAGTCGAGACGTGAAGGTGCTTGTGTATAACCATGCTTTGATGTATGAACTTATTTACCTCAAAACTTGGTCATTGATATCAATGCAGAACCCTGCATATTTTTGTAATATTTATTTTATTTTTTGAGTTTCTTAGTATTATCCTAGAAAGTAGCTTTGTGTTTTTATATAATCTTTATAAATCATTATTTTCAATTATTCATCTAATGTTATGTAGTTTTTGTGTAACAAGTAAATACTACATCTATTAGTGAAAAAACATGTATAATACAAATTTTGGATGTGTGTTCGCATTTTCCTTTCCTAATAAAAGGTGTTTCCATGTAATTGTCAATAATACTGTAGAATACACATTTTTTTTAATATTGATGTATAATACATGTACTATATAACATCTGTCTTTTTTATATTTATAAAATGAATAATAATTACAAATAATTAAGATCTATATTTAAATTAATCACATTTTACATCTTGTTGCATCTGTTACTTTTAACTCTCAGATTATTAATTGCATTCTCTTGTATTTACTATGTGTTATGCTTTTGCTATGGCCATTATGACTGATATCCGCCTCACCCTCCTTTCCCTATTACGAACCTTGAGTCATCATATCCTTTCTGACTCGGCTTGGCCTGGTCGCCTTACGCGACTGGCGCTTGAAAAGGCGAAACTCTCGATTCAAATTCATGACCGAAATTTTTAGGTACAAAACGGTTAATACACTTGCGTATTGGATACCATTTCAATTCACCGTATAGAATTTTACTATCAGGGGATAGTACGTCACCGTATAAAATTTTTGAATGTTTGGCCTTTTTTCTGGTCGGGATAGTATGTCACTAGTAATATAGAGCCACCGAGGAAATTCTAATTACTCTGGTTTTTAGTTAGCCTCACTTAAAGAAGTCTTATTCTCATTTTGGCAACAAAACACTTTATACTTGCTTCCTGAGAAGTCAACAAAGGAATTGAATTCTTGAAAAATATAACTTTTTATAGGAATTTAATTATTGTGGCAACCAAACAAGGCCTAAGTCTTCAAAAGTCACAAGCATTTAAAAAAAAATAAATCAAAACAATTGGAAATAGAAAAGACGAAAAAGATGGGGCTTTAGATTGACAATGATAAAACAGATCGCCAATGGTGAGTCTAGAAAATTTTCGATTGGCAACACATTTAAATTGTGACGGTAATAATACTCTTTTCTATATAACTTGACATATTTATGATATTTCTCATTTCTAAAAACTACTTTATAATTTTTTTATTCCTAAAGAACCTAAAGCCTGTAAAAATCTAATATATTTTACAGGCTAATAGAATTATAATCTTATGCAATCTTAGACTATTGTAAGTTATAATTTTGTAGGATCAATGACACTTATAACCTAAGAGGGTATCAATAATGACACTTATAACCTAAGAGGGTATCAATACGCAAGCAACGAATCCCATTAGAACTCCGAAGTTAAGTATGCTTGGGCGAGAATAGTACCAAGATGGGTGACCTCCTGGGAAGTCCTCCTGTTACAACCCTCAGGTTGGGGGTTCTCGGAAAGACTGCGTACATCTACCCCTCAGACCTTGCTTAGACGGAAGCCCTTGGGACACTAGGAATGTTGCTTTTAATAATGACACTTACGAAAGCTTCTATTTTTAATAGATATAGAAGGGAATAGCAAATAGATTATCCAAAGAAATGTTCAGAAATAGCAAGGAATAATTTAATTTTTTACGCTAGTAAAAAGACTATTTAATATTCAATATATAATTTCTTGAGCGGACAGGCTTTTTAGGTTAGAGGTCCTCGAAAACAGCCTCCCTTCAGGATAGCTCCCGGAAGGAGGAAGGCTACGTACATCTACCCCTTATACTCTGCTTTGGCGGGAGCCCTTGGAGGCACTGGGTGGTTGTTGTATATAATTTCTTGAAAGTTATTGCAGACGCTTGCTTCTAGTGCTAATTGGTTACATCCATCTATGTCGATAGCATAGAAATTGCATGAACTAAGCAATTTATACTACCACATCGCATGAGCTTCCCATCTAACCAGTTGCAAAGAATAAAAACACTACTAATGAGGCCATAAAGCCACAGTTGGAGGAAGAGGAGAAGAAAGGGGAGAACACGTAAGGCTAATGATTTAATGCTATATCTAATAAATGCTAAGTACAAGGAATATTCCAAGCATAATTAAAAAAAAAAAAAAAAGAAGCAAAAGCAATATTCCTAGTGCCCCAAGGGCTCCCGCCTAAGCAGGGTCTGGGGGTAGATGTACACAGCCTTCCTCATTCAGGGAGGTTGTTTTCGAGAACCTCCAACCTAAGGGGTGCAATACGAGGACTTCCCAGAAGGTCACCCATCTTGGTACTACTCTCGCTCAAGCACGCTTAATGTCAGAGTTCTAATGGGATCCGGCACTTGCATATTAGTACCCTCGTAGTTATTTCAAGCATAATACAAATACAAGGTAAATACATAACTAATGCATAATACTAATATTCAACATCCCCTATCTTGAATTTCTCTCCGTATGTGTTTTCCTTAGACACTTTGTATTGGGTGTAAAATATTAACTCAATTATTGAAAAAGACAGTTCCTTTATGTCTATATGTCCAGTGCTTATAGTCGGATGAATTGCATTCGTTTCTCAAGTAATTTTTGGATGACTGTACTTTATAGCCTCCAAAACTTCATTTGTTTCGATAGAAAACTATTTTTGTTTTTTTCGTGTTTTTTTTTCTTTTTACACAAATATACAGATACAATTACATGTATGGAACACGTTTTCCTCCATAGGAGAAGTTGATTTTGCCTCATGAAAAGACGTGAACATTTTACCTCATCAAGGAAAAAACATTTTCAAATTGTAATCTCAAGTAATATGTCTCACTTTAAGTCAACTTGGTCAGACATAAGCTCTACACAAATTTATAAAATGATACTTTTTTAGAAAATTTCACTAAAGTACCTGAAATTTAAAGATTTTATCATCTAAATATTATAACATTTTAATATACAATGAAATATTTTGAGGTTTCATAATTTTATTAAGTATTCTCTAACTTAAACAAGTGAAACTTTTTGTCAAAATCTGGTAAATTTCAATTGTAAATTGTTAGCTTGGCACATGATTATCACAATATATATATATATATATATATATGCCATGTTAAAATTTACTGAAATCCAACAAAAAGTCATCGTACTAGGTTAAAATCATGTTCAGTGACATCATTTCGAGGCATTAGTACGTTGGATTGTGGCAAGAGACACCCATATATTATCGAAACCATCCTTCAAGTCAATAGTTTCTAGCCAAAAATTCATCAAATTCTTAAACATACCTAATAAATAGAATTTCAAACCTCGGGGTTATTTTGATGAACTTCTATAATGCAAGGTACCATCTCTATATTAAATATCATAGTACTTAAGTAATAAATTATCATCCTTAAGATACCTAACTAACAAATTCCCTTAATTTTTAACAAAAATTGAAGATTCTAAGAAAAAGATATTTCCAAATTGAAAAGATTTTAAGAGGAAAATTTTCATGTATAATAAATGTTTTCTGTTGAATCAAACGGAGCCTAAAATTGTGGGAATCTCATTATTTGTATAAGAGTAGTATATTACACGATTTAATGCTGGTAAATCTGAGGGACTTACAGACAAATGCAGTTTGTATCAGAACTGATGATGATGGTTGTCATTGTCCAGCTGTAGCAGCATCCTGTTAAACCCATACATTTAGACCACTGCATAATCAGAAATTCAACTCTTTCTACAACAACAACAATAACTACAACAGACTCAGTGTCTCAATGGCTCCTGCATAAACGAGGTCTGGGAGGGGTAGATGTACACAGCCTTACCCCTTCAGGGTGTAACCCTGCTGAGAGGTTGTTTCCAAGGACCCCCCAACCTTATATGGTTGGCAATACAAGGACTTTCCAGGAGGTCACCCATCCTGGTACTACTCTCGTCCAAACAAGCTTAACTTGGAGTTCTAGTGGGATCCAGTGCCTGGTAAATGAATCATATACATTTAGACCACTGTACAATCAGAAATTCAACTCTTTCTAAATACCCAAAACAAAAAAAAAAGGTAAATTATGTATTAGTATTTTGAGATTTGATGCAATAACTTTTTAGTCCACAAACTCTGTGAACTTTTTAGTTCAAGAGTTACATATATTTAATAAAATAATCTAAATGATGGTGTAAATAGTGCAAAAAAAT
This sequence comes from Simmondsia chinensis, assembly GCA_018398585.1. Lineage (NCBI taxonomy): Eukaryota > Viridiplantae > Streptophyta > Magnoliopsida > Caryophyllales > Simmondsiaceae > Simmondsia > Simmondsia chinensis. Next base: position 36,376,075 of record JAGTTD010000005.1, on the reverse strand, counting down.
GCGTTATTTGTTTGTAAACCCACTAGTCATCACTACTTCCTTCAATCCAACACACTAACTGCAATGCTGTGACACTATGACGGAAGAAGAGTTGGATAAGAGACCTATTTTAAACCCTAATAGATTGTTATTTAAACTATTTTATTAAATACGTGAAACTTTTAGATTAAAATATTATATCACAAAATTTGTAGACTAAAAAGTTAATACACCGAATCTCAGGATAGTAATGTGTAATTTACCCAAAATTTTCTAGATATGATTTTGCGCACTATTCAGTGCCTGTTTGGCAATACTATTTTGGATAAAAGAAACATTTTTGACAGCAAAAAATAAATAAATATAAAAGTATTTTTCTACTTTTAAAGAGAAATAGGAAGATAATATTTTTTCTCTAAAGTAAAAGCAAAAGTAGAATTAAAATTTTTTTAAGATAAAAGTTCTCTCAACTCAATTTGAAAGAAAATATACTAAAAGATCTAAAATAACAATTTAATTTTTTTCTTTGGTCACACTAAGAAGGGGGAGGGGGAAGGGAATCGAACCCGGGATCTCAGTGTGGCACACCTACTCCCCAACTAGGGGAGCTCCCAGAAGATTCTCAAACAACAATAATTCAACAATCGTCTTTTTTATAAGGCACAAATAAAACAACACATTAAACTGATAAGATGGATATTACACTTGATCGAAGCCAAAAGGTCGAGAAAGGTATAAAACAACGCATAGATGTACTCTAAAGCGTATAGAGGGTTGATCCCGAAAATTTAGAGGTTTGAAGCAAGTTTTGATTGATGAGCTATTCTTTTGAGAAAATAAAATATTCAGGTAAGTTTAAACACATCTCGAAATATATACTAGCTAATATATCAGTCCGTATAATATATGTATATACATGTTTCCTTCAACAGAAGCAAAAAGCAATATCTAAATAACTGTAAAAGCAAATATGTCAAATTAGCAGTAAGCATAATACTAATTTGACTTGTATCTAATTTACTTCTTGTAAATATAATACTAATTCAGGTTGGAGGTTGCTCAGAAACAACCTCTCTCTGGGGTAGTACCCTGTAGGGTGTGGCGAGAACCTTTTTAAGACACTGGGTTATTGTTCTTCTAAATATAAACTAATTTGACATATTTGCTCTTTTTTTCGTGATAAAAATATCTTACATATTTTTCTTGTTTCAAAGCCTATGTCACTAATCACTCTAATAATTCTAGAATGACTATTAACTTTCTTGAATAGAAAGTATTCACTTGAAACAACTATTCATCAAAAGAAAAATAGAATAAATCTCCATACTTTCTTACTTATAAGTATATACGGATTAATTGAAAAATTGTCTGGATGTATTAGAAGATTAATAAGATTTTCTTGAATTTGAAGTGATTTGACAATCATTCTAGGATGAGGGAATGAAAATAAATGAACTGTTGTATGAACTATTTCTGCTCAAAATTAATTAGGGCTCTATCGTGTTTGTTTTGGAGGCTCAATACCTTACCGAGCCAAGTTCGAGCAAGCTCGATAAGTGTAACGAGTCAAGTTTGAACATAGGATGCTCAACGTGCTAAAATTCACGAATAGTTCAGCAATAACTCATTAAGAACTCAATGATTCATTGAGAACTCGTTAATGGCTCAGTATTAGCTCAATAATGGATCAAAGATGACTCATTAGTAGTTAGAATAGCTTAGCTTGATAGTGAGCTCAACTTGATAGCTAACTCGGCTCGGTTACGAGCTCCACTCAACTCAGAGCTGAGTCGAGTTTTGAGCAAATACTTATGAAATCAAATTCAAATAAAAGTTCCAAAATTCGATAAAGGCTCAGCTCAAACTCAAAGATGAGAAAATTAATATGTAATTGCATCTCACTAGAAATCTAATATTTATGAAGAAACAACCGCTCTTGTTTGCCTTCCGCAAAGAGCATGTCAAGAACAGCATAAGCAGCTTTTTGAAAACATTCCTTCTCCTCCTCAATGGCCTTCCTCCTCTCCATGGCTGAGTATTTGCACTTCTCTACTTCTTCCGTTACTTCACCACTTTGCATATCGACCTCACTGTACACATATAGTGGTGTTAACGACTGCACATATGAGTCTACTAATAAATTTTGTGACACGGGTTCTATCTATTTGATGGAAAACCTTCTTTGCATAACTTTATAGCAACAATTACAAATTGGAAAATATTTCTTTCCTTGACGGGAAACATATTCCTTGATAAGGTTAAATGGTTTCCAAAGTAATTTCACGTAATATGCTGTACTTCAATCTTAACTTGACCAAAAATGAACCACAAACCAATTTATAGAATGAAATCTCTTTCTTTAGCTACAAATATATTTTTAAGAAAAAATATTTCTAATTGAAATTATTTTCTAAAAATATGTTCATATAGAAACTGCTTTCGACTGAACCAAACAGAACCATAGAAAGGAACGTCATACAAGCCTAGAGAGCTCTTTTGGGAGGTAGGTATGCTGGGATGACAACCTCATGCGGCCCACCAAGGATTGGGTTAGGCTTGGCGGAATGGCAGGAGGATGGCTTGGTGGGACGCAGGATTCAACGCGGGGTAGGTCAGCCAGGATTGACAGCGAGAATTTGGGATGACAGCTGAGATTTGGGGGCCAGATTTAATTTGCTTCCTTTCGAGCTTTATTTCTTTCCTTGTTTATCGTAAATTTGATTTATTTCCTTTTTAACATCTCCTCTATATAAAGGAGAGATAGCTAGGGTTTTAGAGTTAGTTCATTTTCAGATTTTAAATCATATTTTGAGTCTCTCTTCTCGAGTTGTGAGAATCCAGCATATTTCCCCTTTCCATTTTATTACGTAATTAATAAAATTAAAGGGAAGGCCATCGAACCTTCTCGTACCCCCATTTTCCCACTTTACGTGCTGCATTAGAACCCGAGCCTAGAACTTATTTGAAGGCTTCAATCTGGTTGTGTTTATATACTAAACCTAGGTCTCAATGGCATAAGACTAATGAGCTACTCTGCTTAATGTTATTTTAAGAGTGTTTATTGGTCCAAACCTAGACTTAATCAGATCAAATTAAAGACTGATGAAGATATAAAAGTCAAAACTAGGGTGGGAGAAATATTATAATGCTTCTCAATTTTATTAGACCAAGCAAGGAAATTAAAGGGATGAATGATCAATTTTAAAAGCCAACTCAATAAGCTATCAAGCCACTAAACAAACATGAATGACCCTTATTGATCTCGAACACGAATAGTTCATCGAATTTTTGGTTCATTTACATCCCTAAACAGAACTCAACTGAAAATAATAACTGCAAACATTAGGATTCATAAATGAACATAGTCAACTGTGTAAACAGTTGATTGCCCGTTTTGTTTCTTGTTCCTTATGATCCATACAAAGTATATATAATCTTAGTATATACCCTAATTGTTGGGCTTAGCTGTAAAATCTAGTTTAACGGGCCTTGTTTTATAAGGTTGAGAATTGGGTCAATTCAGTTGAGGTTTATAGCACACTAAGATTTAGTGTTTGTAACTCTATATATACTTATCAAGGTTGTGAGAGCTATAAATCATAGGAAATTACATCCTACACTATTCTCAAAATAGTAATATTATTTTGCTCCTCCGTGGATGTAGGCTCCAACCAAACCACTCATAAATGCTGGTGTTCTTTATTTTATTTCCCAACCCCCTTTCGTTTGTGATTACTATTTCGATTTACGTAATATTTATGGTGATCTGAACACTAATAAAGTGAAATGGAAAGTACCATCCCAAGGATATGCAGTGTTAGGATTATTTGCTTACTTGATAGTCTTCAGGAGGTCTTCTAATCCTGTCTGTACTTGCTGGGAAACATCTACAATGAGAGGAGAAAATAATACAAGGTAAGCTCCGATAGCACGACAAAAATCATAACCAAGACAATATTTAGCAAGACCGGAATTCCCCCCCCCCCCCCCCCCCCCCCCCCCCCCCCCCCCCCCCCCCCCCCCCCCCCCCCCCCCCCAGTGTTTCAAGAATTAGGTTCGATTTAGATACTAAAATCATATGTGAACAAAAAATGAGAAGAAAAAAGAGAGAGAAATAATAATGGAGAAATTTATATGGAAACCCTCAAAAATGAGGGAAAAATCACAGGAAAAGTATAAAGTTTTCACTATCTAAACAGAGGATAAAAGAATAGGATCAGCAAAGGATACAACGATACAGTGTAAAAATAGCTACAAAACTGAAACACCATTTACAAAAAGGGGTATAGTAGGTCGAACTTATAAATAAGGTCCATACTGTGTGGAGTAAAAGTTAGGTGATTATTAAATACCGACAGTAGCTTCGAAGTAACCTGAAACCTTTAAATCAAATTACCGAGCAAACAAACAAAAGTGTGTGAGGAAAAAGGGACACCGAATTTACTTCAGTATGCTGTGGCCTACGTCCATGGAGGACAGAGCAAAGACTTTTAACTAAGGGAATGGTGGGCGAATAAGAGTACTCTTACTGTATTTTTCGCTCCTCTTTACACTATTTGACAACAGGATAATTGGAGGTAAAGGGGATAAGGGTAATGGGAGTTAAATTGTTACCCCGTTTGGTAAAACATGAAGAGGAGTAAAGGAGGATAATGGAGGTAAAAACTAACCCTCCTTTACCCCCTATTAGCCTCATTTACCCCCATTTTGTTTAACATCAAAATTGGGGGATATAGAGGAGGGTAAGGTAAATTTTAAAAAAAAATTGGACAATTTTATCCTTATTTTAATTATAACTCTCTTTATCCTTACTCCTTTACCTAATTGCCAAACAAGGTTAACTCATTTACTCTTCTTTATCCTTACCCCTCTTATTTTGATATATTACTCAGTGGTCAAAAAAATGATAATTCTTATAGTAGTGTCCACGTGGCCATGGAGTCCACATCGACGTCCACTTCTTGGGTTTACATTTTTCCGTATGTCAAGAGTCATTGTTCGAAAAAGCCAGGTTCAAGAAATCAACTAAACTTAAACTAGTGACTGAAGTTCTAAAAATGATTTTATATTCCAACACGTAACCCTCGTACGTGCAAAAATTTGAAATGTAGCTAGGCATTGGATCTTCTATCATAAATCTACTGAAATTGCTCATCAATAGTACAATCGAACAGGAACTTGAAATTGAATTCCCGTGTTTTATTATATTACGTCAGAAAATGGAACCGTAAAGCAGATCAACCACACTTACCTACACAAAGTCCCTTGGAATTACAGAATTCAAGGAACATTTTTATGAACATTTAGATACCCGATCAAGTTTAGAATTGGAACCATGAGACAAATTCAGCACACATACAAATGCAACAAAGAATCTAATCAACTTTCAGATACACAATTGAATCTGAGAAATGGAACCCTGAGACAAATTTAACACACATATATAAACAAAGTCACTTGGACTCACAGAATCAGATAAAATACAATGAACATTCCAATCCGCTATTGAATTTCTAATTCGGAACTGCTAGACAAATTTGACACACATTCATACACAAAATCACCTGGAATCACAGAATTCGAGAAAGAATTTAATGAACATTCAAATCCGCAATTGAATTTCAAAATCAGAATTGTCTGACAAATTTGACATGCATACATACACAAAACCACTTGGAATAATAGAATTCGAGAAGGAATTCAATGAACATTCAGATCCTGCATTGAATTTCAGAATCAGAACTCTCAAACAAAGTTGACGCACATAGGTACACAAAATCACTTGCATTAACAAAATTCGAGAACAAGCTCAACGAAATTTCAGAATTCCTCAATCGAATTTCACAATCGGCACTGTAAGACAAACATCACGCACATACATACACAAAATCACTTGGAATCACAGAATTCGAGTGAAAAGTCAACAAAATCTCAGAATTCCTCAATCAAATTTCACAATCGGCACTGTAAGACATACATACACAAATTCACTTGAAATTACAGAATTCGAGTAAAAACTCAACAAAATTTCAGAATTTCTCAATCAAATTTCAGAATTCAAACGCCATATGAGAGAGAGAGAGAGAGAGAACCGTAAAGTACGGCGGAGAGTGGAGACTCGACTTCTGTAGCTGCATCTGGCGGCGGTGACGATGCCACGATCGCATGCTTCGCAGTCTCCATTGCAGTTGCAGAGAGAGAGAGAGAGAGAGGGAAATTTGATTTAGCGCGGAGGGAAGCGGGATGGAGGTAAATTACGGAAATGCCCCTGAAGTCCAGTGTAGTGGGCCCTGAAAAGCCCATGTTACGAGGCCCAATTTGTAGTGTAGGCCCAGTTTCATGGTCCACCTCTTGTCAAAAACTCATAAGAGTTTTGATGATTGATAGGGCTAAATCCTGACATTTTTAGGTTCAAAGTTTTTTTTCGATAAATTGCGACAAAATCGCTAAACAAGCTGGCCACTGGCTAGGCGAGGCCAGAGTCCGACCGCAATAACACGAGGACCAAAAACAACCAACACAAAGCAAGAAAACCAGAACAGAAACACTCGCTGCAAAACACATTTTTTGTTTTAGGTTCAAAGTAAATGTTTTAAATTGACTCTTTATATATAATAACACTTAGACCTTATTTGGTTGTCAAATAAATTGAATTCTTGCAGAAAGTTATATTTCAGGAATTCAATTCCTGTGACAACTTCTCAACAAGTGGGCAAAACACGTTTGGTTGTTAGGACAGGAAATAGAACTTCCTATCATGATTAGTGGTCTAGATATTATCTTCATTGTAATAAGCATTAGGGTATACATTGTAATTGTAAATCTTGTATTGATTGTATTGGTTAGTTGGTTAATAGGTTTGTTACAGGATTGTTACAAGATTAGTTACACGTAATTGGGGTTATATTAGTCAAACTCCCCAGCTGTATACATCATCAGAATTAAACACAAATTTACTCTTTCCTCTCCTCTCTCTCTCTCTTCTATCTCTCTCTCTCTCTCTCTCTCCCAATCTCACCTTCCCCTTCCTCGAGCTCCGGCTCCCTACTTCGATTTAGCTTAAATCTTGCATGCATGGCTTCAACTAGTGGTGGCCAGGGCCCGGGCCAGCTACAGTGCGGGCGGGCAGGGCCGGGCCCTCTGTTTTTACAGAAATAAAAAAAATTTTAAATAATACAAAGTCATTTTGTACTAAAATTATTGTAATTCATTGATAAATAATATGAGATACAAATACATTTTTTTTCCAAGCACTAATAATGCTAAATATACATGTTCAAAAAAAAAATAATGCTAAATATATGTAATAAAATAAAATATGAGTAATGGTAAATATCTTATCACAAAAATAATGGTAAATAAATAACGTAACAAATACAAGTACAAATACAACGCAGTTGGGGCCTAATATTTAAAAGTATAAATTTGTTTATCAAAAAATACAAAGTTTGATATATGGGGGGTGCGGTCGTCTTTTGACGTAAATATTTAAAAGTAAATAATTGACATACAAAAGTGTTGATATCAGTCGCCTAGGGGGGTTTCTACGCCATCATTTGACGTATCAGTTGTGCGGTCGTCTTCTTCATCGCTCGACGAATCCAGCTTCATTCTCTGTTGATCTCTTGCCTCTGCTAGTAGCCAATCCTTCAAGCACACCGACATCTCCAAGCTTGACGGCGATAGCTTCGCCCTCTTCATTCCAAGCAACCTGCCACTAAGACTGAAAGCACACTCCGATGCTACTGGAGACATCGGACAACTTAGTATATCACGTGCCATGGTGGAAAGCAAGGGATACTGGATTTGGTTTGTGTTCCACCATTGTAAAGGTCAAATACGGGTTGGCCGGCCGCCCGAAAATATGAACCAACGGTGTCTGCAAATAATAATCTAGCTCGTCACATGATGTGGGGGTTACTGTGGGCGTAAATTGCTCCAACAGCTTCCACGAATATGACGTGTGTGAACTACTTCCACTATATGTGGAAGATCCTACTGCAGCAGTACTAGGATTATTAGACGCTAATTTACGGGAATATTGAGAAAATAAACTATGCAAGTCGTTGTCGACATCGTCAATGAAAGTGTCGATATTAAGACTAGGATGCAAATATTTGAAAAAATATTGGTAAAACAAGTTTAAACCCCCGCGTTTACAACGAGGGTCTAAAATAGTTGCCAAGCAGTATGTAAGAGGTAGTTCAGAATAATATTTGGCAAACTTTTCTTTCATTGCCTTAATCGATTTGAACAAAATGGGGTTGGATTCATTACCCACCATCCAATTGACAATATCAAGCAATCTTGATATTGCTTGAGGCATGGTCAGATAGTAGCAACCCGAAAAAAATGTCGTTGCCTCTTTAAACATGCTAAAAAAGTTACAAATTTGGTCTATTGTCTCCTAATTTATACCGGCCAGGTTGTAATCGCTCCATTCTGTACGATTTTCCTGGGCGAATTCCATCAGAACATCTTTGTATGGTAGAATGCGCTCTAACATTTCTACCGTAGACGACCACCTAGTTTGGGAGTCTAATTTGAATTGTTTATATTATGTGTTATGCAATCTACATAAATTTCTAAATCTTCTTTTTCTAGTGCCGGATGATTTAATAGATATTATTACGGATCTTTAAGGTGGTAAGGGATACTTTTATAAAATCTAAACTATCCATTACCATTAAATGCAAAATGTGACAAATGCAATGAATATGGAAACACTTCCCACCTAACATGGGTCTTATTTGCCTAATTAAATGTGTAACGAATGCAGTGTTATTGGTAGCATTGTCGAACGTAATACTGAAGATACGCCAACATAATCGAACCCGTAATTACCTCGGCAGTGTGGGGGCAATCTAAAAGTCCAAAATGAATTATCCTCTTTTGGAGGATGAAGGATACATCGGTCCAGTATGCCGTTATGCACATATAAGGTTGGCAGGGTTTCAACGTCCATACGTTCGACGTCAACAAGAACATGCTTGTGTTCGTCACAAAAAGTGTTAAGACCCCAGCTTTCATCCCGTGGTACAACGTAAAAGCGTCCCGCTTTACGGTGTTCCGAGGAATCCTCACAATGGCGGGGTTCACATTTCGTTGGAGGTAGTTGACGAAATTTGGATCTTCGCCGGTATTAAAAGACCTTTCACTCAAAATTATATATTTAGCTAGCCCCTTTCGGTTGCTCTCTTGAGAGAACCTAAAATTAGCAAGTGCACCGGTCACTTCTTGTACTAGACGTTGTTAGCTCTTATCTGGGTATTGCTCAGGGTGGCACCTAAGTATATGTCTGTTTAATGTGCCCGTCCCACTGCCAGGTTGCTTTATTAATTGTCTTATTAAGGGTAAAGTGCTTCCATACCCCACTAGTTGTACGCCTACTAGCACCGGTACTAGTTTCAGGCTGGGCTTTGGTGGTGGGCTTGGGTTCCTCATCAGTTTGTGAGTCTCCAACCCTACCACTACCTGACTCATGATAATCTTGTTGTTGTGAAAAGTCATAATCTGTGCTATCATCAGTGTATGGGGGTGATGGGTCTGGTTGTATAAAAGCTCGTTCTTCAGTATTAAGTAAGACAATTCTACTCCTTTTAGGGATTCTGGGTGGCCGAGAAGAGCTAGAACTAGCATGACCGGCTCCAGAGAATGATGAAGAGTTGTGTGCCATATTAGTATAAGTGATTAGTATTTATAAAATGCAAGTAGTAACGCAAATTAAATAACTAAAAATGCGAATCAAATAAAATTGCGATACTTAAATTACTGAAACAAGAGAACAATGAAATTCAGCCAAACACTTTACGAACTTCGAACTTTAGAGCACAATTTTGCAATTAGTAAGGTTAGAGAAGATGAGAGATGATGAATGTATAGAGAGAGAAGAGAGGATTGAAGATTTGGTGAGGAAATGAGTTGGGGAGGTTTAAGTATTTATAGAAAAAAAAAATATTATTTTATTTTATTTTATTTAAAGAGCCTTTAAACGGCTCTTTTAAAAGAGTTGGGGAGGCCACTAAAAATTGGCCCGAGGCCCGGCCCGGTGGCCACCACTAGCTTCAACCATGACAAGTGGTATCAGAGCCTAATCCTGTGCTCTACGATTTTCGCTCAAACGAAACCCTAAGTGTTCATGCTGGCTCGAGGCAGGCGAAACTCTCCCATGGCGGAAAAGGAGGACCAGATACAGACACTTGTACAACTGGTCACGTAATCTGTACAATCCGTTGAGGAATCGAGGAGGTTGAGCGACGAGCGCCAGACGAGGTTGCTCGAGCTTGTTCAGCAAGGAAACACCCAGATGACCCATATTAGTGGTCAGATGTTGACCTTGCTTCAACAATTGTTGGCAAATTCGTTGAGTTCTATAGCTCCCGCACGCGGCCAAGAAGCAGAGATGCGCTTTCAAGAGTCCCAACTTAACACGGGGCAAACTAACCAACCTCCGATCTTGGGAACTTGCCCTAATAATGCGAAGACAAGTCAATCAGGGGCTCATGCTAATGGTAAGGGCTCTAAACTAAAACCTAAGATTGATTTCCCATTTTTTAACAGGACAAACCCTAGGAGTTGGGTTAGAAGATGCCAAAAGTACTTTGCCATCTATCAGATTGAGGACTCACAAAAATTTGAAATAGCAACTGTACACTTAGATGATAAGGCAGATCTGTGGTGAGATGGCCTAATAGCTGACAAGGGTGAACTTTCTTGGAACTAATTCTGTCAAGAACTATATGAATGATATGAAAAATAGGAAGACATCGATGTGGTTATTCAGTTCAACAAGCTTAGGCAAATGGGTTCCATTCAAGAGTACCAAGAGAAGTTTGAAGAACTCAGATCACTGATGTTGGGCACTGACTCTACCATCAGTAAGGGGTACTTCTTATCTTCCTTTGTGTCCGGCCTTAACACTGAAATACAACCCTTGGTCCAAGCCCTTAACCCAAAAACCCTATTAGAAGCCTTTTCCAAGGCCAAACTATTTTCCAAAGCTACAGAAGCCTCATTACAAAAAGAAAAAAATACACTAAAAGCCCCATTTTCCTTTTCCCAAAACAATATCAACACCCTTCCTTCCAAGAACCAACCCTTTTACCCAAAAAATAACCCTGCTTGGTCCAGAAGTCCCTCCCAAAGAACCCCTGGCCTCTGTTATAAATGCAACAAAAGATATTACCCAGGACACAGGTGCGAAAATCAGTCATTAAATAGCTTAGAGGTTGTAGAGCTTCATGATATAGACCCTGAGGCTGAGTTAGAGTCTGAACAACAGGAATCAGAAGGGGATGTATTGGACACTTGCGATGAGGAGGCTGCAGAAGTATATGTCCATGCCCTTACATGAACTTCTTCAACCAATACACTCAAGATTCTCGGGCACCTACACAAGAGATCCATTGTTATACTGATAGACAGTGGTAGTACACATAGTTTCCTTGACCCGAGGCTGGCAAAGGAAGCTGGATTTACATTGGAGGATACCTCTCCATTGGGCATAACAGTTGCTAATGGCCAAACCATGGTTAGTAAGCAACAATGCCTAGCTAAATGGCAGATGCAGACCCACTCCTTCTCCTATCCTATTAGACTGATGAAAATAGGGGGCTGCGACATGTTATTGGGGGTTGATTGGATGAAGCAATATAGTCCAATATCCTTGGACTTTAACCTGTCACAACTCTCTATCAGCAGGGAGGGAAAAACAGTGGTTCTCAGAGGGATTCAGGATGTTGGCTCTCTCAAGCTTATTACTGGTCAGAAGCTTCAAGGGCTGTGCAATAAAAAGGAGGAGTTCTTTGTGGCAACATTAGTGCTCGTGCCAGGAAAGGTCTTCGGTACTTCCTAACTCTTTACCTTTTTCAGTTTTGTCACTTCTTGATGAGTTTAGTGTGGTATTCCAAGAACCCAACTCTTTGCCCCCACCTAGATCCCATGACCATCATATACCACTTAAAACAGACTCCAAACCAGTCAACATAAGACCATATAGGTATTCTTACTTTCAAAAAAATGAAATAGAACAACAAGTCAAGGACATGCTTGAATCCTCCATTATACAACCTAGCTGCTCCCCCTTTGCTTCATCAGTCTTATTAGTTAAGAAAAAAGATGGAACCATGCGTTTCTGTGTTGACTACAGACAACTTAACGACTTAACCATAAAGAATAGGTTTCCTATTCCCCATATTGATGATCTATTCGATGAACTCAAAGGAGCCTCCATCTTTTCTAAGCTGGACCTTAGCGCTGGCTATTTCCAAGTCAGGGTGCAACAACCGGATATCCATAAAACAACCTTTAGAACCCACCATGGCCATTTCGAATTCAAGGTAATGCCATTTGGCCTAACAAATGCCCCTGCTACCTTTCAATCCTTAATGAATAAAATCTTTTCCCCATTTTTGCGCAAGTATGTGTTAGTTTTCTTTGATGACATACTTGTGTACAGCCAATCTCTTGAAGACCATCTAACACATCTCAGATCTGTCCTCCAAACATTAAAACAGCATACCCCCTATGCCAAAAGGTCCAAATGCAGCTTTGCCCAATCCCAAATAGAATACTTGGGCCACATTATCTCAAATGAGGGAGTGGCAACTAATAACTCTAAGGTTGAGGCCATGAAATCATGGCCAACACCTAGAAACATTAAGGAACTGAGGTCTTTCCTTGGTCTCACTGGCTACTACCGCAAATTTGTTAAAAATTATGGCTCAATAGCCAAACCACTGACTGACAGTTGAAGAAAGGTGGTTTCCAATGGAACTCAGAGGCTGATTCAGCCTTCCTGCAGCTAAAAGAGGCCATGTCCAGTGCTCCAGTGTTGTTGCTTCCTGATTTCACAAAACCCTTTACCCTTGAGACTGACGCTTGTGATACAGGTATAGGGGCTGTCCTGATTCAGGACAATAAGCCAATAGCCTTCTTGAGTAAAGGCTTGGGACCTAAAAGCCTTAGCCTCTCTACATATGAGAAAGAATTCTTGGCTGTCTCTAAATGGAGACACTACCTAGAGGCTGGTCCCTTTGTGATAAGGACTGACCACCAATCACTCAAATACCTTTTGGAACAACGAATAACAACCAGTGTTCAGAAGAAAGGCATGTCTAAGCTTCTTGGGTTGGATTACTCCATATCTTATAAGAAAGGTAAAGAAAACATTGTGGCTGATGCTTTATCTCGAAGGGGAGATTCAGCTTGCTGCACCATTACCACCTCTGTACTGCATCCAATTTGGGTGACAGAGGTCTTACAAAGTTATGAAGCCGATACATTTTGCACTAACTTACTCACTGCATTGCTGATTAAGCCTGACAGTCAGCCAGGTTTCACTGCCAGAAATGGTGTTCTCAGGTACAAAGGAAGGCTAGTTGTAGGCCAAGGTCATAACCTTAGGCTGCAACTTATTCATTCCTTACATTCCTCACCTGAAGGTGGCCACTCAGGAGTCAGTGCCACATATCAACGACTTAAGAGGCTATTTTACTGGTCTCATATGAAATCCGATGTCAAAAAAAATGGTGCAAGAGTGTGATATTTGCCAAAGAAGCAAGGCAGAACACACTTCATACCCAGGGCTCCTGCAGACCCTGGAATTACCGACTCAATGTTGGTCACAAATAGCTATGGACTTTGTGGAAGGACTTCCACCCTCTGCTGGACATGACACGATACTTGTTATGGTGGATAGGTTCACAAAGTATGTCCGCTTTGTCTCCTTATCTCATCCTTTTACATCATCCCATGTGGCTAGGCTATTCATGGACAACATTTATAAGTTGCATGGCTTACCACAAAGTATTGTTACCGATAGGGACAAAGTGTTCCTAAGCAATTTTTGGCAAGAACTTTTCAATTTATTGGGCACTTCACTCCATCTTAGCTCATCCTACCACACCCAATCAGATGGACAGTCTGAGAGGGTGAACCAGTGCCTTGAAACATACCTTTGTTGCTTTTGTATGCACAAACCCAAGCAATGGCAAAGATGGCTTACACTTGCTGAGTATTGGTATAATACCAACTACCACAGCAGCTTACAATGTTCTCCATTCCAAGCCTTATACGGTTATGCTCCAGCTCAACCAGATCTGGAACATACACTAAGCTCCCTTGCCTCTACAGCTTCTGTTGGTGACTTGCTCAATGAAAGATAGAACATGTTGCTGCAGTTAAGACTTAACTTGGTCCAAGCTCAGGCTAGAGTGAAGCATTTCGCTGATAGAAAGAGGATTGAGAGAGTTTTGCAGGTTGGAGATTGGGTATATCTCAAGTTACAGCCTTACAAACAAACTTCTGCAGTAGTAAGGAGGTGCTCAAAGCTGTCTTCCAAATTCTATGGTCCCTTCCAAGTGCTTCAAAAAGTTGGTCAAGTGGCTTACAAGCTGCTACTACCAGCTGCGTGTTTAATACACCCAGTCTTCCATGTCTCACAGCTTAAACGCAAGTTAGGAAATAATGCTGTCCTACAACCTCAGCTTCCAGATATGAACTCTCACGGGGAAATGAGGGTAGCACCTGAAGCAATACTTGCAAGACGTATGGTAGAAAGGCAACATATAGCAGTTACCCAATGGCTTGTTAAATGGGCAAACATGGATGAATCAGAGGCCACTCGGGAAGATGCTAGTGCTCTCGCTTCTCAATTTCCTGATTTCACAGCCAATCCTGGAGGACAAGGATGCCTTGAGGAGGATGCAATGTCTTGATTAGTGGTCTAGATATTATCTTCATTGTAATAAGCATTAGTGTATACATTGTAATTGTAAATCTTGTATTGATTGTATTGGTTAGTTGGTTAATAGGATTGTTACAGGATTGTTACAAGATTAGTTACATGTAATTGGGGTTATATTAGTCAAACTCCCCAACTGTATACATCATCAGAATTAAACACAACTTTACCCTTTCCTCTCCTCTCTCTCTCTCTTCTCTCTCTCTCTCTCCCAATCTCACCTTCCCCTTCTTTGAGCTCCGGCTCCCTACTTCGATTTAGCTTAAGTCTTGCATGCATGGCTTCAACCATGACACTTCCTTAGGGAGGATAGTTAAAACTTACGTAGGAGAGGTTAAGTAAGTTATTTCTTGTGTTTTAAAAAAATTGAAAATTGCATAGCAATTTTCACCTCTGGCATTCTGCCTTCTTCCTGCAAACTAAACAAGAGTCAAAATCTGTACTTTCCATGAATTTTTACTTCCTACGTTTACTTCTTGCATACCAAACGAGGCCTTATTTTAATATTATATAACACTTATTTTGCTATTATAAATATTAATATAATAAGTTACAAAAAATTTAACCATAAAACTTATTAGTGAACTTACCACTTATATTTCCCGAGGTTTTTAAGATTGAGCATTTATATATTCTAATATACATAATGAAAGCCTTGTAGATTAAAATTTCTAATCTTTTTACTGATGTACTTTGACATTTAAATTTTTTTATTACTTAGATATCTTGATATTTAAAGTTTTTTATCATTTAAGTACTTTTGTCATAATCCAAAGAACTTTTCTTGAAACATGTTGAATTGCTACTCGGTTTGGACAATATATGGGTATTCTTAGTTGTAATCTAATACATTCTTGCACAGAAATTCAACATGAAATATGATTTTAACAATATATAGGTACTCTTCGCTATAGTTCGGTGACTCTTTGTTGAAATTCAACAAATTTTTGCCAAATATGCAAACATGACACATCTGTGTTACAATAACTATACGTCACGTTAGTAATTTTCATCTAAAATTTGTCAAATGCTAGTAAATGTACCTGATTAAGTTCGAGGGTATCTAAATGATAGAACGATGCATGAGACCTCAGGGTACCCATTATAATATTCAAACTTCGAGATATCTCAATAATAAATTTTTAACTTATTAATATTATTAACCATTGATGCTTTACAAAATCACAATAAAAATAAAACAAGTGAACTTTGAAACTGTCTTTGGAGGGCCCAACAATTTGAAGGTCCCAAGCAATTGTTTGGACTGCTTGGGGATTAATTCATCCATGGTCTGTGATATTTTATTACCTATTCATTTCTGTTTATTCGCTGCTTTATATTCTCTATATGTATGCAACGTGTCGTTGTTTATCCTCTTATATCTAGATGCTTGTATACTTGTATGCGTTATGCTTTCATACTTCTCAGATCGGGGGTCCTTGGAAATAGTCTTTCGTTAGGGTCTGCTGCTGTTGTTGCCAGTGATATTTTATCTAATTGAAAACACCACTAAAACTTATTAAATCAAAAGATCCTAGGTTCAAATCTTCTTACACTGCTAAAACGGTTTCATCAAATTGTGCAAAAAATAAAGTTTTTCAAAAACACTTTCGTAAAAGGTTTGTAAAAAGTGATTTTAATACCATTATTTTTATCTTTAAATTTTTAGTTTTTGCTTCTATTTTGCTTTACATAAATAGACTAAAAAGCACTATTTTTCTACTTTGTTTAAAAGCAGAAAAAAAAAAAAGTTTCTATTTCCATTCAAAAACACTTTTCATTTCAGATCAAACACTCTCACATCCTGAAATAAGTACTTTTTTCAGAAAAAATACTTTTAAAAAAGAAATTTGACCAAACAGATCCTAAACCGAGCTTTTTTTTGGGATTTTTAGATTACCAATATCCAAAATAATGACAAAGTCCAAGAATTAGGTAATTACTAAACTATTGTCTGAATATTTGGAGACCATATAACAGCAAGAACCTCTACCTTGTACTTGTTTAATACATCAATGCAAAAGATATAATTTTATTAAAAATATAGCATTAAAAATAATATATTTTCTAATTAATTACTTAAATCTATGGAATATTTCGTTACTTGCGTTAATAAAATAGTGCCACTAAAATAAAATATTCCAATTTATACTTAGTTCTGTAGATTTTACGTAACCGTACAAATCGGTCAGTTGATGTTATGATGATGTTATAAACTTCTCTTTTAATAAAAAGTTACATATATATTTTAAAAAGTTTATTTATGTTTATAGTTTATGGTTTTTGATAAATTAAGACTATATTTTTAAAATAATTTATTTCTTGTTTTTGGGTGTTGAAAAGAATTCAAAATTAAAAAAAAGTAGAAATTGAAAATACAACAATCTAAAAAAATTTGACGAAAAATTTCAAAAGTTAAAACATTATTTTTTAGAAAATTAAAAAAATTGAAATAAACTTGAAAGAAAGTTCAATAAACATAACAAATTTTCTTTAGTTTTTTCAAATAAATAAAAGGGAAATTATCACTTAGTACCTTGAGATTTAAACATTTATTACCTAGGTATCCTGACTTTTTAATATATACAATAGGTACCCTGAGGTTTGAAAATTTTATCACCTAGGTACGCTACGTTGAAATTTGATAATTTTTTATAAGAATTTAACCAATTTTATGTAAAAAATATTGAAATAATACTAATTACAATAATATATATAAGTCGCGCCCTTGTTTTCATCAAAAATTCAGTGCATTGTGACAAAAAAATTCATCAAAAGTTGATATAAATTACCTAAATGTTGCCACAATCATGTGTCTATTGCATTTTGGGGCAAAAAATCTTCAAATTCTAGTGAAGATACTAATATATTGTTAAAATTGTGTTCAATTTTAGCATTTTCCAATGAAAATCCATCAAATTTCAACAAAAAAGTATTTGATTGATAAAATTTAAAAAATTTAAGGTACTTAAGTGATAAAATATTTAAAACTCAAGATATCCCATATTATATATTAAAACATCAGAGTACCTAAGTGATAAATGCTCAAATCTTGGGATATCTAAATGATAATTTTCCAAATATACACAAATATAATAAATTTTCTATTTTTTTAAGTTTCATCTTTGTTTAATCTCTACATATATCAATCAAAATAAAAAATTTTAATTATTGTGTTTTATCATATATTTATATATTTTAAAACTTGTCATTACATGGAAAATTTGAAACTAATTTTCGTTATGTGAGATTTGTTATAATGCCAATAATGATTAAAAGATTAGTTTTTTAGGTAAATTACAAGAAAAAGTCATGTCTTTTACCTAAAAACTGAGAACATTGTCATACACTTGAAAAATCCAATTTTTTAAAATTTTATAAAAGATATTAGGGTTATTTACGCGAAAGGTCCCTTTACTATGTCTATTATATTAGTTTAGTCCTTATACCTTTAATTATGTCAATGCAGTCCGTATACAATTTAAAATGTGTCAATTTAGTCTTTAGAGAAAATTTTATGTTAAGTTTTAAAGGAATTTTTAACGGTTCAGCCACAAATTGGGTTAAAAGCAAAAAAGTAACATTCTCAGTGCCCCAAGGGCTCCCGCCTAAGCAGGGTCTAGAGGGGATGTACGCAGCCTTCCCTCCTGAGAGAGGCTGTTTCCGAGTACCCCCAATATGAAGGGTGCAATACGAGGACTTCCCAGGAGGTCACCCATCTTGGTACTACTTGTTGATATATTTTCAAAATATTCGTTGTATAAAATGTATATATGTGTGTTAAATATTATTTATATGTATATAAGATGTATTTGAGATTGTCCCGATACTTGTATGAGTGATTAGAGCATTATTGGGAGTATGTGTCGACACATGGGTCATATGTGTCGACACAAAATCCTATAGAACGCAGGGGAGATAGCTGTGTGTTGACACACATGGCCCGTGTGTCGACACACAGCCCGTTTCAGGTGCGCACGGAGGAAACCTGTGTGTCGACACACAGAAATTGTGTGTCGACACACAGGCTTACAGTGAGCCAGTGTGTCGTGTGTCGACAGTATCGACACACAGGTATGTGTGTCGACACACAACTTCGACACACAGGTCGGTTTTGACGGTTTTCTGCGCGGTTTCTTCCCAGTTCTTTTATATATTGATGCTCTTAGTTTTGGGACGTTTTTACAGAAGAAAATAATACCAGATATTCTCCCCTCTCATTAAGAAGAAGAAAACATATGAAATGGTAGTGGAATTTCACAAGAAAGTAATTTGAAGAACATCTTCTTGGTTCTTGTGTTCTATGTGAGTTTGGCAAAGGGTGAGTTTTCTAAATCAACCAATCTCTAGACATCTTCATCAATCTCTTCCCATACACTTCTTCACTCCATATTTTGGTAGTTGTTGTATCCCCGAGGATATTTCGTATACCGAAATAAACCTTAAGGATAGTGATCACACGCCTCAACACCTGAGATCGTTTGGATACCCGGTTGCAAGGTTTTGCAAGTATTTTCTGAATTTTTTTTAACAATCTTAAGGTTTATCATTCTGGTTTGGGTTATGGCTTCATCACTAAGGGAGATGACATCCAATTTTGTAAAATTGGACCGGTTTGATGGGGGAAATTTTCGACGGTGGCAGAGGAAGATGCATTTTCTCATAACAACGCTGAATGTGGTGTATGTCCTGAATACACCGTCTCCATCCCCCGTTTCCGAGGGGGAAGAAACGCTAGCCGAGCAAAGGGCAAGACTGAAGTGGGAAAACGATGATTACATTTGTAGAGGGCACATCTTGAATGGGATGACCGATGCCTTGTTTGACATTTACTCTAACATGTCAACCGCGAAGGAACTATGGGACGCACTTGAGGCTCGTTACATGGCCGAGGATGCAACAAGCAAAAAATTCCTGGTTAGTCAATTTAATAATTATAAGATGATTGATGGTCGTCCTGTCATGGAGCAATTCCATGAAATAGAACGTATATTAAATAATTTTAAACAACATAACATGAATATGGACGACACAATCGTTGTTTCTTCCTTAATTGACAAACTTCCTCCCTCTTGGAAAGATGTAAGGAAAAATTTAAAACATAAGAAGGAGGATATGTCAATTGAGGAACTTGCTAACCATTTACGTATTGAGGAAGGTTACAGGGTGCAAGATGACAACAAAGAACGCCCGAGTGATGTTGGTAAAATCAACGTCGCAGAGGAAGGCCAATCTATTAAGGGACCAAAGAGAACCGGACACTTCCAAAAGAACAATAAGCACAAGAGGCCGAAAGTTGTTTGTTGGGAGTGTCAGAAGCCCGGTCATATGCGAAAAGACTGTTATCGCCTTAAAAAGAACAAAGGCAAGGGGCTTGATCATCGCACTCAAAATTCGAACGAGAGGTTCGTGGCGATGATTTCGGAAGTCAATCTAACCGAGAGTGATAATTCTTGGTGGATTGACTCGGGGGCCACGAAGCATGTATGTAATGATAGGGGGTTCTTCTCCACTTTTGAGCCCATGGACAACGGAACTGAGTTGTTCATGGGAAATGGGGCGTCGGTACCGGTTAAAGGGAAGGGAAAAATTGACTTACTTTTCACATCCGGAAAAACCCTTACTTTAACCGATGTATGCTTCGCTCCTGATGTTAAGAAGAATCTTGTATCGGGTGGCCTGTTGAATAGGTTTGGGTTCAAGTTGGTCTTCGAGGCCGACAAGTTTATTTTGTCAAAGGGTGGTGTATTTGTTGGGAAAGGATACCTATGTAATGGTATGTTTAAACTAAATGTTAATAATAAGAACGTTGATTCTGTTTATATGCTTGATTCGTCGTTTTTATGGCATTATAGACTAGGTCATGTGAATTTTCGTAGATTACATGAAATGGATAATTCTTCGTTGATTCCTCACATAGATAAAGTTGTTGACAAATGCAAGACTTGTATGCTAACAAAAATAACGAAATCTCCATTTCCTTCTGTGCAAAGAGAGACTAATCTACTAGATCTAGTCCATAGTGACTTATGTGACTTCAAGCGAACACCGAGTTTGGGTGGAAAGAATTACTTTGTTACATTTATCGATGATTATTCAAGATTTTGTTATGTTTATTTGATAAGTAACAAAGACGACTCGCTTGATAGGTTTAAAGCATATAAAGCAGAATCTGAATTACACTGTGAAACCTTCCTCAAGCGTTTAAGGTCGGATCATGGTGGCGAATACTACGATCCTAAATATTTTGAATCCACAGGAATAATATATGAAATAACTGCACCTTATACGCCACAACAAAATGGCGTGGCTGCGAGGAAAAACCGGACTCTAACTGAGATGGTTAATTCCATGTTATCTTATTCCGGTCTCAGTGATGGATTTTGGGGTGAGGCTATGTTAACGGCCTGTCACATATTAAATAGAGTTCCAAACAAGAGAAATAAAATAACTCCATATGAGTTGTGGAACAAACGAGCCCCTAATTTAGATTACCTAAAAGTGTGGGGGTGTAGGGCAGTTGTTAGAGTCCCTGAACCTAAACTGAAAAAATTAGGTGAAAGAGGCATTGATTGCATCTTTGTGGGTTATGCGTCTCATAGTAAGGCATATCGGTTCTATATTGTTGAACCTAATGATTATATCAACGTGAATACGATAGTAGAATCGAGAGATGCAATATTTGATGAGAATTGGTTTACTTCTATCCCTAGACTGAGGGATTATGTACCGGTTGAGATTGACACGCAAGTGTCTAATGACGTTGTTCGTCATGAGAGGGAGAATGTCCCTGATAGAGCTCTAGAACTCCGAAGGAGTAAGAGAGCAAGGAAGGAGAAATCCTTCGGTTCGGACTTCTACACGTATTTGGTAGAGGGTTCGAGGAACGACGTGGACCAAGTGTTTCCATATTGTTGTGTCATGGAAGCTGATCCCATGACGTTTGATGAGGCGATGAGGTCTCATGATGTCTCGTTTTGGAAAGAGGCTATAAACGATGAAATGGATTCCATTTTAGGTAATAATACCTGCATTCTTGAGGATCTTCCACGAGGAAGTAAACCCATCGGGTGCAAATGGATCTTCAAAAAGAAGATGAAAGTCGATGGATCGATTGACAAATTTAAAGCCCGATTGGTGGCGAAAGGATTCACCCAAAGATATGGACTAGATTACTTTGATACCTATGCCCCAGTGGCAAGGATATCGACGATAAGGGTACTTATTGCTCTTGCCTCCATTTTTAAACTAGTGATACACCAAATGGATGTCAAAACGGCATTCCTGAATGGTGAGCTAGAGGAGGAAGTATACATGGAACAACCAGAAGGGTTTGTTGTTCCGGGCCAAGAGAGAAAAGTGTGTAAACTCATACGTTCTCTGTATGGACTGAAACAAGCTCCGAAGCAATGGCACCAAAAATTTGATTAGGTTGTATTGAACAACGGATTCATTATAAACGAATCAGATAAATGTGTCTATAGCAAGTTTGATAATGGCAAAGGGGTCATTATATGTTTGTATGTCGATGACATGCTGATTTTCGGTTCTGATATGGAGCAAGTAGAGAGAACTAAACTGTTTCTCTCTGAAAACTTTGCTATGAAAGACATGGGTGAGGCGGAGGTGATCCTCGGTATCAGAATTGTAAGGAATGGTAATTCCATTTCCATGACACAGTCTCACTATATCGAAAAGGTGTTGAAAAGGTTCCATTTCTTTGACTGTGCACCGATTTCCACACCGATGGATCCTAGTGTGAAATTAGAACCGAATGAGGGTGCTCCAGTGGCACAATTGGAGTACGCTCGAGCTATTGGCTGTCTCATGTATGCCATGACAAGCACTAGGCCTGATATTTCCTTTGCTGTTGAAAAGCTGAGTAGGTATACCAGCAAACCGAGTAAGTTGCACTGGAATACAGTGCACCGGGTACTGAAGTACCTAAAGAAAACTATGGATTATGGTCTCAATTATGTTGGGTATCCTCCTATTTTGGAAGGATATACTGATGCAAGTTGGATCTCCGATGTGGAGGATCATGCATCCACGAGTGGATGGGTATTCCTGTTTGGTGGGGGTGCGGTTTCTTGGGGTTCTAAGAAACAAACTTGCATATCTGACTCTACAATGGCGGCGGAGTTTATAGCTCTTGCTTCTGCTGCTAAAGAAGCCGAGTGGTTAAAGGATCTCTTGTATAAGATACCTTTGTGGCCGAATTCGATTTCTCCTATTTCTATCCATTGTGATAGTCAGGCTATGCATTCTAAAGCATACAGTGAAGTGTATAATGGGAAGTCCAGACACATTGGCGTGAGACATAGTATGGTGAGACACCTTATTCGGGAAGGTTTTATCATTGTGGACTTCGTGAGAACCTGTCAGAATCTAGCGGATCCGTTTACTAAAGGCCTGGCTAGAGATTTGGTTTTGAAAACAAATGAAGGGATGGGGTTGAAACCTGTCATAATTAGTCGCCCATGATAGGCCCTCAACTCGACGTCTAGTATGACGCTAGGTCTCGGGTTCAATGAGAGAGACTTGTCATCTGTGTGACTGCAAGCACTAAATGAGTTAGTTTCCATCCCGAGTATGAAGTGCTTGATACCTACGTTAGTGATTATAAAAGGATGAGCAAATGCTCTTAATGGACCTGGTTTTAGAACTTATTGAATGTCGTATCGCAGGGACATGATCAATGAGGTCCACCTTAGTGAGTGTTGAAGTTTGGCCGCTTCAAAGGGGTGATTTTTGACAAGGGTTTGGCCCTGAAACACTCACGAAGGGTACAGGACACAAGGCCATAAATGTGTCGATCTGGGAGGTGTAGGGAGTGTACGGGGAGTACGCCTTGTGCGTGATTAGATAGTCGGTTAGTCAAATGGGTTGTATGGTTCAAAGCTTGGACTATCATTTTCGATCCGACTAACTGTATGGTCTTTTCACTAGCTGGGGGTTCAATCGTGAGACACCCTCGTTGATGCACAATAAGGCCTCCTTTAAACGAGATGTCACTTTGAGATTGGTTGTATTTTGAAAATGGTGGGGTATTGTTGATGTATTTTCAAAATATTCGTTGTATAAAATGTATATATGTGTGTTAAATATTGTTTATATGTATATAAGATGTATTTGAGATTGTCCCGATACTTGTATGAGTGATTAGAGCATTATTGGGAGTATGTGTCGACACATGGGTCATATGTGTCGACACAAAATCCTATAGAACACAGGGGAGATAGCTGTGTGTCGACACACAGCCCGTTTCAGGTGCGCACGGAGGAAACCTGTGTGTCGACACACAGAAATTGTGTGTCGACACACAGGCTTACAGTGAGCCAGTGTGTCGACCTGTGTGTCGACAGTATCGACACACAGGCTTACAGAAAGCTGTGTGTCGACACACAATTTCGACACACAGGTCGGTTTTGACGGTTTTCTACGCGGTTTCTTCCCAGTTCTTTTATATATTGATGCTCTTGGTTTTGGGACGTTTTTACAGAAGAAAATAATACCAGATATTCTCCCCTCTCATTAAGAAGAAGAAAACATATGAAATGGTAGTGGAATTTCACAAGAAAGTAATTTGAAGAACATCTTCTTGGTTCTTGTGTTCAATGTGAGTTTGGCAAAGGGTGAGTTTTCTAAATCAACCAATCTCTAGATATCTTCATCAATCTCTTCCCATACACTTCTTCACTCCATATTTTGGTAGTTGTTGTATCCCCGAGGATATTTCGTATACCGAAATAAACCTTAAGGATAGTGATCACACGCCTCAACACCTGAGATCGTTTGGATACCCGGTTGCAAGGTTTTGCAAGTATTTTCTGAATTTTTTTTAACACTACTCTCGAACAAGCACGCTTAATTCGGAATTCTAATGGGATCTGGTGCTTAACTTTAGCTGTAAATTAGGTTAAATTGAGTAAACGGTTGAATTTATAATAAGTTACTTGCATCTAATATAATTTTGTTGTTCAAAATTACGACATTAACTTAACTTAAATTTGACCAAAGGACTAAATTGACATATTTTAAATTGTTTAGGGACTGAATTGACACAATTAAAAATACAAGGACCAAATTGATACAATGTGCAAAGTGCAAGAACCTTTGGTATAAATAACCCAAGATATTATAACAATAATAAAAGGGGCCAGTAACTTGAGATGTAGTGGAATTGTTTTCTAGTTCATAAACTTTGTATTTGAACTTTTAGTTAAATAATTTTGATAAAATAATTTTTTAGTCTAAACATCAATGCTTCCTCATGCTTTGGCCATGACTTGGGGTATTTTTCTCGTAGACTTATACATATATGGTAATTAATACTGACTTACCCAAAAAAAAAAAAAAATCAATGCTTCCTCAACTAAATTTTACACAAAAAAAAAAAAAAAAACCAATGTTATGCAACAGAAAGATTGTTAGTGTAAATCTCACAAATACTTGCAAAATACTTGCAAACGGGTAACCAGAAGATCTCAGGTGTTGAGGCTATGTAATCACTTTCCTTAAGGCTTATTTCGGTGTAGGAAATATTCTCGGGGATACAACAACAACCAAATATGGAGTGAAGATATGTAAAGGGAAAGATTGACAAAGATGTAGAGAGATTGATTAAGGCTCCGTTTGTTTTGACCGAAAATTGAAATCTAGGAAGTAGTTTTCATCTTTTCCGTTGTTTGGCGCACATGTTTTGACAGAAAAGATTTTCCAAATGGAAAAGGTTTTCCTCCAATGGAGGGAAAATGTTTTCCTTTATAAAATTAAGGAAGTTATGATTTCAAGCAGCACAAAAACATTCGCGGTAATAAGCATGCCAATATGAAAATTATGAATTAGGTATTTTTTGACAAAAGTTGCCAGATTCTCAATGAGAATTATTGACGTAGAATATGAGTTCGATAATACATATATATCCCCTTCATAATGTAGTGATTTCTTTTGTCGGAAAATGCTAATATATATATATATGACATCAGTTTTGATAGAAATTAGCCAAATGTTATCAAAAATTTTCCAAATTCTGACATAGAGTATACCTAGGTGATAAAATTTTATATCTTAGGGTGTCTTATTATATATATTAAAATGATGTGATGCTTAGGTAATAAATGCTCAAATTTTAGGATACATAAGAGATAAATTTTCTTATTTTGTATAGCTTTCATAGTTAAATTTTATATTCATATATGTCATATTGATGTTTATATTGTCCTATATAATAAAATATAAGGTGATTGGTAAAAAATATTTCTTTTAGACCATACAAGAAAATATCAATGCTGAACTAAGTTTTCCATTGAAACAAACAAATAAAAACATCAATCAGATCCTAATTTTCCTTGGAAAACCTTTTCCAAAAGAAAAATAAATTCCTATAATCTACTTTTCCTTCTAAACAAACGGAGCCTAAGTTTGTTACTCAAGAACACAACACAAGAACACCCAAGAACACTTGACACAAAGTTTTTTTAATCTCTTTTGTCTTGTGTTTATAATTCAATTTGATTCATCATCTTGTACATAAAAGTGTGGAGCAATATATATATGTATTCATGAAAAGAGATGTCTCAAATGAAAACCCAAAAGAGACACAACGAACTAGAAAAAAAGCGCGCGAACAAACCGCCAAAATAGACCTTTGTGACAAAGCAGTGTGTCGACACACAGGCTCACTGCAAATCTGTGTGTCGACACACACTTCCTGTGTGTCAACACATAGAGTGCCTCCGTGCGCTTCTGTAAAAGGGCTGTGTGTCGACACACAGCTGTTTTCCCATCGTTCTGTTGGATTGTGTGTCTACACACATGGCCCATATGTCGACACACACCCCTAACAAGCTCTAAACACTTAAACACTTACCAGGACTATCTCATACACATCTTATATATATATATCAAACAATGTTTTACATATTTATCAATACATATTTTGAAAATACACTAACATTCCCCCACCATTTTCAAAATACAATCAATCTCAATATAACATCTTGAATAAAGGACGCCACGTCGTGCATCAACGTGGGTGTCTCCCGATTGAACCCCCGGCTAGTGAAAGGACCATACAGTTAATCGGATCGAAAACAGTAGACCGAGCTTTGAACCATACAACCTATTTGACTGACCGACTATCCAATCACGCACTAGGCGTACTCCCCGTACACACCCTACACCTCCCAGATCGACACATTTTTGGCCTTGTATCCTGTACCCTTCGTGAGTGTTTCAGGGCCAAACCCTTAGTCAAAAATCACCCCTTTGAAGCGGCCAAACTTCAACACACACTAAGGTGGACCTCATTGATCATGTCCCTGCGGCGCAACATTTAATAGGTTCTAGAACCAGGTCCATTAAGAGCAAATGTTCATCCTGTTAGAATCTTTGACGCAGGTATCAAGCACTTCAAGCTTAGGATGGTAATTCTCATTTTGTGCTTACAGTCACACAGATGACAAGTCTCTCTTATTGATCCCAAGACCTAGCGTCATATTAGCCGTCGAGTTGAGGGCCTATCATGGGCAACTAAAAATGACAGGTTTCACACCAATCCCTTCACTTGTTTTCAGAACCAAGTCTCTAGCTAGGCCTTTTGTAAATAGGTCTGCTAGATTCTGACTGGTCCTCACAAAGTCCACAATAATGACACCCTCTCGAATGAGGTGCCTCACTATACTATATCTTGCACAAATGTGTCTGGACTTTCCATTGTACACCTCACTGTACGCTTTAGATAGTGTAGCCTGACTATCATAATGGATATATATCGGTGAGATTGGCTTAAGCCACAAAGGTATCTCATACAGGAGATCCTTTAAACACTTGGCTTCCTTAGCCGTAGACGCGAGAGCTATAAACTCCGCTACCATAGTGGAATAAGTTATGCAAGACTGTTTCTTGGAACCCCAAGAAACCGCACCCCCATCAAGTAGGAATACCCATCTGCTTGTGGATGCCTGATCCTCCACGTCGGAGATCCAACTTGCATCAGAGTATCCCTCCAAAATAGGAGGATACCCTACATAAGAAAGACCATAACTCATAGTCTTCTTGAGGTACTTTAGTACACGATCCACAGCTTTCCAGTGACTCTTACTTGGATTGCTAGTATATCTACTCAGCTTTCCAACAACAAAGGCTATATCTGGCCTTGTGCTCGTCATGGCATACATATGACTACCAATGACTTGAGCATATCTCAGTTGTGACACTGGAGCGCCCTCATTCGGTACTAGTTTCATACTAGGGTCCAACGGAACGGACGCTGGTGCACACTCATCAAAATGGAACATTTTCAACACATTTTCAACGCAGTGAGATTGTGTCAAGGAAATGAAATCACCACCTCTTACAATTCTAATACCGAGGATCACCTCCACCTCACCCATGTCTTTCGTAGCAAAGTTTTCAGAGAGAAACCGTTTGGTTCTCTCTACTTGTTCCACATCAGTACCGAATATCAGCATGTCATCGACATACAAACATATGATGACACCTTTGCCACTAGCAAACTTGCTATAGACACACTTATCTGACTCATTTATAACGAATCTGTTGTTTAGAACAACTTTATCAAATTTCTGATTCCATTGCTTCGGGGCTTGCTTCAGCCCATACAGAGAACGTATGAGTTTACACACTTTTCTCTCTTGGCCTGGAACAACAAAACCTTCCGGTTGTCCCATGTACACTTCCTCCTCTAGCTCACCATTCAGGAATGTCGTTTTGACATCAATTTGGTAGATTTATAGTTTATAAATAGAGGCGAGAGCAATCAATACCCTTATCGTCGATATTCTTGCCACGGGGCATACGTGTCAAAGTAGTCCAACCCATGCTTTTGGGTGAACCCTTTAGCCACCAACTGGGCCTTGAACTTGTCAATCGTTCTATCGACTTTCATCTTCTTTTTGAAGATTCATTTACTCCCGATGGGCTTACCTCCTTGTGGAAGGTCCACAAGGATCCAGGTATTATTACCTAAGATGGAATTCATCTCATCATTCACAACTTCTTTCCAAAAAACAGCATCATGAGACCTCATTGCCTCATTAAACGTCATGGGATCAGCTTCCATGACACACCAATATGGAGCCACTGTTCACATCGTGCCTTGAACCTTCCACCAAGAACGTGTAGAAGTCCGAACCGAAAGATTTTTCTTTCCTTGCTCTCTTCCTCCTTCGGAGTTCTAGAGCACTTTTAGGGACATCTTCCCTCTCATGACGAACATCATCATATGACACTTGAGTGTCACTTTCAGTCAGTACATAGTCCCTCGGTCTAGGGATAGAGGTAAACCGATTCTCGTCAAATATCGCGTCTCTCGATTCTATTATTGTATTCACATTGATATAATCATTAGGTTCGATTACATAGAACCGATATGCCTTGCTATGAGACGCATAACTGACAAAGATGCAATCAATGCCTCTTTCACCTAACTTTTTACGTTTTGGTTCAGGGACTTTAACAACTGCCCTACACCCCCACACTTTCAAATAAGTCAAATTAGGGGCTCGTTTATTCCACAATTCATATGGGGTTATCTTATTTCTCTTATTTGGGACTCTATTCAATATGTAAAAGGCTGTTAACATAGCCTCACCCCAAACCCATTGCTGAGACCAGCATAGGATAACATGGAATTAACCATTTTAGTTAGAGTCCGATTTTTCCTCTCAGCCACACCATTCTATTGTGGCGTATATAGAGCAGTTATTTCGTGTATAATTCCAGTGGTTTCGAAATACTCATGATCATAGTATTCCCCACCACGGTCCGATCTAAGGCGTTTGAGGAAGGTCTCACAGTGTAATTCAGTTTCTGCTTTATATGCTTTAAATCTATCAAGTGAATCATCTTTGTGACTTATCAGATATACATAAAAAAATCTCAAACTGTCATCTATAAATGTCACAAAATAATGCTTTCCACCTAAGCTTGGTGTACACTTGAAATCACATAAATCACTATGCACTAAGTCAAGTAGATTAGTCTCTCTTTGCACTGAAGGAAATAGTAATTTCGTTATCTTGGTTAACATGCACGTTTTGCATTTATCATTAATTTTATCTATGTGTAGAATCAACGAAGAATTAACCATTTTATGCAATTTACGAAAATTCACATGACCTAACCTTTGATGCCATAAAAACGACGAGTCAAGCATATAAACCGAACTATCAATTTTATTATCAATGTTCATCTTGAACATACCATTACACAAGTACCCTTTGCCAACAAAGACTCATCCCTTTGACAATTCAAACTTGT
This sequence comes from Simmondsia chinensis, assembly GCA_018398585.1. NCBI lineage: Eukaryota > Viridiplantae > Streptophyta > Magnoliopsida > Caryophyllales > Simmondsiaceae > Simmondsia > Simmondsia chinensis. Next base: position 36,346,068 of record JAGTTD010000005.1, on the reverse strand, counting down.
CGGTCTCGAAGACCAACTTGAATCCAAATCGATTTAACAGGCCACCGGACACGAGATCTTCTTCACATCTGGAGCATAACATACATCGGTTAAAGTAAGGATTTTTTCAAAGGTGAAAAGTAAATCTACTTTTCCCTTTCCTTTAACCGGTATAGTCGCCCCATTGCCCGTGAACAACACAGTTCCGTTGTCCATGGGTTCAAAAGTCGTTAAGAACCCCTTGTCCTTACACACATGCCTTGTGGCCCCCGAGTCAACCCACCAAGAGTTATCACTCTCGACTAAGTTGACTTCCGATATCTTCACCACGAACCTATCGTTCGAATTTTTGGCGTGATGATCAAGCCTCTTGCCTTTATTCTTTTTAAGGGGATAACAGTCCTTACGTAAATGACCGGGCTTCTGACACTCCCAACAGACCATTTTTGGCCTCTTGTTATTCTTCTTCTTTTAGAAGTGTCCGGTTCTCTTGGGTTCCTTGCTTAATTTGCCTTCTTCTGTGATATTGCTTTTACCAACACCACCAAGGCGGTCTTTGTTGTCATTCTGTACCCTGTAACCTTCCTCAACACGTAAATAGTTAGCCAATTTCTCAATTGACATATCCTTCTTCTTGTGTTTAAGACTTTTCTTAACATCTTTCCAAGAAGGAGGAAGTTTGTCAATTAAGGAAGAAACAACTATGGTATCGTCCTTGTTCATTTTATGTTGTTTGAAATTATTTAATATTCGTTAGATTTTATGAAATTGCTCCATGACAGGACGATCATCTACCATTTTATAATTATTAAACTGACTAACCAGGAACTTTTTGCTTGTAGAATCCTCGGCCATATAGCGTGCCTCAAGAGCGTCCCACAGTTCTTTCGCAGTCGGCACGTTCGAATAGATATCAAATAGGGCATCAGTCATACCATTCAGAATATGCCCTCTATAGATGTAATCATCATTCTCCCACTTTAGTTTGGCGCTCTGTTAGGCCAATGTCTCCTCCTCCTCAGAGACGGGGGATGGAAATGGTGTGTTCAAGACATACACCACATTCAACGTCGTGATGAGGAAGTGCATCTTCCTCTGCCATCGGTGGAAGTTCCCGCCATCAAAACGGTCCAACTTCACAAAGTTGGTTGTCATTTCCCTTAGTGATGAAGTCATAACCCAAATCAGAAATTAAGCCTTAAGATTGTTAGTGTAAATCTCACAAATACTTGCAAAATCCTTGTAAACGGGTAACCAGAAGATCTCAAGTGTTGAGGCTATGTAATCACTTTCCTTAAGGCTTATTTCGGTGTATGAAATATCCTCGGGGATACAACAACAACCAAATATGAAGCGAAGATGTGTAAAAGGAGAGATTGACCAAGATGTAGAGAGATTGATTAAGTTTGTTACTCAATAACACAACACAAGAACACCTAAGAACACTTGAACACAAAGTTTCTTTAATCTCTTTTGTCTTGTGTTTATAATTTAATTTGATTCATCATCTTGTACATAAAAGTGTGAAGCAATATATATATATATATATGTATTCATGAAAAGAGACGTCCCAAATGAAAACCCAAAAGAGACACAACGAACCAGAAAAAAAACCACGCGAACAAACTGCCAAAACAGACCTGTATGACGAGGCTGTGTGTCCACACATAGGCTCACTGTAGATCTGTGTGTCGACACACAGAGTGCCTCCACGCGCTTCTGTAAAAGGGCTGTGTGTCGACACACAGCTGTTTTCCCATCGTTCTGTTGGATTATGTGTCAACACACATAGCCATGTGTCGACACATACCCCTAACAAGCTCTAAACATTTAAACACTTACTAGGACTATCTCATACACATCTTATACATATATCAAACAATGTTTTACATATTTAACAATACACATTTTGAAAATACACCAACAAAGATGAGGTGGTCTGCCAGAAAGGTAATATCATCATCTGAAAGGAGATGGTGTGTATCGGCTATTTGACTAAAAATTACTTCATCGTAAATAATGGACTAAAAAATTCATACGACATCTATAAACCAAAAATAAAAATTTTATTAGACCTTAAATTATTAAAGTATTAGGCGGGTGAGTCACAAACGTTAGGCTCATAATGTGCATCTAGGTGGCTGCTTTTAGCAATTGAGGCAGCGGTACTGCTTTGCGGGGTGGTTTGTCTTAGTTTTGTGCTGTAACTGTTTTAATTGGAGGGGTGTGAGTCAGGGTTTTGGGTTTGACTTCTTCGATATTATACTCAACTGATTCTTATGGGTATTTTTGATATTTCCCTTTTTCCACACTTTATGTGTGTCTTTTGGATTTCCTTATGGAGATGTCAGCTTTTTTATCGCTAGCTTTTCTGCTCATTCTTGAAAAAAATTAACTTAAAAAAAATATATTTTATCATTAAAATGGCCTGGCAAAATATTATCTCAAACCAAGAAATCAAGCATAGTATATTTGATAGACTCAGGAGATGATGCATCCCAAGAATGTTTTCTTCGCCTTCGAGGTTCCAATTAATAGTTAATTTTTGGGTTATTATTGTGTTAATTTACTTATGGTTCATCTACTAGGCACTAATATAGCGAATCCCATTAAAACTCCAAAGTTAAGCGTGCTTGGACGAGAGTAGTACCAGGATGGGTGACCTCCTCGGAAGTCCTCCTGTTGTCAATCCTATAAAGTTGGGGGTACTTAGAAATAACCTCTCGGCAGGTTACATCCTGAAGGGGTAAGACTGCATATATCCAACCCCCCCAAGACCCCGCTAAGGCGGGAGCCCTTGAGGCACTGGATCTATTATTGTTGTTGTTGCAGTGTATTAATTTACTTCTTATATTTTTAAAAATATTAATTCAGTCGTTATATAATTTAAATTATAGTATCTAGAGGTTAAATTGTTGATGGGCTACTGATGAAATTTTAAGGGAATATTGTCTGAAAATACATGCCTAAATTAGACCACACTTTCAAAATAAGTATTTGCTTTGTTAGGTTCTGATACTACTTGTTAGGACCCACTACAGAATACTGAAACCATAAATCAATATAGCAATCACAGATGAAAGAGGATTGGGAAGCAAAATCAAGAACGCTAGCATTTACATGGTTTAACCGAAGCATACATCTACGAAGGCAAGTACAATAATTGCACTATGTCAGTGAAAGTATACACGATACGTCTCAACTCTCAATCCTTTTCGAGCCTAATGCTAACATGTATAGTGTATATAGATTCTCCCATATTAAAATCATAATTTGTTGTGGGACTAAATCAAATTAGCCCAATCATTTACTTCATAAATAAAACCTAATACAACTAGACTTCACATATCACCCAACATGCTTATGTGAAAGAACAAAAATATCAACTTTTATTTCACCCAAAAATTATATTTCTACAATTTCAATTTCATAGAGACCAACTTAATAAAAGAAATGCAGAGTACAAAAACTAGGGCCAGTTTTGAGAGTTTTAGGACTCAAAGCAGATATTAAAAAATGGTTCTCTTCATATCTTGGCGCTCTGTTTGTTAAAGGAGAAAATAAGATTTTGGGAAGTTATTTTCCATTTTTCCCTTGTCTAGAAAAAAGTAGCTAATGGGTGATAATGTTAGAGTATAAAACAAATCATGTATCTTCACCTAACAACTTAAACTTTTGGAAAAGATTGTTCATTGACATGGTATTAGAGCCTTGTGACCAAGAGGTCAGGAGTTTAAATCTCAACAGCCCTCAATTTCAATAATGACACAATTTAAGTATAAGGTATGAGGTGAGCCTATGCATTATCCACACTTCAAGCCCAAACGGGCATTATTCATACTTCAAGCCCAAACGGGCATTTGCATGAGGGGGCATGTTAGAGTATAAAACCAATCTGCTTAAACTTTTGGAAAAAATCGTCCGTTGATAGATAATTTATTTTTTAGGAATTAGCTCTCATGGGGCGAATGTGACTTTGTAAAATGGAGTGTCACTGTTCCATGTGAATCATATTGGGTTCAACACTTAGGCTCCGCTTGGTAAGAGGGAACTCGCCTTCTTTTGGAAAAATTTTTTTTTTTGGAAAAGGTTTTTCTAGAAAAATCAAATTCCGATTAAGGTTTTCTGTTATTTGTCCCGGCAAAAAACATGCTCCAGCCTCGTAATATTGCTTTTTTGTTTTGAAAAAAATAATCTTCTATCATTTATCATATATCTCGTTACAAGGCAACATAAGTAGTGATACAATATATTATCATTAGTTCTACACATAGGAAATTTATCGCTTATCGGACCCTGAGGTTTGACCAATTCTCTATTGAAAAGTTTTGGAATATGTGTACCAATGTTTCAATTGCACCAAAAGTCTTAAGTTTCCTAGTACAAGTGTGTTTCTTATGTCGCTTATTCAAAGGCAAATCCATGGTCTCTTAGTTGTCAACAACTCTTAAGATCACTAGAAAAAGGGTCATCTTGGACTTGTATGGTTAGGCACAAGTTGGAGCTAAACTCTATATGGATTAGGAGTCTTTAATGTGCGGACTTCGTGTTTTTTGACATAAAGGTTGTTAGTCCCTACTCATGAAAGACATAAGCAATATCTACCCATTGAGGTCCTCAATCCCATAAGTCGAGGCTCATAAATCGCCATTCATCATCCTCTTGCTCTTATTCGAAATTCAATCAATTTTCGCTAACACATGATTCAAGATATATATATCTTACCTATAAAGTGAAAAGTTGATAGGATACTTAATTTATTGTCTGGGGTTTACTTTAAATATTTGTATTCTATAATATTTGATCAACATCCTCTACATTAGATTCTAGTGGCTGCTTGTACTGCTCGAGTTTTGACCGACCATGACAAAGATCTATGTTGTAAATAATCCAAATACAACCAAGTAATCATATTATATGTTTTCGATATATATTATATGTATATTTATAAACCATAAGTTATAAACTAGAAAGAAATTTAGATTTTTCAAGTAGCTGCTTGTGTTGCTCGAGTTTTGACTGACCCTAACAAAGATCTATGTTGTAAATAATCCAACTACAACCAAGTAATCATATTATATGTTTTCGATATATATTATATGTATATTTATAAACCATAAGTTATAAACTAGAAAGAAATTTAGATTTTTCAAGTAGCTGCTTGTGTTGCTCGAGTTTTGACTGACCCTAACAAAGATCTATGTTGTAAATAATCCAACTACAACCAAGTAATCATATTATATGTTTTTGATTATATTATATGTATATTTATAAACCAGAAGTTATAAACTAGAAAGAAATATAGATTTTTCAAGTAGCTGCTTGTGTTGCTCGAGTTTTGACCAACCCTGACAAAGATCTATGCCGTAAATAACCCAAATACAATGAAGTAATCATATTATATGTTTTCGATATATATCATATGTATATTTATAAACCATAAGTTATAAACTAGAAAGAAATTTAGATTTATCAAGTAGCTGCTTGTGCTGCTCAAGTTTTGACCGACCCTGACAAAGATCTATGTCGTAAATAACCCAAATATAATGAAGTAATCATATTATATGTTTTTGATAATATAGCATATTTATATTTATAAACCATAAGGTCGGTGAAGTATATATTTTTCAACGACAAAAATAAGTGTGCTTACAAGTGTGAGGAAAATTTGCAGACTACAAAGTCATGTCCTCGTCATCCTGACTAGAAAGATTGTTTTTTTATTGACACTATGTTGGTATAATTCAAAGAACCTCGTATTGAATTTTTTGACTATTTTTAAGCTATTGTCTAGGTATCAATTAACCTAAGAAGGTACCAACTCATACGCACCAGATCCCATTAAAACATCGAAATTAAGCGTGCTTAAGCGAGAGTAATACCTAGACGGGTGACCTTCTGGGAACTTCTCATGTTGCACCCTTTAGGTTGAAAATTCTCGGAAACAGCCTCCCTTCAAGGTTTTAGGGAAGGCTACGTACATCCACCTCTCAGACCCTGCTTAGGTCGGAGCTTTTAGGCACTGGAAATGTTGCTTTTTTTTTTTTGGTCTGGGTATAGACTGTGAAATTATTAGAAATTTATGTTAAAGGTTAATATATTTTGTTCATTGTGTCAAATTGGTTGTTCTTAAGAAGCCATTCTTATGAACGCAAATAAGTCTTAAGATTGTTAGAATAATTTGTAGAAAACATACAAATTTGTTAGGAAAATAATAGAACACGTACGTAAATCAGTCACCGGCTTCAAGGCGTGTAGCAAACTACTTTTTTTAAGACTTATTTTGTGGATACCGAAATAGTCTCAGAGATACAATGACATCCAAAATAAAGTGAGAGTAAGAGTATAGAGAGTAAGGATGACTGAGATTTAAGAAATAAGTGAATAAAAATTTTTAAGTCATGTTTTTCCATCGTTGAAACATGAGAAAGAAGGTGGGGATTTTTAGTTTTCAGGTGTCTTTTCATGAATACATCACTTCATGAAGAGACACATTCCTTCACAAAGAGACACACCTCTTCACCCAAAAGACACCAAATCATTTTTTGTTTATTTTGAAACTACACCAACAAAGACTCACATATTTAAAAGATGAAAAAAAAAAAACATACACAACTAATAAAACACAATTAAAGAATTTTGGCACTTTTTAGTTGGCGATTTTTGAGTTCACACCAAACAAAGTTTAGCAAAGCTCGAGCCTCTATCCGTGAGCTTAAATGAGCCTAAACTCAAGCCAAAATGAGCCTACATCAAACTTGAATGAGTGTTAATAATGTGAGCTCGAACCTCGGTGCTGATGATTTACCTTCTTGGCCGATACATAGTAGTATAATGTGAATAACTCTTAAGCTAACCAAAAAGTTAACGACCGTGTGTTTCATGTGATCACACAAACCCTCTTATCGCCTTCATCTGTCACCATGAACACTCGAAGTTCCATGAATGATGGCAAGAGGAAACACATTTTCTAAGTGTGAAGAAGCGATTTTTTGTCAAGTGGAGTCCATATGCTACTAATTCTAGTAAGAACTTCATATGTGAGTCTATTAAGAAATCTCAAATTAAAGTTGCAACAGCAAAGAGATTAACGTATAAGTCTAATAATTACTTCACCTAATTCCAATTAATTTTGAGATAGAACCCACCCTCACATACGTCAACATTGTGGGTCAAGTCTAACGCCTATTAAAATTTTATAAATTTTCAAATTCAATTTTATTGTTCTTCTTCCTTTCTTTATTTTATGGCTCCTCATTTAGAGCACATTTTTTACGATAAATAGGATATAAGCCCAGAAAGGCACAAACATGCAGGGCACAGCCCGAAAGCAAGAAACATTGAGACAGATGAACCAACATCTGAACCTCAACAAAAGGCTTAACCCAAACAAACCAAGACCAATGAATAAAAGCAACCACAAGCCGAACACAACCAAAGCCAAAGTCAAAAAAGAAAAAAACATCAAAACAAAACCAACCGAACCAACAAAATGAAATCCTCCAAAACATCAAAAGCCAAATTAATATAAATTTAAAATAGGGTTCTCTACACTAAAGGTCTCTGTACTTTACCGTGCTTCAATTTAGTCCCTATACTTTTAATTGTACCAATTTAGCCCATGTACTAGTGCTAACATATCATTGTGCTCCTGAAAGTAAAATTTATGTTAAATTGTTGGTGAAATTAACAGTTTGGTCATAGGTTGGGTTAAATTGAGCTAACATGTGAATTTACAGTGGGTTACTTGCGTCTAATGTTATTATGTTATTAAAAGTTACATTATCAACTTAAGTTCAATTTGATCATAAGACTAAATTGACACAATACAGATTGTAGAGGGACTAAATTGACATAATGAGAAAAAAAATACGTGAACATTTGACATAAATAAGCCTTTAAGATATTCAGATTAAATTGACACAGTCAAAAATTATTGGTTAGTCTATTAAGAAAAGGATAAGATAAATAAGTTGAGACAAAATTGATGCAGCGTGCGTAATGGGATAATAGGAGTACAGGAAAGTTCAACAGCCTTTCCTTTGAATTTTATTAATTGATGACAGAATTACAAAGAGGAAAGATAGAATTCATTCTATCTCACACTAGAGAATAGAAGAATCGAACTAACAATTGGAATTTTCTAGAATCAAAGTCTACCTAAATTTAACTAGTCTTCCTCTTTATATAGAGGAGGAATTATAATTCAAAATTCAAAAATCAAATCCAATAAAAATTTAAATCAAATCAAATCAAAAATAAAATGGAAAGAGATTTAAAATTAAATCGGTAACCAAATCCCGTTGATCGTGCCTTGAATCTTGCATATGAACTCAGCCGCGTCCTGGTGCCGCCAACCTTCGTGATGCCAAACTATGCGCCAATCACGAACGCAAGGCCGCGTCCTGTCCAACTTTGGCGTCCTAATTCCTCCTTTTCCTGGCTCGGCCATCTTGACCCGCTTGACCCATTTTTCCGATAAATAGAATATAAGCCCAGAAAGGCACAAACGTGCAAGGCACAACCCGAAATCAAGAAACATCGAGATAGATGAACCAACATCCAAACCCCAACAAAAAGCTTAACCCAAAAACCCAAACAAACCAAGACCATTGAATAAAAGCAACCACAAGTCCAACACAACCAAAGCCAAAGCCAAAGTCAAAAAAGAAAAACAGATCAAAACAAAACCAACCGAACCAACAAAATGAAGGCCTCCAAAACATCAAAAGCCAAATAAATTTAAAATAGGGTTCTTTATGCTAAAGGTCTCTGTATTTTACCCGTTGCTTCAATTTAGACATTATACTTTTAATTGTGCCAATTTAGTCCTTGTACTAGTGCCATAACATATCAATGTGCTCCTAAAAGTAAAATATATGTTAAATTGTTGATGGAATTTTTAACAGTTTGGTCATAGGTTAGGTCAAATTGAGTTAACATGTGGATTTATAGTGGGTTACTTGTATCTAATGTGGTTATGTCATCAAAAGTTACATTATCAACTTAATTTCAATTTGATCATAAGACTAAATTGACATAATACAAATTACAAAGGGACTAAATTGATACAATACGAAAAATATAAGGACATTTGACATAAAAAAGTCTTTAAAATATGCAGATTAAATTAATACAGTGAGAAATTAATGGATAGTTTAATAAGAAAAGGATAAAAGGTGATTTCATGTGATTTGAATAAGATAAATAAGTTGCGACAAAATTGGTTGGGGGGATCACAAATTTCATGCCTTTTTATTCCCTCTCGGTTTCTCTTTTGTTTTTCTCCTTTGGACTCACTCAATGGCCTTTTTATTTTTATTCTTATACTTCTAGGCCATGTTTGGCTATTAGCCATTAGTATTTAGTTTTTAATTGTTAGCGTTAAGTATTTAGCGTTTAGCTATGAGCTATTAGCTGATGGGTAATATGTAAGGTAAAATTAGATATTGAAGCTGGTGGATTAGTATAAAATGATAAATAGAATTGAATTCCATAGAGTTTGAAAAACTAAAAGCTAAATTATTTAAATTTTGAAAAGATACTTTTCAAAAGCTACACGTTATGAAAAATGCTAATAACCAAATGGTTACCAAACAACGCTGTTAGCTGTTTGATTAATCCAAAAGCTAAAAGCTACGAAACTTTATGAAAAATTGCTTGCCCAACATAGCCTTAATTATGTCAGTTAAAATTTTATTTTGTATTGTTATTATGCGTCGTCTTCAGTGTACTTGAAGTTTCGAGTGCTTCTCCTAGATTCGCCATGTCTTGTTCAGACATTTTGGTTTATCTTATCGTGCTGTTATGACTTATCTAGTGCCAGTAAAGTTGGTTTTTTTTTTCTTTTCTAGTTTTTATTTTGTTTTGATATCGCTAGCGGTGTCTTTGTATTATTTGTTTTTTGTTGCATGGTTTTTATGCATGTTGGCTCAGGCCTTGCTCTCGCAGGTATGCCTGTTTTTGAATTGCAACTCCTGTCGCTAGTTATCAAAAATGTCTTCTTATTTTTAATTGGTTTAATTTAGGCAATATACAATTCTAGTCCAATCATGATGAGGGGAGCCTGCGATTTGGGACATTAAATATTGGCACACCAACGAGAAAGAGCTTTGAGCTGGCCCAAATGATGATGAAGAGAAAGACCAACATCATGTGCCTCCAAAAGACTAGGTGGGTGGGCACAAAAGTAAGGGACGTACTAGGATACAAACTGTGGTATTCGGGCCAAGCTAGGGGGAGGAATAGAGTGGGTATTATTGTGGATAGCTTATTTAGGGACAAAGTAGTAGGGGTCACTAGGATTAGCGATAGGATCATTAGCATCAGGTTAATTTTGGATAGGGAGATATTGAACATTATAAGTGCCTACGCTCCACAGGTTGGGTAGATAGAACATGAGAAGGCTAGAATTTGGGAGGATTTAGACTTAACAATGCAAGGCATACCGTAGAGCGATGGGCAAAGGACCAACTGTTATTGCACAAGAATTTGATCCGAGGAAGTTAGGGAAGCATTAAAGAAGATGGGTAGGGATAAAGAGGTCGGCCCAGACGAAATACCTATTGAGGCATAGAAGTGAACTGGAGAAATGGGTGTTAGATGGCTGACCAAATTATTCAACCAAATCCTCTAAGGGAAGAAGATGACTGATGAATGGCGGAAGAGCACATTAGTTCCCGTGTATAAGAACAAAGGTGACATTCAGAGTTGTGCCAACTACAGAGGAACCACACCCTGAAGCTCTGGGAGTGGGTCATAAAAAGAAGATTGCGACAAAGAGTAGGGGTCTTAGAGAATCAATTTGGATTTATTTCAGGTAGGTCGACGATAGAAGCCATCCATCTCTTAAGGAGGTCAATAGAGTACTACGGAAATAGACAAAAGGACCTCCATATGATTTTCATTAATTTGGAGAAGGCATATGATAGAGTACCAAAATAACTCCTATGGAGGGTCTCGGAGGGGAAAGGCATCCCCCAGCCCTATATATGAGTCATTAAAGACATGTACAAGGACGCCCAAACCAATGTACGCACAATGAAAGGGGATACAGATGCTTTTCCTATTACAGTTAAGGTATACCAAGGATCAACCTTGAGCCCCATTTTATTTATTTCAAGGCACATCCTAGGGGACGTGCCCTGGTGCATGCTCTTCGCAAACGATATAGTCCTGGTGGGAGAATCAAGGAACGAGGTGAATGAGAAACTTGAGCTTTGAAGGATGGCCTTAGAATCGAAAGGCTTAAGACTCAGTAGATCTAAGACCGAGTATATGGAACTCAAGTTCTGCACCTCTACCATGCCAAGCACAAAAGTCGTCAAGATTGGATCAAAGTGCATACCACAGAAAGCATGCTTTAAATACTTGGGTTCCATGGTTTAACAAGACGGCGAAGTGGACGCAGATGTCAATAATAGGATTAAAGTGGGGTGGCATAAATGGAGAATGGCCTCTGCGATACTGTGCGATAGGAAGTTCCCGTTAAAGCTAAAAGGTAAATATTATAAGACAGTAGTGAGACCAGCTATGTCCTATGAGGTAGAGTGCTGGCCAGTTAATTGTCATCACATGCGGAAGTTGAAGGTGGCCGAGATGAGGATGTTGAGATGGATGTGTTTGCACACAAGGAAGGACATGATCAGAAATGACGTTATAAGAAGTAAATTAGGCGTCGCCTTGATAGAGGATAAGTTGAGGGAGCAACATCTCTGATGGTTTGGGCATGTTAGGAGGAGACCCATTGCTGCTCCAGTCAGGAGATGCGAACAACTCCATATTACAGATGGGAAAAGAGGGAGAGGCCGGCCAAAGAAGAGTTGGGCAGAGACAATTCGACAGAACATCGCCTATCTCAACCTAAATGAAGAGATGGCCCTAGATAGAGCTCAGTGGAGGATTAGTATAGGTGTGACCAATATAACGGTGTAAGAGTATCGACCACTCGTAAGCTCGCTCTAATACCATGAAGATGCTTGTCTACCTGGTTGTACAGATGCAGTTCTGGCATCTGTTGGTTGCTTAGTGCTCTTAGGGTTGGATGGAGACAATTTGACAGATGAGAAGAGAAAGAGGCCGGCCAAAGAAGAGTTGGATGGAGAACCACCACTGCCCCTGTAATAAGATGCGAACAACTTCATAATTTAGACTGGAAGAAAGGAATAGGCAAGCCAAAGAAGAGTTGGACGAAGAGAATTCGATAGCACCTCACCTACCTCAGCCTAAATGAAGAGATGGCCCACGATAGAGCTCAGTCGAAGATTAGTATAGGGGTAGTATAGGGGTAACAGATTTAGCGGTGTAGGAGCATCGAGCACCCTTAAACTAGTTCTAGTACCATGAGGCTGCTTGTATGCTCGTTCGAGTATACGCAGTACTGGCGTACGTTGGTCGCTTACAGCTTCTAGGATTTGTTACCTTGGGAGTAGTGATAGTCATTGCTGTTACGCTTTATACTCTCTCTCTCTCCCTCCCTGTCTCCCTATACGCTCTAGATGCTCTACTCTCTCTACTCTCTTCATATGTTTGCATTATGTCGCATGTTTAATCTTTTCCCTACATGCTTCTTTACTTTTACCTTTTGCTCTGGCTACTATGCTTCCATGCGTACATGCTTACATATTTATTTGCTTATATGCTTACATGCTTACATGCATACATGCTTCGCATGATCTCTATACTTTACATGCTTTTCAAATAGGCTCTTCATAACTATTAGCTATCAGGTTGGGGTCCTCAGAAACAGTCTCTCATCAAGGTCTTACTCTAATGGGGTAAGGCTGCGTACATCCTACCCCTCCTAAACCTTGCGCAAGTGGGAGCCTTTAAGGCACTGGGACTGTTGTTGTTGTTGATACAATTCTAGTCTAATGAGAAAATTGAAGTGAATATAACATGAGTAGCCAGGAAGTTCATCTAGCAACTAGATAATCAGAAGCCTAAACTGCTGAGCTAGAATAAATGAAATATAATTGCGACTTAACTTTTTGATCCATAAAGTGTTATAAACCCCATTATGTATCAAAATGAATCTCTCATAACAAACTTTTGAAGCCAGTTGCTTTGCCATTGCCCCAATTGTTTTGCCGAAATTCGTACTCTAGATGTGTTTTTGGGCCATAATATTGTTTAGTGATTATAATAGAGGCATTGTAATTTTTTGTTTAGGGTTTCGTGTTGTCTATAAATTCAATGTTTGGCTATAATTTTAATGATTTTCGTGTTAGTTCGAGCCTCTCTTTTTTGGATACATCTAGTTTTCATTTTGAGTGCTCTCGCTAATTATTAAAAAAAAAAAAAAAAATTCAATGTTTGGCTATAATTTGATTGCATCCCTCATTCTCATGAAATAAAAACCCTAAAAATTTTCTCAACTTCAGTGGACTCCAAATTTCTTCTACGATCTTCGAATATTGTTTTCGCGCTTTAACTCCACATCTAAAGTAGAGCTCTAAATCTAAATCTTTCTTTTCAGCTAATGTAGACCCGTCTATAAGAAGGCGGTTTTTGAATTTTTTTGGAGTTGAGCCTATGAGTGGAGAGGAGAATTATCTGGGGGTTCAACTTATGTGGGGTAAATCAAAATCAAAAGCCCTAAATCATATTATAGATCGTATCAGGTAGAGGTTAAAGGGGTGGGCCAACTCCCTATTATCGCACGTAGGGAGGGAGATCCTTGTAAAGTCGATTTTGTAAGCTATTCTCATCTATGTAATGCACTGCTTTAAATTACCGAAGTCTTTTGGTCATAGGTGGAAGGGTGAGCCTAATAATAACAGGGAAGTGCATGGGAAGAGTTGAAGAGTTCTTTCCATGCCTAAAAAGGAGGGGGAACTCGGGTTTAGGGACTTTGAGGGGTTCAACCTAGCACTCTTGAGTAAGCAAGCATGGAGAATCATTTAAAACCCGGAATCATTTTGGATTAAAGTCATTAAAGGAATTCATTTCCCAAAAACCTTGTTTTTAAAAGCACAATTGGGGGGTAACCCGCTTTGGTGGTGGAGAACTGTCATGGCGGGGAGGGAGTTTATACCTAATGATCTCTTGTGGTCCATAGGGACTGGGGCTAGCATTAACATATGGAGCGAGAATTGAGTTCGTGATACTAGTAACGTATCATTGCATTTGAATTATACTGTGAGCAATAGGCTCGAGAGAGTCTAATTATCACTAATGCTAGGAGATGGGACTTTCACAAAATTAGCTCTTTATTCCCAAGGACAGTGGTTGAACAAATTGTCAATATTCCAATAGGTGGACCCAACATACAAGATAGGTGTATTTGGGGCGCAAGCAAAAAAATTGAGTAAGGTCGAGGAGGTTAATGCTTCTGGTACTGTAACCCAAAGGAAAGCCTTTCCCTTGATCTGGAGGGGCTCTATGTGAGCCAAAAATCAGATTTTTTCTTTGGCGGTCCTATCTTAATTTCCCTTGTTACCGGTGAAAACTTGCTTAAAAGGAAGATTTCCACTTTCGATATCTGCCCTCAATGGTGTTGAATCTATTGAACATATTTTATTCATGTGCCCGTTTGTCCAATTAATGTGGTTTTCAAGTGGAATTGGGTACAAACCTAATCATGTTGGATTTCCTGGTTTTGCGAGGTGGTGGATGGAGATTTATAATGAGTTCAAAACTAATCCTCTGATAATCTCGATGTGTGTTTATTTGTGTTGTTGGCTTTGGAAAAATAGATGTAATTTTGTTTTCAAGGGTAACGATCTCAACTCACAAAGTTTGGCTAGGAGAGTTTGTGCAGAGGCCGGGGAATTCATAGCGGTCCTCAGTGCCCCAGTCCGGTCACAGGCTAGATCCAGACTAGTCATTTGGAGTCCTCCTTCTAAGCCGTTCATCAAGCTTAACTCAGATGCTGCGTGGAGTCAAGGCCGTCCTTCATCGTGTGCTGTTGTTGCTCGTAACAATGAAGGTATCTTGTTAGGAGGTTGGTGTTCCTCATTTTTTGGTCTAGACCCTCTTTTAGCTGAGATTCAAGCCATACGAGGGGCGTGCTTCTTAGCCATTGCTTTAGGATGGAGTAGAGTGATCATCGAGTTTGATTGCTTGCAAATTGTCGATGATTTGAATTAGAGAGGCTCGGTCAATCATCCCAATTGTTTAGGATATTATTCGGATATGAGTTGCTTTTGAATGTATAATTTTTTGTTAGGTTCCTCAGGTTTGTAATCAAGCAGCTCATGTAGGAGCTAAGCTCTATTTTGATAACTTTTGAAATCATAAGTGGTGGATTATCCCCCCACCTAAACTAGCTTATGTATTAGATCGTAATCATGGCTATAGTGGTTGAGGCGTGAGACCGTTTTGATTGATCAAATAAACACTATATTGAAGTAATATTAATTATCCAAAATAGAAACAAAAAAGTTGAAGGTAGTGTATATTTTAGACTTGGAATAATATGATATTACATGATAATTTTGCATGAAAATAGCTAGTTGTTATTGAAATTTGATACAGCGTGCTTTAATTTTGTTGAAGTTGTTCCAAGTCTTGTATTTCACAGAGAAATTCTAACTGTGGGAAAGTCAATTTATATACCCTCTTATCCTTTGATATTGCAAGTCGTCTGTGCTTACGTGGACAGAGTGGGTCACACGCGCGCTTGCCTGTCAGGCCAACCAGCACATTGCACGTGGTCTGGCGTGGATTTTTTCTGAACTAGACACGCCTTTGACTATATGATAACCCACTCTTTAAATATGTTGTTTCTTAAATGAGGCCAGATTCGTTGATCCTCCATGTTGAGGCCGAATTTTACGCCACCTCTAAGAAAAATATTTGGGTCTTTTACTAACAAATTCTCAATTTTAGATGCAATTTAAAAAAAAAAAACTACTTCATTTTTTAATTCTTTAAAAAATCATCTAAACTTTCTAAAAAATTTCAATGTCACCCTACAACATTAACTTTATTAACATTCGTAAATTTTTACTTAAGTGGCATATAAAAAAATATTTTTTAAATATAAAAATTATTTTTTAAGGTATATAAAAAATTTTAATATATTTAAAATATAAAATTGAATTTTTAAAAATTATTTTCTCTTTTCTTAAAAATCCAAGTAAGCAAAAACTAACGAAAGTTGACGGCTAAAATAAAAAAATAAAAAAAAGAAAAAAACTCAAAATATTTTAAAAGTGGTACAGTCCTTTATTTCCCTATTGGAATAGAACATAGTTTATGTGAAAGTAGGTAAAGATAAATAAATCACACCCTCCTTAAAATAATATATTAAATTTTAATTTTCCTTCTTTCGCACGTATGGCATTTACACGTGTGGTGGGCCGACCCTTAAGATTCTGGGTACGGAATCCTAGACAGCCGTTGGATTTACCTCTCCTGATCAAGGAATCTTCCATTCTCAGCCGTCCGATCCTGCAGGCCAGTGAATATCATCCGTACACTTGTAGAAAATATGTGCCTCTAAATTCATGAAACGCTGAGTCAAGGAAAACGACAAAAAAGGACAGTACCACAACAGGAAAGGATTTAACTATGGTTAAAGTTTTTGACTGCGGTTAGATTTGGTATAAATGAAAGTGACTGACTGGTGGTGTAATTATTTAGTTGACGGTTATTTGACAGCGTTAGGTCTTCGTTAACTGATGGTTTGTTGGTTGAGTGTAGATGTGGATGGTTAGTTGACGGCGTTAAGTTTGTAGTTGACGACGGTTACTTAACGTGGCACACCTGAAAGTGACTGATGTATATTAGAGTTTAGTGACCCACTAATTTTTGACTTTCTTATCAAAGTGGCATAAGTTTAAAAAAAATTATCATAGTATATTTATAAAAATATTTATCAAAATAATAAATTTTACTATATATTTATCAAAGTACGCTATTTGTAATGGTATATAACTAATAGTATTTTTTTACAAAAATATAACTAATTTGTATTTAAAAAATTATTATATTAAAACTATTTTACATAAATAATTTAAAATTTGAATAATTTTTTAAATATAATAAATTTTAAAATTTATTTTTTAAGAAAGTGCATTAAATACATCATAACATTGTAAATGTCATCTTTTTTATTTTTACGTCATCTACTACATACTTTTTTTGGTTGTTATGTCATTTTTTTGAGTAATTATTATGGTCACTTATAAATAATTGATACATTTTTAGATCCTTTTCTAAATAATATTTTTCTTCTTTTTTTGTAAAGTATGTCGCCCTTACTGTATATAATATCATTTTTAAAAAATTTCACCATTTATGTTTTCATCTAAAAAGTAATGCATAATTTTCATGGTGTTGCGCCCCTCAGGTTGGAGGTATTTAAAAAAGAAATTTTAAAATTTATTATATTTAAAAAATTATTAAAATTTTAAATTATTTATGTAAAATAGTTTTAATACAATCATTTTTAAATACAAATTAGTTGTGCTTCTCTAAAAAAAAAAAAGGGTACTCATCTTTGTATGCCGTTACAAATGGCATACTTTGACAAATGCACAATAAAATATGCTATTTTGGTAAATATTTTTGTGGATATACCACTTTGATAGTTTTTTTTTATAAGTTATGCTACTTTGGTTAAAAAAAGTCCTAATTTTTCAGACTAATATTATTGTTAGATTAAAATTATTAATATTAGTGTTATAAAATTAGATACATATCATACTGAAAAAAAGAGTAAAAATAAAAATTTAAATATATTTAAAAAATAAGAATTATTTATATTTTAGTATCTCGATATTTTTTAGATATTAAAAAGAACTATAGCCTCTTTGAATTATTAAAACGACCCTTAAGTTTTTATTGTATTAATAAAAAGATCCATCTTAAGCATAATAATGTCATTTTTTATCGAAAAAAATAACGTGGCAATAAGTTTTTATTAATACCGCGATAAAATGACCTAAAGTACTCTTTAACACCATTACTCTTACTCTATAAGCACGAAATTCGAGATATTATATTATGTAAAAGTTATTTGTTCTTGCTTATTTTATTTTAAAATATGGTTATTAAAGGATACTTTTGTCATTTTACCATATGATTAATAAAACGCAGCTGGCACGTCAGCTCTTTGGACTAAAAATGATATCATTACGTCAGAGATGGGCCTTTTTATTAATGTGACAGAAACTTAAGGGGTCTTTTTATTAATACGACAAAAACTTAGGGGCCTTTTTAATAATTCAAAAATGTCAAGATCTTTTTTATTGTTTCCAAAAATATTAGGGTACTAAAATATAAATAACCCAAAAAATAACAAGTATTTTATTTCAGAATTAAAGAACTAGAGAAGTTTTTCTTCTATTCAAACAATTCTCTTAATTTTATATTATTTTCTTAATTTCTCTCAACTCGTCGCTTTCTTTTGCTTTCACTTTTCACTGCTACAATTTTCTTTCAATTCTCACATATTTATACAGGATTTTGAGGCGTTAAGCATATACTTACCCGCGAAGAAAAGTGGGGGATAATATACATATAATATATTTATATGTGTGTATAAAGGCCTTCTATATAATTTCTAAATTTTTAGGATATTTAATGTTGGTGTAAACTCCCAAAAGTACCGGGAATCGGGTAACCGAACATTGTTGGATCAAACACTTGCAATTTGCAAGTAACGGGTATCCAAACAATCTACAGGTTTCGAGGTGTGATGTCACTTTCCTTATTTCAACGTATGAAATAGTCCCGGGGATACAACGATAACCTAATGTCAATAGAGTGAGCATATGTAAAGGAAGATAAAGACAAGATGTATGAGAATGACGTTTTTCAAGAACAGTGAACCAGTTCTTTCAAATCAATTGATTCATCATTATCAAAGACATTAGGGGAATATATATATATATATATATATATATATATATATATATATATATATATATATATATATATAAGACTTTGTGAAAGAAGACGCCCCAAATTATGCCTCAAAGAAAAGGCGCGAAAGGCCGGTAGTTAACGCGCGAAAATCCTGTGAAAATTGCACCTGTGTGTAGACACACAGTTCTGCTTAGATGGTTCCGTTGATCTGTGTGTTGACACACGGGCCGTGTGTGTCGACACACACCTCTACAGCCCTATTATGTAAGAATGTGTGTCGACACACATCCCAACACACATCAAAACACATCGAACAAACTTCGGGACCAACTTTAAACACTTTATTCACAATTCTTATAGCATTATTTTGAAAATACGTCAACATTTGATAAAATCTAAATTCGACCATAAAAATTGTACCTGAAATATATTCAATATTTACAGCATTTCCCCTTTGCATTTTTTTCAAAATATTACTGGACATAACACTCTTGAAAGTGTATAGTGTTCGAGTTAAACTGTCTCATTAAAAATCTTGCCAGAAAAAACCCAGTAGGACAAAAATTATAGCAAAGGAAAAAAGAGTACAATGTGTATTTAACTGCCCCTCATGTGAACATATTAGTAAGGAGTGTTTCTGAGTCGACCCATACTAATCTTGTGAACTAGTTTATCAAAAGTTGTTGTTGCCAATGCTTTCGTGAACAAATCTGCTGGGTTTTCACTTGAGCGAATTTGATGAACATCTATTTTGTCCGTCTTCTGAAGCTTTTGCGTAAAGAAAACCTTTGATCAGATATATTTAGTTCTGTTGCATTTAATGTATCTACCTTTTATCTGAGTATTACATGCAGCATTATCTTCATATAATATTGTCAGATTCGCCCTGATCGTTGGAATACTGCATTTCTCTTGAACATGTTGAATAAGAGATATCAACCATAAACATTCCCTACTTGCCTCATGAAGTGCAAGTGTTTCAGCATGGTTTGATGAAGTTGCTGCTATTGATTGTTTGGCAGATCTCCATGATATAGCAGTATTACCATAAGCAAATAAATATCCTGTTTGTGTATGGCCTTTATGTGAATCAGACAAATATCCAGCATCTGCATATCCAACCAATCTTGGATTTGGTTGTCTCAAATAGAATAATCCCGTATCAGATGTATCACAAAGATACCGAAATATATGTTTAATCTCATTCCAATGTTTTTGGGTAGGAGTTGAGCTATATCTTTCTAATAAGTTAACCGAAAAGGCTATATCTAGTATCGTATAGTTAGCAAGATACATCAGTGCAGCTATTGCACTTCGATATGGCACTTCGGGGCCAAGAATTTTTTCGTTATTCTCTCCAGGTTGAAAATGGTCCTTATTTACATCAAGGGATCGAACAACGATCGGGGTACTCAACCGATATGCCTTATCCATATTAAAAAAATTCAGCACTTTTCTGTATAAGCAGATTAATGGATTAAAATTCCATCAATTAAGTGCTCTATTTGCAGGATAAGACAATATTTTGTTTCTCTGAGATCTTTCATTTGAAACTTCTTATTCATATATGCTACAGCTTGCTCAATTGTTTTAGGAGTTCCATGATGTTTGAGTCATCAACATAGACTACGAATATAGCAAATCCAAAATTTTATTTCTTAATAAAAACACACGGGGCTTACAAGATTGGTCACATATCCCTCTCTCAAAAGGTATGCACTAAGACGATTGTACCGCATCCGCCCTGATTGGTTTAATCTATACAATGATCTCTACAATTTGATCGAACACAGCTCTCGAGGTTTTGAGCTATATGCATTTGGCATTTGTAGTCCTTTAGGGACATTCATATAAATATTATTAAGTGATCCATGTAGATAAGTTGTTACCATATCCATAAGACGCATGTGAAGTCTTTCAGAGATTGCTAAACTTATTAAGAATCTAAATATAATTGCATCCATTACTGGTAAATATGTCTCTTTATAATCAATTCCTAACCTCTATGAGAAAGCTTGAGCTACAAGTCGTACTTTATATCTGACCACCTCATTTGTTTCATTTCTTTTTCGTACAAATACCCACTTGTAGCCTACAGGTTTCACATTTTTAGGCGTTTGGACTATAGGTCTAAGAACTGCATGTTTTGCAAGTAAATCTACTTCCGCCTGAATTGTTTCTTTCCATTTCGGCCAATCATTTCTTCTTTGACATTCTTGAACGGATTGAGGTTCAAGATCTTCACCTTCTGTGGTCAAATCAGTGGCCACAATGTATGCGAACACTTGATCAATAATTGTCTTCTTTCGGTTCCATCGTGTGTCAGTAATAACGTAGTTTATCGAGGTTTTTCCATTCTCAATATTTTCATCATTTTCACAATTCTCAGCTACTTGATATCCTCGAGGAATCATTTCATCCACCATATCTTTTTCTTAGATTTGCATTTGTACCTTTTTAGGAGTTTCCTCTTCGTGAGTTTTATAGAGGAGCTAACTTGTTTATTTTGCTTCATTTTCTTTCTTGGATTCTTATCTTTGGAACCAATAGGTCTACCACGCTTCTGGCGTGTAGTAGATGTACTTGTCAATGTCTTAGAAGACTATTCGTTCGAAATATCAATTCGAACAGGAGTATTCATAGCTGGAACATATGACTTGGTCACTCTTTTTATATCAACGAATTCATATAGTAATTGGTTTGCAATATTTTGTAAATTGATAATTTTCTGAACTTCCAATTCACATTGATTTGTACGTTGATCACAATGTGATATTGATGATGCATTCCACACAATATCTCGCATTTCTAGCTTTAATTTTTCTCCCCCTTATTCTAGAAACATTGTTTCATAAACTTACAGTCTACAAACCGTGGTGTAAAAATATCTCACGTCAATGGTTCAAGATATTTTATAATTGTTAGAGATTTAAACCAACATAAATTCTAAATCTCCTTTGTGGACCCATCTTTCCACGCTTGGGTGGAGCGATTGGAATATACACAACACAATCAAAAATTCGTAGATGGGATATATTGGGTTCTTGACCAAAAACAAGTTGCAATGAAGAGTATTTGTGATAAGCCGTTGGCTTTGCATGAATTAGTGCTGCAGCATGTAATATAGCTGCCCCCATGAGCAATAGTCTAGAAATTAGTTGCAGACGTTTGATTAGAGATTTTGTAAGACCATTTTGTGTATGCTGGTGAGCCACAGGATGCTCAACTGTAATCCCAATTGACAGACAACAATCATTAAAAGCTTGGGATGTAAATTCTCCTGTATTATCAATATGGATCTATTTGATCGTGTAATTTGAAAATTGAGCTCATAATCAAATTATTTATGCAAGGAGTCTTGCAAATGCCATATTGCAAGTAGATAATAGGCAGACATGTGACCAACGTGTTGATGCATCTATTAACAATATAAAATATCAAAATGCTCCACATGATGAAATAATAGGCCGACATATGTCTCCTTGTATTCTTTCTAAACATCTAGGAGATTCAACTCCAATTATAGTTGGGGATGACCTAGTAATTATTTTACCTTGACCATAAGCAGCGTATGAAATTTCATCAGGTGAAAGAGTATTCTAGTTCTTTAATGAATGTCCATAAGAACTTTCAATGATTTTTCTTATCATTGTTAAAACTAGATGGCCCAAATGGTCATGCCATAAGATGAACATTTTGTAATTAGTTAACTTATGGTTAGCCACTGTATTTGATTCAATCAGGTTTATATAAGTATAATATAACCCGAAAGAAAGCGCTGACAATTTTTTCACTATGTTCTTCCTTCCTAAGGTAAGCGATGTAATATAAAGATATTATTTATCATCCTCACTTATTATCTCAATATCATAACCATTGCGACGAATATCTCAAAAACTGATCAAATTTCTCTATAATCCATTAGAAAACAGAGTATCACTTATATTTAGTTTTGTTCCTCCAAGAGACATAACACCTCTTTCGGAGCCTTCAACTAAATTTGAAACACCTGATATTGTATTGACATTCGCTTCAACTAATCATAGCTCAGAAAATATATTCTGCTTTTGAGGATAGTGTGTGTAGTTGCACTGTTAGCTAGACATAGATCTCCATCTTTGACCGAATTAATGTTTCTTCAAATATAAAATACATATGTATTAGGGGAACTCTATTTATGTTACGCATTAATAAAATTAAAATATGACTATAAGATTTACTTTATAAATATAATTGATTAAGCCTGATTTTTTTGGAAATAATCCATTAAGATGAAATATCGAAACATAATATTGTATTAAATTACACACACCAAAATAATATTATTCCATTAAAAGTAAGACAAACTTTAGTACAAAAGACATAATTGAAAACAAAAAACTTGAGTCCAGTTTAACATTTTCATGGCCTATCAAATTATCAATTCTTCCACACATCCTCAAAAAAATTAGAAACATCAAGATGCATCACATTAATTGGAGAATGATCTTCAGCAAAATTTGTTTCTGCATGTTCACCTTTCTCTTTCAACCATACTAGATAGAGGGTCACCAGATGTTTAGCCATACGATAGGTACGCGACCAGTGACCTTTCATACCATAGTGATATTTGGATAACACAATAACTCTTCCCAGGTCTCCATCGAGCCAGTGGTTGATGCTATGTCACCCGTGGCATCGATAAGATCATGCTCATTGGAATCAAGTTCTCCTTTAGATATTTCTCGCACTTTAGCTATCTAGTTGGTCAGATCGCAGGAAGGTAAGGCCATATGTTCGATATAATCCTTGATACCAACCTCTTATCGAGTAGGAAACTTTTAATCATTGCTTGGGGTGGAATATATGTAAGGTTGGAAGTGAGAAAGTCGAAGAAAAGAGAGAAAGAAAGTTCAGAGAGAGTAAAGTGGAGAAAGAGAGAGAGAGAGCAACGTGAAGGGAGAAAGGGTCAAGAGAATCAGCTATTTTTGTTTAAAAAATTATTTTTTTCTATATAAAGATTTGGTAATTATTTTCATACTTAATTATAGGTTTAACAGATGGTTAATTAGGTTTTTAAGGATTCATATGCCATGCACATCCCTACATCTAACAAAAAATATAGCTCCACCGTTAAAAGGTGATACAATGAAAATTTGTGGGAAATATGGGTTGTAAAGTAAAAATATGTAAAATGAGAGCAATAAAGTTTAAAATAGGTAAAATTAGCACGGTAAAATACAAAAAATCCTAATTTTCAAGTATAATTCACATTTTCCTCTATTGAAGAGCGACGACAGCCTACCAACCAGGACCTTGTCTCAATGATAAGAGGCAAGTGAATGTTGATGTATTTTCAAAATGAGAATTATTAATGCAATGTTTGATATTTGTCCCGATGTTGTTTAACATGTTTTTACTTGTATGGGATGTGTGTCGATACACAGGGCTCGTGTGTCGATACACAATCTTACAGAATGAAAATGCGGAGTTGTGTGTTGAAACACAGAGCCCGTGTGTTGACACACTATCTTACAGAAATACATGAAACAGAGCAGCATAGCTTTGTGTGTCGACAGACAGGGCTGGTTTTTGGAAGTTTCGGTTCCCGGCTTTTCCCCGTTTTTGGCGCCTCTTTTTGGGGTGTTTCTTGGGACGTCGCTCTTGGTTTGATATGGCTTCGTCACTGAGGGAAATGACAACAAATTTTGTGAAGTTGGACTATTTCGATGGCAGTAATTTCCGCCGTTGGCAGATGAAGATGCACTTCCTGATCACTACTTTGAATGTGGTGTATGTTCTGAATACACCATTCCTTGCCCCCGCTACAGAGGAGGAGGAGACGCTAGCCGAGCAATGGGACCGATAAAATGAGAGAATACATTTGTAGAGGGCACATACTGAACGGGATGACAGATCCTCTCTTTGACATCGACTCCAACGTGCCTACCGCAAAGGAATTGTGGAGCGCTCTAGAGGCATGCTACATGGCAATGAATGCCACAAGTAAGAAATTTTTAGTTAGTCAGTTTAATAATTACAAGATGGTTGATGAACGTTCAGTCATGGAGTAATTCCATGAAATTGAAAAAATTTTAAATAACTTTAAACAACATAGCATGAATATGGATGATACCATAGTTGTGTCTTCTTTAATTAACAAACTTCCCCTTCGTGGAGAGACATCAAGAAATCTCTCAAGCACAAGAAGGAAGATATGTCAATCGAAGAGTTGGCTAACTATTTACGAATTGAGGAAGGTTACAGGTTACAGGATGACCACAAGGAACACCTCGGTGGCATTGGGAAAATCAATGTTACAGAAGAAGGCCAGTCGAGTAAAGGAACCAAAAGAACCGAACACTCCCAAAAGAAGCGAAACAAGAAGAAGGCCAAAATGGTCTGTTGGGAGTGTTAGAAGCCCGGTCACCCGAGAGGGATTGTTTTCGCCTAAAAAATAAGAAAGGTAAGGGGCTTGATCATCGCAACAAAAATTCGAACGATAGGTTCGTGGCAATGATATCGGAGACAATCTAGTCGAGAGTGATGACTCTTGGTGGACTGACTCCGGGCCACAAAACATGTTTGTAAAGATGAGGGGTTCTTCAAAGATTTAGAACCGATAAACAATGGACCTGTGTTATTTATGGGCAATGGAGCCAATGTACCCGTTAAGGGCAAGGGAAAAGTTGATTTATTTTTCACTTTTGGGAAAACCCTTACCCTAATCGATGTATGCTACACCCTAGATGTTAAGAAGAACCTTATGTCTGGTGGCCTACTGTATAGGTTTGGGTTCAAGTTAGTCTTCGAGGCCGACAAGGTTGTTATGTCAAAGGGGGGTGTCTTTGTTGGCAAGGGATACCTGTGTAATGGGATGTTTAAGTTAAATGTTGGTAATAAAATTAATAGTTCGATTTATATGCTTGACTCTTCGTATTTAAGGAATCAAAGATTAGGACATGTGAATTTCCGTAGAATGCATGAAATGGTTAATTCGTCGTTGATACCACATATTGCTAAATTGGATGATAAGTGTAAAATGTGCATGTTAACGAAAATAACGAAGTTGCCATGTCCATCGGTTCAAAGAGAAACGAACTTGATTTAGTACATAGCGATTTGTGTAACTTTAAAAGTACTCCGACCATAGGAGAAAAAAGATATTTTATAACTTTTATTGATGATTGGTCGAGATTTTTCTATGCATATTTAATCAATCACAAAGATGAGTCACTAGAGAGGTTTAGGGCATATAAAGCGGAAACCAAACTACACTGTGAAACCTTCCTCAAACAACTTAGATCGAACCTTGGTGGAGAATACTATGATCCCAAGTATTTTGAAACCACTAGTATAGTGCATGAAATCACAGCACCCTACACGCCACAACAAAATGACACGGCTGAGAGGAAAAACCGGACTCTAACTGAAATGGTCAATTCAAGTTGTCCTACTCCGGTCTCGGCGATGGGTTTAGGGTGAGGCTATGTTAACGGCCTGTCATATTTTAAATCGAGTTCCAAACAAGAAAAGTAAAATAACCCCGTATGAACATTGGAACGGTCGACCCCCGAAGTTGAGTTATCATAAAGTGTGGGGGTGTAGGGCAGTCGTTAAAGTCCTTGAACCTAAATGTAAAAATTTAGGTGAGAGAGGCATCGGCACTATATTTGTTGGATATGCGCCACATAGTAAGGCATATCGATTCTATGTAATTGAGCCAAACGATTATATCAATGTTAATATCATAATAGAATCAAGATATGCCATTTTTGATAAGAATCGGTTTACCTCTATCCCTAGACCAAGGGATTATGTACCGGGTGAGAATGACACCCCAGTGTCGTATGATGATGATCATCATCATGAGAGGGAGCAAGTCCCTAAAAATGGTCTAGAACTCCAAAGGAGTAAGAAAGCGAGAAAAGCGAAATCTTTCGGATCCGACTTCTACACGTTTTTGGTAGAAGGTTCGAGTAATGATATGGACCCCGTGACTCCATATTGTTGTTACATGGAAGCTGACCCCATGACTTTTGATGAGGCCATGAGGTCTCATGATGCTTCCTTTTGGCGAGAGGCGATAAATGATGAGATGGATTCCATCATGGGCAACAATACCTGGTTATTGGTGGATCTTCCACGAGGTAGCAACCCTATCGGGTGTAAATGGATCTTCAAAAAAAAGATGAAAGTCGATGGAACTATAGATAAGTTCAAAGCCCGATTGGTAGCTAAAGGGTTTATCCAAAAACATGGGTTAGACTACTTTGATACATATGCTCCGGTGGCGAGTATATCGATTATAAGAGTCTTAATCGCTCTTGCCTCTATTTATAAACTAGTGATTCTCCAAATGGATGTCAAAAAGGCATTTCTGAATGGTGAACTAGAAGAGGAGGTGCATATGACACGGCTAGAAGGTTTTGTAGTTCCGGGTTAAGAGAGAAAGGTATGTAAACTCATACGCTCTCTGTATGGGCTAAACCAAGCTCCAAAACAATGACACCAGAAATTTGATCAAGTTGTTCTAAACAACGAATTCATTATAAATGAATCGGACAAGTGTGTCTATAGCAAGTTCGAGAATGGCAAAGGTGTCATGATCTGTTTATATGTCGATGACATGGTAATTTTCGGAACCGATTTGGAACTGGTAGAGAAAACTAAACAGTTTCTCTCGGTGAACATTGCTATGAAAGACATGAGTGAAGCTGAGGTGATCCTCGGTA
This sequence comes from Simmondsia chinensis, assembly GCA_018398585.1. Taxonomy (NCBI): domain Eukaryota; kingdom Viridiplantae; phylum Streptophyta; class Magnoliopsida; order Caryophyllales; family Simmondsiaceae; genus Simmondsia; species Simmondsia chinensis. The sequence goes on along the minus strand of JAGTTD010000005.1, from coordinate 36,318,559 downwards.
TAAGGATTATAAGGAATGGTGGTTCAATATCCTTAACACAATCTCACTACATTGAAAATGTGTTGAATAGATTCAACTATGGTGCATGTGCACCGGTGTCCACTTCAATGGACCCTAGTGTGAAACTAGTACCAAATGTGGGCACTCCTCTATCACAGTTGGAATATGCCCGGGTCATTGGATGTCTCGTGTACGCCATGACTAGCACTAGGCCTGATATAGCCTATGTTGTGGGAAAGCTAAGTAGATATACTAGCAGTCCGAGTAAACTACATTGACATGCGATGTATAGAGTACTGAAGTACCTTAAGAGTACTATGAATTATGGTATTTCTTATGTAGGTTATCCTCCCACTTTGGAAGGATACTCTGATGCCAGTTGGATCTCCGATATGGCATATCATACATCCACAAGCGGATGGGTATTTCTACGTGATGGGGTGCGGTTTCTTAGGGTTCCAAGAAACAGACTTGTATATCTGATTCTACAATGGCGGCAGAGTTCATAGCTCTTGCTTCTGCGGCTAAAGAAGTCGAGTGGTTAAAGGATCTCTTGTATGAGATCCTTTGTGGCCTAAGCTGATCTCACAGATATCTATCCACTTTGAAAGTCAGGCTACGCTTTCAAAAGCGTACAGTGAGGTGTACAATGGAAAGTCCAGGCACATTGGTGTAAGACATAGTATTGTGAGGCAACTTATTCGAGAAGGTGTCATCACTGCGGACTTTGTGAGAACGAGTCAGAATCTAGCAGATCCATTGACAAAGGCCTAGCTAAAGATTTGGTTCTGAAAACTAGTGAAGGGATGGGGTTGAAACCTATCATTGTTAGTCACCTATGATAGGTCCTCAACTCGACGCCTGGTATGATGTCAGGTATCGGGTTCAATGAGTGAGACTTATCATCCGTGTGACTGCAAGCACTAAAGGAAAATTTTTCCATCTCGTGTGAAAAGTGCTTGGTTACCAGCGTCAAAGAAACTAAGAGGATGAGCGTATGCTCTTAATGGACCCGGTTTTATATTATTACTGAATGTCAAGTCGCAGGGACATGATCAGTGGGATCCACCTTAGTGAGCGTGAAGTTTGGCCGCTTCAAGGGGTGATTTTTGACAAAGGGTTTGGCCCTGAAACACTCGCGAAGGGTACAGGATACAAGGCTTCATATGTGTCGATCTGTGAGTTGTAGGGTGTACGGGGAGTACGCCTTGTGCGTGATGACATAGTCGGTTAGTTAAATGGGTTGTATGATTTAAAGCTTAGTCTACCATTTTCGATCCGATTAACTGTAACGGTGTCTTCACTAGCTCGGGGTTCAATCGAGAGACATCTTCATTGATGCACAATAAGGCCTCGTTTAATTTAGAGATGTTATATGTGAGAATGATTGTATTGAAAATGGTGGGAGAATGTTGATGTATTTTTAAAATGAGAATTATTCATGTAGTGTTTGAGATTTGTCCCAATGTTGTTTGACATGTTTTTACTTGTATGGGATGTGTGTCGACACACAAGGCTCATGTGTCGATACACTATCTTACAGAACGAAAATGCAAAGTTGTGTGTCGACACACAATCTTACAAAAACACACAAAACAGAGCTGTGTGTTGACACACGGCTCTTTGTGTCGACACATGGGGCCAGTTTTTGGCAGTTTCGGTTCGCGGCTTTTCCCGATTTTTGGCACCCCTTTCTGGGGTGTTTCTTGGGACGTCTCTCTTCATTGTTTTCACATATATTATCCCTTTTGATTAGATTTAGAGAGACTTGAATCATTTTGCAAACATAAGAGAGAATATTATAAGAACTTGTGATTAAAAGTGTTGGAAGTTCTTGGACAAAACATTATTTTCATTCATCTCTTTTATCTCTCCCTTTACACACTTTCACTTCATCGTTTTGGTTGTCGTTGTATCCTGAGACTATTTCCTATGCATGGGTTAGGGTTTACTGGATAACCGGGTTCTGTTAGCGAGAAGAGCAATGGCAGCCAAACGTGAAAGTTATTAGGCAGTCATGATTAAGAAGCATGGCCTTTCTCAGACAAAAAAATTTTAAAAAATGTTTCATCTTTTACTTGCGTTCTCAAAGCATTATTATTAAATAAGAGAATATTATATATTTAATTTTGCTATATATGATATACATTTACATTAATGCCAATTTTTAAAATGGTCGATCAAAAAAGATTAAATTTATCTATATATGTTATAAATCTCCATATTTTATTCACTATATTAATTTAGTGCTTGAATTTTTATCTGTCAATAATTTTTATATAATTTACACTATACTATTTTAGTCCTCTAGTAAATTTGATATTAATTTAGTGAGGGAATTTTCAAATGCTCTGTTTTGGGTGTGTTTAAATTAAGTCAAAGAGTGGCTTTATATTGGGTCACTTGTATCTGATATGACAGACTTTTAAAGACTACATGATTAATTTCATTATATAATTAAATTAGCACAAAGTAAACTAGTAATGGTTGGCTATGGACGGGTGTCATTGTTCATCCTTATTAAAACCACTTAGAAGTTCGATCTTCATCTGTATCCCCTATTTTTTTGTCTCTCTTTCAAATGATATGTGAATAGATTATGACCGTATTTTAAGGATCGCGTTATTAAATTGAGCTCTACCTGTTCAATATTTACAGCAAAAAATTCCAACAATTAATTAAACATATCGTTGTCCATCCTTATTCATTTCCAGCTACAAAGAAGCTCGATTCTCATTTTCCCCCACTTTTGTACCTTTCTTTTCGATGTTATAGATGAGCTTTTCAACGTCTTCATCTTCTTGAATACCAACTTTTTAGAAGTAATGTTAAATTTCATTGGGCCTCAGGTCTAACCCACAAAGCTGGCGTATAGAAGGTTTACATATAAGTCTAAGTAGGGTTCTATATCGGGGGTGAAAGAGCCGCTCCAAGCCAAGCACCCTCTTGTTCAAACTCGAGCTTGATAAAGCTTATCGAGCTCGAGTTCAAGCCGAACTCTAATTGAGCTTTTAAACCTTTGTTCGAGCTCGATTCGATAAAATTTTATTGTGTTTAATACTCAGCCCGACTTGGCTTGTTATGCTAATTGAGTTGATTCGAGCTTGTTATTGAGCCAACCAAGTCGAGCTCGTTATTGAGTGAAATTGAGCTCATAACCAAGTCGAGCTCTTTATCAAGCTGAGCTATTCGAGTCACTATTGAGTCATTATTCAACTATTTTCAAGTTAATATTAACTATTAGTGAGCCCTTAACGAGCGCCTAATGAGCTTTTAATGAGCTATTATTGAGTCGTTATCAAACTATTCGTTAACATTAAGGAGCCGAGCACCCTTTTGTTCGAACTTGAAGCGATAAGTCATTGAGCCCAATAATAAGGCTCGGTTTGGTGTATGATGGAGACAAATCGGAAATGTTTGAACTTTTTGTAAAGATGGAGTAAGGTAGTTTTAGGCCAGGTCCCCTGTATTTTCCTCTCATGCTCTGTCGGTTCGTTATCTCTTCTATTCCGAGGCCATCGCTCTCAGTTGTTTTAGACATATAGTGCCTGTTGTTGTTCTTTGGTGCTTTTTTTTTTTTTTTTGCCTTGACTTCCAGTGTTCATGTTTTTATTTCCCTACTTATTCAGGTTCTCTTAGGGCTCACTCGCTCAAGTTGCCTATTCTGTATCGTGACCATGTAGCTAATTATCGAAAAAAATAAGCATGAACATGTTGTGATCTATTTCGAACACAAGTAGTTCATCGAACATTCGGTTCATTTATACCCCTAGTTCTACGTTAAAACCAATTGCCTTTACGTGAAAGCTCACTAGAGTTATACAGTGATCTTTCTTTCTGGCAACTCTAATATAAAATTCTTACTAAACTCACATGTAAACTTCGTAATAGATAATAAACTGCTAACTTTAATTATCAAAAAGATGGATTAATATGGGATTGCATCAGTGGTATGAACAAAAAGAACAATTCTAACAAAAAAAAAAAAAGAACAAAACTCATATTTTTTAATGAATTAATTCAATAAGCATCAGGATCAGGTGACTATTTTTGCATTTGTTTAATAAAAATAACAATAAAAAAAAATTATTTATATTTTAGTACTCTGATATTTTTAGAAATAATAAAAATATTCTGACCTTTTTGAATTATTAAAAAATCCCTTAAATTTGTCGTATTAATAAAGAGTCGGTTCGGGAAATAATGCTAAAAAATAAAAAAATAAAAAAAATAATGCTGAAAAAAAAATAATTCCAAATCTACGGTTGAACCGCGTTTACAAAATGCAGTTATAGTAAACCGCGTTAATAAAACGCGTTTCAAATGAAATAAAACCGCATTTAGTTTTACCATAATAAAAACTGCATCTTAGTAACGCGGTTTTTATAATGATAAACCGCGTCTTAGTAACGCGGTTTATGCAACAAAAACGCGTCTTAATAACGCGGTTTATTATAACAAAAACCGCGTTATTAAGACACGGTTTATAATTAAGAAAACCGCGTCATATGAACGCGGTTTAATTTGGTAAACCGAATGAATCGAGCCGAGCTCATTATCGAGCCTAATCGAGTTTAAAATTAACGAGCCGAGCTTTATAAGTTATTATCGAGCCATTATCGTACTATTTTTGAACCAATACCAATTGTTATCGAGCTCATAACGAGCCCTTAACGAGCTCGTATCGAGCCCCTTAACGAGCTCTTGTCGAGCCCTTATTAAACTCTTCGTGAACATTAGCGAGCCAAGCACCCCTTATTCGAACTCGACTCGTTAAGCTTATCAAGCCTGCTTGAACTCGGCTCGTTAAGCTATCGAGCTCTCCTAATGAACACAAACGAGCCCTAATCGATTTTGAACACGAGTAGTTCATTGAACGCTCAGTTCGTTTACACCTCTACTCACCGCCGGTCATGTCGTCCGCCGCCGCCCTTCTTCTGCTTTATACGCCGGAGATCTTTAAGTATCATTGTCGTAGCTATTTGATCACTACTGAATTAATAGCGTTTTATTGATACTTTTTCTGATTTCTTACCAACTCCACTTATAATGTTGGAGCTTCATTGAGAGGAACATGGGATCAATGTGACGATCATCACGAATTGCGGCATAATGGTGACTATAAGCGATGAAAACGGGGTTTATATGTACTGCGGGTATAACCGCGTTTATTAAACGCGGTTTAGGGTTAAAACCGCGTTTAGTAAACGCGGTTTAATTCTGTATGAAACTCGTTTTTGGAATGCGTTTTACATTAATATGAAATGTGTGTTATAGACGCGATTTTTTATTATTTTAAACGCGTTTTATTAACGCGTTTTACTATAACCGCTTTTGTAAACGCGGTTCAACAGTAGATTTGGAATTATTTTTTTTTCAGCATTACTTTTTTATTTTTCAGCATTATTTCTGGAACCGACTCATTAATAAAAAGGTCCGTCTCAAGTGTTACGACATTATTTTCAGTCAACAAAGTTGATGCGGCAACTCCTTGTTATTAATGCTATAATAAAATGGCAAAACGTATGTTTCAACACCCTTATTCTTACTTTATAAGTACGAAATTTAAGATGTTATACTATGTATAGAATATCTGTTTTTACTTAATTTGTCCCAAAATATAGTTATTAAAAAATATTTTTATTATTTTATTATGATATTAATAAAAACTTAAACTTTTTAATAATTTAAAAAACGTCAAAATTTTTTTTATTATTTTAAAAAATATTAAAATAAAACTAAGCTATCAGAAAAGTAACTTTATTATAAGAATACGCGTAATCAGCTTTATGGAATTTAGTACCCTCAAATGACTTATTAAAGTTGTTGGACCGACCTATTTTCAAAAAGCTTTTTTACCTTCTTTTATATTTTCAAGTAACATTCTAAGTAATTTACTTTTGTCAAAAAAAATATATATTATTAGGTAAATTATTTATTAGTACTTCAATATTTAAATATTATAAAATAATATTTTAATTTTAATTTTATATTTATTTAATAAAATAGTGAAAATTTAGCAAGCTACAATTAAAATTTTATTTAATTTTAATGTAAACTATATTTTAATGTAAACTATCTATATAATATAAAAAATATATAATTATTTGGCAAAAAAAGTCATCCAAGTTTAATTAATACACTTATATATTGTGGGAGTCATGTTTCACTTTAGCTTTTCAAAGTAATTCTATTAAATACCAATAAGAGAGTATCTGATTGATAAAATTCAGAACTTTATAATACCTAATCCATAAAATTTACATACCTCAACATAATCTGCTAAAAATAACAATAACAACCGATCCAGTGCTTTAAAGGTTCCCACATATGCAGGATCTGCGAGGGAGGATGTGCGCGGCCTTATCCCTTTAAGGTGTTACTCTAAAAAAAAAAACTGTGTCTGAGAACTCATAATGTACTCTGCTATATATTTTCAAATATCATAATAACAAAAGATAAATACTCAAAATTTATGATACTTAAACAAGTAATTATTTTAAATAATTAATTAAGAAAAGTGAACTAATAAAATAATGAAGTAATGATTTATACAAGCGAGTCGGGCGGAAGCAACTCGGCGCCGATTAACCGGCTTTTTCAGTAATAACTTAAATAAGTAATATTATTAAATTAAAAAAAAAGAAAATTCTATATAATTTGTATGACTAGTTTTGTTGGAAAAATTCACACAATCACTGCCCACAAAATTTTTACACAATTAAGCACAACGAAATCAAAAGATCGAAAAATTAACACCAATACTTTTACGTGGAAATCTTTGTTCAACTAGATAGAAAAATCACAGGATCCAAACGGATGCCGGGAAATAGAGCAATTGTATTGAACTTGATAATTGGTGGCTTACAATGTAAGGGTATTTATAGAGCAAATAAAGACTAGAAAATTCTAGATCAAATATTTTATTAAATCAAATACAGTATTCTAGATGTGGTATGATCCTCCAATATGGTACTAGAAATCCCTAGTATATCCTTCCATAGGATCCTCATTACTACGAAATTTTAAGGATTATAATCTCTAATTGAAACCTCCAAATATCTCGTCTTCAATCATCAACATCAATATAATTATTGCATAGTAAGTCACCAACCCTCATATAATGTAACTATTGTACGACAGATCACCAACCCTCTCACAATGTAACTACTGCACGGTGAATCACCAACTCTCTTCAATGTTGCTTCTGCATGACGAGCCAGCAATCTTCTTCAACATAACTTTGGATAGAAGAAGCTGCAATCTCTCACAAAACATCGCTCAATCATCACGCATCTCTCGAAACATGTCTTTCCCCCTACCCGGATGCCCCCCTTGGACACCCCTTTACAAATCACTCAAATCCCTTACATTTTTTTTTTTTTTTTTGTCAACACGGAATCCGGTTACCCGATAAACCGCGGGTCTATGCAGCTACCCACCAGCCACATATCCCAGTTAAGTCAAGGCACACATTCTCACGGTGAGGTTCATGCGGAGAATCGAACTCTAGACCTTGAGGCCTGGAGCAAACTCTATCCTCTAACATGCCTCACTATCTGAGACAACACCCAGGTGGGTAATCCCTTACATTTTTCCTCTCTTCTTCTTTCTATTTTTCTTTTTCACTTTTCTACTACCTAACTATCAATCCTCGTCCCTTTTTATAATGAGTTACCTCAATCTAATCTGATTTAAAATATAAAATCAAATCAAAGTTATTTATGGAACTCAATATAATTAAATCATATCTTACCAAATCAAATCAATATTAATTTGAGGTAAACAATATCTAAGAAGTTTCCTATTTTTCATTTAGGTAGTTTTAACGTTTTTTCTGTACAATGAGTTACTATAAGATTTGAAAATTTTATCACTCGGAAATCTTTATATTTAAGAATTTGATCCAAAAGATACTGTAAGAGAATAATTACATGAGCATACCCAATAGGACTGCTGAGTCATGTATATATAGAGATATCCAGAGTATGTAAATTACAGAAGAGCCCTTAGGCTGATATAAACACAAATAAAAACAATCTAGGGTACTATACTAATACACCCCTTCAACCTGTACGCGCGCGCGTGCACAGGGGGACGGGGGCAACCAACATGCAGATTGGCTTTGTGGAAGCGGAAGCGATCAGTGGCCAATCCTTTGGTGAATATGTCAGCAACCTGTTTCATAGTAGGTATGAATTGAACCAGGATATCACCCTTAATAACCTTTTCGCGAATATAATGAAAATCTACATCAACGTGTTTGCTACGATCGTTGGAAATAGGATTCGCGGCTAAGTAGGTAGCAAAGACATTGTCATAGTAGATGATGATTGGACCAGAATGCCCTAGTCCCAAGTCACACATAAGGTATCTGATCCAGTTACACTTTGCAATGACCTTAGCAACAGCCCGCTATTCAGACTCAGTAATGGACTTAGCAAACGTAGGTTGCTTCTTCACACGCCAGCAAATGAGATTAGGGCCAAAGAATAAGGCCAACCCAGTAGTAGAGCGGTGTGTATCAGAGCATCCCCCTAGTCAGCATCAACATATGCAATGACAGAGGTGTGAGAGCCAAGAGTAATGGTGAGGCCGTGATCAGAAGTGTACTTAAGGTATCGTAGAATACGATTCACCATTTGCCAATGAAAAGTCGTACGAGCATGCATGAACTGAGGCACATGGTTAATAGCAAAATAGATGTCGGGACGAGTCATAGTGAGATACTTGAGAGCACCCAACGCGCTGCGGAACTCTGTTGGATCTGCAAGTAGGGTCCCGTCAGTCACCGAAGGCTGGGCCTGGGCTGGTGTAGGGGTTTGAACAGGTTTGGCTTCAAGAATGTCGTGTTTACCAAGGAGGTTCGAGGTGTATTTGCATTGAGGAAGAAATAGGCCATGTCGAGTGTGCTTTGCCTCAATACCAAGGAAGTAATGAAGCGGTCCAAGGTCTTTCGTAGCAAATTCAGTGGACAAGGAAGTAGATAATTGTGTGAGAAGAGTAGGGTTTGAGCTAGTGAGGATAATGTCATTGACATAGAGAAGAAGACGCATAATGCTACTAGGCGAGCGGTGAATGAAAAGAGAGGGATCCGCTTTGCTACAATAAAACCTAAGACCATAAAGGAGTGTGCTAAACCTATGAGACCAAGCCTGAGGGGCCTGTTTGAGACCGTATAAAGCCTTTCGTAAGCCGCATACATGTGTAGGGAACTTTGGGTGTATTAACCCAGGTGGTTGCCGCATGTACACCTCTTCGTTTAAGAAACCAAGTAAAAACGCATTTTTGACATCAAGTTGGCGAATGGACCAAGAGTTAGTGACGGCAAGGGAAAGTATAAACTGGATGGTGGTAGGTTTGACTACCGGGCTAAATGTTTCAAAGCAATCGAGGCCTTCGCGTTGATGAAAACCCTGTGCAACAAGGCAGGCCTTAAATAGACTAGCTGAACCATCAGGCTTATATTTGACCTTATATTTCCAAGTACACCCAACCACATTTTGAGAAGGAGACGAGGGAACGAGTTCCCAAGTCTGGTTTTGAATAAGCGCATTAAACTCCTCAACCATGTCTTCCTGCCTCTGAAGATTTTTGACAACTTGTGAGAAACAAGCGGGTTCCTGGACTACTACAACAGAAGTAAGAGAGAGAATTTGCTTAGACTTGCAAATACCATCCTTAAGACGTGTACGCATAGGGTGCATATTCGGGACCGGAACAGGTTCGAGAGAACAAAGGGGATCGGTGGGAGGACCATCCAAGTAAGGCCAGGGCGGGTCACTAGGAGGGCCTAAAGGGACGCCCCCTAGGACCGTGCCGGGGTCGATAATTGTACCCGATGAGCGTATGGTGTCAATGACGACCGAGGACACCGATGGGACGTTAGGGAGGCTAATTCTGTCTTCTGAAACACGAGACAGAGACCGCGAGGCAGAGTCAGGGAACGAGGGAGGGTCTGGGGTTGTGGTGTGATTGTTTAGCATAGGGGCACTAGGCAAAGCCGGGAGAGGAAGGGGGACCTCCACTAGAGTGCTAGGAGACGGTGCTATGCAACTAGAGACTAAGTCATTATAGGGAAATAAATACTCAACGAAATGGACATGATGACTAATATGAACACCACCCGTGGTAGGGTCCAAACATCAATAGCCCATGTACCGTCCCACATATCCAAGGAATATGCAGGGTAAGGAGCGCTGGGCTATTTATGAGTGGTACGGGATGTAATGTTAGGGTAGCATGCACACCCAAAGACCCGAAAAATGTTGTAGTTAGGCACTTGTTTGAAAAGTTTTTCAAAAAGGAGACAAGTTTTGCAAATTCGGGGTGGGTAATTGATTAATGATGAAACACGTGGTGCATGCGGCATCAGCCCAAAATTTATACGGAAGATGCACCTAAAAAGTAAGGTCCGTACCATTTCACTTAGATGTTGATGCTTACGTTCCGCTACTCCATTTCGTTATGGATTATCAGGGCATGAAAAACGAAAGTGAGTGCCATAAGTGCGACAAAGGGCCGACATTTGCCGATTGTCAAACTCACGACCTCCATCACTTTGAAGGCATTTAATTGTTGTGTTAATCTGGTTTTCGAAAAAAATCTTAAAATCAGAAAAGATAGAGTAAACTACGTCTTTCTGTTACATCGGATAGAGCTAGGTAAATCGCAAGTAATCATCAATAAACAGTACATAATATCGAAAAACAGAATCAAATTTAACAGGAGATTGTCAAACATCTGAATGTATTAATTGCAAAGATGTAGTAGCAGTATGCAAAATACGAGAAAAGGATAAACGACGCGATTTGCCAAAGCAACATACATGACAATGTTTTATGGAACTAGAACTAGAACTAGAACTAGAGCTAAGCAAACAACGAGTCCTCAAAGTATCAAAAACTGAATTTCCTAAATGACCTAAGCACCTGTGCCATAATTCTGCAGGAGCAGTCCGTGCTATGAGTCCAGTGAAGTGTAGAGAGAAGCCATAGAGAGGTCTATTACTGTGTATTCTGAAGAGGGGCATTATTGTGGCCTTGTCCTTGACACAAAAGGAAGAGGAGTCAAATTCAATGAAGCAGTTATTATCATGACACAACTGTTTAATGGACAGGAAGTTGTAAGTGAGACCAGGAACCAATAAAATATTAGAAAGCATTAAATCATGGGATGAAGCATGAAGATGAGAGGAGCCTACACACCTCATTGGTAAGAGGAAACCATTGCCGACTTGAATAGATTTAAAATCAGTATAAGGGGAAAGATTTTTCAAAATACCTGGGTTGGAAGTCATATGATTAGACACCCCTGAGTCAGGGTACCATGTAGGATTAGCGGAATCAGTAACAGACGTGGCCGAAAGTGAATGAGAGAGATCGATGTTGACATAGTGGTGTGGGCAAAGAGAGGCGGCATGACTGGCCTAATGACAAATCTGACAAACAAGGGGCACGGTGCCGAGTATATCATCATGAGATTGAGGAGGAACAATACCTGCATTTCTTACCCAAGGTCGTTGCGACGGAGGAGCGACACCAGGAACGACCGAACCTGACCCGACGTGTCGCGGTTGACCGTGATACCCTCCATGCCCTCCTTGATTCCTTGACGGTTGGAGTTACGTCCATGATCCTTGCGACCACGTCCATCCCGATTGCGCCCAGTACCCGTGCAATCGGAGTGAGGACTCAACGCAGCTAAGGCATGACCATGATCCAGGGTTGATCGGGCCTGAATGCAAGAAAGAGCAGCTTCTTCATCCAACAATGCCGTATTGAGTTGCTCGAAGGTGAGATTGCGAGAGGAGTTCCGAGTGAATGTATTAAAGGCAGCATACTCCAATGGTAAGCCAAAGCGGGCATAGTGCATTAACTCTCTATTTGAGACCAGTGAATCAATGGCAGCAAGGTCATTGGCTATTGTTTTGAGTTCAACAAGGTAGGCAATCATGATTTTTTTTATCTTCTTAGAGAGTGACAAGTTGAGACCAAAGGTCGAATTCTTTAGCGAGGGAATGGTCGCGAAATCTTTTAGCGAGGACGTCCCACATATCTTTTGAAGTGGGGTGATAAATGACATCGTTGAGAATAAGGCAAGTGAGAGAGGCCAATAGACATGCAATAATGTTTTGATCAACACAGGATCAGGTTTGATAGTCGGGGGACAGGATAGGATTCCGTCAACAAAGCCCATAAGTCGATGGGCACGGAGGAGCATGGAAACTTGTTCCCGCCAAGTGGTGTACTCGGTCGGTGCATCGAGTTTAACAGTAACAAGACTAGTAATGGAGGAGGTAGGGAGGGGAGCTGAGGGAAAGGAAGGAGCCAAATAATATTGGGGCCTGGAGAAATTTGTGAGGGAGGAACCAAGGAAGGAGGAGACAGGGGGAAGACTGGGAACCATTAAAGATGAGCCAGGTATGTACCAGTAAGAGTGGAGGTGGGGAACGAGGGGCCATAGTTGGGGAGGGGAAACGGGCACTGAGGCCTGGGGCATGAAGCTGAGGAGGGGAGACGTGGGCAGGCGGCCGGTAGGGGTGCCGAAGATGCTGGTGTTTGGCAGAGGGATATCAGCGAGTGGGGAGGGAGGAGGGAGACGAAGGAGAAGGAGTGTTGGGATTCGCAACCATGGAGTCACCGAGCAGTAATCGAGAGTTAAAGCACCACGCTCAGGGGCGGAGATCGTTGGAGGGGGGGATGGCAGTGGCAGAATTAGGGCTTCTTATGGGAGGGGGGTGCCGGCGGCCAAAGGAGAGAGAAAGGATGTTTAGGATTTGGTATACTCTGATACTATAAAGGAAAGGAAAGGAACATACCCAGTGTCTCAAGGGCTCCCGCCTACGCAGGGTCGGGGGGGGGGGGGGGGCAGATGTACACAACCTTCCCCCTTCAAGGTGTTAACCTGAAGAGAGGCTATTTACCAGTGCCCCCAACCTGAGGGCGAGGACTTCCCAGGAGGTCATCCATCCTGGTACTACTCTCGCCCAAGCACGCTTAACTATGTGAGAGAATAATTTTGTAAGCATACGCAATAGGATTATTGAGTCGTGTATATATAGAGATACCCAAAGTATATAAACTACTGAAGAGGCCTTAGGCTGATATAAATACAGATAAACACAATCTAAGGTACTATACTAATAGATACCTTCAATCGAAATTCCAGGAATTTTCGCTCAAAAGCGTTGAATGGTAACATGACTTCACCGAGAGCCTGGCCCCTTTCCTATCTTATCAACCTACTATTAATGTCTACTTATCTATCAGTCGTGTCAGGTTCATTCTGAAAATACGTCTTCCTATTCTATCTTTTTGCAAATCTCCTTTAATGGAAGAAATAGAAGCTTGAGAAGGAAGATTAAAACCTAGTTCACTGGTGTTATCTATGAAAATTTGACACTTTTTTGGTAAAATACTGAAGTGATATATGGTTTACATAATATATAGATATATCTTTCATCAACATTCAATAAAATTTTATTATAACTAAGTGAATCTAAAAAAAGGCATAACTCATATGTGTCATTACAATCATGTAGAAAGGTCGGACATAATCCCAAGCAACTGCTTGAAGCCTCAAAATTTTAGGGGCCCCCAAATTTTTAGGGTTTTGGTTTAAATCATTAATTGTTAATATTAATAAGCTTATTAAAAATTTTTACAATTTGCTTTATATGTGAGGGACCCTGTTTGAAATTTTTGCTTTGAGCCCAAAAAATGTTAGGACTGCTTTTGCATGTAGCCCATAATTATTTTCTTAAGAAAATTAGTTGGATTTTCATAGAAAGGTTTTGGATTACAGTATAAAGTATCTAGCTAGTGATAAAATTTTTAAATATCATTGAATTGCCTATTTTATAATGAATGTGATAATATATTATTAATAAAGTGATACATTTCCTATATTTTATATCTAATTATTGGTTTCTATATTATTACACACATAAATTAAAGACTTATTTATGTTTTAATATTCCGATGTTTGTGGTAACAATAAACGTTCCCTCACCTTTTTTATTTAAATTTTTCAAAACTTTAGGCCTCGTTTGGTTGATATATGAATTGAATTCCAACAGGAAGTTGTATTTTTCGAGAATTCAATTCCTTTGTTAATTTTTCAAGAAGTATGTAAAACATGTTTTAGTTACCAAGATGAGAAATGGAGCTTCATTCGGGAAATTAGTTAAAAACAAATGAATTAGTACTGACCTATGAGGCTAGATAAGTTACTTCCACTTCCTACATTCTACTTACTTTTTGCCAATCAAACAAGAGTTAGAATCAGTACTTTCTATGAATTTCTATTTTCTGCGTTTACTTCCTGCATACCAAATGAGGCCTATAATTTTTTTTGTATTAATAAATAGGACCCTCTCTGGCGTGACGTCATTGTTTCTAGGGAGAAGGTTGATGTTGCAAATCATTTTAAATACGCACTACTATATATTGACGAAAATACCCCTCTTAATCCCTTTTCTTAAAAGAAAAACCTATATTCCCAGCCATTACCCCTTCACTTTACAACAACAACAACAACAATAACAATAACAACAGTCTCAGTGCCACAAGGGCTCCTGCATACACAGGGGATGTACACAACCTTCCCCCTTCAAGGTGTTAACCTGAAGAGAGGCTATTTACCAGTGCCCACAACCTGAGGGCGAGGACTTCCCAGGAGGTCATCCATCCTGGTACTACTCTCGCCCAAGCACGCTTAACTATGTGAGAGAATAATTTTGTAAGCATACGCAATAGGATTATTGAGTCGTGTATATATAGAGATACCCAGAGTATATAAACTACTGAAGAGGCCTTAGGCTGATATAAATACAGATAAACACAATCTAAGGTACTATACTAATAGATACCTTCAATCGAAATTCCAGGAATTTTCGCTCAAAAGCGTTGAATGGTAACATGACTTCACCGAGAGCCTGGCCCCTTTCCTATCTTATCAACCTACTATTAATGTCTACTTATCTATCAGTCGTGTCAGGTTCATTCTGAAAATACGTCTTCCTATTCTATCTTTTTGCAAATCTCCTTTAATGGAAGAAATAGAAGCTTAAGAAGGAAGATTAAAACCTAGTTCACTGGTGTTATCTATGAAAATTTGACACTTTTTTGGTAAAATACTGAAGTGATATATGGTTTACATAATATATAGATATATCTTTCATCAACATTCAATAAAATTTTATTATAACTAAGTGAATCTAAAAAAAGGCATAACTCATATGTGTCATTACAATCATGTAGAAAGGTCGGACATAATCCCAAGCAACTGCTTGAAGCCTCAAAATTTTAGGGGCCCCCAAATTTTTAGGGTTTTGGTTTAAATCATTAATTGTTAATATTAATAAGCTTATTAAAAATTTTTATAATTTGCTTTATATGTGAGGGACCCTGTTTGAAATTTTTGCTTCGAGCCCAAAAAATGTTAGGACTGCTTTTGCATGTAGCCCATAATTATTTTCTTAAGAAAATTAGTTGGATTTTGATAGAAAGGTTTTGGATTACAGTATAAAGTATCTAGCTAGTGATAAAATTTTTAAATATCATTGAATCGCCTATTTTATAATGAATGTGATAATATATTATTAATAAAGTGATACATTTCCTATATTTTATATCTAATTATTGGTTTCTATATTATTACACACATAAATTAAAGACTTATTTATGTTTTAATATTCCGATGTTTGTGGTAACAATAAACGTTCCCTCACCTTTTTTATTTAAATTTTTCAAAACTTTAGGCCTCGTTTGGTTGATATATGAATTGAATTCCAACAGAAAGTTGTATTTTTCAAGAATTCAATTCCTTTGTTAATTTTTCAAGAAGTATGTAAAACATGTTTTAGTTACCAAGATGAGAAATGGAGCTTCATTCGGGAAATTAGTTAAAAACAAATGAATTAGTACTGACCTATGAGGCTAGATAAGTTACTTCCACTTCCTACATTCTACTTACTTTTTGCCAATCAAACAAGAGTTAGAATCAGTACTTTCTATGAATTTCTATTTTCTGCGTTTACTTCCTGCATACCAAATGAGGCCTATAATCTTTTTTGTATTAATAAATAGGACCCTCTCTGGCGTGACGTCATTGTTTCTAGGGAGAAGGTTGATGTTGCAAATCATTTTAAATACGCACTACTATATATTGACGAAAATACCCCTCTTAATCCCTTTTCTTAAAAGAAAAACCTATATTCCCAGCCATTACCCCTTCACTTTACAACAACAACAACAACAATAACAATAACAACAGTCTCAGTGCCACAAGGGCTCCTGCATACACAGGGGATGTACGCAGCCTTCCCTCTTTAGGGAGCTACCCCTGAAAGGAGGCTATTTTCGATGACCCCCCACCTGAGGACATTACTCCAATTTAACGAGTATTTAAAGACATATGTCATGTTAATATGGGTATTTTCAATAATATACTACAACGAGTTTCTAAAGTGAACTATCACATCAATTTTCTCCCAAGAGTAGGACGTCATCGCATCCAAGAGAATCCGATTTTTTAATACGAATAAAATAAGAAGTACTAAAAACAAATCAAAAAAAAGTAGGGACATTTTATTATTTTCATAAACCTCGAATATTAAAAGGGTTATTTATATTTTAGTACTTTAATATTTTTAAAAATAATAATAAGGATCCTAATTTTTTTGAATTATTAAAAAAGTCCATAAATTTTTTCCATATTAATAAAAATACCCATAAGCTTTTGTTATATTAACAAAAAGTTCACTCTCCAGCATGATAATGCTATTTTATATTGATAGAACTGAAGACCCAATTGATTTTTCATTAATGCTGCAGTTGAAAGACAAGATCTTAATTTTGTGCTAATAAAATAAGAATAAGATTATTAAATGGCACTTTTATTATTTTAGTATAGCATTACAAAAAAAACATTTACCACGTGAGTTCTAAGCCATTACGTTGAAAATAATGTCATAACATTGAAGATGAGTCTTTTTGTTAATAGGACAAAAATTTAGGGGTCTTTTTATTAATTCAAAAGGTCAAGATCCTTTTTATTATTTTAAAAAATAATGGGTACTAAAATGTAATAACCCATATTAAAATATAAATAACCATAAATCAAATATTAAAATTAGGTATATTTAGTATTACCCTTATTACTCACCAGGGCCCTTACCTCAGTGATAAGAAGCAAGTGAGGAGATAGTGTATTACTTGAAGCCAAAATGTTTAAAGTTCAATTCTCTACTTGAATCTCTCCCTGAAGAATTCTTGACTTAACTAGCTTTTGTGGTATATAAATTGTTACATGAGTCAAAATTTACCGAGTAATCGGGTCCTTTGTCGGAAAAAAAAAGAATTGGCCTATATTATTTTTTTTTTTTTTTTGTCCTGTTGTTTGAAAAAAGAAAAAGTAATTAAAGAAAACAAAGGACAACTGTGTAGGGGGGGTGTCAGGATTCAATAATTAAAAAAGAAAAAATAAGGTCAGTTTTGTCGTCTTATGCTGACTCAGCAAATAATTTAATAATTTAAATAAAAAAATGAAAAAAGTGAGTACTGGGAAGCTGCCCATTTCTATTCCTTTTTTCTGTGTACTATTTTCGGGGCCCAACTATTATCACCGTAGCCTCGTTTAATATACAAGAAGTAGATATAAGATGTAAAAATTTATGAAAACTACGAATTATAACTCCTATTTGATTGGTAGGAAATAGATAGAATGAGAGATGTAGAGATTGTTAAGCAATTTTTAATTCTTTTAAAACGCAGAAAATAACTCACTTAGGTTCCCTAGGTAAGTTCTGATTCCGATATTTTTAACTAGTCTTCGAAAAAAAAGTTATATTTCTTATCTTAGCAGCAAAATATGTTTTACCTATTTTCAGAAAAGTTGACACATGAATTGAATTCTTAAGAAATAAAAGTTTCAGTGGTAATTCAATTCACGTGGTAACCAAACAAGGTCTAAAGCTCCCTATATTTTTTATTTTCTTTAATTTATATGTTGTGTGAATTTTATTCTCGGTTAAATTTAAGTTAAGTATATACGTAATTTTTAATGACACAATCACGTTAAATTCAAGTAACCTACTACAACTCTACCTGTTGACTCAATTTAATCAAACCAATAGCCGAACTATTAAAAATTTTATTAACAGATTGAGATCAATTTTATTCTATGAATTAAATTAACACAATTAGAAAGCATAACGCAATTTTGCTCCAATAATAAAAAAGGACAAAAACTTTATAAAATAATGAGAAATCTTGCTTACTGTATAGGCAAAGAATAACATGTTTTAAAAAGGGTGAGGAAAACTATATTTTCTAGAAAAAGACCAAAAAAAATTATCATGTATAATCTATGTATATAGAAGACGATAATATGTACAAGCAAAATGGAAAAATGATAATAAAAATGTTAGTTTTAGAGTAATTTTTTACTTAAAATGTTAAATTATTGAGACATTAAAAAAAATCCCAGTTTCAATATTACTTTAAAAACCTGTTTGGTTAAACCTTTTTTTTAAAAAAATAGTTATTTTTAGGGAAAAAAATTACTTCTTTCTAAGATAATAATAGTGCTTCTTCTTTTAAGTAAAATTAGAACCAAAAAATTTAAAATTTTTAGATAATAATGCTCCTAAAAAAGTAGTTTTTAAAAAGTATTTTTATAAAAAGTGCTTCTTAAATAAAGAATATTTTCACAACTTGACCAAAAAGACGGGAATAGTTTGTCAATATGGTTTGTAATGACACCACTTTGCTAAAAGCATCTTAGGTTGGTCATTCTTTTGAAATGATTTTCTTACCTTTTAACCAAATTATGTTATTTAAAAACAAGATATAATATTGTTAGGGATGATAATATTGTTAAAATGTACGGTTATTTACTTTTAGTAACTTTTGTCGAAATAATAAAAAAAATCTCTGACCTTTAGGATTTATTTTTAGTACCTTAGGTTTTGTTCGTATTAATTAATAGATCTCTCTCCAGCAAGACGGCGTTATTTTCCCTAAGAAAGTTGATATGAGTCGATCACTATCAAGTATATATTAGCAAGGATAAAATAGGGAGTTGAGATTTACATCTCACTTTGTTCCACTGTCACACTTGTTATGTTCGTGGGCTCGTGAGACATGGTAGTGGGGCTATGTGGCTGGGAGACAGTGGGTGGTTCGGGTCGGGGACTAATCGATGGGGGACCAGGTGTCACGGGAGGTGCTGGGGAAGGGGGGGGGGGGGGGGGGGGGGAGGAGTCGTGTGCTGCAACAGCACACGGTGTAGCAGTACAAGGATCGGGAGTGGTATCAAGAGGGTCCATCGCGTGGGTTTCCCAAGAGATGTTTATGTGGCCATTAGTAGGACGTAGGTGGAGGTCAAGGTGTAGTGGAGTGTTAATCATAAGGGGAGAGGGTTTGGAGATGTGACATCAGAGACTTAACACATTTGAAGCAACTAGTTCTTTATAGGGGAATTGAGATTCATCAAAGACCACATGCCAATTTATGTACATTCGTTTGTGTTTTGGGTCAAAACAGTGATACCCTTTATAACGGGCAGTATAACCTAAGAATATATGCAGGTGGTGGAGCAAGAGGCAAGTTTATGAGGGCCACGAGATGTGATGTTAGGATAGCATGCACATCCAAAGACGCGAAAACGGTTATAATCCGGGTTAGTTTGAAAAAGTTTTTGAAAGGGGAAGTTATTTGAAAGATTTGGCGTTGGTAGACGATTAATTGTGTAACATGTAGTACAAAAAGCATCATCCCAAAATTCGTAAGGTAATTTTGCATGAATTAGATGCGTCCGTGCCATTTCAGATAGATGTTGATGTTTGCGTTCCGCCACCTCATTTTGTTCCATGGAATCAGGACAAGACCAAGGATAGGATATATCCAGTCTTAACAAACCCTAATTTAACGAACCCTAATGTGCAAAACCCTAATATATACAATCCCCCCCATCTCCTGACATTATTCTCCTATCTAATATTACAAATATTGTGACAATTAAACTTGAATTCACAACAGATTACCCGCCTGGTGTGAGCAATTTAACATGCTCTTAATTGCACATCAACTTTTAGAGTTTATAGATGGGTCTCACCCTTGCCCTCCAATTCACATAACCCTTCTAAATGGATCGACCTCCCCTAACCCCCATTATATTACATGGCTTTGCATGGATCAAAGTCTCCGATCCTGCATTGCCGCCACTCTTTCTCGTCCTCTACTAAATGACATTGTACGCCACCCAACCTCAAAAGCTATGTGGGATGCCCTAGCTAAGCGGTTTCGGGATTACTCTATGGCCAAGGAGTTTGATCTCCGTACCCAATTAATTAATCACCGTAAGGATGGCAAAACAATAGATGCTTACCTTTCTAAACTAAAATCAACCACAGACGACCTAGCTGCCATTGACTCTCCTGTCTCACAACAAGAATTTCAACACTTTACAATTTACGGCTTACCCCCTGAGTATGCCGCTTTTGCTACTTTCACTTGTCAAACTTCAAAAAATTATACATATGAAAAGTTAAAAACCTCTTTACTCAATGAAGAGGCTGCTTTAAACTGACCTCAAGGATGCGCAGCTCCCGATTTAAGTCACGCTATGGTGGCCCAAGCCCCTCCCCAACCCGGTTCCACCGGGTCCCAGCCTCATCTGGGTAGCCGCGGCCGTGGACACGGCAGCAATCGACTTTAGGGACGCGGCGGCAGAGGCGGTCCTCCAGGACCTCCGGCTACTTCCGCACCCCATGGCGGCCCTCACCTACCCCCTACTCCGGTCCGTCCTCCTTTTGGCCCCCCCTAACACAAGTGCAGGGTGTGCTCGGCTCTGGTCCCCAATACTATCAGATCTGCTCCCAATCTAGTCACACGGCTCTAGCTTGCCCACATCAGTTTGATGGCACCTCTTATCCAGATCCCTCTCTTTCTTTTGCGGCCATGACGATAGGAGAACCGCATGACTACAATTGGTACCCCGACTCCGGTGCTACAAACCACATGACGCCAAATTCGGGTATTCTTGATAACCTTCTTCCTTATTCTGGTCATAAAGGTGTTTTAGTAGGTAATGGGGCATTACTACCTGTGACACATGTGGACTCTACTACACTACGTACCTCCCAAACCCCACTCGAACTTCCCAATGTCATGCTTGTACCCAACCGTACTCATAATCTCCTCTCCATTAAACAACTATGTCGTGACAATAATTGTAGGGTTGAATTTGACACTAATTTTTTTTGTGTTAAGGACAAGGCTACGAGGACACTACTTCTACGAGTACCCAGTGATGGGTCCCTCTATAGCTTCTCACCACATGATGTTGGCCTCATAGCTCGAGTAAGGAACGGAGAATTGTGGCATCAGAGATTAGGTCACCCAGGTAGTGCAATTCTTGACGTATTATGTAAGAAACATTTTTTTTTGCATGTTAAGTTTATGAATAAATGTTCCTCTTGTTGCTTAGGTAAATCTAAGAAACTTCCCTTTGAACGTGTAATTCAGAATACTTCTATGCCTCTTTACTCGATACATTCTGATGTTTGACAATCGCCTGTTCTATCTTCTTCAAATTATAAATACTATGTTCTCTTTATTGATGATTTTTCAAGATTCACATGGCTCTACCCGATGCAGCATAAATATGATGTTTATGAAATTTTTGTCACGTTCAAAAATCTTGTCGAGAACCAATTTAACAAGAAAATTAAAATCTTTCAAAGTGATGGTGGAGGTGAATTCGACCATCTGCGCATGAACGCACTTTGTCGGGATGCCGAAATTCACTTTCGTCTGTCTTGCTCTGATACCATGTGAAGGTGAAGTAAATGAGACTTCAATGATATAAATTGTACAACAAGATGCCATATATATAAGCCTAGCAATACAAGAGAAAGACATAAAGGCCCTTGGACTTTATGATAGTCAAGGGTTACAATAGTAAAAGTATTAAACCCTGGGCTACACTAGGAATGTTCTAGAATACTTCCAATATTATGATCAGCGTGCACTCCTATTGACAATTGATTACTCTCTCTCCATTGTTTTGTTTTGTTGCATTAGTGTTGTCTCTTCCTGTTCCTAGTCTTCTCTGTGATGGTGTTATCGTCTAGTCACCGTTAGTATCGCGTATAATTTTCTTTTCTCATGTTCTTCTGGATGTGATCCTGGCTAGTTTTGTTGGCTTGTACTAAGAGCTTTCTCTTTATTTAACGAAAACTGTTGGCTAGTTTTGCCCCTTTTTTTTTCTGCTGCACATTGTTATGCGGGCCAGCTCAAGCCCTGCCTTTGCGGGTTTGCCTGTATGGTACGCGACTCTTGTTGCTAATTATCAAAATAAGGTACATTGACTAAAATACCCCTTGAAAACATTTGGGACATTTTAAATGGATCACCATACATTGTCGTTTTAGTACAAATTGCGTTGTTGCAATTCTTTGTCTCCGGAAATAGAAAAATCATTGCACCAAATTTCAATATCTTTTTATGTTCCCAATATTGGATTACGCCAAAGAGGGTCCTATTTATCAGTACGAACAAAACCTAAAGTTACTAAAAAATAAAACAAAAAGGACAGGGCCCAATAGGAAATAAATAGACACTAAAAAAATAATCGGAAAGGTCTAAGTTCTTATCGTGCGGCCCACTTTGTGGCTATAATGCACGCCTCTTCTTGTTGCTCTCGTGACTGATGGCGGTCCATTCCGTCTGGTTTGTACGTTATTATTTCTGATGAGTTGAATATAAAGTCCTAGCCTTCGGGCTTTGTTCTGTTAAAAAAAAAAAAAGTAAATAACCGTACTTGTTAACAAATTATTTATCTTGACAATGCTAAATTTATTCCTCTCAATAGTATAATAACAAATTAATTACTATATGGTTTTTTTTTTTTTATTTTTACTATTAAAGAGTTAAATACTTTTAAAAAAATTTAAAAATATAGTTTAATATCTTTTTAAATTTTTTTTCCATTAATATGTTGCGAAAAGTAAAACCCAATTACTTTTTATTGCTTTGTCCCAAAAAAAAAAAAATTTTTTTATTGCTAACTCATAAATAAACTGAAACATTAACTATGAAAAGAAAGAGCATCTCATGACTCCACAATTACACACACACCAATAATGTTATTGTGCATGGTTGTTTGTATTGATGTTGTTGTGGGTGGTGTGGGTTATCTTATGCTCGGTCTGTATGTGCTACTTAATATCTTGATGTCTGTGTCATCATTTCACTGGCTTGCTGTGAAGATCATTGCCATGTCATTTTTGAAATTGACTATCGAGAGGTCATTTGAGTCCTTGAGTCAGATGCCCAAACTCATTTGCGTAGCCAAAATCATAGGCTTGACCTAGCTTTGCTTTAGGTTTCTGAAAAGAGGATTACTCTTGTCCTTCCAAATATGCCAGCACAGGAAAATGAACTTGACAAGATTCCTTCCCTCCTAATAATTACTCTTGCTTCTCCTCATTTTTCAATTTGTCAATTAGGTTAGACTGCTTGGGGGAAGTCATCAGCCACCACAACGATCTAGCTACCTCCCACACCTCCTTAGCTCTCGCGCAAAGCAATTGCACATGGGCAGGATCCTCATTGTTTTTCCTGCACCAAGTGCAGGACCCCACATGCGATGACAAACACTTACCAAGCTAATCCCTTGTTGGAAGACAGTCATTCAACACCTACCAAAGAAAGACCTTGAGCTTGGGATAGACATCCAAGTTCCAGATCTAGCGAAATTCCCAACTCTTCCTTTCAAACCATTCAAGATTATGCACCAACCAGGTTGTCGATTTCGCACTGAACTGGCTACTGTTAGAAAAGTCCCAACAGAGTTTATCCTCAACACTGGTCTTAGGGATTGGGACTGCTAAGATAATGTTGCGAAGGATTCAAGGAACCTCACGGTCCATCTTTTCCATGTCCCACTTGCCACTCGAGATAAAATAGGCACTTTACGACTACAATCCACTGTGCTTCCACATTGAAGTTTGTGTAACCACAATCTCACTCATGTATTTTTTGTGTTCTTTTAAACTTTTATGTAATCTGCAATGCAATATGAACTTCAAGCGTGTGTTTTAAAATTTAATTGACATTGAACTAGGAGTTCTAAAGAAAAAATAATTAGACATATTGAGATAATTTATGCAACGCCTATAGCTGTTAGATAGGATATTACCCTTAAACTATTTTGGTGATATTCCTATAATCCGGGTCTGAGATTGGTAACTCGAAGTCATTCCTCGATTGCTTGATTGTGGTTTATATTTATTCAATTTATATATAGTTTTAATTGAATTTTAAAAACCTGAGGACCGACCCAATTCGCAGTCAAGTTGATTTAGTTTTATAACGATTCCTTGTGGATACAATACCCATTTTTTACCCAATAGCTATGATGAACTCGCACACTTGTGAGTACACCGGTTTTAATATACTTCAAAATCACATCAAGTTTTTGGCGAGATTGCTATTTCATGGCTTATCTAATGTGAAACTATCTTAATCAAAAAAAGGATGAAGAATTAATTTGGATAAACTTATAAAAGAGGAACCCAACTAGTAAAATTCCTTTTAATTTTTTCCCCAAATTTTTATGATTTTATATGGTATGAAAACTAATGCCCTATTAGTCATTTAAAAAATGAAATATAAGAGATTATTTTCAAAAAAATAGATAAGATCTCAATATAAATAAATTTATAAAGGATAAATTGCAAAAGACCTCCCAACTTCAAGATTAAAAAGAAGAAAGGGTCACTTTTTTCAAAAATCCGTACAAAATGAGAGCAGTTAAGTGTTTGATTTTATTTTACAAGGGGATTTTTCCGCTTTTAGATTAAAAAAAAAAGGGTTTTATGTCCTTAGACAAAAGATAGAGGAGTTTTATGCTTCTAGGCAAAATATAGAGGGGGCATTTTTACAATTTATACAAAAGTAACTCTTTTAGTCAATTATAATGTTGATATTATAAATTTTTAACAAAAGAAATTTTTTAAAATTTCATCAAAAATCTAAAAATATATTGCAAGATAAAATATAATATTTTTTGATAAAAATAGATTTCAAAATGAGATAAGTAAATTTAAAATAAACAAGTCACAAAATTTAGAAAATTAAAAAATTCATGTCAAATAGTTTTGTGGGGAAAAAAATTGGAAAAATCTAAAGTTAAAAAATATCTTTCAACCCACTGGCTCATATAAATTATTAAGCTGTTGACCTTAACTCTACCCTTGTCCTAAACTTTTAAGCATACGAGTTAAGGTGTGTGCGGACTTTGCCCAGTTACCCTAACTGTCTTCATATATTTAATTTTCTTGCACCATAGACATACAAAAAAATCCTAAATATATAAAAAAGTTTATTTAATGGAGCATTGGTTGAATCCACAAACAAAAACAAAAATAAATGAGACAACAAGAAAAACAAATGAAACACTATGAACACAATAATTTTTCTAGACTTTTCAATTTTATTTCTTTTATATTTTTTAAATTTAGCAATCTAGTTAAAAATTATTTTTGTTAAAAAAATATTATATTTAATCTTTTATTTTTTTTAAAACTTTTGTCATGGAAATTTTGAAAATATTTTCTATGAATTATTATAATTAATTAAAAGATTTATTTTTAAATAAATAGTATAATATTTCATATTTACTTTTTGTATAAAAATATAAAACCACTTATCTTTTACCTAAATAAATATATATATATATATATATATATATAAAATCTCCTTGTCTTTTGCTCAAAAATAGAAAATCCACCCATCTTTTATCTCATAAAAGAAAACTCTCTTTTAAAAATAAAATTAGACACTTAACACCTTACTTTTAAAGGGTAAAATGGTCATAAAAGTAGAGTTTAAGATTTACTTAATAGATTGGGTAAAGCGATGGATTTTCAAAAAGTAAGGGAATTAAATATTTGGGTTTAAAATTTGAGTTATCTATGGAGTCTGGTTGAATTGGACATACTAAGGTTTTAGTGTGGAGGCTCTTTCTCTCTTTATATATACTAGGGTGGAGAGCTGGAGATGTTTCATATAACCTTGCAATGAAATAATGGAACTATTGTGCTCTCTTTTATGGATGTAGGCTCCAACTGAATCATATAATTTTAATATTATTGATTTTACTCTCCAATCCTCTTTTGTTCATGATTTTTATTTCGATTAAGGGTTTTGGTTTTCATGGTAGCCCTAACAAAAGTGAAGAGATTTTTGTCTAATTTGGAAGGTTTCTACAATTTACCTATTTATAAATTTATAAAATGGAAGTATAACCCTCTGCTTGATAACGAGGTAAGGGGTTAAGGGGTTGTTTAGTAATGAGGGATAGAGGGGTGGGAACGAGAATGAGCAATTTATTCTCAAATTTTGGCTGTTTGGTACGATGGGGTGGGAATGGGGAGGGGGTAGGAGTGGGATTGAATTTAATTCTAATTCCCTCGTTCTCATACCCAGGGAGGTGTGGGTTTGGAAATGGAGGAATGAAGATGAGATAAAAATTATTATTATTATTATTGTTGTTGTTGTTATTGTTGTTATTGTTATTGTTATTAATTTTATTAGTATTATTATTATTGTTGTATTTATAGTTACTATTATAGTAGTAGTAATAATAATAATAATAATAATAATAATATTATTGTTATTATCATTATTATTATAGTTATTTTGATTTTCATAGTTGTTATTATTATTATTATTATTATTATTATATCAAAATTTATTGGAAAATATTTTGATAAACCATTTTCCTTATATCTACTCCCACTGGTGCATACCGAACATGTGAATGACTATTTTAACTTTATTTCACCTACATGTGCCAAATAGAGGAGTGAGAATGACTAAACTATTACCAATTCCCAAAAGCTATTACCATTCCCACGTTCTCACTCCCGCAAACTATTAATGCTTTGTTTGGCAACTGGGTAAATGAGGGGTAAAGAGAGGGAGGGTAAAGTAATATCCTACTCTTATTTGAATATATCAAATTAAAAGGGATAAGGGTAAAAAGGGATAAACGAGTTATCCTTGTTTGGCAATTAGGCAAAGGGGTAAGGGTAAAGAGAATTATAATTAAAATAAAGGTGAAAGTGTTCAAAAATTATCCGTACCCCCCAATTTAGGGGTTAAAAAAATTGAGGATAAAGAGGGGTAAAGGGGGGAAAGAAATTACACCCAATTACCCTCCTTTATTTCTCAAACAAAATAGGGATAAAAAATTAACCCTATTTTTCCTCACCCCTCTTTACCCTTAGAGGGGGTCAGGGTAACGGGATAAACTTTTATCCTTATTTGGCAAAATGTTTTGTGGGTAAAGGAAGATTTGGTCTTTTTAAAAAAAAAAAAAATAGATAATTTTACTTTTATCTAAACCATAACTTTTTGTACCCTTTCTTTACTCAAGTGTTAAATAAAAATAACTCATTTAAACCAGCACAAACAACAAACAATAATAAAATAGTATCTTACTCTTTCTCTTCTTTTTAATTTATCTGATTGACAAATAAGACATAAATAACACTACTGTTGGGGGTAACTAGAAGAGTATAAACGAAGCTCAACAGAGCATCCCTGATTTTGATGCATTTAACGGAGAGAGAGTGAGAGAGAGAGAGAGAGAGAGTACAGTGCAAGTTTTATTTTTACACATGAAAGGTGTCATCTTTTTTCCCCTTCTCTCTTCTTCTCTTCACTTACTCTGAGTGAACCCAAAACCAACCCCCCCTCCCCTCTCTCATTTTTTTAACTCCATTTTCATACCCACAACACAAAAAGGTTTGCATTCCTTCTCTACTTTCTCTCTCTAAATTTGATTTGATTTTTAGTTTAATCCCCTCAATGCTGAGTTTGTTTTGACTCCTTTGTGTGTAAATTTGACCGATTAGATAGATTCTGAGCCCTAATTTTCTGGGTTTTTTTTTTTTTTTTTGCTATTTTTATTACTTTTTGATTTGATTTTTTTTCATGGGTCTTTCTTGAGTCTACTGCATTTTTTGTTTTAAAAATGACCCGTTTGGATTTTTGTTTATTTTTATCTGATTTGGGTAATTTTTAGATAGATTAGAACTCTAGTTTTCTGTGTATTTTTCAGTGATTTTATCTCTTTTTGATTTTAGTCTACTGCATTTTTCTTTTTAAAAATGACCCATTTGGATTTTTATTTTTCTTTCTCAGATAGAACTCTAATTTTCTGATTTGGGTAATTTTTGATAGATTCTGAGTGTTTTTCACCCCTAATTTTACCCCTTTGATTTAATTTCTTTACTTTATGAGGTTGGGGTCTTCGGAAATAGACTCCAAAACCCTGCCATGGCAAGAGCCTCTATGAGTCACTCGATTGTTGTTGTTGTTGATTTAATTTTTTTTCATGGGTCTTTCTTTGTTCTACTACATTCTTTCTTTCTTTTTCGTCTGACCCATTTGGATTTTTGTTTTGATTTCTTTGATTTGAGTAATTTTAGATAGATTAGAACCCTGATTTCTGGGTTCTTTTACCTAATTTTCTTCTCCTTGATTTTGATTTCTTCATGGGTCTTTCTACAGTTTACTGCATTGTTTTTCTTTATGACCCATTCGGATTTTCCTTTTTCTTTCTCTGATTTTGGGTAAATTTTGACAATTAGAGCCCTAATTTTCTGGGATTTTCTTGATTTTATCCCTTTAGATTTCTTCATGGGTCTTTCTTCAGTCTACTACATTGTTCTGATTTGATTGGTTGTTGGGCATTGAAGACTTTGATTTAAAAGCTTGAATTGATGCTTAAAGGACTCAAGAATTGATTGTTATATACTTTAAGATGTCTCATTTTCCCCCTTTTCTCTCTCTTTTTCTTTCATTTCTTGATGTATCTCTTTAAATTTTTTCTGGGGTCAGTTTTCTATTCTGGGTCCAAAAATTTGGCTATTTAGTCAAGGATAAGATAATCTATTTTGGTGATTTTCTCTACATTTTGGGGTTTTTTTTCTTGTCGATTATGTACAGGTATCACTCTGTAGGGATAAGACTGCATACATCCTACCGTCCCTAGATTTTCTCTTATGGGTTGTTCTTCTAGATTATCTTTTTTAATTTGCATTTGGATTTGAGATTTCTGGGTCTGTTTTAAACTTCAGTTGCACGCTGATTGTTAGATTTTCACTGTCTTCTTGATTAATTAGTTTGCTAATTACTATGAGATCTCACATGCAACCTTTTTGGCAACAAAATTTTGGTTTAATTTACTCAAATTCAGTAATCTCTGACTGGGCTCTAGAAATGATATTTTTTTTCCTGATTTTAAACTGAAAACAAAAGGACCAAAAATAAGAAAATTCCGTTCTTAGAACATGGTTTTCATGGTTATCCAAAACCAAAAATCGCAAACAGAAAACGATAGAAAGAATCCTTACAGAACACGCAGATAGCCTCTTTTTCTTTTGATCATTGTTTTACAAAACCTCCTTGAACTGTTGCTCCTCAACTATCAATTTGGATTAATTAGGAGGTCTACTTGAATTTGCATCCCCCTTTTTTTAACTACATCAACAATCAAAATTACATCCATATCATGTGATGATTTGGAGGGTCTAGTTGAGATCAATCAAGTGATATGCATGTTATTTTGACTGCCAGTGGAGTTGAAAATTGAGATGGACTTGGTAACGGGCCGAATTGATACAAATTAATAGTTAAAGGGGTTGTGTTTGATGAATTTGCCAGTTCAGAGGACCACCACTTTTGATTTCAAGCAATAGTTTAGAGTCTCCATAGTGTTCATTCTTATTTTATCTGGGTACACAGTCTAATTTAAACTAACCAAGTGATGTACGTGTACCTTTGACTGCTAATGCAATTAAATATTTGGATGGAATCAGAACAACGGGTGTACCTTTGACTGCTAATGCAATTAAATATTTGGATGGAATCAGAACAACGGGTCTAATCAATATAAACTCATAGTTAAGGATTGTGTTTGGCTATCACTTTGATTTTAAGCAACAGAAGAAAGATTTTCATGGTGTTCAGCGTTGCCCCTTTTATGGGTTCGGGGGGCATTCTAAGTCAAATCTATTCATTGCATGGCTTTATTTACTCCGTTATCCATAATATTTCTAAGTTTAGTCGAATGGGTTAGTCCGTCATGCTTTTTGTAGCAAAATCACTCCCTCATCTTCGAACTTGTACGAAGTTTTGGTCATCAGGCAGGGAAGCAAAACATGAAGGACTATCATGAACAAGCAAAGACAAGGGACCAATATGAACGAACTCGCAAACATTAGGCACTAATAGTCTAAATAACTCGATTATATGAAATTTTCCTTCCTAATCAAATACTTTTCTTGTTGATACAGATAGAGACTGATGTCATTATGCTGAGAAAGAGGACAAGATCAGTACAGAAGGATCAACAGATGGGTCAGATAACATCTGATGCATGTTTAGAGTCCTTTTTACAGTCTGATTTTGTAGGGCAAAAGCAAAAGACCAGTTCTTTTTTCACTCTTCCTGGTCTTTTTGTAGGGTTAAGCCCTAAGGGTACCCTAGATTGTGACTCACTTAGGAGCCCTACTTCCCCTTTAGATTTTAAGCTCTTTAGATCACTTAAGCCCTCTCAAAATGGTACCCAAAAGTGTTGGGATTGTCAGAAAGTTGGGCTTAGCATTGTTGATTCTCTTGCTGATGATGATTTTGATGAAAAACCAGATGGAAATTTGAATTTTATCAGTTCGTCTAACAGTAAAAGTATACTTTTTGGGCCGCAAATTAGGACTAAGGTGTCGAATTCTCGTACCCACATCGAAAATCCAACAGATCTTCAAAAGGGTAGCTCTGATGTTTTATTTGAGATTGGAGAGGACCCTTTTGGACCAGACCCATTTGGACCCGACCCGTTTGGAAAGATTCAATCTTTTTCATTGGATTCCAAGAGATCGGGTTTCGATGTTTATAGGCTAGGGGGGTTCAAACCCAAGTTGAGGGCTGAGGGTTCATGTTTGAGAAACGAAATGTTTAGTACAGAGTTGAAGAATGTGTTGAGTTCGAGGGCTGTGCCGGTTGCATCTAGCGATGGATTTTCCGGGTCTCTATCAGCTAGTGAGATTGAGCTTTCTGAGGATTATACTTGTGTGATTTCACATGGCCCAAATCCCAAAACGACCCATATTTTCGGTGACCGCATTTTGGAATGTCACCCTAACGAAACCGACTCAGGAAATAAGAAAGGGGAGAGCTTGGAGGTTGGAAGGGGGACTGTTGTTGCATCCCCTTGTGATGATTTCTTGAGCTTTTGCCATTTTTGCAAGAAGAGGTTGGAAGAGGGAAAAGATATATACATGTACAGGTTTGTCCCGGACATCGTTGTGGCTTCGACTTCTTAATTTGTCATAAATCACCCGTGTTGGATTGGGATACTTCGATCTCGGTCTGTGAAGGAGCTACTTAGAAACAAATGAAAACAGTTTCCCGAGATGTTTCCTATCGAACTTTCTCATTTTTTGATAAAAAAAGTATAAGCAAAGTGATTCCCGCAAATCAAAAAATGGACAATTTGATCCGAACGATTAGGGTAACCAATCCAAAAATGACCAGTTTGAGTACATCCCATCCTTAAAAGTACGGATATCAGTTTGGATACAAATATCATCTTGGGATTCTTTCAGGTTACAAACTCGGATCGTGTGCTATCTACTTACATACATGAATTATACTAGATATTGATTTAAATGTCTAATAAACATACTCGTGATGCTTTATCGAAGGGAAAGAAAAAGAGTAATTCATTGTTGAAATGACATACGGATGACACAGGCTCCCTTTGTTTTCCATTTGGAAAGCACAAAGGGACAAGTATTTAAAACTATTTTCCCACTTTTCCCATTTCATAGAGTTTTGAGCAAATTTTCAATTTTTTATGTTCCTCGAAAAATTTCCCTGAAAAACTAAAAACGCTCTATTATAACACGTGCAATTACATCATTTGTTGTTCTTTCAGAGGCGAGAAGGCGTTTTGCAGTGCAGATTGTCGTAACGAAGAGATTTTGATTGAGGAGCAAAAGGAGAAATCCATCATCAATGAAGCTCCCATGGAATCTCTTGACTCCAAAAATGGTGATGAAAATTTTGAGCAATGCATGTTTACTATTACATAGAAGAGATATCATGAACTTTAGCTTTCCTAGTGCCACTAGGCCCATGATTGATGATCAACCCATCGTGGACGTTTCGATGATCATCCGTAAATAAAAGAGCTGTGTTTTTGTGAATCGTTTTGCAGCCACGGATTATCGGATTAGTATACCGAGTGGTCGGGCCCTCATCGGTCATGGCTTTAGCAGCCTAGTGAGTGCAGATCGACTAACTTTGTTTTCATAAGTAATGGTCGAGATATAAAAATATGATCTTGGTTTTGCCATTTTGGGGTGAAGGGACGGCATGCATTCTTGTTACCTAACCCTTCCCAATAAGGAAAAGAAAAAGAAAAAAAAAGAAAAAAAAGGAAAAAAAAATTAGATATTTTGGATTTTTTTTTTTTTTTTTTGAAATCTCCATATTAGAAGGAGTTGATGTATAAGCTTCCATTGGGGACAAATTATTAAATGAATATAATATATATTAGTTTTGAATATATAATAGATTTGTTAGTTGTTAGGATTATTTATGTCAAAGGTCGTTATATGTTGCCTATTATACTAATTTAATTATTTTACTTTTAATTGTGTCAATTGAGTTCTTATGCAATTTTTTTGATAATTGGTCGATTCTTTGAATGTACTATGTGAGCGAATGGAAAGACAAATAGGGACTGTTTGTCCACGATAATTAAAAATAGATCACAAAAAACAGCAAGACAATAGAGTGACGAAAACTGGGGGTGTTCAAAAAAATTCGTAAGCTAAATACCGAACCGAAATTTCGAAATACTGATTTGAAAATGCGGTTAACCATACCGATTTACCGAAAGTGGGTTAATTGAGCCCAACCGAATTACCGATTTACCTAAAGTGGGTTAACCGGTGTTTTTAGTTATGGTAACGGTTAGAGATTTTTGAGTATTTTGGTTACGGTTAACCGAACTGAAATACTTTTCGGTATAGTTAATCGAACCATGAACACCCCCAACAAAAACTACTCAAATAATGACCAGATGATGGGATCACATGAAGCGCTCATGGGACGTAAACGCGCCCATGCCATAAAACAACTGATCACCCACTGGGCCCTCTTGAAGTCGTCGCACGCCATATTGCCAGTCGAGGACTCTAGTGTTGCACGCCACACTACTAGTCGAGGACTCAACTAGAAAAAGGGCGATACAGCTCATCCATGTCGTCTAGTGTTAAATTAAGGTGTCATTAGGGGTACGATTGCCTTACACTTAATTAGGCGTTATTTGTTTTGGAGTTCTCGTTGTGGGAAGGCTTTTGTCTCGAGTACTTTTTATTGTTTGCCTTTGAATTTTGCCCTGTACTTTTATGCTTTATTGGGTTTGTATACTTAAATTATGGAGAAGAAAAAAAACACTTCATAAACACCTCGTTAAAGCATCAAGACCTGAGCCTCCCCTAATCCTATCTTTTCTTTTAAAATCAATAAGGCCATTATAGGAGAGTGGAAGGTGCCTCGAACCCAGGACCCCCGACTAACATCAATATCACCCAATGGGATCAAGTGTTTTTTGCTGCAGTCTTTCATTTTTTTGATAATTATCTTCTAGAGTTATGGTACAAAATAAGGAAACCCGGAAAAGAAAGGTCTGAGCAAGCCCGCATAAAAGCGTGCAGTAGAGAACAATAGAATTAGTCAACATCACAGCTAGGGAAAAAAAAATAGAAGAAAAAAAATTACAAGGAATACTAACTATTTCTAGAAAAGTACCTTGTGTATAATTTGGCTTTGAATAAAGAAGTTAAGGCTCTGTTTGTTTTGCAGGAAAAGTAGATTCTAGGAAATAGTTTTCCTTCGGAAAAGATTTTTAAGGAGAATTGAAATCCGATTAAGGTCTTCCCTCGTTTATTTCAAAGGAAAATTTGCTTCCATATTAATGTTTTCTTGTATGGTTTAAAAGAAATATTTTTCACAAATCATCTTACATCTTATTATAGGACAATCTAGGTAGCAATGTAACATATATAAAAAGTAATAGAAAAATAAAATTAACTATCAAAGCCATTTAAAATTGAAAAATTATCTCTTAGGTGTATATATATATATAAAATAAGGTACCCTAAGATACGAAATTTTATCACCTAAATATGCTCTTCGAATTTGGTGAATTTTCGTTACTATGTCATGCTAGCATTTTATGACAAAAGAAATTATCAAATTATGATAGGGATACATATATGTTCTTGAAACACGTGTTCCACATCAATAATTTTTATTTAGAATCTACCAAATTTTAAAAGAAAATACCTTATTTATAAAATTCTTGAACTTCAGAGTACTTGGGCAATAGAACTTTTAAACTTGAAGGTACATTATTGTTTATTATTAAAACAACGGAGTACCTATGTAGTAAATGTTCAAATTCCAAGATACCTAATTAATAACTTTCTTATATAATATTATATAATAATTCAAAATAATGAAAATTGTTCTTTTGAAACCATAATAAAGTAACATCTGGATTTGTTTAATTATTCGGTCCAATTCTTGTCCGATATTGTGATGTTAAAGTTTATGTTCCAATTCAATTCATTTCAGTTCGAATCTTATCCGGACAATAATTGCTGTGAAGGCTCTTATACCACTTGGAATCACGACTTCTCTTATTTTATAAGGAAAGTCATTTTCCCTGTATTTTGGGAAAATATTTTCCGTCGGAAAAGCTTTTCCATAAAAAAAAAGCACGTCAAATAACGAAAAATATTAAAATTAATTTCTAGAATCTCATTTTCCGCCAAATCAAACGGAGCCCTAAATTTGCATTGGTAGGGGTTCATTTTCGATGCCTTCATTATCAAAATACCCCCCTGAAATGATATTTTGGACTTCAACCAAATTGGTTGTGTTTGGTGACATGTCACTAACGAAACCTCGACTTTCGTATCGCGAGTTGTCTCATTAATTTTCGAAATAAAAATCAATAATAATAACGAACCCAATCCATCAAGGGCTCCCGCTAAATGCAAGGTCTAGGGACGGGGGAAGGTTGAGATATACGCAGCGTTACCCTTTCAGGGTATTACCCTAAAGGAAGACTGTGTCCGAGGACCCTCAATCTAAAAAACATATAAAAAGCAGCACGGAGAGAGTAAAAAGCAATAATAAGCAATAGAGCAACAAAGCAACAAAGCAACAAGCAGCAAAGCACATAGCCTCGTGATGCAATAATACAAAATCAACATTGGTTTCTAAAAAGTGGTCTTTTGGAAAAATTATTTTTAAAAACGATCAGTTTTCACCTATCACTACAACTTTTATATTTTTGGAGTGTTTATTATTAGTCTTCATACTTTATCTGTTATATCAATTTGGCCACTAAAGTTTTAATTGTTTTCAGTTTAGTTTTTGTATAATTGTAATTAGTCTAGTCAAATCCATTTTTAAGAATTAACATTAATTTTTCATGTGAATTAGCATTTGCAAAGCACGTACACCTTATTTAAACGTCAATCCACACTAGCTTGATGCTGAAAGCTCTGTTAGCAAAATACGATATGACAATTAAATGGGATCTAATAAATAAAACACAGCTTAACAATTTGTTGACTTACAAAGCAAAGAATAATATTAATCACAATAATGCTAATAGAAACATAACACATAATAAGCAATTGGCTGCAATCAATAATTTAAGAATCAAAGTGATAAATGTAGTAAATAATAGAATATGAGTATTTAATTTAGTTATAGATATTGATTATTTTCAATTATCATTTATTATTTAAACAAAAAAAAAATACAAATATGTGTTATAATACATGTATTATATGGATAAATTCAAGAAAACACGTATTTTACTGTATTATTGACAATGATATGTAAATGCCCTTTTGAATGGGATAATACAAATCTGGAGCCAACATGTGTATTATACGCGAACTTTACTGATAGATACTGAAAGCATATAATAACAACAACAAACCCAATGCCTCAAGGGCTCCTATTTAAGTGAGGTCTTGGGAAATGGATGTACGTAGCCATACCCTTTCAAGATGTAACCAAGCTGAGAGGCTGTTTCCAAGAACCCCCAGAGACTGAAAGTATATATGAGTGTTAATTAACGTTACATTTCGGTTGCAAATTAATGTTTATTAATAATGGATTTGATTGGAATAATTTTAATAGCACAATGGCTGCATTGACACAATTTAAAAGTTAGGAACTAAATTAATATAATAGGTAAAATACAGAAAATAATGACATAGATAAATAATTTTTTAGAATATTTACTTGTTACAATCTAATTTTTTTCAATAACCTTTAGCATTTTGGTAAAAAAATCACGTGCTACGCACATGAGTTTTTGGGTGGAACTGAAGACGAAAAACAAAAACTGTATTGGGCAAAAAATACTAAGGGACTATATGGTAAAAAGGAAATGAATTTGTGAGAGTGAGAATGAGGGGACCGGAATGACTTTTGGAGAGTGAGAATGATCCTCTTTGCTAACGAGGAACCCGATTATCCGGTAAATCCTAGCTCATGTAGCAACCCACACACCATAGAAGCCAGAGAATGATCCTTTATTTGGTATATATGTGCAATAGAGATGAAAATGAAGCTGAAATAGTCATTATAATTTGTTATGTTTAGTATGCACGTGTCGAAGTGAGTATAAGCAAAATAGTTAACTAATATATTCTCCAATATATTTTAGTATAATACTAATAATACTAACAACAACAATAAGAATAATATAATAAGAATAACAATAACGACAATAATAGCAATGACAACAACAACAACAACAATAACAATAATAACAACAACGACAATAGCAATTTTTTGAGATGTGAGAATGGCCTAGACATTCGCACTCCTCTATTTGGTATATGTGTGCAATGGAGATAAAAATGAGATCGAAATAGTAATTCCATATTTGGTATACACTTGCGGAAGTGGATATAAGTAAAATAGTTTACTAAAATGCTCTCCAATAAATTTTAATGTAATAGTAATAACAACCACAACAACAACAACAACAACAATAACAACAACAACAACAATAATAATAATAATAATAATACAAAATAATAACAATAACAATAACAATAAAAAAAATAACAACAGCAGCAACAACAATAATAATGATGATAATATTGAGGATAATAAAGATAGGGCACATATTAAGGAACATTTATTGCACTAAATTCTTCTATTTTATTGGTCCATACAAAAATAATAATATTTTTCCTTTTTAATATGTGGATAATTTAGTAAAAATTCAATAAATACAAGTGCAACACATGTTAGAAAATCTGTTATTTATTATTATAACAATTACTATAAATACTACAACAACAACAACAATAATATGCAACAACAACAATAACAATAATAATAATATGCATCTTGATTAATCTCAAAGTTATTTGCGGGCATGCCTATCACAACTTTTTTCGCTAAGTACTCCCAAAAAAAAAAAAAAAAAAAAAAATTTTGCACCAACAATTTGGAGGTTTATCCATATGC
Organism: Simmondsia chinensis; assembly: GCA_018398585.1. Classification (NCBI taxonomy): domain Eukaryota; kingdom Viridiplantae; phylum Streptophyta; class Magnoliopsida; order Caryophyllales; family Simmondsiaceae; genus Simmondsia; species Simmondsia chinensis. The sequence goes on along the minus strand of JAGTTD010000005.1, from coordinate 36,280,895 downwards.
AAATTGATTGTCTCTAATATCAACTAATGCAAATTGCCAAATTACCAGAAGAAAAAAGGGAAGGATTTAACAATCTTTCTTAATTCTTATTGCTAAATTAAGAAAAGAACAAGGCAAATATAAAGTTAAATTTTAATTCTTACCAAGAGAATAAGGGAAAAAAAATAAAAAAATAACCCAAATTAATCAAAACCAAGCTTTCAAAATAAGAAACTCACGGCCTTTTATAGGTATTCTTGTAACCCTACTCTTAATTCAAATGGAACCCTAAAAAAAAATATTATGTTTTATATTGCTGATTTATTTAATTAGGATTAGAGTCTTTGAGTTATGTTATAACTGGAGTTAGAATATAATTATTCTTTTTTAATTATTTTTGGCTCTCTCTCTCTTCTCTCTCTGTACTGACTCTCATCTCTTCTCTCTACTGACGCACCCCGCCCCATCCCCTCAACGGCTAGCGAGCCGGGCTCCACACCTGCCGTCGGTCACCTCGCCGACCGTCCGACCACCACCACAACCGGCGGCACCAAGATGGTGCGGCCGCAGCACCTGCCAGCCCGCCCCACCGCACGCAGCAGCTCCCCCGCCCTCTATACCCCCCATCCCTCCTCTCTCCTCCCCTCCCCGGCCTTTGCCCTGCCACCACCGGCCACCACAACCACAACGCCACCACATTCACCCCACCCTCAACCGGACCCAGCACCAACCCATGTGCACCCACCCGACCTCTGAACACACCGGCACACACCACCGCCTCTCACCCCACCTGACCTCCGTACCCCCCCAACCCCACCCCCGACCTCGACAGACCTCGGTACCCCCCGACCCCAACCACAGCACCCACAGCACCGACCACCCCTCCTCCTCCGTACACCTCGCCCACCTCACCCCCGAACACCCCACCCCACCCCAGTACACCCCGTCCCACCCCACCACCGAACACCCACAACACCCACTGCACCACTACCATCACCTCTCTCCCCCCACCTCAAGGCAGCCCTGCCCGCCACCTCTCCAAGACCAAACTGCAGCCAACCGACCGGCCCAGGTAAGTATAACCAGTCAGCCTCAGGTTCAAATCCCTGACCTTTTCTTTGTTCGGTGCTCCTCATTATCGTTCCTATTACTTGTGCTGGGTTTGGTTTATCATTGTCTCTGGTGATTGTATGCGTGAATAATCGTGAATAGGGATATGTAGTTTACGAACTTTACCAACAATGGAGCTCAAAATGTGAGGCCATCTCTAAATAGGGTAGAAGCGGGACGGAAAAGTTCACGAGGTGAGGGGAGACTGCAAATTGGGACATTAAATGTTAGCACGCTGACCAAGAAAAGCTTTGAAGTGGCCCAAATGATGGTTAGGAGAAAGATTAACATCCTGTGCATCCAAAAGACTAGGTGGGTGGGTACAAAAGTAAGAGTTGTGTGAGGTTACAAATTATGGTATTCGGGCTAAGTAAGGGGGAGAAATGGAGTGGGTATTATGGTGGATAGATCCCTTAGGGACAAAGTAGTAGGGGTCACTAGGACTAGCGATTGGATTATTAGCATCAAGTTAGTTTTAGGTGGGGAGATGTTGAACATCATAAGTGCATACGCCCCATCGATAGGACATACATAGTAGGAGAAGGCCAGTTTTTGGGAGGACTTAGACATAACAATGTAAGGGATACCCCAGAGCGAACAAGTTGTGATTGGAGGTGACTTTAATGGGCACATGAGAGCGAACACAGAAAGCTATGTATCCCACCATGGAGGATTTGGTTATGGAAGGAGAAATGATGAGGGCAAGGCTCTGTTAGACTTTGCCGTCACCTATGAGCTAATAGTGGCCAACACCTTCTTCAAAAAGCGTGAGGACCACATCATCACCTATCGGAGTGGTGGAGCAAAGACCCAGATTGACTACATATTACTAAGAAAGAGGATTCAAAAAGATTGCAAGGATTACAAGGTTATCCTTTGGGAGGACCTCTCAACACAACACAAGGTAGTGTGTGCTGAGGTTAGGGTCAAGAGAGGAACAAGAAAGCCATCAAGCCATCACAGCCACGCACCCAATGGAGGGAGCTGAAGGGGGAAACTCTCAAGTCTTTAAGGAAAGAGTTGAGGTTGAGCTTGGAGAGGATTGGGAGGAAAATTTAAACCACATGTGGAACCAAGTAGCCCAAAAGATTAAGGATGTGGCACGGGAAGTCCTAGGCGTATCAAAAGGTGGGGCACCAAACAACAAAGAGACCTGGTGGTGGTGCAAAGAGGTCCAAGAGAAGATTAAGGCGAAACAAGACTGCTTCAAGAAGTGGGATCGAAGTGGAGATGAAGACAAGAGACAACAATAGAAACAGGCTAAGAAGGAAGCAAGGATAGCAGTAAGAGACGCACAATCCAAAGCCTTTGAGGAGTTCTATAAAAGGCTGGATACAGATGAGGGGGCTGGAGACCTCTATAAAATTGCAAAGGCAAGAGAAAGGAGGACTAGAAACCTAGACTAAGTAAGGTGCATAAAAGAGGCAGCCGGACAAGTGCTCGTGGATGAGCAACAAATTAAAGCAAGGTTAAAATCCTATTTCCACGATCTGATCAATGAGAAGGGAGATACAGTTACACCTCCAGAAGTTCTACAAGCACCAGCAGAGCACGAGTCCCACGACCACTGCACCGGAATCAGACTCGAGGAAGTTAGGGAAGCATTGAAGAAGATGAACAGGTGTAAAGCAGTCGGCCCAGATGGTATACCCATTGAGGCATGGAAATGTACTGGAGAAGCGGGTATCATATAGTTGACTAAATTATTCAACCAAATTCTCCAGGGGAAAAAGATGCCTGATGATTGGCGGAAGAGCACACTAATCCCTGTCTATAAGAATAAAGGCGACATTTAGAGTTGTGCCAACTACAGAGGAATCAAACTAATGAGCCACACTTTGAAGCTTTAGGAGCGGGTCATAGAAGGAAGGCTCTGCCATCAAGCAGGAGTCTCAGAGAACCAATTTGGATTTATGGCAGGTAGATCAAGATAGAAGCCATCCATCTCCTGAGGAGGTCCATAGAGTACTACAGAGATAGACAAAAGGACCTTTATATAGTTTTCATTTATTTGGAGAAGGCGTATGATAGAATACCGAGAGAGATTCTATGGATGGTCCTGGAGAGGAAAGGTATCCACGAGTCCTACATACGAGCCATCAAGGACATGTACGAAGGCGCTTAAGCTAGTATGCGCACTCCGGAAGGAGAGACAGACGCTTTTCCCATTACAATAGGGGTACACCAAGGATCAGCGTTGAGTCCCTTTTTGTTCGTTTTGGTGATGGACGAGCTCACTAGGCACGTTTAAGGGGATGTACCTTGGTGCATACTTTTCGCGGACGATATAGTTATAGTGGGAGAGTCTAGAGTGGATGTGAATGAAAAACTAGAACTTTGGAGTCTAAGGCTTAGTAGACCTAAGACAGAATATATGGAACTTAAGTTGAGCACCTCTACCACGCCAAGTGCAAAAGTCGTTCGGATTGGATCATAGTACATACCTCAGAGAGCATGCTTTAAATACTTGGGTTCCATGGTGCAGAAAGATGGCGAAGTGGACGCAGATGTCAACAACAGGATTAAAGTGGGTTGGCACAAATGGAGAATGGCTGCGGCGATATTGTGTGATAGAAAGCTCCCGCTAAAATTAAAGGGTAAATACTATAAAACGGTAGTGAGGCCAGCTATGTCTTACGGGGCAGAGTGCTGGCCTATAAAGTGTCACCAAACACAACAGATGAGGGTGGCGGAGAAGAGGATGCTGATGTGGATGTGCGGATACACAAGGAAGGACATAATCCAAAATGATGTCATAAGAAGTAAATTAGGTGTCGCCCCAATAGAAGATAAGTTGAGGGAGCCATGACCATGGTGGTTTGGGCATGTTAGAAGGAGACCCACCACTGCACTTGTCAGGAGATGCGAACAACTCCACTTAACAGATAGGAAGAGAGGGAGAGGATGGCCAAATAAGAGCTGGATGGAGACAATTCGACGGGATCTCACTTATCTCAACCTAAATGAAAAGATGGCTCTAGAAAGAGCTATGTGGAGGACTAGGATAGGTGTATCCAATGTAGCGCGGTAGGAGCATCTGACCACTCGTAAGCTCGATCTAGTGCCACAACTTTATGGTATGCTTGTACCACAATTTGGTGACTAGTGTCTCCAGGGGCGGTCATTTGGGATGTGGTAAGAGGCATAGTGGGGCGTGGCCTTGATAGAAGATAAAATGAAGAAGTAATGGTTGGAGTGGTGCAGGCACGTTAGGAGGAGACCAACCACTACTCAAGTCAGGAGATGCAATCAACTCCGTACCACGCTAGGCAGGAGAGGAAGAAGCAGGACAAAAAAGGGATGACTGTAGTCAATACGACAGGACCTCACCCACCTAAACCCACGAAAGGACATGGCCCTAGATAGAGCTCGATAGAGATGGAGCTCGATGAAGGACTAGCATAAGGGTAGCAGATGTAGCGGCCTCACACACTGCTTATTCTGCTATACTTGTGTTCGTGGGCATATAGGCCTATTAGGGTGCACCCTATTTGTTTACTATTTACATACTGTTACTATCTGTTTACTTGTTTAGTTTGCTGCCTTGAGGGGCATGGTTTGCCTTGATGTCTTCTCTAGGATGTTATGCTTTGTATTACTCACGTTATGATGTAGCTTACTCCTATACACTGATGCCCTACTGCTCATAGGTTGCCATGATGCGAGGTCGACAGGTCTCTCAAGTTGGGGGTCCTCGGAAACAACCTCTCTTCAGGTTAACACCCCGAAGGGGGAAGGCTGAGTACATCAAACCCCCCCCCCCCCCCCCCCCCCCCCCCCCCCCCCCCCCCCCCCCCCCCCCCACCCCCCCCCCCCCCCCCTCTCTTCCCCCAGACCCCGCTTGTGCGGGAGCGCTTGAGACACTGGGATTATTGTTGTTGTTGTAATTAAATCCTAGATAAAACCAAATATTGCATTTGCTTGCTTGACAGCTCAGTCATTATCGAGCTCCGTTTTCTCCCATTTTCATCTCAATTAGGTTATTTTTGTCCCTATTTGCATTGATATAAACATAATGTATACTAATACCAAAAACTATTTGCACATATTTGTCAGATTTGAATTTTAGATATGACGTTTACTGAGGCGCTAAGTTCTAGTGTTTCATCACTCTTTGGAATACATTCATACATAGGGGTGTAAATGAGCCGAGCCGAGCCGAGCCAACTCGCGAGCCCTCGCAAACTAGCTCGTAATAAAGCTCGGCTCGCTTTGAGCTCGAGCAGAGCCAAGCCAACTCGTTTAGCTTATTGAGCCAAACCCGAGCCTAAATGAGCCTAAGCGAGCCTTTTTTTTTTATTATGGTATGTTTGCTTAAACATTGCTCAATGAAGCCATATTGGAGCCCAAATGAGCTTAGCCGAGTTTAAACGAGCCCAAACAAGCCTATATTGAACTTAAATGAGTCAAAATATTGCAAGCTTTATGAGAAGCTTGCTGAGCCTGGATCAAGCCGAGCCGAGCCGAGCCCGAGCTTTTAACTAGCCGAGCTCGAGCCTAAACTTGTAAAACTCGGCAAGCTTCGAGCCGAGCCCGAGCCGAGCTTAATGGTAACGAGCCGAGCCTAGAGCCTAGCAGGCTCGGACTCGGCTCAGCTGGGCTCAAATGCACCCCTATTCATAGACATGTCTGTATCACCACCTCCTGGTCAGTAAGGTTCTAATACCATATCAAAAAATCGAACTATTTCAAACTTGAAATTTGGGCATGGTGAGACCGAGAGAGAGAGAAATCGGTGGACATGAAGGTTAGCTCTAGCATGACCATGATCGGGAAGAGAGAAAACACTAAGAGAGGACGAGAGTAAAAGAGTAGGAGAGCGAAGAAGAGCTAAATAAAGGGAAGTTCAACGATGAAGCCAGACAGGTTGGTCAAACGAATCAGGATCAAATGGTGAAGGGATACACATCAGTCCAAGACCAGACTAAAGACGGAACTATATCAAATTAGTTTGGTCCAAGACCAGTTAGAAACATGATTTGGAACAGTTTTTCATCTAGCAAGTGCAATTGTAAGAAGAAAAGCATTTCCATACGAAAGTTAGAAACTTAAAAATAATGGTAATGGTATAATATTCATAATATAAATATGATTTAAGAATAATTTACAAGATACAGATAATCATTAAATAATAAAAATAAATATTTAATTATCAAAAAATTTAATATTTTTAGATATATATAGTACATATTAATTATATATCAAAATTATATACCAAATATTTAATGCGAAATTAATCTTGATCGATCTTCGGCAAAACTGATTAAGCGCATATACTATAATCGAAGACCGGACCGATATATGGTTGATCTTGTCCAATCTGGATCGATTTTTGTTCACCCCGGTGTCCTAGACATCAATGGTTGCCTTTACCTTGTTGAGAAGCATTTCTTGGCATCATTCTTCCATGTGAGCCGTCAAACCATATCTAGCACTCGAAAATTTGAAATTCTAGACTGGCTTCATAGGTCCATCGTCGCCACCAAAGAATCGGATGAAACTCTGACTCTCATAACTAGAGGCGTACACAAAAACCCAAAATAAAAAAAATCGAACGGAAATTGAGAAAAACAAACTGAAAATTTCGGAGATTGAGTTGGAAAAAGCGGTTCGGTTACCTGGTATGAACCATATCATTTCAAAAACGAATGAACCAACTCAATCAATCAATCCACGAATCAAAAGTAGTATATTTGTATGTACTTGGATAATCCGTACAAGATATAGAGATTTACAAGTAACAGTAAGATTTGTATAGGAGGGGGGAGATCGAGAGAGATAACTGAGAGAGAGAGAAGGGGGAGAGAGAGAGACCTAAAGAGAGAGAGAGAGAGAAGAGGGAAACTCAAATCAATACATCCATACACCTCTACACTGAAGGTCCCCATTTATAGAGTTAAAGGAGGATATAATTGATAATAAAATACTTAGCCTACTTATTAATACCTAAAATACCTCTCATTTAATCAATACATTCTGATTTGTATCATTATTGAACTGGCAAAAAGTCTCTTAATTTAGATGGTTATGGTTCATGTGCTTCACCAGGGATCATTTACCAGGCACTAATGCAACCGAATCCCATTACAATTCCGAAGTTAAGCATGCTTGGGTGAGAGTAGTACTAGGATGGATCACTTCCCGGAAAGTCCTCGTTAGTCATGTAAATAAGCCGAGCGAGCCGAGCCCGTGCTTATCAAGCTCGAGGCTCGGCTCGAAATCATTTTGCTCGACCCGAGCTCGGCTTGAAGCTTGCCAAGCCTAGAAATTTTGGGCTTAAGCTTGGCTCGACGCTCACAAAACATAATGTCATTATTGTCCGCTCATGATTTAATCGGTAGGGAATTACTTGAAAAATGGTGGAAGCTTAATTTTATTGATGAAATCTGAAACAAATACTGTAAAACACCTCAAATGAAGAAGCAATAAATGGCATGCAAAACTTATTGACGCTTCATTAGATGGACCAGTAATTCCTGGCGTGAAAAGGCTTTGAAATTATGCATTTGTAGACTTCGAAATAATGAAAAACAAACTAGTATTAAATGCATTCGTGGGAATGAAAAAGTTCGTTAATTATAGATAAGGGAAACTTTTTTAAACATTGAGATGAGATATGGATAACTAGAAACCAGCAATATCAATTAATGTAGAAGTAAATGTTATGCACATACCAATTATTATTGTTAATTAAAATGTTAATAATAAAGCTCGTTTAGGCTCGCGGGCTCACGAGCCTGAGTTATGTGAGGCTCAAGCTCGGCTCATTTAGCATGATAGCTCAGCTCGGGCTTGTGACGAGCCGAGCTATACGAGCTTTATATTGAGCTGGCTCACAAGTCCTTGTGAGCCAGCTCGGGTCATTTACACCCCTAATCCTCGTGTTGCTAACCCTATAAGGTTAGAAGTCCTCCAAAACAGCCTCTCAATAGGGTTACACCCCGAAGGGATAAGGCTGCGTACATCCATCGTTCCCAAACTCCGCTTATGCAGAAGCTTTTGAGGCACTGGATCTGTTGTTGTTGGTGGTGGTGGTGGTGGCTCACGTGTTTCACTAAATTGGCCAACCGAATAAACCGATTATTATATTTGCGATAGCATCATGATTGTGCATTACAAGTTACAACAAAACGGATGAGTACTCATATTTAATTTTATTTGGTCACAAGTTCGATTCCGTTTAGTTTCGACTTTTTACATTCGTAGCCATTTTGCTTGCTTGCGTAAACTCAAAACCTCAATTCCTCTTTTCCGCTCTAAATCTCAGTAATTTTTTTCTTTCTTTTTTTTTTTTTAAATTCATATAAAAGACTTTCATTACTAATACTTGGCCCCAAGCGCTGTTTGGTAATGAATATTAGATATTTTATTCAGTTTTTTAGCAAATAATAGTAAAAAAATTTGGAGTTAATCGGGCAAAAAAATATATTTGAACTTCTTTTTCAATAAGTGCTTAACCAATTAAAAGAACCAAACTAACCAATAATCGAAACTCCGAACCCCAATTTCAAACAAGTGTAACAGTTATTGAATTTTCACAAATTTATTAAACGGTTACCAAACCAATTATAGTTAAACAGTACGGTTAACTGGTAATCAACATCCCTGACAATAAGATTCTGCTGTGATGCTAACATACTAAATATTGTACCTAGTGTCATCTGCAACAACAAATTCATCCTAAACTGCCCAAAACAAGAGCAGCTAGAACAAGGAATAACAAAAATCAAGCGCCTCAAAAAAGCTTTCGTCAAAACAGATTCTGGAAAGGGTAAGATGTATGCAACCTTACCCCTTCAGGATGCTTACATGAAGAGAGGTTATTTCTGAAGGGCCACCAACCCTAAAAAGAAAGAAGGAACAGTATTTACAAACTCAAGGAATATGATGAATCCATTGCTCCGAGCACAATTAGAAATGTTTGGTTATGCATATATGGATTCAAATATTTAAGAATTGTTTTTCAACCCTATTGGATTCACATCAACTCATTATGATACAAACCAAATCAATCTACCAACGAATCAATCAATCTACGAATCAAATGTAATATATTCGTACATAGTCAGTACAAAATGTAGAGTATATTAAGATTTACATAATTATTATTAGGCTAAATATTCAAGAATAGGGTTCGAATTAAATGTAAACGAACATATCTAAAAAAAATTGAGAAGAGATGAGATAAAGAGAAAACCACGACAACAGATTTACGGAAATAAAAAACCTTTCGAAATTAAAACTAGAGGCATATAAAGGAACCAATCCACGAAGAATGAAGGATACAACGGATTTCAACACGTAGCACCATATATATATATAGGAAAGAAAAGAAACCCAAGAACTCTCACAAATGGGTCTGCCAGGCGGAAGCAGAAAAAGAAGGTTCATGCCGTACGGGGCTGGGCAGGGCCGGGCATTGTCAGGGTCGGACATAGGCACATGCGACCAAAGCAACCGTTTGGTGCCCCATATTTTAGAGTTTTTAGTGTTATTAAGAGAAACGTTCAAATATATGAAGGGCCCCGTTTCTAACTTTCGCTTGAGGCCCCGAAATTGTCAAGAGTGGCTCTAGGCATTGTAGTCGAATACCAACCTCTCTTTCTAAATCGAAAATTTTTTTGAGATACAACAGAACAATTATTAAAAAAAAAAAAAAAAGACCTAAGAAAGTGATTTCTATCTAAATGCAACGTATTTCAAAATCCCAAGTCGGAAGTCCTTGGACACAGCCTCTCTTTAAGATAGCACCCTGAAGGGATAAGGCTGTATACATTCCACCCTCCCAGACCCTTTATATGCGAAAGCCCTTGAGGCACTTGATTTGTTGCTGCTGTTGCTGCTGCTGCAACGTATTACAAAAAGAATCAATAAACAACCTTACTACGGAACATAAGAAACTGAATAAAGAGACTGTGGAGGGTGCCATATACAGTTAGTTAACAAATAAAAGGAAACTACATTTTTCGAGTTAACTATACTTTAAAAGCCTCTGAGTTTTGATAGAAATAATTTTAAGTCCAAAATTTTGTCTTGAATTTTTTAGTCAACTGGTTAGGGTGAAATACATTTTTAGTGCAAAATTTAGAGTACGACATCACCTTCTACGGTATAAGGTCGCCTTTTTTGTAAAATATGGTTGATGAATCACTGACAGTTAGACTATAAAATTTATTTCACCATAACAAGGGACGAATAATTTCAAATGCGAAGTATGTGAACAAAAAAATAGGTTCACTAAACCTCGGGATACTAAAATATAATTTATCTTTCATTCCATCAAGGAAAATGTCAAAATCCCACGTAAGTGTATATCGCAGCTACAATAGAGCACGACATGGCATAATAACACGATGCAAACACGACAAGGAAACAATGACAAATCCTGAGCAATTGAACTAATCAACATGTTCGGTCACAATTTGTCATGTATTAGCCAAACACAGTTAGATTATACACATGACATGACACAACACGGTTGTGACCCCTCTTTCGGGAGCAAGAATCTTTCTTGACTGGTCAATACCCCAAGCAACGGGAGTAGTTACACGGGTCTCCCCATTCATAAGAATTCCTTCTGAAAATCAATTATTGTTGGAAAAAATTCACACATCAAACACAACAAAAGCGAAAAATAATAAAAACAACAAAAATGAACACACGATATTTTTATGTGGAAACCCACTCTCAACTAGAGGGTAAAACCACGGGACCCAAAGGGGTACCAAATCCACTATGAAATTTAGGAATTACAATCTTCAATCATAACCCCCAAAACCCCATATTACAATCATCATCTCAACAAATGTGACTATTGCACGGTAAGTCACCAACCCTCTCCCAATGTAGCTTTGAACGGCAAGCCACCAGCCCTCGAATCAATGTAGCTTTGCACGGCAAGTCACCAGTCCTCCCACAATATAGCTTTGGACAGAGAAAGCTACAAAACTCTCTTCAACAATCTCAATCAACGCACCCGAGTATGACTCCCTTCATATTCGGGTGAACCCCACTCAATATCTCAACAAAACAATACAAAACACAAACACTCAACAATTATTTTCACACTTTCCCCCTACCCGGGTGCCCCCGGACACCCCTTTACAAACCCAACTCACTCTCTACATTTTCTCTTCTTTTCTTCTTTCTATTTTTTCTCTACACTTCTATCACAACCGACCCCTTTATTTATAATAAAACACCAAGCAAAAAAAAAAAAACAAAAAATACATATTAATTTACTTGTACAAGTAAACTTCCCATGAAAGACTCAACTTCCCAATTTTTTCTTTTTCTTCTTTTCCATTTTCATTTTTCTCTTTTTTGATTTTTTTCCAAATTTTTTCTTTTTCTTTTTTCTTCTTTTATATATTAATTTTGAGGTAAAAAATATCCTAACAATTATATTATCACTTTGCATCTACTGTATATCACACTATTCATAAATAAAGAGATAATGACCTCTATATCAAATACATTATAAATACACGTGTACAACAAGAACAAACCCAGTACCTGGAAGGGTCCCGCCAAGGTAGGGTCTTGGAAGTAAAATGTACGCAGTCTTACCCCTACATGGTGATACCCTGAAAGGTGGTTGTTTCAAGGACCTATTAGCACATATATACATATGTAATATATACATCGATTAAACTTGCTTTGAATACCTAAAATCTCAGATGCGCTTTCATTCCGCTGCACTTTATCCCTCAACTTAAGAAGCAAGTGAGCAACAATACCACAAAGGAACCCAACAGCAGCACCAGAACCCACAAGAGAAACAGCAGTGACCAACAACATAACAAATGACTCCCACTTTGTGTTCATGTCCCTACAAGCCATGGCTAACTCTAACCCAGCAAACAACAAAAGCACCCCTAAAACCCCAACCGGAAACCGGTCTAGAGCCCTCACTATTGAGCTCCCTAAAACTAGCCCCAAGCCCAACTTAGCCACCCCTAGAATCGCCACGCACCCGCCACTTCTCCCTCCAAATTTGTACTGTCCTGCTAGCCCCCCCGCCCCATGACAACACGGCATAGCCCCAAACCAACAACCCACCATGTTCATCAACCCTACGGTCACTGAAACCGACGTTGCCGACGTGCGTTTCATCGGGAATAGATCAGAAGACAACTTACAAACCGCTACAACTGAGTTCAAGATCGATAAGGGCAGCTGCGGTATAGTGCCCTTAATGAACCCTTGTTTCCAAGATTGTTTGTTCATCTTAACAATCTCAATCCGAGACGGTCCGAATTTGAACCCTTTCACAACATTAGGACCTCTAACAAATGCCAAAACAACACCTAACAAGAACACTATCAATGCAGATGGAATTGAAAACATGATTTTTCTCCAACCCCGTCTCAAATTTCTCTCATTTCTTTCATTTTCTTCAACTTCTAACCCTAAACCACCTCCTAAATCACACTCATCTTGCCTTTCCTCCCCTGCCCCATTCACAATTACAATAAAACAAGCACAAACAAGAGCTAAAAGCATCCCATCTAACCCTAACCAATCTCTATCTCCTACAGACTTTGACTTAGAAAAATCCTGCTTCTTTCTTACATACTTAACTGCAGACATAGCAAATGACAACCCTTGTGAGAGCTGAATCCCTCTAACAACAGATAAAGGTATCAACTTGTACACAAATTCCATCAATTGACTAACACCCAATACAAAAAGAACACCACCAGTGCATATCCCAGCAGCCATTACCTCAGGGATACCAAAACCGGGATCGGTGATCGCAACGGCTGCAATAGATTTCATCGGTTGAACCGGCATCGGAACACCGTAAATCGCGCCGGTTACGATGTTGTATACTCCAGTGAACAATAGGGTTGTGCCCAAATTGAGATTCTTAGCCAGGGTTAGGGCTAGAATTATGGGGATATAAGTGCCTAAATCGCCCATTGCGCCGTTGAGTTCGGACCATTTGGATTGAAAAGTGAGATTTTGGCGCAATTTTGAGAGGAAATTTAAGGGGAATTTGGGGGATTTGGGGTTTTGAGGATTTGGGGATTCTAGGGTTTGAGGGTCCTCCATTTGTGGAGGGAGATTAAATTGAAAGTTGAGAGTTTTGAATTGAGTGATAATCTTTTGTGGAGATGTTATTGGTCTTAAAGGTTTCTTTTTTTATAAGAAGGAAGATATTTTTTGATTAACAGTGTATTTATTAAAAATAAATATATTATATATTTTTAATATTAATTATCTATATATATAATTTAAGTTTTTTTTGGTCATCAAAATGGTTAAAATTGAATATATTATATTTTTGACTTATTTATTTTATTGATCTTCATATGTGCACCAATTCATTACAAATAAAACATAAATTTTAAAAAAAATATGAGGACAAAAAATGAGTCACTTTAGTAACTAAAATGAGTTGTTATTTAAAGCTGGATGATGAAATGTTCCAAATTATGACTTGTGTGACGAACTTGTCCATTTTAAATAACTTGGGCGATTAAACGAGACTTTTATTATCAGTTAGGAAACTAAATCTTTCAAAATTTGACTAGAGTGACCAATTTGTCGAGCTTAATCCACTTGCGTGACTAAAAAGAACTTTTATTAGGAGTCGGGCAACTAATTCTTCCAAAATTTGATTGAGGTGGCTAAAAGGTTTATTTTTTGTCACTTTAGTGGCAAAAAAGAGACTTATATATATATATATATATATATATGGGACATGATTCAAAGTAAGATTTAGATCTACGGTCATTGTAGAGATGACTCACGCTATCATCTGAATTATGCCCGTATAGGGCTTTTGTGCAAAACAAATGCACCGAGTTCTCGCCTTGTGGGTTATTTATGTTCAAAGTCTATTCACTCTATTCAATGTGTTGGTTTAGTCATTAGGGTAATTTTTAATATCATTTTTTGTTTATAATTTTGGTTTTTTTAAGAAACTAAGGTAAAAACTAGGTTTTGAAAATGATCTTTTCTTTTTTTATTATAATTTCTTATTTTCAGTTTTTGTTCAAATTAGGAAAAAGTTGAAAATAAAAACCCCACAAATAAGAAAAAAAATTTCAAAATATTATTTTTAATTTCTAAAAAAAAAATAACCTACCGACCAAAAAAATATCGAATAGGCTCTTTACTTTTAATTATGTCAATTTAATTTCCATTTAATTTACTTTATACGAATTTAATCATACAATAAAATTAAAATTAAGTTAATAACATAATTTTAATTACTCAATCCTATCAAATGCAAGTATTCTAATATGAACCCGCCTATGCCCGTAACTTGACCGTTGAAAATTTCCTCGTCAACGACATTAGTTTTATTCTATGACTAAATCGATAGCACGTAAATTATAAAAAGAATTCATTTATGAATTTAAAAAGTATAAGGATTAAATAGATGTTGTGGACCAAATAAATCGACATGTAATATACATTATCCTTTGTTAGTAGGTATAAAAAAAGTTTGAAGTCATTTTCATAAATATTTGTCATTGGGTTACAAAAATAATTATGTTGCGTAGTTGTGTAAGGGAATGAGATTTAATCGATTTTGAGTTTGATGTGTGACTAATTTTTTATATATAGATAAGTTTGCTTAAAGAGTAGAAGTGTTTAAATATCAGTTTATATCGAAATTTAGATTGTATAAGTTGTTATTTAATATAACTTTGCAATTAATCACAATACACCCCCTCCACTTCAATTTCGAAAATAATTCCTTGAACTTTGCAATTAAACGTAATGCACTCCCTGCACTTTCAATTTTAAATAATAGCTCCCTGAACTTTTTAAATTAACATAACACACTTCCTGCACTTTTAATTTTATAAAATAGCCCTCTTAACTTTATTATCACACACAACTCATTCCACGAGCTTTGATGCTAAATATAACACACCTCTTAGGCATTAATAAATTTCAAGATTAAAAGCATGAAATTAAAAAACTTGAAACAAATTATGGAAATATATTTTTTGGAAACAGTTTTAAAAAATATAATGATAATTTAAGTTTTAATTTTCAATATTTTTATAAAATTATTTTTCAGTATTTATTTTTAAAATTTTAATTTCGTATATTTTTAAGTTTTAAATTTTTATTCCAATTTTAGTACTTTATCTTATAGTATTTTTATGAAAATTTTAAAAAATATTTTATTATCTTCTAAATTTATAATATTTTTACTATAATTAATTAAAATAATTATTTTGTGTAAATATCAGAACTTTTTTTATCTTTTACCTAAAAAATATAAATCTGCTATCTTTTGCCTAAAAATATGATTTCCTATCTTTTGTATAAAACTACAAAAATCCTAATTTTTAATTTGATACAAACCTCCTATCTATCGTCTAAAAACATGAATTTCTATATTTTGTATAAAACTAGAGAATTCCTAATTTCTAATTTAATGTATTTTTTCTTATTTTAAATTTATTATTATAATTTTTGTTAAAGTTAAAATAATGTTATTATATTTTTTCAAAATTTTTCCAAAATATTTTTCATAATTTATTTTAATTTTTTTTTAATTTTAAATTTATTAATATCTAAGGGGTGAGTTGTGTTTAGTAACAAAGTGCGGGGGTAAGTTGCTTGTAATAACAAAGTTCAGGGACCTATTTTATGAAATTATTGGTGCAGGATTGTATTGTATTTAATTATAAAGTTCAGGGGGCTATTATATGAAATTGAAAGTACATGGGTATGTTGTGTTCAATTATAAAATTCAGGGGACTATTTTTTTAAAATTGAAAGTGTAGAGAGATGTGTTATGATTAATTGTAAAGTTCATGGGTGTTATTATATTTTGCCTTTTTTTTAGGATTTGGGAACTTTTGCATAGAAAGAAACATATTTTTAAATAGAAGCAGAAGTTACATTCCTTTTTACTTTCAAGTAGAAATAGTTCTCATTTCAAACTGATGCAAAAACTAAAGATTCCTCAGATAAAAACACCCCTAATGAAAGCAATTTTTACAAAAGTGCTACAAACAATATTTTTGAAAGAAACAGTTTCTTCGTAACTTAGTAAAAACGGACCTTTTCCAGTGGTTAAGCTACCCACTCTCAAGTAAGAGTTCCTAAGCTCGAAATTCATCCCCTATCCACTGTAGAGCAATATTAGTTTCCCGATTTTAAAAAAGTTATATTCCTCTTATGAATATAAAATGTGGATCGTCGGTCCCCTGTTTGTCCCACTATGAGTTCAAATCTGCCATTCCACTCTCCAGATATTACCAATATTTAAAAAAATATATATATATATGTGTGGTGGTGTTCTTATGAGAGGGTGAGAGCGTGACAGGAGCTGGCCCTCCATTGTAATAGACGGTCAAAATATGTTGGACATTAAAAAAATTTACAGCTAAAATTTGTCGAGTATTAAAAAAATAATTTCCCACCCTTACCCCTTCTTTCTTTCTATCCCATGAAAGAGTATGGGCCATAAATTGTTAATTTTTTTTAATGTTTAATAAATCTCGGCCATCCAGGATTTGCCCCTACCCTTGCCCTCTCATCAAAACGCCACCGTATATGTATAAAGGCATCCAATTAATATGACCTTTTAGGTGATGAAAGGCCATCATTCATTGGAGAATCTAATGCAACATTTGAGGGAGACATTATGAGTTGACCTTAGGATGATGATCCCTATGTATATCTTTTTTTATGCGAAAATTCCTATACTTTATCTATTACGTTAGCTTCGCCTTTTCAATCGCTATATAGTTTGTTTGGTGTTGGTTTAGTCGTATTATGAAATTGAAGTTAAGTATTGACGTAATTATTAACAAACCACTTATATTAAATGCAAGCGGCTCAATATTTATCCACTCGTTAATCAAATTAAAACCGGCCTATTGAGCCAACTTCTAGCAGAACTCTTAATGGTCAGATCACATATGGATTTAAATTAGATCAACAGGTGGATTTGTATTTGATGGGCTTGTGATACCATCTATTAAGATCATCCATTGAATATATAAACCATAAATCAAAGTAGCAATCATAAACGAAAGGGATGGAGGAGAACACTGGAATTTACGTGGTTCAACCAAAGCCTATATCCACGGACGGGAGCTTAATAATTTCATTATCAATGGAGTTTACATGAGATGTATCAATCTTTCCTCACTCAAACCATTCTCAACCCTAAGGGTAACATACATATCCACGTGTATTTATAGAGCCTCTCATACTAAGCTCGAGTATGACATGGGCCTCTCAATAGTATTGGCCCAATCCTACCCTTATAAATCAGGCCCAATACAACCAGACTCCACACATAACCCAACAGTGTTGGATTAATTGCATCTCACATGATCAAGCTGGTAAAAACTATGGTAACTTTAAATTCACTATGAAACTAAATTGACATAATATACATTTTACAGGTACTAGCTTGACACAAATAAAAGTTAAAATACTAAACTGAAACTGTGGACAAAATATAAGAACTATTGCTATAAATAATTCTATTTTCTTAGTAGATTTTTTTAAAAATTAAGCTAGTTTTATAAATATTTGTAATTGGGTTAGAAAATTAATTGTGTTGTGTAGCTATGCAAGGGAATGAGATTCGATTTTTACGAGTTTGATGTAGACAAGGCAGGATATAAGCTTTTTTCTTTTGTAACGAGGGACTGAGTTGCCCCAACTAATCCCGAACCATGAGAAGTCATGAGTATATCGTCAATGAGAATCGAACTCCTGACCCCTGGGCGATGACCGCATGGGTAGGAAACGCCACCAACTAAGACGCGCTCATGACAGGTTAGTAGGATATTAGTTGCTAGTTAGTATAAGTTTTGGAACTTTTTTTATCATTATTTTTAGGCTTATTTATGCTAAAAGTTCTGATATTTTATTTATTGTGTCAATTTATATTTACTTTTTATTGTATTAATTTAATCTTTATATAATTTATATTGTATCATTATAGTCCTTTGATGAAGTTGAAATTAAATTAATAATATTATTTTAACTATTTGATTATGTCATATACAAGTGACTCAATACAATCAAAGAACAAGTGAAGAAGGGCATGTCACCCGAGAGTAGCGCGAGAAGATCGGTCAAGCCTACTTGTAAACAAAAATAGAAGAAGCTACAAAAAAAGGGTAAGAGAGTTGCAGATACTGGCAAGCTTCTTGATGCAAGCCTTGCGTGGGAGACTAGGGAAAAGCTTGGTCTAAGTTTTAATAATGATGAATCGGCTATAATTGAGTGTATTACCATGGTAAATTAGGGTACTGGTTGATTTGTTTCTCTGTACACTAAATCTTTCTCTTATTCCTGGTCCATATTATCCAGTGGTGGTCATAGTAATATAACTCCTCTTAGTTTATTGCCTGTGTTTTATCTTATAATTCTATTTTTCTAACCTATTATATGCTTTTTTGTCTTTGTTTTGATCTCCATTTTTGTTACCGGTCGACTTGGGACTTGTTTGTACAAGGTGCCTATTTTGTATTACTACTTCGTCGCTAATTATGCAGAAAAACACAAGTAATTCGATACAAACCTACTCATTGACTTAATTTAAACTCACTTGTGACCTAACCATTAAATACTATGTCGCCAACTTATTGTAAGCTTTACTCTAGGAATAAATTGACGTAACGTAAATTATACATGGATTAAATTTACACAATCAAAAATATAAGTAAATTGACAATAGAAAAAGTATAAGAAATATACGACACAAATGATCCTTGTTCTTACTACTTATTCGTATTCGATGAAAGCAAATATAACTATGAAGACGTAACGCGAAGATTAGTGTAATAACATGGAAATGAGGACATTAATCTCTTAAACTATGTGTCGATTTAGCAGACTTTATTTAATCTGTAATTTGAGTCGTATATTGATGTCGAGCATTAACTAATTATAAAAATAATGAAAGGGAGCATCTGGGAAATGAGAGGACACTAATGGTTGAGAAATATGTGCCCTTGCTTTTTATATGGGAGAATAAATTTTTTTTTCCCCACAATTAGTAATAAAATTGCGATACAACGGGCATCTATACAAACGAGATCTGATTCAAGCTATAGCATAATAGAGAACAAACAAAGATAAGGAAAAAAAAAACAACAGACCAAGAAAATAGGATTAAAAGACAAAACATAGGCAAACAACCAATAGGGACTATGACTATGACCAACACTAGACGGTATGGATCAGGAATAAAGGAAAAACCCAATGTATCAAAACTAGACTAAAGTTAACAGAGAAAGAGATGGACCAATACTCTAATTCCTCATAGAAATGCACTCAATCACAACCGATTCATTACTATCAAAGCTAAGGCCAAGCTTTTTCTCAATCTCGCATGCATGTCTTGCATCAAAAAGCTTATGAGCATCTATAATCCATAACCCTTCTTTGCCAGCTTTTTCTTCTCTCTTTTTTTTTTTTTTTTTTTTTTTTTTTAAGATAGACTTGACCGATCTTCTTGTGCTACTCCCAGATAACATATACTTCAAAAATTCTTGCAGGTTTTGCTTCACTTGTTCTCTAAACCTACACTTTTAGGCTTTCCGACTCTTCTTTTATGACACGAAGTTGGTGGCCTGATATTCAGCTACCACCTTCTCCCTTTTCTCCATAGCCTTACTAAACTCCACTGTGCTTAGCACCTAAACATTTCTCGAAAAACTCTCATCAACATGGATGAAGGGCTTGAAACCTAGTGGGTATTCGGGCCTTGACGACTCAGAGTTACTATCACTTACGCCTTTCCAAACTTGGATTTCAGTAGAGTCCACAGGCTTGATTGATTATCTAGGGTCTCCCCGGGCCAGGGTAAGGCAAGAGGAAGATGAATTGCCTGGCCGATTATCGTGGGCCTGACTGAGGGGTTGACTTAGAAGGATCGGACTTTGGCAAAAGTAATTCGAGGCCCATATACCTATAACATGGCCGTCAACATAAAAACTAAATTGAACCACACCAAGCTGGCTGGGCCTCACGTTTTCAATAACCAACCTTGGGTGGAGCCTCAACAAATCCCTACAATCTCTCATACCACCAGCCAAATTCTCATGTAAGAGGAAACGAACTAAACGAAGTAATCTTTGCCAACTCTGATGTCTGAATCATGTTGAGAAGATGTAGCCTTCCCCTTGGAAAGTCCAGCAGAGGTGACGGTGGCGATTACTTCTGGAGAGCAATTTGAGATCATTTTATTTGTGGCGCACTTGTACTAGTTGTTGGATTATGGATGTGAAACATGTGTTGATAAGAACCCTTGCAATATCAGTGCATCTCATCAACAAGGAGAATCTAATTGTTTTCACCATAAGGGAGATGGAAGTATCCTTAGGTTTCATGCATTAATTTTTTAGTTTAAAAATTACATATATTTAATAAACAATTCAAATGATGGTGCGAACAGATACCGAACTTGCCGTTATGTGTTGGTAAACTCACTCTTCCCTCGATATTTGTCTCATCCCATACGTACAGCAATGTTATGACACTGTTAGTGAAGATGATATGACTATGCTACACCTTTACACGCTGCCAATAGGACTATTCATTAAATACATGTAATTTTTGGACTAAAATGTTACTTTTATAAAGTTTATAGACTAAAAAAATTAATACACCAAATGTTACGGTACTAATATGGAATTATCCCAAATTCTTTTATTTGGGTTGGACTTTGAATTGGTGTAGACACGTTCTGTCAAGACAAGAGAAGATTGTAGCATTGTTCTTCCACATGCTAGTTCCTCTAAAACCGAGTTTGGTTTAAGCTAACAGGTTATCTTGGCAATCACATGATTGTTTGGGCCTGCAACAACAACAACAACAAATCCAGTGCCTGCAAAGGGCTTCCGCAAAAGCAGGGTCTGGGGGTAAATGTACGCAGCCATTCCCCTTCAGGGGGTACCCTGAAGCGAGGCTGTTTCCGAGGACCCCCAACCTGAGAGGTTGGTCCGCAGCATAGAGCATATGAGACTCTCTCTTATAGTATTAATATGAGACTCGGTTTTTGGTCAAAGCTTGGTGTAGTGACTTTCTATATAAACCACGGGAGATGGTTCATTGTGCTAAGTCTGTCATTTTTCGCGTGTTATTTTTCTTGTTGTATTTGGGAGCCATACCTGTAACTTCGAGTTTTCCCCACTTATCCCAAAAAAAAAAAAAAAAAGCAACCTTTCTAGGAAAGGATCAACTTAACGCATCTGCCCAAGTAATAGAGTATATATCACTTTCCGACGGAGAATACTAAAGAACAAGAAGGGAAAAAGAGTGCCCGATTTCACCAACCACCTAATTCGCTGTCATATTGCTTTCACGGTACATTAATGAAAAGTAATCATATCACATATAGCACAACACAGTATAAAACCATAAAAGATGTCGGTGCATCTTCCTTAGACACTTCACCTCTCTTCTCAGGGTTTTAATCACAATTTTACTATCACCGTTTAATTGAATCTTATCAAATCTCATAAAGCCTTTCCAAATTCCTATTTCCCGTAGAAACAAATCTTCATTGTTCTATATTATAAAAAAAATGTACATTTGAAGTTGCAACAACCGAATCTGATTCTACCTCAGTAGCATCCCGAAGGCAGAAGGGGGCTTCATGCACAGTAACACATAGAAGTGAAATTTCTTGATAAACAAAATGCAGTGTTACTTCTAAACTTCCAAATTATATATTTTGTTCACACAAGTAAAGAGTCTGATATTATAGGTGGATTGTTGCGTTATTACTTCAATAACTCACGATAATTTTTACTCTTGAGGTCCTAATCTCGTATAATTGTAAGAAAAAAAATTGTCTTGTTTTAATTAGAGTTTGACACTCTATCAATAAAAAACCAGTACAATATGCATATTGGACTCGTATCTATATTTTTTATTGAAAAAGAGCACTTACTCAAAGTTGCCAATGATATAGTCCTCACCCTCGGGTCAAGGGGCACTCGGAAATAGCCTCTCTTCAGATATAATACCCTGACCCTACTTAGGCGGGAGCCTTTGGGGCACTGAGTATATTGCTTTTATAGTAAAGTACACATTATTTGATGTTATCTATATAATATACGTATAATAACACGAATCACTATTTTTCCCATTTGAAAAATAATGACAATTAAAAATAATCAATATATATATACCTAAGTTAAATCCCCATTCTATATTTTACTAAATTTGTCATTTTAGCTCTCAAATTATTGATTACATCAGATCATTTATTATGCATTAGGACTCCATGATCGCTATTATTGTTAGGGAACCAACTTTGTCAAAAGCTTAAACTGATGGGAGAAGACTCAATATTGGTTTTATACTTTTACATGCCCCTTCTCGCGAATGCCCATTAGGGCTTGAAGCGTGGATCACTCATTCACAAGTCCACCCCATTGTCTGGTGCTGAAATGATATTAATATTGAAAGCGTGAGTTGTTGAGATTTGAACTCGTGACTTCTTGGTCTTTAAGGCTTTGGTACTATGACAAGGAACCAATTTTCTCAAAAACTTAAGTTGATAGGAGAAGGCCCGAGATTGGTTTTATACTCTTAGAATTATGGGTAATACTATCATTTAATTTTATAATTCTTGTGACTTCAAAATTTTCATATATAAAGCCAAATAATACACGTAAATATTAAATCATGTTTGTTGGACGCTAACTTAGTCAACCACTATTTTAATTAAGGGTTAATTACGCCAAAGGTCCCCGTACTTTGTTCATTGTGTCAATTTAGTCCTTATACTTTTAATTGTGTCAATATATAATAAAAATAATAATAATTAACCATTCAAATACCTAATATAACTCTATAAATAGGTGAAGCGTCTCAAAACAAGTTAAATGGGTCAAACCCAAATTCAACCCAAACGGGTCGACTCAAATTCAACCCGACTTCCAAAACCCCGACCCAAACCCGCTATCTTCATGTCATATTATCATGTCGTGTCAGATTTTGTCAGGTCTAACAGTAAGATAAGTTCAGATCCTATTCTACAATTGAGATATTCTGTAAACCTTACATTAATTATTTACCTATATGTTCTTCAATGTTAAGATTCTCGTACCGTATTTTAGTAACCGGAGTTTGACTACATGAAAAGGGAAGGGGACCCGTGACACAAATGTGTATCATTGGCTCACGAAACATTCACGGGTTCCCCCTTTTATTAAACAATGTGGTAAACTTTACCAAAAAAAAAAAATTATTCTATTTGCTGTCATAGAAATTAGAATATACTTCTAGTGATGCCCGTGACTATATTTTATATTAGTTCGATCCGATACCAAGAGCCTCATTCAGTACATATAGAAGATGGGTCCTCCGCTTTGGGAAATCGAGACTATTGTTAATGGTATTAACATTATGGTTTCCTCTTTGCAGTTCTTTTCTTTTGTTTGGGCCCCTAGAAGTTGTAATAGGGTCGCTCATTGTGTAGCGAAACTTCATTGCTCTCCCTCTTGTCAGCATAATTGGTGGAGGTTTGTCCCTCCTGGTCTCAATCAAATTGTTAACGCTGATATTGGTCTTGTTTAGCCATTGGCCTTCGGGTATTTTAATGTTAAAAAAAAAAAAAGTTGTTTTTGTAAATTAATAAGTTTTATTATATATATTTATTATATATACAATAACAACCGAGTCAGTGTTTCAAGGGTTTCCGTATAAGAAGGGTTTGAGGGGGAGGGATGTATGCAGTCTTACCTCTTCAAGGTGTTATCCTAAAAAAAGGCTTAAATTAGATTTTACTTCTATTTTTACTTTAAAAGATAAATATTATTTGTCTAACTTTATTTATAAGAAAAGAAAAAAACTTTCAATTTCCATTAAAAAACACTTTTCTTATAGGTTGAACATCATTAAATTTTCAAGAAAGTGTTTTTTTTCCTAAAAAAAATAACATTTTTTTTTAGAAAAGAAACTTTTCAAGCAGACTCGGGCTGTTTGGCTAAACTACGAAAAACTATTTTTTTTTTTTAAATGCTTTCAGTATGAATATTTTTATTTGAAAGTTTTTTCGTTCTTGCTTCTGCTGTTGATTTAAAGAAGATATATTATTTTTCTATTTCTAATGAAAGACGGAGCAAAATTTCTGCTTTTCTGATGTGGAACAGAAATGTAAATTCGAATCGAACACGTCAATTTTGAAGAAATAAGCTTGGATCCACCGAAAGAGAAAAATAACTACGGTTTATATTCAGAAATATTAATGATTGAATCAAACGACAACTATAATGAGTATTTATAGGCAAACAAGAAACCGTAAAATGCAAAATTACGAAAATACCCTAAAATACGAAATTACGAAAATGCCCCTAGACTATGCGGAAAACATAAAAGTGGCACGAAAACACATTTAGAAGCCGTATTTGGGGAATTTTTTTTTTGGGGGGGGGGGGGGGGGGGGGGGGGGGGGGGGGGGGGGGGGGGGGGGGGGGGGGGGGTCGCTAAAGTTCCTTATTCAGTCCGATAGCTTCGTTTTGACGAGTTATGGATCAAAGTTAAGGCCATTTGAAGTTGCTTGTGCAAATTAATGCTTCCGGTCCACCCGTTTAGGATTCTAGCGGGTACAACTGCTCCAGAAACCCTTCAGCTACTCGTTCTACATAATTTTCTAAGCATTTAGCTTTCACTATCGAACACCCTTGTAATAAGAAATATATTCTTTTTCTTAAAAAAGAACACTCTTTTACAAAAATTAAAGTTTGACTAAACAAGTCCTTAATTTTCCGAAAACTTCTCCGGAAACTAAAAACCAAAAAAAAAAAATACCAAATAGACCCGAACAAATAATAACAAACAAGAAGTTAAATTTAGGGTTTATGGAGCCATGAGGTAATTCTTCTTGCAAACCCCGGCACAAGAGTTTACACATCCTTCTACTTCCTTTCCACCTGCAATAATTTCAATTTTTTTAAGTAAAAATTCATCTAATCTGAAACGATATGCTAAAATGATACGAAAATGATATGAAAGTAGTGAGTTTGGGTCGAGGGTTCTAGAGTTAGGTTGAATTTGGGCTTACACGTTTAACCCGTTTAAGTAAATGGTTCGGATTTGGTTTTGGGCTTGGATTAGGTCAATGACTTAATTTTAACATGTTTAATCTGTTTATGAAGCCAGAGAGGGCACCAACACGCCGTCACCGGATCCCATTAGAGCTCCGAAGTTAAGCGCGCTTGAGCAAGACTAGTACCAGGATGGGTGACCTCGTGGGAAGTCCTTACCCTCAGGTTGAGGGCACTGGAAAACAGCCTCTCTTCAGGTTAACACCCTGAAGGGAGAAGGCTGCGTACATCCGCCCCCCCAAACCCTGCGTAGGTGGGAGGCCTTGAGGCATTGGGTATGTTCCTTTAATCTGTTTATGAAGTTATATGGAATTCTGTGAGTTATTCAAGTTATATACTACTACTGTATACTTTTTTATATAACATATCCGGGCGAGAGATAAATTAAGTTGTATTTGGTTTTGTTAATCCTGCTTTTATATCTGTAGAGAGGTTGTTTCCTAGAATTTTTTTTATAAAACATATTCTGGCTGGTGCCGACAAATAAGAGCCCGGGATCATCCACTCGCTCTAATATCATGTTAAATTTTGCCGGGCCTTTTAGCCCCGACTCACAGAGTTGGAACATACAATGTCCACATATCCCAAGTGAGATTACATACTAAAACCAATTGGTATTTGGTAGAGTAACTTACTAGGCTTATATATTGGGATTCACATTTAACTCACATACGCTATTCTTAACTCACGTGTTGCGCAACGTGGAAACATAAATGAGTCAAGTTCGCTATCAAGTCCATCTTGTCAAGCCATTATCAATTCATTATCGAGGTACAAAGTCCTTAACAAGTTCTTATCAAATATTTTCGCAAATATTTAAATGTAGCTTATTAAACTTGTCAAGCCTACTTTAAGTTAATTGAATAAGCTATTGAGCTCCCCAAAACGAACACAAGCAAGCCCTACCAATTCAAACACAAGTAGCTCATCAAACATTTAGTTATTTTGCTCTCCGTTTGGCAATTTGGTAAAGGATGGGTAGTAAGAAGTAAAGACGGGGAGGGTAAAGAAGAATACAAGAGAACAAAGGTAAATGGTTATCCTACTCTTATTTGAATATGTTTAAAGAGGAGCAGATGAGTTACCCTTAACCCTAGTGGAAATATAGGAATCTCAATATGCCGAATCACTCATGTTATGTTCTTCTACATCCTAAGTATGCATGCACGGGTACCGATAGGCCAAGCAGTTTGGGTCACTAGCCGACTTGGGCCAACCCATTGGCCATATCCGTTGGTCGCTACTCATCCCAACCATAACTATTGAAAAACAGAACAAATACACATTAGGCTTGTGAGAGCTGCTGAAGTTGGTGCAGTACATCCGCATTATAACTACCAACAAGCCAAGCAGTTTCAGTCACTAATCGATCCAAGCCAACCCATTAGCCATATCTATCGATCTACACTCCTCCCTACTATAACAATCGAAAAACAAAAGAAAATAGAACAGATACACACTGAGCTTGTGAGAGCTGCTGAGGTTGGTGCAATGCATCCCTACGATAACTACCACTAAGCCGAGCAATTTCAGTCACTGATCAATCCAAGCCAACCCATTAGCCAAATCTATCGATCGATACTCCTCCCTACTACAACTATCGAAAAACAAAAGAAAACAGAACAGATACATACCGGGATTACGAGAGCTGCTGATGTTGGTGCAGTGCGTCGTAGCACACCCGAGATGGCAAAATTGAAAGGGACCAAAAGGATGAGTGGCATTAATAGAAGGGATAATACAATCTCTAAGACACTCAAAAGCACAATAAGAAAGTGTATGAGTTGGTTGAATTGCACATAAAATATAACATGGCACATAGCACTCTTGAAATGTTGCTCCTTCTCCCTTCATCATCAATCCCATAATTATCATTATTATTATAGCTATTTTTGCCATTTTTCCACTTCAAAAATGAAAAATATTAAAAAAAAATGATAATCGGATTTTTTCTGTTCTGGGTTCGTCTGTTTTAAGATCGGTAAGGATTATAACAAGAAACTGGGATGATGGGATCTGAATAGAAACATAAACAGCTTAAAGGTGAACAGTTTTACCACTAGACTAACTTTTACGGTGGGTTTTTTTTTTTTTTTTTTTTTTTTGTTGGGTTTTGATGGGACAAATAGGCAGGGGAGATTTTGGGAGTAAAAGGGCACAAAAGGTGAGGTGGGTGTTAGGGGGTTATTTATAGTAATTTGAGTGTGCTACCGAGTATCAATTGGCACCTGTTAATACAGCAAAATCAAGTGGGAGGAGAGAAATAAGGAAAGAAAAATGAGAAAACTAAGGAATTAAAGCGGATTTTGCTGCGTTTAGTGAAATAACAAAAAAATAAATAAATTTTTAGTGATATTTTTATAAAGGATGGTGATTATACTTTCTTTAGTTTAATTATAATCTTTTAGATTAGCAAATTAAATATCTTTCTTCTGTAAAACTATGATTGAGAGGAAAAAAATATATATGATAGACAACCTCAACAATGAGAAAAATTAAGGTAAGGATGAAGATGTGACCTAATAGTTCACTGTTCTCCAGGTAATATCAGATTATTTTCCTTATTCCATTTATCCGATATGCAGTTTTGTACAAAAACAATGCTCTAAATTATTATCATTAAAACATATAGTTAAACTAAAAAAGTGAATATCAGCTCCTTTAAATATTTAATTAAATAAAAAGGTTTATTAAAATTACTCTATAATTACTAATTTCTTTTTTATTAATTTTCTCATTTTTCTTTCCTTATTTTTCCAATCCCAAATGATTTTATTGTGTTAACGGGTGTCAATTGATACCCGTTAGCATAACCCTATAAAAAATTAAATTTATGATTCAGACTCCGTTTTATTTGACATAAAATATTTTTTATCTTAATTTTATTACTATTTTGTATGATTTTATAATAACAACTATAAATGGGGAAAACATTTTCCTCTGATAAGGGGAAATTAACTATTCATACTAAAAAGCAAAAATATTTTCCTTCGTAAAGCAAAAAATATTTTCTACAGTGGTTTCAATTTATATGTCGCACTTTAAAGTCAACTTGACCACATAGCAACCCCATACAAGTTTATAAATGAAGTCACATTTTCTTGAGTTAGAAAAAAAAAAGTTATTTTGATGAAAATTATTTTTTGTACTCAAATTAGATACATAAAATTATATTTTAACTATTTCGATGGGTAATGTATGTTTGATGTCATTTTCTTAAATTCTTAACTATTCATTTAGAAATTAAAATTTATATTTTAAAAATAATTTTTTTTTGTTTTTTTAAAATTTTAGTTTTTCTCTAATTTGAATAAAGACTAAAAAAAAGAAATTATAAACGAGAAAAAAAAAATTTCAAAACCCACTTTTTTTGAAAAAAATAAAACGTGATATTAATTAGTAAAGTTATAATTTATTGTCTTCAAGAAATTTAAAAATATATTTTTATAATGTAGGAAAAGAACATTGGAGCAAAAAACATTCCTATACCACTTGAATATTTTAATGACATCACCGATATACTGTCACAAAACCAACTTTTCAAGAGGTTAAACTGATGGTGAAAGCAGCAAATAGGTTTTTTTTTTTTTTTTTTTTGCTGTAACATGTCACACATGAATGTCTATTAGACTTAAAGCGTGAATATTAGACAGACATACCTCTTGTGCTTAGATAATATTGTTGGTATTAAAGATGAGAGCTATTGGGATTTAAACACTTAACCCTCTTGATTAAACATAAGGTTATTTACACTAACGGTCTCTGTACTTTTCTTATTCTGTCAATTTAGTTCTTATAATTTTAAATGTGTCAATTTAGTCCGTCTATAATTCAAATTGTGTCAATTTAGTCTTTCACTCAAATTCAAGTTAAGTTATTACGTAATTTTTTGGCACAATTACATTAGATGCAAGTAATTTTACTAAAGTCGACCATTTGACTCAATTTAACCCAACTTATGGCAGAACCATTGAAATTTCATTAAAAACTTAAATTTTACTTCAGGGACCAAATTGACACAATATCAATTATAGAGGGACAAAATTGACACAATTAAAAATAAAAGAATTAAATTGACACGATGGACAAAATACAGTGACTATTGGTGTAAATAACCCTTAAAAACACTTTATTATTTTTCTAGGAAACTAAATTTTGTAAAAATTTAAGTTAATTGGTGAAGGCTCATGAAGTGATATACTCTACTTGTTAATTTTTTATTTAGCTCGTAAAAAGTCATAATTGTTATTTATATATATATATATATATAATATTTGCATACATTAAAAGTATAAAACCAATACTAAACATTTATCTATTCGTTTAAACTTTTAAAAAACTTGGTTTATTGACATGGTATTATAAGACTTTATTGATCAAGAGATTGCGAGTTCGTATCTCAACAATTCCTGCTTTCAATATAAAAAAAATTTAAACATAAAGTATAAGATGAATCTGTACATTATCCAATATCCATGAATCAAGCCCAGCAGACATTCGCTTGATGGAGCATGTTAAGAGTACAAAATAAAACCGTTGCTAGACTTTTGCCCCTTAATTTAAACTTTTGAGACAGTTGATTTCTTAACAGTATAATTTATAAACTAATAATAATGGGTTTGAGTAGATGTAGGACAAAGTTGATAGATTCACATGTGATCCTTTTCAGAATTTTATATTCATTTTGCTTGTTTGTTTCTTACCCTTTATTATATAAAAAGAAAAACTAGAGGGACCTTTGGCATAATAGCCCTATAATAAATAGTACGGTTATTTATACTAAAGGTCATTATACTTTGTCCATTATATCAATTTAGTTCTTATATTTTTAATTGTGTCAATTTAGTCCCTGTATAATTCAAAATACGTCAATTTGGTCCTTAGAAAAAATTTTATGCTAAGTTTTTAATAAATTTTTAATTATTTAGCCAAGAATTGGGTTAAATTGAATAAACAGATGAATTTATAATAAGTTACTTGCATCTAATATAATTTTTTCGTTCAAAATTACGATATTAACTTAACTTAAATTTGATCAAAGGACTAAATTGATATATTTTGAATTATTTATGAATTAAATTGACATAATAAATAAAATATAAAGACTTTTGACATAAGTAACTATAGTATGTTAATTTGAAATATTTGTACCATTACTTTTCTTTAGAAGCTGTAGCCATGTGAAACTTTTTCAAATTTGGTTCCTAAAATATTGTCTGTTTGTGAAATAAATAATGAGTTCCCCCTTATGATTACGCCCTTTTTTAATAAATTATAATGTTTTACAAATAATTAAAATCATTTTTTTTTATAATTAGTGAAAAAGTCGCGATATATAACAAGCAACTCAAGCAAAGGAGTCCTGAATCAACCCGTATAAGAACGGAGGTCAAAATAGCAGAAAACAGAATAAACAAAAATACAAGCAAAAAGGGCAAACATTAAGTGCCTCAAATACCACCACGGACAACTCGTAAATAGGACAAAATAAAAGACAGGAATATTGGACAGTCAAACCCTTAATCTATCGAAGTAAAGCACTCATCATAAGCGGATCATAGCCGTCAAAAACCTAGCTCTAGTCTTTTCCCCATATCCTATGTGCACTCCGCATCAAGGATCTTACCAGCATCTTTTACCCTATTCCCCTTTTTCATCAAATTCCTCTTTTTTTGTTTGCCAAAGGCCTTCGCAGATCTTTTCGCTCTGTTTTCGGGTGACATGTCCTTAAGGAAATATCTGTTTGATGTTCATAATTTAAAAAAAATTCATATAAGGATAAACATGGAACATGCTTTATACATAGATTTTATGTGGATTTATTACTCAGTTACTCTAAGATTTAGAGATTTATCACTTAGATATCTTAAAATTTTAATACGTGTATAATGAGATATCTTGACATTTACAAAAATTTATCACGTACCCTATACTGGAATAGGGTGAAGTTTTGCTAAAATCAAACAAATTGTCACCATAAAATGTCAATATAACACGTGATTACAATAATATATATGAGCTATATTAATACTTTCGGCAAAAATTTGCCATATTCTAACAAAGTTTTTGGCAAGGGTACTTGATGGATAAATTTTTAAACCTTAAAGTACCTGAATGATAAAATTTTTAAATTTTATAATATTTTATTACATATATTAAAAAATCAATATATATATACACGATAAAAAAACAAAATCTCAGGAGGCCAGAGTAATAAATTCCCTGTATTTGGATAGAGCTTTAATGGAACGGAAATAAAATAACCTATTTACAGTTAGATAAATAATCAAATCATCAAATTCGAATCGGAAAAACTAAATCAATCTTTTATATCTATATCTGATTATTGACCACAAATTTGGATCGAACTTAAGATAAAATCATAAAAAACAACTGATGCAGTACAAGAATAATCTAAAATAAGAGGTATGTAAGAATATTTGGATAAGATTACTTTAATATATTTAAATTTAAATTCTAATATATATATATTAGATATTAAATTTATATTTAAAATTTATTTAACTTATATTATATTTAAATATTTGGAATCTCTTTTGCTCCTAATTAGTTTAGGATTATAATTTTATTAAGTTTTTAATTATCATTATTTATTATTTAGACTAGATTTAAGTTTCTTTAAGATTACTATATTAAATGAATATAAATATTATCTACTTTATAGAGGTATATTTGAATAAATTAAATCGATAACTAATTAGTTAATAAGAAACTATCACTTAGGTATCTTTGAGCATTTATTATCTAGGTATTCTAACATTTCAATAGATATAATAAGATACTTTGAATTTTAAATATTTATCTTTTAGATACCCTGAAGTTTTTAAAGTTTTATGAATCAGGTATCCTTTTATCAAAATTAGATCGGTTTTCATTAAAAATTACTTAAATTAAATACTATTTGTCAATATATTTGTATCTTTATTAGAATTTGATGAGTTTTTGCCTATAATGTAAAAATGACACATCAATATGGCATGAATTATACATATTACATCAGCATTTTGTATAAATTGATCAAATTTTTATGAAAATTCATCAAATTCCAATATATAATACCTAAGTGATAAAATAATCAAACCTTAAGGTATCCTATTATATATATTAAAATATCAGGATACTTATGTGATAATTTCTCTTAGTTAATTTCCTCCTTCATGTTATATAAGAAAGGTGAGGTAGTAGCCTAAGAGGCCCTATTTTAAAATCCATATATCCCAACTTGCTTAAAGCTTGTTTGAAATTATTTTCTGTTTGTAATTTTTTATTTTTAAAAAATTAAAAATTAGATCTTAAAAATAAATTTTTTATTTTTTATTTTTTGTTTTCAACTTTCACACAAACAAAGAAGAAACTAAAAATAAAAAAAACATAATTTTCAAATTCTTATGTAATAAAAATCCGTGGGTCGGGAATAATACAATAGCCCAAGAGGAAGTAGAACGGCCCAATCCTCTACAAATC
The DNA here is from genome assembly GCA_018398585.1 of Simmondsia chinensis. Taxonomy (NCBI): domain Eukaryota; kingdom Viridiplantae; phylum Streptophyta; class Magnoliopsida; order Caryophyllales; family Simmondsiaceae; genus Simmondsia; species Simmondsia chinensis. Next base: position 36,248,256 of record JAGTTD010000005.1, on the reverse strand, counting down.
GATTCGAAATTATATTAAAAAGTTACCAACGAAGTCAAATATCATTTCTATGTCTTCCTACAATTTTCTATTCATTTTACTACTTCGATTTAGTTTCTGTCTATTTCAGTTTTAAATTCTTATAAATACAACTTACTTTATCTTCTCAGTCCAATCTGAGTCTATAAAGTGTAATCAAGGGCGATACTAGACATTCTACAATCCTCAAGAATAGAAATGAAATAAACTCGAGGTTCGGCCCTCCAACATTAGTCATCAACAAGAAATGGTAGGATAATCCCCTACCTTCCCCCTCCCCAATAAAAACAAAAAAAAAAAAACTTTTTGCTAACGAGAAACCTGATTATCCAGTAAATTCCAACTCATGTGGCGGCCCCACACACCACAGGAACCAATTAAGTAAAAGATTCTTTACAGAGAGGATCAAGGAGGGGGAATGGAACTCCAGACCTTTTAGTTTAAAGCAATACTTTATCCCTTCACCTGTCTCGTGCCACTAAAGCAAGACCCTGATGGGTCCCCTTACATTAACTTACCCAATTACCAGATAAGATTGACCAATTTACTCTTACCTGTCTTTATTTATATATACATATATATATAAAGGTAGAATAATCTCTTACCTGCTTCAAATTAAAAAAATAATCTCTTACACTCTCCCACCCCCGCTCCCTGCCCCCATTTTTTATCAACGTTCTCTACTTTTTACCCAAATATCGAATAAAGGTGACAATTTACCCCTTACCTCTACTAAAATATACGAATAAGGGTTCGACAATCTCTTACATTCCCCCGTCCCCTTCCTCTTTTACTCTTAACCTTTTACCCAATTACCAGTTGAGAATGACAAATTTACCCTCATCTCTCTCTATTAAAATATACGAATAAAAATAGGATAATTCTTTTACTATTGCCAGATTAGTTGCAAAAGTGCTTTTCCTAACCATAATTGACAAGCAGTTATCCTGTTTGGTACCGTTTTCTATCCGTTGTTTTCGATTCTTGAGAAACTTAAAACTACGTTTTGGGACCCTTTTTTCTTGTTTTCTGTTTCCACTTAAACTTGGCAAAAAGCAAAAACAGAAAACCAAGAACCTGAAAAAAAATTATTTCCGAAATTAGTTTTTAGTTTCTCAAAAACCACAAAACCGAAAACACCATACCAATCCGGCTTCAATTTTTTTTTACCAAAAATTATTGTCGCTACATTAACAAGTAAAGGCAAAGCGGTAAGGAAAAAACAAAGGACCACATATCAAAGGGCTACATTGTAGTTTTTGGTTCTTTAGAAACTAAAAACTAGGTTTTGAAAACGATTTCCTATTTTCTGTTTTCCGTTTTCCCTCGAACATGGCAAAAAGTGAAACAGAAAACCAAGAACCTAAAAAAACATCGTTTCCAAAACCCATTTTCAGTTTCTCAAGAACCAAGAACCGAAAAGGAAAAAGAACATACCAAACAGGCTCTTAGTTTTTCCGAAAACTAAACTCAAAACACAATGTCAAGGGCAGCCATTAATAACATGCTTTCGAGCCGATTTTCATACTCAAGCTTCATCAAGTCAAGGCAATGGGTAAGAAAAAAGGCAAACACATATCCCTTTGCTTCTGGTTTCTCTCTCTCTCTCTCTCTCTCCTTCCTTTCTTGCTATGTACACCTCCATTGCTCATTCTTTCCAAAAAAAAACATATATATATATATATACACGAACCGGAAACAAATTCGAGGGCCAAAACACGGTTTTTTTTGTTTGCATGTTTTGATTTTTTAGGAAGTAAAAAAATTCGGTACTGAAATCGATTTTTCTGAGTTTTCAGTTTTCTGTTTCCGCTCAAACGTGGCAAAAAACAAAAACAGAAAAATAAAGACCTAAACTATCATTTCTGAAACCTAGTTTTCAGTTTCACAAAAACTGGAAAACTAAAAATCAAACCAAACGGGCCCTTACTTTTTCCCGAAAAATCATTCCTTTCCCAAAGGCACCCATTGACAAGCTTTCAAGCCGGTTTTCATATTCAAGCTTCATTAAAAAGGCAATGAACTAAAAACGAGGCATCGGGCCATATCAAAGTCTTGTTTTTGTTTGTTGCGTGTTGGTCCCCGATATTTTTACGTTTGTTCAAATTGGTCCCTTATTTTTTCTTTTATTCAAAATGGTCCCAAATGTTTGTAACTTTGTATAAATTAGTCCCTCATCTTTTTTTCCCTTTTAAATGGTCCCAATGTCTTTTTTAAACAAAATTGGCCCCGTCATCCTTTCGATTTTTACCTAATTTTGATCGCCTAATGGGGGACCAAGTTTGTTCTAAAATAAACCACCAGGGACAATTTTGAACGAAAGTAAAGATGAGGACTAACTTAAACAAAATTTCAAACAATAGCGACCATTTAAACAAAAGAAAAGACGAAGGACCAATTTAAACACATCAGGGACTAGCGGCGTAAATAACTCTCTTTGTTGCTATATACAACTCCGTTGCTCACTTTTCCAAAAAACGCAAACCCGAATCAAAATAGAGGGCTTAAATTGCAGCAAGATCGAAACCGAAAAAAACCAAATGAGATGTAGGCACTAGGCATTCATTTTACTAACCCTCTCATGAAATGGTAAAATTTTCGAAATAATTACTTACAGTTTTCTACGCACTCGATCTCTTCCTACGAAGCGCCCGGTTGGGATCATACATAACATGTTTCTTTAACAATCTCCACTGGCATATTGTGTTATTTTCGCGAGCTGCTCCTTCAATATCAAACACTTAAAACTAAGGTTAAGACGAAAAGAAAAGAATGAAAAACCAAAGCGAAAGATAGAATATAAATTTCTGTACAATGGGGACAAAAATTTCATGCACCTGTTACCTCTATGAGAGAAGTGCTGAGAGTTTCATTAAGAAAACCCGCTGCTCGGTACAAATCTACCATGGCAGAAACGCGTATTTCTACACGTCTGAGACTCGGGTGATGACGTATTTCTACGCATATTTCTACAGAAGAGGCTTATGAATGGGGCGAGGATCTAAACACCGTTATTTTGCTCTTCGTAACAGGCTTTGACTGCCTCTGCAGTCATTAGAGATACTGCAGCCTTGTGAATTGCCAGGTCTGCTCGGTAGAGCAATCGTTGAGCTCTCTCTCTCTTAAGTTTGGCCATGTTAACGGCATGTTGAGCTGCGCTAGATGCATCACGCAATCTAAACTCATCGAGGTCGGAAGGATCCAACTGGTCCATGTTGTGCCTGTGGGGTCCTTCCGGTTGATAATGCATATGTCGAGGCCACTTATTGAAGCTCGTGTTCCTCTTTCCCGTCACCCCCGGGCTATATGAAGCAAACGGTTGATGATCATCAGAGGGGACAACAGGCCCAATCTTTTTAGACTTGTTTCGGTACAGTTTTGGGTAGTCGTTTCTTTCGGGTCCATCGTTACTCAATGAAAAATACCCCACACCCGTAGCATCCCTTGGCGAGAATACCCTTGTCGACGCCTGAAACAAAGGAGAAGAATCCGAAGAGCCATAGCCATGGTAGGATAGCTTCTCATCATTCAAAGCACACCCACCGTTTAATTTCCGCCCTACGCAAAACAACAAAAACAATGACAACCGAATTGGTAAGCTAAGCACCAGTAGTGCAACGATTAAAAACACCTGTTTAGTATCAGTTTTTATTTGCAATTCTTGGTATTTTAGAAACTAAAATCCATGTTTCAAATGATTTTTTCCGGGTTTTTGGTTTCTTGTTTTCAGCTTTTCCTAGTATGAATGAAAACAGAAAAATAGAAAACCAAAAATTAAAAAAACTATTTTCTTAGTTTCTCAAAAACCGACACCAAACAGAACCTAATAGGTTAATGAACAAAATAGGATGGAGTGTAATACCAAGAGATTGAAAACCATCTGGGTCCCCCGAAAACACAGTACTTGACCCACCAACAGAAAGTTTCCTGTGCGATCTCTGTTTTGAGCCTCGGTTAGGTAAATCTAATCCCCGTGGTTTTAAGCAGAACGCAAACATTGGCGGTTTATCAATGGGTGTCGCCTTCTCCTGACATCCGCTAGAGTTGGTCTTCAGCGTTGCTTGCTCCCACTCTTTCACCTGCTGCTGGTACTTCTTCCAAAGTGGAGGCTGAATAAATTATATTGAAATCAAATTAATTGCCACGTTACAAATATACCACGCGATAAACTTTAGGCTAATTCATAGATGAGTAACGACGATTGTCACTCACAAACATGCCCTGAGCCCTCAAATTCCCAGAGAATAAGGCATGAGAAATGAAGACGAGTGGCTATAGCCTTAATCCTATGACAGCAAATGACATTATAGCCTCTCAAATAGATATTTGGGTTACTTATGCAGTTAGTCATTGTACTTTGCTTATTGTGTCAGTTAAGTCCTTGTACTTGTAACTGTAACAATGTAGTCCATACACTATTGAAGTAAACAATAATTTATGGTTGAAATTTAACACCACATTCACTCCATGTAAACATCCAACCCTTTCTAAACACCTTCTCACAATTCCAAAATAGAAATTAACTTTAGTTTCAAGGACTAAATTAACACAATAAGCAATGGCCAAGGACTAGCGGAGTAACTAACCCTTGATTTTTTTTACCTGATAATATCATGTTCCAAATCTTCCATTGAAAATGCCTTCGACTTCGATTCGACCCAGATGAGAAAAGCAACATAAGAAGAAACAAAAGGCTAGACTAAAGCTACCTGGAGATGCCGGATTAAAGGCATTCCCTTTTTTCGTCTCTTTTCACGCCAGTGGTCGTAAATGATTTTGACTGATTCCATTGTTCCAACATCCTCTGCAAACTCCTCGAGTTCATCAGAAGTTAAGTCATCCCGCTGTTTGGAATATGCAACTTTCTCAAAAACGTCCATCATCTTCTCAAAAATTTCATCTGAAATATCTACAGAACCGCTCTGACACACATCTGAGGATCTAATTTTCCCAATCCACTGCTCGTCATCGCTGTCCATGTCATACAGAACTCGTGTTGGATCCATAGCCAGGTCAACATCCGTTTCTATCTGTCGATAGTACTTGGGAGAAGGCCGAACAAATAGTACCTCTACACTGTTATCCTCGCTTTCTTCAATAAGGCGGACCCCAGGTATTGGAATATTCTTCACAGAAGCAGCACGAATGTTGCGATTGAAGCACTCTTCGTGCATCTCCTTGAACACTATCCACTGAGTCCTATCAGAAAACTCCAAAATCCAGTCTTTTCCTCCTTTCCACATCATAGCATGCGTGTACCGGTTGACTGTTCCAGGCTGCAGAAACTGGTGCGCCTTGTAAGAATATCTTGTGGCCCCAGAAAGTTTTACAGCAAGCATCCACTCGTTATGGTCGACAAGCTCAAGAACAACTCGGGCCCCATATTCTCTCCGTCCACAGTCCCCATGTGTGACCAATACATTCGCATCACATGAAAAGAACTCTGGACTTCTCTGTGGACTTCTAGAAGCTTCTGACGATCTCCTCTCACTGGCTCGTCTGATACGTTTATGAGAAAAGCCTTTGGAGTGATGAATTTTATTTCGTGAGCCAAGATCGGGACTTCCAAAAGGGGCAGAATATGAAACTTGAGTTCGTGGCTTCTTAGGACCGTTGCTGAGGCCATTGCGAAGAAAGTCTTCTTTTCCATCAGGCAAACCGAGCACCAGATTCCGCGATGATGAACTTGAGCCGTTCGTCCTACTCTGATGCCAGAAACTTCTAGCAGAAGTGGGATTTGGGCTGCAAAAATAATCGTCAGCCATGTTCCATGCCGAATCACTACGATGCGGATTATTTTGCAACCCGGTATCATCATCTTTCTCAACTGGATTAAAAGATGGAATTTCAACTGTGATTCCATTGATCGGATAGCAACGTGGCCTGGCCTTGTCATGTGAAAGCTGATCACTTTGACCTGAAGGAAGTGCCAATACAATGACCTCTTCGGTATCTCCCTGGATATCTTTTCCTTTCTCTGATCCACTGATTAAATCAGCACCGTTTTTTAGAAGATCTTGAGGACACTCAGACGGTCTATTACTCGGACCTTCAGCATCATTCCGCAAAGTTACGTTTGAGAAAGCTTCCATCTTTGTATCTCTCACCACAATCCTCGGACTACTTCCTTCGGACATTGACGCCCTACAAGAGTGATCTTCAACAGTGGAAGAGTCAAAATCAACCAATCTGTCATCATTGTCTGACGGCTCTAACAAAGAGACAGGTTCGCAAATCTCAGAGCAAAATGGAACACTACGTTCCATAAGCAGCTTCAGATGCAAGCTAAGAAAGAAGGTAGGCGCAGCCATGAAAGAAAGAGAAAACGAAGGGAGGTTTCCGAGCTTCTCATCACTGTTTGAAAAAAATCTGCCCAGCTGCACATTTGCGGACTGCCAAGTTGGGATGCGAAGCCTGTGTGGCAAACACCTACTCTTTTGTAAGCCCTGTCGAAATGAAAAGAATCAAAGTAATTATCTATGTGACAAATGCCACATTATCAGGCCAACATAGACAACTACTTCAGGCCTATTTGGCCAAGCTATAAAAAAAACTACTTTTTTCAAGAACTTTTTGCAGATAGACGCATTTTTGTCTGAAAAATTTTAGTCTTTGCTTCTACTTCTACATCAAAGGAGAAGCATTATTTTTCTCCTTCTACTTAAAGATGAAAAATAGATTTTGCTTTTATTTAAAAGCATTTTTATTTTAGAGTCAAACACCCTCAAATCCTAGAAAAAAGTGCTTTTTCTTGAAAAGAAGCATTTTTTTTCTGAAGAAAGGAGCTTGGCCAAACTAATAAATTATATAATTTATTTATTTTTTATGTTTATATGTTTAATCCACTTTCTTAGATTTCAAAATCCATCACTAGTTGTATGTGCTTCTATTAGAGAAGGCCCAAGTGTATTTAGGGTTTATCATGATGCAACTACTCCAACTTCCTCCCTTGTACCAACTTATGAGCTTCCTTACAATCCAAATCCAAAATACTAACTTCCTCCCCAATTAATAACATCCTAAGAAGTTCAAGAAGAAACAAATGAATTCAAAAATGAAGAGCAAGGTGAAGTGAAAGAAGAGCAGCAAGATTATATTGAATTATTTCATATGTACACATGATGATGGTGAGTATGATAATGATAACATGGAGACCCTTCACATTGATCTCATCTTAGCCAAAGAGTTCGCCAATCGTTCTCCCCAAAGGCGAAAAGTATGCCTTTACATCCAGAAGGAGCCCCACACTCCGGCAGACATTTGCCATAGTTTTCTTTCTCTATGCTTGTTCAAAATTAGAGGTCAAGTTTTTTTTTAAATAAAGGGGGAATAGATGCAGCACAAAAGAAGAGATTTAATGATTGTGGAAGATATAATATTTTATCGAATTTTGTTAGACTATTGGATAGGAATAAAATAGAATATCTATTCTATCACTAAAATATTTTAGTCACCTTTATTTTAATTAGTAGAATAATTAAGTAGTTCCCTTATTAATTTAGTATTTATCTCCTAAATTATCAATAGGAATTAGCTTTTTTCAGTAAATATAGAGTTCTAATTTATTGTTTCTAGTTTTAAAGAATAATATTGTTCTGTTTGGTTTTGCGGGTAGCAATTATGCTACATCAGTTTAATGGCATAGTTCAGAGGGACTTACGTTATTTTCCCAAGTTTAAACGAAAATTATTCAGGTACAATCGTTAGAAGATTCTTACTGATTATTAAAATATAGAAGTTCTAATTGGATTTATGAGGACCATGATTGGAGCGGCAAGAATTATCCCTTCCTCCATGAACTAAAATGTTATGCATCATTACTAAAAAGATAAACCACATTTTTCAGAAGACCAGTCAATTCATGATAAATAGATAAAAATATACACAAAGTTGTTAGTCCCTGACCAAACGGAATTGAGACAAAGTAACTACGATTTCTGGCTTTCTGCAGAAAGCATTGGAATTCAGCCAGGGTTGACCCCAAGATTTTAGAGATCCAGAACAAGTTTTGAACGATGGGCCATTTTTTGGTAATGAAGATGTATTAGTCAGGTAAAGCATCAGCTAATATAAAAGTCCTTCAGCATATGTGCACGATGTATCATATATAGGTCGTTACTCTTCTAATTACGAATAGTAATATGCAGAATAAGCAAACGCATAATATAATTAATTTTCAAAAGGGACCCTTCACAAATTAGGGGCTCAAGCAACTACTTGGGTTGCTTGGAGTCTTGACCAGCCCTTGACTTCACCATATTTATTTTCTTTTCCTTTCGAAAGATGCACAGGACAAGTAGAGAAAATAAGAGAATCAGAAGATGCACAGGACAAGTAGAAAAAATAAGAGAATCAGAGGATGAGAAAAGAAAATGTTCTTACCATCGCTGAATAGGACTTGGAAACAGAGGACCGGTTAGAACCACTTTGAAGCGCCCGAACATTGTCCAGAGTGCATTCAGATAGAGGCAGTTGCTTCATGAACAAACAGTGTCTCTTAAGCTTTTTGTGTAGGTACACCCATTTGGATTCTCTGAGTTTGGTGAAGTTGTAAAATGCAAAGATAATCTGCTTTCGGACATCTCGTAAGCAAGAGAACTTCAACCTGATCGATGTTACAGGAAGCTGCTGATCAGCATGCACTTCTTGCTGATTAGATTGAGAAAATACAGTCAAGACAAGGAAAACAAAGACAACAGCCCGGTGCAAGCAACCTTCAAACAAGAGAAGTGTCAAGCCAAAGATATTATCGATAAACAGCATCTCCAGATGGACAACTGATGATACAGACGTCACAGCACCATGCTGAAGCATGAATAGCGCATGCAAAAACCATAAGTTTCCCAGTCCAAGCAAGCAATTCGCAACTACAGGCAGCTGAAAGCTCAACTCAAACCTAAACAACTTCGAATCCTTGAAATTAAGGTTTAATTTCAACAGCCCAGAATCATAAGTACACCAAACAGGCCCATCGGAATCCAATACTCGAATAGAAGAATCATGCTGTAATTCGGAGCGTGACATGTCCACATCAGCAGACAGAGAGTCAAGACACGGCGGCGCAGTTTCACAGACAAGTGGATTGGCGTGTGACCAGCCTGATCTGCAATCATCTACAACACTCACTTGTTGTTCTCTCCTGCGAAAACGCCGTCTGAAATAAACTATTGGAGATTTTATATTCCCGGGGGAACTGAAGCGCTCTACCGGGGGCACTCCACCCCGTATGTCACCATCTGAATTGCCTTGTGTTGGGGAACTACGAACTGTGACATTTTTATGCTTTTCAGAGAATCCCAGATCCAAACTCCCAGATGCATCAATTTTAACATCAGAATATGAGGATGATTGAGCTTTTGAAGATTGAATGGATGTTTTTTGTTTCTTCTTAATCCCAAAAGAAGATGATTTGCAACGTGCAGAACGAGGTAACCACGAAATGATAGGTTCAGACTCCATACAATTACTAGTACTACAGTCATTATCCGTAGTTGCATCACCCTTTACCTTGTATGCGTGTTTATCTTCCACGGTTGATCTTTTTCTTCTCTCGAACTTACAAGGAATTTCACTTGGAAACAGCAAAAGCTTAAATTTCTCGTTCTGGAGGCTAATCCATCCTTCATCACGATCATCATATTTTACACGGTGTTTCTTCTTCTCGGGATCATAAGCAACAATTTTGCCAATACACCAACTCCCGTCCGAAGGCCAAAACACCTTGGCCCTTTGGTTCACTACCCAATAAGCATCCAAATCCCTATACAAAACTTCATAGAAATGCCGTCTCTTTCTTGGAATTCCCTTCCTTTTCCAACGATCCCGTGGCCTTAAAACCATTGCATCATCACCACATGTACTGTCTGATTTAGCTTGAGCACTAGGTCCAGGTCTAGCTAAATCCCCACTACCATTTGCAGCATGGAATTTCGATTTTGAGCTGCTAAAGGAAGAACTCTCCGTGCAGCTAGGATCAAAACGAGACGAAAGCATCCTTGCCGCATTTGCCTCGAGATTCTCCTCATCATCGGAGAACCTAATAGGCTCATCACCCACAGGCTTCGGTCTATGTTTAGGTTTAGCCCTAGGTTTAGGTTTCACCTCCTTTGCAGCCGCATCATGGAACTCGCCTAACCCAACAACCTTCCTCCGCTTTTGAGAACTCTTTTTTGCCTTATCCCTAGACGGGCCAGCACTACCATCCTCATGCACCGAAGAATGACCACCCTCACCTTCCTTTTTCAAATCCCGAAGCAAGTCATCCGACCCATCAAACCTCACCCTACTCTTCTCTTTACCATCAGCAGGCCCAGAAACCCTTTTCCGTTTCCCCTTTCCAACCACACCACCCTCATAACCATCCCTCTTCCGCTTCAACAATTTCGTGCTAACTCCATTTTCAGCCAATTTTCCGTCATTAACACCGCTACCACCATTCCGGGCCAGATTCAAATCCCCTTTAGAATCAGAAGTACCGACTTTCAACTTCACCAAGGACAAAGGGGGCAGTTTTACTGAACTACTTTTATCATCCCGATTCGACGTTCCCTCTCCCTCCTCCTTCAATCCTAACCCTAACCCTAACCCTTGATTAACATCAACAAATTTCTTCCTCCTAACCAAATCCCTCCGTCGCTTCGGTATCCGAATCATCATACTTTTTTTTACCCCCAAACCCCCAAATTTCACTCTCAAACCATCAATGCAGCCCAGATTCTCACCATTTCAACCCATTTTTCCAACATTAATAACAAACCGAGTAGATCGATTCTCCTCCACAAATCAAAACTCATTCAAAAACACAAAAATTCAAGATCTATCTTCTTGAAACTCAAAGAACACTTCAAAACCCTAAAAATGAAACCCAATCACCATCACATCTCAAAAAAGATACAAAAAAAGAGAACAAAACTAGCATGGTTGAATCTGGACACGCAAAATTGGAGGAATAAACATGAAAATAAACAAAAAAATAAGAAGAAATTAAAGCAAATTTCATGGAAGAGAGAGATTTGATACCGGTGGTCGGCGAGCAAACCCTCAGTTACGGTGGTTTTTTTTTCTTGTTTTTGTTAGCGAATCTGCAGAGAGAGAAAAGAGAGAGAGAGGTGTCCCCCTTTGGGTGCGGATTTAACTAAAGTGGGCCAGTTTGGGCTTCAGAAGAGCATAAATGAAAATAGAAAAAAAAAAAAAAAAAAGCCATAAAAGCCCATAATAAATTATATTGGAAATTTTATGAAAAATTATCACTTAGATACTATATTATTATATTTTATTATACATATATATATATATAAAATAAATTATTTTAAGTTTAAAATATTCTAAAGCTTTAAATTTCTTTTAATCAGACACCATTTGTTACCTTTCTCTTTTTTTTTTTTTTTTCCCTTAGCACTAGAAAGCCTTTCCCTTTTTTGGTAATAGGGTAATGGAAGTAAACTCTTACCCTTATTTGACAAATTTTTAAGAGAGGTAAAGGAGATAAGTTTCCCTTACCCCTGTTTGGCGAGGGGGTAAAGAGGAGTAAGGGTAAAAGAGGGTAATTTTTTATTCTTATTTGACATATTTGTTCAAGGGGTAAAAGGGAATAATGGAGGGTAAATTTCTTAACCCCCTTTACCCCCCATTACCCCCAATTTTTTTAACCCCCAAATTGAGGGGTAAATAAGGACAAGGGTAATTTTTTAAAATTATTGGACACTTTTATCCTTATTTTAACTACAACTTTCTTTACCCTTACCCCTTTACCCAATTGTCAAATAAGGGTAACTCATTTACCCCTCTTTACCTTTACCATTCTTAATTTAACATATCTAAATAAGGGTAGGATATTACCTTATCCTCCCCTCTTTAATCCTCTTTACCCCCCTTGACCCAGTTGCCAAACAAAGCAAGTAGAACTCCGAAGTTAAACACGCTTGGACGAGTATAGTACCAAGATAAATGACCTCCTGAAAAGTCCTCGTGTACCCCTTGGGTTAGGAGTTCTCTGAAACAGTCTCCCTTCAGGGTAGCACCCTGAAGGGAGAAGGCTACGTACATCTACCCCTCTGAGACCCTACTTAGGCGGGAGCCCTTGAGCCATTAGAAATGTTGTTTTTTTTCCTTAGCATTATTCCCCTTTACCTCTCTTTCCCCTATTGTTTTAACCCTAAATTTGGGGTAAAGGAAGAGAAGATAAGTTTTTAAAAAATTTGGACAATTTTATACTTATTTTTTCTATAATTTTTTTACCTTATCCTTTTACCCAGTTATTAAATAAAAGTAAGTTATTTATCTCTCTTTACTTTTATCCTTCCTGATTTAACTAAGTGGGCCACTTTGGGCTTGACAACTAAAATGAAAGAAACATACACATAAAAGCCCATGATAAATAAAAGGATAAATTATATATTAGTATCTTAAGATTTGGTCTAATAAATTAAAATAATATTTTACTCCAAATTTTTGTTAGGAAGCTTTTGACTAATTAGTAAACATAAAATTCATCAAGTTTATCGATTAATCAAAAGCTTGCTAACAAATAAACCCTATGGCGTATTTATAGGCAGCCAAACAAATACCTAATTATAATATAATTCAAAAAACTAAATATAGTATAATTCAAAGCCCCAGACTGATTCTAATATAACTCAATAACATAAAAATAATAAGAAAATAATAACAATGATGGCTACAAGCCTGAATACTTGACTAAGTATTACGCAAAAACCCTAAAACTCTAATTAAAAATCCTAATTAATTCTGTCACTATTTCATGCTTAAGACGACCAAAGCTCCTTTTTCTGAGCTCTAATGCGACTCCAATCACTATCGGGCTTCTTTTCCTTCTTTTCTTGTCCTAATCGGGTTATTTTCGTCCTTATTTGCATCAGTTTTGCATCTTTTTCTACTTTTTTATAAAATAGTTTTTTTTATCTTCTTATTTAAGCTATGAAAAATATGTAAAAAATCTTCTAACAACCAAACACAAGCCTTACAGTCAATTAAATCTGTTACACAACTTTAAATTATTAAAAAGTTGAACCAAATGCAACTTTAATACCATGAGATTTGGTGTTTTAATTTTTAATTCATATACTTTGTTAAAATCTAGAGTTCAAAATTTCCTAAAACGTAGCCGTGAAAGCCCCAACCAAGAGATATATTTGAGTCACTGTGATAACACCAAGCCAATCTGACAGGAGTAGAAATGGCAATAGGGCAAGTAAAACTCATTATCCGGGGATATGGGAACAAAAAGTAAGGTAGGTAACGGGTATTGGTCAGATTAAACTACAATACCCACCAGGGATGTGGACGGGTATGGGTATGATGTTTTACGCGCCCCACCTCGCTCCATACCTGCCTCGCCCCACCCCAAACCCGCCCAATTTGTATTTTATTTTATTTAAAATAAGAAAACATATATTTAATTTAATTACTCAATTTTATGTCAAATATTAGAGCAAACTGTAATCAAATTCTAAAATATACTATTAAATAATTAATATGGGTAGGTATAGATAATCGTTTCGTACCCATAGTAGGATAGGTATGGGGCAAATAATGGATACGCGTAGGATATCTGCAGGTAATGGGGTAGGTATGAGTGTGGACTTGTACTTGATAGGGCGAGTATGGGTATCTACTTTATACCACGGTAGGTAATGGGGCGCGTATGGGTATGGATTTGGGTTGTGGACACTGGTATGGAGGAGCAACCCCCGTACCTGCACCGCCTCATTGCCATCTCGGGGCGAAGTCGTGATGAATTTGCCAGCATCTGTACCTAGGAATGGCAATGGATTGGGTTTGCCTTCATCTAGATCCAACCAAGAAAAGACCCAACCCAACCTGAATCCTGAAAAACCCATTTATTTTATAAAAATTCAACCCAAATCCAAATTCATCAAGTGGAACAGATACCCGATCCAAATACATAACCCATTTAAACCCTAGAAAAAAATATAATAGTATAATTCTATTATTAATTTTTAGGGTTATTTACGCCAAAGATTCCTGTATTTTGCCCATTGTGTCAATTTGGTCCTTGTACTTTAATTATGTCAATTTAATCCCTGAATAATTCAAAATGTGTCAATTTATTCATTTGGTCAAATTTAAGTTATGTTAATAACGTAATTTTAAATGGTAAAATTATGTTAGATGCAAATACCTTGTTAGAAATTATTTGTTTACTCAATTCAGCCCAATTCGTGGCCGAACCGCTTAAAGATATCATTAAAAACTTAACATAATTTTTTCTCTAAGGATAAAATTGACACATTTTGAATTGCACGGGGACTAAATTGATACAATTAAAATTACAACGACTAAATTGACACAATGAATAAAGTATATGGACCTTTGGCACAAATTGCTTGTACAGGGGCTTTCTCTCTCTCACAACGGCTAGCTACAGGACACCCACGCACCGCTAAGGTTCGGCGTGTGAGGGCGTGTCACCCGGAGTCAGGGCGCCGGAGTTGCACCACCAAAATCCTCGCCGCCTCGCCATTCCGTTCGTACAAGCAATTTGTCCATCCGTCATCATCAACCCCAACCTCTGCCACCGTCTACCCCATCAACTTCGTCTTCTCCTCCGACTTCCCGTTCCGGCCTCCATCTACACCAACAAACGCCACAAATCGCCTCCAATATTCTGACTCTCCATCAAAAACGCTTTACCCCTCATCATCCCTAATCACCCATTTTCTCTCTCCAACACTCCGCCCCCCCCATCTCTCCTAATCAATAATAGACCACCACCAGCGCCACCGGTACCGGCTCCCCGCACCGGACGTCCGCCATCGCCACTGCCACCCACCACCTCTCCACTTATACTCCTCTTCATACAAACATTAACCCTATCCCTCCTCCTACTACCACCACCAACAGACCCACCACCCCCCTTCTCTTCCATCATTTTTTCATTTTAACTAGAAGACCAATGCCAATACCCCGAGAAACGGTGTCCATTTTCGTTGATGGCTTACTTGAGAGAACAACAAATTCCTGGCTCAAGTATGTCTTCCGTAATTTTAGGTCAGTTTATGATGTATTTGTTCCTGCTAAGAAGAGGCTACGGTCTAGATGCTCATATGGTTTTGTCCGATTTCATAATCCGAGGGAAGCTGCTAGAGCAATTTCAACTATGAATAGTAGATGGGTGGTGAAAGCTAAGCTTAGGGTTGAATGGGCTAACCCACCAAGAAGATCAACGGAGTCATCAGGCCGAAGCCAGTATCATTCTAGGGTCTTTCAGCAGAGCAGAGACACCGGCCGATTACATGTTCAGGATGTGACACCTCGTACTCAGACCAAAGACTATGTAGGTTCTGACATTCCAAGGATCGTGGTTTCAAACACCAACAAGAATGTGGAGGATTGGCTTCAGCGGTCTATTATTGCGCACACATCGGGTGAGGCGAGTCTGGATAGTATTCTCACCTTTATCACATAGAACGACCTTCACGGCTTAACCCCTAAAGGGCTAAGCACCAACACATTCGTCCTGGTCTGTAATTCCGATGAGACTGTGGAGCTCTACCTCGGCCCCCATCGCAAGGTTCTGCTTAGGAAATTCAGCAAGGTTTCTAAATACTCTGGCGAGATTCTTGGCTCACTTAACAGCAGAGTATGGATTGAGGTTTTTGGTCTGCCTGTCCAATGTTGGGCTAAGGAATGCTTTTCTGACCTCGCGGGATTATGGGGGAAGTTTATCAGGGCGGACTCGAGGATGTCATCCATGAGATGCATTGATGCTGCCAGATTTCTCATCGAAACATGCTCACCTTCACTGATTCCTCAAATGGTGCAAGTCCATTTTAATGGGGTGACCCGATTGGGCCTGGTCAAGGAGGGCAGGACAGAGCTGATTTCAGATTACTCTCCTAGTGCTGTTGCTTTAGCTGCGTCGACTAGAATAGCGAGAGAACGGACCTTTTCAACATGGGGTCCGCAACCGGAACATCAATGCTCTACCCTAGTGCGCCCTGCCACACTGACACAACATTCCCCTATTCATAGGATAGGAGTGTTGAGGGAAGGGGATCATGGAAGTCACAGTATCAGGCCAGTGTATGCCGATGTTAGCATTGATGAGCTGTCACGGGGTCAGCTGTCTATCCGCGTTGAAGGTCAGTATATTGGTAGGTGGTCTGTGGAATGCAGCTGGCCGCATGCTTCTCCTCTCCATCCGCCATCTCAAAGTGGTGTCCATCCAGTTCAGATTGTGCCGGAAAACCAGCATATGCCTCCTCTGATCCAATGGGTGGAAAGTGATATAGCCAGTTTAGATCAGTCTCACGCTCAGATATCGCATCTTGAGAATTTAACTCGTGACTCCGCAAGTGAAGATGATTCTGTGTCATCAGGACCGGAATTTCCCCTAGGTTTTGAGCCATTTATCGTGTACATGTCAGAGTCTTGTGTGGAGAGATCCAGTGAAGATGGGATGAGAAAAGGAAAAGATTTACTAACAAAAAGGAACAGAAAGGCGTTGAAGCAAAAGAAAAATGAGAGTGAAAAGCGGGAGCTGCAAAAATTTCTTGAGGACATGTCGCCTAGGAAAAGTACGCCGGAAAAGAACAAGGAATCAGGCAAACGAAATAAGGGGAAGCAGGTCAAATGGGGGAAATCGTCAAAGGCACCTCGGAGGAAGAAGAAACGAAATAGGGAGAATAGATGCGATTTGATCTCGGAAGAAAAGTATGATGAGATGATCCTTCTAGCGGAGCGGGTAATTGACATGGGGAGAAGGATTGGATATAATTTCGATGGATTCGACCCTCCCATGGTGGCAGATTTGCTGGCTAAATGAGGCAGATATTTTTGTCGTTGAGGCTCGGTCTTGCTGTGGTCTCCTGCGTGGGTGGTTCGGTTCTTCTTCTTTTGGTTTCCCGGTTTTTGTTTGGTTTGTGCGTGTTTTGGGTTGCGTGTGCTCGTTGTCTGTCTTTTCGGGTTTTGGGTGTTTTGGCTTTGTTTTTTGTTGCCCTTCTTGTTCCTCCCTCCGTTTTCGGAGCGGCCTTGGCCTTGTCTTTTCGAGGGCCGTGTGTTCTTCGGCTTTGCCGATAATTATCAAAAAAAAATTTATAATAATAATGCAACAATTGTACAATAAAAGTCAATCAATATTTGGATTAACTGTTGCATGTTGCATCTTTTTCTTTTTTTGGATTTAATACATATAATTATAGTAATATAATATTAGACAATTCATTCAAAAAAACACTTATCCAATAATCTTTATACACTAAATATAATTTCAGGCCGTATTTGGGTCAGGCCTAGGCTAGATTTTATGTCATCCAAATCCAATTCGACCCAAAACTTATTTATCAATATCAATAACCAAATCCATTTAAAACTCATTTTTCACATCCCAATCCACCATAAATTGATCGGGTTGGTTGGATATCTAATTAATTTAGGTCAAGTTACCTGTACCTCCATGAATAAGTGGCCATAGGTAGATCTTGATGTTTTGATTTTTGTTCTTTTTTGTATTGATCTCTACCCACAACAACAACAACAGACCCAATGCTTCAAGGGCTCCTGCCTAAGCAGGGTCTGGGGGGTGGATGTATGCAGCCTTACCCCTTCAGGGTGTAACCCTGCCGAAAGGCTGTTTTCGAGGACCCCCGACCTTATAGGGTTGGCAACACGAGAACCGTCCAAAAGGTCACCTATCCACTCTCGCTGAAACACGCTTAGCTTCGGAGTTCTAATGGGATCCGATGTATTAGTGTCTGAGAAATGAACCCTAATTCTTTAAGAAATAGATATGATGAAATATATGGTAAGTAGTTTTTGATCGTTCCTTTGTTTGCATCATAGTGCTACTAGGCTTTGGTTAACCAAATAAGGCATCAACCGAGAAGGGGGTCTCCCTTTGGGAAGTGCCTATCCATCAAGCGCTCCCGGATTTAGTTCTTCTTGATTCCTTAGGAAAGCCTGCTCTCAGAGTCAAGTCCTAAGCGTCTGTCTTTACCTTAAAAAAATAATAGTGCTATTAGGCTTTACTCGTTTTGATAGACTGTAATTTTAAACAAAATGTCAAACATTGTAGTACCAATGAAATAAAATCCATAATTGATCTAAGCTCTATAATTAACCTTTGAAGTATGTTTTGCTTAGAGGAGATATATATATATATATATATATATATATATACATATATATGGTGGTGTTCTTATAAGAGGATGAGAGAGGCAAATCCTGATCTTCCATTGTAATGGACGGCAAATATTTGTTGGACATTAATAAAAATAACAATTTATGGCCAAAATTTGTTGAGTATTGAAAAAAAATAATTTCCCTTCCTTACCCCTTATTTCTTTCCACTCCATGAAGTGGTATGGACCGTAAATTATTATTTTTATTTAATGTCCAACAAATCTTTGCCGTCCATTACCATGGAGAGCCAAGGTTTGCCCCTCTCACGCTCTCACCCTCTCATAAAAACGCCACCCTATATGTACGATTGTCTTAAATCACTCTATGGCGTATTGCCAACTTAAGAGCATTATCAAACAATTAAATGTTTACCAGTGGCCAGTTTGTTTAATTTAGTCGGTATGTTGTCATGAATACTATATGGGATAAATACTCAAAGATAGTTAGAATGAATTAGAACGTATGTATTGGATGGTATTAGTCTTGTAATTGCACTATTATAATAGGATGCGCAGAGAACCTAAGTACTTGTTAGTCGAGTTGTTAGTTAGTTAGGTTCGTTAGATGAGCTAAGATATTTTGCGTTAGTTTGTATCCATCTCTTGCGTAGTTAGTGTAAGTAGTAGTTGTTGAATTATAATGAGGCATTCAATGATAATACAATACTCAATCCTCTTTACTTCTCTCTATTCCCTCTACTTCATCTATTCTCTCTGGTTCTCATCTCTTTCTCAATTCTTCCTCTCTCCAAACTCTAATTCTTCTTAGTCATGATCGAAGATCCACCTCGGGTCATGACAATTGGTATTAAAGCTCGATCTTGAGTACTTATCCCACATAGTGTTCATGACATATGTCCCGTATGAGAGTTTTTTGATATTGCAAAGATTATCACAAGGCAAATTGATAGCTCCAATCTTACCACTTCGAGTATATGATACTTCATCACACATTCTTGTGATTAGGTATATTGTTTAGAAGCGGATGTTGTGATGTATTGTACGATTGGCCCTAGGGTCATGAATGGGGAGGCAATCATGGGATAGTGGCATCTTGAAATTGATTCGTTGTCTGTGTTGGACGTTGCCACACATGGCATGGGAGTTCGTTGTTGGGCAAGTATCAAAAGCAATGTAGTGCCAATTATGTAAGGAGGCGATGACAAACCCATGTTGTTTGCAAAAATGGTGAAAATTGTAGAATTTAGTATTTCTCTATTTTGTATTTTCATATTTGTATGCGTATTTATTCCTTTAGAATATTCCATTGTAATCATAATTCTAGATAGTTCAATTGTAATCAGTAGTTAGGTAACATTCATTTTTCTTCCTCTTCTATTCCCCTTCCCAATCGGCCCCATTATGGCCTATTTACTTGATGTGTTAATTCATGTAACTTCTCGCTTAGGGAGGTGATGAGGCATGTCTTTTCATTTAGGTTTACTCTTGTATAAATAGGTTAGCTCATGTATTATTTTAGTTCATCCAATACAAAATTAATTTATTCCATTGTTAGTCTTTTATATATTTGAACTTTTACAGGGTATTAGAGCTTTGATGACCTAGAGGTCATGAGTTCGAATCTCATCAGCATCAACTTTCAATATTAAAGACAATTTAAATACAAAGTATGAGATGGGTCTGTGCACTATCCACACTTCAAGCCCAATTGGCATTTGCGTGAGGAGGCATGTTAGAGTATAAAACTATTCATGAGCCTTCACCTATTAGCTTAAGCTTTTGGGAAAAATAGTTTCTTGACAAAAATGATGTATTATATTGTATTCTCATGTGTTAATGCAACAAGACAATATCATTATTAATAGAACAGTACATGATAAATACCATAAGAATGTTAGGTCCAGATCTGACACTGAAGGCAACAATGATGATATTATATGATTCAAGGGTATAAAAATTCTAGCTAAAGTTAGGATTTGGATAGCATCGATGGGGATAAAACTTAAGCCAAAAGAAAAAATTGTTCACCTATGAGAATACCTGAAAAAGGGCCAAGCGAATCATAGAGTGATTGGTTAGCAAGTATTTTATGTTGGTTCATCCATGCGGCGCATCATGCTTATTTGTGGTTATGTTGAGGTTGATCTATTTATGCTTTTAATGAAGCTTGTAGTCCCATGTTGATTGACTAAGGCTATGTTTGGCATTAACCAGTAAAAGTCAGTTGTTAGCTGCTAGTTGTTAGATATTAGTCACTGGAAGATAGTTCTTGGGTCCTAGTTGTACACTAACTATATATAAAAATATTACTATTTTATAAAATGAAAAATAAATATATTTTATCAACTAACTCTTTCACTGACTAAATATTGAAAAATATGTATAAATAAAATTTAAATTAAAAATACAGATTTATCATATGTGTATGGGTTTAGAATTATTATACAAAAGTATACTTTTTCCCCATGAGTTAGCTTTTAGGATCAAAAAACTACTATGCATAGTTTTTCAAACGTTTCTCAAAAAGCTATCGTAAGCGCTAAAACCTAATTAAAAATGCTAAGTAAGACACATTTACCAAAAGTAGCTTTTAGCGTTTTGATTAGTCAAATAGCTAAACGTTGGCAAATTTTTTTTTACCAATACAATGTTTAGCCATTTGAGGGGGGAATTCCTTTCCTGTTGTTCACCCTCTTGAGGTTGTCCGTCTTTGAATGGGAGGTGTGGTTACGTGTGTGCCTGCTTCGGATTCAACTGGTGCCTTGCTAGTTTCTGGTTATCTCCTGTTTGTGCGATGTTGTCCTGTTTGTTTTTGGTGTCTGATTTTTCCCGTTTTGTTCTGGATTTTTGTACCCATCTCCATTTACGGGATGGTTGAGGTCTCGCCTTGTCGAGGCCCGGTATGTACTTCGGCTCTGCCGATAATTATCAAAAAAAAAAAAAAAGTTTAGCCATTTGACAAGTCACAGCACTAAATGCTATATAAAAAGCTATAAAAAAGGCACTTACAAACGTACTAAAAAAGAATACTACATTTTTATGAGATTTAAAGGGTGTTTGACAGTCATGAAAAAACACTTTTTATTAAAAGCAGAAGTAGAAGTTAAATAATTGAGAAAATTTAGTTCAGGTATTTTAAAGTTTGTTAATATATTTAAAAGTCAATTATATATTGAAAAAAGATTTATATATTTAAAAATAGTTTATATATTTTAAAAATTAATTAAATATAAAAAATATTTTAATAATTAATAATATATTTATGATATTTGGAAAATATTTTAAATATTTGAAAATATCTTTATTTTTTAAATTTTGAATATTTTAAAAATATTGAAAAAATATTTTAGAAATATAGAAAAATATTTTAAAACTAATAAAAATTTATTTAAGTATTTAAAAGATATTTTATATATTCATAAAATATTTTAACTAAGGAAAAATATAAATATTTAAAAATATATTAAATATTTAAAATAGTTCTTGAGTTGGGTGATTGTTTTCAACTATAAAAGACTTCTATTATATTCTTATTAAAAAAAAAGTACTTTTTTACATATTGACCAAATACTCATAGCATTATAACAAATGCTCTGCTTATTTGAAGCAATACTTTTTGTAAAAAATATTTTTATAAAAAGTAATTTTTTTTATAGCAATATCAAACATGCGTTAAATCTTTTAAATTTTTACGCCAAAGATCCCTGTATTTTTTATACTATGACAATTTAGTCATTTCATTTTTAATTGTATCAATTTAGTCCCTACACAATTTAAAATATGCCAATTTGGTCATTTGAGAAAATTTATGTTAAATTTTTAATAATTCGGTCACAAAATGGGTTAAATAAGTAAATTGATAAATTTATAATAAGTTACTTATATTTAACATAATTTTAATATTTAAAATCATGTTATTAATTTAATTTAAATATGATCAAAAGATTAAATTAATATATTTTAAATTATTTGAAAATTAAATTATTATAATTAAAAATATAAAACTAAACTAATATAATAAACAAAGTATTGGACCTTTCGGGCTCACTCAGCCTAAGTATTTTCATTTTCGACCAAATGCGCAATGCCCTCTCTCGACAAACCTCACAGGCATCAAATTTCGTCGCCGGAAAAATCAAATTAAATCTTCGTCGATCAAAAGTTCTTTACTTGCTGAAAAATTTACTGTATGTTTCATCTATTCAGTTCAGGTATTCGCATTTTCTCTCTTTATTTACTCCATTAGTTTGTTGTGTTTTTAAATTTGTTTAAATTGATTTATCGTCTTTTCTGTTGTTCAAATTGGTCGTTTGTTGTTTTAGTTTTATCTAATTTTTGTCACCATCGTCTTTTCTGTTGTTCAAATTGGTCGTTTGTTGTTTTAGTTTTATCTAATTTTTGTCACCGAAGGGACTAATTTTGTTGTAGAATGAAACATTGAGGACTATTTTGAACCGAAGAAAAGATGAGGGATTAATTTAAATAAAATTTGAAAATTGGGAATCATTTTGAATAAAGTTGCTAACTTTAGGATCATTTTGAGCAAAATTGCTGACCTTCGGTATCATATTGAACAAAAAATAGACGAGGGATTAATTTGAATGAAATTACTAATATTAGGGATCATTTTGACCAAAATTATTAACATTAGGGATGATATTGAACAAAAGAAAAGATGAAGGACTAATTTGAACAAAAGAAATGATGAGAGACTAATTTGAACAAAATTACAAATATTAAAATTCATTTTGAATTCAAAATTACTAATATTAGAGACTATTTTGGGAAAAAAAAAAATTACGAAGAACTGATTTAAATAAAATTAAAAGCATGAAGGACCAACGGTGTAAATAACACCTTTTCCAAACAGCTACGGAATTTTTGAATGATTTCTCTTGAAGGATGCTGCAGTTGCTTCTATGTTTCGGATTTTAGTATGGTTTGAATGATTTGACTCACGATAAGTTAGAGTATAACAATGCTGTTGAGCCTTCAACCGTATAGTTGGTTCATTGACATGGTATTAGAGCCTTATTGACCAATAGGTCACGAGTTTGAATCTCAACAGCCCTACACTCATTATTAGTACAATTTTAGCACAAGGTGTGAGATGGGCCTGTGCACTATTCATGCTTTGAATCCTAGTGCACAAATGCATGAGAGAGCACGTTTGAGTGTAAAGCCATTATTGAGCCTACATCCATTCGACGTAAGTTTTTGGAATAGGTTGTTTTTAATATGGAGTTATTTATACCATTGGTCCCTCATATTTTAAAATTTATTCAAAATGATCTCTCATATTTTCTTTTGTTCAAAATGGTCCCTAATATTTATATTTTTTTTTCAAATTTGGTCCCTAATGTTTTGTTTATTGACAAAATTGATCCCCTGCAAAGTGACCAAAGTTAGGTAAAAGTTAAAAAGATGAGAGACCAATTTTGTGATAAAACAAAACATAAGGACCATTTTGAATAAAAGAAAAGACGAGGGACTAACTTGAACAAAGTTACATATACAAGGGACCGTTTTGGGCAAAAGAAAAGATAAGGGACCAATTTGGACAAATTTAAAAACATGGGGGACCAACGGTGTAAATAACTCTCATAATGTGTGATAGATATGCCAATTTTGGGTAATTGTTGTTGTTGTTGATTTTGTGCAGGATATAAATGTTTTGGGATTGCGCGGTAATTTGGCTTGCAAGGGGACTAAAGATCAGGGTTCTTAGTCCCCGTTTAATGAATTTGTCGTGCGTTTTTGAAGGATAGATAATGAGCGTTAAACTTCAATGCTCATTTCTTGGTGCACCGATTCATGGTTCTGTACATGGAGGAAGAGAGAGGAGAGAGAGTGTAGTTGGGTATCTGGGAAGAAGGCTGATTGTGAGAAGAAATCATAGAAGGTGCTCATGTTGGAAGAAGGATAACTGGCCATCACATGTTTGGTTTCCTCAATTTTATGGTAAGATTGTAAAGTTACTGAATGGTGAATCCGAAGTGAGGAATGGATTGAAAGTCAATTATGTGAGAGAGCGTCTTTCGCGAGGTAGAGATTTGGTAAGATCAACGATTTTGCCATTGTGGCAAGAAGGGCTACTGTTGTTTAGGTGCTCGATTTTTGCTGCTGTGATATCTGGGGTGTGCTTGTTGTTATGGTATGGACGGGCAAAGGCCAAAGAGTTTGTTGAACTGAAGCTTCTTCCTTCAGTTTGTTCCGTGCTGAGCGAGTATATACAACGTGATATTGATTTTGGGAAAGTTCAGAGGATTTCTCCTTTAAGTATTACATTGGAGTCGTGCTCAATTGGGCCTCATTCGGAAGAATTTTCATGTGGTGAGGCGCCTACACTGAAGCTGAGGGTGCATCCTTTTGTGAGCTTGAGGAGGGGAAAAATTGTGATTGATGCGGTTTTGTCACAGCCAACATTATTGGTTGCACAAAAGAAGGATTTTACATGGCTCGGACTACCCTTCTCTGAAGGCAGTTTACAAAGACATCTCTCAATAGAAGAAGGGATTGATCATCGTACGAGAACTAGGAGGGCTGCAAGAGAAGTAGCAGCTGCTAACTGGGATAGAGAAAGGGATGAAGGGGCTCGGCGAGCTGCAGAAACTGGGTACATTTTGCCTGAACGTGGTTCTAGCTTGTTTGAGCGTTATGTTGGGGTGGATGCAAATGGTTCAAGAATGCCATCTGATGGCAAGTCGTTTTTTTGCACAGATGAGGGGGTGCATTGGAGAGATCATCACTCCATGGACACAGGCACCAAGTATGATGTAAAACATGCAGAATTGGAGAAGTCATTTGGGGCGAGCTTTCCTCGATCAAAGCTTAAGTCACTTTCAGGAAGTGTTTTTGGACCACTGAGGTCAAAGTTCAAAAAGAAGACTGGTGGGAAGGAGACATCTGTTTGTGGTATTATTGCTAAAAGAAGAATTCTTGATCGTAGCGCAGCAGCAGCTGTTGAATACTTCCAGCGTCAATTACATGAAAGGATGAGCGAGTCTCTACGTTCAGATGGAATGTACGGTATCACTGGTTTTGACAATATTGTGGTTAATGGGGAGGCTAACAGTAATGCTTATACTTCTGTATCCGGTGCAGCTGATGAAAGTACTGCTGCTGTTAGGGAAGACAGCATTGTTGATATGAAAAGTGAGAGAAGTGCTGACCATGGAACACTGGAAGCTTCTTTCTATAGTAAGGGACACTCATATTTAAGAAATAATTTCGATTCTTCACATAGGCCTGCTCTCATGGAGCAGAATGCCAGTGAGGGGACTACCTCTGAAGTCAACAAATCTGAGAAGTACAATGAGAAACCCCCAATTCTTAGGAATGTGGATGGAAAAGAAAAAGAGAATTGGACTGATAAGGATAGCAGAGTTGTAGAAAGATCTGATCTTTTGAATGGACATATGAACATCGGACATGGATCGTTTGGAGTTAGGGAGATAGAACTTAAGTCTGTCCGAAGCGGATCTGATGGTCAAGGTGATCCTAAGTCCTCTGACACAGGTGTCGTACCTGAATCTTCAAAGCAGCGGTCAGTATCTGGGTGGCCTCTAGGCTTGAAATTGAGTCCTTCCCTTGCCCCCAGGAACATTGGGGAGCGTCTCTCCTATTTGCTGTCAGCTCCATTCCAAAAGCTGAAGTTAGGCATGGGTCATAAATTTGATGATATTGTGGCAGAGCTTGTTGAGGAGGTAGATGAAGTGCAGACTGAAAGTATTGATAAGATGCTTCCAGTCACAATTGATTCCGTTTATTTTCAAGGAGGAACGCTCATGCTACTTGCGTTTGGTGACACAGAACCCAGGTTTGGCCTAGGTCCTAATACACATTAAACATAGCCATCGTGATTTGTTTGACTTTTTAGCTGAGATTTTCATTCATAAACATAATTGTGTCAAAAAAATGTGGAAAACGGTAAAAATACATGAAATTCAGTAGTTTGACGCATTTAAAATACATGATTATTGCATGCAACTAAATTTGTCCTTTTGAGCTCCAGCACGAGGCTGGTGAATGGGGGAGATCACCCTTTACGATTTAGGAAATGGTTGGAATGTCTTTTTTGTGGGTTTTTTTTTTTTGGGGGGGGGGGGGGGGGGATGTAGCATAGTTGCATGAAGCGGGAATGGGAGCAAGAGTGGAAACACAGGAGCGGGTAGTCATGGAAGTTTCTAAGGTTGGGAATATGGAGGGAGCACTTACATAACTATATATTAAATATACAACAAAAAATAATGAAATGTTATCAATTGAGCTGTTAAATCATAAATATCTGAATAAAGTCAATATTAAGCAATAACCAAGAAAATTAAGTACTCTAATGAATAAGATCTAGAAAATTGACTCTAACATGTCCATACAATTCAATCATTGTTTAAAACCGAATGATATAATTAGTCGACAAATAATCTAATAAGTATTCTCTTATCAAAATGCTTTTATAATTGTTTGAATAGTGTTTCCGTCGAGTTTGATACGTGTCAGAAATGCGATTCTGACTTGGAAACGCCTAATCGCATTTCCGAAGCGTGAAACGTTAGTATTTTAGAAGTGTCCTGCAACTATGGGTTGTAGTGACGGGGCAGACTAGCTTTCATTTCATTGAAACTGAATCCCGTTGCCTTATGCATCATTTGGTGGAATGGAAAATGTTTTTCTTGCAAAAACATTTGGTTCACAAAATATTTTCAGTTAAAATTATTTATTTCTTAAAATTTTTTATCTTTCTTGCTAAAGAAAATTGTTTTATTCTATGCATTTGTATGAGGTTCATGCTTGGCCAATTTGTTGTTGAAATGAAGCATATGCTGTGAAATTACGACTCATTTTCCCTTTTGTGAAGGAAAATGTTTTCGCCTTTTTTCAGGGGAAGTCAATTTCCCCTCAATAGAGGAAAATATTTTTCGAATTTATGGTTATTGCTATGAAATTATGTAAACAAATAATAGAATTGAGATGTCAAAGGTTTTCCATCAAAAAAAAATAAAAAAATGGAGCCTTAGAGTCTTGGAAAATGTTGGCGAGGAGGTGTACTGTTTTGCTCTGGAGCGCAGCTAGTGATGATATCTTATGGGCGAGATGGGTACTAATCTTTATGCAAATGATAAGAGATAAAAAATTCTGGGTGGATTTAGATAGCAGTGAATATTCGGAGAAGATTAGCTCGAGCAAGTAACCAGAGAATGGATAACTGGAAGTTATTAGGTATTAAGTTGCCACTGCAGACATGGTCATATGTTTACTGAATCAATTGTTTATAGAGGTCGTAGAGAGTTGCTCTGTTATTGCGGGCTTGAATTGGTGTGTGACTTTTGAAGACTAGGGAGAGTGGATTGGAACGCCTTTTAGGGAGGAAGATCGGGATGGATGAGGATGAAGCCCATGGGGAGACTTGCTGTGGCTTTCATCAAGAGAAATGTCAAGATCTTGTTAAGAAGAAATGTTGAAGGTTTCTCATTGATTTGCCATGATAGTATTATAGGCATAAATTTCACTTTGAATACTGCCAGGAAAAATCTAATTCATCGAGGTTAAGAATTTTTTTCCTATAAGCTTGATACTCGCTAATGTGAATGTAAATTGCAACCTAAGAGACAGAGTGCTTGCTTCTGCCATCTCTAATCCAGGTTTTCTTTACATAGGCTGGACAAATCCTTGATATGCGTTTCTTGTGAATGAAGTTTTTGAGAATGTTAAAGGGCAGGTGAGGGAAGTGGGTCTCCCAGGATTTAGGTTGGTTATGACCCGGGAGGGGATGGGTCAGGAGAATATAGCATCTATAGTTGCAGAACAGTCACAACAGGTTGGTCTAAGTTATGACTATAACTGTTCTCTGTGAAGCATAAACACACTCAATCAACCAAAGAGAAGTAAATCCAAAACTCGGCAAAATATATTTAAGGTTAATTTGTATATTCCTCGGACACAACTTTCCTTTATGGTAGCACCTTGAAGGGGTAAGGCTGTGTACAAGCCCCCCTCTCTCCCTGCGACCCTGCCTTGGCAGGAGCCCTTGTAGCACTGGATTTGTTATTCTTGTCAATTTGTATTTTCCCCTTACCTTTGAGCTACTAATTAGCTTGTCCTTTCAGATACAAAAACAGGCTTGTGCTTAACTGCTGATTCTGAGTTGTTTTGAACATGTTTTTGGCACTTTCCTTTTTCTAGTGTGTTTTTAGCTTGAGATTGGAGTCGGAACTATTTATGTGAATTTAACAAAAAAAAACCCTTTGTGTTACCATTTTGATGAAGCAGACTTAGCTTGCCCAGTGTCCTTATGAATAGAGCATTCACTTTTTGCATGGCAAAGGTTGATAGTTTTTGTTCGCTTTTGTCAAGAGCTATATTTTTCTTGCATATCTATTGGGACATACCTCGCCTGATGCGTATTTAATGTTGCTCATATGTGCTGTATTTTGCAAAGATATGTATCACTCAACATGATACATGTTGTTATTCTGTATTTACATGTTATCTTTATTTTCTTCTTGGTTAATTTTCTTAATCTTCTCTTTAAAATTCTTTAATAACAGGGAGATGGAGAACGTTGACGGGCAAATAAAATTCCAAAATCACTATGGCCGTGTGCATGTACAGCTTAGTGGCGACTGTAGGATGTGGAGGTCAGATAAAATGTTTGATGATGGAGGTTGGTTATCCACAGATGTTTTTGTCGATATTGTTGAGCAGAATTGGCATGCCAACTTGAGAGTTGCTAATATATTTGCTCCGGTAAGGTATTTGTGATCTTCATGTTATGTTGTAAACTTGTATAATTCATATTCTCAGATTGTTAATGCCCTTGTTCTCACTCGTTTTTGTTGGTTGCAGCTTTTTGAACGGATCCTAGAAATTCCTGTCAGTTTCTTAAAAGGAAGAGCCAGCGGTGAGGTGCTTATTTGACTTCAGTTTACTTTGTTTTCCCTCGTACATACTTGTTTGTAGTTTGTCCAACTTTCTGCTTGATTTTTTTTTTGCCCCCCGGATAATTAGTGACAAAGTCGCAATACAAAACAAGAAACTTGTACAGATGAGTCATGAGTCAACCCGTATAGAAACAAGGAGAACTTGTTGCTTGATGATAGCTATTCCACTCTTTCATGGGCACAAGCTCCCATTTAACATATTTTCTTTTTTGCTGGCTATTCTGTGGAATTTTTATCTGAAAGGATGTACCTTTCGATCTAATGTGATGTTTCTAAAATCTTGCTTATCAAGCCTCTTTTATTACTCTGCGATGCAGATTGCTAGGAAGAATAAGAGATGGGAATTTAGGATATTTGGAGACGTGTCAGGGTCTAGAAGACCTGAGTTCATTGGGGAAATCTATATAGAAAATTCATTGTAATAGCTTGCACCTGTCAAAGCTCAACTGTATGATGCTTCCTTCATATTTGAGAAGGTGATAAATGGATAGTAATTCTAGAACAAAGTATATCATTGTTTTAGAATAAAGTATATCATTATTTTAGTGGTTTGTATTATTAAGAACAAAGTACATCATTATTTTAGAACAAGGTAAATCAAAGCAAACTGCTAAATCTAGTATTTTTTAGAACTTTTCTGGTCAATGAAACCATGTTATGATTCAAAGTAGAAACCTTACGTGGATTACCTGATCTGAACTTACTGGCTTTTGCATAAATATATATGTTGATACAAGGGATTAACTGTAAAGTGTAGATGACATGTTTCTAGATAAAGCATGCTGGGAATTCAGATTGACTTACTAAAAATCATCCCAATATATCTCATCTCATGCTAAATTGTTGTTCTCCTCCCTAAGGAGGTGTTTTCCCTGCCTCTACCCATTGCGGCTGGGAGTGATTAGGCTCTGTTCCTTCACTTTCAATTTGAAATAGTCCTTATCTCTTGCAGGTCCATATTTGCATGGGAAGAGGCGAAACTTTTCCTAACCTTCACGGCCAGATTAATGTGACTGGGTTGTCTTTCCAAATATTGGATGCTCCCTCGCCTTTCTTGGTATAATATCTCTTGTTCGTTGTGTTTCATATTTTCACCCAATAGGTTTCTCTTTCAATTGTGAATAATGATTATGATAACTAGCATTTGTTTGCATATATCATTGTAAAAAGCTAAGCGTTGTCTAGGTGAATCTATATACCATAGTAAAAGCTTTCATGGGTATTTTCTGCAAATTCATCTTTTCTGAAGATTGTTTGTACATCTGCCCTTGATATATGTCCTCATCCTCGTGCCTTTCGTGTATTACTTCTCCAGGTCCATGTTGTTTGCAGCTTTACTTCCATTTCTAAGTTGGGAGATACTATGAAGTGCCCTTCATCTTCAAATATATATTTGCTTTTGAGGAGGGACTGCCTTACTCTATGTTTGGGTTCTATTTTGTAGAAATCCCTTCTGACTTTTGACAAAAAAATAAAAAACCTCCTCTCAAATAAAAACAAGCACTTTACCTTGCACTTTACAAAAACATCTGCGATTCTCCCAAAATATGTTGTTTATGCCCTTATTTTTATTTTTGGCTATTTTACCCTTCTAGAACGAGGGTATAGTGATCTAGTTTCATAATACAAGGAATTTCAGTACTTTTTAGTTAAAAGGCAGCCTTTTTTCCCCTAAAGTTGCCCTTATATTTACGTCAATATTTCTTCATTTTGTCTTTATATTTAATAATGAGGTCTTATCTAATCATCTTTTACATTACCATTTCCATTCTGATGTTAATTGTATTTGTTTTTTCAAGTTAAAGCAAATGAAACTTGATCATAAATTTTTAAAAAATATTAAATAGTTTTGAATAAAAATCATGAAACACCCAGTAAAATAAAATTAACTGTAAAAATACAATTAATATCTTAACTAATGGATTGAGGGTGAGATGAAGGGTTTCTGAAAAATGGGATTAAGTGCTTGATTTTATTTGTGAGAGGGTTTTGTTTCTTTTACTAGAAAGTCGAGGGAGTTTTTTGTAATTTACCAAATTTTGAAAGAATAGAAGTGTGAAAAGGCAAAACCATGGAAATGTGAGGGTAGTAAGCATCTCTTCGTTCAATTAAGACTAGGGAAAATGAGAATTTTTAAATCATGTGGGCCTCTTACAACAACAACAAACCCAGTGCCTGAAAGGCTCTCGCTGATGTAGGGTCTGGGGGGGTGAGATGTATGCAGCCTTATTCCTCCAGGGTGCTACTCCAAAGGGAGGCCATGTCTGAGGACCCTCAACCTGAAACCTGAAAGCATAATAACAATAGCAATGCAATAGCAATAGCAATGGTAATAGCAATAGCAATAGCACAGAGAGAACATAAAGCAACAGTAATCAATAAAGCCATAGAGCAACAAGCAGTAAGGTGACAAAGCAACAAGCAGCGCGACACAAAAGGCCTAGGGGCGCTAAGCCTAGCCTAGATAAACTCCACTATTCTAAATCACTATATCAGCTACACTTATGCTAGCTCTCCGCTCAACTTTGTTTATGATCATCTCCTTATTTAGGTTTAGGTGGGTGAGGTCGTGTCGAATCGTCTCTATCCATCTCTTCTTTGGCCTGCTTCTCCCTCTCCTTTCGAGCGTAGTATCGAGTTGTTCGCATCTCCTGACAGGGGTAGTGGTTGGTCTCCTCTTAACGCTCAAACCACCACAAACGTTGCTCTCTCGGTTTATCCGCTATTGGGGCCACGCCCAATTTGCTTTTTATTACGTCATTTTTTATCATATACTTCCTTGTGTGTCCACACATCCACTGCAGCATCCTCATCTCTGCCACCTTCATCTTCTGTGTATGGTATCGTTTATATTCTATCGCAAAATACCGCAGAGGCTATCCTCTATTTATGCCAGCCTACTTTAATACGGCTGTTGACATCCTTGTCAACTTCGCCGTCGTGCTGTATCATGGAACTCAAGTATCTAAAACACTCTTTTTTCGGTATGGGCTCCAATCCAATCTTGACGTCTTCTATGCTAGGCCTAGTGGAGGTACAAAACTGAAGTTGCATATACTCGGTCTTAGATCTACTAAGTTGTAAGCCTTTCGATTCCAAAGCCCTTCTACAAAGTTCCGGCTTCTCATTTACTTCTTCTCAAGACTCCCCCAACCAAACTATGTTATCTGTGAAAAACATGCACCACGGCACACCCCCTTGGATATGCTTAGTGAGCTTGTCCATAACCAGAATAAACAGAAAGGACTTCAGGGCAGATCCTTTGTGTACCCCAATTGTAATGGGGGAAGTGTTTGTCTCCCCTTCCGCAGTACGCACATTAGTTTGTGCGTCCTCGTACATAACTCTAATGGCTAGGATATAAGGCACGGGGATGCCTTTCTTCTCTAGAACCCCTCTCTTGGCACCCTATCATATGCCTTCTCCAAATCAAATGAAAACCATGTGGAGATCCTTTTGTCTATCCCTGTATTGCTCTATTGTCCGCCTTAAGAGATGAATGGCTTCTATTGTCGATCAATGAAAACCATGTGGGCCTCTTGTGTTTTATAAATGGTTTTACTCAGATTATCCCTCAAAGCTGAGGAAAACCTTAGTCATTACACAGTTCTATTGAGTTTTGCCTTTCTGTAAGTTTATTTCTCAACCTTATGTAAGAATTTTTTAGGATTACACAATTTTGTACAATCTTGTTCCATTTTTACATTGTGTAAGGGAAATTAAACATAAGATTATATATTATCAGTGGACAAAAGTTTTTGGAAAGATTATAGAACTAGCTGACCAACTAGCTTTTAAATTATGGAGGTAGTGTGATTATGTGAAATTTGTTTTTCAGGACATGTCAGCAAACCTATCTTTTCGTGGTCAGCAAATATTTTTGCCCAATGCAAGTGGCTGGTTTGGCAGTGTTCCGTTAGAAGTTTCAGGAGATTTTGGCATTCATCCCGAGGAAGGAGAGCTTCATCTAATGTGTCAGGTACTGTCTCAGTGATCCTTGATGCCCAGGATAAACTAATTCATATCTGACGTGAAAACTTGTTAGTCTCTGCCCAGATTCCCTTTTTTTTTTTAATGGAGTCTCTGCCCAGATTCGTCTATGATGGTGTTTACTCAATATGGATAGCCGAATGATCAGAACAAGAGCTTGCTTTTGTGACACTCTACAAAGATTACATGCACGTTCATTTATGAAGCTAGCTTCTTGTCAAAAAAGGGAAAAAAAAATTGTATTCACTCAGTTATTTTACTCTGCTCACCATACTGGTTTAACTCATGAATCAGGATCACCGCGCTAGGTGTCTCTGTTGTCTGTCAGTATGGACATTCAAATCATTCTGATTCATGAACTGATGATACAGAAACTGCAATATACAGCTGTCGTCAACTGGTATCGGGGAGTCTCACCATGTTGGAGTAATATTGAATTTTCATCTATTCTGACTTTGAAACTAGTGGCCAGATAATGCTTCGTTCGTCTGTTTAAAGGTCTGAATGATCCACGAAAGAACAAATTCGCATCCTTGCCGAAAAGAAGTGAGAATACTGCTTCAGATAACTGTTCTCTAAATAGTGGACTATTTTGTCTGCTTGGGTTGATGGAAGCTGAACTTGTTATATAGGGGAATTGTTACATTGAGGACTATTTTGCTTATTTGACTTGGATTTTATAAATTTTGTTCATTCTTTTCCTTTTAGGGTTGGGAGTCCTTCGGCAAAAGCCTCTCTATAAGGTACCACACTGTAGGAGTGAGGCTGCATACATCTTACCCTCCCTAGAACCTGCTTTGGAGCCTCCTTGAGGCACTGGGCTGTTGTTGTTACATTGAGGATTGAAAGAACTGTAAAATTAGAATGGATTGTATTTATCGAGGGGGTAGCAAAGTTCTGCTGCTTGCTTAAGGCTGCACTGATTTCTATGACTTAAATGTAATAAATTAGCTACCCTTTGAAATCATCTATCTTCAGGAGGGGGAGAAACACTTGAATATCATGATTCTAAGTTGAACTATATTCATTTGTCCCTGTGAATGATCAAAATGGAAAATGCCACATTGATAATGTCTCAACTATTAGAGTGTCGAGGGAGAACAAGAAAAGGGAATAGTAATAAGATGTCAGGTTGACAAATTTGATACACCAAATTTTAGTCTGGGCCATAGCGCAGTAATCTTTGTTTTGGTAGGAACGAGGACTTGGTCTGTGGGTGTGGTTCACTACAGCTTGCTGCTTCTGATAGAAGGCTTTGAACTTTTGAACACTGAAGGTCTATGAGAGATACAATTGAATCTATTGCCGCGCATATGGAATATGAGAGGGTAATGTTGAGGCTAATTGCCAATACCAAAAGTTGGATGCCTAGAGGTTCCAAACTAAAAAGGAAGTTCCTTTGTTTAATAGTGTCGATATGGCCATTACCAATTTCTCTGCATAATAGGGTACATGTGGCCTTAAAGCAAAGTCCCTTGCTTCGGAACACAGGGTGGCTATTTCATACAACATCCCATGTCTATGAATCCCAGGTTCAGAAATTGTTGGTACGTTTGTTTTTGATTATTTGTACGTTGCTTTGGTTGTGAAAAAGAAAATGAGTACATCCACATCAGACATTTATCTCCTTTATTTTGCTCTTGGATGAGAGAATAGCATGTGTCTCTATGTAAGTTAAGATGCCTTTATGTGAGCAGCATGTCACCCACCGCCTTAGTTTGTAGGATTTTTAGTACTTTTTATACTATGTATTTTGTGTGTGTAATACTTGTATTTAATTTACTTGTAAATATGCAATTTCCTACGTGTGTAATTAGTAAATCCACGTGTGTAATGACATGGATGTGTGACGTGGCACTTAAGGAGGTTAAGGTAGTTTTAGGCGGTTGGATTAGGTAGTTACATTTCCTGATTTTTAGGCGTGAGTTTAGGCTAGAATTTAGGAAGGGATGTGTTTAGTTATTTATGCCTTTTCATGTAATTGTACCGGTTCCTTTTGTGCATTATAAATAGGTGCCAAGCACCAATGAAATGGGTAATTTTCCCTTTACCCACAAGAGATTGTGTACGTGTGTTTATGTGTTTGTCTTATTGTCATTTGTGGCGTTGATCTTCCATAAACAACCGTGTGAGAGTGTGAGTGTTAATTCAATCATCTTTATTCCATTATTCACTTTCCATCGAAATACTAAACAAACGAGACTTAGGGACTTTGGGTAGATTCCTTACCGTTGCAAGGAGATTTGGACGCTTGACTCAATTAGGGACTTTTTAGAGTGACATTGAGTGGCATCACCGGACTTGGACTTAGGAATTTAGTCATCCCGTGACAAACGTGGTATCAGAGCCAGGTTTAGTACTATGGCTGGAAGTGTAGTGAACGAAGAGGTTAATGCAAGCACTTCGCTCATTGGAGAAGAACCACCAAGGGGTAGACCCGAGACTCGCACCAAGAAATCTAAGACCAAGGATCCCTCCGTTAATAGGGAGCCCGTGGCTTTAGACACAAGGGTGTCTCGGTTAGAGGTTGTTGTTGGGGAAATTCATGAACACCTTGACAGCGTTGAAGAAGTGAGGGAGGCTGTGGTCACGCTTGAAAGCCAAACCCTCACGGCTTTGAACGAGGTTAAGGCTACAATCGAGGGGGAATTACAAAAATTGTCTTCTGCCGTGTTAGGGTTGAGACAAGATTTGGAGTTAGTGAAGACCGAGTGTGCTCTCCTCAAAGAGGCATACGCGGGTGGACTAGGCACGGGGTCTACGTCCCGTGTCAGGGTCCCGGAACCACCAAGGTTTGGGGGCAGGCGCAATGCGAAAGAGGTTGACGGCTTTCTTTGGGGTTTAGAAAGGTACTTTGAAGCATTACGTTTAGGGGATGATGCTTCCAAAATCAACACGGCTACTCTTTATTTTGAGGGGGACACCGCGTTATGGTGGAGGGTTCGCCATGGGGACATTGCTAGGGGGGATTGTACTATGGACACTTGGGATGAGTTTGTCAAAGAATTCAAGAGACAATTCTTCCCGGAGAACGCAGGTGAGTTGGCCATGAAAAGGCTTCGTAACTTGAAGCATTCAGGGTCGGTGTGGGACTATATTGCTGAGTATCAGTCTCTCATGTTGGAGATTCCGGAGATGATAGAGGCTAACCGCCTCTTCTATTTCATGGATGGCCTTCAAACTTGGGCCGAAGTGGAATTGAAGAGACGGGGAGTTCAGGACTTGATGAGTGCCATTGCTGAGGCCGAGAGTCTGGTAGAGTACAAGAGGGACTCTACTAAGAAGAAAGACGTCAAGGGTGGGAAGGGGAAAGGTGGGGGAGACCGCCCTCACAAACCTCCAACTCACGAGGACAAGGGCAAGCAACATGAGGGGAAACAGGACCAAGGAAAACGCAGGGACTGCTTCTTGTGTGGTGGGCCTCATTATGTTCGTGAGTGCCCACAACACAAGGCTCTCAACGCACTTGTGACAACGCCTGAACCGGAACCGGAGGACACCAACATCGGCGCTATGCGCACCCTGGGAGCCATGTCCCAAGGGGCGCGCACAGGGTCGTCAGGGGGCGCGCACGCTGGGCATAGTGGGCGCGGATCAGGGCATGCTAGGACCGAGACTGAGCATGTCAGGGCCGAGACAGGGGAGTCATTGACACAGATGCTGGGACGAGGTCGCGGACAGAAGCGCCCGGGTGGGCATCCTCTGAGGACCGAGGAGCAGACACGCGCGGAGGCCTCAAGGGTTGTCAGGGCCGTGGGAACTGAGGCACGCGACGGTGGAGATCCGCATAGGGGACTGATGTTCGTTAGTGCCTATGTCAATGGCGTGGAAACGAAGGCCTTGGTTGATACAGGGGCTTCTCATAACTTTGTCTCCATGGAGGAGGCAGCACGGCTCAGGTTGAGCCTTGACAAGGGGGTGGGTTGGTTGAAGACCGTGAATGCCTCAACCCAACCTATCCATGGGGTAGCTAGGAACGTGCGCATCCAGTTGGGCAATTGGTGCGGCACGGTGGATTTCACAGTGGTGCCCTTACATGACTTTAGGTTTGTGTTGGGGATGGATTTCCTTGATGGGGTCAAAACCTTTTCCTTCACAAAAGATAACCAAATGGTCATAACTCATGGGGGGAGAGTCTTTGGGGTGCCTTTACTACGGGGTAGAGTGGGGGCTAGACTCCTTTTCGCCATGCAAGTTAGGAGGGGGATTAGAAAAAAGAGGGAGACCTTCATTGCCACATTAGTTGGGGGTGAGGGAGAGGCTTCTTCAAACATACCCGGGGAAATACAAGGGGTCCTAGAAACCTTCAAAGATGTCATGCCACCCGAGTTACCCAAACATCTACCACCTAGGAGGGGAGTAGATCATAGAATTGAGTTGGAGCATGGGGCAAGGCCGCCCGCCATGGGAGCTTACCGCATGGGTCCTCCAGAATTGGAAGAGTTGAGGAGGCAATTGGGGGATCTTCTTGACTCAGGGTTCGTCAGGCCTTCCAAGGCCCCTTATGGTGCGCCCGTTTTGTTCCAAAAGAAACAAGACGGTTCTCTTCGAATGTGCATTGATTATAGGGCCTTGAATAAGGTCACTGTGAAGAATAAGTATCCTATCCCGCTTGTGGCCGATTTGTTTGATCGGTTGGGTAAGGCCCGGATCTTTTCTAAGTTGGATTTGAGGTCGGGTTATTGGCAGGTTAGGATAGCGCAGGGGGACGAGCCCAAGACAACTTGTGTGACACGGTATGGGTCATATGAGTTTCTTGTCATGCCTTTTGGTTTGACAAATGCACCCGCAACATTTTGCACTTTGATGACAAATTTGTTGTGGTTTACCTTGATGACATAGTTGTGTATAGCGAGTCATTGGGGGAGCATGTGGCGCACTTGGCCCAGGTTTTTCAGGTTTTGAGAGAAAACCAGTTGTACGTGAAACGGGAGAAGTGTTCCTTTGCTCAGGGGGAAGTTCAATTCCTTGGCCACCGTATAGGCCATGGAAAGATTAGCATGGATAACGCTAAGGTTCGTGCTATTGAAGAATGGGGTGCGCCCACGGATGTTAGTGCACTAAGGTCGTTCTTAGGCCTAGTGAACTATTACCGTAGGTTCATTCAAGGGTATTCGGCTAGGGCTACGCCCCTAACCAATTTGCTTAGAAAGAAGGTGCCGTGGCATTGGGATGATGCTTGTCACAATGCCTTCATGGATCTCAAGAGGGCCGTCATGGAAGAGCCGGTCCTTTGTCTACCTGATTTTGCTTTGCCGTTTGAAGTTCATACCGATGCTTCGGATTACGCAATAGGAGGGGTTTTGATGCAACAAGGACACCCCGTGGCATTTGAGTCCAGAAAACTCAACGACACGGAACGCCGTTATGCCGTTCATGACAAGGAAATGATCGCCATAATTCATTGTCTAAGAATTTGGCGTCACTACTTGTTGGGGAGTAAGTTTGTGATTAAGACCGATAATGTGGCTACGAGTTACTTTCAAAACCAGAAGAAACTCAGTCCGAAACAGGCCCGGTGGCAGGACTTCCTGACGGAGTTCGATTGTGTCATGGAGTACAAACCGGGTAATGTGAACATAGTGGCAGGCGCGCTGAGTCGCAGGCACTGGTTGGCTGCTGTCAGTGCCGTACAGGGCACGGTCCTGGACAAGATCAGGGAGGGTATGACACGGGACCCTTGGGGTCAGACAATGTCAGGGCTTGCGGCACAGGGTTAGACACGCAGGTTTTGGCTTGACAATGGGCTGTTGTTCACAGTGGGCCGCCGGGTGTATGTGCCTAGGTGGGCCAACTTGAGGCGTGACATACTCAAAGAATGTCATGACACGCCTTGGGCTGGACACCCGGGGATCGAGAGGACAACGACGCTTTTGGAGGAAAACTTTTATTGGCCTAGGATGAGGGACGACGTGGAGGTGTTTGTCAAGACATGTCTTGTTTGTCAACAGGACAAGGCTGAGTTAAAGACACCGGCGGGTTTGCTTGAGCCTCTGCCCGTACCTACCCGTCCGTGGGAGAGCATATCCATGGACTTCATCTCTGCTTTGCCAAACTCCGAAGGTATGGGTTCTATTATGGTTGTAGTGGATCGTTTGACAAAGTATGGGACATTCATTGCAGCCTCTAAGGATTGCAACGCCGTTGAGGCCGCCCGCTTGTTTTTCAAGTATGTGTTCAAGTATTGGGGTTTGCCTAGGAGTATTGTTAGTGATAGGGACCCTAGGTTTACGGGTAAGTTTTGGAGTGAGCTTTTCAAATTAATGGGCTCAAACCTCCATTATTCCACGAGCTTTCATCCTCAAATGGATGGGAAAACCGAGAGAGTGAATGCCTTAGTGGAGTTGTACTTGAGGCACTACGTGAGTGCCAACCAAAGGGACTGGGCATGGTTGCTTGACATTGCCCAGTTCTCTTTCAACTTGCAGCGCAGCGAGAGTACGGGGCACAGCCCGTTTGAACTGGCCACGGGTCAGTAGCCTTTGACACCACAGGCAGTGACATCCGGGTATACGGGGGCCAGCCTTGTTGCGTTTCAAACAGTGAGGGATTGGCAGGAGAGGCTTGAGATGGCCAAGGCCTACCTAAACCGGGCCCAGCGCAAGATGAAGAAATGGGCTGACACTAAGTGAAGGCACTTAGAGTTTAGGATTGGGGACATGGTCATGGTGAAGTTGCTGCCTCAACAATTCAAAGTGTTTCGCAAAGTGCACAAGGGGCTTGTGCGCAGGTATGAAGGCCCTTTTCCTATCATTGCTAAGGTAGGGAAAGTGTCTTATAGGGTGGAGCTGCCACCCAAGTTGAAGATTCATCCGGTCTTTCACGTGAGCTACTTGAAGCCATATAATCAAGACTCGGAAGAACCGGACAGGGGCGTAACACAGCGCGCCCCTACTGCTGTGACAGTGTCCTATGCCAGGGGCCTTGAACAGATTTTGGCCGACCGGACCGTGAGGCGCAGGGGTGTGCCTAGGTACACGGAGTACCTCATTCATTGGAAGGGACAACCAGTAGCGGAAGCAAGCTGGGAGAAAGAGGATGACTTGTGGCAGTATCAGAAGGAGATTGAAGCCTTCAAGTCTGCATCACATTGACGAGGGCGTCAATGGCTTTGGTGGGGGAGAGTGTCACCCACTGCCTTAGTTTGTAGGATTTTTAGTACTTTTTATACTATGTATTTTGTGTGTGTAATACTTGTATTTAATTTACTTGTAAATATGCAATTTCCTACGTGTGTAATTAGTAAATCCACGTGTGTAATGACATGGATGTGTGACGCGGCACTTAAGGAGGTTAAGGTAGTTTTAGGCGGTTGGATTAGGTAGTTACATTTCCTGATTTTTAGGCGTGAGTTTAGGCTAGAATTTAGGAAGGGATGTGTTTAGTTATTTATGCCTTTTCATGTAATTGTACCGGTTCCTTTTGTGCATTATAAATAGATGCCAAGCACCAATGAAATGGGTAATTTTCCCTTTACCCACAAGAGATTGTGTACGTGTGTTTGTCTTATTGCCATTTGTGGCGTTGATCTTCCATAAACAACCGTGTGAGAATGTGAGTGTTAATTCAATCATCTTTATTCCATTATTCACTTTCCAATCGAAATACTAAACAAACGAGACTTAGGGACTTTGGGTAGATTCCTTGCCGTTGCAAGGAGATTTGAACGCTTGACTCAATTAGGGACTTTTTAGAGTGACATTGAGTGGCATCACCGGACTTGGACTTAGGAATTTAGTCATCCCGTGACAAGCAGCACTTTTGCCACATGTGCAATTCTAACATTTTACTTCAATTTCAGCAAAGGTCTGTGATTGAGTGGTGCCATCAGGCTCAGTAATGACCCTAATAAGATCACATATTAAACCTATAAAAACAAAAGGATGGTATTATGAAGGCACTGCTCCTCTATTCAAAAGAGAGGAACTGAAGCAATCTACTAGAGGACGACTCATATATACGTTCATTATTTTGTAGATATACTTTTGGCGAAAGAGAACTGTTGACTTGCACTTGGTGACTTTCTCTGGTTATGTAGAATTTGCTTTAAATTGCCTATCAATATTTCTTCCTTAACATTCTCCAATCTAAATTTAATTTGGACAAATGC
The DNA here is from genome assembly GCA_018398585.1 of Simmondsia chinensis. NCBI lineage: Eukaryota > Viridiplantae > Streptophyta > Magnoliopsida > Caryophyllales > Simmondsiaceae > Simmondsia > Simmondsia chinensis. Next base: position 36,207,076 of record JAGTTD010000005.1, on the reverse strand, counting down.
TTTACAATGATATTCTTTTTGCAGGTCCCCTGTGTGGAAGTAAATGCTCTTATGAGAACTTTCAAAATGAAGCCTTTACTGTTCCCGGTATGCTTCTATCCCCTTTGGCATATGAGTATGACTTTTTGCTAATTCTGAATGGATATGATATTTTACATAGAGTTGGTAAATTTGCTTGGACATGAGACAAAGCAAACAGATCTAACTTGTATTGTCAAGCTAGTGTGTCGGTTTTAATTCCTCTACGTTTAGTTAAGATAAGACTCGTGTAATTTAGTTTTGATGTGTTCACGCACGTGCTTAGAAAAAATAACAAGCAGAAAGAGGCCCATTTCATGTCAAGACATATTACCTGTGTATGATCTTGAAAGATTTATTTCTCTGGACAGGTCCTCTAAAATGAACAATATGTTTGCAGTTAAACCTGGCAATAGGACCATGTGGGTCAGGTGCGCATTGGGTCATTTTGGGTTTGTTATATGGAATGCATAAACCTTACCTCTAAAATATCGAGTTCGGGTCAACACACGCCACAACAAACAACTCATTTACGCCTAGCAAGACCCAACTCATTTAAGCCTAGCAAGACCATTATCTCTTCTTTTCTATTCAGTCCAGAGCCTCAGTGTTACAGATATACCAACATGGCAACATCTTGTCATTGCAGTTTCTGCAGAAGGAAGAGGTTCTTGCCTCTAAAAATTTTTCTTGCTTTTCAAGCTCAGTCTCCCATTTTCTCTCTGATATGTTAAATAGAAATCTTCTTTGCCCTTGCTGCTGTCACCGGAGAGCTAACAGACTTCTTTAGCAGTGCACCTTCAGGATCATCCTCCAAAATTTCCTTAAACACATGGCTGACCTTGAATAAAAAATGCAAGACATTTTAAATTTTTACTATTTTGCTCCCCATCTGGCGTTGTAGCTCAGTTTTGTAAATGAGAAGTAAAAAATATTTGATTTTTGGCTTGTACCTACTCGAAGAGCTGTTAAAGGAAATATATGCGAAACCTGGATCACTAAATACAAAAGATGCCACAAAGTTTTGATGTTCTGGCTGGAATATCTGATTTATTTCATACCAAGGGGAAATCTATACAATAGAGCCATATCACAGAGGTGAATTTGGGTTCCTTATTATGTGATTAACAAATAAAATCCTGATACTAATGGAGGTAGCAGAAAGTCAGCCTCAACTTCTTATAACGTATCTTGGTCAAGGTGCTAAGTAACTCCCATATATGTAGCATTTTGACCGTTATTTTTGATGTAAGCCTATCTAGCTCTAGCCTCGTGTAAAAATTGTTTCTTAGAGGTTAAAGCTTCATCTCTGTAGCAAAAAAGACTTTTGAGAAACTGTTTTATTTTCTGTATTGTTTGGCGAAGTTTCTGATTTTTGGGTCCAAAAACTGTCCGAGCAGCTGGGCCAAATTTGCATGTTTAGTGCCGTCTTTTTTTCTTTTTGCCACTTCAGCTAATTGATTTAGGTGACAATTTGCTTTTTTTCAGCTGGCTGGGTCAGTAACTGCCTTCTTCAACTGTCAAGGACCTCTGGATGCTCCTACATTTGTGGGAAGCGGAATGGTCACGAGAAAGATGTATCATTCCATTTCTGGTCTGCAGGCAACGGTGGCATCTGAAGCAGTTATGAAAAACAAAGATGTCGGTGCAGTGGCAGCGATTGATCGCATACCATTCTCATATTTATCGGCCAATTTCACATTTGACACTGATAACTGTGTAAGTTGATCCTAATATTTTGTGGTTTTTTTTTTTTTTTTTTTTTTTGGGGCGGGCGGGGGGGAGGAAGGGAAATACGTGATTTTTCTTTTGTAGTGCTAACTATTTTTTCCAAACTGTTTCATAGGCGTAGCTTGCATTTCTTGTGCTTGCTTTGTAACTCTGACTAGTTGGATCGATCATCTCTAGTTCGTCTGAGTGGGATTTGTGAAGTATAAGCGGTGGGGCCCATCTTTTCTAGAACTTGTTAGTTGGCTTGACTCACTTGATATTTCTGGTACCCCGATTGAGGTCAGATTACCTCAAGTTCATTAGTCTTATGCTTTTGGACTGACAGATGGTGCTGACTAATTCCAGAAAAATAATCTTTGCCTTTTATTTATTTTTCATATCCTTTTTGTTCCTGATGCAATAGGTTATCTGTTTGAGTGACACATTCCTACATATGGCCAATAAGGAACAACAAAATCTTTGCATGACAGTTTGACAAGATGAAATGAAAATATAAATATGTAGGTTACCTAACAACTATGAAGAGAACATCAGTCCTTTTGGTTATCGTTTCCTTGACAGTTCAGCAACTGCGGGACATGACAGTATCTGCTTGGTTGTTTTAATAATCAAGGGGTTGATGTGATAATTACTGATTTCTCTTTAAACTAATGTGGATTAATATATCCGGGCAGTTTGGCTCTACCTATACGTCCTAAAACATGATTTTCATACGACAGGTTGCCGACCTTTATGGAATTCGAGCTAGCCTGGTGGATGGTGGTGAAATTCGAGGGGCTGGAAATGCTTGGATTTGCCCTGAGGTAATGAGCTTTTTGAGCGTAGATTGCAGCTTATAACTTTGCAAATGAATCTGGTTACTTGTGGATGTATTATGCATGTTTTCCTTTTGTCCTCATTCTTTCTTTATCCGCAGTCTCGACGTCAGTCAAAAAATCTTAATCAGAACTCTACATGGTTATTTGACTTAACTATAGCTCTGGACCATGTTCCTCTTTGTTGTTTTCATGGGGCTGGCAGTCATATATACTAGTTTTCTTTTGTCTTTCAATGTTGAACCTTTTGATAATTTAGTCATCCTCCTAAATGATAGGGTGACGTTGAAAGTTTTGATATCCCTCTTATGTTGTAAGTAGCTCTCTAATTTTTGCATGAAATGAGGACGGTTTAGTCCTACTGCTGATTGTTAACTCATGATATGAAATTTTCAACTGAATGTGCCATAAATTTGCATGTGGGTAAACAGGCAGAGGATGATGAGACGGCATTGGACGTTAATTTCTCTGGTAATATATCCTTTGACAAAATTCTGCATAGATATTTACCGAGTTATCTGCACCAGCTGCCACTTAAATTGGGTGAATTCAGTGGCGAGACAAAAGTTTCTGGATCTCTCTCGAGACCGTAAGATTTCTAGATTTCATTCTAAAATTTCAAATAGTAGTATATATATTTTATGATTTTGTCTAAGGATTCTTTATGGTCTCTTTAAATAGTCGAGACAGGCTTATGGTCTCCATTTTCTTACAGGAGATTTGATGTGAAATGGAATGCGCCAAAAGCTGAGGGCTCATTTACGGAAGCTAGAGGAGATGTCATAATATGTCATGACTATATTTCCATCAATTCGTCGTCAGTTGCCTTTGACTTGTATGCTAAAGTCCTAACAGATTATCCTGATGAAAACTTGTTTGAAGTAGAAGATTATGATGTGAAGGGTTCCAAACCCTTTGTCATGGAAGGACTTGAAATGGATTTACGTATGCGTGGGTTCGAGTTTATCAATATGATTTCATCCTACCCCTTTGATTCACCAAGACCCGTGCATCTAAAAGCGACTGGAAGAATCAAGTTTCAAGGTCAGGTTGTAAAGCCTTCAAATGATGCTTATCCGCAAGATGTAGGCTCTGGGAAGAATATGTCTGATGGAGAAGTGACTCGTGATGCAAGCATGAATAGCCTTGTGGGTGATGTTTCGATCTCAGGATTAAAACTTAATCAGTTGACCCTTGCACCTCAATTAGCTGGACACTTGAGTATTTCACGTGAGCACATCAAGGTAATGAATTTTTGGGTGTATTGCTCGCTGAAATGCCCCTTAAAGAAAATGGATTCTAAATTTTTTCATTTTACATTGCATGCAGCTTGATGCCACTGGTAGGCCAGATGAGAGTCTCTCTGCAGAGATTGTTGGGTTATTTCAGTCGGGTCTTGATGAAAATTCACGAGGAAAATTGTTGTCCTTTTCCCTTCAAAAGGGACAACTAAGAGCTAATATGTGCTATCAACCACTATCTTCAGCCACCTTGGAGGTGTGCCTCTCAGTATTGTTGTGCTACTTCTTTTAAACTTCATGTTTTACCTTTTCCTGAAATATATTTTTGTGATTCTATGTGACTTTTTAGATTCGCCACTTGCCACTTGATGAATTGGAGCTTGCTTCACTTAGGGGGACTTTACAAAGGGTAAGTTGTACATGTGCGTATTCATACCTGCTCTTTCATTACTTACTTTGGGAAATGATTATATCTTATCTCTCTGTACCATGCTTTTCTTTGCGCATCTGGTCGTGACTAGTTGGAATAGATGCAACATAGCTAGGAGGGAAAGTTGGGAGCTCACAAGTTATGGGCAAGAATGAGAAGTGTTTAGAATAGAAAGTTCATCGCCATGCATGCCGGTCAGGAGCAACAGAAAATTAATAGGTGTTGTTATTGTCAAGGCAAAAAATGTTACCGGTAGAACAATGATGTGATTTTTAGTGAATAAAAACCACAAATTTTCATAAATTGACTTTGGTATTGACATTTTTGCCTTGGCAATAAGGTTACCTAAATTAATTCCTATATGCTGCATTAGAACGGTCAATGAAATTAGCTGGTATATGTCATTTCCAATGGTGATTAACTGATTATTCAGTTTGATTTCCTAATAGTCTTATTGGTATATGTCATTTCCAATGGTGATTAACTGATTATTCAGTTTGATTTCCTAATAGTCTTATTTAAAGCACTTGGTCCAAGAGTTTCTGGTTGTGAGGCCATGTTAGTTATAAATTTGGAGCGTTTTGAATGCATAGAAACACGAAGGGGAAAGGTCATAGTTGAATTTCCGTAGCAGCACATTCCTTCTTTGAACCCTTCAAAAGTACTAGAATTATTTTTGACGAGCGAAAAGGAAAACCTGCACCATAGCATGAACCATTGCCTAACAAATAATCCAAGGAAGCCGCAAACTGCTTTTCTGTGGGTAGTATGACATTAGTCGATGAGTTTCATCAATGACTATAATAATAAAACAGCTTTTTGTCTGGTAAATTAAAAATGGCTTAATAGATCCAAAAATTGAGAGTGGGTAATGTTGAGAAGCGTTTGGGTGATAGAGGAGAGAAATTCGTTTACATGTAAATTGTGGTGAAACTGCTTCTTAGATCATGTGCAATGCATGTGACTTACGTAGTAACTCAATGGGATAGCTCAATAACAACTGGCGGCAAAAATGTCATACTTTCTAAAGTAGATATCCATTAAGCCTTCCCTCCGGGTAGGCAATTGACGAGAGAAATTCATGGGCTGGAGGACAGAAGCGTTAGGTGATTGTCAAATTGCATATAATATTTTTACATGCAGAGTGTGCCATGTGAACTGCTGAGAATGTCCTTTTTTGGTCAATTGCATCATGCAAGATGGTTGATGTTTGTTTTTTTGTTGCTTCTTTCTTCTATAATTGGATGATATACCAATTCGATATGTCGCTTATACACAGAACAGCCACAATAGCTGAGGAACTATATGTGCCATGTTACATCAAGATAATAAAATCCCAGTACACTGGTGTTCCTCGTAGTCCTATTTCATAGAGTTAAATACAATGTGATCAAACTTTCCTCTTTTTCTCCAGCTTCATCTTTTTCATTTTTAATGCATGCACCCACATACACCCCTTCCATTATATGTTTGTGCGTGTAATGGCTGTTTAATTTTCAGGCAGAAATGCAGCTAAATCTTCAAAAAAGGAGGGGTTTTGGAGTCCTTTCAGTTCTGCGGCCTAAATTCAGTGGGGTGATAGGTGAAGCCTTGGATGTTGCTGCTAGATGGAGTGGAGATGTTGTAAGTAACTAGAACACATTCTGTTCCGCAACTGACATGAAAATGCTATGATTTGGCGTCTGTTCAATTGAGGATTTCTTGCATGCTATGATATTATAATACGATCTGCATCTTAAATCTGAAGGATGGTCATATAATTCATAATGTTTCAAGGGTGACAGCATCCTATGTCAAATATTTGGCAAGTTTTGTTGGTTTGAAAATAAAGAGATGTTTCTGTCGAGTTCTTAATGGTTGTAATAAATTCTGAAACTAATCATCTGTAAATCTTTCCCCTTGAACTATTGCTCAGTGTTAATGACTACTCTCTGCTTCCTCATGTATGCACTGGTAAGCGGCACATGCATATCACAGTAACCCTAGGAGTGCCCTTCCCTGCTTTTCTATGTCAGTAAGGACGTTCAAGCGTTAGATTTTGAATCTGAACGTATTTCGTTAGACCGTGACATTCCTGAGTAATTTCTTATTTTCTCATTGTACTATTGTCTAGATCACTGTCGAGAAAACTGTTTTGGAACAAAGCTACAGCCGCTATGAGCTTCAAGGTGAATATGTATTGCCTGGAACTCGAGACCGAAAGTCTAGTACAAAGGAATCTGGGCCCTTGTTTAGCAGGGCAATGGCTGGCCATTTTGGAACCATGATATCATCTATGGGTAGGTGGAGGATGAGGCTTGAAGTTCCTCGAGCTGAAGCTGCCGAGATGCTACCACTAGCAAGGCTTCTCTCCCGGAGTACTGATCCTGCAGTTCACTCTAGGTCAAAGGTTATATTTTGCATTTGCTATTCTAAAGACACGTGCTTTATCTACGATTATTTGCAGAGTGTCAGGGCATACAAATGAACTTTTTAAATTTGTGTTGGGGTATAAGGCCATTCTTGGGCTTCACCCATTTGTTAAGCTTTTAGGATAGTTGATCCTTTGATATGGTATCAGAACCTCATTGAACAAGACGACATGAGTTCAATTCCCAGTAGGCCCCCACTTTCAATATTAATATGATTTCAATACAAGGTATGAGTTTGGCCTATGCATTATTTATGCTTCAAGTCCAATGAAATTTATTTATGTGAGGGGGCATGTTGGAGTATAAACCATTTTTGGGTTTTCACCTATCTGATTAAGCTTTTTGAATAGTTGGTTCCATCTTAATTTTCTCTTGCATGCAGCCTGGTTATGTTCTGAAAGTTTTCTTGTTGGGGTAGTTACTTGTAGAAAACTAGTATTACGGTGATGCCCCAAGAAATTTGCCTTGATTTTTTCTAATTATTGTGTCTATATACTCTCTTCCTTCATGCATGCTTCATTGCTTCTGATTATGTATTCATCCTGCAATGCAAGGGATCACTTCTGTATCTTCTTTATTGCTGCGCCTGCTATTATTTGCATGAGTATTAACATTTTTAAAACATCTTTAAATTTGACGTTATGCACCTTGATATGTGCTTATCTCAGAGGCTTGCTCGTTGCTTAAACTTATATGCAGGATCTTTTTATGCAAAGCTTGCAATCAGTAGGTGTACGCACTGAAGATCTGCAAGAACTGCTTGAGGTAATTACTGCTTCTATTTAGTATCTCAACGTGAATCCTTTTATTGGAATTCTTGAGCCTGATGAGATGAGTGGCATTTCTTTCTGCCAGCAGATAAGTTCTTTTAGAACATTTTAAGTATGTAAAGGGATAAATAAACATTTCTTGATCATGGAGTCAAATTTTGGTTCGCGATCGTATAACGGTTATGGTTGTAGATGTCACATAACGAATTGTGACAATTACATTGAGTTTCTTAAGGAGCCTAGGCAGCTTTTAACTCTTATATTTGCAAAAATTTGAATGAATATAATTATTAATTTTTCTACCCTTTTAGTAGTTTTAAGCATATAAACATATTGATAAATATGTTTTGATAAAAATATATACATGTATACACTGTAGACGTTGGTATGAAAGTATTGCTATGTAATGACCATAATAACATCCTTTATTTGATTACGCGAGCCTCATACAAAATACTGCTAAAATTTCAGGTAATCCGAGGGCATCATACTCTGTCAGAGCAGGTTACTCCGGAAGATTTAAGTTTACCAGGTTTGGCTGAACTCAGAGGCCACTGGCGTGGCTCACTTGACGCAAGTGGCGGAGGCAATGGTGACACAGTGGTAAAGTATTATCAAATCTGTTTGTCTAGGAACTGCCGTATTAGTGAGATGGTTGACCGCTCTAGTAGAATGATCTGTTCGTGTTAAGTATCAGCTTCCGCCTCTATAAGTAATCAAACTTTGTATTGATAAATATTGTCCCGGTTAGTGAAAAATGAGAAACTCCCACACTATTTTCATTACAAGAATGCAAATTATATACAACATAAAAAAAAAAAAATCCCCAAGTCACCAGGATTCCTAGGTTGGCCTATCACTATGTGTGCAAATACCTAAAGTTGCCCTCCATAATTTTGCCGCTAATGCACTACACTAATTGCCTAAATAACTCAACCGGTAATACACCATTAACTCTACTAATAATTTAAAATAAATAAAATACAAATGACAAAATATAAAATATAACGAGTTGGATTATTTAGTGTAGGTGAACGCATCAAGTACAACAGTCTTACATGGGTTGAGCCTGATCACAAAGGTTCACATGTGTGGCTAAGCTATACTAGATGCATATGTTTGTAATAAATTTTATAATACTCTTAGAAGATAACTCTCTCTTGTCTAAATGACCTCATGTTATAGGAAGAAATAGAACTTCACTACTTTCCAACATATACTATTTTGGGTGGTCTTCACAACTTCAGGCGGGAGGTACCATGGAGGTGCTGACTTTGATGATCACACATTGTTATGAAGATAGCTTCTCACCCTAATGCATGTCTTTTCTATTGTGACTCTATTCATCTCTGTAAATATTGATATAACCAGAGTCTAAACTCTAAAGGCAGATCATTATCTTATTTTGAATAAAATTAGTTATTTTCTATTCTTAAGCACAAGGATGCTTAAAACCGAGTACAAGGGTATTAGTTGATGGCTCTGATCACCATATAATTTATGAAGATAGCTTTTCACCCTAATGCATGCTTTCAGGCCGAATTTGACTTCCTTGGCGATGACTGGGAATGGGGAGCGTACAAGACTCAGCGCGTCCAAGCAATTGGAGTATACAGCAATGATGATGGTTTACGTCTGGACAAGATTTTTATCCAGAAGGACAATGCCACTATCCATGCTGACGGGACTTTATTAGGACCCAAAACAAATCTTCATTTTGCAGTCTTGAATTTCCCTGTTAGTCTCGTGCCTATGCTTGTGCAGGCCATTGAATCGTCAACAACTGACGCAGTTCATTCATTGAGGCATTTGTTGTCTCCAATCAAAGGGATTCTTCACATGGAAGGAGATTTGAGAGGGAACCTCTCAAAACCTGAGTGTGATGTGCAAGTGAGGCTCCTCGATGGTGCCATTGGAGGGGTTGATCTGGGTCGAGCTGAAGTAGTTGCATCTCTGACCTCGAGCAGTCGTTTTCTATTTAATGCAAAGTTTGAACCCATCATTCAGAATGGCCATGTTCACATTCAAGGGAGTGTTCCTGTGACGTTTGTGCCCAACAATGTTGGTAAAGAGGATGATGCAGAATTAGATCAAGGAATGTCGACTTGGAGCCCTCTTTGGGCTGAGAATAAGGGTAAAGAGTCTGCTGATGGTGATGAAGGAAAGAAAGCTTCCCGAGATAGAAATGAAGAAGTTTGGGACGTCCAACTTGCGGAAAGCCTGAGGGGACTAAATTGGAATATATTGGATGTTGGAGAAGTTCGGGTTGATGCGGATATCAAGGATGGGGGCATGATGTTGTTGACGGCTTTATGTCCTTACGCGAGTTGGCTTCATGGGAATGCTGAGATTATGCTTCAGGTTGGTTTCTCACTATTAGAAGCTCCCCTCCCCCCCCCCCCCCCCCCCCCCCCCCCCCCCCCCCCCCCCCCTCTCTCGTATGGGGGTGTACAAATGTGGGTTTAGTCCAGACCGTATTTGTTAGTTCTGTCTGGTCCTTGATCCCTTATTTAGACCTTTATTGTTCTTCTGTGCAGTTCTCTCTAGTTGGATTTAGAGTATTGAACATCTTTATGTTTTCTTTAATCGAAAAAAGTAACAATATTAAGAGAGAGAAACTGTACAGGGAGTTAAGGTTTAAGGTATCCTTAAAATTACAAACATGTAACATCTAAAATCCATGTGCTAATAACATTAGAATGTCTTTCCTCTTTCCTACCAAATGAACATCTTTATGTTTCAAAATACTGATTTGGACTAATATTGTCTCTGATCGAATAATTTGTCTAAAACTGACCACAGCTATTGTTATTCAGTCAGGTCCTTGGTCGAGTGTTTGGACCACCAATCTCTCATTGGTTCATTCTTGTCAAGTGATTATTGTACCATTTACTTTTAAGTTGCTGCTTTCTAATGATGTCAGTTGACGTTTATCTAGGTAAGGGGTACAGTTGAACAACCTGAGCTTGATGGATCTGCAACTTTCCACAGAGCATCAGTGTCTTCACCGGTGCTTCGTAAACCTCTTACAAACTTTGGTGGCAGAGTTCTTGTTAAATCAAATAGGTTGTGTATCGGCTCATTGGAGAGTAGGGTGAGCAGAAGAGGAAAGCTAGTAGTAAAAGGAAATCTTCCCCTTACAACAACTGAAGCGTTCTGTGATGATAAGATCGACTTGAAGTGCGAAGTGTTGGAAGTAAAGGCAAAAAATATGTTGAGGTGGGTAATTTTTCGTAAGCATCGTTGATTGTTTTTTTCTGCATGTACTTTTATTTTGTTCATGTATAGGAAGAATCTGGATGTCTTATCTTTTCTTCCCAGGGATGTGTAATTTTGTTTCACCTAGGTATTCTTTTAAAATTTCTTAGTTTTATATCTCTATTTCTGATTGTGTTCCTATCGAAATTAAAAATTGGAAAATGCTTGGAAAATTTAGAAAATACGAGAAATGGCCTCTTCATGTACAAAGAAAAAGGGATACCAGCAAAGGGTGTCTTTGAGCTTTGTGTACGAAGGGGAGGAAACCAGAAAGCCTGGCTTCCTGGAAAATTTGGAGAGGATGAGTCCATTTGAAAAGTTTTCTTAAAAAAATGTTGCCTTCTAAAAATTTTTCATTCCGAGAAAATGGGTAAATTTTCATCAAACTAAATAACCTTTAGATTCTTTTTCTTTGGGTTATTTATATTATAGGTTTATATACTTTGTCCATTATATCAATCTAGTCCTTCTACTTTTAATTGTGCCAAATTAATTCCTGTACTATTTATATTGTGTCAATTTAGTTCTTCAATAATGATGTTACGTCGGAAACGAAATTTTTAGTGGCCAGTTCACGGGGAGGTTTAATTTAGGTCAATAAGTGGGTTTGTATTGAGTCATTTGCATCCAACTTAACTGGGTTATTAAAATTTACATCATTAATGTAATCTCGATTTTACCATAGGACTAAATCAATACAACTTAAATTGTACAAGGACCAAATTTACCCAATTTATAGTAAAACGACTAAATTGACATAGTGGGTAACGTATAGGGATTTTTTGTGTTAATAACCCTTTTTTCCTGCAATACAACACTATTTTATTTTCATGTAGAAGCCTGATTGTTGTTTTCTTTACAGTGGCCAAGTGGACACTCAGTTGCAAGTAAGTGGATCTATACTGCAACCTAACATCTCCGGGATGATAAAATTAAGTCATGGAGAAGCGTATCTTCCTCATGATAAAGGCAGTGGAGCTGCTACTTTCAATAGATTGGCTGCAAACCAGACGCGGCTCCCTAATGGTGGCTACAATCGTATTGTTGCTTCAAGATATGTATCACGGTTTTTTGGGGCCGAACCTGCTTCGTCAAACAATAGTTTCCCTCAGCCCTCGGGTATGTTCTCTCTTAGTTGATCTCATTGACATTGAATCAAATGAATGTTGATTTGTATTGTGCAATGGATGTTGAGCTAATCCTTATGCAATTAGTTGTCAGGTAATATACTTATGTATTGGCCTCCATGATGCTTTTGTAGGGTTATTTACGACATAGATCCTTATACTTTATCGACTATGTTAATTTAGGCCCTGTACAATTTACGTTGTGTCAATTTGGTTTTAGAATACAATTGAAATTAAGTTGACAATTTTTAAGTTTATAAACTTTGTGAAATTATTTTTTAGTCTAAAAAGTTATGGATATTTAATAAAATAGTCTAAACAACAATATGAAAGAATGAAAGCGGAACCTATTTTGCACCCTTAAACATCTCTATTTTGATTATTTATTAAATTTATGTAACTTTTTGGACTAAAAAATAATTTCACAAAGTTTATAAAAAAATTAATATACTGAATCTTGGGGTACTAATATGTAATTTATCCTTTGAAATTAAGTTGACAACAAAATTTATAACGGTCGGGTAATAGATGGGTTTAAATTGTGTCAATGAGTGAGATTGTACAGGGTTGCTTATATCTTTCATGACCGCTTTAATTTAAATTTCACCATTGGACTCAAATGTATTTTTAAATGTATTTGTATCTTAAATCTATTGATGGGGCACGAAAATTAGTGATTTTGTGGTTATACATTCATATTTTGCAAACATAAAGCTTAAAAGCAAGTTATGTTTTCTTAAAAAGATCCTATGTGATTGCCGCAGTCTAGTTCTTTTCTCAATGCACTATGCTTTCTTCTTTTGATGTCCATTCCTTTCTTTCAATAGCTTACTTCACCGGACTATCAATATTTTGCTCCATGACACTTAAATGACACATACATGGAGTGAAATGCACGAAACAAACTAAAGGCTGCTACGTAGTGGATTTTGAGCTGGTCATCATTTTGTAATCACCTTCGTAATGCCTCTTTACAGGGTAGCACCCTGTAAAGGGAAGGTTGCATATATCTTATCCTCCCTAAACCCTGCCTTGGCAGGAGCCTCTTTGAGGCGCTGGGTGGTATGTCACTCACCAGAAGTATACTTATTAATGTTTTTACGTGTTAAAGTTATCAAGTGGGCATTGAAGTTAGTAATGTAGTGACCTTTTCCATCTGGAACTGCACAAACGTAAAGCATAAAAGCAATGTTCCTTAGAAAAGCCCACATGACTACCATGACCCGTTATGTAACTTCTGCAACAGATGCTTCTAGGATTCCGTGACCAATAATTGTGATTTGATTCCATTGATTAAGTGCAAGGAATGGAGTCAATATCTTGGCTGATATAACTAATTCGTCAATAGTATTAGAACTGAATTTCCTAAGTTGTTATTGGTAGGGGCGTATTTTGCTGAGCCGAGCCTGAGCTCATCAAATCGAGCTCAGCTTGAAGCTCGCTGAATTGGGAAACTTTAAGCTTGAGCTTGGCTCGTCATAGGCTCGGCTCGGCCCAGCCCGGTTGAGCTCAAACCCGGCTTAGTGAGTTCCGAGCTAAGCTTACAATTTTTAGGCTTATTTAAGCTCAACCTAGGCTCGTTTAGGGACAGGCTCGGCTTATTTATGTTGGCTTGGTTGGACATATTTAAACTAATATATTATATTAAGTTAGGCTAACTAAGGCTTGTTTAGACTCTTGTAGGCTTAGGCTTGGCTTAATAAGTTTAACGAGATGGCTTGACTCGGCTTGAGCTCAAAATGAGACGAGCTTTGTCCCAGCTCGGCTGGTTTACATCCTTAATAGGAGAGGATTAAGTAAACTTGAAACGATTTTTCTTTTAAAAACAAATTGAAACAATTTTCCCTTTTGGTCTTTTTTTCCCTAAGAGCGGGAACAGTTTTTTTTTTTTGAGATAGTTGTTTAACTTGTTATAGTCTAAAATTTGGCTCAAACAGTAACAGGAAAACAGGCAGAAGCCAGAAAGGAAATGGAGGAAGTAAACAGAAAGCCAAAAGTAGATGTACAACTCAATGACTTGAAGCTAGTTCTTGGGCCAGAATTGAGAATAGTGTATCCCTTGATTTTGAATTTTGCTGTGAGTGGAGAGCTCGAGTTAAACGGTGTCGCACATCCCAAATTGATTAAACCAAAAGGCATTCTGACATTCGAGAATGGTGATGTGAATCTTGTTGCAACTCAGGTGTGTCTCATCCGTCTTCGTAAGATTTCTCTAGCTTGTCAAACTCAAGGCTCTGCTTGCCAATATTTTGCTCGGCTTCGGCTTGTTTGAGCTCTAACCTAGCATAGCAAGCTATGAGCTCATTCACCTTATTCGGGCTCATTTAAGCTTGATCTACACTCGTTTGCGCTAAGCTTGAGCTCAATTCATGAGGCTCAGA